>CAMAPF010000997.1:535000-1962500 GCA_945859915.1 Cuscuta epithymum
CAATTGGAGTTTATTTGGACCCTGAAATTGTGTCACATTTAAGCCAATTTAAGGGAAAAACACCAGCTGACCTCTCTCAAAATGAGGACTTCTTTGAAGCTATTATTAATGCCCTAGTGGATAAAATACTGAGAGTGGTGGTGATAAAGGAAATAAAAGGGTCACAGTATGGGGTGCAACTAGAGAGTGGAGTGAGGGACTTTTTGGCAGAGGCTGATAAATTTGATGAGGAAGAGGAAGCTGCTCTTGAGAAAGTAGAAGCATTTTTTCAGTCCAAATATCTCAAGACAAATTCTGTCATCACATTTACTTTCCCAGCAGCTAACACTGCCTCATCTAAGATTGTGCTGACAACAGAGGAAAAGGAAGGATGAGTCATACATTGATGTAGACAATGCAAATGTTGTTGAAATGATGAAGAAATGGTATTTGGGTGGAACCAGGGCGGTCTCTCCCAGCACAATCTCCTCCTTGGTCAATACACTCTCCATCTAATCTTTCAAGCAAGCTCCCATGGCTGTAATAACTAGTGATTGTTTTTTACCATTTCTTTTATGCAATTCAATAAACTTCGTTTCCTTAAAAAAAAAATACACTTATACGTAATACATATATATACTCATACACTCCCTCCTCCCATAAAATTCTTCCCGCTTTTACTTGGATCAGGGTTTAAGAAAGTTGGAATAAAGTGGAATTAATTGTATGATTGCGGTTGAGTAAGAAGAGTGTAAAAGAATGTTAGCCACACAAAACTGTCCAAAAATGGAAATGAGAAAAAAAATTTGGACAATCCAAAATGGTAATAAGAAGATTTTGGGACACGGAGAGGATATGTAATACATATTATATATAAATATGAAATACTTTGAGTTGGCTCCACAAATCATTCGCTTCATCTCACAGCTCCGGAATCTTGATCAGTCAAGTTTTGAGATAAAAAGGCGATTTGGAGAGATCAGGATTTCCTTGGAAATTAACAGAGCAGGCTACTATGTGAAAATGGCTAAAAACAAAGGGGGGTCCATTCATATACCCATGGGGCCCAATAATTCGAGCATATTAAAATTCCTTAATATCTTTTCTAATTTTGTTGGACTGTCAAAGTCAATGCAGGACGATTCAGCCTTTCTTCAACACAGAAGCAAATTAGCACCAGAGGACCCCACATCAATCTCCAAACTGATTTTACATTATCAAATCCAGACAATAGATACTGAAAATCAACATGTCTTCTCTTGTGAGAAACAACCTCAGTTGTCACCGATTCAAGCTTACTCAGATGCCTCTGACGATTTTAATCATTCAGATGACTCCTTCTTCACAGATGACTTCTTGGGACATGCGGCGGATAGCGATTGCCGTCCTCCTCTTTCATACCCAGAAGAAATTAGGAAGTCCAAATTCAATAGGGAAATTTGTCGCAAGGCCAATTTGATAAACTCGGATAACTGTTTGCCAACTGCTAACCTGAACACGCAGGTAAAAATTTACAAGAAAAATCAGAAGAACAAAAGGCGCCATAGCATGACCACAAGATCTCAATCCAGAGACTTCCCATGGGATTAGCTTTGTAATGTTTTTCCTTTTCTCTTTTTTCCTCTTTTTTTTTCTTTTTTGCATTGTACTCTTTTCCGTTCATCAATAAATCCATACTTCATTAAAAAAAAAAAATATGAAATACATCTTTATTTTATGTAAAGTAATAGAGTGTAATCAGTTTGTCATCAAAAATGCTACCAAATAAGAAGCAAAATTGGAAAATGACCTGTCATAGAGTTACTTCCCGCCCATGTATTAGACAGTATTACACTAATTAATAATTTAATTCTCTGTTGGCAATTAGAGTGACTGCACATAAATATGGTAAGATTTAAGCATTTATTGTTCATCGAATTATAAGATATGCTGCATGTATTGATTAACACGTACTCCTAATATTTATAAACTTTGTGCATTACTTTTGTAAAGAATAAAATCAATTTTAAAGTTATACACTTTTTCTTATATGTATATGCCAAAAGTTACGCATGAAATCAAAAGTTACGTATTTGATAAAAAAGTTGACTTATAATACTACTAATAAGCTGAAAATGGGGTTACCAGATGGCAGATGGGCTCCAAATATGGTACTACCTTCATCCCAAATACAAGATATATGTGCATTAGGTGCGAGTTTTAAGAAAAATAAATGATAAAAGTGATTTTTTACAATTATAACATCGAAAAAGTAAGAAAGAGTAAAATGTGTTCATAAAAAGTAAGAAGGTAAAATAAAAGATAAAAGAATAAAAGGAAAAGGTAAAGAGTTGATGCAGTTCAACCAATAGATATAATTGGTAGATATATTTATTTCAAAAATTCCTTTTGTACACGTTTTTGTACCCATCAGTACACGCATGTGTCTGTGAGAGTTTTTTTTTGTCTGTGAAGTGCGGTCCACAGACAAAAGCTGGTTTGTTTTGTCTGTGAAATTTTCCACAGACAAAACAAGCGAACTTATGTCTGTGGACCGCGCTTCACAGACAAAAAAAAATTCTCACAGACACATGCGTGTACTGATGGGTACAAAAACGTGTACACCAAGAATGATTGTATTTATTTTCTTTACCCTTGGGAATACCCGTGTCTACCCATGTATATGTTAATATGATATAAATAAGAGATATTACCTAAAATGGGACTAAAAAGGTTTGGAAATTCCAAAATAGGATTTCCATGTTTTTATTCCCAAAATAGGACTAATTACTGTCATGTTTTGGCAGTATCAGACTTCAAACATGGCAGTATTTTCCAAATTTGACAGTAATTAGTCCTATTTTGGAAATAAAAACATGACAGTCCTATTTTGGAATTTTCAAACTTTTTTAGTCCTATTTCGGGAACTTTCCCTATAAATAATGTTTTCATGACTTAAATATTGTAAATTAAATCATAAAATTAAGTTTAGTATTCATTGTTGTATCAATGGATACGACAATGTGTTGGATCGAGAACAAAGATTCATATAACTTTATTCGCTAGCGTGCTAATTTCCTCGCACTATAATACATTCATTATCCAACGAGTAATTTTTAGTCTTATTAACCTTAACCGTTGTTACGGGTAATGAACATAAATGTGAGTAGCGTTTTATCAAGTGGATCACCAATATTTTAATTAATATAATAATTTATTGTATTCGAATAACGTTTGATTAAGTATATCACTAATCTTTTCGAATTTTAACCCAACTCAAGGGTGTTGGTGTTTAACATAGAACATGTTTTATAATAAGTCTGAAAGCATAGTAAAGAAAATAGACTATACATACTACGAGTATCTTTTATCTTCATAAAATAACTACTCATTATGTACCTTAGAATAAAATATAATTTCAAGCAAGTTGTTATTATACTCTAGATGAACCCGTGCATCGCACATGTATTTCGTGTAGTTCAAGTGAAAGATAAAGAGTAATATGTTTCTCCTTATTTTTGAATTCAATGACCAATGATTGACTCTCTATTAACAAACACTGCTTCGATGAAATCAAAAGTCTAATATAAAAAGATTAGTGTTAATCACACGTTATGAACCCATTCGATCATCATAGTTCATTGTTTGGGACACACTTCACAGTTTTCAACATGTATGAGAATTGTATCCTTTTTAGCAAAGAATTGCCATATAAATTATTATCGTGGTTGGTGATTTGATAGTGGTGAATGGTGATCGCGAGTTAAGAGGACAATACATAGTGATGTAATCAATTCAATCAAATAAATGATCTCTTATATACGTATAAGGGAGTGTTTGCAATTGCTTCAACTTTAAAAAAGTGATTTTTAAAATGATTTTGGGAAAAGTGATTAATAGTAAAAGTTGGTAGTGTTTGAGAAAAAAGTGATTCTGGAAAAGTAAAAGTTGGTAGTGTTTGGTAAAATAAGTACTTTTTGTGTGATAGAAAAAGTGAGAAGCAGTTTAAAGCACCCTTCTACCTGCTTCCAGCTTTTAGCTTTTAAGTGATTAATTTAAGTAGAAGCTGTCATTTGAAAACACTCTTTTCAACTTTTTTTAAGCCAAAAGCTGAAAAACGCTTTTTTAAGCAAACCCAAACACTCCATAAGTATTCTTGAGATTTTACTTTGATGGATAATGATGGACAGTGTACCCGGGGGTAGCTTATCCAAGGGGTTATTGCGAGAATAACTTAGAGAGAAGTCAGATCAAACAAGTAGGAGAGAGAGGCGATTATATTAATGAACTCGAGGTGTTCTGATCTGGGATCCTTTACAATGGGGAAAAGGGCTGCTATTTATAGTAGTAATAAATGCGATGAGAGTACACGCGGCGATAATCTAACGGCCGAGGGGTCACCTCAATCGGGTGGCACTGGCATTCGCATGTGCACCGCATTGAATGCGGTGGGTGGATGTGACGTTGCATTAAATGCGGTGGTTGCTTGTCTCCAAAGGGAATCTTTTCGATGATTGAGTTGCTGGCCGAGGGCTCCCCCTGCGGCCGAGGGCTTGCGTAGCCGAAGGCGTCGTACAACCGAAGGCTTCCCTGATTGAGTTGGTAGCCGAGGGCTACTGCATAAGCCGAAGGCTACTGGTAGTCGAGGGCTACTGTTTTACACCGTTTTCTCTCAGTAGCTTCGTATGCTCAAATCTGGCTGCCCTGTGTGATTTGGGGCCTTCGGCCAAGGAGGCCGAAGGCACCCCGGCGTGTATTTTGGGCTTCTTTGAGACTTGGGCCGCTGTATTTGGGCTTCGAATGTTCCTTGGGCTCAATGGGCCTGTGTAGGAGAAGTAGGAGTCTGTGGGCCGGGGGTTCCTGGGCCATATACTCCATCAGATAACATACTAATACAAAAAATTTCCGGTAAAATGAATGAAACACTATTTAAAATTACAACAATGTTTGATGTACCCACTCTTATACCCACCATGTTTGTGAAGTGTTTTTTTGTTTGTGCAAAATATTGTTTGTGAACCGGGGTTCACAGACAAAAAAAAACACTTAACAAACATAGGTGGGTACAAAAGTGGGTATTAGAGTGAGTATAAACATCATTATTGTTAAAATTAATTATAGTTGTAATGTTGCTACACATTTCACATATCCAAAATGTCCTATTTTGGTCAACTTTGGTGCATTTATTTATTTGAAAATTCTTTAGAACTTAACATATTAGAATTTAATATTTTTTTCATGTGCAAATATTTATTGTTTATAAAATTGATTTTTTTTTGGACTGAATGATTGTGAAAATGTACTCCATTAAAAATCAATTTGTGTCTCATCAAGTGTTTCATAAATAATAATGAATAATGATAGATGATTTGGAGAAATTATGTGACACCGCACCCGAACGTCCTTGAAAATTCGATTTAAAAATTCAAAAGTGATGTATTGAATTTCCAATTTCAAAACAATGGGAGAAACGATTAATATTTTACGAAGTACATGATTGAATATTGTATTGTTCAAACCCGCATTCTTTTGTAATTTTCATCGTGTAAATTATTGGGATGAGCCTACACATATTGGAGATCAATAATGTGATTTAGGAAGTTGACTTGTTCTAAATAAATTAGGATGAGTACAAAAAGACATCTTTGACAAAGATAAAACAATAGGACCCATCTTCCCATTTTTTGGAAGTATTGGTAGATATTTTGGACCCCAAATTTAATGGGATCAATTGGGAACCACTCCACATGGTATTAGTACCTGCAAAACAAATAAAAATGGGTTAGGAGACTTACCTTGGCCGGCCATTATGGAGAAGAGCTGCACATGACTTGATAAGAATCAAAGTTTGGGGCCACCACTCTTATTTTCGCACAAATTGGTGTGCTGTTTGTCTCCTCTCATTATAGGAGCTATCCTCAACCAAATAACGTGTATGAGGTGTCCTTGGATAGCCTTTGAAGTCTATTATCTCAATTGAGTGGTCTTTGTTCGAGGAGAGAAGGCTTATCTTGCAAAAATCGAGCTGGAACGAGCAAAGGTCTGTGAACTCGAGCTGTGAGAGTGCTGAGACTGTTTGGTCGATATCTCGAGTTTTACAAGTCCAATTAAGGCGTGTGAGATACCCACAGAAAGCTCTCAAGACGAGGAATCCGTGAAGGTCTGGTTTGCAGGAATCGGAGTTGTGGAAGGCTTCCAAATCGTCCGAGCAAAACACAACCTCGCAGGAGAGGATTTAATCTTCTAAAGTGAGTTTTAACCCCAAAGCTTTACTTTTCATTCTCCAAATGATATGAACGATTGGTGAGACTATTATACACTAATCCAAGTGTATAATATGTCCCTAAAAAGTTATCTTATTGATGTAAAGGTTAGATACTAACCTAGATGCAAATATTGGAAAACTAGGAATCGAGTTAGCCGGAAAACACCCGTTCTAGGGGCTGTTTTCGTATCGACGATTAAGGGTTGAACTAGCACTTTGAGGAGGCTGTTTAACACTCATATTTGAGCAAGGAATCAGTCCCAAATCCACCTTGACCAAAGATTTGACCATTGGACCAAGAAGGGAAAGTTTAAAGCTCAATTGAGGTGAGGATTGACATCTAATTGCTTACAACTTGTAGGTTAAGCATGAGATTACCTAAATGCTTAAATCATGATTTTTCATGGATTATGATGATTATATATTGATGAAATATTGATATAGTTGCCAAGGAATGAAATTTGAAATGATTTGAGAAGGTATGAATAATATGAGATTAAATGAGTACAAATGAACTATTTTGTGAAAATGGGCATTTTGCTCATGTATGAATTATGTGGATACATAAATGAATATTTGTGTATTGAGATTGAATACTTAAGTTGCTGCTACATAATTATAAATATGTAGAGAATTACAAATAATGAGGATAATGGTATGATAACAATAATCTTAATAGTATTGAAATACTAGTTAGTGATTATTGGAACTTGTTGATTAAATTGATCCTAGGGATTGGATTGCATGAAAGGTACTTGAATATAGTTCAAGTGTATATAATAACTTAGTTTGGAACTAAGGTTAAGTTATGGGAAGTCTTTAAGGATGACCCAAAGTAGTTTAATGATATGTCAATTCTAGGCATAGGGTTGCTTGAGAATTGGACCTTAATGCATGGTGATGTAATAGAGCCGAGCTCTAGAATGCATGTAAGGTGTAGACTTGGAGTCTATGTATTGTATAGCTAGAGCCGAGCTCTAGGACTTGCGTGGTGATGTAATAGAGCCGAGCTCTAGAACGCAAGGTAAGGAAATTGACCCGAGGTATATGAATTGTATGGTGATGTAGTAGAGCCGAGCTCTAGAATACAATGTCATGTACTAGGGTTGGACTCTAGGAGTTGTCGTGGCTTTTAGTCACGGGGTTGGGAATGGTGATTTCCAAATGAACATGGGCCCACGGGCCGGCTACTTGACTTTTATATAAAGTAAGTATATTTTTAAACGGGGTAACTTAGGGTTACAATCATAATATACTATCACCCTATTTGAGGGTCTTGTGTTTGAAATACTTGTTGTATATCTATTAGATGCCTGCCACACCAGCACTTTATAGCCCTATAGAGTGCTGACCCCTTCGGGGGCGTCCCACCACCATTTTTCAGGTTGAGGCTAGAGCTTGCTTCCTGTGCTCGTTGCTCGAGAGATCATCTAGGAGCGAAGACTTGGTTCGTGCTTCCTCCATTCGGATTTTAAACATTAATAAACATGCTCATGGATATTTTATTATAGAGCCTGCGTGCTCATGAATAGCCCTGTGTGGCCCTTTTGTTTTAAACAATGTTTTCCGCTGCTTTATGAATTACTTATTATGTTGTTTGTGGATGACTTATGTGTGAATGATATTCATGACGCCTTGTATAATATGAATGTGTTGGACTGCGGTCGACTATTCGTATTGTACGGCGGGTTGTTGACGTGTCCGGGGAGGTCCGGGGCGTGACAATTAAGTTGGTATCAGAGCCTTAGTCCATAAACTTCATAATGAAGTCTCAAAATTCTCTTTTTGAAAAGATTTTGAAAACCATGAGCATAGAAGTTTTGTACTTGGAGAGCTTTTGGTACTTGGGTTGCAAGGTCTCTAATTGTTAAGATGGTACCCTTAGCAATTGGTATGGCGGTGACTCGAGCCAAAATGTGTCTTAAGTACCTATCCGTCAATTGACATTTGATACGAGTCTAACGACTCCTTCCAAATTTCTTTCAGAAATGGACCGTGGTGGCAGGATTACTAGGAGAAACCCGACGGGTCGTGTACCAGTGGAGACTGGACAGGGCAGTCGAAGGACCTCTAGGGCATCTAGAGGAGCTGGCCGTGGAGGCCAATCACAGACCGTGAGCGACGGTCATGTCGACACGGAAAGTGAAACCTACTGGTCCTATGAGGACTCGACCTATCGACCGGAAACTGAACCGGTTGAGACCCCTTATGAAGGGGATGATGATGATGTAAGTGATGAGGAGGAAAATGGCTCCTTAGCACGGATTGAAGCACTACTTCAACAGTACCACCGTGAGCGTGAGGAGAGGAGGGAACGCCGAAGGCGCCGGGCTGGGCAACCTTCGGGCGGGGCTTCAAGAGGGAGAAGCCATGGCGACTCTAGGGCCCACATTGAACCACATGGGGGTCGGGGTGATGGAGGTCCAATCATAAGGATCTCCAAATACATCAAAGAGGCACGAGACTTGGGGTGCAAACCGTTCGATGGGACGGGTGACATCTCCGTTTCGGCACAATGGATTAAGCGGCTGAATGAGGCAGCCCTGGACATGCAACTCACCCCCGAATATAAACTAAGGGTTGCGGTGAGATTGCTTGAAGGTATGGCATCCAAGTGGTGGGATGGGACCAAAGGCAAATATGGCGAGACCGTCACTTGGGAGAATTTCCGACAGGAATTCTTTGCCCAATATTACTCGGATTTTGAGGTGAACAAGAAAGTGAGGGAATACACCCTTCTAACCCAAGGGGGTAACATGACGGTGAGGGAACTTGAGTACAAGTTCAGGGATCTTGCCGATTACATACCTGAGTATGCTTGTGACGAGAACCGGATGGTGAACCACTTCTGGGATGCTCTAGACTTGGAGATACGTGACAGGGCAACACAATTGCCTAACATGACGTTTGCCCAAGTGGTTGACCAAGGGTTGAAAGGAGAGAAGCAATGGGAAGAAAGGAAGAAGAGAGACGCCGAGGAGGCGAAAAAGAGAAAGTGGGAGAGTCATGGCTCCCAAGGTTCCAACAAAAAGGGGAACCACGGAGGAGGATCTTTCCGGGCACCACCGCCACCATATAGGGGGAACCAAGGCCCGAGTGGGCAAGGCGCGAGGTCACAAACCTCAGTGGTAGCTCGTTGCAACAATTGCAAGAAGAACCACTCCGGTAAATGTCGCGACCCCCCTAGATGTTTTCAATGCGGGGATGCCGGGCATTTGAAGGCACATTGCCCACAATTGAGTGGGGCAAGGACATCGGGGCCGAGTAGCGGTCCGACGGGTACACGGAATCAAACCGGAGCTTCTCAAGCGAGCCGGGGACATGGGGGAGCGAGTACGAGCAACGCGCCATCCGTGAATCAAGGAAGAACTCAAGCTAGAGTTTATGCGATGACGGAGGCGGATGCTCGAGCTAACCCGGACTCGGTTGCAGGTATTGCCTCTTGCACAATTGTATTTTGTCCATATTTAATCCATAAATTGATGACATAAGTCATAGGGATTGAGTGCGAGCCATTTCGGGGTCAAACGGCGAAATTCGGGCCAAAACTGACCAAAAACAGGGACGCACGATCGTGCGTCCAACCCCACGCACGATCGTGCGTAGGGGACAGTGGTTCCAGGTGAATTTCGCGCAGGACGCACGACCGTGCGTGCCGGTACGCACGCCGTGCGTGGACGCACGATCGTGCGTGGCCGGGTACGCACGATCGTGCGTAACCGGCAGTGGTCGGATTTGACGCTTCTTCACGCACGCACGACCGTGCGTGTCCCACGCACGACCGTGCGTGGACCCCAGCCGCCCGAAACCTAAGTTTTTCCTCTCGTTCTTCTACGATTGGACCCCCGTTTGATTCCGAACATCTATATGAACCTATTAACCTCCAAAAAGTGTCCTAAACCATTAAAAAAGGTGTCTTACATGGTTCATGAATGTAGGGACACTAAAGATTAACGGGAAGGATGCACGAATCCTTATCGATACCGGAGCGCAACGTTCATTCGTGAGTGAGGCGTTTGCCGAGAGCTTAGAGATGCAATCAATACCAATGACACAAACCTTAGTGGTATCAACCCCACTAGGGGAAGACGTTGAAAGAAACAATTACTATCCATCTTGTATGGTGGAAATCGGTGGCCAAACCTTGACGTGTGATTTCGTACCGCTGAGTATGATGGAGTTCGATGCAATCCTAGGGATGGATTGGCTAGAAAAGCATCATGCTAGGGTAGATTGCTACACAAAGGTGTTGGAACTCGAAGGCACGCATGGGGACACCCTACGCTTCGAGGGGGACCGCGGCAAATCAAATAGTTGTATCATATCCGCCGTGAGAGCGAGAAATATGATGAGGAAGGGATGCCACGCATATCTAGCATACGTGGTTGACAAAACCAAAGAGGGAACGAACATCGATGATGTGAGGGTGGTTTGTAAGTATCCGGATGTCTTCCCTAAAGACCTACCGGGGCTTCCACCTGACAGGGAGATTGAATTTGTGATCGAGGTCGAGCCTGGTACCAAACCAATCTCCATACCGCCATACCGGATGGCACCCGCTGAACTTAACGAGTTAAAAACCCAATTGCAAGAGCTTTTGGATAACGGTTTCATTAGACCAAGCCACTCCCCGTGGGGAGCACCGGTTCTTTTTGTGAAAAAGAAAGATGGGACACTTCGAATGTGCATTGACTATCGTCAACTGAACAAGGTCACAATCAAGAATAGGTATCCGTTGCCTAGGATTGATGACTTGTTTGATCAACTACGAGGAGCAACCGTGTTTTCGAAGATTGACTTAAGGTCGGGGTACCATCAATTGAAGATTAAGGAAGATGACATACCAAAGAGTGCTTTCCGCACAAGGTATGGGCATTTTGAGTTCCTTGTTATGTCGTTTGGGTTAACAAACGCCCCGGCGGCATTCATGGACTTGATGAACCGAGTATTTCATAAATACTTGGATCGATTCGTGATTGTGTTCATAGATGACATCTTGATTTACTCAAGGAGTGAAGAAGAGCATGAGGAGCACTTGATACTTGTTCTTGAAACACTACGGGAGAAGCAACTCTATGCCAAATTTTCTAAATGTGAATTTTGGCTAAAGGAGATTGGCTTCCTCGGGCACGTGGTTTCGGGATCGGGGATTGCTGTTGATAACAAGAAGATAGAAGCCATCACTGAATGGGAGAGGCCAAAGAACGTCAAGGAAATTCGTAGTTTCCTTGGATTGGCAGGCTACTATAGAAAGTTCGTGGAAAAGTTCTCTGTTTTGGCATCGCCATTGACGAAGCTCACTCGTAAAGGAGCTAAGTTTGTATGGGATGACAAATGTGAGAAAGGGTTCATGGAACTAAAGAAGAGGTTGACTGAGGCACCGGTACTTGCATTACCCAAACAAGGTGTGGGGTACGATGTCTATAGCGATGCGAGCATTCAAGGGCTCGGATGTGCACTGATGCAGAATGGGAGGGTAATCGCCTATGCTTCACGACAATTGAAGAAGCATGAGGTGAATTATCCTACTCATGATTTGGAGCTCGGGGCAGTGGTATTTGCACTGAAGATATGGAGACATTATCTCTACGGGGAGACATGTCACATATACACTGATCACAAGAGCTTGAAGTACGTGTTTACTCAGAAAGAGCTAAACATGAGACAGAGACGGTGGATGGAGCTGATAAAAGACTACCATCTGGTGATAGAGTATCACCCAGGCAAGGCAAACGTGGTGGCAGATGCTTTGAGCCGGAAGAGCTCGTCTGGGGCATTGATAACTAATTTGAGGGCATTAAGAGCCCAACTGGAGGTAACCAGCGATGGTGCCTTATTGGCACGATTTGAGGTGAGACCCACTTTACTTGATGAGATCAAGAAGGGTCAGGAAGCCGACGAAGAACTTATGAAGGTCCGGGAACGCATGCAAGCGGGGCCGGTGGAGGATTTCAGGGAAAGAGATGATGGTCTCTTGTTATTTCGTGACCGAGTGTGTGTACCGTCAGATGATGAGCTCCGAAAGTCCATCTTAGAGGAGGCTCATTCATCGGCTTATGCCATGCACCCGGGGGGCACGAAAATGTACCGTGATTTGAAGGAAAGTTACTGGTGGTCTGGAATGAAGAGGGAAATAGCCGAGTACATCAGTCGGTGCCTTACTTGTCAACAAGTTAAGGCAGAACATCAGCACCCAGCAGGCTTATTGCAACCACTCTCCATCCCTGAATGGAAGTGGGAGCACGTGACTATGGATTTCGTGGTAGGCTTACCACGGACTATCAGGAACTATGACGCGGTTTGGGTCGTTGTGGATAGGCTCACAAAGAGTGCACACTTCTTGCCTATCAACACTACCTACCCACTTGAGAGGTTAGCCAAATTGTATACGGATGAGATCGTGAGGCTGCATGGGGTCCCGGTGACCATTGTATCTGATAGAGACCCACGATTCACATCACGTTTTTGGCCGAAATTCCAGGAGTCTATGGGAACGAAGTTGAAGTTCAGCACTGCTTTCCATCCACAGACGGATGGGCAGTCTGAAAGGGTTATTCAGATCCTAGAAGACATGCTGAGGGCTTGTGCATTGGAGTTCCAGGGAAGTTGGGACAACCACTTAGCACTTGTGGAGTTTGCCTATAACAACAGTTATCAGGCAAGCATCGGCATGCCTCCATACGAGGCATTGTATGGGAGGAGGTGCCGTACACCGTTATGCTGGGACGAGGTTGGCATGGCCAAACTCGAGGGTACTGAGTTGGTTGAGGTCACCAAATCAAAGGTGAAGTTGATTCGAGAGAGACTCAAGGCGGCTCAGGATAGACAAAAGAGTTATGCAGATAAGCGTCGAAGAACCTTAGAGTTTAAGGTTGATGACGAGGTATTCTTGAAAGTTTCTCCTTGGAAAGGGATCATTCGGTTCCAAACCCGAGGAAAACTTAACCCACGATATATAGGTCCATTCAGAATTATAGAGAGGATTGGGGCCGTTGCATATCGCCTACAGTTGACTCCTGAGTTAGAGAAGATACATAACGTGTTTCATGTATCCATGCTTAAGAAGTATGTGCATGATCCCTCTCACGTACTAGAGAAGCCACCTGTAGAGGTACGTGAGGATTTGAACTACGCTGTTCAACCTATCAAGGTCACCGATAGAAAGGTGAAGAAGCTGAGGAGCAAAGAAGTCCCAATGGTTAAAGTCCTGTGGAAGAGCGATCGGGTCGAGGAAGAGACATGGGAAACGGAGGCTTTGATGAGGAAGCAGTATGCTTTCCTATTCGAGTAGAGCTGTGAATTTCGGGGACGAAATTCCTGTTAAGGGGGGGTGAACTTGTGACACCGCACCCGAACGTCCTTGAAAATTCGATTTAAAAATTCAAAAGTGATGTATTGAATTTCCAATTTCAAAACAATGGGAGAAACGATTAATATTTTACGAAGTACATGATTGAATATTGTATTGTTCAAACCCGCATTCTTTTGTAATTTTCATCGTGTAAATTATTGGGATGAGCCTACACATATTGGAGATCAATAATGTGATTTAGGAAGTTGACTTGTTCTAAATAAATTAGGATGAGTACAAAAAGACATCTTTGACAAAGATAAAACAATAGGACCCATCTTCCCATTTTTTGGAAGTATTGGTAGATATTTTGGACCCCAAATTTAATGGGATCAATTGGGAACCACTCCACATGGTATTAGTACCTGCAAAACAAATAAAAATGGGTTAGGAGACTTACCTTGGCCGGCCATTATGGAGAAGAGCTGCACATGACTTGATAAGAATCAAAGTTTGGGGCCACCACTCTTATTTTCGCACAAATTGGTGTGCTGTTTGTCTCCTCTCATTATAGGAGCTATCCTCAACCAAATAACGTGTATGAGGTGTCCTTGGATAGCCTTTGAAGTCTATTATCTCAATTGAGTGGTCTTTGTTCGAGGAGAGAAGGCTTATCTTGCAAAAATCGAGCTGGAACGAGCAAAGGTCTGTGAACTCGAGCTGTGAGAGTGCTGAGACTGTTTGGTCGATATCTCGAGTTTTACAAGTCCAATTAAGGCGTGTGAGATACCCACAGAAAGCTCTCAAGACGAGGAATCCGTGAAGGTCTGGTTTGCAGGAATCGGAGTTGTGGAAGGCTTCCAAATCGTCCGAGCAAAACACAACCTCGCAGGAGAGGATTTAATCTTCTAAAGTGAGTTTTAACCCCAAAGCTTTACTTTTCATTCTCCAAATGATATGAACGATTGGTGAGACTATTATACACTAATCCAAGTGTATAATATGTCCCTAAAAAGTTATCTTATTGATGTAAAGGTTAGATACTAACCTAGATGCAAATATTGGAAAACTAGGAATCGAGTTAGCCGGAAAACACCCGTTCTAGGGGCTGTTTTCGTATCGACGATTAAGGGTTGAACTAGCACTTTGAGGAGGCTGTTTAACACTCATATTTGAGCAAGGAATCAGTCCCAAATCCACCTTGACCAAAGATTTGACCATTGGACCAAGAAGGGAAAGTTTAAAGCTCAATTGAGGTGAGGATTGACATCTAATTGCTTACAACTTGTAGGTTAAGCATGAGATTACCTAAATGCTTAAATCATGATTTTTCATGGATTATGATGATTATATATTGATGAAATATTGATATAGTTGCCAAGGAATGAAATTTGAAATGATTTGAGAAGGTATGAATAATATGAGATTAAATGAGTACAAATGAACTATTTTGTGAAAATGGGCATTTTGCTCATGTATGAATTATGTGGATACATAAATGAATATTTGTGTATTGAGATTGAATACTTAAGTTGCTGCTACATAATTATAAATATGTAGAGAATTACAAATAATGAGGATAATGGTATGATAACAATAATCTTAATAGTATTGAAATACTAGTTAGTGATTATTGGAACTTGTTGATTAAATTGATCCTAGGGATTGGATTGCATGAAAGGTACTTGAATATAGTTCAAGTGTATATAATAACTTAGTTTGGAACTAAGGTTAAGTTATGGGAAGTCTTTAAGGATGACCCAAAGTAGTTTAATGATATGTCAATTCTAGGCATAGGGTTGCTTGAGAATTGGACCTTAATGCATGGTGATGTAATAGAGCCGAGCTCTAGAATGCATGTAAGGTGTAGACTTGGAGTCTATGTATTGTATAGCTAGAGCCGAGCTCTAGGACTTGCGTGGTGATGTAATAGAGCCGAGCTCTAGAACGCAAGGTAAGGAAATTGACCCGAGGTATATGAATTGTATGGTGATGTAGTAGAGCCGAGCTCTAGAATACAATGTCATGTACTAGGGTTGGACTCTAGGAGTTGTCGTGGCTTTTAGTCACGGGGTTGGGAATGGTGATTTCCAAATGAACATGGGCCCACGGGCCGGCTACTTGACTTTTATATAAAGTAAGTATATTTTTAAACGGGGTAACTTAGGGTTACAATCATAATATACTATCACCCTATTTGAGGGTCTTGTGTTTGAAATACTTGTTGTATATCTATTAGATGCCTGCCACACCAGCACTTTATAGCCCTATAGAGTGCTGACCCCTTCGGGGGCGTCCCACCACCATTTTTCAGGTTGAGGCTAGAGCTTGCTTCCTGTGCTCGTTGCTCGAGAGATCATCTAGGAGCGAAGACTTGGTTCGTGCTTCCTCCATTCGGATTTTAAACATTAATAAACATGCTCATGGATATTTTATTATAGAGCCTGCGTGCTCATGAATAGCCCTGTGTGGCCCTTTTGTTTTAAACAATGTTTTCCGCTGCTTTATGAATTACTTATTATGTTGTTTGTGGATGACTTATGTGTGAATGATATTCATGACGCCTTGTATAATATGAATGTGTTGGACTGCGGTCGACTATTCGTATTGTACGGCGGGTTGTTGACGTGTCCGGGGAGGTCCGGGGCGTGACAAATTATGTTATCTTTTATTTTAGAGTCGGGATGTTTTTACTTAAATTGGAGTGTAATTTGCTGATCTGGTCTGGTCTGGTCTAGTCTGAACTGATCTGGTAATGTCTGGTCTCTTTGTATTTTTATAACTATCCAAGTCTAGTCTGGTCTGATCTGGCCTAGTCTGAGACAGATTACAGTCCAAATAAAAACATCCTCATTCTTGATGTACACACCACACAGACAATTTCATAATTTTTTTCTTAAAAAAATGTGATGTTTTGGCAAATTATTTATGTATACAGAAAAAGGGTGACACCACATCCCTGAGACTCCCCAACACCGACTGGACAGCTAGTTGTAGGGGTGGGCATAACGGTTTGGTTTAACTGAACCGAACCGTACCAAACCGAAACCGGACCGTATGCAATTTGGTTTGAGTTTGGTACCATTTCTTTCAAACCGTATTAAACCGAACCGAACCGAAACCGATAAAAACCGAACAAAATCGAACCGAACTAAAGAAACTCAAAAAACTTTCATATATTATTAAAATTGGTGGTTTGATTTGATTTGGTTTAGGTTTACTTAAGTAAACTGTTTGGTAAACATTTGCTCAAATTGAATGTTTTGGTACTTTGGTTTGACTTGGTTTGGTTTAAAACGGAAAATCGTAAACCGAACCGAACAACACACACACACTTTGTATTTATCTTCATGACTCTTCATATACTCATATCATTTTAACTTTTACATATTTCATACATTCATTGTGACAAAATTAGCTAATACGACATACACTGGCGGACCCAGAAAATTAGGGTCATGGGGTCCTTAAACGAATGTAACTCTCATTAATACTCCCTCCGGTTTTATTTAATCTTCACACTTTGACTTCACGCAAAATAAGGAAAGAAATTTGACTTTACTGTAGAGTACATTGTTTGGCACTGTAGAGACACTGTTTGGCACTGTTGAGACACTGTTTGGCACTGTTTGACACTGTTTTGATGTAAATTTCTTTGCCAAAAAAGGAAATAAGGAAGTGTGAAGTTTATTTTAGACCGTCCCAAAAAAGAATGTGTGAAATTTATTAAAAACCGGAGGGAGTATAAAATTAAAGAAAAATATTAAGAAGCATAATGTTTCATAGTTAACGTGCATCACCAGGTACACAAAACCTGTCTTTTTTATTCCATGTTGAAAATCATATTCTCAAAAAATTATTACCACAAACTTCCCACTCATTCTTAAATAAATAACATGGTAAACAAAATGTTGCATCTTTGCCAATAGTGTATTCCAATCATTTATGCTCATCAAACCAACTTGAAACAAATCTACGTTTTTAACCGTCAATTACTTTAAAAAGGGAAATCATGCTCCCGAGGTTGAAATGACCCTTCTTGAAGCCTTGAAGGTAACTACGGCGTACCTCATCTTGAACACTAGGATGAAATCAACATGTTGTTCATGTAGATTATAAGTCAAATTAGTTTCACTTTTAGCAAGTACTTGATCCAATTCTTTATTTACTAAAGGCGAATCATTTGAATTACGGAGTAATATCTAAACTATTCTCGGTACTCTGAATTTCTTTAAATCTGATTACACTACCGAAATATCTTTTCATCTGAAATCGTAAAATTTCGAGAAAAAAATCACAAATACATAATCTATTAATTTAATCTTAACATTCAAAGAAATTTTGTAAATAATTAAAAAGAAAATGAATTGATAAGAAGTGGTTGAGGTTGAGGTCCACAGGCCCACAGCTGGTAGGAGTTTAAAAAAATGGACCAAAAACAACATCATTTCGGTGTTTTAAAAAATCTGGTGAGAGAGGGGAGTCGAACCTTGTACCTCTCAGATCATTAGGCTTTCATCTCACGCACGCCACCATTCCTCTGCTGCAACCAGTTGATATTGGTTTCACATATTCTTTATATATACATTTACTACTTAATTTTGTAAAAAATATATGTAATACATATAGGTAAATTTTTCGATGCCCACGGGGTCCCGGGACCCCATGGGACCCTTAGTGGGTCCGCCACTGACGACATATTTGTATGTATTATGTTTGGCGATAACACTAGCAAATTGCATTTAGATTTTTACATGATTCATTTGAATAAAATTGTGAATATTACAACATTTGTACCACCGACTCTTTTAGGTTTTATGAATATTTTACGTGATATTATAAATGCTAATCAACTATCTTATTTTTTGTGAGAAGTGAATTTTTTGTAGTGATAAAAAAGATGTTAGAAGTTTCAATTTATACTACCTCCGTCCCAGGGACAAGTTCCCACTTTCCTTTTTTGGCAGTCCCAACAAAAAGTTCTCATTTTCCTAAATGGAAAGTTATCCTACATCAAAACAGTGCAAAACAGTGTCAAACAGTGTCGAAACAGTGTCAAACAGTGTCGAAACAGTGCCAAACAGTAAAATTTACCCCTAAGTAACTTTATTTCCTTAATATGTGTGAAAGTCAACCCGGGAACTTCTCCCTGGGACGGAGGGAGTAATATTTTATTATTTATTTTTCTATCTTTTATTTTCTTTTACATTTTATTTACATAATCAATAAATTAAAAAAAAAGATGAGATGAACTACTACTTTCATTTTCTAATTCGAAATATAGAACTTGATCAAATAAAATAATAAACATAAGCAAACGTATCAAATCAAACTAAATTAAACATAATATTTTTTACAATGGTAAACCGAACTTCAAACCGAACTGAACTGGAACCGAACCGAAACCGAACCGAAACGCAAATGGTTTTAGTTTGGTACAAATTCTCCCAAACCGAATAAACCGAAACCGAAGAAAACCGAACCGTAAACCGAATTGCCCACCCCTAGCTAGTTGGGAGGATGTAACATGAGCTTTGATATCACCCTAATGGAAAGAGAGTAGAGCTTCATTCCAAATCATTACTTGGAGTCGAACAGACCTCTCCCTTGTGGGACTCCCTTCCAACGTCCCCGGTAATTATTTAAGTATGCAAAAATTGTGGTGTGTACTTACTAGTATAAAACAAACATATTGGTCCAAAATACATAATGGTGACTGAGACACATACATCATGAGCAAAAATAAGCCTTTGAAGAAAATTGAACAGTCCTCGTGTACGGATGGGAATTCATTAATGAGTAATTCTTCTGTGTACATACAATGCGTATAGAGACCTCGAAGTTCGTATATATATATACGTTGTACGACGACTGGTACATAAAAAATGAGTTCTTTTTTACGGAGTTTTTCTCCTCTGCAATAGTTTCGATCAAATCTCCTTCTTCGGAAATCAAGTTCAGATAGATCTTAAGCTGTGTGGTTTCTGTATCGGTTTCCATCATTTCATGCGCCATCGGAATTGAGGTTTTATGATACTCGTCAAATTCATTGACCAAGACTTACAGGGACGACTAGGAGCAGGACACAAGCTTTCGGATCAACTTATATAACCTGTGTTGAATCATCAATTACTAAGGAAATTAATTACTTGAATTCGTGCCGACCGTTGTTCCATATCAAGTAGTGACAGGCGGCATGGATGTGTAATCGGTTGTATCATTGGCCTTGCCAACGATGTTTCAGCGGAAGGAGCAAACGCCCCTCGAGCTGTACATTGTGACTTGCACCCTTTCACAATTCAAGGCACGTCAATATATTCTTACTCGTTTTAGTAAATTCCCAATTGCGGCATTTGGTTTACTTGGTGACTTGTTTATTGCTTGACAAGGTTATGTGAGTATTGCATACCCTCACCCTGTAATTATCATTGATGTCAATGTGTGGAAAGTTTCTATGATGACTTTAGTTACTATTCTGTATTTCTGTCAATCAGTTGAACTATTGTATCTCTGATTTTTAATGAATTGCATACTCATATCTATAGATGGGTTACATGTGTGGTAGTTAGATGGGTTGATACAAAATGGGATATAAAGAATCTGAAGTGTTCCGCATTGAATATTTCTCATGGACAGTGATGGCAAGAGAGTCATGCATACTTAGTATCAAGGAATGAAATGATATATTTTCATTCATAATGAGCTTCCAGCTTCAGGGGTGGATCTTGAACTTTGGGTTGGCTTGGGCTCTAGAGTGATTATATTAGCCTTAAAGCAATAGCGGAGTGGGTCGAGTGGCTAAAAGGGAAAAATAAAAAGAGTTACACCAAGAGGCCGTTTGGAATCACTAGTTTTTGGCTTATCAGGCTTATCAGCCAACTTTTTCACCAAAGACGTAATTTTTGCTTTCGCGCGCTGTATTGGCTGAAGTTACTATAGATGACCATTTTAGTTATTTTTACATATAATTTTTTCTTTATTTTATTAATAAAATATATTTTTAAAATAATTTTTTCTTAAATCAGCAGAATCAGCCAATGCAGCCACTCCAGCCAGAACTTCATAACTTTCAGCAGAATAAGCCAAATCAGCCGATTTTCGTGCTACCAAACGGGCTCTAAAAAGCTAAGAAAAATAAGGCTACCTTGTGCTATGCTTCTGTTTGCAATGAAGGCCACCTCTTTGTGCTACCTTCAATTGCAGCCACATATATATCCTTAAATGTTAAGTCCTGTTAATCTGTTATATCGGAGAGTTGCAGTACCGACTACCCAGTTAGAAACCTGAGGCCTGCTTTGCAATGTTAGGTGGCGACTAATATCAGTCGCATAAATTCAAATGTCATATTTATGGCTTGACATGTTTTCATTCCTTTTGTATTGATTTGTAAACTGTAATAGATCTACATATCTTTGGAAGAGCTATTGGTTTCTATTGTGATTTTCAGTATCATGTGCTTTTGAAGCCAAATATCAATTTGTTACATCTCTAGTACTGCTAAATGTTACAATCAGTATGTTCAACATGGGTAACATATCTGCTTCCTTATTACTCATTTCAAATTCACCTCTATCTCTATCAACTTCAAACTTGTTTCCATGCATAAATTCACAGCGGGAGTACATGGGTTGGATGGAGCCACATACATTGCAATTCATGTTCCATAATGTGCATGTTGATTTTACAGTATCAATTTTGCAATGAATCATGTATCTATATTCATCACTGTTTTACGACATTTTTCAACTCAAGTTGAACCACATACGACTATAACATTTTCAATTTTTTCATCTTATTTTCCTTCATTTGAAGGTTGTGATAGGAAAGGAATGTAACATAAAACTCTGCCAGTTTCTTTTTCTTTTCCATGGATTTATTACTTCATTCAATTTTTGGTTATGCTTCTCTGGCCACTTCTCATTGAAACCTCAGTATATATGACGTTTCTTAGCTTTACTTCTTTAGCTTATTTGATTTCGATTTATCTCATTTCTTAGCAGTTGGGATTTCAAATATACTCCATACTTTACATTTTGCACTTGGATATGTTAATTCGAAAGGTGGATGAATGGATTTGTGGATAGCTAGGAAGGAAACATAGGTATATAAGTATATTATTTATCGAGTAGAGAGATAGCAAGAATGCCATGTATATGTACTGAGGCAAGCAAGGAAAACATAGGTATAATATGTGGAAAATAATTAATTAGTATCAATTCATCTTTCCATATAAATTATATTCATCATTTATTGACCATTTTTATAAATTTAGATCATTGAAGGTCGAATACTTGTAGAAGCGTGGTGTGGTGTGGGGGATGTTTTTCCTTTTAAGACAAGCAGTCTTTGACATTGTGAATCCTGTTTTAGATTGCGTGAGGTTCACCCCCTTTCTTAGTTTGCGTGCTTTGTGTGGTGTAAATCGCTCTTTTTCATAATGACTGCGTATCACTTTGCGGGATGTCATTTGAACAGTAACTGATAATTTTAGAATGCTTCTAGATCTGGTTCTTGCGAGGAAAATATCTAATGCAAGATCCTGTTGATGAACAGATCTGTGACAATCTCTTAGCATTATAGCGAGATAATGATTGGGTAAATACGCAACACTCTTATTTTCCATCTTCAATATGCTTCTTTTTTTATGTCTGTGTACATCAAGTATATCAGTTGTGTTGGCAGGTGGTGTCACTGTTTGGTTCAGATTTTCTCTTATTTTTGGAGTATACAAAAGTTTTATATCCTTGAAAAAAGTGGAAAAATTAGATGAAGCCACATTCTAGTTTCTTAACATTTTTGAGCGTGTAATTCATGATTTTGCCAAACTGGTGGCTCTATTTTTATACCAGCCAAGTGAGCCAACCAACAATACCCACAATTTAAACTGAAGTTATTATTTCAAACTGCACCTTCAAATACTATATATTCAAAACATTATGTTCACTTGTGCTGCCTAAGATTACCTACAATTTAATGTTTTAAACTAAATATTCTGGTGGATTATGTTATCTTAAGTCAGCATAATATAACAATTTAAATTGTTGGCATTCTTAGGCAGTACAAGATTACTCAATATATTTTCGTAGCAGGTGCACTTTCAATATTACCTACAAAAATTTTAAACTGAATGATCGCATTGGAGGTTTATGGACAAGCCTTCTTGGGTTTCCGAAGTGGCTAAACATTATAGCATTTGATGTTTATATTCTTTAGTTGTTTATTCTGTGATGAATACTGACTACATTTCCTGTTAATCCTCAACTTGTTATGTGATTGATTATTCCCTGCTTCTGTGTTTACATATTCATATTATATGCTTCGTCAAACCAATAATAAGAAAAAAAATCAATAATAAGTAAATAATAGGTGTTCCAACTGAATTTTGATGGAATGCTGGTCTCACCTAGTATAGTAAATAAATAAAAGATAATTCCCGAATTCAATTCAATATTCAAAGAGCACTTGTTAACTTTTGTTTAACTAATGACTAATGCATCTCCCTTTATTTGCCTGTCTTGACTGTGTATTTAGCCAGTCCACCATGGGGACAAAAGTAGGCGAGTTATCTAGAGAACACACTGGAGAAAATGCCATGTGTTTCTCTGGCAATGGTGCTTTTCCATCCAGCAAGAGCAAAAAAGGTAAGATCAAGGCGAGTAGTAATATCCATATGGATACAAGTTTTGATTCTTGTGAAAATTCAAAATATGAGGTGGCCAGACTTCTTATGCATCAAATCCATCAATTATATCAGATGCTGCTACAGATCCTAAGATGGAGGTAATCAAGTCTATTAAAGACCATGGCGTTTGCTTTGCAGAGACGGAATGTATAGACAAGGTTTGCAGTGGACGACCGGGTATGGTTGCACCACAAACCTATCGAATGGAAGAGAGTGATGGCTCTGAAGTTGTGGAGGTTGATGTAAGGATATATTCTTGGCAGATTCACCTTTATCATATTTTTGCTTTCTGATATTCTATTTTGTTTAAGAGTGCTTGCTTCCATCAATGAGTAGGGTAGCCATACCAAGATGCCCTTGGACATCTATAGCACACTATCTTTGAATATCATTGGTCTTGACTGGTTATGCCAACCCATAGAATATCTTGATTCTTGAACGCCCATATAGTCATTTTTACCACCACTAAATGCAACCTGAGCTCATAGGACCAACCAACTATTGCTTCACATCCTTAAGTATGATAATCGACTTGTCCTTGTTGCATTTAAAGTCATCACCGATCGCTTCGAGTATCAAGTATCACAAAGCGCTTCTTTCTTTGCAGGAGTTATGATGCCCCCTCTTCATTATTCTATTTATAAAACAGTACCACTTCTTTCACAATCTTCTGAGACATAGCCTTTATTATAACTAAAAAAACTGACCGTGCTTTGAGTCAAATAAGATTGTTTTTTAAAGTATCGGATAAAAAGATGTCTATTGCAAAAAGCATGCTGTCACTTATGATGGTTTCATTCATGCAATGTTTTCTTATTATATTTATTGTATAATTTTTTTTATGGCTTTGCACCCCTGTTTTTCCCTTAGGTTGTCTCCATATTTCTTTCTGCTTAAAACAGGTCAAAGTTTGTGATATATGTGGGGATGCGGGGAGAGAGCATTTACTTGCCATATGTTCTAGGTGTACAGATGGAGCTGAACATACGTAAGACTTCTAATTGTTTCATTTCATATGTCTTCTCCTTTAGTGCTTTTCAATTTTGATGACAATTTCTGTGTTTGTATGTTAGCTATTGCATGCGAGAAATGATTGAAAAAGTTCCAGAAGGTGATTGGGTGTGTGAAGAATGCAAATTTGATGAGGAAATGCAAAATAAGAAGCATGCAAAAAGTGGCAAGATCAATGCGAAGGAAGAGACTCCATTTCAAAGGATAGCCATAGCTAATTCTGACCATCCTAGAATAATTAAGCCAAAAACGTCTGATTCGGGCGGATACACAGCTATTAAAGAACATTGTTGTGTGAGAACATCTGCCAAGAGACACACAGATATTAGTGAAGTTTCTTCAGTGGTAAAAAAACGTCGTCTTGAGTCTATGTTGGGGTTACCAAAAGCAAAAGTTCTCAATAGGGCTGCTTCACTTTCTCGTGAACATTCATTTCAGAACATAGGGAAGCAAAAAGTTAAACTTATAAATCAGCTTTCATATGGCATTGACCTTTCTTTGGAAACTAAGAAGCGACCTCCTGAACTGATTTTGGCCTCATCAAAGGAACAAATCCAGAAAAAGGATGCATCACTTCATCGGGAAAATTCATCTAAGATTTTAGAATCACTGCCAGATGATAGTAAGGTTTCATCTGTAGCAAAGAAACAAACTCTTGAACCAATTTTGTGCTCACCAAAGTCAAAAATCCCCGTTAGAGCTGCTTCACTTTCTCGTGAGAGTTCTTTTAAAAACTTAGAGATGGGGAGAGTCAAACCTCTGAACACGTTTTCTTCTGGTTCTGCTGCAGTTAACGTCTCTTCTTCTGCATGCCTCCAGCTACAACCTCAGCGAGGTAGTAATGTTATTTAGTGTAATTTATAAGAACTAATTGAATGTCTGATGACTCTGATCTCAATGTTACCTAAAGCTTCAAAGATTGGTTTTTCTGAAAAACAATTGTGCAGGTATGCTCTTAAAGTCAAATTCATTCAGCTCCCAAAATTCCAAACCAAAATGCGAACTTGTGGATCAGGTTTCTCATGCAAAGCAGAAAATGAGTAGAGGGACTGAATTTATAAAATCAAAGGAGGGAGCAGTTAGATCATTGGGCAAATCCATGTCTTTTAAATCTCCAACCTCAACTCATTTTAATGGCGCTGTGCCAAAAACCAAAATGCTGTCTCCTAGGTTTTCTCGTGATCACGATATAGGGCTAAAAAGGACACAGCAACAAAGTGCTCAAAGATCAAAACTCTCCAATTGTGTTTCTATTTCTTCATCTAGAAGTGATAAAAACCTATTGCATCATAGCGACCTCTCATATTCTACCTTGAAAGATGCTGATTTAAAATCTTCAGGTGATATAAGGGTCATTGACATATTTACTCATTTCTCTTTGGCATTTATCACTAATGGATTTTAAAGGGGGTTTCCATGCATGTCAGGTGAAACTAAGAAGCAAGCATCACACATGTATGGAGTTTCTGCTTCTAATAGAGTTAAAGACTATAAAAAAAAGCCTAATCAGAGTAGCCCAAAGGCGAATTTCTCTTCAAGTACTCCAGCTGCAAAATGTAGTGCCGACAAAGTCACTCATGGGTGTTTAGATGAACCTGCTGTGAAGAATTCAGGTGAAGTCATGCATGAGTCTGGCGATGCGAAAATAGCAATTGAGACCATAACATTCAAGAAACCTGGAGTGCCTGGGAAGATCAAAGTTTCTGACCACACAGAAGACTTGTCTGCATCAAACAAGCACAACAGAGTGTGTACTGAGAATCAGTTGCCTAGTTCAAGTAGCAGAAGTTTTAACTTTTCTAAAGAGACACATGTGGAGCTTAAACAGTTGGAGCAATCAGTTGATGATCCACTTATGCGTGATCCACTATCAGTTACCTGCTCTTCCGAAGCTTATACCAACAATGTGGAGAAGCTGGTAGTGCTTCCTGATGAAACTCCTATAATAACTGGACATGCCGGTCCACCGGTCCCATTTGATGGAAAATCTTCTGTAATTAATATGCAACCCTGTTCTTCAACTGAAATGGCATCTCCAAGAACAATCATTCCCAAACAGCAGTATATATGGCAGTATGAATCTGAAACATGCCATTTTTATTCATATTTTCCTTTTTGATATCTTGATTGGGTTATCAAGAGGTTGCTGCATTCTCAAGGATGATCCACTTATGCATGGTTTTTCTGTGCAGAGGAGGATTTGAGATCCACCGGAGTGGAAACTTCGTTAATCTATATGATGGGATTCAGGCTCATGTATCAACATGTGCATCACCTAAAGTGGCAGATGTTGTAGATAAGTTCCCTCAGAAACTTGTGCTTAGAGAAATTTCACGATCGAGTTCCTGGCCAATACAGTTTCAGGATCATGGTGTTCGTGAAGAGAACATAGCCCTCTTTTTCTTTCCTGTGGATATAGTGAAGTAGCCTTCGTCTCCCTGTGAATCATATTTTAGTTCCTTTTAATTAATTGCACAACTATCTAGAAACTTATGTTTTGTTAATGGTGCAGTTATGAGAAGAGTTACAAAGTTTTGTTGGGGGATATGATGAAGCACGATCTAGCTCTTAAAGGAAAATTTGGATGCATTGAGCTGCTGATATTTCCATCTAACCAGCTTCCTGAGAAAGTACACAGTGAGTATGAGCCTTTATAGGTTAAGGATGTTTTTACTTGGACTGAAATTTTCTGGTATCTGGTCTGGTAAACGTTTGGTCTCTATGTATTTTATAACTATCCAAGTCTGGTCTGGTCCGGTCTGGGCTGATCTAAGAAAACAGTCCAAGTAAAAACATCCTAAGTTGCAGTATAATTGTTTTTATCGTAAGCACGTAAGGTGTATATTTTTAAAAGAACCAATGCACTGCTTTCTTCTTAAATTAGCATTGTTTTTTACTCTTAAAAGCACTTTTCAATTTTCCTATAAACTTTTCTTTTGGACAAAGTGTACTTTTCTTCCTCTAAAGAAAACCTTATATAAGTGATCCCAAACACACTCTATACCTTTACCATAACTTAGTTCTTTCTAGATTTGTTTTTGGTCAAATTGTTTTCCTATCCCTTAGTAGAAAATTTGCTCAACAGATTGTGCATTAACATAATGCGACAATAAAACTGAGTAGTTGAAGTTCCCTGTGGCCCGTCGCATTTTGATCTCTATGCTGTAATTTATCCTCTGTATCATGTACTTGGAAGTGTCAGAAGGTACTCTTAAGGGTCTGTTTGAGTGTTTCGAACTCGGCAAATGCTAGGGAATGAAAACATGGAGTAAGAAAACTTGAGGGAGAATAACAGATTGCTTCAACCCCCCCCCATAATTCAGTTTCAGATATTTGCCCAAACTCATTATATTTGAATATTCAAATTTGATTTTCCTTTGTATTTTCCTAGGTAAAACCAAACAAAGAAACTCATTTCTTAGTACTCTTTTTCCCTTCCCCTGCTATTTTCTGAGTTCCAAACATAGCCTAAATGAGCCGAGGTGGTTTCCCTACATCTTTTATAAAATTAATAACATAGCAATGCAGCATTGCGCTTTTTAGGGTAGGACTGAATTTAGCCAGCCTTTCTCATCACCCCCCGTATATGCAGGGTGGAATATGATGTATTTCCTGTGGGGTGTGTTCAAAGGGAACAAAGAAAACAATTTGCGTGTTTGTGGTGCTGAGAAGTTACTCACTCAAGATATTCCCAGGACCATGCCACCCATACCTGCCAATTTCTGCAACCTTGGGCCAATTGTGAATGCTCCAATTGACAGTATTGATATACCTACTGAGACACTTGCTTCAAAAGTGCTTGAACCTGTATCTTCCAATGTAAGAGTAAGTGGGGAGTATGGTCTTCCAGGTTCAACCTATCCCCCCCCAAAAAACTGTCTGGCGGATAGTTAATATATGATCAATATAGATAAGCCAACAAATTATCAGAAAATAAAAGTATGATGAATGACTTAGAGTTTTAACTTCCGTGATTAAAAGTTTGTAACTTGGTGTAACATGATTTAGGGAGGTGCGTTAATTTGACACCCAATATGATTTATGAAATGTTGATTACATGTTTGTGCTCCTTGCAGGAAGAAGGTATTTCTTCCAACTGCAGGGTGGAGGAACAACACAGCTTTGTTCCTAAAAGTGAAAGAGTTACAAACTCTGCTATGAGTGTTCAGCTTTCTGACAAATGCGCTACCCAACCCGTCCTACAAAGACCACCACTTCATTTTCGTGAAGCTCCTCTAGCTGGTATGCAGGAGGTAGTTTCTGTCACGAGTCAATCAATGAGGAAATCTAGCCATGAAGATGGTGTTAACTTGTTTTCAGTTAACCAAGACAGAAACTTGAAGTCCAGTATCAATGGATTCTTTGCACATAGCAATCAGACTATTATTACTACTCCACAAGAGAAACCTCATGATAAATCATTGACTGAGGCTAAAACACTTTCTTTCCCTACTTCTCCTCTTCCGGTTGACAACCTCGAGCGTGATGTCAACGTGATGCACAGGAAAATGCATTCTGTGGTGGAAAAAGATCTACTCCATAATGAGACTCTGAATCTTGAGCTAGCTTTAGTGACTGATGCAAAATGTGGTGTTACCCCACCAAAAATCCAGCTGGCAGATAATGCCGCAACAAGTAAGGTGGATGAGGAAGTTTCTACATCTCTCTCTCTTTCTCTCTCTCTTTCATTTCCTTACCCTGAAAAGGAGCAAGGTAGCTCCCCTCCAAGGACTGCTGCTCAGACAGTGGCTGGAAGGCCAGGACATGTAAATACAACATTCCTCCTCTTTTAAGGATTTAGAGAGAGGTAGAGACAATAGCTACAACCAACCTTGTTCATCATTATACTTAAATGCACTATTACTGTTTCACATAATGTTTTCCCGCTTTCGTCCATAATATTAGCATTCATGGAGAATTGTTAGCAGTGATGTTGTGGTGCCATAGAACAATTACCATTGATTTGCCCTTTTATTATACCTTATAAATCTTTTCTTGTATGTAAGGTATGCCGTCTTTGCACCATGTGTATATAGCCATCCGTTGCTTACAGGATGCATAGATAACTTTTGTAATTTCATCTCTTAACTACAAATATAGTCACAGTCGTCCATCTTGGACAAACTTTTGCACCATTGTCCAATAAAATGGTTTCCACTTTGATCAATTCTCTCTAGTGGTTAATTGTTCGTGAATAAACTCTAGTGATTATACTTTTTTTTATTGTGGACACCTTGTTTAACGACTTGATGTTCAGAAGCCATTGCAAAAAAAAAACATACTCCAGTCCTTCAATTATAAATGGGGTAATGTTCTGTTAAAATAAAAAACGTTTGTCACATTTTTCTTGGAGCAGATAAAATTCATTAAAACTAGATACATTTTAGTAGAGGTTAGAACAATACTAACGACAGTATGGGGTACAATATGGAGAAATATAGTAGTGAAAATTTGATATTTTGTTTTGGAACAAGTAATGAGAATACTCATAAGCGCACAAATCAACAAATTGAGTAGATAAACTAAGAGCAATTTCGCTTGGTATCTATGAGCTTTTGACTTTTCCGTTGAAAGGTGGAAATTTAGTATCTTAACAATTGTTTTACTAAAAATATATATAAAACTTTTGATAATATAAATTGCAAAAAAAAAATTAAAACATTTTCAGAATCTTGTAATGAACACAAGGGAAACTTTGTACGCAATTTTTTTGAAGACTTAAATGGAGGGGTGGCACAGAGCTCAGGAGGGAGGGGGGTGGGCTTGAAGTAAACACATAAGTGTAGCGTTGTGGCACGTTGGCGTAGCCCCGAGGAGGGTCGGATGAATACGGTCGCGTCCTATTTAACTGCTAATGTTTGCAGGCTATGTTGGGTGATTCGAGATAATGGGGGCTTCTTTGTTGCAAGAGGGACTAAAAATGGATAGGGCATTCCCCACATGTAGCTAGGGGTGGATTTGGGTCGGGCCACCCGGCCCGTGGACCGGACCGGCCCGCTACTCTGCGAGACCGGGACCGGCCCGGTTCTCGGGTCTGGGTCCGGGTCGGGCCTAGGCCCGGGGTCGGGTCTTACATTTGGCGAACCGGCCCGGCCGGGTAGGGCCCGGGTCCGGGCCAAATTGATTTTTTTTTTTTTTTGCATTTTTTGGGGTTCCACCCGGATTGGGCTTGATGGTTAGGAGGGGATGGGGGGGGGGGGGGGGGGTTAGGAAAGCAAAAGCAAAAAAAAAACAAAAAAAAAAACACAAAAAACAAACCGGAGGCCCTGCCCGGACCTGGACCGAACCCGGTGGCTACCCAGTCCGGTCCCGGGTCCACCAATTCTGGACCGCCGGCCCGCCCAGGCCTAGGCCCGATGTAGCAGAATGCGCCGGTCCCGGGTCCACCAATTCTGGACCACCCCTACATGTAGCAGAATGCGCTAAGTTGGCTAAAGCAACAACTCCAACAAGGCTGGGATAATATTGGTGTGTCTGCAAATTATTTAAAGCATTTCTCATGGAACGATTAATAAATCTTCAGGTTTGCTCATAGATGATACTTTGTATTAGAGAAATCTCTTCTTGTTTTACTAGTATTTCCTTCTCTCATATGGAGTGATCTGCGAATCGGGTAGCTCACAATCTTGCTAAAGCTGCCATTTCATTGTTTTCCCTTCTTATATTATGGCTTCCTTAGACTTTGATTTGATTAATACTCCGTAATATTTATCTAGTTTTCTTCCAAAAAAAGTTAGAATTTAATTTCAAAAATATAAAAAAAAAAACAATAATTGGTGCTACTCTGTAATGATGTTTTTGGACTATCAACTTTATTTCACAAGCTAAATTAGATATCAATGAAAAAAAGACAGTTGTTTTGCTGATACAACTCCATGGTACATAAACTACATACACAAAAAACAGTTATAAAACCTCACGATGAGGAATATCAAGTTATCAACTATACTTTCTTCAACTCACAAGAAACAGGGCCGGTTGGTCAAAAAATATTAATTTAATCGCAACTTGAGAACTTAAGATCGTTAGTTCAAGATCAAGTTTCACCCTCTATGAGTCCATATTTTCTATCCAGTCGCCATATATGTTACTTATTTTATCAGGTCCCTTCCATTTCTGGATAGGTCTCCTCCTCTCAGAGGTTTTACTACTGAGAGCATATGTGGCCGAGGCTATCTTTAGATCTACCGGTGTCTTTGAGGATCCTCCCCCTGGATTTATTCCTGAAGCAGAACCGTTGCCTTCACCCTCCCCTTGTGCTCTACCAATATTGTGCAGCTCTGCCAGAAATTATGTTTCACGGATGACTTTAGTGTAAAAAAGAATGATGCCAGTAATCAGTCCAAGATAAAGTGGACTAGCCGTATGAAATACACAGAAGGTGATCTACGGTTCTACACTCTTCATGGGCAGTTTGAAACCGGAATGATTAAACAATGTTTGAAATCCCAAAAGTGATAAGGAAAGGGGGAAAGGATATTTTTAATGGTTGGCTTTACTTTGGAGTATGCAAAGAAGAATAGAACTTGCTTAGAACAATTTGAGATGTTAATATAACTAGACTTCCTAGTGGTTATATAATGAAATATATCAATAAAACAAGTTTGAATAAATATCTAAATTTGATTTATTGAGTTTCAAGTTTTCAACCAATATTTCATACCCCCTCCCCCAAATTTTATTTCCTTCCAAATCACCTATTCAAGACAAGGTTTATTAAAAAGGTTTATTAAATAAAAGAAGAGTTTATTAAATAAAAGGTTGAAATGAATTTCCTTCCAAATCACCTATTCAAGTTTGAACAATTCAAGACAAGGTTTATTAAATAAAAGAAAAGTTCCTTGACACCACTGTTTTGAGCGCTTGGATGTTCAGTACACAGTAGCCAGGGACTAAAAACCCATGGTATAAACAGAGTCCTCTGCCCAACTCCCATCAAGTTACTTCTTCCAATGTTTTAACCTCCTTTATCAGTTAATGCGCTAATTCATGTGTGGAATGACCAATCTGGGAAATCAAGACAGCCAGATCATTTAATAATTAAATGATGATTAATTTATGATTTCTTTTTGAATTCCTCCCTAGTTCCTAGTCATTCAGACTGCCTCCCCAAGGAACATAATTTCTAAGCTTAGAGTGGTAAACTAACATAGCACGCTAAGCATACTATGAAGAACCGTGATGCCTTGAATGCTTTTTATCCTTGTTGAATAAATAATTTGAAATGGAACTGCTTGCATGTTCTCCATCATAGTATATACTTCAAATGGAAATGAAGAGCCCCTTTGGTAAGGCCGGTAAGGGTCTTTGGCCAATATGTCTAAATCTGATGAAATTTCTGAAGGTAAAGCATTTAGCAAAATCTACTTCTGACAGACACAACATGCCAAACACAGCAGAAATTCATATTTTCCTTCACAAAATGAGGTATAGTAGGACTATTTTTATTTTATGTTTTGCAATTCCACTTGGATCCCAACTAACCCTGATTAATTCCCTAATGATTGCTATGCCCCAATTTACCACATAGCTACAACATTGCACAATCTCCAAACACTACTATAACAGCTGATTAAACATACTTCTATTGAAAATGGAACTCACTTTTTCACATGAAATGAGGCAAAATAACACAAATGCTAACACATTGACAAGGATAGCATCAATACAGACCAAGTAAGAATATAAACCATACCTGCTACCCCGTGAGCGAAATGACACTTACTGCCAAACGGGCAATACCCAGTAGTTTCCCACTTCTTACAAATCCTTGTCTTCCAGTTGTTTGGCTTTTGGTACACTGCTGTTGGGTTATTCACACTATTACCGAAGTCGCCCCCGGTGGGAGTCACACTAATGGCCACACTCTCCCTGGACCGCAACTGCTCATCATGAAAGAAGGTGCAGCTATCTCCAAACGGACATCCCTCTTCTGTATAGAACTTCTTGCAGTGCCTTCCCTTGTGAGACCTGTGGAACTCGGCCCGTGATTCGGGGGAACTCATGGTAGGAATCCTGTGCTCCAATGTCTCATGATCAGTGACCCTCTCTTGCCAATTAGGAGGCGGATTGCGAAGCTCTTCCAGCCCATGAGCAAAGCTACAGTTGGTGATATAGGGACAGACCCCAGCACGGAACTTGGAACACAGTTTGGTTTTGAAGAACAACTTTCCGATGGCTTTGGATCTACTTGGGACTATGGCGTGAGATTCTGAGCCCTGTGAGTTTCTGGATTTCTTAATCGGGGGCTCATACCTATCATCGTTCCAGGCTCTATAGTCTTCCTCCGTTGCCCATAGAGCCGGGTCATTCAATCCAGGAAGGACTTCATGATCCATGAAACCCATCAACCAAAGCAGCTAGACAAAATTATTTGAAACCACATAAACAAATATATACACACATATATATACGCACGCGCAAGAGGCACGAAGTGTGTAATCACGTACAGAAAAAAACATGAAACCTCAAAATTGTGGATGGGATTGAATGAAGATCCATTTTAGACCGCGAATCCGCGATTGGAAGCACCATACAGAAAAAATGAACGGAGTATTGAATAAGCTAGGTATGGATTAGTGTGAAAAAATCCGTGGAATACATAAAAAAGCAGGGAGTAATAAACATGAGAGCAGATTTATTAATCCAACTTTTTCATCAAACACATAACTTTTCTTTTTCGGCTTATCAGACTTATCGGTCAACTTTTTCATCAAACACGTAATTTTTGTTTTTCGTGGGCTGAATTGTGTGATACTAAGAAAAAAGTAAGATTGAAATTATTTTCTGGCTGTATTAATTAAAGTTACTATAGATGATCATTTTAACTATTTTACATATTATTTTTTCATTACTTTATTAAAAAATGTATTTTAACTTTTTTTCTTAAATCAGCAGAATCAGCCAATGCAGCCATTTCAACAATAATTTCATAAATTTTAGCAGTTTCAGCCAAATCAGCCGATTTTCGTGTTACCACACGAGCTCTAAAAGAAAGGATTACACTTTTGGTCACATGACTATTGTACCACTTCCACATTCGTTCCCTACTTTCAATTTGTTCACATATAGTTCGTGACTATTTTTCCCTCACCACTCGTCGTCCTTCCGACCAAAACTTCGGCTGAATTAATTAAACCACTAAAAGGGGGAGGGTAGTTGAGTCATTTGATATCATTTAAAGTCCTCCAACCTAATAGTTTGAATTGATCTCAATTTATTCTTGTCAATAATTCGAATTATTTCTATGAACATTCTCAATAGAAATATTACGGAGTATTATAAAATATGTTTTGGATTAGTTATTGTCTTAAATGTGACTAAAACATAGTCAAAATAGAAATTTAAGTTATTATTCCTTTAATAGGATTCCATATTACATTTTTGCCCTTATATGATTAAACCTTCTCAGCGACTCTTCTTCACCTGCGAATGGAACACAACTCATCCAATTGAGATTGAACTCAACTCTCTACCTCCGATGCAACATGGTCCCTCCGTCATCAATTGCAATCGCGCTCCTGATCGACGCCAGTCACTCTTCTCCACCTGCGAATGGAACACAACTCCTCCACATGTGATTGAACCAGATCTCTACCTCTGATGCAACATAGCTCCTCCGCCATCAATTGCAGCCGCACTCTTAATCGATGCCAGCCGTGTCGCGCCAAATCCCCCCCCCCCCCTCCTTTTTAAATTTCTATGAATCAAATGAAGAGCTAAATTTCAACGAAGGACAAGTAATGGCATATATTTGAATTTGAATTTTTTCTTATCAATTTTGATTAATTTGAACCTCCGTCCTGACTAATGACTCTCAAGAAAATGCCACTTTTTGAATCTGTGAATGTCATAGTTAGTGATTATTTGAAAAAATGTCACTTTTATGTAAGTACGTTTTTCAAAATGACAATCTCAATTTGCAATTACAGTGTTTGGAATGCCACATTGAGAATGTCATGTTTCTACACGAAAAAGTCATTATTGTGTAATTATGCAAATCATGTGGCATTCTCGAGGGCGATTATAGGGACTTGACGGAGAGCATCGACTTCGTCGCAGGATGGTGGCGGCAAACTCTGTGAAGGGCAGCGGAGGCTGCGGACTTGCTGGAGGATACACAGTTGCGGCACCGGAGGACGGTTGCGGCTGCGCTGCACAAAAATAATGTTATGACAGTTTTCATTAGGCTATTTTTGTCCAAACACAAATATTCACTCTTATTTAGGAAATTTAATTACAATATGTCCTATTTTTGCATTTTCCTCATGTTTGAGTCTTATTTTGGGAAATTTCTCTTATAAATTTCACCCTAGAAATTTGATACAGGATGATCTAGGGTGGCCTACACACGAGGACCTAGTGGCTTGGGACAAGTGACCGCTTCTGACCCATGATTTGGTATAATACTCATGTTCAAAATAGTGCCTATTAGGCATAACAATGGGTCGGTTCAGGCCGGATAGTGCAGGACCCGCCCCCACCCCATGACATAACTAGGTGGACCCGCCCCACCCCGTGACCCGCACGGATCATTAGATGTTGGCACGAGTCATTAGCTTGAATTTTACATAAAGTTTGTCTTCTAATTTTATAAAAAACAAATATGATATAATAAATCAAAGTCATAATACAATATAAAGTTTCAAAAAAAAAAAGAATATAGACTAAAATAGTTAATTTTTTAATTATGAAGAAATGAATGTAACAATGCTAAAAACACGAAAAAGGCATCGACAGTTTATAAACTTTTCATCTACTTCAAATATAAATATTACTACCTACATCCCATTTTTATGTGTCTTAGTTTGACTTGGCATGATTATTAATGAAGTGGTTGAAAAAGTAAAAGTTGTTAAGATTTGAGAATAATAAAATGAAATGATGTAGGCCACATATTTCTTTCCAAAAAAGGAAAGAAGACACTTATTTTGGGACAACCCAAAAATGAAAGTAGGACTGCTAAAATGGGACGTAGGGAGTAATATTTTAATAAATATATTAAAATAATGAGGAATTCATGAATTGATACTCACACTTAAATTTATATTAGTATTTGTAGTATAATTTAAAAATAAAAGATATATTGAGCGGGTCGGGGCGACACGAATCAATACTAATACCCGGACCCGCTCCGTTGTATGCACGGGGCAGAGCGGGCCGGCCCCGCCCCAAATGTCTCAGAGCAGAGCGGGTCTCTGCGAGCCATTTTTTTGACATGCCTTGTGCCTATCATACAAAAAATAAAAATAAATTCATAATTTTATAAAAATACAAATGATAATTGTTGTGAGATATTTAAATGATAACCAAGTTGTGATAAAGAATTCCTTTGAAGTAAACATGTTATTGACTTATTGGTATCACTACATTTTCTTTGGAGAGTTGCATTTATCATTTTTTGCCAAAAACAAATATATAGGCTTCTAATATGCCATAAGAGTTTAATAGATTGAAAACTTTTATCTTGAATGAAAATTGATATACAAGATATATTCATTCAAGTGCTGTTAGTTGTTGTAATTGTTGTACAAAAAATTAAGTCCTCGAGTGATTTCTTCAAGTATTATATATATATATATCCATCATTACTAATATTAGGAGTAGACATATTAGGTTTGTTTAACTGAACCGTAGTAAATTGAACTAAACTCAACCAAAATCGGACCATATGGAGTTTGGTTTGAATTTAGTAGTATTTCTTCCAAACCGTACTAAACCGAACCGAATCGAACCCGATAAAAACCGAACAAAATCAAACCGAACTAAAGAAATTCAATAAAACCTTCATATATTATTAAAGATTACACATCCAAACCGAACTAAACCAAATCGAATGCCCAACCCTAATAAATACGGTGGGATCTTATTGTAAAAGAAAAGATGAGTTTCAGCCAATCGGGTTGGCGATAAACTAATTTAGCTAGGAATCCCGAATAATTGGTTTGGTGCCTAGCTGAATAAATCGACCGTCTAGACTCTAGAGTGCCTATTTGTCCTCCCAGACGGTCTTAAAAAATTCACAAAAAAATGATCTACAATAATAAGAGGTAATGTTTTAATTAAAAAAGATTTATTTTTTGAACAAAAGTGTCATCTATAGCAACTCAATTGTCTTTATACATACACAAATTTACAAAAGAATGTATACGTGTATACCAATAATTACTTTTAAAAAACACCATAAAAGTATGTGGATTTACCTAAATGGGAGTAATTATATTCTTAATTGCCAAGATAATACCAAAGTTTAATAATTCCCCAAATAGGAGTTATAATTTGCAGTTGGACAAAAATATCCTCAAGCTTGATAGAATGGATGCCCTTGACAGACCATCTGACCGCCACCTCTGACCGCCGTCGTCCGCCACAGGCCGTCGTCGTCCGCCACAGGCCGTCGTCGTCCACCACCGACCACCGCGGGCTGCCACCATAGCTTCAAAACCAGCCACGTAACATATCTGAACAGCGCCGCCGTAGATCCGACTGCCACATCCCTAGATAGGTCCAGATCTGGCCTCTGTTGAGCGCCACTCCTGCAGATCCAGCCGCCGCCGTGACAGATCCGACCACTTCTATGGTAGATCTGATCGATGCCTCCACTGATGCCAACCTTTATATCAGAATGCCAACATTAATCAGAAAATGCCATCTTAATGGCATTTATAAAGAAAATTTTGAAATTCTTAAAAAACAAGAATGCCATTTTGTTGACATTTAAAAAAAAATTGGCAATTGTAAAACCATATGCTCCGTCATATTCAGTCGAACCATTAAAATCCCCCAAAGCCCAAGTAAACCACTCAATTTGACTTCAACACAAAGCAGAGCAACTAAAAAGAAGAGAGGAGACGTCAGGGAGTCAGGGGCTTGGCACCACCGCCACCAGACCAGATTCAGACAGGGAAAAATGAAGAAACAAAGGAGTGCGGGGAAGAGGTAGATCTGCTGCCGCTGCTCTCCGGCGTAAGCTGCCGCTACTCGTCGGCGCTCTCTGCCGCTGCTCGTCATTGATCACTGTAGTTGCTCGCCACCACTCTCCGTTGAAGCACAACTGCTGTTGCGCACACAGATGCGGAATGGTCTGAACGTGGGACGGAGGATATGAGCTGCGGATGGTTAAATGAATTAGAGGGGTAAAATTGGAAGAATGATCCTATTTAGGGGAAAAATTATACCCACTCCCATTTAAGAATTTCAACTATAACTTAGTCCTAATTGGGGCTATTTTCCCTAAAAGTATCTACTCCGCTATATCTGGATCATAAGAAAAAGAGAAATTGTCTTAAATAGGTGTAAATAATTTTGGAAATTCCAAAATAGAACCCCTATGTTTTTATTCTCGAAATAATGTTACTATTGAAAAATAATGTAATGATAAAAAAATATCGTCATTAATTATAATGTTGAATGCATGGTGTGATAACTATTTGACAGTCGACTAAGGGGGTGTTTGGATCTAATTATCAAAACTGATTCTGCTCCTTCAGGGAGCAGAAAAAGAAGCTGAAGTGTTTGGATGAAATTCCATAAACATTTCTGGTGCTCTAATTTACTCCCATAATTAGTTTTTTTAGAAGCTGGGGTACCAGCGTCTTATAGAAGGATTTCCGAAAAATATAGAAGGATTTCCGAAATTTCTACTAATGATCGTCAGAAACAGAAGCAGCTAAATTTATAAAGCATGGAGAAGGACGAGAAGGTGGTGAAAGAAGATGGAGAAGTAAATAAGCAGCGAGAGAAGGTCTGCAAGAGATGCAAGGTCACGTTCACTCCCGACTCCAATGCGTCTTCTTCCTGCCGATTTCATCCCGCATTTTTCGTCTGTCGCCGTCACGATGATCAGAAGAGGTAATGTTAATAACCATTTACCTGCTTCGAGTATATCAATGTAATTCCTTTTTTCCGTCGGTCTCTTGTAGGATCGTGTATATATTTTTTCAGATTTTGCAGTGAAGTAGAAAGTTTCCAATTCTAGAAGTGAGTCTTACCCCTGATAATAGGGTTTGGATTGGTGCCACAGATTAGGAGCTTGAAATCCCAAAATCCACGCCTTCTTGGGGTTTCATAATTTTTGGATTTCTGTTGATAGATATATATGCATCAAATTTCTAGATAGACTTCATATATGAAGTAAAGCATATGAGTTTTACAAAGGGTTCTTTCGTCCTGAAAACATATCAACATTGTCATCATACAGACATTCTGTTATGCATTCCGATTTAGTGAAAAAACATACGGAGTAGTAATCCTATTTAGGGAAAATTTTACTCCTGTGTAGGACATCTTGATTTTTAACTTTTTTGCTCAATATTGTGAGCCAAAGGATTTCTCGAAATGTTGAAATAGTAGAAATCACTAAAATTATACAAACCTAACGTTCTATATGAATCTTTTGTTTTGAGTAGCACTTCTATGTTTTCCTCTGAATTGGACAGTAAATGCTGTTCAACTTCCCTGGAAATGATAGCATGTCTCAAATTGTCCAATCAATTAAGAACTGTATAATAGCTAGTACTGGTTCTAGTTTGAGAAGCTTAGTTTTATGAGTCTAAAGTTCTAGGGGCATTGTATCATATTTAGACCATAAATACTTTGAAACAAAAGCGTGTTGCTTCGCCCTCTTGGGAAAATGCTTAAGTCTTGCTGCTTCTTTTTTCTCACGTTTTGGGATCCAGGCCATCCTCTTCTCCTGCCATTTAGTTAAAGATTTTTGTGTGGGCACATTTGGCACATTTGAAAACGAGAATGAGCACTTACACTTTGCTTGAGAAACCTGTTTTAAGGGAGTTTTTGGGGAAATGTTATTTGGAACAGGAATGGTGGTTTCGGTGGTTGAAACTGTGCTTGAATGAGGGGCGATTTTGAGAGAAGAAATCTCATTAAGCAATTTTTCTTGTTCTGTTTTGAAAGCTTTCCTCTCTGTTTCCTTTCTTCAGGTTTTTGGATCATTATCCACATTTTCAGTCCTTCACAACTTTATGACCCAAGTCACTTCTGCATAACTTAGTCATTCAACACAACACTTCAACGACCGTATCATACTTCAACACAACACTTCAACGATCGACATTCAACAATCAACCATGGACACTTATTCTATGGGAGATGATTTCAATCCTCCAATCCTACGGAGAGGTGAATACACTGTATGGAGGAACCGGTTCATAAGTTTCCTAGAGAGTAAAGATCAAGGCATCACAATGTTGTCCTCAATCACTGATGGACCTGCAAGATTCTGGAAAACCATCCGCGGGGCTCCTGAAAACAACCTCCTACTTCACAGGTGCTGAAGATACATTCTGAATATACTGAACAAGAGAGACTCAGAGCTAGAGCTGATGTAAATGCCAAGTCTTATCTGCTGCAAGCCATCCCGAACGACATTTACATGCTGATTGACAGCATGTCAATTGCAAAGGAGATGTGGGATGAGATGTACAAGATGATGCACGGGAGGGAAGAAATAGCTAAAGAGAAGGAGGTAATCACGCTGACCAAGCCACTTCTGCGTAACTTAGTCAATCAACACAACACTTCAATGATCGACATTCAACAATCAAACATGGACGCTTATTCTATGGGAGCCGATTTCAGGCCACCAATCCTACGCAGAGGTGAATACACTGTATGGAGGAAGCGGTTCATAAATTTCCTAGAGAGTAAAGATGAGGGCATCAAAATGCTGTCCTCAATCACTGGTGGACCTGCAAGATTCTGGAAAACCATCCCCGATTCTCCTGAAAACATCCCTGCTTCACAAGAGCTGAAGATACCTTCTGAATATACTGAACAAGAGAGACTCGGAGCTAGAGCTGATCTAACGGCCAAGGCTTATCTGTTGCAAGCCATCCCGAACGAAATCTACATGCAGATTATTAGCATGTCAACTGCAAAGGAGATGTGGGATGAGATGTACAAGATGATGCAAGGGACAGAAGTAGGAGCTAAAGTGAAGAAGGTAAACATACTGACCACTTATGACCCATTCAAGGCCAAACAAGGGGAATAATGATAAAACAGAGAATGGAGAACACACTGAATGTATATTCAATACCGAGAATGATGTTTATAGAATCGAGAGCAGGGTATTCAGTATCTCTCGGTGTGGCGGCTTTCTCTCTCTGTAATATTAGCGCCCGTATATGATAATCAAAAGTTATCGATACACTTAGCCCTACAGACATCTTATATCTGAAGGTTAAGCGCGTTACTGTAGGCGTAATATATAAATGGGCCGTAATACAAACTGGCCCTTTTGTAATTACAAGCGCTATTTTCTACACAGATACAAAGATGATTATAATAATTTAACACACTAGTCACTAAGTAATTCCTAACAGTCTGAAATCCCAAAATCCACGCCTTTTGGGAATCTTGGAGTTTTAGCATTTTAGGATTTCTGTTGATAGATATATATCTTAGGTGTTTTAGGGAGACGTAATAAATGAAGTAAAACTTAGGTGTTTTACAGCGGTTCTTTCGTACTCAAAACATATCAACATATTGACATCATATAGACATTCCGTTATGTATTCCGATTTAGTGAAAAAACCTACCGAGTAGTAATCCTAATCAGGGAAAAGTTTACTCCTATTTAGGACAACCTATTTTTAACTTTTTTGCTCAAAATTGTGAGCCAAAAGATCTCCTGAAATGATGATGAAATAGTAGAAGTAGAAAGTCTAGAAACCACTGAAATTATACAAACCTAACATTCTATATGAACACCCCCTTAGATTGTGCCCACTCTTTCAGTCTTTCCAGAATTACGATGAGATTTTGTTGATATGTATGGCTATTTGTTTAATAGATTTGAGTTCAATATTGACATGTTGATTCACGTTCCACTTTGATTGCTTTAATATTTGATATAAATTTTAATAATTATCCAAATATTTTGATTAATACTATTTGTTGGTTGGTAATATATATGTCTGTGACTCTGTCTACATGTGTGTACATATTTGGGATACATGACATGCGAGAGACTTTGAAGAAAAGCATTTTTTTAGTCTTTTACCTCGAACTTCTGTCTAGATTAATTACATTAAAATCAGAATATAGATAAACTTTATTTCAGAATTTGATGTTATGCTATCGTTTCTATATACTAATTAAGTGTATAAAGTACCCCACCTACCACAAAGGGCCTTTCTGTAAATTTACATACATCTGTTATTCTTGGGTATTTGCCTAAATATACCGGCACCGCCGGGTATTCTATTACGATCTCCAACTTTCTTTTTAATGAGACTTTATTTGATGCCTGGTAACAAATTTTATTATTAACATAAATGAGTGACATTGTTTCTTAGAAAAATATAGAACATAATACCTTTTTTTAGTGCATTTGAGGTCACTAAAAATTATTGATATGCTCACATCACTATAATCCAAAAATATTTCTCATGTTCTGATATTTACTATTATGGAGATTGTTTTGCCACCTTAATATTATAATTGATTAGGAGGTGAAGTGTTAATGTACTTGATTAGATGCTAATGTGTGCTCATTTATAATTTAAAAGTTTTGGATTATTTAAAATGGTGTTTTATAGCCAAGTGTTTTTTTCTTTAAATATAATTCTAGGAACATGTGGACTCTCTTTTTTATTTAACTTGAAGTATGTCTTATTAATTCATGTATAGAGGCTCTTTTTATTGAAATGAGGTGTGCAAATAGACATTGGGGTGAATGTACTTGATTAGATGCTAATGTGTGCTCATTTATAATTTAAATGTTTTGGATTATTTAAAATGGTGTTTTATAGCCAAGTGTTTTTTTGCTTTAAATATAATTCTATGAACATGTGGACCCTCTTTGTTTATTTAACTTGAAGTATGTCTTATTAATTCATGTATGGAGCTCTTTTTATTGAAATGAAGTGTGCAAATAGACATTGGGGTTAGGGGGGTGGGGTGGGGGTAAGCAGCTAGCAGCAAAGTACCTTTGAGATCTTCCTCTAAAGGAGGAGGTGCTTCAAACTAGGGGTGTGCATTAACCGGGTCGGACCGTATTTTAGACCTGAACCGGACCGGAATGGACCGGTCCGGTCCGGACCGGTATAAACCGGTCCGGGTTTCGGTCCTTAGAATTTTACGATTCCGGGTTTCCGGTCCGGTCCGGGTCAAAACCGGAATAAACCGGTCCGGACCGGTGACCCGTTAAGTTATTGCTCCTAAAAATATATGCTTCGTTGAGTTCGGTCCGTGTCATTGGTTAATTACATACATAGTAAATAAGAGAGTTGGTGCACTAAGTTTTGTTTTTTACTGGACTTGATTTTCATAAATACTTTTGCTATGATTTGAAACAACAATCCAGATTGTTTTACATGCAATATATAGAAAGTCATTTAGTATCGAATTATTTACTAGGCTGCTTTAAATTTGTTTCAAGCAGGTTTATACAAGCAAATTAAAAGCAAGGTGTGTGCACTAAGGTCTCTATATGTAGTTTATACATCTTTTTTGTAGACTGCAGGTGTGCCTTGGTCTATTAATTATGGATGTAGTTTAATTTTTATTTAGTCTATTGTATTCTATTTACTTATTTAACATATTTGCACATGAGATTACTTCCCAAATTTGATAAATGAATGAAACAATTATTTAGTCCATATAGCATATTTGCACATCAAATTATAGTCTAGAACAACAGTCTAAGATAAATAGATAATATACGTTTTTTAAAAACCGGGTCAAACAGGGTTAAAACCGGACCGGACCGGAAAATTCAGGTCCGGGTCGGTATGGACCGGTTAGTATCAGGTCCGGTCTTCGGTCCTTATAAAAATAAGATTCCGGTTCCGGTCCAAACCGGTTCCGGTCCGGTCCGGTCCGGTTTTGGACCGGTGCACACCCCTACTTCAAACTACAAATGAAACAATTGTTTGATTTGGCGCCAGAACTGATTGTTACACTTTGCGGACACATATTGTTGAGGCATTGTATTTACAATTTTCTTATGCAACTTTTAACAAATTCCATATGTGAGAGTGTGATACTCTCACTGGGGAGGATAAACTGATCCATTTGTATGGTCAGGGTTAGAACTTGATGGACTTGAAATGGCTCCTCTGTCACATGTAAATGCCTTTGAACATCACAGCTTTGGTTTTATGGGTGTTTGCCCTAATCTAAGCTGCAAGGGTTCAAATATTTGGACTCTCATATAACATTTTGTTGCTCCCTTTCTGTTATTGTTGGGGAACTTCTCACTCTCTCCACCAATTTGTGGTCTGAAATCATCTTCCAACATTGAATGAATCATTCTTTTGGGACTGTTGGTGCTACAACCTATGAAGCAGATATCGAACATACATATTGATATCTGATTAGAAATCATGGTGTTTATGCATATGTGTTCCATCAAACATCAAAATAAGTAAAAGTGGGTTGATGTTGTTCTATGGATATTATTTTTAAATGATTTCTTTGTGATCTTTGCTAAAGTAATAAAATACCAAATTCTAATTTTTATATGGTACGGCTCTTAGAATTTTAATGGTCATTTGAAATTATTTGGTAAGTAATTTTTTGACTTTCCATTTTCCATCCATCATATAATAAACAGTTGGAAGTTTTTAGGCTTCTTCTATATTATCTTTTGGAGTTTAAGTATATTGGGTGATGCTTTTTTTGTTCTTCCGCTATTATATTAGCATTAAAACCTTATTTGCATGAATATTTTTTCACATTATTAGTAACTAAACAGTTAACTCTAAAATCTAGATTTATAGCATGTTACTATAGGCTACTGCTATAATTAATTGGTAACACCTTTGTAATACCCAAAAAGTATGTGTGCATTATTAACATTTGATTTTAGTTATTTTAAAATCCCGTGCAATGCACGGGTGCAGGACTAGTGCTGTGTAAGACATTCTAGTCAAAGCGGTTACACTCAAAGGGGTGTAGGACTAGTGTTGTGTAAGACATTCTAGTCAAAGGGATTACATTCTAGTCAGAAGACATGGAATCTCCCCTTTCAGGTTTAGTCTATTAGTTGGCCTCTAGTGTAATGCCGTAATGGTGTACTATCACTCATCCAGTTATCCAAGTACAAGGATATTCCTTTCACCTTCTGTCACCCTCCATAATTATCTCATTACATTTTTTGCACATTCCATTGGTTCAACACTTGAAGGCCTGTCTATTGCTCCGTAATTTTCTCAAGGGAAGTTTTGACGGTTTTTTTGAAGGTACTATGAGTTAGGACCAGATGACCCTCCTTATGCTGCCAAGTTTTATGACTGCTGTGGTGCTGAAAATCCTGAGGCAACTGGGTGTAAAGTAGACTTCCATAGTTCATATGATGATGACATACATGGAGCTTCATAATCTATGTACTTTCTTCAGTCTTCACTGCAAGTTAGAATGATATGCAAGTAAATCAGTTCTTTTTATGTGCAACTTGTTTGTAATGTTTAAGGAGAAAATGTGTAAACAGTAGGTCTGATATGTGATATTCCTATTAAGATTACACCAAAACTTATATTTGGAGATCCTATATCCTCCAATTTACTAGTGGTGGACCCAGGCCAATTGTGGTCCGGTTTTGCTCTGTTTTAAAGAAACAGAATCGATAGAATTGGACCCACTTTGGAGGAGCTGGAAAAATATTCGGGGGTAAGGCCAGTTCTGGTCCGGGTATAAAAGAACAGGTCAGCGGTCCGGTCTTTTACTCAGCAGGTTCTGGCCAGTGTGATCCCGGAACTGGCTCCACGCCTATAGGGGTACCCGCTACAACTGGGAAGTGATGGGCGTGATTGAGTATAGGTTAAACCAGACGGGTAACAGGTAACCAAATTTAATATGGGCTCTTTCCATTCTTTATGCGAAACGAAATTGGGCTGAGTTATATTACAATATAGTGAGTATTTGAGTAACATATATGGGCTGGTCCAGAGAGGGTAATAGCTTGCATTGCTTTCTCTAGGTTTATTCGAGTATTACAGATATGTAGTGCTGAATAGTTGTAGTCTTTCTATTGAGAAATTGCTGCAGCAGTAGCAGTTTGTATTCGTTCGCTATGAAGATTGGATATTCAGGCGGGTGTAGATGCCTTAAACATGCTGAATTGCTGATGGTCCTTATAATGTAAGACTGATCAAATGAAGATGCCCTAAACACGATTTTGGGCTTAAAATGTGACTATCTAAGAGTGGGAGACATAGTTGCTGTTAGGACTAAGATTTTGAATTTGAGTTGACCAAATAAATATACTATTTAAATTTGGGAGATACTCCTAAATAGGACTTTTTTATCATTAAGCCAACAAATATATTAAATCAACAAAATGTTTGTCACTTGGTTGACAATACAGAGAAAAAGGAAACAAAAGGATAAAAATCTTTTGTCTGATGTCCGCGCTAGGCCAATGATAGGCAAACAAGATTTCATCACCTGACGGTCCTGACCTAAATTCTAGAATCTTTCTGCTGGAAAATAAGAACACACTCAAAATAACATGCAATTCGAAAGAAAAACACAAACAAAACAAAATGGAATTAAAACATAATTCATTCATCTTCTTTCGGCCCAAGACTTTCTTGCACTCCATGGCGGCTGTTCGGGAGGGGGACAAGCCCGCCGTTCATCCGCCTCAATAGTCATGCTTTTGTATTGATTGGCGATATCCTTCATTGATATCCCTTGATGTTGAGTTGAACTCAAGCCCCACAACTACTTATCCGCCTTTTCTTTGTCTGCCCTTGCCCCTTGCCCAGAAACAATAGGAGAATACGAGCCACGACCGCCAAAGCGCTGCATCCCTAGTCACGAGCCTGCTTGCATGACCAAAATCCACCGACGATCGCTCTTCGTCAATGACGAAAGCGGAAGAACAAAACCCTAAAGAGCGAGAGACCGCCTTCCAAACCTTTTTCGTACTTTGGTAGCAGAATACGACTCATGTATCTTGATTCCTAAACTTCTATCAATCTCCAGCAACAGATAGCCACTTAGATTCGGTGATTCCGCCCAATCCCTAATCCGGAAGGACGAATCCCCATCGTTAGAAGCAAATCGCCCAGAGACAGAGTGACTGTGATGATTCCGATAGCTAACACCCACACGAAAGCACGGAAGGCGGAACTCTGAAGTCTGAAGGTTGACTACCTAATGGCGGCTTCAACCTCTACGGTTAATTTTTCACTTTTGCTCTTCATACAATCATCCATTCTAAACATTTTAAACATATGGTAATTTAAATCTAATATAACTGGTGTCAAAGGAGAAAGTAAGGTGTGTGCTCAGTTAAGGAGTGCAAGGAGAAAAACTGAAGAGAGAAAAAGGAAAGCAGGTTCACGATAAAGAAAAAGATTAAAAAGAAAGCCCCTAAATATAGGACTAAATAATATGATAATTGCAACAATAGGAGTTTTATGCTTAAATTCTCAAAATAGAACTAATTCTTCCTATTCTACCCTTTCTTTTGTCCTTCCTAATAGGATTTTTTAAATAATCATTATGAAACATAAAAAAATTAAAATAAAAAAATCGAAAAATAAAAAATATAAAGACCTCAACCATCACCTCAGCCACCTGGCAACACCGCCACCTCGGTCGCCGGAAAAGATTGCCAAGTTGGGGGAAAATGTCATTTTTATGGCATTTCAGAGAAATGTGACATTTTTTACACAAGATGGCATTTTTTTCCAGCGATCGAAGGTGGTGGTGTTGGGCGGTGGAGGATGCGGAGGTAGTGGCCTACATATTTTTTTAATTTTTTTTAGGTATTTTATTTTATTTTTTAGTTCTTTTAACTTTTTAAAATTATTTTTTTTTCAAATTTTATTTTTTCTCGATTTTTTATTAATTTAAAACATTTTTTACGACTTTTTATGTTTTTTATTATAAATAAAATTATTATTTTTTGTATTAATAAATATAAATAAATCTATTAGAAATTATAGGTTAAGGGTAGAATAGGAAGAAGAGACATATATTACTCCTATTTTGGAAATAAAAAGAGTGTACTCCTAATGTGAAATTTTGAACTACTTTTAGTCTCGTTTATGGCTAGTAGCCATTTAATTTTTTGTACTCCCTCGGGCCCTCTAAAATAAAATCATCTATTTTTCTTATTCGGCAGCGAATTTTTTATAAATGTACTACTTCAGGAAACAGTAACTCAGTTAACTTTAGTAATATTTTCATTCAGTAAAAAGGCATTTATGGAACAAAAAGAAATTGTGTGTAAAATGTTTACACATTTTAAATGTTAAGTCAATCTTGGACTCTTGTGTTCGCTAAACTCTTTCCCAATTGTGGTGTGAATGTTGACTTGTTGATAGCTGTCACATTTCTCAAAGAAGCATATTGACCTACCAGACCAAAATACGAAGTAAGTATTGTATTTGAGATTTGCACAATGTTATTTTAAGAAGCACAATTGCCACGTGCTTTAAGGTTCAAAGGCGCAAAAATTTGAAGGAATTATATGTGACTTCATAAAAACTACTCTTCAAAGTTGGTCTAAAGCTTGTGTTAGTTTATAGAGGAGAAATTTATTTTATTTTATATATTTATTTTTGCAAAAAAAAAATTATAAAAGAAACATAGAAAAATACAACTGCTAATGAGAGAAGAACAAAAATTAGAGGGAAAAGCTAAAGACAAAAGCAAAAACTCAATATATAGAAAGCTTTTATTCGTTCTTGGTTAGCCTTGTACCTCTTCTCGGGATCTTAATACTGTTCCAAAAGGGATCCCCGAGCGATCTAATAATTCTCGATGCGTTAAACGGGACGAAAATGCATAACTTCTAAATTCTAATAATTCTCGATGTGTTAAACCTGCGCAAAAATGAACCAGAAAGGGTTTGGGTTGGATTAAATTTTATATCCTGCCTCTCGATCGAGTGCCACTCAGAAGTAATTTTCGTTTCACCTAAAAACTATCGTGATTAATTTCTTTGTAAACATGCAAATCAGATTGCAATAAAGTCTGAGAGAGAAACAAGTTATACTCAAAATCAAAATCTCTAGGGTTTATCAGATGCTAGTATTAACGATGTGTAAAATAGTGTTTGGTTAACCACGCAAACTATACAACTCAACCATCAGGACACCACCATAAGCTTGCAATTCAAAACAAGACCGCGAGGTGCTCTTTTTCTGCTTGGTGTCAAGCTTTCTTAATTACAGTTGTAGAACTCATTTTAGATCCTTAAACACACAGACATATCTAAACAATTAAGCTTCAATTCTGCTCTTTCTTAATTCTTGATCACTCATTGTCTCATTCGCAATATTAGTGCTTTCAATACATGGTTCAGAAAACGCAATATATCGTTCCAACATGAAGTTTGATGCAAAACTATACACGGATTACTATGCAAAATCATATCAAATCAAACTATTCCAAACCAAACTAAACCATATGCAGTTTGATACTCCGCAACATATTTTCCAAACCGTATGAAATTAAATCAAACCGAAATGGCAAAATCGAGAAAAATCGAGTCAAACTAAAGAAATTCAATAAATATCTTTATACGGAGTATATAATTTTAAAATAACAAACGCAAACCAAACCAAACCGAAAGATAGTACGGAGTATGATATTAGTTTCGTAATCATTCTTCCAATTGAAAGTGATAAAAAGTGAACCAAAACCGATATCATCACTCGGATGCCCAAAGAAAAAGAATGATTATCAATTGAGAAAAACTTCTAAATTCACCTCATTTCCGCTCAAGTATACCATTATTGCCAGATCATCATTTTATACAGAGTATTTTATAGCGGTCACCCAGATAGGTTCTGAAATTAGAAGCAAACTAGGCATGTGGACTTTTTAAATTGCACTTATCTTTTTCTAGAATCCCTAAAAGGCTACTTATTTCATAGATGCATGCATGTATCCAATTGGTATACGCAAAGTCAGCCTATCCCATTGGATTTACCTCCTCCGTCCATTCGATTTTGGGTGTTTGGCATTTAACGGTTGGCGGTTAGTGAATAACGGGTTATGTTAGCGGAGTGTATTATTTAATCAGCGGGTTTGATTAACGGAATAAGATGGCGGGTTGTCAGACGAAAATTGGTTAAAAACGTCGTATTTCAAAATGCTAATCCAAAACTCTCATATTTGCAGCGTTTTCATTTCAGAGGTTCCATTCAAAAACGCTAGTACCGAACAACTATTTACCAAATAACGTTTTCATTTATTGAAAACACTAAAAGTGTCAAACCACCATTTTTTTTGCTGAAACGCCATTTACCGAACACCCCCTTTATCAAAAAAGAATCTGATTGTCCAAAGAATTTTGCAGCTTTATCATTAAACTAAGCAATTTATGATTATGTCATTTGTCTCTACCAGACACAAATCTAAATCACATAATTTTTATTTTATTTTTATTTTTCGCCTAATCTGAAGTAGACTGAGTGCACTGTGCACCCCAAGGGACATCAGAACATCTTCAATGCTAAAACGTCAACGGTGTATACGTGGCATGAGAGACAACCAATCAAAAAACAATAAATAAAATATTTCTCTCCTTATTTGAAGGATCTTATATCATTTTGGTAAGTTTTTCTTTACAATGTCAAGCACAATGTTTAGATGTAGACATTGTGGTTGACATTGTAGAGAAAAACCTTCCAAAAACACATAAGACCGTGAACAGAATGAGAGAGAAATGTCATAAAATTAATTTTTTGTATCTATTTCTCTCATATCACATATGCACCGTGCACATCGTAGCATTGGAAATACTTTAAAGAAGTTAGGCAATAAAAGACGATAATACCCAGTGGGGGAGGGGGCATGTGGAGAAAAAACATTGATGTGACGGAATCTAACAGTTTTTTGTGTCTTTATGCAGAAAAGGCACCCGGCTTCGATGGATGGATCCACGGTTCCTTGCTTTATTTTTATTTCTTTATTTTTCCTTTTCTTTTTCAGTATTTATGGGTTTTGTAAAGAAAAAAATGCCAGCATTCCTCAGTGGACCTCTTTTCTTTTGACTTTTTTTTACAGAATTTGACCAGGATTATGCTCTAGTTTTATACCTACGGAGTAAGAAAAAAAACTTGTTCAACACATTTTATTTTTTTACACACTTTGCACACTTGCCTGTGAACAAACTATTCAAACAAAAAACTAAAAGTGTGTACAACAGTAAAATGTGTACAAGAATAATTTCCGATTAATCATTAGTTAAATGTTCATTTTATGATAATAATTATGCTTGTGATATTTTTAAAAATGTTCATCACCTATGAAAAAACATCATGTAAAAATTTATTTAAGTCCGAGTGGGTAATTTTATGTAAAAAATTATATATGAATTGATATAAATTTTGTTTTTTAGAAACAAATATTAATAAGACAACTTTTAATTTATTAAATTATGTCAATAAAAAATGCATCAAATATGGGCGGATTAATAGTGAAATTATAACTATTTTAAGTTGCAAATGTATAAGTGTGTAGAGAGGATTGTCTTTCTTTAAACAAACAATCAATCCATATTATGCGTTTGCAAGAATGTCATTACAACTATTTATTAGATTGAATTTTTATGTTCGTTTTAATCATGTTTAAAGTTTTAAAGATGCTAACATACAACGATACAAGTAAATTTCAAAGATATTATTAGAAAGGATTCAAACCCTTGTCCATTTAGAAAAAGTACCCAATAAGTTTCATTAGAGTGATTACACTTACAATTTATAGTAATATTAACTTAATACTTCCTCTGTTCGTTAAAACTTTGTCAATTTTTTTTTTTAATTTTTTTGTTGTATAAATAACTTTTCCGATTTCTCTTTAAAATAAAAAATTAGTGATTCCAGTTAATTCTCTTTAATTTGGAGAAACTTCAATCACACAGTTTTTACTTTATTAATACTCATATCAACTAAACTTGACCAATTTTGAGGGACGGACGAGTAACATTTTTTTGATCATTCGGAGGAGTAACATATTAATACGAATTGCAAATACGCTTATAGATAAGTATTTACTCCGTATTACATACCGAGCAGTTCCAATTGGAAAAGACTCATAGGAGAGAAATTAGCATGAATCAATGTTGAAGTTAATGAGAGTTGAAACCACATTAACCTTGATACCTTTTGTGTGCAAAAATACTCTGTATAAACCATCTCAAAACATGAATCTTTAGCCTATCTAATACGAAGTATGTTGTAAAACTTTAAACACTTAATAGATAGTACTCCCTCCGTATCAAATTAATTGACCCACTTTCCTTTTTTGGTGTATCAATTTAATTGACTCATTTCCCTTTTTGGAAAGAATCCCACTCAAAAAGCAGCTACAGTACTGCTACAGTACCGCTACAGTGTCGCTACAGTACCAAAAACCTCTTACTTTTAATAAAGTCTACAGTAATTGTCTTAAACTGCGTGAAAAAGAAACGGGTCAATTAATTTGATACGGAGGGAGTATTAGATTCCTGATTTCACCGCTAATCTTTTTCGGCCTATCAGGCTTATCCGCCAACTTTTTTTATCAAACACGTAATTTTTGTTTTCGCGCGCTGAATTGTGTAATAAGCCGGAAAAGTAAGGTTGAAGTTACTTTTCTGACTATATTGGCTGAAATTATTGTAGATGACCATTTTAGCCATTTTTACATTTTTTTCTTTATTAATAAAATACGGAGTATATTTTAATAATGATTTTTCTTAAATTAGCAGAATCAGCCAATGCAGCCATTCTAGACAGAAATTCATAAATTTCAGCAGAATCAGCCGATTTTCATGTCTCATAAGTCATCGAGAAATGAGTAACTTGCTAGCAGTTGGACCTAACATATTTTCAGCGAGTTTAATAATTAACTGCCGCCAATTTGTAGCAGTATTCCGTACCAAGTATTCTTGCTAATAGAGGGAGAGGGAGCAGGATCCTCACTCCAAAATAATAAAAAAATGATTTCTCTGTAAATTCTTCATTCACATCACTTCTTTGCATCCTGCTTACTTTCTGCTACCATACATCCTACAAATCTTTTTTCTTCTACAAGACTTCAACATTTTATTATAATTACACAATTTGAATTGATTGATACAACCCCCCACCAGAATATAGAACTATAACCCTCTAAATATCATACCACAAAGCTGGTCTAATCGTCAATCTGGGTTGTATCATGTCCTCCTCCTGCTCCACTACAGAAACAACCTAACTCTTTCCAGGATTTCAGAATAATAAAGCATCTACACTTCCCCTTCTTCAGAACCACCTCTCCCATCTGCTGCTAATCCAGTAAACTATCTGCTCCCCACTATCACCATGTCCACCAAGTCCAAGTAAGTGATTGTTTAAAAACCCAGATCTGATTTTTCTGTTATTACCTTTTATTATAAACGGCAGCTGTTGTTTTTGGATCTGATGCTTTTCTTTCACTGCAATTTCGGCAAAACGCACGTTTAGTGAGTAAAACAGCCCAGAATTCACGATTCTGTTGTTGGGTAGTGAGTGTAGGAAAAAAGATTCAATCTTTGGACTTTTTTGTCAGCATTTCTTTGTTTAATTTGGATCTGGCAAGAGTGTGTGTACATACATGTACTAAAAATGCCATTTCGGTTGTGGGTTTTTGTTGTTTGAACTTTGGTTTCAGATCTACACTGCCAGAAACCCCAAAGAGTAAAGTTTCACCTGCAACTCCTAGGGGTGGGGGTAAAGTGAGCAGAGGAGCATCCAAGTTTGATGCTGACTCGCCTTTGCAGAACTTGCGCTCTTCAGTTGATAAGTCTCCGAAACCGGTTGCTCCTAAGGCTTCTTCTGCGGAGAGGCCTTCCACTAAGCTTGCCACTCCACCTGATGTGAGTGCTGTCAGTTTCACTGTGTCCTGCTGTTGATGTTTTCTTGTTTCTTGTCTGTCTATCTGCTGTGAAGTGTTCAAATGAGCTCAAATCCAATATTTTGCAATTTGTGCTTTTTGAGCAGAATCATGGCCTGTTCGGTAAGGTCTAATAATTAGTTTTGTAAAAAGATAAGTGTCCAGTAACATCCTTTTTTGGCAAATAAGCCGAAAGTCAAAACCTGCTTACTCTATAAATGCACTCATAATTGTAGTTCAAGGTTTTCATAAATGCACTCACAATTTAGCTCGAATGATACGGAGTATTAGGGAGTACTCCGTAATATTTATCATATGGAGTATTCAGATTGGTTTTGCGATTCATTGAATTTATAGGATTACAGAGCAGTTTCTGAATATTTAAAGTTTAATTATTAATACTGATGTATATATGTCAAGGATATTATATGTAGTGATTATTTGCCTAAAGTAGATGTTACCAAAAAGCTTTCTCATTCCCAAAAAGATAATTTCTTACCCAAATAAGAGTCCACTTGGTAGTGCTGAGATTGATCAAATTTCTGAATCAAGAAAAAATATATGGAGTATTTAATTAATAAAACACATAATTTTTCAATGAAAAACTAAAATTATCCTTTTCATCAAATTCAGCCAAAAAATCTCAATCTTATTTATTTTGATTATGAAAAATTTGTCATACAAATAAAAGATTGAGTTTTTAGTGAAAAAATAAGCCTGTTGATTATCAAACTGCCTTCATATGGTTGAATGGCTACACAGTCTTCTGGAAAAACTGCTCAGAATACTGTTGATGTTCTTGTCTATGCTCTTACAGCATTCTCTGTTACAGAAGAACTCTTAGCAAAAGGTTTAACATTTTGATGAACATCATAAAGCTTGTACCTGCTGATAAAACTTATATGCTGAGCTGAAATGTTGAGTTTCTGTTTGATTTTGGTTTGTCTCAGAAAAAGCCAACTCGAATACTGAAGCCATCAGAGCTCCAGACAGAACTCAGTCTTGCTCAGGAAGATCTCAAGCAAGCCAGGGAGAAGATAGCGTCCGTAGAGAAGGACAAAGCTCAAGCGCTTGATGATCTCAAGGAAGCAAAGAAGTTAGCAGATGAAGCAAACGAGAAGCTCAGGGAGGCTTTGATAGCTCAAAAGCGGGCGGAAGAGAACTCCGAAATCGACAAGTTCCGTGCTGTAGAGATGGAGCAAGCCGGCATTGAAGCTGCTCACGAGAAGGAGCAGAAATGGGCGAAAGAGATCGAAGCAGTGAGGAATCAACAAGCGCTGGATTCGTCTTCTCTTCTATCCATCACACAGGAGCTTGACCTGGTCAAACACGAGCTCTCCGTGACGAACGACGCCAAAAACCAGGCTCTTGCCCGGGCAAATGAAGCCAGTAGAGTCGCCGAGATTCACGCTGAAAATATCAAAACCCTAACTGCAGAGCTGGCACGCGTTAAATCAATGGTGGATTCCAGATCTGAGATGAATCTCGAGATAGAGACTCTCCGAGAAGAACTCGAGAGAACAAAAAATTACGAACTGGAATTGATGGAGAAAGAGGACATCTTAGAGAAACTCAAAGTTGATTTGGAGGCTTCGAAGATCGCCGAATCATACGCGTGCAATTTGGTGGAGGAATGGAAGAAGACAGTTAATGCATTAGAGCTCGAGACTGAAGAAGCGCATAGAAACGAGAGGTCTTCACTGGAACATCTAGAATCTTCCATGAAGCAACTGGAAGATAGAAACGAGTCGCTCCACAAGGCAGAATCTGAAATTGCTACTCTCAAAGAGAAGATTAGGTCATTGGAATCCTCCATTGAAAGAAACAAAGGAGAGCTCGAAGAATCAGAATATCACCTTAAGCTAACCCAAGAAGAGGCTTCTGAGCTTGTGAGGAAGGTAGAATCCCTTAGCTTCGAGCTAAACATCATAAGAGATGAGAAAATTCAAGCTTTGATGAACGAAAAACTAGCAGCCGAGAGTGTCGAAAAGCTGTTGGAAGAAAAAGATAGACTTCTTGAGGACTTGAAGAATTCCAGGGAGGAAGAAGAAGAAAGCAAGAGAGCTGTGGAGGATCTGACATCAGCTTTGCATGAAGTCTCTTCGCAAGCGAGAGAAGCCAACGAGAAGCTGTTGTCCAGCCAAGAAGAGACTAAAGAGTATGAAACACGGATTGAAGATCTGAAGATAGCACTGAAAAACACAAATGAGAAGTATGAAGAAATGCTTGGAGATGCAAAGCAAGAAATTGATTTGCTCACAAAGACTGTTGACCAGTCTAAGCAAGACTATGATATCTTCAAAGCTGAGCAAGAGGAAAAGGAGCGTAATTTGATCACAAAAGCCGAGGAAGCAAGTTCTTCAATGGAAAAAGAAATTGATACACTTGCAAACTTATTAAAACACGCACAAGAAGAAGCTTCGAATGCAAGAGAAAGCGAAGCAAATTTGAAAACAAGCTTGAGTGAGACCGAGCGTGAGGTCATCTATCTAAGGGAGGTTCTCAGGGACACTAAGGCCGAGGGCATGAGACTTATGGAGTCTCTGATGGAGAAAGAAACCGAACTGCAAAGTATTCTGCAGGAGAATGAGGAGCTTCAAATCCGAGAGGCAATGGCATTGAAGAAGATTGAGGAATTGTCCTTAATGCATGAAGAAGCTTTGGCTAGAAAACAAGATGGAGAAGACGGAGAGCTTACAGAGACTGAAAAAGATATTGATATGCTCCAACCAGATGTAGAACAAAATGGTGTTGCAGAAGAAAAACCTACGGTAAAGGAAGAAGTTCAAGAAAATGAAGTGGCCAGAGGTGAACCCCAAGATGATAGTAATGGAACTGAAGAACTTGAAGTGAAAGAGAGTGTGAGGGAAGAAAAGAAAGATAACGGTTGTGTAGAAGAAGGTGAGTTTGAAAGGCAGGAGAGCTTCCAGTTTGGGGAGAAAGATTCAAGTCCAGAAAGAGTGGCTGAACCGGAAAAGGAACCAGAGCAAAAGGAGGAGGTGTGTGAGAAGTATGATCAGCCAAATGGGCTAAAATCATCAATAGAAAAGCATGACAATAATGTGATTGCCTCTCCGGGAACGCAACAAAGCCCGAAGAAGAAGAAGCCTTTGCTAAGTAAGTTTGGAAGCTTTATGAAGAAGAAAGGTACTGTGAGCCAGAAGTAACAGACTTACAGACCTTTAGTAGATCAGATATTATGGATTGGAACTATTTGCTTCATGTTTTTTTATTGTTCAAATTCGATTTGTTTCCTATTACTTGAATCGGCATTAAAAATGGGGGAGAAACCTCTAGTGGTCTTGTTTTCTTCTGCTGATTTGGGTATTTTCTTACAGCTTATTTCTCAGTATGATATGTCATGTTTAGGAGTGTGTCCTTAGTGTGATTATATGCCTTTTGTATCAGTATATTAAACCCTTCAAACGAAAGATATTTGATGTACTATGGTCTATGTACTTCTTACATCTACTTAATCCAAATTTGATCCTAATGGCTTGTGTTATGGTTTAACAGTTGCCTACTTGCCATCAGATCGATATTCGAATAATTATAAAATTAAAATTATAAAAGTATATCTACAATAATTTTAGTCACATCTTTGTCCATAATTTTTCTATTAATCATAATGCAATATTTTAGGAAAAAACTCATAAGAAATCGAATTTATTTGGAAAAAGGGTTAGATAGGCCCTCGAACTTACATAAAGAGGTCAAATAAACCCTTATATAGGAGGCTTTGTCCGACCGTCACCATTTGGGGCAGTTCCCGATGGAATTTTTTGAAGAATTTTTTTTAGCATCTTATTCATTAAGTCTAGTTTACTCATACCAAATTTCAGCTAAAACTTCAATCGAAGAGGCATTCAAATGAATTCTTGAAGATAACTGCGCAATTATATTCAAGAATTCATTTGAATGCCTCCAAATGACCCAAATGGCGACAGATATTTTCAAGAATTCAAAAAATTCCATCGGGAACTACCCCAAATGGCGACGGTCGGACAGAGCCTCCTATATAAGGGTTTATTTGATTTTTTTATGTAAATTCGAGGGCCTATGTGACCTTTTTCCCAATTTATTTTACCTAACAACTTTGGAATGTCAAAATAAGTACCAAGTATCAAACAATGTAATACTCCGTACCTCACATCCTTTTCACCATAAAAAATGAGTTCATTGTTTAAATAGGAAGGTATGTGGGCTGACCTAGGGATGGACCGGGCCCAGTCCGGTTCCGATTCCGAGTCAAGCCCGGGCGGGCTTGGAATTTTTTGGGTAAGGCTCGGGTCCGGCCCGGGAGTCTACCGGTACCGGGTCGGGCCGGTACCGGGCCGGTTCTTTTAATTTTTTTAGATTGTCTTATTTATTCCAACCCCCCACCTCAAACCCCGCCAAAACACCCAGCCCAGCCCACCTACCATAGGCCCAAACCCAAAAAAACCAAAAAAAAAAAGGCATGGGCCGGTCCCTATTTCCCCAGTCCCGAAACCGCCCCTTTACCCCCTTACATTCCCCCGGGCCGGTCCTAGGCCCGGAACCGGTCCCGGCCAACCAGGCCGGTTCGATCCCGCACAGTGGCAGTCCGGTCCGGTTCCCGGGCCGGTCAGACCGGAACCCGGCCACCCCTAGGCTGACCATGCCTTGAGAGTTGGCATTTAGAATCTTTTGCTTAACCATCTATTTAATACGGAGTAATAGACTTTAATAACATATTAATCATGTTTTAACTTAAAGGAATTCAACAGAGCTACCAAAATTAAATTATGAAAGTTCTCGAAATATGAGTAAAAACGCTTTGAAACTCTATGTTAGGATTGTCATTTTTGTATGGCCTAAATATGAGTAATTATCGTCAAATTCAAAAATAAAAACATATATTTAGAAATAAAAACATGTTACTGTTGTGAAATGAAGAAGATGAAGAACAGATTTAAAGGATAGATATATTAATGATAACCTCTAAATAATACTTCTTCTTAATATAAAGATTTCTGAATTTCTGAGTTTCTGAATGAATTTACAAGGCTTCATCAAGCTCCTATTTATAGTGTTTGAGCTTGATGATTAGTCACCTAAATGATGAGTCTACAGATTTGGTGGCAATAACAAATTGAGCCACCTATTCTAACTAGGTTACAAGGATCATTACAAAGATCAGGAACATCTTGGTGTCCTAGTGACAAGGATGAATAATTCACACTTGTCAATTTGATGATTTTACAACACTCCCCCTTGAATGTTCATCCTTGAATATGTATTTGTTATCTTATTGTGAAAATGAGTGTGAAAATTAAGGGGTAAAAATTACGACATATAATGTCGTTGCATTTGGATGTACTGTCTCGTTAAAAACCTTATCAGGAAAAACCCAGTGGGATAAAAACCTGATGAAGGAAAAAAGAGTGCAGTGCATTCAAATACTCCCCCTGAAATTAACATAAATTATTAAGGCGGCGCATGCCGATTTTCTGTACAAGTTCCATGAACTTCTTCGGGGGTAATGATTTGGTGAAGAGATCGGCTGGATTTTCACTGGATCTGATTTGTTGAATGTTGATCGTCCCTTCTTTCTCAAGGTCATGAGTAGAGAAAAACTTTGGAGATATGTGCTTCGTTCTATCTCCTTTGATGTAGCCTTCTTTAATTTGAGCTATGCATGCGGTGTTGTCTTCGTAGATCACAGTCGGGTGACAACTAATAGCTTTCATACCACATTCATCTTGGATGTGTTGAATCATAGATCGCAGCCACACACATTCTCTCCCGGTTTCATATAGTGCAATTAATTCAGAATGATTTGATGATGTAGCTGTCAATGTCTGCTTCATAGATCTCCATGAGATTGCGGTGTTACCATAAGTAAATACGTACCCGGTTTGTGATTTCGCCTTTTGAGGATCTGATAAGTATCCAGCGTCTGCATATCCGATTAAAGAAGCTTTTGCATCTTTGTGGTAGAATAGACCGAGATCAATTGTACCACGGAGATAACGGAATATGTGTTTGATCCCGTTCCAATGACGTCTTGTTGGACATGAGCTGTACCTAGCTAATAAATTTACAGAAAATGCAATATCTGGTCTAGTATTATTAGCTAAATACATTAAAGCTCCGATAGCACTCAGATATGGTACTTCGGGACCGAGTATATCTTCGTCGTCTTCTCGTGGACGGAATGGATCATCGTGTATGTTGAGAGATCGAATGACCATTGGTGATGTCAAAGGATGAGCTTTGTCCATATAGAATCTCTTCAACACTTTCTCGGTGTAATTGGATTGGTGGATGAAAATTCCATTCTTCAAATGCTCAATTTGAAGTCCGAGACAAAATTTGGTTCTCCCGAGATCTTTCATTTCAAATTCTTTCATAAGATATTTTGCAGTATTTTCAATTTCATCGGGAGTTCCAATAATGTTTAAGTCATCAACATATACTGCAATTATGGCGAATCCAGAATTTGATCGCCGAATGAAAACACATGGACTAATTGGGTCATTCTTATATCCTTCTTTGAGAAGGTATTCACTGAGACGATTATACCACATTCGTCCAGATTGTTTTAGTCCATACAATGACTTTTGTAATTTAATGGAAAATATGTCTCGAGGTTTCGAGTTATAAGCTTCAGGCATTTTAAATCCACCGGGAACTTTCATATAAATGTTTGTATCGAGTGAACCGTATAGATAGGCGGTCACTACATCCATTAGGCGCATTTGCAGCCTTTCAAAAACAGACATGCCAATGAGAAACCTTAATGTAGTTGCATCAACTACGGGAGAATAGGTTTCTTCATAATCAATTCCCGGCATTTGAGAAAAACCTTGGGCAACAAGTCGGGCTTTATATCTAACAATTTCATTTCTCTCATTGCGTTTACGCACAAATACCCATTTAAAACCCACAGGTTTTACGCCTTTTGGCGTAGGGACTATCGGTCCAAAAACATCACGTTTTTCAAGTGATTTTAATTCAGCCTGAATAGCTTCATTCCATTTTGGCCAATCGTGTCGTTTCTGACATTCTTCTATTGATGTTGGCTCATTGTCATTGTTTTCATTCATAACATTTGTGGCAACGGCATAGACAAATATCTCATTAATATCAATATCTTTTCGATTCCATTGCATTCCAGTAGAAACGTAATTTATTGAAATTTCATAATTATCAACGTTTCTATCAGTATCTGGAATATCTTCCTCATTTAAGGAAGTTGAATCATTATTTGAGATGTTTGTTTTGTCAATATCATTTTCTATGCCAGTATTTTCAAATTGTTCATTTTCTTGTTCAGAAGGATGAACATCTTTGGCATCACAGATCAATTCCTGCCTTTTAGTCTTTCTTGGTTTTATGTCTTTTGATCCAAGTGGCCTACCACGCTTTTTGCGTATAGAAGAATCATTTGCGAGAGATTTTTCAGAATTCTCCGCTGGAATTTCAATTCTGGCAGGGGTATTCATAGCAGGAATATGTGACTTTGTCACTTTCTTTGTGTCCGTGAATGCATCAGGCAACTGATTTGCAACATTTTGTAAATGGATTATCTTTTGCACCTCTTGCTCACATATATTTGATCTAGAATCAAGGTGTGATAATCCTGTTGCATTCCATGTTATTTCTTTCGTACTTGGGTCCGATTTATTAGTTTCTCCCCCTAAGGTTGGGAATACTGTCTCATTGAAATGACAGTCAGCGAACCGTGCAGTGAATAAGTCACCAGTCATCGGTTCAAGATATTTGATTATTGAGGGAGATTCAAATCCAACATAAATTCCCAACCTTCTTTGAGGACCCATTTTTGTACGATGAGGTGGAGCAATCGGAACATAAACAGCACAACCAAATATTTTTATGTGTGCTAAGTTTGGCTCTTGTCCAGTAACTAATTGCATTGGGGAATATTCATGATATGCAGTCGGTCTAAGCCGAATTAAATTTGCTGCATGTAAAATAGCATGTCCCCAAGCTGATGAAGGTAAATTACACTTCATTAATAATGGTCTAGCGATTAATTGTAATCGTTTAATCAAAGATTCAGCAAGACCATTTTGTGTATGGACATGAGCAACAGGGTGCTCCACATCAATCCCAATCGACATACAATAGTCGTTAAATGATTGGGAAGTAAATTCTCCTGCATTATCAAGTCGGATTCTCTTTATATAATGATCTGGAAAATGAGCTCTTAATCGTATAATTTGAGCAAGGAGTTTAGCGAATGCTAAATTTCTAGTCGATAAAAGACTAACATGTGACCAACGTGTTGAAGCATCAATCAACACCATAAAATATCGAAATGGTCCACATGGCGGGGCTATCGGCCCACAAATATCTCCTTGAATCCTTTCTAAAAATGCAGGTGATTCAGTTGCAATTTTGTTCATAGAAGGCCTGATGATCATTTTGCCAAGAGAACAGGCCTTACAAGGAAAATCACTTGATAATGGAACCCTGATATTCTTTAATGGGTGTCCAAGTGAAGTCTTAATGATTTTATGCATCATTACATGGCCTGGGTGACCTAAACGGTCATGCCACAACATGAATGTTTTCTGATCATCTAACTTTGCGTTAGAAACCAAATTTATTTCGAATGGACTAATATGAGTGAAATATAGTCCTGAGGAATATGCTAGCATTTTTTCACAAATACATTTAGTGCCAGATTTAGTTGTCGTTAGACAAAGATATTCCTTTTGGTTTTCATTCATGGTTTCTATGTGATAACCATTTTGACGCATATCTTTAAAGCTTAATAAATTTCTCCGCGATTTGCTGGAGTATAAAGCGTCATTTATAAGTAATTTTGTCCCATTAGGGAGTATCACATATGCTTTCCCAGAGCCTTCAATGAGCTTCGCAACACCTGATATTGTATTGACTTTAGCTTCAACTAAAGTCATTTGAGAAAAATAGATTTTATTTCTCAAAATGGTGTGCGTTGTGGCGCTGTCTATCAGACATAGCTCTTTATCACTTGAGTGATCCATATCTTCAATATATATAAATAAGCATAAGTTTGATATGAAAGTAACACAAATTATGCATCATATATAACATTAAAATACATATATTACATAATTTATTTATGATAACAACATAAAGGATACGAAAGAAAAATACATAATTTACAACATGAAAGTCCTATAATTTATTTTGTGTCATTTAGATTAGTGGCAAAAGCATCGTCCATAATGGCATCATCCACGAAGAAATCGGACACGTCAAATTTTGGCAGAGGTGGAGTTGTGTCATTAACATAATTAGCTTCCACACTTTTGCCTTTGTTCAGATTCATGGAAGCTTGAAATAACTCCACCAAATGTTTAGCCGTGCGACATTTATTAGCCCAATGCCCCGTCATGCCACATTTATAACAAGTCGACTTTCCCGAGGATTTTGGAGGGCGATTTATTTGATGGGCTTTTTGTTTGCCCTTGCCCTTGTAATTTGGTCTTTCGACCTGTTTGTATTCTCGGTGTGACTTGTTTTTATGACCATTAAAATGCCCATGTTTAAAATGCCTTCTACTGCCACTGTGTGTTGCATTTGTTTCAGTGGCTAAATTATGGCCAGATGGACCATAAACTGAAGGACTATAACCAGTGGGTCTCAGATTATGATTTTTCATCAAAAGGTCATTATTTTGCTCAGCTACCAATAATACTGATATTAAGTCGGAGTATTTTTTAAAACCCTTTTCTCTATATTGCTGCTGTAGCAGCATATTAGAAATATGCATTGTAGAAAAGGTTTTCTCCAACATATCAGCATCAGTGACTTTTTGTCCGCATAACTTTAGTTTAGATGTTATTTGGAACATGGCAGAATTATAGTCACTGATTGATTTAAAATCCTGGAATCTTAAATTGATCCAGTCATACTGAGCTTTTGGCAAAAGTACCTTTTGTTGGTGGCCATACCTCTCTTGTAAATTGTCCCATAATTCTTTTGGATCATCAACTAAAAGATATTCAGATTTGAGACTTTCATGGAGGTGGTGACGGAGGAAAATGATAGTTTTCGCTTTATCTTGGGAAGATGATAGATTATTGGCTTCAATTGTTTCTTCTAAGCCATTAGCCTTAAGATGTGCTAGAGCATCGACTTTCCATTCAAGGTATTTTTGACCGGATAGATCAAGAACGTCGAATTCTCTTTTGCTTATGTTTGCCATGATATACTACAAAATTATTAATTTAAATTCATCATTAAGCATATCACAAACTAAACTTTAAAACATTATCTAATTAAGTATAGATATACTAGTATAAAGCATTCGTGATATATAAAGTACCAACTTGAAGTATTGTTAATTTGTTTGTACTACTAGTTTCATGAATGTACGAACACTTGCAATTTAAATTTCTTAATTAAATAATGTATTAAAAGGGTATATATGAGTTTATTTCATTAAGAAAGGAAGTAACTAGTCTGCCGTTTTATTTTGTTGTGGTAACGGTGACTTACACATGTTGAGTTATTATCTGACGGTGACTAGCTAGAGTCTAGAAATCACGTGAACATGGTAAGAGAGCTAGCCTAGGGTGCCAGTTGTTTTGCATGTCACTAAATAAAAAGAGGACAAATAAAACTGCAGCATGCATCAACCCGTGACTTTGAATCCGACATATCTAATACTCCATTTTAAAAGAACAACGAAGGGCCAAGTTGCCACTACACTACTACTCCGTATTGCTTTAGCTAATCTCCTCCCTATCTCGGTGTTCGAATCAATTTCTTATTCTTTGCTACAATAGAATAACAAGAGTACTTCATATATGGGTTAAATTTTCAATTGAGTGTATCATTCTTTCTTCTTGTTCCTCAATTCTTTTTCACTTTACGAAATACTTCTTATACCTTTAAGTGAAGAGTTTATCAAGATTGAAGAGAAGAACATATTGAAGCAAGGTATGTATGTTGTATTTTCTTTTAGTGTGTAATATAATTTTAATTCCGATAAGTCATATACTCCCTAAAATATTTTTCTTTTTCAAAATACTAATTAACGAGAATAAAATAGTACATAATTATGTTTATACCTGCAGGAAGATGATTTCTTGAAGAGGTTTTGAGCAGATTCGTGCTGATAACGTGTTGTGAAATGAAGAAGATGAAGAACAGATTTAAAGGATAGATATATTAATGATAACCTCTAAATAATACTTCTTCTTAATATAAAGATTTCTGAATTTCTGAGTTTCTGAATGAATTTACAAGGCTTCATCAAGCTCCTATTTATAGTGTTTGAGCTTGATGATTAGTCACCTAAATGATGAGTCTACAGATTTGGTGGCAATAACAAATTGAGCCACCTATTCTAACTAGGTTACAAGGATCATTACAAAGATCAGGAACATCTTGGTGTCCTAGTGACAAGGATGAATAATTCACACTTGTCAATTTGATGATTTTACAACAGTTACTTCTATTTTGAAATTTTCTCCAAACATTTATATTTCCATTTAGGCCATTTTTATTCCTATTTGCATGATACGTCATGGCTAACAAAAAACTAATGAAAAAAGTTTCTTAAATAGAAGTGAAAATAACATAAATTTTTAAAATATGATTATTATATTTCCCCCCAAATATGAGTAAGTTATTTTCATTCAAAAAAATTGGTTCTAAAACTTTGCTGCTATCATATTGTAACATTATAAACAGGTTTTAGATATGACAGTAAATGGCGACACTCCTATTTATGAATTAAAAAGTAAAAATATAGTGCTTCTAATACGCGACACTACTATCATATTTAGGGAAATTTGTTAAATTTGTTAAATTAAAATAACTCTTATGTTGTTTCGGTCATCAAATTTCATAGTTACCTCCCTAGCTATCCCATTTTGTGACCCATATTTTCGGCTTATCAATCTTATTAGTTAACTTTTTTCTGAACCATAACTTTTGACTTTGCACGCCGAATGATCACAATAAGTAAGGTCAGAGTCGTTTGTATGACTGAATTGACTAAAGTTATTATAGATGACAATTTTAGCTATTTTTTGTATTACTTTTTCATTATTACATTAATAAAAAATATTTTAGATATTTTTTCGTAATTGACCAGATTCATCCATCCAACCAAAATCAAAGTTACCAAACGGGCTGCAAATATTTTATATTTTTTATATTCAATTTTTACATCTTAATAGAGTTTTTGCACATGCAGTATATATCTAAAACTATAAGTTTTAATTACTAATACTCCCTCTGTCTCAATATTAACTCCAATTTTGAATTTGTACGCAAATTAATTGAGTTTTTGCGCATGCAGTATATGTATATGAGGAATGTTCAGGTCCGAACATTCCTGGTCCGAACACCGTCCGAACATGGACATTTGGGGCCCTTCCCGGTGGAATTGTTTGATGAAATTTTTTGAGCATGTTCCTCATCAAGTCTAGTTTGTCCATACCAAATTTCAGCTCAAAATTCGATCGGGAAGGCATTCAAATCATTTTTTGAAGTTGACTGCGTCAAAATATACATATAAAAACGCAGTCAACTTCAAAAAATAATTTGAATGCCTTCCCGATCTAATTTTGAGCTGAAATTTGGTATGGACAAACTAGACTTGATGAGGAACATGCTCAAAAACTTTCATCAAAAAATTCATCCTGGAAGGACCCCAAACGAGGATGTTTGGACGGAGGGTCCTGTCCGAACGTGGGGACCTGATCATTCTTGTGCAGTATATATCTAAAAATATAAGTTTTAATTATTAATACTCCATCTGTCTCAATATTAACTCCAATTTTGAATATGTACGCAAATTAAGAAAGTAAAAATTGTGTGATTGAAAATTATGCAGTGTAGAGAAATAATATAAATCACGAACTCCTTGGCATAAAAATGAAGTTGATTTTGAGACTGGTGATAACATAAAGAATGGAGATGATATTTGGACAAAAGGAGTTACTTCGTATAATTTTTGGTGATTCTATGGTACCCTCGCTCAAGGTACCATACATGGTCCACATGGATCAATTGCAATTGAATAATTAAAAGCGATAATTTGACTTTGCACTCTGCTTTTTGGGTGATATTGGACTTTGCACCCCATTTTTAAAATTTTTAGACTTTGCACCATATCTCGGTATCTCCCCGACTCCCCTAAAATGTCTTTGCCTTTGCACCCCATTCAGGAATTAATCTTCACAAAATGTTGTATGATAGGGGACAAAGTCTAAAAGTTTTGAAAATGAGGTACATAGTCCAATATCACAAACAAAAAAAAACGGAATGCAAAGTCAAAATATCCCTAATTAAAATACTTCATCCGATCTTAAATAAATTTCATAGTTTAACTTTACGATTTTTAAGAGAGTGGAATTTTCGCTTTTGACTTTCCCAGCATGCCCATACAAAAAGTGGATTAGGAGCCCGTTTGGTAGCATGAAAATCGGCTGATTAGGCTGATTCTGCTGAAATTTATGAAGTTCTGGCTGAAGTGACTGCTTTGGCTGATTCTGTTGATTTAATAAAAAATAATTTTTTAAATATATTTTATTAATAAAATAAAGAAAAAATTATATGTAAAATAGCTAAAATGGTCATCTACAGTAACTTCAGCCAATACAGCCAGAAAAGTAACTTCAACCTTATTTTTTCTGCTTATTACACAATTCAGCGCACAAAAGCAAAAGTTACGAGTTTGGTGAAAAAACTGGCTGATAAGCCTGATAAGTCGAAGAACAGTGTTGTCAAACGACCTCTAGGTGTAATCTATTTATATATAAGAAAACAAATAGCTCATTAAAAGACCATTGTGCCCTTAATTATGCTTACGTGTTGCTCAACCCTATATTTTCTCCTTTCCTCTTCTAAAGCCACGTGGCTTCCTCCAAGAAAAGCCTCATTCCAGTTTTCGAAAAAAAAAACGACGCATATAGCAAAACACGGAAATTTTAAACGCTGCATTTCACGCTCCGCTTTGCATGTTTATCTTCTGAGCAATCATCACCAATTTTGCAGCCTTCGTTTCTCACATCTCCTTCATAGACACAACTTCATCCTTTTACGATTCTTCATCTCTCCGAGATTGCCGCACCCATCTCTTCATCTCCCCCAATTTCTATCAAAGCCCTTGGAAGCAAAGGGCCCGTTCTCTCCAATCGCGGAAAAAGGTTTTGAACTGATTACTTTTATAGTTCGATGATGAAAGACCCTGCTTTATTTTCACTTTAGCCTATTCTTTACTTATTGCATTTACCATTCTGAGTTTTATTTCCTCTATTCTGGTAACATCAAAACATTATTTGTGATGTGAATTTTGTGTCTTACAGTTTGCATTTACCATGTTTGAAGAAATGCTTAGGTGATCTTTCTTTGGTAATAGACATAGCATTGTCATGGTAAATCAAATCTAATTTTTTGCATGTAAATGATTATAGGTGTTTTATCTCATTTTCGGTTCTTAGCATTGACTTTTCATCTAAATGCAATTCTCGAATGACTGTCCAATTGCTAAGCTATGACTGATATACTTAAATTATTTGGAGAACTAATGTTGTTGGGAAATGCCATCTTATATTTACCTTTTATCGCATAAATCAAGTGCTTTCAAGGGAAGTGAGTATAGAATGAATATCTATGGTAAGCAGACATCTTTATTTAGCTAAAAGGTCAATGAACCAATTAGAGCTACAACCATATTTAAAACCATATTATATTGAAAACAGCCATTCAAATTAAAGCAACAAATAAATACTCCAACTTTGCCGGGCATTGAAATAGTCTCCCTGAAATGTAAAACTCCAATCCAGAAAGTGAACTGGGGGGAATATAAAAGAGGGTTTTATTTATCCAATTGCATTACAGATTGATAAGAAGAAAAACAAAAAACTTTGAGAAGATGAAATATATTCTAACCTAAGATGTCTGCATAAATGCATAATGCTCCTTAAAAGGGCATTTTAACACTATTTAACCTATTATGAATGTGTTCAAAAGTATACTACTTTCTCTGTTCCCTTCATTTGCCCTGTTTCATACATGTTGTTCTGATTATTCTTCTTCATCAAATATCTTGATTTACTGTTGTCCTTCACTAGATAAGCCCTTCTCCGATTTTCACTTCTTCCCATATGTCAAACTTTTGCTATGTGTTTATCTTGATCTAAACCACCCCAAGAAACACAACCTAAACCATGTGTTACAACTTATAATTGTAATCCCAACCACATATGCAATGTGAAAATAGCTATAAGTCTTCCCATCGTCCTTGGGCATGTTTTCTGCTATAAGTTTAAAGCATGTGTTAGGCTTTTTATGCATCAGTATCTTGATCTAAGCCACATGACTTTCTTTTCAAAGAGAAGTAGCTACTGCAGAAGTGCAAATACAAATGGATAGAAGCCAGACTTGAGAAAAATTCACACCTTCAAGCCGTTAGATCCTGCAAGGGAAAAAACATGCCTCTTATATACTCCCTCTCAAAGGTTACCGCGTCGTGCAGCCAATCTAGGAGACCTTCAAATGCATACCTCTACTTTTTTTACTATGTATATCATTGCAAGTTTGCTACCAAAGTAGGACATTATGGTGTTGCAGCTCTAATAATATAATCTAGGTTAATACCTCTTCTTCTCATTCCATGTTCTTTATATGCTTGATCAATTTATTATACTGTTCAGTATTTACATGAGTTTTATTTTCACCAAAACATATAAGGTGTTCGATGAAATGTTTATACAAGAAAAAGATATTAGTCTGTATATTAGTATCATGAGGTACTAAACTTAAACTGGGTCTGAATGAAGATGATCTGAAGTTATACGGAAGCAATAATGTTGTTAATTGTAATCACACAATTAAGTTTAGATGCTCAGTGTTTTCCTTCCCAAAATTTCTCTTTCATCTGCCTTTACCGCTAAAAAAGATAGTACGAAGTATTATGAATTACTAATTCGATTCTCTATTGCTTTCATTAAGAAATGACTGCTATAATATACTCCCTCCGTCCCGCAAAGAAGTTCCCGGTTTGACACTGTCTCGACACTGTTTGGCACTGTTTTGAACTGTTTGGCACTGTTTTGATGTAGTATAACTTTCCATTTAGGGAAAGAGGAACTTCTTTTTGGGACTGCTAAAAAGGAAAGCGGGAACTTCTTTGCAGAACGGAGGAGTGTAACCTTCTATATTACTCCGTAATAAATAAGGAGAATACATCGAGGGAGTGGACGTATAACAAAAAATGATTTTAGGCTAAAAATGAATTACAGTATAAGAAGAATACATTCATTGAGTGTAGGCGTGGACCCGGGCCGGGCTGGTTCCGGTTCGACCCTGGGCCCAGCCGGGCCTTTTTTTGGGAAAGGGGAACCGGAACCGGCCCGGGTAGGCGGCGGCGGTTCCGGTTCATTTTTTTTTCTTATATTTCATCCCCCCCTGTCCCCCCCCCCCCAAACCCCTCAGAAACACCCAACCCAACTAAACCCAGCCCAAACCCAAAAAAACAAAAAAAACAAAAATAAAAAAGGCCCGAACCGGGCCCGGCCGGGCCGGTTCGCCTTTTGCATGACCCGGGCCCGGAACCGCTTAACCCTTCGGGCCTAGGCCCGAACCGGAACCAGTTTCCCGGGCCCGGCCGGTTCTAAAAAGTACCGGGCCGGGCGACCCGAATCGAGTCCATCTCTAATTGAGTGGTTGTATAACCAAAAAAACTAATTTTTGCTCTAACTCATAGTGGCATAGATAAATAAAAAAAACTATTGTTGCACATTTTTTGTACACACACTTACACACTCGTTTTTTTGTCTGTATACAGACACAACTTATTTGAAGTGTTTGTGAAATGAGTTGTGTCTATATACAGACAAAACAAAACACTTCACAGACACGAGTGTGTAAGTGTGTGTACAAAAATGTGTACCTCAAGCCTGGTTGATAGATAAATACGGAGTATGTTTTTCGTTCTTCCTCGAAATGCGTATTTTTGTTCTATTTTAGGCAGTCAGTTTTCATTTGTTCTGTCATTTTGTTTTCCTTTTTATCATTCACGTCAATTTCTATTTAGAAAATAAGGAGTATATAAATTGGTGCCGCTCCCAAGAATGGGAAATATGTCTACCGACTTCGGTAATAGTCACAAGTGAATTATACGAAGTTAGGATGTACATAGTACTATCCTCCGTCACATTAGTTGCAACATTGCAATTTATACACTATTCATGTCTTCTACTTTGACTACATTTTATTTATGAATTAATGTGAATTATTATTTTTGAAAAATATGGTTGAATTCATCTCATTATTAAGTTTCATAATCTGATTTGTTATCATTTTTTACTAATACATAATTAAATATAATGACGATCAAAGTTGTGCGTTGGCAAACGTGAAAAAAGGAATGTTGCAACTAAAAAAGAACGGAGGAAGTATTTATTTGGACGGTAATCTGTCCCAGACCAGAACAGATCAGATCATACTTGGATAGTTATAAAAATACAAAGAGACCAAACATTACCAGACCAGTTCAGATCAGACCAGCAAATTACAGTCCAAGTAAAAACATCCTTAGAATGATGTTGAAAAGAAAATTATGCATTATTCAGAAATGGCATGGATAGGCTAAATGGCAGTTTTTAGAGCAACATAAAACGTCCTTAGAATGATTTTGAAAAGAAAATTAAGCATTATTCAAAAATGGCATGGATAGGTTAAATGACAGTTTTAGAGCAACATCAAAATTTTCCTTTTTTTATCCTTGCAAATATGACATACTTTGTTTTAGGTCCGTACATTTTTGTTTTTGTTTTCATCCCTATAGTATGTACTCCCTCCGTCTCATTTATATTGCCCCGTTTTATCTTTTCGGGAAGTCCCACTTAAATTGTCTCATACCATATTTGGCAAAGTTTGTGTGACTCTAAATCATTCTTACTTTATCAATTAATATGAACCACACAAACTCACTTTTCTTAATAACTGTGTTACCCTCTTCCGGGACAATATAAAGAGAAAATTCCCTAACTATGAGCTAAACATAACAAAAGTGCAAAACTAGGAGTTGTATCTTCCGTAAGAGTTAATAGGAGTAAAAAACTTGAGCTGACAAAAATACCCTTAATGAAAATCACACTTCATTTGTTAATAAATACAATAGAAAAATAAAATAAAAGCATAAGGACAGCTCCACCAGACAGCTCCACCGTATACAACCACCAGTTGCACAAGTCACTCCCAACACCACCAACCCCTAGATCGGCCGCCGCCGCAGGATGCTCCCGCCACCGGATGTTGCCGCCGCTGCCGGATGTTGCCGCAGCCGCCGGGTGCTGCCACCAGTCTCTGCTGTCAGCCATCTCAGTTTCCAGCACCACCATCACCATGACCGCTGCCGCTGAATTATGTGCCACCGCCACCACATCCCGCATCATCTAGCTTAGCCTCTTCTGTCTCTAGCAGTACTGATCTAAAATATGAAAATTAAGAATGTTTTAGAGTATCATCTCACCATTTTAATGCCATCTCACCACTTTAATGTCATCTCAAAATGGCATTATTCGCCATGTTTTTATTTATAAAAAGATATGTTTGCATTTAGTGCCATTTGTATGACACCGACTCATGTATTTGCCATCATAAACAAAGGCATTATATGCCATGAAAAAATACTTTAGAATGACAATTATGGCAATCTCAGATTCAAACCAGAGAATAATTTTTTTTTAAACAACCAGAAAATAATCTGAAAAGTACAAAAATATTGATTGAAACCAAATGCAAAAAATTATATTCTTTGTTGTAAACTATAAATTAAATCACAAAAGCACAAAGCTAAAAGAAAAATGAAAGAGAAAACAAAAATTCAATGAAAAAGTTATATGAGTATAAAAATATAAAATTAGATCGGTTAAGAAAATAAAATTCAAGCAAAAATCAAATAAATCAATTGGTCCTAAGCAAGAGCAAGCCACCAACTCCACGTTGCACAAAACAAAAATCTATAACACGGATTGAATTAAAACAAGAGAAAAGAAGAAGGGGAAGAATGTGTGCCACCGATTTGAAGATTCTGCCACCGATTGATATAAAAAGAAGAAGGGGAAGAAAAATTGAAGAAGAGGAAGAAGAAGAAGAAGAAGAAGAATGAAGCGTAGTTTAAAACTTACCTATGATGAACGCCATCATCCGCCGGTAGCCAGAGCTAGAGAAAACGAATCACCATTCAAGTCTAGATCTGTAATCCGCCGGAGATGGAGACTGAGAGAAATTAGATCTGGAAATTAAATGGGTGAAAGAAATCCTGAAGGAGAGAGGATGAGAGGAGATGATAAGATAGAGGGGATGGGTCGGCTACAGTTTGGGTGAGAAAGCACGGCAAAGAAAAAGGAATCCAAAAATAAAATAATCTAATTTATGAACAGGGGTATAGTTGGCAAAAGAAACGGTCCACTCAATAACTAACTCTTATTTAGGGAATAAATAAATAGGAACTCCCGTTTTGGAACTTTATCATTGTTTTGCTCCCATTTAAGACAATTTCTTCAATATAAATGGGACGGAGGTAGTACTATTTTATTTTTAGTCCATAACTCCTAAATCCCTCTACTTATAAATGGGAAATTCTTACATATAAAATTCATGTTAGGAAATATTGTTATTATTATTGGTGAATGAAATCAACAATCTAAACATCACTTAGTCTATTAATGTTGATAAATAAATGGGAGTCATACGACACATCAACGGTAGGAAATAAAAAACTATGTTTTTCAATTCAAACAAATCTAAATGATGTAAGATTTAGTTCAAAACATTTTCTAAAGAACATTTAATAATCAAAATATGTAAGCTCTAAACTCTAAATTACTTTTCTGACTAAAGTGTAGAGGGTCATTTTATTTAATTCTCATATAATATCTAAAATGCCCTTGAAAATAATAATCACATCATGTGCTTATAAAAAATAACTTCGAAACTATTTTAACTTATTTTGTTTATTTTTAAGAGAGAGGGGCGAATACCAAAAAATTGAAAGACTTAATTTTATATGGCAAAGATTTCTCTTTTACTATTCATGGTGGGTCTCTGGTAGTTAAAAGATTTTTCTTTGACCTTCCTAATGAACTTTTTTTTAAAGCAAAACCTTCCTAATGAGCAATTTGTATTTTTTAGTGACAGCCATGATATGTATTCAATGCTAACAAAAAATGCAAAGTAATTCAAAATCACAATGTATATAATGATGCACTTTAGAGTGTTACTACAAACCAAAAATCAATTATGAGTTGTATAAATAGGTACACTTTAGATAGAGACATAGGGTAAAGGAATAGCACCACATATTTCTACTCTGATCTGTTAAGCTTACTCAATCAGAATTATATTGATCATAAATAAAGAAATTGAAATCATTAAATTCAAGTTAATTTAACCAAAACGGAAATATACCTTACTGTAGTCCCGTTAGGAATATTTACGGTCACTCTCCCTCATTTGTGTGTGTTGATACCTCACGCCACTAATCACCACTATTAAAGAATGTATAACACGCATAATTATAGACTTCGTCATATACAATATCCAAACACATATTTGATTGGTTATCCACAATCATGTACATCATAAATTTCAATTGATAATGCAAACCGACCATGATGCAAATCTATCTTTACAACATTATATTTCTTTACTATCTATGGACTATGGTTAGTAACAATAGATAATTGAGTGGATGAATTTTCTTTCTCACATGTAGTATTTTTGTACTCCGTATAAGATAAGCGGAATAATAAATGAGCGGGATAATATTCTCTCTTATACGTAGTGCTTTTAGGTATAAGAAGATAATATAAATGGAGTAATAATTGAATGGCATAATTTTCTATCTCATATGTAATGTTTTTAGGTATATTAGATAAGCGGATCAATAATTGAGCTGGAGCATTTTATCTTGCACGTGTAGTGATTTTAGGTATAAGATAAACAGACTAATAATTGAGCGGATGAATTTTGTCTCTCATATGTAGTGGTTTTAGGTATAATATAAGCAGACTAATAATTGAACGAGAAGAAATTCTCTCATATGTATTGCTTTTAGGTATAAGGTAAGCGGACTAATAATTGAGCAAGAAAATTTTCTCTCGCATATGCAGTGCTTTTAGATATAAGCTAAACAGACTAATAATTGAGCAGGAGAATTTTCTGTCTCATATGTAGTGTTTTTACGTAAAAGATAAGCGGACTAATAACTGAGGGAAATAATTTTGTCTCTCATATGTAGTGCTTTAAGGTTTAAGAAGATAAATAGACTAATAATTGAGTGGGAATTTCCGTCTCAAGCGTAATGTTTTTAGATATAAGAAGGTAAGCTTACTAATAATTGAACGAGATAATGCTCTCTGTCATGCATAGTGCTTTTAAGAATAAATAAAATACGGGGACTAAATATTGAGCGTGTGAATTTTTCTCTCATATAAAATGCTTTTAGATATAAGATAAACAGACTAATAATTGGAATACTCCAAAATTCTTATGAAATGCACATTGCTTTTCAAACAGACTAAAAATACCCCAAACTTTGAAGGGGTGTAAGGTAAATACCCCAAACTTGCATTTGTAATTTAAATACCTCAAACTTTACATAAAAAGTTGTTTTTCACCATTTTCATGTATTATTTCTTTCAAAAATGTAAATTTAGGGGGTTAATTGCATAATTTAAAATAGAAAAGTAACAGTCTTGCAATTATATAGATTGGGGGTCATGTTATTTATTTCGCAATGGAAGTTTAGAATGCTAATCGTGCCTTCATGAATTATAAAAAGAATTAAATTATGCAATCAACACCATAAGTTTACATTTTTTAAAGAAATAATACTTGACTATGGTGCTAAAATAACTTTTTATTTAAAGTTTGGGGTATTTAAATTACATATGCAAGTTTGAGGTATTTTAATTATTTTTCCACTAATAATTGATCAGGAGAATTTTCTTTTTCATATTTTCTCTCTCTCTCATGACCTTTTAAACTTATGAGAAGATATTTTCCTACAATTGTCACCTATGTTATGATAATCAATAAATATCAAGCTCTAGCACTGAAAAAAATGCCATTCATACCTAGACGCATTTTAGTCATGTAAAGCTTTATATACGTGGCGTTATCGAGGGCTTATAAAACATGGAGTGATGATTTTAATACGTGATATGAAAAGAAAATCTTTACACATTTCACATTACCACTAAAAGTACTTTTTCAAAACTCTATCAATTAAGTTTAATATTATGTAGTGAATTCTAATGGACGGTGTCGATTTTTTTACTTTAACTTTCTTTTACTCCGATTATTAGTTGAATAAATTTATACTTTTTGACATTCACTTATTGTATTCCATTTTTGAAATGGTGTAAAATTGTAAAGAAACTGTTTTAATATTTAATCAAATCGTAAATAAAAATATATATGGACCAACTGTTTTTCCCGTGCGTATGCACGGGTACTGTACTAGTGAGAGAGAGAAAATGAGTGTAAAGTACGGAGTAGGTAATAAAGTAAGAGTATAATGGTAAGTGTACATTAAAAAGTTACCAAAAATAGAAGTGTGAAGTTTATTTTGAATTTACCAAAAAAGAAAAGTGTGAAGTTTATTTACGAACTGAGGGAGTATAAATAAACGGTGAAATAATAATAATTATTTCAACAAAATGAACGATAGCTAAAATAATCTCACTTTTATATGGGTACATGACAATCACCACAATAAATATTACAGATGTATAATTAAAATAAAAGTTGTTTTAAAAAATGTGACCTCATATGTAGTGATTATAGTAGTAACTTAATCATAATAATATTTTTTGATTTTTATACATAAATAACTCTGAGACTATATTAAATATTAATCATATATTTATAAATAAGTTTTATATTAATTATTAATATTTTGAAAAAAACACTAATTTTTATTTGCTCGAATAGAGTATAAAACAAACGGTGAGAAATTGTATAGCGTTAGTTTTCAGTTATCAAAAATGATGTTTGTACCCACTTTTATACCCACTTTTGTACCCACCTATGTTTGTGAAGTGTTTTTTTTGTCTGTGAACCCTGGTTCATAGACAATATTTTGCATAAACAAAATTGTCTGTGAATCGGATTTACAGACAAAAAACACTTCAAAAACATGGTGGGTATAAGAGTGAGTACATCAATTATTGTTGTTCAGTTATTTGCACGTCTAGAAAACACCACCTGATAAAGGGAGTGTTTGCAATCACTTAAAAAAAAGCACTTTTCAGTTTTTGGCTTAAAAAACACTTATTTACCAAACACTACAAATTTTTTCTTTTTCTCGGTTTGCGTGTGAAAAGTGCTTTTTTCCTTTCTATTACACAAAAAGCACTTATATTTTACCAAACACTATCAACTTTTACTTTTCAAAATTACTTTTTTCTCAAATACTATCAATTTTTCCTACTAATCACTTTTTCCTTACATCTCCGAAAGTGCTTTTTTTTAAACAGAAGCAAGAAGCAGTCGCAAACACTCCCAAAAGCATCCAACTTGCCTTCTCTTTGACACTTGCCTTCTCTTTGACAACAAGAAAATATTCGTGGTTTTCTTTGTTTGGGTTTCCATGTAAAATAAAGTGTATCTGTTGTCTATTGTTGCATTGACTGTCGACTGGTTGACTCATTAAGAAACTAAGAACATGAATATAAAATATTTACCCAAACTCCCAAAGCATATAAAAATTCGTTATTTCCGTTGCACCAAAAAATATACTAGTATTAAAAAAATACGTAGACAAATTACTTACCTTAGATTCTTAATGTTAATTGGCATACTTTATAAAAAACAAAATTAGATTACAAACACTTCTAATGTGATTGACCGATTGTTACACAAAATTTTGTCACTTTTACCTTTAAATTAATTATATGGCTCTATTTTCTATCATTTGAATAAATCTCTATCATATAATTTGTGCTCTTTTAAAATATGGATGCTAATGAAGTCTGACTCACAATTAATCAAGCAATTTAGGTTAGTATGCTTAAATGTGGTACCAAGAAAAGGTTTAGAGGTCAGGGTTAAAAAGGTTGGCTATGAAAAACATGAAGAAACTCACACCAATAATTCATATTCTACATATTTAAAAACTTCCATTTCAAAGAATTTCACAAAATCTGTGTCCTTAATAACTTTACAAAATCAGTACTAACCATAACTATGTTGTAGTTCTATTAGTTTTTCCGTTATTTTGAGAACTAAAATGGCATCGGAGTGTTAACAACACTATTTCTTATCCTAAACTTAATTTCAGTATGATCTCAATTTAATATCTAATATTTTGTTATAAAGGATTATAAACAACTTTATCAATAAACATTTTTAATGTGTTGGGTGGTGTGGCTCATTTGGTTGACCCTTCAACCTCAAGTCTCTACTCTTTCTGGTGAGGTCTTGAGTTCAAAACCCACTAAGAAAAAAAATGAAAGAGGCGTGACTGCGTGAGATTCACGCGGTAGAAAGAATCGTTTGGTTTACTGTAGTGACATGAGATGTAAATTCTTACAATATGTTTGGATGAAGTGTTAGTAATGAAAGTGTTATTAAGTATATACACGCGTAAGGAAGAGAAAGTAAGTGCAAATAATGTAGAATCTAAACTTGCTTTGTTTCAGAGATTTACAAAAATGAAGTGTTAATGGTGATAGTTTGTGACAAATGAGGAATATCACTAGCTACAAGAGTAGCGGAAACGTGAAGGAATGAGAGTTTCATACTTTTTAAATATAGAAAAGGGTAAAGATTGTCCAATACCTTATACCTCAAACTATCCCAATTTTAAGTGTTAAAAATGATAGATTTAGATGTTGGGAAGGTTATCATTAACACCCTTAAACACTAATTAACCGATACTTTTTAAGGATTAAATACATTTTTAGTCTTTGCAAATATGACACACTTTGTTTTAGGTCCGTGCAAATTATATTTTTGTTTATTTTTCATCTCTGTAATATGCACTATTTTGTTTATAGTAAATATGCACTATTTTGTTTTTAGTTCATCTCTAACTCCAAAATCATTTAACTTAGAAAAAAGTTATTGTTGTTTGCATAAATTTACAAGAAATGTTTTACTTTGCTCTTTTGTATTTTTTAGGCTAATATGAGAGATAAAACAATGTAAAACTTCTTTTTAAAACAATGTAAAATTAATAAGGAAAAATTGATAGTAATAATCCCAACTATTGGCGGTCTGCTCATAATAATCCCAACTATCGATAATCTCAGAATAATCCCAACTTTAGAGACCTTCCGCCAATAATGATCTGGCGTGACCGACTATAAATAAATTTTTATAGTTTCTAAAGTGGATGAGAAGAGATATAACAAGTAATCCCTATAAATAATCCCAAATTTTAATTTTCGCTCTTAATTTTTACTCTTAATATCCGGTCATGGACCATTATTGGCGGATGGTCCATATAGTTGGGATTATACAAAAATAATCAATAGTTGAGATTATTGTTAGCGGACTGGCAATAGTTGAGATTATTATTTTTAATTTTTCCAATTAATAATCAAATTTTAAAAATATGAAAATAGAAAGCTTCAAAGAAATAAAATTAAATAAGGTAAAAAAGGGTAATTTGAGTTTGCACCCCATATTATTATCTAAATTAGACTTTGCACCCCGTTATTAAAAATCTTTGTTTTTGCACCCCAACTTGATATAAAAAGACAAAAATGCCCTCAATCAAAAATATGTTGAATATCAACTAAATTGTTAATGGAGGGACATTTTTGTCTTTTGATATGAGGTTAGAACGCAAACCATAGTATTTTTAAAACAGGATGTAAAATCCAATTTAAATAATAATTTGAGATACAAATTCAAATTACTCCAAAAAAAGTAGACAAAACAGGTAAGAAAGGAACTCTTCAATCGATAATAAAAAAATTGTGGCCAGAGCCGCCTCATCTCCATGTTGATAATTCCAAACGTCACAAGTGCTACTAGTCTACTACTGACGGGTCAAATTTTTCTAAAAGAGTCTTCCGTCGCTCACGGCGGCGATAACAGCAGCAGGAAATCATGTGGTTTGAGCTGATCATCGGGATCATCATTTTCCAATTGCTGAAGCGCTTCTTCTCCGACGGCGAGGATCCTGACGTCGGGACCTACCCAGCCAACGCCCTTTTCTCCGTTGCGAAGCGGTATTTTCTCTTTCTTTTCCGCCCGTCTTTGTTGCTCACACATTCGCAATACTCTGCTGTTTGAGAATTCATATCGAATTCCCGCCACAACCTTTTAATTCTAGGCTGGAAAAGCTGTACGGTGGCAAGGCCTATATTGGACTTCGGATTCCAGACGCCGATTCCAAGTCTCGTAAGAGTATTGATCTTGTTCTCGTCACTCAACGGTTACTTTCTCTCTTCCCTTCTTTACAATTTACATTACTTTTGTCTGCTCAAGGTCACGAGGAAAAAACTGCTTATTTTCAATGCTTTATTAAGACTTTCACTATTTAATCGGCACTCGGCAGTTTCACTTGAGGGTTTATGTGACTGTTAATTTACGTTTAAAGCTAAATTAATACTCCATACTTGGAAAATATAACGACAATTTGTCTGACTTTCTATTTTGTGCTGAAATGTTTGCTTAATATCCAGAGAAGTTGTAGTAGTCTCCGTGAAGAATATCTCTGGACTTGTATCCATCGATAAGGATAAGAATTGGGTTTGCATAGGTGTAGATAATCACAAGGATGAGCTCCTTCCAGATCCTGTAAGTTTACATTCATGTTTGGTTATCAGCCTGGGTCTGCTATACTTAGCAGGCTTTGATGTATAATTGAATACATGACAAGAGGGTGTTAGTCGTGGTTCACAATGTCTTGTACAGTATATGGTCTGTATCCTAATCCAGCTCTACAATATTAGTTCTTTCTTTCATTGTTTATGGCCTACAATCTGTTGTACCCCCCTACACGATCCAGCTAAGAATTTGTTAGGGATAGCTGAATAAATTAAGTTATTTCAATAATTGATTAAATGTCTGATCAATAATTTTTATGATTGGTTATAATTAGAATCAGTTATTGTTTGTGGTAAAGTGGTTTGAAATAGAACATTTTATTTAGGTGTAAGAAAGCCGCTTTTACAAGGTAAAATATTATGGAAACAGCTGAGAGAGAAAAGAAGTTGTTGAAAAGTATTCATAAGCTACAACTTCCAACTTCTCAGATACTGTTGAAAATACACGGGAAAAAGGTTATATATATTTATAGGCTTATTACACAAAACAAATCCAACATTTGGGGGTATTGACCAAATTAGTCTATCGTATACATATTTATCTAAAAGACGCCATCGTTTCATTTCATTCATAATTATTTTAAAAAATACATCGTTTTGAAGCATAATTATCCCATATTCATGCTACTTTGGCTTCTAATAATTGTTGATCAATATCAATCATCATTTACCCCAGTGCCGCAAAGGCTCCCACCTAAGGGGGGGTCGGATGTACGCAGTCTTACCCCTGTACTAAAGCACAAAGACTGTTTCCGGATGACCCATAATGAAAATCGCGTCCAAAATTGCATGAACTGACTACTGCTTAATAACAAAGAAGAGCAGACAGTTTGGTGAGCCATTTTGCTTTATTTCATCATATTCTCAAGCCAAAAAATAATGAATCTTTGGCTCCATTGCAAACGATGGAAATTCTAATAATTGTTGATATTTTGATAAATTCTTGTCATTGTAGATGTAGTCTATAAGTCAGATTGGTGCTCTGAGCAGTTTTGGAGGAATTGATGAAATATAGCTTTCTTAAGAAAATAAATAAAATCAATAATGACACATTGACCAAATCAATAATGCTTCTAAAAGATGAATGTTTTTTTTTTAATAATTATGAATAAAATAAGACGGATCATAATTTTGTCTTGAGTATTTAAATGATGGCTTCTTTTAGATAAATATATATACGATAGACTAATTTGGTCAATAACCCCAAATGTTGGATTTGTTTCGTATAATAAGCCTATTTTATATATATAATGCACTGTTTCCAAACATGATTGTATTTAAAAAAAAAAAATTAACATTTGTATAATAAGAAGACTGCATTTTTGTTCCCAATAATCTCTAATCCTATCTATGCTATGGTCACGCAAAATCGGTTTCTTCTTTCAAATCTACCTTGGGGATATTTACCTTCTTGAAATTAAACATCTGGCACATCCTATGTTTGTTGGAAGTACATTGTTGGATTGTGTGTATATAAGTTATTCTTTCAGATCTCTATGACGTTTGCGGGAATTTAAGCAGCACTCTTCTCACCTTTGCTCTGTGGCTTTTTTTTTGTCTTTTTTATCACTGAATCAAGCTTCTGCATTTCAGGTTGCAGAAACAAAACAACTAGTTCCCATCTTAGAATCATATCTCGAGCAAAGGGGACTTTCTCTACCAGAAGGAGGGTTGTCTTGCATGGTGATATGTTCAAACCCCAATTTTCGGTATGAATACAGATGATATCAGTTATGATACACACTGTGACTTAACTTAAAGTTCCTATACAGTGACTATCCATTGGGTTGGGTTTTGTTGATATGAGCAAGTATATCTTGATATGTATTGCATATGTAGCACTTTTTAGGTTTACAATAAGAATATCTGAAATGCTAAAAACTACTCCGTAGTTTGCATGGCTTCAGAGGATAAGATATGTACTAGACTACTAGGTAGTTTTGCATTTCTATGTATGATACTGTAACTACACCTTATGGTAATTATGCCCCTACATTGATGAAGTATCAGCTTCATACTCCTGCTTTCTTTACTAGACATCATTTCATCTCTTACTTCTGGTAATTCTACCTTTGCAGAACCATACATGGTGACTCTTTTCCTCCCGAGGTGTTAACTTATGACCAATGGATACAGCTAAAACCCGGAAAAAATAGCATGTTTTCTGGTTTGATCAAAGGAGCATTTCAAGGAAAGAAAAAGGAAGCACATGAGTCAATACACGAGAAGCTAAATTCCATCCTCAACACAGCTCCAATGTGGGATAGGTCGGTAGATTGGTGTTGTAAAAAGAATGTTCCATTAAGGGCTTGTTTGGTTCGAAGATTTCAGAGGGGGGGAAAGGCTAGGATCAATATTTATTTTTTAAATTACTTCTACGTTAAGATGACTGAAAATAAAGTAAAGATAACAAGCAGTCTTGATCTACTCATCTCAACATATTTACCTCTCATGATGGATGTGTTTATACGCACATACATCCGAAGGAACTTTGATGCCTTGAGATTTTCCATCGTATTCTTTGAGGGGGTCAGTGAGCTGAAGGATATAATTTCTAATAACTTTAGGTTGAAGATGTTTGTAGTGGTAAATGGTGAAGATCAGAAATAAAGACATAATGGTATCATGAGTATGGATTTAATTAAAAAAAAAGGCTTTAAACAATTATATGGATACATGAAATGGGACATGCTTTTTTGCAAATTGGACTTTACACAATTACATGGATACATGAAACGGAACATGTTTTTTGCAATTTTGCTGAGGTAAATCATACATTTAGGTCAATCTTGTAGTGGGCTTTATAACTAACTTATTGAAGTCTTATTATTAATAAATAATTGTTGATATCTGCTATATATGTATTCAACTCTACCTTTACATGTTTGCAATTCAGTATTGGGACTTCTATCTGCATGGGTACTATTGTAGTCATATGCTTTCATCAGTGCTGCATTTGACACCACTGAGCTCATTGTGATGAGTATTTGTTAGTGTATTAGTAGTAAAACCTCCATCTGTTGGTGTGCAGGTTAGAACTTAAAAGCAACAAATCTGTCCTGGGAGAGTTTGTTGAATTCAAGGGAGATAAGGATGACGTCTGGGAGTTGAGAAATATCAAGAATTCAAAAGTTTGTCAGGTGACGATCCAAAAGACTAGCATGTTTGGTTTAGGTAAGTTGTCATCAAACCTTACTTGTCTATGTCACGACACTATTCCTTTTTCATGATATTACCATCAGGGCTTGGCGTCTGCAATTATTTCGTGGTCAACTGTTGCTTACTTTGTTTATTGGTTGTTATTGTCCTATAGTGCATTCAAGAGGCTTGCAAATTCTTCTGAAAAATAATGGTTGAAAATTTGAAATTATGATAAGAGATTTGCCTCATTATACTGTGTGACCTGCTATTATAATTATGATGATAACTTTCACTCCTCTTGTCCCCCCTCAGCATTATTCTTACTGGGTATCTCTTAATACTTCTAAGAAGAAGTAGAACACTAGAACAAACAAAAAAATTCTGCAAGTACTGATTGTTAATTTTCATTGGTTTCTCTTTCCTATTTGACTTTATGGAACAAACTTGTGGGGGTTCCTTTTGTGTAGCTTTGGTTTATTCTTGGTTCTCTTTAACTCAAGACCTCAAGTATCTTTTTTTTTAATCCGGAAAAATGATTTTGAAAAATTGCTTCTATCGGGTATTCAATGGGGAGTTTCCATGAAAACAAATGAGCTGTTCCCCCACAAAAAGTCTTATTTGATCAACTAAACATAATTTTTCATGTAATTTAGCAAGTAAGAGTTTATACGATATAACAAGTTAAATAGGATAAGTTTAGTTAAATAACAATTTTTTAAACTGTAGAATTCCCTCATCAATTTTTCGAACTGTAGAATTCCCTCATATTAAGATTTATACCTTGCCGATATTATAAAGTTGCACAATCAAGCATGATTTTTGGACGGATGAAGGGAGTAACATCTTATAGGAACTTGCCGTAGATATCACCTTGGTAACATGTAGCATACTATTATGCATGTGCTCGCATTCCTGTGATCAGCCTGTGTTGTAATTAAGTGATCTTTGTATACATCATTTTGTCCACATTGTTGGTCAATCCATTTTTTTTCAGAGATCGTGTTTATTGTGTTCTTACAATAAAGCTTCAACCTGTTGAATTGCAGCTCATTCTAAACTCCAAGTTCTTTATTGTCATCGAGATTATCATGGACAAGAGGGTTCAGATTCTGAGTGGAATGAAGTTTGTGTTCAATCTAGCACAGAAGTTGTCTTTCAACCAAAGGAATCTAGTAAAGTGCGCAAATATAAACTATCTTCAATCATTTCCATGTCACTGCTGAGTCGCTGAAGAATTCTTTTTCTGTGATACAAATGCTTGGTGTAACCTTGACCATGTATAACTCGTGTAACTTTGTAGCTAAATTTGTTTCGGTAAATGCACTGATGCAGAAGGTCAAATTGCAAACGACTTGTATTGTATGAAAGATATCTATATTATGGGTGGGCATGTTCCGGGTTACCTGTATATTTTAAGAGCTACCGGTTCCATTAAACGAGTATGCCCAGGCCACATACTCGGTTTGATTTGGGTTATTAGTTGCTTAATTTTTTTTTGTGAAATTTTAATGCATTTGGTGAAGTGACAAGCCATAAGTAATATTACCTCTATCCTCCTAAGATTGTCTCATTTTATTACCATTTCGGTCCGTCCTATTAAGATTGTCTCATAACTTATTTGGTAAAGTTTGTATGGCTTTAAATCATTTTTACTTTATCAATTCAATATCAACCACATAAAGCACTTTTTATAGATTTGCGTGTCACTCCTTGTCTCATTGTTAGTGGGATGGAGGAAGTACTCCGTAACATTCTTGGGGAACTAAATGAAAGGTAGAAAAAAAAGTTGAAAGAAAATGTAGGAGGAAACGCAAGGAATTCTACAGTTGATACTACGTAGTACGTATAAGATTGTTGGACTACTAAAAAAGAATGTTGGGGTTGTTGGACTATGAATTCTAAAAGATATCTTCTACAAACTCACATTAAACGCAAGGAATTACTTAGGTCTTGAGTCTTGACCCCTAGGACATTTATCAGATTTGAACTCGAAAGTCAAATGCTATAGTTTTCAGACTAAAGACATGACTGTTGTGTTCACTTAGGAGTAAAATAGTTAGTGATATTATTAATAACAATTTGTGATTTGAGTGCCAGGTGGATATCAAAACGAATCTGTGAAAAGTAACACCTGAATTTTAATATATTTACATTCTAAAAATTATGTCAGACTGGAAAAACTAGCATATTGAGTCTTTGAGTGGTCTTCTTGTCAGGCCGGCCTGACGGGATGCTCCGTCCGGCCGAGCCCGTTTGGGCACTTTCCCGGTGGATTTTTTTGATGAAATTTTTTGAGAATGTTCCTCATCAAGTCTAGTTTGTCCATACCAAATTTCAGCTCAAAATTCGATCGGGAAGGCATTCAAATCATTTTTTGAAGTTGACTGCGTCAAAATATACATTTAAAACTGCAGTCAACTTCAAAAAATGATTTGAATGTCTTCCCGATCGAATTTTGAGCTGAAATTTGGTATGGACAAACTAGACTTGATGAGGAACATGCTCAAAAAATTTCATTAAAAAATTCCACCGGGAAGGTTCCCAAACGGGCTCATCCGGAAGGAGCATCCCGTCAGGCCGGTCTGACATGAAGATTTGTCTTGAGTCTTTGATCTATTGAAGCTTGTAAACATATGTTTTGTATTTTATATCTTCGGTTCGTTTTCTATTGTCGTTATCTTTCTTATAGAGATAGTTGCTCTACATAATATTATCCATAGTTCTTTATTTCTTCTCTGAATGAGCATAATCAGCAGTTCAGCACCGAACATTTAATCTAATCTTTCAATGTTTCTCACTTTCTTTGTTTTCTCCATTTTCTGCCCTAATCACTTTTCATATAATGTTACTCTTACATTTTGTGAACGACCAAATATGAATCAATGAATTATATTCCAACTACTTTAACTTAACAATAATAGTTTTGTTAAGTAATTACTATGTTAATACTCCGTATTCAATTTATTAATTATCACTTGGTTTAATATTTTGAAGTTCTAGACAAAATGTACTCCGTAGCATTTCAAATCCACAAACATATCTCAATCTTTTACAAGAAAACCAGTCGGGGCAATTAAGCATATTTGTTTGGGATATGTATTTGCATATATTTTCGAAAGAAAAAATTGTTGATATTAATATTATTAGGAATCCAATTGTTGCATCAAACTCAAAAAGACCAACTAACAACAACTATCCGTAATCAACTATCACTATCGACCCTACCCCTAGACTTAGAAACGATCATATCTGAAAGAGTAATACGAATCGCTAATCACCAAACGGGCGTGACACAACATCAATGACCATATAGATCCTTCTGATGACATAATAGCTAGCAGAATTGACAACCATTAGCCAATATTTTTTTAATATACAACTCTCTTAAGTGTGAAGTCTAAAGAATCAAGTTCAATCGAAGTTGATTAAGAAAGACAACTACTGTGTCAGACTGTCAGTAGTCTTGCATAAAACGTCTAAATTTTCATATATGGTTTTATTTATTATTTGCAAAAAGCATACCTTTTTACTATCCACACGCATAAAGTTTATAAATGTGAAGAAAAAATGTTTTTTGTATCATTATTTATTATCAAATGAAAAATGTATAAGGCCTTTTAGTAGGAATTTTGTACCGGAATAAGATTGTGTACCTATTTGACCTTTTATCTTAAAATAAATTGAAGATTAATCATTTTCTTATAGTCAAATAATTTTCTATTGATGTGGCACTACTTAGGCTTTAATTTACCAAACCCTTCTTCTAGAGCACTTCTATTATAAGTAATTATTTAAATAACCTAAAAGCGTTTTTATCTAATTATCATTTATTTCCACAAGGAGATAAACCTCCATACTCCACACGTACGTTGTTAAGGGGGACCAATTTTTTTTCGTTGGTATAAGATCCTACCTATTTTTATATTATTTCAAAAAATTATTTTCATTAGCATATATACACAACATTTAAATACACTACACTCTAAACTTTACTTGTGCAATGTGACAATTAACTTAGTATTTCGAGCAAAAAAAAAGTATGGAGGTTTATTTATAGTAACATGCATGTATATGATTTTAAATAATTTATACTTCAACGTATATTCTTTAAAATTGATCGATTGTGTGAGTTTTCAAGTATGACATTATTTGACATTGGTAGACATGATATCGTCCCATTTTAAAATGAAATCGTATAGAATTTTTTTTGTTCCAAGATGAACCGTTCTGTACCGTTAAAATAGTTATGATATGTGTCCGGTTTCAACTAAATATTAGACCGTCCCGGATCATTACCAGATGTTTAGGTGAGAGGGGAGATATGCCCTTTAAGTTTCTAAGAGTGTGAAAATACTCTTAATGTCCTTATCAAGGAGCAAACAATCCTTCAAGACTTTAGAACAATAAAAATACACCCTTCTATTCTTTTGTTTGTTGCACCTTCCTTTTTGGGATGTATATATTAATTATAATTTTTGATACACTTTACGTCTTTGGTATATTTTCCCTTTAAAATAATTGAATTATCATTTCATTTTCTAGTTTTTATCTTCTTTTTCATACTTTTCACTATCTCTCATGTATGTTTTTTCTACATTATTCATTACTCGTAATATTTTCTTTTAAATATTGTGTCAATACGTTGTTGGGGTATTAGGTCCATCAGGGGGCATGCCAAGATACCGCCAGCGGGCCAGTAGGCCCAACGACATGAGTTGGGCAGCATGAGCCGAGCGACATTGGTCGAGCGGGGTGTGTGTAACACTTGATGAGTTCTTAGGTTGCTATCTTCGGATACTCGGCCTGCTCCACTAGTGTGTTTGTGGGAAATCAAGGAAATAGCGAGAATCACATTTAATGCACCAGTGAATAATTTATGGTTGGGGTCAGTCACTCATGGCTCACCGCGCCACCACCATCACGCACTACTTGGTAGTGTAAACATTTACATTTATTTCACTATAAAGGGGCTGACAAACTTGCATTCAATAGCTTACCTTCTCTCTCTGGATGCTTCTGTAATTCTCAATTAGAATTAAAAGATCCAGGTTTGGGCTCGGTAAGGGTGTGCTGTAATCGTTCTAAGGTCATTAATAGAACATGGTTCACTTTACCTTCTTCCCAATCTTATTGCTTTTGCAGTCATTATTTCTTAAATCACTCGCTAAATATACAAAATCCATAAAAGATTTTACAAAAGCCCAAAGGATTAGGTTGGACCTTTGAACGCGATGACTTAACCTCAACACTATACTTCGTATTAGACAATATTAAATTTTGATACATTTTTTTTTTATCATCAAAACAAACCCCTTATATTAATATCATTAGGAATCAGATCGTTACAACAAACTACAAAAGATCAACACTGACAACAACTATCTTTAACCAACTAGCATTATCAACCCTACGGCTAGACTCAGAGACGATCACCCCTGAAAGAGCAATACGAATTGCTAACCACCAAGCGGGTGTGACACAGCAATCACTGGTCATACAGATGCTTCTAGCCACATAATATCTAGCAGAACTGTCAATCATAATTGTAGACCTAAAACTAAAGACATCAACAAAAAACAGAGCAACATAAAACATAACGCAAAAATAAAACCATAAAAATTAATAACTGATAAATCTTCCAAACTCTAGCACCTCAATCGCTCCAAGGTGACGGTTCAGGAGGGGGCGGACCGCCGATATGTCTTCTCCCTTAGTTAGCCCTTCAGCTCTCCCCGTCTTCTTGTCACTCGTTCAGACTCCACTACCACCATAGCCCTCTACCTATGTTGATTCGTCAGAAAATAACCCTTCGACCATCTCTTCAACTGCAGGAATGAGACAACGTTACTCTAGATCTTCCATAGAAGACATGAATATCGTTTCTTGAACCTTGGATTTGTTTCCAAAAGCTACAGCCACATTCACGCCTCCTTTAATATTGCCTCACACAAAATGATTTTTTTAGTTTTAAAATTTGAAATTTCAAAATTAATATATTCACTCTTTCAAAAAAATAATAATAATATATTGACAATATGTGCACTTTTTCAAATTTGAGAGACATATCTGCACCTCCATTTAAAGAACAAGAATACATTTGCATATTTTCCCTAATTGAAATATAAAAGCATGAAATTAGATGGTTCTTTTGCGGAAATAGAAAGAATGAGTACTGAATAGTAAATTAACAAAATCTGCAGTCCACTTCTCTCTCACTACCACCGCCTGTCGCTCTCCTCGCTTCATTTCACTGCCTTTTATCTGACATCTCACCGCTCTCTATCCGTTTCCATTATGCCTCTTCTTCATTGATCTCTCTCGCCTCCACATTTCTCCTGCGACTCTACTGAACTGAGAATAGCGATCGGGGCTTTGTTGATTATGGACGGCGGTCAGGAAATCGTCGCTATGCCCGTCGGGAACTCCCCCCCGCCATTCCTCAGCAAGACGTACGATATGGTGGAGGATCCGTCCACGGACGCCGTCGTGTCCTGGACCGAGACCAATAACAGCTTCGTTGTGTGGAACGTCCCCGAGTTCGCCAAAGTCATCTTGCCCAAGTACTTCAAGCACAACAATTTCTCCAGTTTCGTCAGACAATTGAACACTTATGTTAGTATCGCCGCCGTCATCTTATCTCCCTTTTGTTTTTGGTCTTTCTGCTTTTGTACTAGTATAGACTCCTTTCACTGTTATTGTCTAGTTTGAACCCTAATCACTGATTAAAATGATCTTTTATTGTTGGTTTTTAAATATGCCATTTCATCTCGATCTCTGTGGGAAATAGGGGAGTAAATTGTGCTAGTTTTGCCTCGATCGGCTTGAAAAATCAATTCTGCTAGTTTGATCTTGATCATTGTGAAAAATCAACTGTACCAGCTTCTTAAATTATCCAGTAGCGCAAACTTAACCTGACACCTCTGGTATTATGTATTAGCAGTGTGGATTATACTAACTACTCCTTAACTGGTTGGATAAACAATTGAAATTTTCGGTATAGGTATTTGGTTGGTGTTGCATTCGTCCTTCTCTTAAATATTGAAATAGTAGTAATAATTACTGGATGATCGTGTTTTAAGATTTACCAAAACATCACTGGCTTATTAGATGGTAGGAAGGACTTCGTTACAGCGCTTTTATAAGGTATTTTCTTTGGGTAATCTGTTCACAGGACATCCCATATATCTTGATGGTTATAGTGTCTGCTTTTCTCTTTGGGCAAGCAGGGGTTCAGGAAAGTCCACCCTGATCGCTGGGAATTTGCTAATGAGGGCTTTCTAAGAGGCAGTAAACACCTCTTAAAGAGTATAACCCGTAGAAAGCACGTTCAGGCTCATCATCATCAACCGCCACCAACAACAACCCCTCCTCAAGTCCACCAAGCTGATCCGGTCAGGTCATGTGTAGAAGTCGGGAAGCCCGGGCTGGAGGAAGAAGTTGACAGGCTCAAAAGAGATAAGAATGTACTCATGCAGGAACTCGTCAAATTGAGACAACAGCAACAGGCAACTGACAACCAATTGCAGAATGTTGGGCAGAAGGTTCATCTGATGGAACAGCGACAACAGCAGATGATGTCATTTCTCGCTAAGGCTATGCAAAGCCCAGGTTTTGTAGCCCAGATGGTTCATCAACAGGGTGACAGTTTGCTCATTTCTGGAGTTAATAAGAAAAGGAGACTTCCAAACCAGGGAGAAGAAAGTTTTAATGTTAAGCCTGTTTCCACATTGCCTGATGGACAAATTGTTAGGTTTCAGCCTTTGATGAACGAAGCAGCAAAATCACTATTAAGGCAAATCCTGAAATTAAACTCATCTACTAGGCTGGAACCGAAATTTAATGGTACTAGTGGTTTCTTGACTGATAACAGCATTAATACGACAAATCAAATTTCTGGGGTTAGTCTGTCTGAGGTACCACTAGCAACAACTAATATTCCCTCAACTCCTGATTTGGCTTCGGAAGTTACTCAAGTCCCGGAGATGAACACAATGGCAGGTTTTGCTATTGATAACAACATGGAACCAGTCGTGAACAACATGGAACCAGTCGTGAACAACATGGAACCAGTCGTTAACAACATGGAACCAGTCGTTAACAACATGGATCCAGTCGTGTCAGATGGGTTTTCTTCTGACCCCGACATTGATGTTTTGATTGATGAGATGCCAAAGCTTCCTGGGATTAATGATGTCTTCTGGGATCACATTCTTTCTGCAAGCCCTTTGGCCGGAGACACCAATGATATTAACTCCATTTTGTTGGAGTGTGATGGTGGAGTGGAAGAAGATGATGATATGACAGCAGGAGAAGTTGAATGGGACAGAGTAAATAATGTGAATCATCTTACTGAGCAGCTCGGCCTTCTTGCTTCCGGATCACCTAACGCTGTGTAATTTTATTGTACATATTTTCCTATGGTAAAATTTCAGCTACGGCTTTTCAGGTGAGCTTATGTCTGGATCAGTTTATTCTAAATTTTGATTCTAATTATCTTGATGCCTACATTATTGATGGATTTGAAATTTTTCCATATGTTTTCTTTGCAGGTGGAGTTATCTATGTGATGGGCAGCTGCATTATCAAGAACTGTTATTTAGTTTTTCGGTTTTTGCCTAATTTTGCTTGTATGCTATTGCATTTTGGTGCTTTTATGGAAATTCTTCGTATAGTGTATTACAAAGATATGCATTTCATGGCTAACTCGATCTTGTGAAAGAGCACTAGTTGTAGCTGGGTTTTTTAGTAGCTGGGTTTTTTAGTAGCTGATTTTTTTTAGTAGTAGCTGATATACCTCGGCATAAATTGGCATAGAAGTTTGCGCCTTATTGCCAATTGGTACATGTTGGGTAGACTTTGGTGGCCCAATTTACCTCGAGTTGTGCTAAGTGTACACATTTTGGTGTACACTTTTTGTACATTCGTTTGTCTCACGCACACAGTATTGTCTGACCAGACGAGTGTACAAAATGTGTACACCAAGCATTTTTCACTTACCTCGCACCATTTTTTAATGACGGGACACTGATCACATGTACTACTTCGTAGTCCGTGCTTTAGGTTCTGCAATCCAGCTCTGTTATTAACACAACACTGTCAATATGTTCAATCTACAAAGTTTTTTTTATATTTAAATTTAACAAAGTTTTTTTTATATTTAAAATTTAACCTGATTTTTTAGCAAGTAATTATTGTTTAGAAATAAATAAATTTGGAGTTTGATTTTATTTTTGTGACATGAAAGCTATTTTTAAATAAAAATAATATGTAAGAAAATATTTTAATTATGGGATCTTTATGAGTCATAACGGCAATGGAAAAACCCTAACAGCCGCTTCCTTTTCTTTTCTTCTTCCAATTTTCTTTGATTCAAAAATGACAAATCATATTCTTAATTAATCTTTCCCAACAAAAGGTGATCTCTCCCTCTCTAGGGTTTTGTTATTCCGCTTTCATCATTGACGAAGAGCGATCGTCGGTGGATTTTTGTCGTGCAAGCAGGCTCGTGATCAGGGATGCAGTGCTTTGGTACTCGTGGCTTGACTTCTGATGCTATTTCTGGTCGAGGGACGAAAGTCGACAAAGAAAAGGCGGATAAGTTGTGGCGGAGCTTGGGTTTGATTCAACAACAAGGGATATTAATGGAGAATATCATCAATCAATACAAAATCATGACTATTGAGACGGATGAATGGCGGACTCGCCTCCCTCCTAAGCCGCTGCCATGGAGTGCAAGAGAGTCTAGGGTTTGGAAGAAGAAGAAACAATTCTGGTTTAATTATGTTTTATTTTGTTTGTGTTTTTCTTTTGAATTGCATGTTGAGTATGTTTTTATTTCCTAGTAGAAAGTTTCTAGAATTTAGGTCAGGTGATGAGAAGTCTGGTTTGCGGTCATTGACTCAGTGCCCATTACCGGATCAGTGAATGTTATTACTTCTACAGAGGTGATGGATTCTAAGTCTGGTTCAAGGGCGGGCGGCAGACAAAAAGCTTTTTATCATTTTGTTTCCTGCTTTTTTCTTTGATTGTATTGTCAACCAAGTGACGAACGTTTTGTTGATTTAATATATTTGTTGGTTTAACAACCAAAAAAATAAATTATAGGATCTTAATTTTAGCACCTGAATCTATTTAAGAAAAATTTTGGATTTGAAAACCTTCATCAATTGAGACTTCATATTTTCCCTTATAAATTTACATACTTTCTCCGTTCTTTTTTAGTTGCAACGGTCAACAATTCACATTTGCCAACACAAATCTTTAATTGTAATATATTTTATTCTCTATTAGTAATTTAAAAAAAAAAAGATTTTCAAAATTTGTAATGAGATGATGAATTGAACAATATTTAAAAAAAAAATAATTTTCATAAATAATAGTGTAAAATGTAATTAAAGTAGAGAATGCGAATAGTGTAAAATTCAACATGTTGTGATTAAAAAAAATGAATAATATGTAATATTAGTGTCATATGAAAGATTACAAAATTGAGAACTTTAATATATTTTTTGTAAAAATTGAAATATAAATAAAAAAGTTATAACACTTTAAATAAAATTGATATTTATATTTTCAATGGGACTCATTTTATGTTTTGATGGGGCAACTACTTGCTTCTCCTTCCGTCTAGGAAAAGGTTAATGAGTGAGGTGAATAAGGTTACCTAATTCCCACTCATGGGGTGCCATCTATTGACTCTAGCACTTTAAAATACATGGATTGAACATGTTTTGGGAGGTCAAAAGCTCAAAATAGCCTTTTCATCCCAAGGGTTGCGGTCAGCCTCAAGAAATACTCCTCCGTCCCCCTTGATATCTTATAGGGAATGAGGGTTATCTTATACACACTTATAAGTGTAAATGAGGGTTAGGGCTATTTAGGAATGCAAAATGTGTTGTTGTAACATAAGACAATACTTAGTTACACTTTATGCTATTTTATGAGGTCCGTAAATGTCAAAACCTTTCATTGTTGCCCTTTCCGTTTTATCTCCGTTATCTTATATACAATATACATACATATACATACACAAACTTATAAGTGTGAATGAAGGTTAGGAGTATTTAGGAATGCAAAATGTGTTGGTGTAACATAAGGCAATACTTAGTTGTACTTTATGCTATTTTATGAGGTCGGTAAATGTCAAAACCTTTCGTTGTTGCCCTTTGATTTCCGTTTTATCTCCGTTACCGTTATAATAGTTACACTCAATGTTCATTCTCTATGCTCTTTTCTCGTCATGCAATATTTTTGACGATTTCTCTAAAAACAATGCATCACGTATTTTTCTTTTCCCATGTATAAAAAAAATGCATCGTATTTTTGTTTTTTTCGTAATTGCTATTGCAATTTTAGGAATGAGGCGGTGTTTTTCAACCATGCAACCAGTGAGCTATAATTTTACTGAACTAGGTGTATAATGAACTATTGAGCTATTGATTTTAATGAACTGTTTGATTGGACATGGAATGCCAAGATTACTAAGCTCATACGGAGTATGGATATTTTATTTTGGACTGATATTTGCTGGTCTGGTCTGGTCTGTTTAAGTCTGGTCTGGTCTGGTCTGGTAAACGTCTGATCTCTGTGTATTTTATAACTACGGAAGTCTGGTCTGGTCTGGTCTGGTTTGATCTGGTCTGTTTAAGTCTGGTCTGGGACTGAAAACAGTCCAAAAGAAAACATCGATATCCAATTTCAATGAGATTAAAAACATGTTTGTGATTGCTCCTACTTTAAAAAATTGTTTTTTAAAGTGATTTTAGAAAAAATGATTAATAGTAAAAGTTCGTCGTGTTTCAAAAAAAGTTTTTGAAAAAGTAAAAGAAACACATTTTAAACCCTCTACTTGCTTTCAGTTTTTAATTTTTGAGTTTTTAATTTAAGAAAAAATTTGTCACTTAAAAATGCACATTTGATTTTCTTAAAGTAGATAATTGAAAACTTTTTTTATAGTTCTTGCAAACACTCTCAAAGTTTAATGATATATTGATATTTAAGTTGAGCATATTATCATTGCCTCTCATGTGTTTTTTTGCTAATAAGAAAAAAAATATGGTGACCATGCATTTGTATACAGATCAATTGACGCTGTTTAAGAAAATAATAACTTAAAAATGTACTACGTATTTGTGATTTTATTGTATACTCCGTATTTATATTTAATTGGAAAAGTGAAATTTTATTTTGGAAAAGTGAAATTTTATTTGAAGCAGTCTGATCTTGATGTTTGTAATTTGTAAATTTGTATACGTCAATGTTTTTTTGTAAATATGAAACTTTTTTCAATTCATATATACTCTAATTTAGATTCTCGTGTATATATTTGCTAATTAACCACAAGTGTGTTTTCCCCATGTTGAATATATGTTTTAGGTCATTTTGAGTGAAGATTACAACTTTTAAAAATTGTGATTTTATTTAAATGGTTTTCTTGTTATTAGTGAATTTGGAAGAAAATGGCACTCTTGAGTCATATTATTGGGCATTTCCCCAGGGCCGGTTCAATATATTAGGAGATCCGGTGCAAGTCACTAAAAATAGACCTTATATTAAATCAATACTATACCAAAAATTAACCTTAAGAAAACTAAAAAAACTACAAACAAATGTGAGATTGAGAAATGATCACTTTTTCAATCTTGAACAAATAAAGTTAGTAAAAAAACTAAAATCAGAAATGAACGAATGAAAATAGGATAAGAAAAAGTGAATTTTTTACCTTTGATTGGATAACGTGAATAGTTGGATCATTCAAGCAAATAAATTAATCAACTATTTTCAAAAATAATTACCCTATATATACACTATATAGATTTTACAAAAAAAAAAGGGCTTTATATTTTTGGAGGCCCTGTGCAAAGGCACGCTTTGCACGCCCTCATCTACGGCCCTGCATTTCCCTGTCGCGCAATGCGCGTAACACAACTAGTACTTCAATAAATATGAATACAATTGTTTTATTAAAATTCATACTAAGTTCAAATATATCTTTCAGCATGGGAAGAGGTAGTATCTTATGCACAATTGTTATACCATTGTACTTCAATAGCTAGACCAAGCACAATAGCTTATCTTCACAAAAATGGTTTTCTCCATCCTCAATATAATTACCACCTTCATTTTGTTTCGGTACACATATTACTAAAAGAAAAAGAAAATGTACACCTAAGATTTATGTCAAAACTAGAAAAATGTTCTTCCATTTAAAAGAAATGGAATGGTAATCCTTACGAATTGAAAGAAAAAGGATGGTGCCAGTCTAATTTAGGGAGGGGTAGGAGGGTAGTAGATGCATTGCCCTAACCAGTCAATTCAGAAAGATGAAATCTCTCACTTGAGGTGCCCACGTCCTCATTCTATAAGAGATAGATAAATCACAGTATGATCTCAAACAATTTAAAGATGACGTAGAGTCTCAAATAGTCATCTCGAGTCAATATAGCTATGTCTAGTGTCGAGGGTTTAGAATTTTCCAATTCGTCTACATTTTATGTAGCTTTGAGGGCACTTCCGATGTTTTTAGTGCATTGGTGCTATGATGTCAGACAGTGCAATAAGTCTATTGAGTATGCGAGTCAAAATAAATAAATAGGTCCATTCTTTTCTTACTTCAATGTGGGAGAAGGCCGTCAGTCTATGAAGCGCGGATACTTCTCTAGGGTAGCGTATCGGCGTATCGGATACGTTCCCGTATCCGATACTCTAGGATACCTGTACCATACGTTCCCGGTCCGTATCTGCAATTTTTAAAAGTTTCCATTTTTTTTGTAATTTTTTGAAAGTTTCCGATACTCGTATCCTGATGGATACCTGTATCAACCATTTTTTTTTAAAAAAAAATCCCAAAATTTACTTAATAAAATTCTAAAAAAAAATGAAAATCTAAAACTACATTTTACTTGGTAATCAAATAATGGGCCTATATGACTATATCCGAATTAAGTCATTAACTCATACTCCGAAGTGGGTACTTGCAATTTTTATTTCAAGATTGTAGTTGTTTGACTTATTTCTCATTTTAAATTAATGACTCATTGACTACAATTATATTTCGAGATACACTAGTGTATATGAGAAATATTATGAATTTATTACTAAGTATCTTGAAAAAGGAAAATGCTTCAATGCAATGAATGGATAGATATCATAGGATATTATATGTGTGTGTGTGTGTGTGTGTATATATATATATATATATATATATATATATATAGAGAGAGAGAGAGAGAGTAATGATCCGGTCAGGAGTTCCTGACCGGAACCGCCGTCCGGACCGCGGCGTTTGGCCGCCTTCCCGGTGGCTTTTTTTGATGAAATTTTTATGACATGTTCTCCATCAAGTCTAGTTTATCCACAAAAATACTCAGCCAAAAACTCAATCGGGAATGTCGTCAAATGATTTTTGCAAGTTAACTGGTCCGGAAAATACATATTCTAGACCAGTTAACTTGCAAAAATTATTTGACGACCTTCCCGATTGAGTTTTTAGTTGAATTTTTTTGTGGATAAACTAGACTTGATGGAGAACATGTGATAAAAATTTCATCAAAAAATTCCACCCGGAAGGCGGCCAAACGCCGCGGTCCGGACGGCGGTTCCGGTCAGGAACTCCTGACCTGAACATTTGTGTGTGTATATATATATATATTCAAAAAAAAATTAATATTTATAAATAGACCCCTGTAACTTTTAATATTTGTAAATACACCCCCATAACTTTTAATATTTATAAATATGGCCCCGTATCCGTATCCTACTTTTTTTTTGTTCTGACGTATCCCCGTTTCCGCGTTTCCGCGTATCGGTATCGGTGCTACATAGCCGTCAGTCACTATGAAAAATAAAAGCAATCATTAAAAATGGGTGCGTTCGGTGATCCTGAAAGCATTTTAGCTCATTTTGTAAAAAAAAAAAAGATGACACCCCATCCCTGAGTGTTCCCGACACCGACCGGACGACACGATGGGAGGATGTAAATTGCATTATAATCACAATCTGACAGATAGAGAGTGGAGCTCTGTCCCCGGTGCTTGCAGTGGCCATATGCATTTTTCAGCATAGTAACCCCTCATCGTAGTTGCCGGGATTCGAACCCGAAACCTAACCCTTGTGGCACTCCCTCGCTACCAGTGGGGATGCTTATGTGATACTCCGTAGATAACTATAATAATGATCCATGTATCTTTACAGATTATCTTTTCAAAATCGATGTTTGACCTTTAATTGTATATTTGAACCATTAATGAACAAAGTACATAAAGTTTTATATCAAAAACTCTAAATATACACAACATAACTGATATCTTTTTTCTAGACATTGGATTGAAGGTATGGTCGGAAGACTAATTCACGATGATACCTGTTTGGTAACACAAAAATCGACTGATTCTACTGAAATTTAAGAAGTTCTAGCTGAAGTGGCTACATTGACTGATTTTGCTGATTTAAGAAAAAAAATAAAAATATATTTTATTAATAGAGTATAGAAAAAGTTATATGTAAAGATAGTTAAAATGGTCATCTACAGTTCAGTCAATACAGTCGGAAAAGTAACTTCAACCTTACTTTTTCTCATTATTACACAATTTAGCGCGCGAAAACAAAAATTTCGTGTTTGATGAAAAAGTTGGTTGATAAACCCGATAAGCCGAAAAACAGTGTTACCAAATGGCCGAAAAACCCGATAAGTTAACATTTTCATCCTTGAAATAGATATTAAATATATGTGTACTATATAGGGATGCTGGTGGCGTAAAGAAGGCAAGTTCATGCCACAACACAATTTGCAGATCAAAGTATAATCATCATAATCATAATAGCAACTAAATCCACAGTTTTTGAATGTTAATCACACAATCACCAAGCCAAACAATATTGATAATCTTAGAATACTTACAACCATTTATAGATGAGTTTGGGATAAAGGAAAAAGTGAGTGTAAAAAGCAGAAGTGCCAAGTGCCAACACAATGTAGGGGCTATGGACTATGGTACTACCCATAATATTAAGGTGATTTGCCATTAAACAACTGCCTTATGGAACTATAATCAAAACTAAATTCATTCATGGCAAAATGGTAAAAAAAAGGGGGGGGGGGGGATTTAAAAGATGGAGGCTATGGAGGGAATGAAGATATTCGAGATCAACTCCAGGAAGTATCAAATGCAGCAGAAGTTATGGCCTGAGCGAACTCAGGGAAGTTTATGCAACCATCGCCGTCAGTATCCGCTTCCTTGATCATCCCCGTCAGCTCCTCCGCCGTCAAGGCATGGCCCAGCTTGGCCATGGAATGCGCCAACTCCGCCGCCGTTATGTACCCGTTGCCGTCTCTGTCGAACATCTGGAATATCTTCAGCAGCTGCTCCTCCGTGTACGGGCACTTGGCCGGGATCAGCTCCGGCTCCACCAGTGCGACGAACTCCGAGAACTCGATCAAGCCGTTGCTGTTCCTGTCGGCCTTCTGGATCAGCGAATCCATCTGATCCGTGCTCGGATTGAGGCCGAGCGACCGGATCAACGATCCGAGCTCCAGCTGAGTCAAGCTTCCGTCGTTGTTGCGATCGAATGACCGGAAAATCTCCCGCAATTCCGCTATCTGCTCGTCGTCGAGCTTCACCTTCACCGCCTCGTTTCCTCCCATGGCGGATCCCTAATGCGGAAAATATATATAATGTTCTCCAATTTCCCTAAAATTTTCACAGAATCATGCTAATATCCTAAGATTTCAAAAAACAAAAGCAGAGGTGATGAAAGTCATTCGCAATTTCGCACATACCTGCCCCTGTTCAGAAATTGACGGATCTAAGATGAAAGAGCCGGAAACATGATTCCAGATGAAAATGAAGAAGAAACGCAGCGATCGAAAATCACGTTGGGGATTGTGGTCAACGGGCGAGCATGGTGACGATGAAGATGATGAGGGCGTCCATTCAGGAGGAATTGTTTTTATTTTTTTGATTCAATTCAGGAGGAATTGTTATTCAGTTATTGTTAAAGAAAAGAAAATAAAAGAAAAACGTCAACGCTATATTTTTCTTTTTTAAATAAATACTACTCCGTATTTCCGTATTGCATAAAGCATCTGTCTGGAAATCTAAAATAAACAAAATAAAAGAAAATCGTTTTCTCGTATTAGGTAAATATGATAATGTGGAAGCAATAGCAACAACCGACCTTAGCTCAGTTGGCAGAGCGGAGGACTGTAGTGGGTTACCCGCAAGTATCCTTAGGTCGCTGGTTCGAATCCGGCAGGTCGGATTTTTTCAGTTTTTCGGGTTTCATTGCTAGCCCTGTTTTATTAGCTTTTTATAAACTTATCAACAATAATAGCATGTTTTTAAATAATTTCACTCATGGTCTAATTTTTCCTTAAAACAGTATAGCACCGGGAAATCCATTTATCAGCCCCGACGATTACCTCTACGCTTCCTCCGCTCCGCTTTTAGAAGTGGTTCTCAAAGCGTCCTCCTACACGTGAGCGGAGAGCTACATCAATTCTCTCGGCAAGTCTAGCGTGATATTTATCAAATTTATCAATCGATTTTAATTTGAAGGGCTAGAATCAATTTCTTATGGTTGTATTGGTTTTGTAGGGATGGCTATTATGTTATTTCAAAAGTTTATCCACTTGCCTCATCAACTTATGTATGATTTTTGTATTGGATTCATAGAATCCACATCTGCTTTCATATTATTGAGCGGAGAGCTACATCAATTATCTCGGCAAGTCTTGCATGATATTTATCAAATTTATTAATCGATTTTAATTTGAAGGGCTAGAATCAATTTATTATGGTTGTATTGGTTTTGTAGGGATGACTATTATGTTCTTTCAAAGGTTTATCCACTTGCCTCATCAACTCATGTATGATTTTTGTATTGGATTCATAGAATCCACATCTGCTTTCATATTATTGATATTTACATATCCCCCATCCCTTACGTATATTTCATGATATGTTAAATCCTATATAACTTGCTATATCATTTCCATGAAATTATATAGCTTCATGAAACCACCACTTTTATGCTATTAGTTCTGTAATGGTACCACAACTTTTATGTCTAAGATTTTTCACTTTTCTTTTCATTCCAGCTCATTTCGTTTTCATTTTTTCTGTACTTTGCAGGATATGCATTGTGATTGTCATGTGTGGTAAGAATTTACTCTTTCATTGGTCATTGAGTGGAATAGATCAACTATGTATTGTTGAAACAACATGGCATAATGCATGATAAATGAGGTGTCCCGGTGACGCCAGTGGCGGAACCAGCGCAGAGATCATGGAGGGGCACATAAATCATACGTGATATATATCATCAATATAGTAATAAATAAAATAATAAAATTTAAATAAAAAACTAATTAAATAATATAATACCTTAATTTTGATCAGAAACTCACACGTCAAATGAAAAAGAATAATTGGGAGGTGACAATCTTTGTCTTCGAGGGGCATACTCTGAAATCGCCTACTCCATTGGAATCAATGTAAAATAATTTCATCCGAATTCTTTTTCAAAAAACCTAGAAATACTAGAATTGAACTAATATATATGATTATAATTATAAAAATAGCATGATAAGAAACTAAAATAGCAATAAAACCAGGGGTGTGCTTACTGGCGATTGAGATGCATGGGCTGGATTTGTTTATATAATACGTATGTATTATATATATTGTATATATATATATATTATATTTTTATTCCAAGAAAAATAGCCCCGGTTATAAAAATGTCCAAACAACTCACATCTTAGAAGAAGTATCCACCATGAAACAACTCCAATAACAAAAGTCGCGACTCGTGAAGAGCATTGAATGATCGAACTCTAAATTCTGATGAAGCCACTCCTACCTAAGCCCAAAAATACCTCCGAAGAGACGCAATAGGTCTGCATATAAATTATCTGCCCGTTATGATATTGTATCTTATATATATACACACACACACACACATATACATAGACATAGACATAGAGAAAGAATAGATCTTGTTAGGCGCGCCTGTGAGGGAGTGCTGTGCAGACTTTCTCGTTTGAGGACCTTCCCGGTGGAAATTTTTGATGAAATTTTTTAAGCACGTTTCTTATCAAGTCTAGTTTATGCACACCACATTTCAAATGAAGTTTCAACCGAAAAGGCAATTAAATAAATTATTGAAACATACTGCGCATTATGTACATATATATGTTGGAAAAATGTGTGAAAAATTGCATTAAATGGCTATTTTGGGGCAATTTTTTGAGTGGGGTCCACTTCCGATTTGGGTCGGGTCAAAGTGGTTTCGGATTGTCCTTGTTTAGGGCTACAATTCGATATATGGTACGCTCAAAACGAATAATGGGTGAATGAGAAATTGTTTTTCGAAGTTTACCCGTTAGAAGGGAAAATGATGGGTTTCTCGTGTGTTAATTTCCCACACCGGAAAACCCAAGGGATTTGTAACCCTTTATAAAGGGACTCCTCCCTTAAGGAGTTAAGATTCCTAAGGGTAAAGGCTCTCTCCACGCGCGCAAGGTGGGGGGTGCAAATCAAATCCCGAATTCGGAGAAGAAAAACCGCGACTTGCGTGCGCGGGCGACCCGCGGACACGAATGTCGTCCAAAAATCTATCTCTCAAGAGATACGATTAATTTTTTTTTCTTCCCGAAACGATTAATTTTTGTTTTCCCAACGGCATAAGTGCTCGGACAGAAGCCTACGGATCAGAACTCCTCGGACAGAAGTGCTCGGACCGAAACACACCCAACAATATAAAGCGCAGTATGCTTCAAGAATTTATTTAACTGACTTCCCATTAGAATTTTGAGCTAAAATGTGGTTTTCATAAACTAGACTTGATGAGAAACATTTTCAAAAAAACATTCATCAAAAAATTTCATCCTGAAGATCCTCAAACATGCAAGTTCGCACGGCAGGTCTAGTCAGGCGTGCCTGGCCACTTCTGTTCTTCACACACACACACACACACACACACACACACACTAAAAGGAATGTGTAAAGACTGCAGGGATACATGCCCCCCAATCCGTAGTATAGTTCTGCCACTGGGTGACAGAACAGTGAAGATCCACTGATTCCTGCATTAAGAGAAATAGACCTACCATTTTCAGAAATCTCAATGCTATTATATCCGGAAGAACCTCATGGATGGATACTGAGGAGAAGAGCACGCCTATTAGTACACGGTCAGGAATACATTACTAAGTAAACTGCTTATCATATGTACACCACTAATGATGAGTTGCATTGTGCAGGAATTGCAGTTTTGCAAACAATGTAGGAAATGCATTTTTTGAACATTGTGTAGTAAATGTTTTTTGTAAATACTCTCTTCATTTTGGATACTCCTTACAGTTTTTTGATCTCACTTGAGAAAAAAACATATACATATACATTGTAACACCCCGGCCCCGCAAGGCCCGAGGTAATTACTCTTAGATACTCTCCAGACCTTTAGTACAGTTCTCACAAACTAACACATGCCTTTACCCCGCACTTTGTTCTCACTCGTCCATGCCTTGAGAAACTTAACAGGGGGTCACCCATCCCAAGACTACTCCCGTGCAAGCATGCATAACTTGGAGTTCTTGACCGATGGGCTTCCTTGAAAAGAAGATGGACCTTGTTGGTATGAGTAGTACTATTAATCACTTTAAATTGATCTCAAGTAGTACAATCACCCTTACTTAAGCGCAATGTCCTCGTTTCACCCATAAACCAATCTCAACCAAACCCCAAAATCCTCCCCATGCTAAGTGTCCATTCGATATCTAACGGGCCAATACATTATTGCAGGGTTGCTCTGATACCACTTGAAACATCTCGGGCCTTGCTAGATACTCTCCAAACCTGTAGTGTTGTCCTCACAAACCAACACAAGCCTAGAAGGATGAGTTTCCTTAAAAGGAGACACACCTTGTTGATATGAGTAGTACTATTAATCACTTTAATTTAATCTTAAGTATTACAATCATTCAATGTTAAAATATGCACAATGTGGGGAAGAGAATTGAAACGTGCAGCTGCCCATCTTGCATCTATCTTACACAGGTCTTCCTTTAAGTTCTGCATTCCACATTAAACACAATGAGATGTAATAAATCAACAATCCAATCTCTATAGAATTATAAAGCATAAACTTCCTACAATGGACACAAAACATCATCGTTTGCATCCATCAACAACAGCAATGCTTTAACAACTACCGATTTTGCATATGGTATTAGTGATAAACTACTCAATCCAACAATTGAGTAACGGTGATCAAGCGAGGTAAAAATTATACAGAAAGTCGGAAACTCACCGCCTTATCAGCCGAAATGGGGAGTCCATCAAAGTCGGAAACTCACCGCCTCATCATCATCATCATCATCATCATCATCATCATCATCATCATCATCATCATCATCATTATACTGATATGATTGAGTACACGTACGTAACAGGGTGAGAAGAGCAATACCGAGCACACATACAAGAAGAAGAAAAATACCTTAAACGGAGATATTAGAACTTAGAACCGGATAGCGGCAGAAGGGCGAGAAGGAACATCAATAACGGAGATCTGGATTTTGCATTCCCCGGGGCAATGGAATTGTGTCTTCCCGCCATTTGAAGACGAACTCGGGAACTCACACACTGAACCAACCGCAAGTTCGCTAATAAGGTGGTGTGGACTGTCTTGAAATTTTCCAATGATTTGATAAAAAATTACATACTCTCGTCGATGCCACTCATCTGGAGAGAGTGGTTATCTTGACGCCCTTTAATTGACTCTGTTTCTTTTGAAATACTAACTGATTCTGTTAATGACCTATATTATACGGAGTATGTGTTATATAAATATTTGGTGGAGTAATATTTTTTTCAATTAATTCAGTAGGACATGCCGGTGATCGAGTTATAGTAACAAGGGCCAAATGGTATATATTTACACACACATATACAATAACTATTTATGTGTGTCTGTTAGGGTGGATACTGTTTACTTCTAGGTGGTTCTATTTTCACACTGGTTGGTTTAAAAAAGTTTGAGAAGAATGGGACCTAGACCTATTTTTCTGGTCCCGTGATCCGTCACATGATCTTGATCAAAGTCTGATTACATTTTTATATACATTTTATAACTCTTTAACCTCACTCCCCACCCCCACCTCACTCGTTTTCAGCTTTTAAATGTACCACGATCCATTTTGAAAATGCTTTCCAATAGCTCAAATGTAAAAAAAAAATAGGAATTTAGTGGCATGTACATAATGATTAATGAATTTAGTAGCATCTACTTAGTCTCTTACTTTGCTTATCATGACTAAATTCATGTCATGTGAGGACTTTCCTCCTTACATTACAATTTCTATACATTTTAATTAAAAAAAGAAAAATTATTAATGTCAATTATCTTAAAGTTTTATCCTTGCAAGTAAATCCCAAGATGTGTAATAAAATCACTTTTTTTATAATTATTTTTTGGATTGTAATATTGTTAGATTGCTTTCTTGCATAGGGTTACGAAACTATGATCCTTTTACCCGTCCCAATTAACTATACATTACTCCCAAGTATAAAAAGACCCAACGGAGCAAATATAGACTCACAAGCAAGAAAAATTTTCATCCATGACCCAATATGAGTCATGTTAAAGGCAAACAATGTGCAAGCTTTCAATTGCCAATAGAGCAATTCTACCGGTGGATTCAAACACACATGGTAAAAAGCAATAACGAGAAAAGTGTCAGTTTGGTACATGAACTTGGGAGCGGGGGAGTAAAGAGTACATCAACCTGCAATTGGGATCCACCGGTACACTAAATTGCCAAAATGGGTCTAATTTAGTCCTACCGGGTATTACGAATGCTAAAATGTTGAGTTGGCCATTGGATTAGTGAGTTGGGTTAAAAATTAGCTAGGAAGATGTACTCTGTCCTCATGCCACCGGAAATGGAGGGGATCCCGTCTTCATCTCAGAGCATTTCGTCCAAAGGTTTACCAGATTTCCCTACTGGTTATGGCGAGAGAATCCAGCAGGACCCGACGGCGGACAACGCGGCGATGGGAGAGGCGGAGCTCGTCTTGGAGCCTCTTTGACCGGAGGTTTCTTGAGTTGCGTTAATCATGGTAGTTTCAGTTCTCAGCAACAACGGCCACGCCCTCCCCGCGTTAGTTTATGGTTAAGGAGCGGAGCTTCCCAGTGGCCGTTAATGGCGGAAGCTCATAAGGTTGAGGTTGAGCCGTGAGAGGCGATTGATGAGGAGGAGACCTGGAACGGGGAAGTGAACTCCAGCTGATACATTGAGGTGAGCGTGCTTCACAAATCGCAATGTCCATGATTGCTCCGGTTGACCGGTGCTTGTGGGGTTCAGAACACGCACCAGATCAGAAACTTCAGATCTCACAAAATTCCAGCTTTCTTACTAATCCAATGGCCAGTTCAGCATTTTAGCATTCCTAATACCCCGTAGGACTAAATCAGACCCTTTTGGAAATTTGTTGTACCGGTGGATCCCAATTGCAGGTTGATGTACTCTTTACTCTTCCGCTCTCAAGTTCATATACCAAACTGACACTTTCCTCAAGCAATAACTAACACACAAATTTAGAATAGGGAAAACTGTCAAATAGGTCCTCGAACTTTCATAAAAGGTCAATTAAGTCCTTTTATAGGAGGTTTTGTCCGGCCGTCGCGGTTTGGGGCAGTTCCCGGTGGATTTTTTTGATGAAATGTTTTGAGCATCTTATTCACCAAGTCTAGTTTACTCATACCAAATTTCAGCTAAAAATTCAATCGGGAACACATTCAAATTAATTGTTGAAGATAACTGCGCATTTTTGCGTTCTCGAATTAATTTTAGAATATAAAACACATGACTTCCTTCATTTTCACAAAAGCTATTGAATTAATCATTTCAATAGATAGTAATAAGGGGGTGTTTAGAAATGATTGTGATTCTGTTTCTTTTTTAAAGTAGAAGCAGAATCAGATTTCAGAAGCTGGTCACCCCAGTTTCTAAAGAACTGATTCTAGGAGTAAATTAGAGTACCAGAATCACTTTTACACTTTCGCCCAAACACTCAAAGTGGAAATTTGACCTTGGAAATTTTCAGGACAGTCCTCCACTCCTTCTACCTTAGCGAACCTGCGGTTGGTTCAGTGTGTGAGTGCCTGAGTTGTCTGCAAATGGCGGGAAGACACAATTCCATTATCCCGGGAAGCTCAAAATCCAGATCTCCGTTGTTGATATTCCTTCTCGCCCTTCTGCCGCTATCCTTCATCTTCTACATATTTTCATCCTCTTCTGATTCCGTGACCAGCTCCATCGCAATCCGCCCCGTCCCAAACCCTAACTCAGAAGTTGATTACTCATTCGTGTCCTCGCTCGAGAAGTTCCTCGCAAAATCTCCTCGATCATTGAGTGTCAGCGATGACTCAGTGCTCGATACAATTACCGCAGGGGATGTGCAAAAGTTAGATGATTTGAAATGGAAGAAGGAGATTCAGAGTTTATACGAAGAACCGTTCTATCCTGCCTTTTCGCCTATTAAGGTTTATGTCTACGATATGCCTAAGAAGTTCACTTACGATTTGCTCTGGTTGTTCCGCAATACGTACAAAGAGACAGGTAATCTTACTTCGAATGGCAGTCCTGTGCACAGGCTGATTGAGCAAGTAAGTTTTCTTTTATCTCATCGTACTTTTGCGCTTTTAATTTGGTATCGGTAATATATGTTTTAGCTGGAATGCATTGCTTTGTGTGTAGCATTCAATTAATTACTGGTTATGGGCGGATTTGATAGCGCCAGAATCAGAAAGGCTGTTGAAGAATGTGGTTAGAGTGCATAAGCAGGAAGAATCAGACCTATTCTACATACCGTTTTTCACTACCATCAGCTTTTTCTTGCTTGAAAAACAGCAATGCAAGGCTCTTTATAGGGTGTGAGTGCATTTTCATGCAGCAAACATTATACTCTAAATATTTTCTTTCTTCTGCTGCCCTAATTTATTCTATTGAATAGTGAATTTCATAAGATTCCATTGGGATTGACTGCATCTATGAAACCCTGCTTCACAAAAATATCTCTAACCTTTAACCCCTGTTAAAATCCTCTACTGTTTATACGTCCTCTTTTCATTCTCCCTACAAAAGCAGGCAATTTGCCATGATTGAAAGCATTTCTTTTAATCAGAGACATGATATTGTTTCCATATGGGAGCTTGATTGGGGGGAGTTATAGCTATACATTACGTCTGGCTAAGTAAGGATGTATGGATAAGATATGGGGACTACAGAGATGGGAGAGATTAGGTGTAGAGAGTAAACAGTGAGAGGAGTACAAGCTGCAAAGTAAAGTTGATGAGTGTCTTGAGCGTGAATGCACTTCAAGTCTCCAAGTGCATTGCATATTCTGTGCTGAGGAGGCAACAACCCATTTTTATTCCATTTTGGAAAGGAAAGTTATTTCATAGGAGGATTTTTTCTCCTCATTTCCCTTCCCATCCAAACCACAATCTGGGGGTGGATAGTTTATTTCTCTTTTTAAAAGTGAGAATGAACTGTTTTTTAAGGTGTCATGCTATTGATAAGTGATAACTAATACTAGAGGTGGATGTATGCAACAGTTAGTTTACTATCTTGAAATTGGAACTGACATTAGTTTTTAGAGAAGTTTCAGCTTTTTATAGATTTTTCTTGTATGTGATCACATATATTCTGAATATACAGGAAGCCTTGAAATGGGTTATGGATCAACCTGCATGGAAGCGGTCCGAGGGAAGAGATCATATCCTTCCTGTCCATCACCCTTGGTCTTTCAAGTCTGTTCGCAAATTTATGAAGAATGCAATTTGGTTGCTTCCTGATATGGATTCAACAGGGAACTGGTAAAAACCATAACTTAGTTCATTGTTTCAAAATACCCAAATGTTACTAAAGCTAGGGTATGTGGTATGACTTCAGGTACAAACCAGGACAGGTTTATCTCGAGAAGGACCTGATACTTCCTTATGTTCCCAATCTTGACCTTTGTGATGCCAAATGCTTATCAGAGAATGAAAATAAGAGAAGCACACTGCTGTTTTTTCGTGGGAGGCTTAAAAGAAATGCTGTAAGCTTGCATTTTTCTTTTCTTTGCGAGGTTTAGTAAACATTATGACACTTATTTTCATGGGTCACAGAATCTACGATGGAGTAGTACTGTAGTGCAGTAACTGCTATCTGGTGTGTATGTTTTTGGTAAACAATAGCTTAAGTTCATCACACATAATTGTGCAAGTGGATGCTCTAAATAATTCACTTTACTTTCCAGGGAGGAAAAATACGTGCCAAGCTTGTATCAGAACTTAGTGGTGCTCAGGGAGTGCTTATAGAGGAAGGGACTACTGGAGATGCTGGAAAGGCAGCAGCTCAGACCGGCATGCGCAAGTACTTTTTAAAAACTTTATTATCCAGACAGTGCTTAACTTATTTAAAATGCTGACTAATTTTGATTCATTCATGCGGTGATTAGGAGTTTGTTTTGCCTTAGTCCTGCCGGTGACACTCCATCATCAGCGAGATTATTTGATGCAATTGTTAGTGGCTGCATTCCGGTCATAATAAGTGATGAACTAGAGCTTCCTTTTGAGGGAATTCTTGATTATCGTAAGGTTCGTAAATATGATTTGCCTGTAGGTTTTCTTCATTGTTTTTGCAAGAAGGGTGTCAAAATGTGATCCATTGGACTTAGATGTAGTTAACAACATACGGTATAATCATAACCGAAAGTTAGATTACTTGTTCAGTTAGTTGAGTACTCACATCCATTTAACACCGTCTTTCTGTATTCAGATATATTGAACAATAAATTTTAAATTCAATTGATTCATCAGTTGTGTTTTCATCATGTGATTATAATATATCCCTGTTAAACAGAAACTCTAAGACAATTATGATTTTCAATGTGTTTTTTTTTGTCGCGAAAATGTTTGCATTCATTCATTGTCAAGACCACATTGAATATACTCTTGGGTATCAGTGTTTATAAGGGAAACCTTGGTGCACCGGTTAAGGTGTTGTTGTGTGACCGAGAGGTCACATACTCACGGGTAGCGGCCTCTTGTCAAAATCACAGGGGAAGCCTTGCCCCCTATACAGTCTTGTGGTGGGACCCTTCCCTGGACCCTCATTTTGCGGGAATGCCAATCTGTTCTGGGCTGTCCCATATCAGTGTTTATCTTCCCGGGGAGGGCCTCCAACTGAGGGAATAGACCAAATAGTATTTCACTTTCTTCCCATTTCTATACCACATGACATGTTCTCTTATATGGCTAAATAATTTCCCATTCACTCTATCTTTATTTGGCAGATTGCTTTACTTGTACCTTCCAGTGATGCAGTGCAGCCGGGGTGGCTCCTTTCATTTCTGAGAAATGTTAGTACTTCTCAAATCAGAGATATGCAAATGAACTTAGCTAAGGTTCGTCTGTCTGAGTACCATTAATAGTTGTGGTTGTTGAGTTAATCGCATAAATCAGTTATTACCTCTGACCCAATAACATCTTTTCTAATATTCAGTATTCAAGGCATTTTTTGTATTCTCATCCTGCTCAACCTTTGGGCCCAGAAGATTTGGTCTGGAGAATGGTTCGTTATCCATACCTTACCTTATTCAGCCAGTACTTTGTGTTCTATTTTTCATGTTTTGCTTGTTATAAGTTATATGTTGTTAAAATGTGAAGTGTTGATTATGTTCTTTGATATACTAGTATCTGATAACTTACAGACGCAGCATTTCCAGTATCTGAAGCTTTACTTGAAAGAAAAAATTAAGGCTTTACAAAAGTGCACACATATTAGGGAGCTTTTTGGAATGATACATATACCCTTTTGTAGGGTTCACATCATGTGTCTTTTTATTTATGAAACTAATTCCTGGGTGCAAAAGTATTTCATGGGATTGACATTAATAGAAGGATGGAAGGATTAACATATTTGTTTGTGGTGACTAAGCAGATGGCAGGAAAATTGGTTAACATTAAACTTCACACCAGGAGGAGGCAGCGTGTTGTGAAAGAATCAAGAAGTCTCTGCACCTGTGATTGCAGACGTCCCAATACTACGACGCCAGGTCTCTTGCCTTAACTCTGTAATTTCAGTTGTGTATTTGTTTAGAATTTTGTACATCAAATTCTTGTCATTCGTTTGCATTCTTTCCCTTTCCTGTATTGGCAGAAAAAATTCACTCTTGAAAGTATGGATTCAACTTATGAAATCTCACTAACACCCCATTTCCACTTGGTCGCCCTTGTACTGAAGACTTTATTGTTCGTCAATCGTGATTGTTGTCAATTGCTGAATGTCATTGCGTGTTAAAACAATTCATTATACAATAGCATTTTTAGTTGTTTTGTTTGTTCAAATAAATGTATCTTATTTATTCTGTTCGGGTCTTCGGGATATTGTATAGCAAAATTCCATGAAAATCTTGAAACGACTCTCTTTTAAGGAGGAAAAAGTTTTTGGTGTTAAATTTAACTCAACCCAAACCCGGCAAATTATACCGTGGGATCGGTACACCATGAGCATGGGGTCGGTTCGGGCCAACCGGAACCGGTCAACTCCCGGTTCAGGCCATTTTTTTTTTCATTTTTTTTGTTTCTACCGGGTAGGGCTGGGTGTTTTGGGGGGGTTGGGGTGGGGTGAAGGGGGGTAATTTAGAAAAACAAAAGAAAATTAAAAAAAAAACATTGAATCGGAAACGGGCCCGGCCCGGAACCGCCGGTCATCCGGGCCGGTTCCGGTTCCCTACTTCCCAAACAAAAGCCCGTCTGGGCCCAGGCCCGAACCGGAACCGGCCCGGCCAGGCCCGGCCCGGGTCCATCCCTAGTCTTGCGCCGGGGTCCTGTAGCAGACTAGCAGTGAATCTCGAGGAGAAAATTGTTCTGCCTTGCTATGCATCTGGAATGGCTACGCCTGCTACACTTCTGGAATTGCTCTGCAGCTGCGAACGCTGCACCAGAACAGTAGTTAGGCCTCTTCTACTTTGTACGGAGTAATTGTCTGGTCAATTTGCGTGAGACGCAAGGAGACCATTGGTCGACTTTTTGCGTGAGACGAAGCTTAGACGCAATTCTGAAAAATCAGATCCATCACTGAGTTCTTCCATCCCAACTTAAAAACGTTCGTTGTTTTCCTTGAAATCGGTGATGATGAAGTTCACCCACTGGAATTCTGGAAAACATTAGATGCTTGAGTTTAATTCCATTGAATTCATATACAGTTGTATTTAATATATCCATGTATGTATAGTAGACATCTTATATTTTGATTTAGGTTCATGTTACTCTATTAAAGCAAATTACATTTTCATTTAGTTCAACTTACATTTCAATTAACCCTGTTTACATTTCTTATTTAGCTCATGTTACATTTCAATTAACACAATTTATATTTTCTAAATTTTTTCAAGTTACATTTTACATAGCCTTGAGTTATACGTAGTATTTCGATTTGCTAAAAGTTACTACGTACATTTTATAACACATGGTTTACATTAGACATGAAAAGTGATAGAAGTACTAGAGGGAGTATCATGAGTTATGATTCAGGGCATAAGTTACATTTGTCGCTAACTGAAATTACATTTGTAACAATGCGAGTTTACATTTCATTACAAGTGATTTACATTACGAAAATAGTTAGAAACAATCAACAATTACTGTCCATCCGTGTTTTTTTGTTTAATTATTAAGTCAAATGACACATGTGGGAGCACGATCCTCACCGTGGACTGCTCCCACGGTATACCAACTCAATTTATTTGGTATGAATAAAAGGTATTTCATTTCACTCTAAAACACATAAAACGAGAGATAAATAAAAGAACGCTTTTTTATGGAAACCCAAATAGGTGAAAATAGGGATGGCCTCGGGCCGGTTCGGGTCTGGGCCCGACCGGGCCTCGGGTCTGTTTTGTTGGGCCCGAGCCCGAACCGGTGGCCACCGGTTCCGGGTCGGGCCACCCGGTTAGTTTGTTTTTTTTTCTTTTCTTTTCTCCCCCCCCCCCCCCCCCCCCCAAAACCCCCCAAACCGGGGTCCTAAACATCAAGCCCAACTCAATAAAGCCCAAAAAAATGAAAAAAACAAAAAAAAAAAAACAGTTTTTGGCCCGGGCCCGGGCCGGGCCGGGCCGGTTCGCCAAAAACTGTAACCGAGCCCGGAACCGCCCAAGCCCCGGGCCTAGGCCCGAACCGGACCCGGACCCGGAAAACCGGGCCGGGCCGGTCCCGCACAGTAGCAGGCCGGGCCGGTTCCCGGGCCGGGCGGCCCGAACCGAGGCCATCCCTAGGTGAAAACCATTTTGGGTTAATCTAAGCCGTTGGATCTCTAATTATTCACCTCGTAAGTCAAAACATGTGATAGCATCTAATTTGAATGAATGAGAAGTTAACGTTTAATGAAAATGAGATGTAGCATTCCGATTTTGTATGTACCGACAGCAACATGTAAAATGTGTAAAACTGTAAATGACTAAAATATCATTGGAGATGTGCGGAAATTAAATTTACTTAAAATATACTACTAAAATGATTAGGCCTGGTTCAGTTCGTAGGCAAAATACGTGGAACCGTTTGAAATTATAAAAATTTACTAACGGTTCGGTTCTTATAAATTATTTCATAGAACTGATAAGGAATCGAACCGTTCATAACGGTTCGGTTCTTGTCATTTAACGGTTCCTAGTCTTTGAAAAAAATCTTACAAATCACGACAAAATTTTTGCTAAAACGACATTCAACGTTTGAAATTACAATATAAATATGTTGAACTAGTTAAAGAGAATAATAATTTTAAATAGTTTAGACCTTCCGAGTTTCGATCCGCTGGAGTTTGGACCAAATGTGAGGCCTAAGAAGCCTAAGAGAACCGGTTGAAGTAAATAATAGTTTTAAATAGTTAAATAACTAAACTAAAATAATGAATGTAATATAAAAATAAACAAATAAAAATATATTAAAATATATATACTCATAAGAAGTATATATAACTAGCTTTCAAGCCCGTGCGATGCACGGGTAGTATGTAATTTAACTAATTTGAAATTTGATTTCTTTCAGATCATATGTAATGTGATTTAAAAGAAAAATAAACTTAGTCTAATATAGAGCTTGTTTGATAATACGAAAATAAATTGAATGAACTTATTTTACTGAAATTGATTAAATTATGACTGAATGAGCTGAATCGGTATAATCTCCTCAATCGTGAAAAAAATATGTAAAATATATTCCATTTGTGAAGCCAGGAAAAGATTATATGAAAAATAATTAAATTGATCTTCTACATAAGCATCTCGAGCAAATATAATTGCTATGAACCCGATTTTAAACATTTAATATAATCTTATGAAGATGGATATTCATAGAAATTTAATATATATGAAGTAAAAAAAGTCTAAATATAGAGCATGTTTTTTAAATTGTAAGCCTAAACGTATAAACGTATACTATAACATTTAATATAATGGTTATAATGGAATTAAAACGTATAATTCTAACACATAATTCTAGGCCTAAACATATACTATAACATTTAATTGTTATAGAAATTAAAACGTATTTTTGGCTAAGAATACCTATCATATATAAACTTAGTCTAATATAAAGCATGTTTAATATAGTACTTTTTTACACCAAAAAAAATATAGTACTTTTTACGAATTTTTGTTTCCATATCAATATGCAATCAAAAATAGAATCTAGTTAATAAAAATAGAAGATATGAGAATAACTAAATAATTAATATATATAATGACATGGCAAGATTATGTGGCACTTTGTATGCTTTTAAAAAGTTCCTCTTTTATATATATATATATTGATTTTAATTATTATATATAATGGTTCCTTAACGGTTCCTGGTACATATTTTTTTAAGAACCGAGAACCGAACCGTTAATAAAAAATAGGAACCGAACCATTAACAAATAACTAATAAATGCTGAAACTGAACCGAACCGGGTCATAACGGTTCGGTCCGATTCGGTTATCCGGTTCTTGGTTCCAAAGTCCCGGCCCTAAAAATGATATCTCCCTGAAAGGCCGAAACTATTGCAAGTTTGAAAATTGCAACCATTAAGCAATAAAATTTTAAATTTGGTTTCAGGATCACATTGGTCTCCTTTCTTTTATCTTTGATTTTCGACGATTGGTAAATAAATCAAATGTTCAAATCTGATGTTTGTGACAAACTTATTGTGTTTAAATAGTTGAAATTTGTTATAAAACTTAAATCAAATTGTGTGTTTGAAGCAGTTTCTTTCAGTGCGCATATGTTTCGACAAACTGCATTACAATTTAGAATAATATATGAATACAAAAATAAATATTTCGAGAGAACGATAGAAATTTAAAAGCTTTAAAAGATGCATAACAAACTTGGATAACACTTGGAGCAAGTGTTCTTATAAACTTTGAACAGAAAAGAGGTAAATAAATGTTTAAAGTCTTCAAACTATTAACGATTATGCAATTAGGCTTTTGAACATAAAGATTTTGTAAATTCATCCCTGGGCAGATTGAAATAACACAATTGAATCACTTTTTACCTGCTGGTCACGGTAAGATTGAAATTCAAAAACATTTTGGTTGAAAAAATCTCATCGAGTTCGATAATTTTTTGATGAGAAGTTTCATTAGATGGAGAATTGCATTTGTAAGATCTAGTTGCAAAGTCGTTAATTGTCCTAGTGGTTACTTCCCTTTAAAAAAAGTACTCCCTCCGTCCCTTATTGTTATTCTAAATTAAAGTGACACGGTGATTAAGAAAGTGCGAATTGTGTGGTAGAGAGTTGTGCAGAGGAGAGAGAAATGCTATGAACCACAAATTCTTTGCCAAAAAGGGAAAGTGAACTTCTTTTTACGACATCCCAAAAAGGAAAGTTGGAACAACATTTAGGGACAGAGGGAGTAGATTCTATGGTACCCAAAAGGTACCATACCTTTGTTCACTTGAACCTATTAGAATGTTGCAGTTGAATTATCTAAATCTAAATTAAAAATATTTTAATGATTTGGACCAATCATATGAGTAGTAGGTACGGTACCCTATTTTTTAAATGAGTACCGGAGTTGTCACCTAAAAAACGATATTGGGAAGCAGGCAACCAGCTCCGTCATGGACTCCCCTAATTTCGCGTTTGTTTGACTATACATATCAAAACTATGTCGGACTTTTGCAATTAAAACTTTCTTCCAAGACGACTGTGTGAGTGGGATGGGAAGTGGGAACCCATACTTACAAATGCCATCTTAATTGAAACCGTTCATATAAAGCCATAAAGGTAAGTGTCACACTATCCCTTAAAACTTGGTAGATCGTATGTTATCCATAAGGTACCGGGGCGGAGCCAAAGCACTGGGCCGGACTGGACCGGTACAAAGAATATTTTTTGAAAAAAATTTACACGAAAATTTTTACCTTAAAAATTAAGCCATTTTTAAAATTTGGAGTGAGTCATGGCCTAGGTTGGCCCACCCCAAGCTCCGCCCATGAAGGTATCATACCTTTGTCCACATGGATCAATGAGAATGTAACACTTGAATTATTTAAATCTAAATTAAAAATGATAAAGTGATGTGGTCCAAACAAATGAATGGTAGGTACGGTACCCCATTTTTAGTTGGGTACCAGAGTTGTCACCTTAAAACTTTGCCAAAGTTGACCGGCACGGAGAATAATAAAGTAAAAACTGTGTGATTGAGCTTTGTGCAGAGGAGAGAGAAATAACAAAAACCACAAAATAATTGATTAAAAGGGAAAGTGACAAGTTTTTTGGAACATTCCAAAAAGGAAAGATGACAAAGTTTTAAGGGACGGAAGGAGTAGTATAAATATAATGCATTTTTTGTTATCCAAGTTTAGAATTAAATTATTCAATTCTAATATTGTACCACGTATAATAGTATTCAAATACATAACTATATTTGCAAAAACACAGCTCTCTGTTTAAAAAAAAAACTTGGCTAAAGTTGATTTGTATGTACTATAATAATGTAAACATTTTATGATTGAAATTTGCGTGGAGAAGAAAAAATAATAAACTGAATTTGCAAATCCTTCTGGAGCGATTAAATAATACTACGTAAAATTTAATAAAATTTAGTGGGAGAAGCAAATATGATTAAATAATTATATAAGTATTACGTAGTGAAGCAAAGATATGTATATGAATATATGATGAATGTGATTTTTCCCATTTGCACACTTGCACGATATATATAATTCTACTATATGAAAATTCATATAACAAACTGAACTAAATTTCGATACATAATAACATAAATTGGTTTTTGTCAACTCATTAATCTATATATCAAAGTTCAGATCTAGACTATTAACATTAATATTGGAATTTGATTGTATTTTGTAACTATATTGGAATTTATTTAGGTGAGCAAAGAAATGAATAACATTTAAATTGAATCATTGATTACTTAGGAATCTAGTTAGAGTTTGGGTTTCTTTTTCAATTAAAAAATAATATGAAAATGGAGATGGTAAGAAGTAGGTTATTAAAATATTAGGAACTTTAGTCTTTTTTACGTCATTGGGAGTGTTTGGATCTATGAGACCAGAGATAGATGTGTCAAGTCCGCTTCATAGTTAACGATTCCCGCCGATTCGTGTTGCTCTTTCATTGGTGACTGTCTCTAAGTCTGATCATAGGGTTTTTAGTTGTAGCTGTTGGAGATTAGTTGGTGTCGGATTTGTTTTTCCTTTGATTGATGTAATGATTCTGAAACTTATGATATGAATAGAGCCAAGTTTCCGTTTAAAAAATATATTAGAACTTAATTAGTTATCACTCCGAAAGGATTTTTTTCCCCAATGTGAAAACCTAGACGATCATTTTGAACTTCTCAATTCAATAGAGGTGATAATTCTTTTCTTTTTACTCCGTAATAAAGATAAGAAATACGCAGACTTTGAAAGGAAAACTACCATATATATTAATTCAGAATTCGCAGTACAATCAGAATTTGCCAACAAACAACGTAAACACCTGACACTACCCTCCATCCAACCAACCATAACCAGAAGCCCCCCCCCGGCCCCTCACTTGTTTATCAGAGATAGAGTAGTCCACCCCAAAAGGAGCGAGACTTCGCTGAAAATGTGAGAGTTTTGAGGCTATTAGCGGCTGAATCAGCCTGATTGCCTCTCACTAGAAATCTAAAATTAAACTACGGTAACCCAAACTAAGAAACTACCACACTTATTATATGACCTAACAGATAGGGCTGAGCAAAACCCGAACCGACCCGCAAAACCCGAAATTTTATTTGGATAATATCCGAACCGAAATGGATACCCGACCCGAAAAACCCGAAACCAAAAACCCGATTAGTATTGGGCCTAGATCGGGTGGCGGGTAGGGTTTGTAAAATCCCAACCCGACCCGCCCGAATATATGAAATATATTAAATAATTTAGTGTGTACTTTGAATATGTTAAATTAATACTTGTGTTCAATTATTTGTGTAATTATTTGTGCAATTTGCGTTAAATTATTTTTGTAATTTGAATGTGTAGTGCACTAGTGTGTACAATTTTTGTCAAAGTGACATTCCAACACTTTAATTATCCAATTATAATGTGTTTTAATATAACCGAAATATTTGAAATATATTAAATCATGAAGTGTGTACTTTGAATATGTTAAATTAATACTTGTGTTCAATTATTTGTGTAATTATTTATGCAATTTGTATTAAATTATTTGCGTAATTTGAATGTTTAGTGCACTAGTTTGTAGAATTTTTGTCAAAGTGGCATTCAAACACTTTAATTATTCAATTATAATTTTTATTAAATATAACCGAAGTATCCAAAACCCAATCCGATATCCGATAATATCCGACTTACAAATATCCGAAAAACCCGATTTGAAATGTCAAAGGAAAATATAACAGAAATAAATAAATATAAGCCGCACCGCCAATTTCGAAGCCCTAGTCTCGTGATTCCTTGGTGGCGGCGGTTCTGGAGGGGGACGAATCACCCGCCTACCATCTTCTGCTTTCACCACCTGAGACGGCCAGAACACCCGCTCCGATCCCCCAACACCCACCTGGATCCCAGCTTCACCCCTTTGACCTGACTCCCAACCCTCCAGCGCTCCACCCGGATCAAAACACAACCGGTGTAACTCCCATTTCAGCCACTGCCAGGACCAAAATAGCCAAACCAATCATCGGAATCTCGGGTCTCACCACCATATTCGCTTCAGATCTACTGTCGTCTTTGAAAGCACTGAATTCCATTTACCTCCCTCTCTGTCGCGCAACTGCTTTTGGCCTCTTCCTTGTTCGGTAAAGCCACATCTCTTGTTAATCGCAGCACTCCTTGGCTGTCCCACTAACTCGCAGGGACAAAACTCCGTCAATGGTCTGCAATAGACTTCCAAACACAAAACCCAAGAATCGTGCCTTGCACTCCAACCGAGATTCTGCTACCGAAAACCCGGGACACTCTCGCCGTGAGACTCACAACACCGCCCGCCAAAACTCCGCAGATGATTGCCGAAACCCTAGCTGCGCCGATCTGGAGAGAATCGCCATCTCTCGAAATACGCGGACTCTTGAAGAATGCAAAGTGGATATACTACATATGAAGTACTTGTATTACGTTAAAATTCGAAAAGGACATGATTCCTTGTAAAGTGGCAACTCTTTTAACAAAGCTGACACATTACACAATTTTAATTTGAACGGTTCGAGATTTGCATATTGAGCTTAAAATTAAAATAAATCCTACTCAAAGTGCTTCATGCCTTCTTCCGTTACTATTTTAAAAGTTACGTGTTTCTCTTTGCAAAGTACCCGGATAATATGAAGATTATCTTAACCAACATTAAGATAGCAAGTTTGAGATCTCTTATTGTTAGACAATAATTTTGATGAGTAACAATTCTCCAAATATTAAGGAGACATAAAGGAGCATGTGTCTATACATCTTATTCTAAATTGATAGGGACAACAAAAGAAGTGTTAAAACATTTGCGGGAAGGAGAAGGATCCATCGTCCATTATATGAAACTAGGCATGGACCCGGTTCGGGCCGCCCGGCCCAGGACCGGCCCGGCCCGCCACTGTGCGGGCCCGGAACCGGCCCGGTTCTCGGGTCCGGGTCCGGGTCGGGCCTAGGCCCGGTGGGGGGACGGGTCCAGGCTCGGGCCTTGTATTTGGCGAACCGGCCCGGCCGGGTCGGGCCCGGGCCGAATTGATTTTTTTTTTTTTTTTTTTCATTTTTTGGGGTTAGCCGGGTTGGGCTTGATGGTTAGGAGGGGTTTGGGGGTTTGGGGTGGGGGGGGTGGGGGGTGAGTGGGGGGTTAGGAAAGCAAAAAAAAAAAAAATTATGACCGAACTGGAGGCCCAGCCCGGCCCGGACCCGGACCGGACCCGGTGGCTACCCGGGCCGGTCCCGGGCCTTCCTTCCCAAAAAAAAGCCAGGCCGGGCCCAGCCCGGAACCGGAACCGGCCCGGCCCGAGTCCATGACTATATGAAACTGAATTCATCAAGAACTCAACTTTTTTTTAAGGAAATAAACTTAATTAGCATTAATCAAGTCAAAGTTCAAAGTTCCAACAATACAAGACGGGGAGTGTCCACCCAAATATAATAATCAAACAAAAGAACAAGCTGCTCAGCCAACTTATGAGCAACTTTGTTCATTGATCGACCCACAAAAGAGAAGGTAATATTGGTAAACCTTCTATACTAATATTTCGAATGTCTTCGGCTAGGATGCCCATCACAGAGATGCTCGACCCCTTGCTAATTTCTGAAATGGCAGCTTGAGCATTAGACTCCACTTCAATACCATCCCAGCCTTGTGATTTAATCCAGCTAAGTGCTTCTCGGATACTCAATAATTCAGCTTCCAAAGGAGAAGAGCTTCCCCAATCCTTCTTAGCACCCATGCAAGGAACTGACCAGACTCATTTCGAATCACCCCAGCCCAGTCCTCGCCTGGAATTCCCCCAGGCAACATCAACGTTCAACTTGTACCAGTCTGCTCTAGGAAATCTCCAGGTTCAAGTTGAGTTCAACTTGAACTCAACTTTTTTTTCCTCCAAATGTCATCTAGAAACTTTTTAAAGATACGATAATGTTGTGGTAAACGGGTGAATATTAACAGTATCACTTAGTCACGTTACATGACATGAATTAGAATATATAGAGTATCAATTATTATTAACTTACTCCAAAATCTTCTCAGACTGTCTTGGATGTTGTTGTATATATTTTAATTTTCATTTTTAATTCACTTTCATCTTATTGTTCTTTTATCCGTTAAGATTAGAAAAATTCTTTGGCCCGAAATATAGTTTGAGAGAAATATGTCATTGACCAAATTAAATGTAAGTGCAATATTGGTATAAATTAAATTGAGTTAAAAAGTCAAGGACGAATTGAGTAATAATGCTTTAATTATAGTTCTCATAATTTCCTTGCGATCATTTTCTAGAGTTATTCTCTTTTTTAATAGTGTTTCTATAAACTTTTTATCCTCTTGTCTCCCTATTTTATTTTGACTTTCTTACAAGGATAATCTATACCTAAAAATTCTTATAAAACTAAAACAGGAATAACTCCATATAGCAAAGCAGTAATGTATGATGGATGGATCAAATTAGACAACAATCATTCTCATTTGAATTTAACTAAGCTCACTTTCTAACTTTATCTTTGAATATATCAATTTACCTTTTAGAATTTACAAATCTCTATTACTGTTTTTGTTTTTGAGAAAATTCCCTAAATATGATTAAAACAAAGATAATGTTCATAAATAAGACCACCACTATTTATTCTCAAAATAGAACTCATTCACTCCTAATTTGGAAGGTTTTAATCAACTTATTATATTAATATGACTAAATAAATCCTATTTTGAAAACAAAATATACCTAGTCCTATTTTTGAACTCTGTGTAGATTTCTTTCAAAATAAAAACTCTGTGTAGATTTGAATCCTATGTTTCTATCTTTTTTTCAAGTTAAAAACAATAGAAAATAAGATTCATTCTTTCGTATAAATTTGTGCCAATGCAAGTGGATTTTACATATTTGGAGGAATTTTACTCCTCTCCAGGACTTCTCCAGTAGGAGAGATACAGAGACAAATGGGGAAATGGTGGGGTAGGAAAAAAAATAAAAGATGAGATTTAATTATTATTTTTAATGAGAGAGATAGAGTGAAAAAGAAATGGAGAGACTAAATGAAGAGAAAGAAATGGAGAGGAGTATGACCCTATTTTGAGTGATGACATCAAACTAATTAAAAAAGCACTTTGGAATAAATTATCCCATTTAATGCCAATACTACCCTTCATCATTTGCGAATTAACGCGTTTACCATGTCATCAGTCCAACTATAGAAAATATTGAAAATCTTGTCCGAAACAGCGCACCCATTCATCATACCGGCTTGCTGCCAGCTTCCCTGAATCCATTTTAAAAAGCAAAATGCTGATAAATTAATCAAAACTATGTTATCTTCTTCTTCTGCGGCCGGATTATAAAGATCGTAGCAGAAAAATTGCTAGCCTGGGTTGAGTTGAGTTGAGCTGTGCACCGGCGGTTGACGGCAGTCCGGCCGAATTCACCGCCAGTTGGTAGTAGTTGCAGCATTAGTTTTGGAGCAGTGTGTCTCAACTCGGAGAAGCATTTCATTCACAGCATTGAAACGGTATCATTCGTTACTTCGGTCTTGTACCTCATAAAATTTCACAGCTTCTGGCTGCAATCTGTTTTCTGATTTCTCGCGTTCCTTTAATCGAAACTGGATGTATAGGTATGGTGAAAGTAGGCTCAAATGCTCGATGATGCATTCAGCTTGACGCTGTAGTTAACCTTTCTGGCTCACCAACGCTGGGATTGAAGATCCACAAGTCGAACCTGAAAGTCTGAAACGATGGCTCTTCGATTCCTCTACTAATCGTTGACTGGTATGTGTGCCTTATCTTGCAGCATTCTTATGATCGCTTAGTTTTGTGAGGGTGTGTTTGTATTTGTTCCTTGGTGGGAAGCAAAAATTTGCAGTCGCTATCAGGAGTGTAGTTCAGAGGTCCTGATCTCTGTATATCGAAAGCGTTGATTGGATTTGTCTGTTTTGATGCTTTGAAGCCATTAAGATCGATTTTGACTAGTGTCGGACTTGATTTGAACTGGTTTTCACGTTTCTGCTGCACCTGCTGAGATGCTGCCGAGTATTTATGAGACTCGTGATTTATATTTGTGTTCGCACTTATATCTCATCATAACTGATAGAGTTAGATTCTCATGTGGCATTAGTTTTGACCTGATCTCTTTAAGTCTTTATCCTTTCCTTTTTTATATACAAATATGTATTGTTGAAAACATTATACAATGTTCTGGTTTAATATCAGCTAATTTTTCTGCTATTGTTATAAAATGGTCAGATATTAATAAAATTTGTGTGTACATTTTTTGCTCACAGGATCTGGATTTTTAATTTTGGGTCCTCAGAAATGGCATCAAAACCATTCAACCAAAGCAGGTCGTCACTCTCAATATCATCAGATGCTCAAGATTCACAAAATGGCAAGCCTCCACTGCCCCCTACAGTGACCTTTGATCGAAGAACCTCATCTGGGCGATACGGGAATTACTCTAGGGATGATCTTGACAGTGAACTTGGGAGTGAATTTATGAACTATGTGGTACATATACCACCCACCCCCGATAACCAACCTATGATTTCCCAGAAAGTTGAGGAGCAGTATGTATCAAATTCACTTTTTACAGGAGGATTTAACTCTGCCACTCGAGCACATCTCATGGATAAGGTGATTGAATCAGAGTCAAACCATCCTCAAATGGCTGGTGCAAAAGGATCATCATGTTCCATACCAGGGTGCGACTCTAAAGTGATGAGCGATGAAAGGGGGAATGATATCCTTCCTTGTGAATGTGATTTCAAAATATGTCGGGATTGTTACGTTGATTCTGTTAAAGCTGGTGATGCAGTATGTCCTGGTTGTAAAGAGTCATATAAGACCACTGACTTGGAAGAAATGGCAGAAAGTAGAAGGCCACTCTCACTGCCAGCTCCTCCCGGGATGTCAAGAATGGAGAGAAGACTGTCCTTGATGAAATCAACAAAGTCAGTGCTAATGAGGAGCCAGACTGGAGACTTTGATCAAAACAGATGGCTTTTTGAGACGAGGGGCACATATGGGTATGGCAATGCTATATGGCCAAAGGAAGCAGGGATTGCAAATGGGAAGGGTGATTATGTTGCCGAACCATCAGAGTTAATGAATAAACCATGGAGGCCTCTCACCCGGAAATTGAAGATTCCTGCTGCCATTATCAGTCCATATAGGTAAATGCTGTTCGTCTCATCTTTTTGCTGCGTAAAATTGTTATTGAAATTCCAATTAAAATGCTCTGATAAGGAAACAGGACATTGATCTGTTTCATCTCTTTTAATCATTGAATGATTTCTCAAAGATCTTTCTTTTACTGTATTGTTACTATAATTATTATTAGAAATAATGATTAATATATGACAAATAAAAATAATGAACAAACATGTGACTTAATATACTGTGACCATCTTTGTAGCTTTAAGTGCCTGTGTCTATGTTCATTTTTACATTAGATTGACCATGACATACTCATAGTAACTATAGTCACATTTTTTTCATAAGTTATTTTTAAGTAATATTTTAGGAAAAGCCTCTTATTATTATTATCATTTTATTCTTTGTTAAATGACAATTGTAAAAAACATCTTTGGCTAAATCTTGAGATACTTACCGTATTTGTAGTTCAATGCCACATGTTGATAATGCAAAACCGTATCTTCACTAGATTTGTTGCCTAGGCGTTTCATTTGAAGCATCTATAGCTGAATGTTTTAAAAGTTGGTTATGCATAAATGTATCATTATTTTCTTAAACAGATTCTATATCTCCTAAATGTGCTTCTTCCAATATTCGGAGTGACACTCATCTTGTCAGATTATGGGAGATTCCTTTTGTTGAGAGAATATTAAAATAAACAAGAGTTTATTTTCTTTACTTGCTTATGTTGGATATTAGTACTTTGAACTCTAACTTATCTGACACACTTGAACTCATAAAAATTTCCCGCTCTCTCTTACTTTTCCATCAGGCTTTTGGTTTTTGTTCGGATGATTGTTCTTGGGTTTTTCTTGACATGGAGAGTCAAACATCCCAACAATGACGCAGTTTGGCTATGGGGAATGTCTGTGGTCTGTGAAATTTGGTTTGCTTTCTCGTGGATTCTTGATATACTGCCCAAGCTTTGCCCTATTAATCGTGCTACTGACCTTAATGTTTTAAAAGACAAGTTCGAATTGCCTACACCAAACAACCCTACTGGAAAATCTGATCTACCTGGCGTAGACATATTTGTCTCTACTGCAGACCCAGAAAAGGAACCCCCTCTTGTCACTGCAAACACTATATTGTCCATTTTGGCTGCAGATTACCCTGTTGAAAAGCTTGCTTGTTATGTTTCTGATGATGGAGGGGCACTTTTGACTTTTGAAGCCATGGCAGAAGCTGCAAGCTTTGCTAATGTGTGGGTTCCCTTTTGCCGTAAACATAATATTGAACCGAGGAACCCAGAAAGCTATTTCAATTTGAAAAAAGACCCATATAAGAACAAGGTGAAAACTGATTTTGTAAAGGACCGGAGAAGGGTAAAGCGTGAGTATGATGAATTTAAGGTCCGAATCAATGGCCTACCGGACTCTATTAGACGTAGATCCGATGCTTATCATGCTAGGGAGGAGATTAAATCAATGAAACAACAACATAGAGAAAAGGCTGAAGATGGTGAACCTATGGAGATTTTAAAGATTCCAAAAGCTACATGGATGGCAGATGGAACTCATTGGCCCGGGACATGGATTAATTCTGCACCTGAGCAATCCAGGGGTGATCATGCTGGAATAATACAGGTACTTTTACATCGGTGCTTATTCTAAATGACAAATACCTAAAAGGGCTCTGAACTAGCTAAAGTATCTCAATAATGATGCTGAACTTTAGCAAATTCATGATTGACTTGAACATATGGTCTATTGTGTATGTGGAACAGTTATGCACATGAAGAATGCTATAAGCAATGATAATGTTCGTTGCAATAGAAAATCACTATGCATCCATAAAATTCACCCCGAATCGTAGGAAAAGTTTGAATGAAATGTTTTTTGATGCAATTGATTTTATAGTATCACTTCTTGTATTCTTCAGGTACTTTTCTAGAAAGCTGAAGGTCCACTATTGAGTTTCTTTCTTAAAAATTTAGGATCTTTTTTAGAAAATTACGCGAGACAGGACAAAAAGACAGGCTTCTTCCCAATATATGAGTATCAGGTTTTGTTTAAGAAAAGGTGTTCCATGTATTCGTAAGCACTTGGGAATGATTTTAATATCACGGTTTCCTCTCAATTGGATTAACTCACACGATCCATTTTTTTTTTAACTCACACGATCCACATGATTGTATATTTATGCATACATGACATGCAACTCTTTCTAGACATATATTAGGAACAATTACGTGTATTAGTCATATAGAGGTAATTTTCCAATCATTTTAGGATATCTGGCCTATTATAAATGATGATGATGATGATGATAAAATCATCTAAATGCCAATCTAACTTCTTTGTAAATGGCGCACAGGTGATGTTGAAACCACCAAGTGATGACCCATTACACGGCTCAACAGACGAGGGTTTGATTGACCTGACAGATGTAGACATTCGTCTCCCCATGCTTGTTTACGTGTCTCGTGAAAAGCGGCCCGGGTATGACCACAACAAGAAGGCAGGAGCCATGAATGCCCTTGTTCGAGCCTCTGCAATCATGTCAAACGGTCCCTTCATTCTTAACCTGGATTGTGACCATTATATTTACAACTCCCAGGCTTTGAGGGAAGGAATGTGTTTCATGATGGACAGAGGCGGTGACCGCCTCTGCTATGTTCAGTTTCCTCAGAGGTTTGAGGGTATCGATCCATCCGATAGGTATGCCAATCGCAACACCGTATTCTTTGACGGGAACATGCGAGCCCTTGATGGGCTTCAGGGGCCCGTTTACGTGGGTACTGGTTGCCTCTTCAGACGCATTGCACTTTATGGATTTGACCCTCCCAGGTCCAAAGACCACCACACTGTTCTCTGTGGTTGCTGCTGTCCTGGCCGTAGCAAAAAAAATGTGAAGCATGCCAACTCAGAAGAGCATCGGGCCCTCCGACTTGGTGGTGGCAGCGATTCAGATGATGAAGAAATGAATCTCTCATTGGCTCCCAGAGCTTTCGGGAACTCAGCTGTGCTAATTGATTCGATTCCGGTTGCAGAGTTTCAGGGCCGCCCGTTATCCGATCATCCATCAGTTAAAAACGGAAGACCGCCTGGTGCTCTGACCATTCCTCGGGACCTTCTAGATGCAACTACTGTTGCCGAGGCAATCAGTGTCATCTCCTGCTGGTACGAGGAGAAGACCGAGTGGGGCCGGCGAGTGGGATGGATTTACGGGTCAGTTACAGAGGACGTCGTCACGGGATATAGGATGCACAACAGGGGGTGGAAGTCAGTTTACTGTGTGACAAAACGAGATGCCTTCCGTGGGACCGCCCCTATAAACCTCACTGACAGGCTTCACCAGGTCCTTCGCTGGGCCACGGGTTCTGTTGAAATATTCTTCTCCCGGAACAATGCCCTCCTGGCCAGCTCAAAAATGAAGTTCTTACAGAGAATCGCATACCTCAATGTAGGAATCTACCCCTTCACATCCATATTCCTAATTGTGTATTGCTTCCTTCCCGCGCTTTCCCTTTTCTCAGGGCAATTCATTGTCCAAACTTTAAACGTCACATTCCTCACCTACCTCCTAACCATCACAGTCACTCTTTGTATACTCGCGGTGCTTGAGGTTAAATGGGCGGGAATTGAGTTGGAGGAGTGGTGGAGAAATGAGCAGTTTTGGTTGATCGGAGGGACAAGTGCCCACCTGGCCGCCGTTCTTCAGGGCCTCTTGAAAGTCGTCGCCGGAATTGAGATTTCATTCACATTGACTTCAAAGTCCGGAGGAGATGACGAGGATGACGAGTTTAGCGATCTATACATCGTCAAGTGGTCGTCACTCATGATCCCACCCATCACCATCATGATGGTCAACTTAATAGCGATAGCGGTTGGGTTTAGCCGGACAATATACAGTGTGATACCACAATGGAGCCGACTGATAGGAGGCGTTTTCTTCAGCTTTTGGGTTTTGGCGCATCTCTATCCTTTCGCCAAAGGGCTTATGGGCCGTAGAGGCCGAACGCCAACCATTGTGTTCGTCTGGTCTGGTCTTGTTTCTATCATTATATCCCTTCTTTGGGTTGCAATCAATCCGCCCGACAACACAAACCAAATCGGTGGCTCCTTCCAATTTCCATGATCCTTCTTCATCCGAGTTTTCACACAACCACCCAATTTAAAACTGAACTGAAATGAGCCATACAGTGTGTAGTTAGCAAGTTTAGTTGACCAACAAGACAGGCATGCAGGCTACATTTGGACAGCAATTTATGATTTGTTCATTACTAATTTTTAATGCCCATTGTGGCTAAGACATATAAGATGGAAATGATATTCTTATTGCAGATAGCGAGTTATATATTGATTGAAGCTGAGTTCTTTTTAGCTTAGCCTCTTTGTTCTTTATTACTTGTGACATTATTAATGAAAGTTTGAATGAAGGTAGATGGAGGCAGACGATGAAATGTCAATATGAGAAGTGTTTTGTTTTATATCTCTATCTGGTTTACGGAATGAACTAACCGGCATCATGTCCAATAAAGAACAATGACATTCTTAAATCTTAATACATATGAAAAAAGAGCATGAGTTATGTTTGGTCGAAGAATATGTAGAGGATGGAATAAAATGAAAAACTTGTGTTTGGTTGGGCACTTGGGATGGTAAGAAGTGAAAGGAAAGTGAAAGAATTCAATCTTCATTTTAAATAGTTATACTAAACTAAAACCATTGAAAATTAATGTTATACGGAGAGCCCGTTTGAAGACTCCGTTTTTTGGCTTATCAGATTTATCAGACACTTTTTCACCAAACACATAAATATTGATTTCACGCGCTAAATTGTATATTAATAAGAAAAAGTAATAATGAAGTTACTGTAGAGAATCATTTCAACTATTTTTTTATATTTTTTTTATTTTATTAATTAAAAATATTTTAATTTTTTTCATAAATAAGCAAAATCAGTCAATCCAATCATTCTGACAAAACTTCATAAATTTCAGTCAATTCCTGTGTTACCAAACACGCTTCTAGTATATTAGTTTCCAAAAATGTATCTAAAGAAATTTTAAATATATATACAAGCTGATGATCTGACTAATCCATGAACTAACCATAATAATTTTTTTTTTTATAGAAGTTGCTAAATTGATCAAAGCTTAATATTATTGTATACTCCGTAGTAAAATTTCATAATGACAACTTGAAATGCATTATTATTAGTTTGCTGGCTCGTGGGTCTTATGAAACGATCAACAATTCAACAAATCATCTTCTCTTTCATGCAAGTCGTCCCGTACTTAGGGAGTGTTTGCAACTGCTTCTGCTTAAAAAAAAGCACTTTTGGAGATATAAGGAAAAAGTGATTAGTATGAAAAGTTGATAGTGTTTAAGAAAAAAGTGATTTTGAAAAGTAAAAGTTGATAGTGTTTGGTAAAATAAGTGCTTTTTGTGTAATAGAAAGGGGAAAAGCACTTTTCACACGCAAGCCGAGAAAAAGTAAAAATTGGTAGTGTTTGGTAAATAAGTGCTTTTTTAAGCCAAAAGCTGAGAAGTGCTTTTTTTAAGTGATTGCAAACACTCCCTAAAGCGATTTGATCTTCTAGGCTCGGACAACCTCAAAATTTAAAATATCCATAATATATAGAGTGTATTTTAAAACCTATCATAGGGCATGTAATTTGAAATTGGTATGAGATATAACATCTGTTCTAAAAAGCGTTTTAGGCGCCCGACTAGTCTCCGCCTAGGCGCTAGGCGGTGGTCGTACGTTCGGATTTTTGTCTAGGCGCTCCGACTAATTGGTTTACTGTTTAGGTGAATTAGTCGGCCGCCTATGGCACCTAGTTGCCCGCCTAGAGCGCCTAATCGGCCGCCTAGGTCGACTAGATTCTCCAAACATTACTTTAATTTTGCATTTTAATTTTCTAAGCGATATATGTACTTTAGCTTTGGCCATGGACATAAAAAAACGAAGTTGTAAATTAAGATAAAACTATATATGTTTCTATATATACCTAAGTTTCATCATTATTTATATTTATATTTATAACATAATGAAGTTAAGTGATTAGTTATCATATACTATGTATGATTAAATGTGATAATTCTATCATTTATGTTTGTTAATGTATATGTATATATGTATTTTATACACACAAAACTACAATATTACTTATCATATTTATGCAAAAATATAAATAAATATGCAATTTCTTTGTCTCCGACTAGTCCCTGACTAGGCTCCCGCCTAGCCGCCTAGGCACTAGGCACTGGACTGGCGCCCAACTAACGCCTTTTAGAACATTGGATATAACCTAGAATCATTGAATACCATCTCATTTGAGACGATAGTGTCATACAAAATATTGTGCCAAAACATGCAAAAATGAAAAATAATACTACGTACTACCTAATTACTTTCGTCCAATACTTATATTAAAACATTAACGAAAAATGCTCATACAGTTCCACATTCTAATAAAATACTATCGTACATAAAAAGGTATCTTATGAGAAGTCTAGTTAATTCTCTATATCTAGTGACACGAGAGGTGACTAAAATTCTAGCTAATTCTTTATAGCTAATTCTCTATCTAATTTTTTTAGATTTTTTAAACTCTACATTGAATACATTAAAAAATTTCCACTTATTTCTAATACAATACACCCTGTAAGAAAAATTATAACAACAAAATAATTTTTGTACTTATAAGTTACATATTTATGAGAATTCAATTTGGCCATAAGTTATATATTCATTTAATCAATACACTACTCTCTCTATCTCAAGATAAGTTTCTCATTTTTAGTTTTTTGGACGTCCTAACTAAATGTTCTCATTTTTATTTTAGGAAATAATTAACATCTAAAAATAATACATTTATAAATAACAATTATAATTAAGGACCCCATAACATTATATACCTATTTAACTATTTCTGAAAGTATATTCGAATTACTTTATTTAATTATTGTCAAAAAATTCACATCATTTTAGAGTATAAATTTTAAACAGGGAGGGAGGTACTACTTTTATGTTTTTCACCCTCTTAATTTTGAAAAAAATTGTTTGGTGTACACCTTTTGCAAACTTTGTCTGTCTATACATATAAAGTTGTCTATATATAGGCAATTCATGAATTTCAATATGAGTTTTTTGTGTATACAGACAAAAAAACTTGTATTTCAATATATACAATTCCTGAATTTCAAATATTCTAAAAGGCGTTAGGCGCTAGTCGGGCGCCAACCCAGCGCCTAGGCGGCTAGGCGGGCGCCTAGTCGGGGGCTAGTCGAGTACTAGTCGGATACATAGAAATTTCATTTTTTCAATATTTTTGCATAAATATGATAAGTTATACGTAGTATTGTTTTTTTGTGTGTATAAAAACATATACATATACATTAACAACCATGAATGATAGAATTATTACATTTAACCATACGTAGTATATGATAACTAATCACTTAACTATATTATGTTATAAATATAAATAATGATAAGATTTGGGTATATGTACACACATATATAGGTTTATCTTAACTTACAACTTCATTTCTTTATATCCATGACTAAACTTAAAGTACATATATCGCTTAGAAAATTGAAATTGAATAGTAAAGTAATGTTCGGCGAATCTAGACGGCCTAAGCGGCCGATTAGGCGCTATAGGCGGCCAACTAGGCGCCATAGTCGGCCCACTAATTCACCTAGATGGCTAACCAATTAGTCGGAGCGCCTAGACGAAAATCGGGGCGTCCGACCACCGCCTAGCGCCTAGGCGGGGACTAGTCGGCCGCCTAGAACGATTTTTAGAACAAAGATTTCAATATGAACTTTTTGTGTATACAAACAAAAAAATTGTATTTCAATATGAATATTTTGTGTATACAAATAAAAAAATATTGTATTTCAATAGAAATTTTAAACCGCGAGGGAGGTACTACTTTTATGTTTTTCACCCTCTAAATTTTGAAAAAATTGTTTGGTGTACACCTTTTGCAAACTTTGTTTGTCTATACATATAAAGTTGTCTATATATAGACAATTCCTGAATTTTATTATGAATTTTTTGTGTATACAGACAAAAAACTTGTATTGAAATACATATTTTAATTTGTATTTCAATATATAAACAACTCTATTTGTGCAGACAAATAAAGTGTATGAAATACATAGATGGTATATTGAATTTGGATTGTGATGAACTTTTTTAATACATGGACTTTTAAAAAAGTCAATGGACTTTTAAATTCATAAACTTTTAAATGCGGACCACCACTGCTGGTCATCGGAATTTTCACCTAGATCACCGCTACCGATCTACCTGTTCGTCACCGGAGTTCCCCGTTGTCGTCATTGGACCGATCCGCCACCAACAAAATGGCTTTGGTATGCAAGGCAACTAGGGACAATCAATAATATTAATTAATTAATTAATTATTTTAGGGGTGAATACGTAATATTTAGTCCTATTTAAGGAAAATAAAACATATGATCATACTTAAAGAGAAATGCTACTCCCTCCGTCCCTAATAATTTTGCCAAGTTTGACTGGCACGAAGATTAACTGGAACCACAAATTCTTTACTTAAATGGAAAAGTGGCAAAGTTAATGCAACATCCAAAAAAGGAAAGTTGACAAAGTTATAACTTATAAGGGACTGAGGGAGTATGTTTTAGTCCTACCGTGAGTAATTTCCTCTGTATAATTCGGAGTATGATAAAAAACAAACAAACAAACAAACAAATAAATAAATAAATGAAACAAATGTAATTCATATAGCAACACAGAGTCCTACAAGGATAAATGAAGCATAAGAATCCAAATTTATTTTTATTAAAAAAAACTCAAAGTTTCAAGAATTCTCAAGAATTTTGGTCATTTTATTAATAAGTAAGAACATTAATCGTTCACAAGTGTTACACTCATTGCTACATGTGGTACAAGCGTACATGCAATCAAACTTTTCTTCTTAATAATTGCTTTCTTGTAAAATTTTGTATACTTATTTACGCTTATATATTTATTAATTTGAAATTATATTTTTATGTGTTAACGATTTAACGATGAGAGAAAGTAATGGTTAAAATATTTATTTTGTTAATGGTTAATTGACGATGTACCAGAATTGCATCGATGTAATATTATCGATTCTTATATCGATTTTTCTAAAAACTTCTAGAATAGAATCAATATGGGATCGAGGGGGTGGGGTGGGGCAAGCTGAAGAATAAGAAGAAGAATGGAAGGAGAGGGGTGGGGGCGAGCTGGGCAGAAGAAGAAATAAGATCGAAGGGCAGGGGTGACTTGGCTAAAGAAGAGGAGAATTGGGGGGAGGGGAGGGATGGGACGAGATGAAGAACTGATATAAGAAAAGTCCACAGAAATATTTAGTGAGGAGAAGAAACAATTGCAGAGAATTAATATACCAAAAATGAGTTAAAAGTCCACGAGATCCGGGGCATTTAAAAGTCGATAAGAATGAACCGAACTTTAAATACGCCTAAACTTTTATAAAGTTTTAAAATTTTACATTGAGAGGAAGAGGACAGATCGTATCAGGCCGGTTCCCGTCAGGCCGAGGCCATTTGGGGACCTTCCCGGTGGAATTTTTTGATGAAATGTTTTGACCATGTTCCTCATCAAGTCTAGTTTATCCATACCAAATTTCAGCTAAAAATTCAACCGGGAAGGCAGTCAAAAAAATTCCCTACTAAAACTTTGCATTATTTATATATAAACTGTGCAGTTTTAGTAGGGAATTTTTTTTAAAAGCAGAAGCAGAATCAGAATTAGTTTTCAAAAGCTGGTCCCCTAGTTTTAAAAAAAACTAATTTTAGGAGTAAATTAAAACATCAGAAGTACTTGCTAAAGAGCAGAAACAATCTTAAGAATCAGATCCACACACTCCATAGTACATCCTCACACATCTACATCTCTGATTTTGGAATGAATTGTTTAGGATTCTATCCTCCAAGCTTCTCGACAAGGATTGTCAATTCCATTCAAAAAAAAAACAAGGATTGTCAATGAGATAGGAATGGACAACAAATCCGATGCGTGGATGAAGAGAAAAATGGGAGAAAGGAGAAACGAGAAAACGAAGAGGACAAAAGCAGAATTGCCATCCATTAAACCCAAGGCCAATCTTCAGGTCACTCGTCTCAAAGGAAACGATCTCTTTACTGTAAGCCTACTTTTATCCTCTCCAACTTTTTCTTCCTGTATGGTTAGTTTTGGATGGTTATCTTTGTTTCATTTATGTTCTTAAGCGAGAGAGATTCGAGATTGGAGTCTGCGTTGAGCTAATTGTAATACAACTTTCTATGATTTTGATATTCTGCTAAATCTCAATTTTAAATTCTTGACCGTCTTTTGAGGAAGGGTTAGGTCATACTAACCATAGCCTTTAGGGTAATGTTTAAGCTATAAAAGAGTGGAAAGTTTTTAATTCAAAACCATAAAAGTGCTTAATATTTGCAATTCAATAAACATTTTTTATGTATGAAAGCTTGCTGACTTGAGCTGTTTTACACTTGTACTTCCCTTTTGATTCTATGTTAGAAATCTGTATTAATGTATTTTCTTTTCTTAATGCAAATAGTTCATCTCACTTGAAAGTTTTTCCTTTCACTTTACACTTGAGCTGTTTCACACTTGTACTTCCCTTTTTTCCTTACTCCTTACATGAAAGTTTTCCTCTGCTTTTGGCATTAAGGTGCAAAATTACTTGACTTCTGCTGAAGCGAGAGCATTCATTGAAGCAGCAGAGTCGATTGGGTTTGTTCACCAAGGGAGCCTTGGCCCAAGAAATGGTGAAGCCTATAGAGATAATGATCGTATCTCTATGAATGATCCCAATCTCGCTGATGCATTATGGGAATCGGGACTTAACAAGCTCTTTTCTGACATTAAGATTCGTGGCAAAGTTGCTGTGAGATTAAACCCAAACATTAGGTTTTACAGGTGAGTGGATATTCTACTTCCTGCTAGTCAGCACTTCACCCATATGGTTATATATTTAGGCATACTGAGCTGTGTCATCTTTATACATTCCAGAATGAACAGACTAAATCAGTTTTATATACTGAAAATACTCGACCATTGTTAAGATGAGATACTTTCTGAGTTTCTGTAATTCATGTCTAATATGGTTGCATACATATAAATAACTAAAATAAGATATTGCCTTAGTTTCATTTCACATATTTTTATGTGATTATGTGCTATGGTAACCACCTTGAATACCTTGAGCTTTAGACAGCATAACTTCGTTGGTCACATCTATAACAATATATAATATGGATAAGTTAGGTGTCATAATTTTAACCTTCTAGGTATAAGATGGGCCAACGTTTTGGACGGCATATTGATGAAAGCGTTGATCTTGGTGAAGGTCAAGTTACACACTATACGTTGTTAGTATATCTAAGTGGGGGAGGTTTCAATTCCAAAACTAAGGTTGATAGGAATGCTCTAGATTCTCTGGCATCGCCCCTTGTTGGAGGAGAAACTGTATTTTATGGTCCCAGAAATTCTTTGGTGGCTGAGGTACCATTGTGTTTTTCTCTCTCTTTTGCTACTTTATTTTCCTCATTTTGTAGCTAACTAATGGAGGCTTTTCAAATAATTAAAGAGGCTTTTCAATTTTTGCAGGTTCCTCCTTCTGAAGGAATGGCTCTCTTTCACATTCATGGGGAGAAATGTATGCTGCATGAAGCACGGAATGTCACTAAGGGTGTGAAATATGTTCTGCGGTCGGATGTTGTATTTGCTTGATCTTATGTAAGCATTCTCTAGTTTATTTTTCTACTTTGTATTCCAATTTCTGTCTTGAATATTGTGCCCAAATTATTTTTCCATGAAGAACTGTTTTTATGGTTTTGAGACTTCATTTCAAAAAATCCTCACGAAGTGTGTTTCTAAAATTTCTCGCACCCAAACATATCTGCAAGTAGTCATGGCTGAAGTAGAACTTCTTTCTTGAAAATTCAATGAGCAATTTTTATGAACATGTTTGCAAATTACGTCGTAGTAAATTGGATAGCAGATAGCAAAAACACACTTATATAGCTTTATATGTTCAAAGGGTGGTTTAGGCTTTCAGACCTCACGATTCTATTATTAAAATATTTAGTTGTGGATGTAGCAATTTGGGCTTTTACCTGTGTTGCAATTTGTTGGGCATCAATAACTAATTAGGCTTTCATATAGAAAGATTGAAAGAAGAAAGTTATTGTTGCGGATTTTATATTATGATGGATTACATTGTGCTGTTGGGTGTGAGGATGTCCAACACCCAAACTATGGGACAAGCGTCACCTAAATATAGATTTGGTTCTAGTTTTTTGTTTATGTTTATTGTATTATGCTGATAAATGCTGCTATGTGCCTATCAGAGCTATTTGCTAAGAGATGATTATTCTCAAGATATGGTTTTTCCGTAAAGCTTGGAGTGCTAGATTTGAGGCGGGTGGGGTGTCTTAGAAGAGGAAAACTTGATAGCAACAATCCTATATATTGATGTTCTTGCCATATTAATCTTAAATATGCATTATTCTAGTAGTCTTATTAATATTTGGAAAATGAACCAGTGATATGCTTAAACTAGTTCATGAAGCCCCATCCATGTTATAGTCTTGTCAGGATTGCTAGAGTAGGAAAAGTAGTAGTGTAGTATTAAATTAGTAATCTAAAAAGTGTAAGTTTGTTAATTTAGATTGATCTTGGTTTGCAATGGAATGAATGAAGTTTCATTGTCATTCTCATGGTCAAGATCGCCTTTCATCATAGGGTCTTAAAGGCCTCCACCGATTTAAACTGGTCGCCAATTTTCTTGGCTACTTACATTGTCTTGAAATCGTGAATCATTTGCTCTCTCTATTGCTTGCAGCGGGGATTTGATCAAGTTGAAACGAGCGAGCTTCTATGTTTATATGGAAGTGGTTATGATGAAGGTTGGATGGCTTTATGATTGAAGTATGACTTCATGATGACTTTATAATGATGATATTGTGGTTTCAGGATGGCAGTACACGTCGTACTTAGTTAATCAGTCTTAGAAGCCGACACCGTGCAACGGAAACAGTCACCAGAAGTTGCGAATGCCACCGGAGATTGACGATGGCCGCTTGAGGCAGTTACAAGTTGATTTATTTTCAATATGATATAATAGACACGGAGTAGTATTTAATTGTACTGAGCTCTAGTAAAGTTATTTTGGTTTATACATACATATTTTCCTAGTATTTTTGCAACTAAACGTTTACAACTTCCTCTGAATGAGATTTTATTGCCAATTATTGTGTTTTTTGTTGCATGTGAAGAATACAACAATAACAACATCATTTAAGTCTTAATTTCAAAAGAGTCTGTGATTGGTTAACATTAATTTACAGATAAAATTGGAACTAAAGAAGATCAAAAGTGCTCAATAGTCCACACATTCTCCTTCAACTTCATTCTCTTTAAAGTCATACTCTCGTCCACCTGAAAAATGATATCATTCTTGAGTGAATTCATGTCTGCTTGGATTGTCCTCTCTCCCTCTCCTCCTCGCCTCTTCTCCCAACATCTCAATTCATTTAACAAGTACATCACTTGATTTTATACGTTCCCAACCACGCAAACAAAACGAAATCGGTCCCTTACATTAGATGGTTCTTCGTGCTCATTCGCTACTTCCTCCGCACTACTCCAATCATTCCTCAGAGACCATCAGATAAGAATGTTGTTCCCCCAAAGCTCCAATATTTGAAGAAGGCAAAGCTCGACATTGATCTAGTCCCAATGACAATATCAATTTCCTTGCTGCAACTAACCGACCCAAACGATGCATCAGTATGCCATTATCGTCACATCCACAACATTAACCTCCTCATGGCTCATATCAACCCCCTGAACCTCCCCAAGAGAATGCCCCGAGAGACAGTGAGGGTCAAGTGAGAAACTCACTACCACAACAACCAACGCAATAAGGGCCCCATGATGATCAGAATGAGAATTCTTCCGAGAGAACTCAAACTGCTTAGGGCCACCACGATGCTGATGATACTTCCGATGACTCGTCCAGCTCCGCAAATCAAAATGACAATGCTGACGAGGAGGATACTGAGAGCGAGGCTAAAAACGATAACTCCAAAATAAGTCCAGCTCCGCCAAGATTACTGAAAATGACGATGATGATAATACCATAACAATGACGATGATGTTGTCGATAATGATGCCTTAATCAGAAAAACTGAACAGAGGCAACATCAACCTGCCCCCAACCTACAATGAGGCATCCCACTCATGTAGAACAAATGATGGCATCACTATAAGTGAGACACGCTCTAAGCAATGACATGACATGATCATTTCCTCATCAGAGTCACAACAGATTAACTATTCAATGACATGGAGGAGCATGAGGATCAAGGTATAAACTCTCCTTCCCAAGCCCAACCAGATAGACCCAAGACTCATCACATATGATTAGGAGATAACCTTGTCAGTTCCCAGATAGAAGTCACAACACCTAATCCAACTGTGCACGCTCACACGTCAACCAGCTACTATTCTACCTCCTAACAGGCAGAAGTTTCAACACATCACAGTTAAGTCACACACTCCTCACTACTCCCTTTCAGAGATGCTTTTGTGTTTTGCTTAAAAACTGAAATAAATTTCTCATAGATGCTTCTGTGCTCTTGTGCTATAGCACTTCAAAACAAAAGCAATAAATAAGGGTTTAACAAAAGCAATAGATAAGGGTTTTCCTATCATATTTTATTCGAGTAATACACCAAAGAATATTTTGTTTTTGAAAATAATTTTATCTTTCGAACACCAGTACACTACCAACGTTTACGCAGTTTCTCTATATCACTTCTCATAAGCAATGCAAACACGAATACAACCTAATATATTTCTATTTTTAAACAGTATCACCTTTTACCATTAAGCTTTTCTATAATCAGTAAAATAAGTCTCTTTTCAAAAGCACGAGCAATGCAAAAACTGTAATAACCTAGTGAAAAAAAATTGCTCCACTTCCAAGTGCTTAACAAACACAAAGGAAAACCTCATAGTGATGAGAAAACTCTCAACTTAAAGATCATGCACCCTTCACATCATTAGCATCCAGCATATACATGCAATTTTTAAGCACAACAGATTCAATATGCCAATTGAGTTCTAGAGTCAATTCATAATCCAAGAAAGTCTCCGACTCTAATTGAAAACAAATGATAATACTCCACAAAAGCACTTCCAAGAAAGTCTTCACTTTCTATGAGCTTTTTATTAATGAAATGAAAAAACAACTTGCAGCCCATACATTATTTGCAGCTTCTCTTGTGGGATGCACTGATGAAAAGGGTAAAATTATTCCTTAGTGGGCTGCCATGGTTCGTATCTAGTCCAGTCTCTTTGCCCACGATGGAGGGAATGTCCTTTGGAATGATAGATATACTCATCGCCCTCTCCAGAGAAGTTCTCTTTGTGTTCAACCCCATATCTCTTTGGCTTCAGCAATAATAGCTGCACCACAGGCATTTCATATCAAAAAAATGTATTCTGACTGGCATTGATACCTACTACAGAACTAGGGGTTTAATCACTTGCCTCATCTCCTGTGTGGTCAGTGATGAAATGGAGCCAACCATGCCATTCTGGTGGAACTTGTGAAGCATTATAGCGACCCTTTTGAGCATATTCCACCCACCTATGTCTTCCTAACCAATCATTCCTAACTCAGTTGAATGTAATGAAACTTTCAAGAAATGTGATATTACTTTGGATTATTGGAATATAAGACTACCTATGTAACATTATGCAGTGCACATTACAAGGAACATGCAAGATTAATGTTTGATTAAGATTGTCAAAATGCAATATAAGTGTGTTTAGTTGCTGATTATATTTTATTTTATAATGGCTAATTTACTCTGTCTCTCATGTGCATATATTAATAAGTAAATGTGATTGAGTGCGTGCATGTGTTAGGGAAATCTTGGAACACTTGCAAGGCAATATCACACTACCAACAGTCAACAGACAGAAGGCAATCACAATACCATGCATATGGTCTCAATCCTGGTGTTATGGTAATTTGAAATTACCCGGATGATCACGAAGCTTAAACATTATGAGACTGTATGGCATGATACTGTCTACATTCACATTATTTTGATTATCTCAACCGACTTGAACACAAAGCCCCTGTAGAAGTATTCCAGAATCAAAAGCCCCCATAAAAGTTTTCAAGCTTGAGCACCTTAATGCTTCTGGCTTGCACACCAATTCAGTGGCTGAAACTACACCAATTTGGTGGAAGTAAAAAATGGACAAACTTGATGGTGGAAGCATTTCCGTCATCATCTTTTACTTAGCAATATAGCAATTTACTACGCCTAGGGGTTTAATTATGAAATTAGTGATTTAATTTAATCATTTAAATTGAATGCTTCTTATCTAGTCATAAATATTTATGAATAGTGTTAATTGGATTCTTTCCATCATTTGCAATGGAGCCAAAGACTCGATATTTTTTGGCTTGAGAATATAATGGAATAAAGCAAAATGACTCACTAAACTGCGCTTCTTTGTAATGAGGTAGCGGTCAATCCATGTAATTTTGGACGCGATTTTCACTATGGGTCATCCGGAAACAGTCTCTCTATGCTTTAGTATAGGGATAAGACTGCGTACATCCGACCCCCCCTTACCCCCACCGTAGGTGGGAGCTTGTGCGGCACTGGGGTAATGATAATGAAATGATAATGATAGTGGTAATTGGATTGGATCAGCGTAAAAATGAACTTTGAAGAGATATGTAGAGAAATAGAAGATTCACGAAATATACATCAGCAATATTTTTTAGGTTATGCACAAGTTGGCAGTACTTACTCCGTTACTCGGACATAGAGTTGGCCCAATTAGGCTCATAAATACATTTATAATGTTTAACGACCACTAGTAAATATTAAGATTAGGGGTACGAACTGTGAATTTGATGATCCAATCATCCAAATCATCCAATGCTTCACCATTAAGTCATAAAATAAAACAAGTATGAAGAGTATTCACTGCACTGACTCACTAGGATATTTTTGGCCCAATTAGACACAAATAGTTTGCAATATTGCACTATTCACATATCCTACTTTAAATATATTTTTATATTAATTTATAAAAGAAATGCTATTATGTTTCCTGAACATTTTCTTCAACTATTCACATATCCTACAACTTCATTCTTGAACACTTTGCTGAACTGAACGCCAACAACTTTTTTGTTTCCCGCTATATCCATTTATCTACCATTTCACTTTTTTAATTTTAGTGGACTCATTCTACTTTTTCTTATCTTTTTGGGGCGGAGGGAGTATTAACTTTTTTGAAATTTAAACTTTCATATTCCAAATTTTAAAAAAAGTTATTAAATATATTAATTGTCAAAATCATGTCTTGCCAATATAAGTTAAAGTGTTAAACTGTTGCAATCAACAAAGAATGGATTTTAGTACATCTCAGCAGGACAATATGGGTTCAGAGGATGAGAACTGGAAAGGCGGAAGCTATCATGTATGGGAACCTGGTCTTACGATGACGAACTCGCCCTTGGTGATGGCAGTATTTCACCCTCAAAACTATTATGTAACAAAGAGTGGCCCGAAAAATGAGTGGACTGCAGCTCACCTCAGCCACACTTGTGGAAATATGTAACATCTGTGTTCTATCCCAACCAAAAACAAACTTTAGCCTTTGGAAAAGGCAAGAAAACCCATTTTAGAAGTGAAAGCTGAAACAAAGCAGCTCTGGGGAAGGAAAATTGTTAGACCTAGACAGACAAATAGATCGACTTGAGAGATGCAAGCCAACAGAATCCAAGTAAAGGCTTCTTAACTAAAGGCCAGGGATGTATTTCGTAATAATGCCAAGGAGTGGATAAAAAAAAGGTGTACACTGGTGCGAGAAGGCTATCCCTCATAGAAAGGGTACATGGAAAGAATAGAAGAAACAAAGAAAAGTATTTGCTAATAAGTGAAGCCTTGAAGGTGAGAGCACTTCATGATAATATTAGTGGAAATAAAAAGTTATATTGCTTGATTGCTTCATAGTTCATACCATATTGATTGTCTCCAAGCTTCTGATAGTATTTGTTACCAAACTTATCGACGCCAACAAGTGTTGCCCCAATGTTGTGAATCTTTGTTTGCCTGAAGATATGAGCAAAAATAATAATAATTCATTAAACATCAACATCAAGAACAAAGGTGAAATTATTCCTTTGGAGAGGGTGAGGACAATGGATTAGTGGATTGCACATTTTTATAGGTGCACTATGCATTATAGTCACTATAGTTAAGGTTGTGTAGTGGATCACACATTCATATGTGTTCTTGGTGTGCTCCATTGTGTTATAAAAAGATGAAACCAGTGTAGTACACTAGTACATATAAAAGGAACATAGCAATTATAGAAGCTATGCCTATTTCAATTTTCAACATCACAGATGGATTTATACAAATCAAAATCTGGAAGGCACCGGTGGTCCTTACAGAGTATTAAGACATTTCAGTATTCTAATGAAGCATTTAATGTTTTTCACTATTTCACCTTATAAAAGACATTCAGTACATTAAGGCTTGTATTGCTCGGGAATAGGAATATAATGACTAATGAGGGTAATATATGCAGTACAGGACACTATGGAGTACTACAATTACTTTTATTGGTATAAGTGTAGTTTTATTACACACATAAAGAGTATATCAAAGAAATGGAATAATCAGATGTTTGTTCACATGCTGCAAATTTCCCAATACTCTTCCCTTGTTTTAACAACAAGTTAACTGCTGCTAAATGCTTAAATCAGATGGGATAATAGCTAATGAGTTGGAAATGTAAAAGCTGTACACTCACAGAAGGTTACCATCGAAGAAGCACTTCCTGTAAAACAAAATGCAACAGATGAAAATGTAATTAGTTGATGAGTTTATGCAAGCAATAGCACATTCTGCGGGAAATCAAGAGAATAAAAGGAAAGAAATCAATCATTTTCATGTACCTAAGATTTATTACATTTCACTTGATCAAAAATAAAATCAACCAATCTCACAAGGGGATAAACCAGATCTGGTTGATGTTTGCTCACACCCAATTTCTAGATAGATAATCAGCGAATCAATCCTAAAAGACTAGAGATTGCCCAAATATATAACAGCTTAAGAGTTTCAGCCAGAACCATCCATAAACAGTTACATCCGACTATGCAAGGACAGCTATCTACATGGATGGTTAAATGCATTAGATTAAACGAAAAAAATGTTATTTCTCTTCTGTGATCCAAATTACGCATCTGACTTATTAAGCATATCACTTGAACAGGGCTGCTATCTATGGCGGCAAGAATTAAGAGAGTCTGGCACAATATTCATGCAGGTGATTCCGAAAGACAATTTATTTATTCACTTATTCGTGTGGTTATGGGCTTCTGTTGAACATCACCCAGAAGGCCAGAACATCAATTTCACTTGAGGATCATGAACCATATCAACAGACGATACAGAATTTCAGCTTACGCTTTGCATAGAAAAGAACAATGGAGAATTAAACAAAGAAACAAAAAGAATCATATTTAGACTCCAAGCTAGATAAAGTCTTTTCAGGCTTCAAGTTTGTTTTAAAAACGAAACAAAAAACATCGTAATTAAACAATTAATACATGATAATTGTAGCACTGACGTGTAGCCTTCTTCTCTGAGCTCCCTGAGAAAGTTGCCGACGCCCTTTTCCCGGATTGACTTGAAGACATTCTTCACCACCGAAGCCATCTCTCTCCTACTTCCTCCCCGACCAAATTCAGTCAAATATGCAAGAACCAGTGAGCCCCTATATTTGGGGGGCTTGAATATGGGTGGCCCGAGAGAAATCCAACCCATTTCTGGGCTTTCAGGCCCGACCCAGTTATCTAATGATTAAGAACACATTACCCCTGTCCTCGAATTTCTCATTTTCCGACTTCAAATTAGGTGAGAAATAAGAAAATAAAAGTTGTGTTGTTGAAATTTGTGCAGATGATATAAAATGAACATAATTCAAATGGAAAAACTATCAAATAGACTCTCATACTATAGGGAAAATAGCAATTAGGCCCTTGTACTTTAAAAACAACCAATTGAGCCCTTGAAGTCTTAAAAATCATTCAATTTAACATTTTAGCAGGTAAGTTTCAAGTTCGAGGTTAAACAGTCCACGTGGCAGCCAATGTGGATTTCTTTTTCTTTTCTTTCCCTTTCTTTTCTCTTTTTCTTTTCTCTTTTTTTTTCTTTCTCTTTTCTCTTTCTCTTTTCCTCTTTCTTTCTTCTCTTCTGTGCAGGCCTCTATAGACCTCTTCCCACTGATTTTATTATGACTTTTATTACGGAGTACTGATTTTACTACTCTGTAATTGAGTATTGATTTGGTTGATTTTCAGGCTGCTTGTGCTATTTTATTACGGAGTATTATTTACTACGTACATGTAGTTTTTTTTATTATTAGTCGGTACTGTACTTAGTATTACTACGTATAAGTATCTTGATATATTTGAAATTGCAAATTGTGATTTTGATTGATTGAAATATTGAGATCCTGCTTGATGCTACTGAAATTGTCTAAATCAATTGATTTTGTTAAAATTTATACTCCGGTAAAATTTTAGTTGAAGGGTTGCACTGACTGATTTTGTTGAATTGTAAAAAATTATATGTAAAATTTATTTTATTAATAAGATAAATAAAATTATGTGAAAAAATAGTTAAATGGTTCTCTATAGTAAATTTAGTCAACTCAGCCAAAAAAGTAATTTTTATCTTATTTATATACTACGTAATTATTGCACAAATCAATGCAAAAAATCAAAAGTTACGTTTGGTGAAAAAACTGACTGATAAGCCGAAAAATATGGTGACCAAACGGGCTCTGAATACTTATAAACTTTTATATGTGATTAAATTTGTATTTATGAACCATTTACTTATTTAGTACTACCTCCGTTCTCTTTTAGTTGCAACATTGGACTTTTTGCACTATTCACACCTTCTACTTTAACTACATTTTATTAATTGATGTATAATAAATTAAATTTTTAAAAAATATTGTTAAATTCTTCACATTCTAAAATTTCAAAATATGAATTTTTTAAATTTTTTACTAATAAGGAATGAAAGATATTAATGGTCAAACTTGTGTGTTGGCAAACGTGAAATGTTGACTGTTGCAATTAAAAAGAAACGAAGGAAGTACTATTTTCAATAATATGATAGATTTTGTGATGAAAAGAAAGCGAAAACATGATTCAAGATGTACAATATGAAGAACAAATTAAGAAAATATTTGGTCATAAAATCATTTACCGACTCTCAAAGAAAGAATATTCTCATTAGGTTAATAGTATATGATGCATATCATATGTGATTTACTTCAATTTAATTGATATTCTAATTTTTATATTATTATATTCAAAAAAACGTATTTAAACAAAATGTCTATATAAGTGTCTAGGGCCTCATATTTGGTCTAGACAGCCATGCGCCCTTTACTCCATTTAGGTATGGGTGGACTCGGGCCGGTTCGGGCCCGGTTCGAGCTTGGGCCCGGCCGGGCCTCGGGCCAAGAAAGTTGGGCCCGAGCCCGAACCGCCGGTGGGCGGTTCCGGTTCCGGTTCCGGGCCAAACCGGGCCGGGGCGGGCCGCCCGGCCCGAGTCCACCCCTACATTTAGGCACTTGGTCGGCGCCCTTCACTCCTAGAATCCGGCAATGGTTGGCCGGCCACGAACTCCGACTCCCGCGATGGCGGTCGCAACCCTGGAAGATGGTGGTAAGTCCCCGGAGGTGGCGGCCCAAGTCCTTGGCGGTGGGGTAAAAAATTGAATTCCTCTGGTTGACCAAACCGGTGTGTGCGAATGGAGAAACGAGTGTGTGCGAATGGAGAAGGGAAGAGAGTGTAAGAAAGAAAGAAAGAAAGAAAGAAAGAAAGAAAGAAAGAAAGAAAGAAAGAAAGAAAGAAAGAAAGAAAGAAAGAAAGAAAGAAAGAAAGAAAGAAAGAAAGAAAGAAAGAAAGAAAGAAAGAAAGAAAGAAAGAAAGAAAGAAAGAAAGAAAGAAAGAAAGAAAGAAAGAGAAAGAGAAAAAAAGGAAAAAGGAAAAATAATCCACGTGGGCTTTTTAACCGGAAACCTGAAGGTTACCTGCTAAAATGTTAAATTGATCGATTTTTAAGAGTTCGAGGGCTTAATTGGGTGTTTTTCAAGTACAAAGGTCTAATCACCATTTTTGCTATAGTACGGGGACCTATTTGATAGTTCTCACTAATTCAAATTTGTTATTTTTATTGAGAAGTGACAAAGTTTTTTAGATAACAAAAAAGATTTTGGAAAGTTGACAAAGTCAAATGAGACATAAACATTATACTTTAATGGTTTTAATTGTACTGACATTTTTCTAATTTGTTCCGATTTGATGATATAAGTACTTGATTAACGTTTATCTTTTTTAAATTCGAGTCTCGTTCTCTTTAAACTCTAATTTATGCATCAATCTTTTAACATATTTGAATTTGATTTTGAAGTTCGAAAGAATTTATATGCATGTTAGGTAACCCAATTTTTAGTTTATCAACTAGATTTTTACTAAGCAACAATTATTTGTTATGACACTAAACTTTATGTTAAGATATTAGGTTCTAATTAGGTTCTATCCCAAAATGTTAACTTGATAGGAGGAGGAGCTCGAATCTTAATATAGTGTTTAATTCTTTCAGACTTAATCCGGTGTGGGACTCTATCATTATATCAAACTTAAAAAGATCTTAATTCAAATGAGCAAGCTTTGAATCACTCTTAATTTGTTGTAGAAACAATTTTAGCTTTTCTCTATAACTGTTTTGTTCTATAAATAAAATATATTTGAAATACGTAGTATAAGTTATATACCTATATTCACTATTCCAATAGATTCAACCCATTCAATCATTCTGTTAACATTATCATATGCAACCAAACTTTGCAAGAGCATTAAATGGGGAAGAAAGTCATAACTGTAAAGTGACTGGCTTTGAAAATTATAACCAAAAGGAGCGAAATATGAACTTCACTTGAGGCCTCAAAAAGCGAGTTACTGCTCTACATACTAGTGTAAAGATCAGGACATGTAAGTCCCCATCATATATATATATGGTGACAGGGAAAGATTTGTAGAAAACACACACAAAAGCATGGTGAGTTAAGGTGTGCAGTGCCCTGATCCCCTATAACTCGGGGTTTTGTAATGGTCCGGTGTCCAGTCTATGCAGAATAGCATTTCCCCCCTCTTTTTCCTTCTAGTTCTGACTCGAACCGACGTCACTATGTCAGGCAGGGAGCTTGAGCTTCTCATTGTTCTTCCAACTGATGGCAGAAAAACAACCACTAATTAGTACAGATAAATGGATTATTATAAATTTATACGGAGTAATTGTTAATAAATTACTACTACTATTATTATTACTAATAATAACATACAGACTTTGAGGGGGCAGCGGCTGTGGTGAGTCCACGACAAGAGTGAACATCCCATATGGGACACACAATCGTGAGAACTGAGAAGTCTAGCAGTCATGATCATCTCAACTCAGGAGTGTCCGATCAACGGCAAGGACTATCCATGCCATTGATCCCAATTCCCAAACAGCCCAATCGTAGATCAATGCAGAAAATGTGATAGCTAAATGGAGCGGTCTAAGTGTCCAACTCAAATACAGAATTGAATGTGTTCACTCATATTATGATATATTTGCTGCAAACAAGTAGTAACGTAGTTCCTTGTTTTCCCCTTAAATTTGAGGTTTTGTTTTCTAAAGTTCGGGTCTAGTGATACACTCCAAAAACACGTACAAAGGGATGAGGGAGATTCATGTACCTCTTTATGTAATAGTAGAAGAAATCGGCATAAAGAGCAGTTTGAACAAAGCCAGATATCCAAGCTATGTTTGACAAAAAGCAATAAATAAATCAGTAAATAATTATTCTTGCATAAATGAATAGCAATAAAGCAAACATGCCATTGAAAAAGCTGGGAAGATAAACAAGCAGTAGAAACAAGAGAATAAATGGCTTACGAATCCAGCGAACTTGATGATTCTCCAAAAAGAAACGATAAATCCAGTTGATGATGTAAAAAGCTCGATAAGTTCTATAGCCAAAGAATGAAAGAAATTTGTGAACATTCCCATCATAATTTATTGGAAGGGCAAGCAATTGAGAAGACCACTGCAGTTGGAGTACCATAAATACATGTAACAGAGCAGTGGCCAAGCAAAAACATCAAATTAAGTGGGAGCACAAGAATATTAGATATAAAAAGGGCAGCCACCGTGTACATTGGTGTCCCCGCAGGGTGAGGGTCCGGGGAAGGGTGCCACCACAAGGGTGTGGAGAAAGCCTTCCGTTGTCATTTTGACAAGAGGCCGCTCCCAAGACTTGAACCCGTGAGCGCCAAGGTCCTCCAGCACTAGAATCTTAGATGAGTCATAAAATTTGTGCATATTGGTGATTGTCTTAATGCAGCTATAACCATTTGTACTGCTTTTCTTGGGGTTGGGTTAGGGAGAAGGAATTTAGCGGTTTAGTATAAATGAAGTCAGAGTGTCATACCCTAGAAGAAATATATATTTTCCAGTCAAGTTATCAATGTTCTTTGATCGTTGCAGTAATATCAACTGCGGGAGAATTGCAATTGCTTCAAGATACAAGGAGAAAGTCCATAGTACCTGCAAATAAATGTTACGTTTGAGATGGAGTCAATAAATAGTTAAACATCATTACGGATCAGTGAAAAAGGAAAACTAAGCATACTGCTGCCACTTATATCCCCCAACCACTCTTTGTCCCTATTGCATTTGAATTTTCAGGTTCAATTTTAAAAGTTCAGCCTTGGAATAAGTTCAGGCCTTTTATTTTTATACATACGCGATGTGGGGATGTGGGATGACTAAAATCCTAAACAAGTTAAAAATTAAACTAAAGGTGACTCACGGTATCAGCAGTACATACCTCTATCACAGTGAACTGAGGATTAACCAAAAGAGCCAATAAGAAACATGGTGGAATCAGAAAATAGTGCCGAAACGTATCTTGATCTTTGTTGTACGTTTGCTTGACTACTTTATGAAACCTGATGTACCACACTATACCAATTGAAGTCCCAATGAATACTAGTTTCATTATAGTGTTGTAGAAGGAGTAATATCTGGTAAATAGGTCCAGGTATCGAGTGAGAAAGACCATAACATAAAGTTCTTGAGTCTTCAACGAAATCCCTGGAAAAAAATGCAGCCCACGCTAAAAAAAGCCAAACTCACATCATAAAAATGAACGAATCAAGCTTTTCGAATATGGAAAGATGTGCTCTAAGAGCATCTCCAATAGGCGTATTGTTGACATTAAAAAATATGCCAAGTCATCCTTATTTAACATTCGGCCTAGAATTTGGTCTCCAACGCATGCTGTGTAGATGAATAAATTGCCGACGTGTTAAATTTTGATGTAGACTCTGTTAATATCACTGTGCTATAATAACAGTGCCCTCTACATGCTAGGTCAGCCAATTTGGAGCAAATAATAATTATTCAACCGATAAATAAACCTAACCGCCTAAAAAACATCATTGTCCCACACCCCCACTCTCATTCCACCTCGCCTAAAATTCATCTGGAAGACATTTAATTTGGACGCATGACATTAACCATTGGAAATGTTTTTTGGATTTCAACGTCTTTCTACGTAAATGGAATATGAGGTGGATGACTATTCCATTTATTGATTGCCATGTGTCAAAATTTAATCAATGTTAAAGGTGTAGCATTAAAGATGCTCTAAAAACACTCCCCGCATAGTCCTCACCTAAACGGTAGGCTTCTGATAGACCACTGAAGACCTACTCTCGCAGGAAGAAACTACCATTGGGAAGCAGTTGAAGTTGTTCCTATTTTTTAGCATTAGTGGGAGTGGTTATGGGGATGACCAATATCCTATTATTCTGTCATTACGGGAGTGGTTACAGGCATAACCTGTAATCCACTACTTTATTGCATTATAGTTATTATAAATACTCCTAAATAGACATATAGTATGCATTATCATATTGTAAGGAGCCTGGTCCTCTCCATACGGACTGCAACATTTGGGAAATTTATTCAGATTCTGTAAATTTCTCAACCTACTTTCTCTATTCCTCATTGATCTCGTCTGGTCCTATCAGCTTCTATCTACATTTACCCCCACAAAATTACTCGGCCTAGTTCTATTTAAGGCTGGTTTGCAACCACTTTAAAAAAAGCACTTCTCAGCTTTTGGCTTAAAAAAGCACTTATTTACCAAACACTACCAATTTTTTATTTTTCTCGGCTTTCGTGTCAAAAGTGCTTTTCCACTTTTTATACACCAAAAGCACTTATTTTACCAAACACTACCAACTTTTACTTTTCAAAATCACTTTTTTCTCAAACACTATCAACTTTTACAAATAATCACTTTTTCCAAATCACTCCAAAAGTGCTTTTTTTAAAGCAGAAGCTGTTGCAAACACTCCCTTATGCTCTCTGCCTAACCCAGTCCAGTCCCCACCTAAACATTAATCGGTTAATCCCTACTCTTCCTCCGCAATAGTGTTTAGCCTACCTCTTTTTATAACTTTGATGGCAAGCCAAACAAAGGAGAACACAAAGAATAAAACTTAAACTACATTTTAACAAATACTTCCTCCATTCTTTTTTAGCTGCAACATTTCCATTTTCATGTTTGCCACCGCAAAACTTTGACCATTGATACATTTTCATTCTTTATTAGTAAATAAGTAAAACATTCAGATTTTGAAAAATTAAAAAGAGAGTAATTTAACAATATTTTTCAAAAATTAAATTCCTAATACATTAACAAATAAAACATAGTCAAAGTAGAGCACGTGAACAAGTATAAAATTCAATGTTTTGCATCTATTTAAGAACGGAGGTAGTATTTCATATCAAATGAAAAAATGGTTAATACACCAGATTCCCAATTTCTCTTGTTTGTGATAATTCAAAATGTTATACAGTTCAAGGATGTGCACTCCACTCGGACACCTTCAGAACTTGCAAGTTCGAATATCCTTAGCTGTATACTCTATTCAAGATCACAATCAGGTTATCAGCATTTCACAGAACAACTCCTAATATATTAATACCCTTTTCTGCAAGTTGGATAATTTTTACAAATTCGAATTTAAGAGTGGGAAGAAATGAAAGAAAAGGCAAATGAAAAATGAAATGATATATAGAAGTATAGAATCAATAACCCGCAATTAATCAAATGTACCTGCGCATGATTTCATGGTGCGAATTTTGAGGAGGAGGAGTATGATACTGAGGAGGTGAGTCATATCGCCGGCTAGCCGGAAAATGTTCATTCTGCTCCGATTATCTCTCGCGAATTATCGGTTTGATGTGCAAAAATGGAAGCTTTTTGCTGTTTCTATGAAGGAAGGAGTTATTTTTTCTTACAAAAAGAAAAGTTTCAGTTTTTGTAGCCACAATTAGCGGTTACCAGCACGCGCCACGTGGTCTCACTGGTCTGTTGACTATGTTATGGTCTTTCGAGGTTCATGTCTTGTCAGGAAGAAATGGACTGAATGTAGCTTTTGTTGGCGGCCCAGTGGACTGTGTGCCTGTGTTTCCTGGGCCATGCTCTTAATCCTTGAATCAAACCATACTAGGTGGGGGTGCCAGGGAACACCCTCCTAATTTATTAAAATAGATTAAAGGTTTGATCTGGTCTCATTTGTGATGAAATTTGAGAGTAGAGAGAAATTAATCAAAAAAATAAAATAAAAAATGAAAATTACATTAACGGTTGATTTTTTTTGAAGGAATTCCAAGTTCCGCAGAGATAGATCTGTTGAATCTGTTGTGGAACTTGACAGCCTTTGAAAGATAGGATTGATAGATAGACTTGGAAAGTTATATATAGACATTTACCAAATGAGACCAGATCAAACTATACCAATTCAGATCAGACCAGATTAAATCAGACCAACAAATTTTAGTCCAAGTAAAGTTATCCTTCAACAACCACAATAACATCCAAGCCTTAATCCCAAAAGATTTTGAGATTGGATAACATGAATCGATCCATGATTTTACAAAATTTGTACTATTAAAATTATCCTTAATCAATAAATTTTTCAAAATGATAAATTCAAATGTTTATATTTGTACTTTTTTCACTATCAAATAATGCCAAAACTTCTTTAACAAACATCCCTTTTCATTTGTATATCTTAGTCTATTTTTCACAAATTGACTAAAATGTAAACATAATGTCCTTTTCTCACTTTTCAAAGTTTTTTCAAATGTAAACTAGATAAAAGCATCTACAATAGTTACAATTACGGACTTGCTTTCAATTTTCAAAAATATTAAAGTTACTAATCTATCATTGGAATACATTTTTTCTCCTAGCTTGAGCAAACAAATTAGTCCATACAAACTACTTGTTAAATGGAGACAAGTTTAAACTAGAATGATAATTACCAAATATATTTAATTTTTTTAAGTATTTAATATATTCAATTAATTAAAATTCAACTTTAACGCTACGATATTGAAATGCAATGGTAAAAAACTAAAACCATAGCACTAGCTTTGTTGATTTTAGGAAATGTTTAATTTTTTGGAGTTGATATTTTTCAGTTTCTATGTTTTCTTAATAATTTCTATTTCTATTTTTTTCACGTAACAAATACATATTTTTCTACACATTTTCAAAATATGTCTTTTCATATTTTAAAGAATAATACTAGTAATACATAGTAATAATAACACTAATTAATTATGGGTTCAAAAGTATCAATGAAATTTTCTCAATTTAAAAGCATTTCAAAATTTTATTGTATTAAGAAATTAATCAATAAAAATGTTATATATGTAAAATTGGTTAATTTGTGGCGTCTATTCATGAAGCAAACATTATAACTAACCATTGGAGTCTCACATCTGGAAAATAGGTTAGTCAAAAGTAGCTGACAGCCTCACATGACAAGTGAAACTACAATATATATAGTTAACCATTGTAGATGCTCAACGACTCAATGGACCTATAATATTAATCCCTTACTAACTTTTAGACACATACAATTTAGGTTCATAAGCAATTTCTTCACTCTTTTTATTCTTTCATTTTCTGAATGTTAACTTATACTCAATATAAAATGGGTATAATATCAACTAAAGAATTGCTCTCCCTTTGAGGAAGACACATTGGTAAGTTGGATTGCCTCCTGTACTCTTTCATAGGGCACTGGGATCGATTCCATCCAGTACGAAATTTGCAAATAGTCTGGATTTCGGATTCACCCGGTCCAGTCCGGTTTATAAAACATAGACTTTTAAGAAGAGTCATCTTCCTAATACCCAAATTCAAAAACCATCGCAACCCCAAATTCAAAACACGTCGTTGAGTATAGTGATTAAGTGTCTCATTGATGGAAACCTTTACTGTACTTTTGGCATTACTGTCACACCTAGATTATTAAATTTAACTTTCTCTTAATTATGATTTTGAATTGAGATGTCTATATCACTTTCCATCTAAGTTTCCGTTGTGGTTAAGACTCGTTTTGACTCAGGTTTTCTCAATTTTGATATGCGCTGTAAATATATATAAAGCACCCAAAAATAACATTTTACAATGTATCACACCCAATGTTCTAAAAGGCGCTAGGCGCTAGTCGGGCGCTAGCCTAGCGCCTAGCGCCTAGGCGGCTAGGCGGCTAGGCGGGCGCCTAGTCGAGGACTAGTCGGAGACATATAAATTGTATTTTTATCTATCTTTTTCACAAATATGATAAGTAATATTGTATTCTTGTGTGTATAAAATACATATATACACATAGATTAATAAACATGAATGATAGAATTATCACATATAATCATACGTAGTATATGATAACTAATCATTTAACATCATTATGTTATAAATATAGATAATTCTCGTAATAAAATTTAGGTATATATACAAACATATATAGTCTTTATATTAATTTACAACTTCATTTCTTTATATCTATGGCTAAAGTTAAAGTAATTATATCGCTTAGAAAATTTAAATTATAAAATAAAGTAATGTTTGGCGAATCTAGATGACCTAGGTGGATGATTAGACGCTCTGGGCAGACAACTAGGCGTCATAGATGGCCGACTAATTCACCTACACAGTAAACAAATTAGTCGGAGCACCTAGGCGAATATCGGGGCGCCCGACCAACGCCTAGCACCTAGGCGGGGACTAGTCGGGCGCCTAGAACGATTTTTAGAATAGAGATTACACCAAATCTAAATGACTATCTAAGTTAGAGAACTCTAACCTAAATACTTCGTATAATGCATCACAAAATAATGGGACATGCCCCATATCAAACCTAATCAGAAAGTCATCAAAGGGTTCAAACATAAAACTAACACAAAAATAAAATTAATTAATTAATTCAACCCCTTTCTTTAAGGTGTCTTTCCCTCCCTATTCTTCTGAAAATCTGCAAAACATTCATCAGAAATTAGCCTAAACCAATCTGAGTAGATTTAGCTTCCTTCTCTCTCTTCATCTCTCTCTATTGTAGGATTATTCCCCAATACTCATCAATATTCCCCCCCCCCCCCTCATCTGAGCACTTTGACTCGTCATCATATTCCTCAGTTTCGGTGCCATCCTCCCCATCCGGTTTTCTAGCGTGGCAGCCGGTACATTCGGTGTGGTCGTCCCGAACTTTAGCCTAACCTCAACCCTTACCCCATCCTCTATGCTTCCGACTTGATTCTCCTTCATTTGTATATTCTCTTTTCCTTTGTCTACTTCAAAGTTTTCTCTTCCTTTTCAACAATAGCCTCATCTCGTTCTTTTGCTGCCAATTTTTTGCAAATAAATGGGTGGTGCTCATACATTTTGCAATGGAAACAAAAGTTGGGGAAAGTTTCATAAACCACCATTTGTTTGACTACTTTATGGGAAGGTAATCGTATAGGAAAAGATAGCGAAGGTGGTTGCTAAATATCAACTTCAATTAGAACCCTAGCAAAGTGGTGATTGCTCCTATCTTGGGTGATTTTGTTCGTAGATAGTGGGACCCCTACCATAGAAGCCACTTCACCCATAGCCTCCTCATTCCATAATTTCATGTGTAAATTAGGAAATTTGATCCAAATGGGGACTTTAAGAAATTCATCATCATCAAATGAAAAGTCTTCCGAAAGTGATTTTAGCATGAGTTGCACTCCAAGGATGGTATAGGGACCCCCATTGAACACTTTTGTTCTATCTTTATCATTTTGAAATTTAAAAATAACTCACCCCTTATCATGGGATTTAACAAGGCAACTAACACCGCAAGTATTTTTCAAGTCATAAATTGCCTTAAGGTGAGGAAATTTACCGGTAAAGCATCCAACAAGACAAAATCCCAACATCTCAATCATAGTAGGAAGAATCCCATCCGAAAAATCTATGGATTTGCCTTTCGGCGGGATATACCTCAACTTCAAGCCATTTACGGGGTCTTGATTATCCTTGAAAAGGGATGTCCATGTTTTCTCATTTTCATTTTTCTCCACTGATTTGTCTCCTAGTAGCATGATAGCAGATGTTTCTGCAACATTTGACTACCCTGGAGCTTTGGCAGTAACTTCCAGCCTTGCTCCTTGAATGGAAATAGCCAACTTTCCAGTTTTTTTATTAGTACCACACTTTTCCAAGCATTCTTATTACTCCCAGAAACCTCATTGATTCCACACAAAGTATCCAGATTTATAGATTTCTTTACCATGATTTACTGAAATTGATTACACTGTAAATGGAAAGGTACGTTTTGGAGATGGTTCAGTCATTAATACACATGGATTAGGCTCAGTAATCTTTCAATGCAAAAATGGAGGACATTTGGTTTTATCTGATGTATAATACATACCTAAACTAAGATGCAATATTATTACTTTAGGTCAGCTTGATGAAGATGGAAGTAGAGTGATTATTTAGAAGAGCTTCCTTAAGGTTTATGATAGAGAGAATAGACTGATCATAAATGTTCAGAGACAACCAAACAGACTCTTTGCCTTAAATCTCCTTAGTACAGAAAGAGTATGTTTGATGGCAAGAATTTCATATCAAGCTTGGCTCTAACATGCAAGGTATGGACATTTGAACTTTCAAGCCTTGAGAAAGTTACCAACTAAGAGAATGGTTGAGGAAATACCAACCACATCCCAAGTAGATCAACTGTGTGATGGGTGTGTAGTAGGAGAGCAACACATAAAGTTTTTTCCTCATAAGGAAACCTTCAGAGCAAAAGAGCAACTTCAACTAGTCTATGGAGATCTATGTGGTCCTATATCACCAATCACACCAGGAGGTAACAACTACTTCATGCTTCTTGTAGATGACTTTTCTAGGTTCATGTGGATCTCACTTCTTAAATACAAGAGTGAGGCCTTTGAGGCATTTAAGAAGTTCAAAACACTGACTAAGAATGAAGTGTCAAAGAAACTGAAATGTTTCAGAACAGATAGGGGGATTCAACTCAATTAAGTTTCTTAAATACTGTGAAGAACAAACAATTAGAAGGCATTTTACCACTCCATACACACCTCAACAAATGGAGTGGTTGAGAGGAGAAATCAAACTGTAATGGGAATGACAATAAGCATTATAAAGAGTAAAAACATACCTGCAAAATTGTGGGGAGAGGCTGTGAAAACTTCAGTGTATATTTTGAATAGGGCACAAACTAGGAGTGTTGAGATGATGACTCCTTATCAGGGTTGATATGAAAGAGCACTGTACCAAATGTAGAGCACCTTTGTATTTTGGGTTGTCTGGCACATGCCAATGTAACATCTCCACACCTAAGTAAGCTAGCAGATAAGTGCATAAAAAAAGTTATGCTTGGTTATGAAGAAGGAACAAAGGGTTACAGACTGCTAGACTTAATCAAAGAAAGGATTATAATTAGCAGAGATGTGGTATTTGAGGAAGATAAGAGCTGGTCATGGCAGAATGATCAAGAAAAAGGAGTGACAGATAATGGAGAAACTTTCACCATAAGCATAGAAGAATCAGAGGCAGATCATGAAAGTGAAACCTCAAATGGAAATGTGGGGGGCATATCACCACCTACCACTCCATTGAGTCCAACCCAAATCTTGTCAAGAACCAGTTCTGATGCTAGCACTGATCATCAGAGATACAGAACTCTGCAGGAAATCTATGACTCAACCAGCGCGATAGAAGAAGAAGTTGGCCTATGTTTTCAAACTGTTGATGAGCCTAGAAACTATGAAGACGCAATTGAGGATAAGAACCGGGAGGAAGCAATGGCACAAAAAATTAGCTCAGTAGAGAAGAATGGAACTTGGGAACTCATAGATATCCCATAGAACCAAAAAGCTATTGGGGTAAAATGGGTGTTTAAACTCAAGAGGGATCCATGGGGAAAGATTGTAAAGTACAAGGCCAGGTTAGTTGCAAAGGGATATGTTTAGAAATATGGAATATATTATCAAGATGTGTTTGCACATGTTGTAAGGATGGAGACAATAAGAACACTTTTGGCTTTAACTGCACAAAGGGGTTCGGAAACACACCGTATGGATGTTAAGACAACTTTTCTTAATGGTGATTTGGAGGAAGATGTATATGTAAAGCAGCCAGAAGGTTTCATTGACAAGAATAATCCAAACAAGGTTTTAAAACTTCATAAAGCCTTGTATGGATTAAAGCAAACACCTAGATCATGGAATATCAAACTAGAAAAGTGCCTAAAGTCACTCATTTTTGAAAAATATCCTTATGAGCATGTTGTATATGTAAGGCAGGATAAGAGTCATGTTATGATTATAGGAGTATATAAATATATGTGGGTGATCTTATCCTTACGGGGTCAAGTGGTGAGATTATACATAATTTCAAACTTAAGATGCAAAAAAGGTTTGAAATGAGTGATCTTGGTTAGCTAAGTTACTATCTTGGGATTGAAGTGCAGCAAAATGGTGACAATATTAGTTTATGTCAAACAGGATATGCTAGGAAGATACTTAAAAAAACTTGGAATGGCTGAGTGCAATCTCTGTTATATTCCCATGGAGCCTAGAAAGAAGTTGAATAAACAAGAAGGGGATCCTGTGTCAGATTCCACCTTTTACAGAAGTGTGATAGGAAGTTTGAGGTATATTGTCCATACACGACCAGACTTGGCTTATTCAGTAGGGGTAGTAAGCAGATATACATGGCAACACCTACATCAATCCATAAGGAGGCAGTCAAACAGATCTTGAGGTACATAAAAGGCACACTAAATCTTGGGTGTGTATACAATTCCAAGATCGAGGAATCAATCAGGTGATGGTCTATATGGGTACAATGACAGTGATCTAGCAGGAGATGTTGATGATAGAAAAAGTACCATGGGCATTGCATATTTCATTGGTGACAGTCCAATCACTTGGGTGTCATCACAAAAACAAAGAGTAGTAGCTTTGTCCTCATGTGAAGCAGAATATATAGCAGCAACAACAGGAAAATGTAAAGGGATATGGCTTTCAAGACTAATGAATAGTCTACAGTTCATAGAGAAGAACCCAACATTGTATGTGGACAACAAGTTTGCTATCTCTCTTGCTAAGAATCTGGCGTACCATGAGAAGAGTAATCATATTGACACAAGATTCCATTTCATACGTGAATGCATTGAAAAAATGTTAGATTAGTCTGGAATTCTTACAAAGCCACTTCGAAAGCAAAGGTTTATTGAAATACGTGGGAAAATTGGGTTGAAGCTCATAAAATAAAGATGTAAAGTCTAAGGGGGCGAATGTGGAGTTAAACTTTGCCATGTCATGCATGTTTTTCATATGTGGAGTTTTCATATTGTGCATTGTTTTAAGTTTTAGCTTTTACGTAAAAGTAGTTATTGTTGCCTGCATGATCTATCTAGTAGTGGGTTAGTAACTTAATGGGATCAAAGTAGTGTGTGTAACTGCATTGTAAATTTAGTTGTTTCGTTTATATAATGAGAAAAACGGTGACTCAAAGTCAGAAGACTTTGATCACCACCAAAAAAGAAAACTCACTTGTTCATTAGTATACTGCACATATACGTATGCATGCATATATATGACAGTATGTACTGTCATATCAACAGACTATTGGCGGCAGCTGCCGCTATCTCCGGCTACCACTATCACGTTTCTAGCACCACTGTTTTACACTTTTACTCATTGTATTTTACATGAGTGACAATGTTAAAATTGTCGCAATTTAAATCACATTGTCATCCTCGAAGATATTATTACTATTGGAGAACTATCGTATCGAAAGCAAAAAGTTTATAGCAATTAAAGAGTTTTATATTGAGTTAACATCTCTACAATTGCATGTTATCTCACACGGCCTCTGTACATTCAGCACCATCATAACTGTCGTCAGTGATGATAAAATAAAATGTATAGAGTTTAAGATCAATGTAGTGTGGGATATCTTTCCAGAAGCCCCAAACAGCCGCGCATTACCAAGCATCCCTTCAGGCCAAAATAGCTGCAAATATATAAGCACACATTCAATAGAATGAAATTTCCTGAATTGCACAATATAAAATAGGATGATCAAATACTGATTGAAGTGAATGAATTGGCTGCATGCCTGCATTTGTTTAATTCAACCGTTTAACACATCAAATCAAAAGTTAAACATTGATTAAAAAGTTGATTGATAAAATTGGTAAGTTGAAAGAAAATATGGTTATTAGGATGTTTTTACTTGGACTGAAATATGATGGTCTGGTTTGGTGTGGTCTGTTTAAGTCTGGTCTGGTTTGTTCTGAACTGGTTTGGTCTAGTCTGGTAAATGTCTGATCTCTCAATATTTTATAACTATGGAAGTCTGATCTGATCTAGTCTGTTTAAGTCTGGTCTGGGATTGAAAAATAGTCCATGTAAAATCATCCTTAGAGGGCACTAGAATAAGGGAAATTATTTGATTAATAATGTAAAAAGAGAAATTAAATAACCTGAATAATCGTAAGCAAGAGTAGCACAAGGATAATGGAACATAAGAATGGTTTTAAAAAGGTAACATCAGCATGTTTTGTCCATCCGGCCCAAAATGCATACACAGTAAGAAGAATCGTCACCGCTGCAGTTAGGATAACGAATTCCAACTCCACTATATCTGTTTCCCATAAGGCCACAGTGAGCAACTTAATGTTAGTTATTTAGTTATGCGAGATTTTTTTGAAACAAGATGAACTTATATTGATAATAAAACATTCAGCAAGGGACAAAAGATATAAATGAAAAACACTTCCAGCCACCGACCCTCAAATCAGCCTGAGAATTAATCAACCTAGACAGAGCAATATGATTCGATGATCCTGTAATGGGTCTAAATGAGCCAAACGTGGCCAGAGCAAAACCCTCATCACGCCTACTTAATGTAAGAGTCTGACAGAAATAAGCGTACGTAACAAACAAAACAAAATGACGTTCGAAGTAAAAACACAAACAAACTAAAACAAAAATAGAGATAGCCTTCCAAACCCCAGTCGCACAATTTCTCCATGGCGGCGGTTCAGGAGGGGGACGAATCAACATCTCTTTGTCTTCTTTCGCCCGTACGGGGTCATCGCCACCGACCCTAGATTTTCCCAATCCCGAGTCTTGAGCCCTCCTCATGAATCCCATCACATGGTTATCCTCCATCTCCGCCCTTAACCAAAAGCTCTTCCGAATTTGCATGGCCACACACAACGAATCACTGCCCAAACCACTCTCTATCTAGGCATGGCAATGGGTCGGGTCGGGTCGGGGCGGGTACTGCAAGACCCAGACCCAGACCCGCACGGGTCCAAACTTGTTGACCCATGACCCGCCCCGCCACAACCTAATTAGCTAGTATGTATTTTTATTTGTGGGAAGTTGTTACCAATTGAATCTACATAAAGTTTATCTCTAAATCTCTACAATATTATAAGTGGGAATATTGTCAGGGGTTAAATTGAGATAAAAAAAATGTTGGTGTCTCTTGGTGCATAATCAGATTGTACTTTAGATTTACTTTGTTGTACATCGTCACAGCTTCACTCCTAACGGTAATTTCAACGTTATATCCTTATGGGTTAAAACACGTCGTTCCATTATCGTGGCAGCTTCTATTTCTGCCTTGCCAAGACAACTCCTCCGCAGCATTGTCCAACCCCACGTTTGTTTGAAGATTTCATTTCATATCCAACCCCGGCCTCGTCAAGAGCCGCAACAGAAAACGCCGGATCAGGAGAAGCAACCTGAGTCCAAGTCTCCAGCCGGCCGGCGTCGATCAAGAAACGGTGGGCCGCCCCTGGCAGCTCTAGAGGGCTTAGGCTACCGGAAAACGTACGGCTGCCCTTTAAATTATGCCCGGTGGCGGATAAAGTTGGGAACTTGGGTATATGAAATCAGAAAGTAGTTTCCCTTCCTTTCTCTCTGTTTATTGACAAGATGGAAGCCGAGGAAACTCACAAACTGTAAAATCTGCCAACTCTAATCTCTGTCCAGTTTTAAAAGTGAATGGGTTAATTATTAGCAGTATATAAGTTAATTATGAACACATGTCAAATGCACAAGGACAACAAGACTAGACCATATTGGCCTTTGGTGCTAGCGCAATGCATTATTGAGCTACAGAAGTACAGAACTATGTTGGAGTTTCCATTTAGTTCTAGCTATTTCAGTAGTATTTCAATCTTTTGCTAACTTTATTTAAAGTTTATCTTTCTGTATGGTATATTCCGTGTATAGAATTATACAAACCTAAATGTTTTCTTTTTTATTATATTGCATACGAAGTATATTGTTTTTGCTCTAAAAAATCTGCCCTTTCTTTTTATGGAATTAAAAAAACAACCTTATTCATCTTTTAAAAATAAAAGATCTTACATACAGCATGATTATATTTTTTTTAAAATGCATTGTTAAGTACTCCCTCCGTCCCGTTAAGATTGTCCCAGACACTATTCACTTGGTCAACACAAATCACTCTTAATCTCTTACTTTATATATCAAATTTTTATCAAATTTGATTCAGGTTTTTGCGACTTTATAAAGCTTTTAATGTAGTTTCTGAATATGTAATTTTTTTCTTCTAAAAATAGTTTGAGAGCTGACATGAATCTGTTTGCTTTATCGTCGGTCAAGCATCGTAAACCGAATTGTCTCAATCTTAGTGGGACGGAGAGAGTAACTCTTATTTATATTGTTCAATTTGGCTATTCCTGTTATACAACTTCCATATATAAAAAGGATAGTAGGGAAAGTATCATCAAACTCTTCAAAAATGAAACAGAATGACAAAATTGAAGGGTTTAGGCCGATTTTAAAAGGTTTAGGTCATATTAGGCTCAACTTTTGGTATTTTTAGCCTGTTGATTTGAAGCGCAAGAAAAAAGCTTGATTGTTTGTCACTATTTTCCACTACTTCTATTACTACAACTATTTTACTTGAACTCTTGTTTTAATTTTCTCCATGCACTACAACCTGATAAATATTTGATTGTTTCTCCAACCCAAACATTTTTGTGTTTGTTATGTGTGTTTTATTTCATATAACAATACAAATGCATCATACCGTTTCATGTGAACCGTACTCCTACTATTATGGTTATTATTATAGTCGTCTTGACTTCTTTATTGTTCCCGCATATAATCTAGCCTGTACATACCTTATTGTTTATGATTCCTTATCAATAAATAAGGAACTATGTATTCAAATATTGTATTCATATTACTCACTCATATGTTCATTTAACCTAATATAAATCTAGAAATTGATGTCCCTACAACAGTCTTGGGCATTACCACGAACGCGCAACGCGCGTTACTAAACTAGTAATAATTAAAAATAAATACATTAAATCAAATTCATGATACCCTAAAATTTTCAAAAATTAAGGAAAAATTACTCAGACTTGAATAGTTAATCTATTTAATTATACTAATAATTGAACATATGTATTAAAATGCTATATATAAAGAAGACATTGATAATCCGTCGTTCATATCATTCTAATATATGTATTAATATATTATAAGATCAAAGAATTTATGATTTACTGTATACACACATATGTATGGTGAAGTATATTTGTAGTATAATTTAAGAAAAAGTATGTATGTTTATGTATTGAGCGGGTCGGGTCGGGCTGGGTTGGGTCGGGTCGGGTCGGCACGAGTCAATACACCCGGACCCGCCCCATTGTATAGGCGGGGCGGGGCGGACCCGCCCCATTTGGAAGACGGGGCGGGGCGGACCCAACCCAAATGTCCTGGGCCAGGGCGGGTCACAACAGGTCGGTTTGTTTTACATTCCTATCCCTATCTCGATGCCTGCGAACTGCGATTGAGTGAAGGATTTTTAAAGCCGCCAAGGTTGACCACCTTCACAAGAGAAAGGGAAGCCGCCAGCAAAACGAAGCCTCACGCCACGCACACACCAGTCGCGCCGAAGCTACCGGAAGAACAAACTAGGGACAAACCCTAGAAATCGGCCGCCGTTTTTATAGAGAGAAGCTCTTGATTGTTTTTTCTCCAGTTATGCGAGAAATTGTTAAATAATTTCTATACTATTGTGAAAAAGTCAATTAAAACCCCAATTCAATTATCATCCAATTACACTCATCGCATGTACCTTATACAAGAAATATTGTATGATTCTAATGTTGTCCATATAATGAATTATATAATACACCCATGCATTTTCTATACCTTATAATTTTCTATACTGATCTAATTATGTATGTGGAAACAATTAAATGTTGCATTATTTACGACAACAAAATTTCACTTGTTTTGTTCCAAATAGATTTTTATTTAGATGCATGTCCACCATATTGTCTTTATATATAATAACGATAGGTGTTCCATATAGTCTGTTTCATAACACTGAAACGGGTGATTCTACTAATTTATGAAGTTCTAGCTTAAGTGCCTGAATTAGCTGATTCTGCTGATTTATGGAAAAAAAATGAAATATTTTTTATAAACAAAATAAAGAAAAAGTTATATGAAAAAATGGCTGAAATGATCTGCTACAGTAACTTCTGCCAATACAGCCAGAAAAGTAACTTCAATCTTACTTTTTCTTATTATTACACAATTCAGCGCGCCAGACCAAAGGTTTAGTGTTTAGTGAAAAAGTTGGCTGATAAGCCAAATAACAGGGTCACCAAATGGGTTCATAGTATGTTTTAGAAGTTCTTTTATTATAAACCAGAAAATATTATAAAAGAATATTGTTTGGTAACACTGAAATTGCATAATCCTCTATCTATAGAAATTTATGAAGTTCGGCTGAAGTGACTAGATTAGCTGATTCTGTTGAATTATGAAAAAATTATATTTCAAATATATTACATTAATTAAAGGCGAAGTTCATATTAATAATCCATACTTTTAAGAGTTCTACATTAATAATCCGTACTGAACAAATTGATAGAAATAATTCAAACATATGTAAACTTGTTCACAAAAATAAATTAAATGAAACAAGGTTAATTATTTCGTTTGAAATACATCCCAGCCCACTTCCCGTACGTTCTCTTCATCTCCCACTCAACTTCCTCTTCATCCCCTCACCAGTCACCATACGTTTCTTCCATCTCTGTTCTTAAAAAAAACTTTTTTCTTCTTTACATCTCAATCATATCTCAATCAGCACTTCATCTATTATCTTGAAATGGACAAACACGTTACTGAAATGAAATAGTGATTAAAGAGAGGGCGTAAGTAATATTTTGAAATTATATTCACAATAAACTGACTAGAGATTAGTATTAGGCCGGGTTAAGGTGATTTAATTTAATGATTGTCATTTATATGATATTCGTTTTCATTATTGTTCAATTGTTCGTCAGTAGCAGATGTTCGTGTATGATGGATGCTTCGTTGGTTGTTTAGTTATTTGAAACCAGATATATAGTGAAGAAGATGACAGATTAGAGGGCAAAAGTATTCCTGGCCGGGAAGAAGAGGCTCTGTTCTGCGGAGATGTGGGCTACGAGATAAGATCCTAACGGAACCGTGAGTAATGTTTACTTTATCTACTTTTGTGAACAGGTTTCAGAGTTCAGATTATTTTTATCAATTCATTTAGTATAGATTATTATTGTAGAATGTTAAAAAGTAGGGATTATTTATGTGGATTTTACCTTAATAAAATAAAGAAAAATTATATGAAAAATAGCTAAAATGGATTTCTATAGTAATTTCAGTCAATCCAGACAAAAAAGTAACTTCGATTACACTTATTTTTATTATAACATAAATTAACGCGCGAAATCAAATATTACGTGTTTCATTAAAAAGTTAGTTGATAAAGTCTATACATCAAAAAATAGAGTCAACCAAGAGATTCTTAGCCTTATAAAGTTGATGAACTTAATTGAAGCGTACCTTTTGTATATACACAATTGAATCCCCAGACTAAAGAAAAACAAATATTCAATAATGTGACAAGGAAGATGTTCCAAGGATGCTGATCGCTCAACTTTATCGAAACTATGGCCCCTGCATAAACCAAGAATGTAAATTTAATAAGTTATTGTAAATTAAACAGAAGTGAATTACGGAGTACATGATATGTACCCCGAGTATGTAAATAGTAGGAGTATGACCTTTATTTTGTGTTAAAAATAGGATTTCATCATAAAATAGCTAACAAATTTTTCATTGAATGAGTACTTTTGAGAACGTCTCCCATGACTTTATGCATATATTTTCCAATTAGGATGTTTTTATTTGGACTGTTTTCAGTTCCAGATCAGTTCAGACTTAAACAGTGATAAAATGCACATACAGAGACCAGACGTTTACCAGACCAGTTCAGACCAGATCAGAAAATTTTTCAGTCCAAGTAAAAGCATTCTTAGTATGTAAGTGCATTTACATTTGGTGCATGAAAAAAAAAAAAGAGCAATCAATATTTATTTATTTATTTATTTATTTATTTATTTATTTATTTATTTATTTATTTATTTATTTATTTATTTATTTATTTATTTATTTATTTATTTATTTATACTACTTATCCTATTTTATGTGTTCTACTTTGATTTGACACCATTATTAATTGAGTGATTGAAAATGTAAAAAGTTATAATTGAGATTTGAGTATAATTAATTGAGATGTTGTAAACCACATATTTATTTTCAAAAGGGAAATGTGACACTATTTTAGGAACAACCCCAAAAGACTGACAAATGAGATGGGGCAAGTACAAATTATGAGTTCAAATTAGGGGTAAGAGCAACTAATCGTGTAAAGGGTTATAGACTTGTAGTCTTGTGACTTGTGAGAGGTGATATTATAGAAATAGGAGTTAGTTTTATTAGCATTAGTTTAATCGTGTGACTCACGAGTTAGCTAGAGTAGTCCGTTTTTTGTGTGATCGTTATACGTGCTTGGTGAAAAAGCCAAAGTTGGCTGATAAGTCTGAAAATAATAATTGAAAATAAAATTACTTTCATACCGATGCACAGAATGAAGAAGACCATAACAGAGACAACAGCTGGGTGGGAAGCGAAGAAAAGCAGAGTAGGGTTGAGGACGATGACGATGTAAACAACTGCGGCGGCGAGGAGGAATTGCAGGGAGAGATGGAAGTAGACTTTGCGAATGACTTCTCATCCGTGTCCGGTGTCCGCCGTGCCGCCGCCCGCCTCCAAATCACCTATCAATGCAATGGCTATATCCCCGGCCTCCATCTGTTTTATCATGTACAGAGTATTTTATTAGCTTCTACTGTAATTAATCAAACGCCATTTCAGGAGGGTGTCTATTTAAAGTCCCCTTCCTCGATCAGAATTACATCACATATGAAGTCACTTATGACGTCTAATTTTTCATCATAATCTTAGTAAATTTCCAAATTGGTAACAAACAAAAACGGTGATTTATGGGATTGGTAAAATAAATCACTTGAGACTAATCGATTCACTTTTTTGTGAGTGAGACAATTTTGATCTTCGACTTTAGAATTTCTGACACTTCATATCCCAAGTATTGAGAAATCGACATTTTCATTGGTTTGATTTTATCTTCAAAAGTTGAAAACTAAAAATGAAAACGACCGTGTTTGATAATATCACTTGTCTGCTAGCTATTAGTCGGATGAATCAAAAGATTTCAACCGCTTTCATTAGCGGTTTGTAATAAATTGTTATTAACTTAGCTGTTTGTAATTAGCTTTTAAGACATAAAATGACAATTAAGAATATGAATTTAAAAATTTACTTAATTTTATTTTGTTTATTTTTAATAGGGAAAAGGTGTAAATAGGCCCATGTACTAACAAAAAAGGTCAAATAAGCCCTTATTTAAGAGGCTTTGTCCGGTTATCGCCATTTGAATGCCTTCCCGATTGAAGTTTTAGCTGAAATTTAGTACTCCCTCCGTCCCCATTTATTTAGCCAATGTTGACTGGCACAAGGAATAAGGAGAGGGAGTAGATAAAGTTGACTGGGCAATTTTATCCTATTTTACCCTTCGGTTGAAATAACATACGGCGTAAAAGAGAGCCAAAAGTAAAGTACATCCACTTGCAGAAAAAGTTGCTTTTTATACCTAAAATTCTTTAGAAACTAAAAGAACAACAATAATTGAAAGAACAATCCTAACTAAGTTGAGTAATCACTTGCAAAACTATGTTGCACTAAATGACTGTTCCAATCAGAATTCTTTTTTTTTTTTGAAAACTGCAATCAGAATTCTTTATGAACTGTTTTTTATCTCAAGCTTCATGGGAGGTGCTAAAGAACTTAACAGCCATATATTCAAAAAAAAAAAAAACAGTCTCCTGCACTAAATAGAGAAAATTAAAAAAGGAACCAAGTTGCATCAATTCAAACTTAGTACACTAGATACAAAAACTTTAAAAGGAACTAATTTGCATCCAATTCAATATTAACATCACTAGATAGATAAAATTAGAAAGGAACTAAGTTAAAATAGATCCCTGCAGCAGAGCATGAACTATGCTTCAAATTTCCAAATGAAATACACTGTACGAAAAAACTCAAAGACAACACAGAGCAGGCCTTTTCAAACGAAAATCCTAGGAAATCCAAAAGTCAAGTACAAATTTTCTGGATCCAAGTTGATTTCGATGAATTAACAATTTACCAGGTGGGGAATATTCAACAAAATAATTTACCATCCAAATGATACTGTCAATTGAAAATCAAGAGAGTAATATTCAACAAAGTGAAATAGCGGATCTGGATCTATATTTTTCACTCTCATAGGTCGTGTGTAGCTTCAATATGACCATCCGCAACCTCTGAAAGTCCTACAACATCTGTGACAACTCTTTCATCGCCGGAAGATTAATCGATGTCATCTTGTACTGTGGGAGAATCCAAGGAGGCAAGGACTAAGAGGAAGGCATCCTGAGAGAGTCATGGCCGTAGGGTTTTCCGAGACAGAGGGTAAGAGAAAGGAAGAGAAGAGAAGCGAGGAGAAGGTGCTTTTTACAAATGGGTGGGTAAGACATACGGAGTATTCAGAATGGCTAAACATTTAAAAAGGGTAAATGTGACATTGCATTTATTTTTATTGCCAAAAATAGAAAGTGGCTAAATATTTTGGGACGGCCAAATAAGGAAAGATGGCTAAATAAAAAGGAACGGAGGGAGTATGAGTAAACTAGACTTGATGAATAAGATGCTCAAAAAATTTCATCAAAAAATTGCACCGGGAACCACCCCAAATGACGACGGCCGGACAGAGCCTCCTAAATAAAGGCTTATTTGAACTTTTTTGGTTAGTACATGGACCTATTTGCACATTTTTCCTTTTTAACAAGTCTTGGAAAGTTTTAAAAAAATTGGTTTAGGTTTATTTGAAATAACTACTAATATTATCATATATGTACATTAACATGAGCGCAAACATATAAATTCATATATTTTTAGTATTAGTATTTTAAATATGACTATTTATTAGTTTTTCAAAAAGCTACTCCATTTAAAAAATCTACTCCAAAATTCTACTTCATATCACTATTTATTACGTAGCAGGTTTTTAAAAAATCTACTCAAAAGTTATTTAAAATAAATATAAATATAATTCTTAAAACTTTCTCCAAGACTTATTAAAAAAAAGGTAAGTTAAATATATATACTTATAAATTCATATCCTTAATGGACATTTTACGTCTTAACATTTAATCACAAACAGTTAAATTATTATAATTTCATATCCTTATATATAATTCAAATCCTTAAATGACTGAAAATTTCAATACAATACTTATTACTACGTATTTAAAATGTCGGGAGTTAAAGGAAAAGAGTACAGTCATTGGCCTCACAAAACATTGACCAATTTGTCCCTGGGGCTTTTACCAATATATGTCTCGTGTAGTTTTTTTACCAATATAGTAAACCACCTTTTTTTACCAAATTACGAAGTAGTAGGCCTATCAATGGGTGGTTCTAAATCCATAATCGATTCAAATCTGGCACATTAGTTCATGTCATGCGTCTAAATTTAGAACCGTTTACCAAATCTGGATTCGAGCCCATAGTGATATAATATAATATCATATGATATGATATGATATGATATGATATGATATGATATGATATGATATGATATGATATGATATGATATGATATGATATGATATGATATGATATGATATGATATGATATGATATGATATGATATGATATGATATGATATGATATGATATGATATGATATGATATGATATGATATGATATGATATGATATGATATGATATGATATGATATGATATGATATGATATGATATGATATGATATGATATGATATGATATGATATGATATGATATGATATGATATGATATGATATGATATGATATGATATGATATGATATGATATGATATGATATGATATGATATGATATGATATGATATGATATGATATGATATGATATGATATGATATGATATGATATGATATGATATGATATGATATGATATGATATGATATGATATGATATGATATGATATGATATGATATGATATGATATGATATGATATGATATAATATAATATAATATAATATAATATAATATAATATAATATAATATAATACTCCCTCCGGTTTTTTATAAACTTCACACTTTCCTTTTTGTGACGGTCTAAAATAAACTTCACACTTCCTTATTTTCTTTTTTGGCAAAGAAATCTACATCAAAACAGTGCCAAACAGTCTCTCAACAGTGCCAAACAGTGTCTCTACAGTGTCAAACAGTGCCCCAACAGTGTACACTACAGTAAAGTCAAATTTCTTTTCTTATTTTGTGTGAAGTCAAAGTGTGAAGATTAAATAAAACCGAAGGGAGTATAATATAATACAATACAATATAATATAATATAATATAATATAATATAATATAATATAATATAATATAATATAATATAATATAATATAATATAATATAATATAATATAATATAATATAATATAATATAATATAATGTAATGTAATGTAATGTAATGTAATGTAATGTAATGTAATGTAATGTAATGTAATGTAATGTAATGTAATGTAATGTAATCCAACTAAAAACGGAAAGAATATTTGAAAGAAAGGAAAGTTCAAGACTTGGAGGAGAAGGCCCCTACTTTGCCTAATAATTGAAACATCCAAGAAAAGAAAATCATGTATTAGTAAATATACTATGTATGAATCAAGGTGAGGAGCATAAATATACGATCAATTGTGATCAAAAGGATCACTTTGTATGCTGGCATATCATAATAATGGAGGCATATCATAATAATGGAGCAGTAAACAAATACTCGAATATTATTCAATTATTATTACTATTTCCTTTGTTCTTAATCACCCCATTATCGATTCATACTTGTTCGATTCCCATTTCATTCATATCTTTACTTTAGCTTATTTTAGCTAAAACAATTTGGCGCCGTTTGTGGGAAATTCGTGCAAAAAAGAATCGATCATGGCCGGAACTAATCCTTTGATGAACGAGCTTCACGAACGTATGGAGGCAATGAAGAAAGAAATCCGCCGTTAGATGGCGGAACGGATGACTCACCTCCAGCAGGAAAATGATATACTACGGGTGCAATCGGCGATCTCCATCGTCTCAAATTCAAGGAACGGTCGGAGGAGCGAAGCCACAAACGCCGCTACTAGGTTGGACCTAGGCTTCACCCCGGCCGCGACGGAACCACTCGCCACCACAACGGATCCGGTTTCTCTCACGTTAGGCTTATCACCGACGGGAGAACCGGGACTGTCAAATGGATCTATTCCCGCTCCAAATCCTAGATGGAATGTGTTCCACAACCTGTTTGCAGAACCTCAGAGACGACGAGTTCCGGAACATGTCGACATCTCTAGACATGTCGACATCTCTAAGCAGAGACGACAGGAACCTGAAGTCATCATCATATCATCACCAACAAGGCAGGAGGTGACCCGAATGATGACGCCACCAATCTCGATGACAACACGGATGCAGACACGCTCAGTAGACCCCATGATCGTCATCATGGAGGAGTTGAGAGAAATGCCGGAGAAGATAAACGGCATCCTTGGCGTACCACCACCATTGGACATTGCTTCGCAAACATGTTACGCGGATTCTCCCTTTGGATGACATATCAGTGACGTCGAGATCCCAAGGAAGTTCATTCCCCCTTCACTGAAGTTGTTCGATGGAACTTCTGATCCATCGGAACACATCTGTCACGCCCCAGACCGCAAGTCTAAGCGCGTGTACAACCTCTGCATAATCAAGTGACGTCACTCGCAAGTCGACCTCACTTAATCATACAAGGTGTTCGATAAAATAATCCATCCATACTCAGTAGTAAACATACATAACAACATCACATTAAAACCAATGAATAGCGGAAATATTCAATGGTAAGTCATAAGCCACATACAGCCAACAACATGGGCATACAAGCCCAAAAGTAGTTTGTAATAAGTAAAATATCCATGAGCAATGTTTTGTAGTTTGAAAGGAAATAAGGAAGCACGAACCACGTCTTCCTTGAATTGGTACCACCCGTGGAAAGGTGCAAGTAGCAAGCCCTAACTTCAACCTGAAAATGGTGGGCCCCCTGAAGGGGTCAGTACAAGTACCGAGCGAGTAGCAGGCTGAATGTAGAATAACTAGTGTTTCAAGTATAAGACCCAAACATAGGGTGATACTTACATACATAGTCCTTTTCCCCCAAGTGATAGAAATACTTATTAATATATATATATATACACTTGGAAAATACTTGATCCGTAGATCACCATTTTATTTAGGAAAAATAGTAATGGTCAATATCCTTGAGTCCTTGACTAAAAACCCCAGCCCACCCATATACCTATGAGTGTATAAGACGCATCCTTGACCATAATTCAATATCAAAAATCTATGAGGTTTGAGGATAACATAATCCTTGGGTACTCTACCAATTCATGATGGATCCGATCGGGTGGCCCGATCGGGTATACTACCCTGGGGCGTGTTTTTGTCCATTTTCATCCTCTTTTTCGGCATGGATCCGACCGGGAAGTGATGATGACCGATCGGAGGTTTCCCGGGCTTCCAAAAACATGATTTTTCCTCATTTTTATTTTGAGAATTTTCCCCATTCTCTCAAAGTTGACATTCAAAAATTTTAAAAAGAAAAGATGAAAGATGCGTACCTAAGCATGGGTTGCCTCCCAAGAAGCGCCTTAGTTAACGCCGCGGCACGACTTTTTTTTTTTTTTTTCATTTTAAGTGGGATCATGAACATCCCTTTTCTCCTGCTTCAAGGCCCTGTTTGGCCGTGTTTCAATTTTATTTTTCGACCTTTTCCAGTAAGGCCGAACTTTCGCTCTTATTACCACCTCAACCGCAGGTGGTTTTGGTTGATAAGTTAATAACTCCCTTTCAACCGCAGATGATTCCCCATGCTTATCTTCTTCTTGAAAAATTGGGATTTTAATAGACTCCTTCAAAAACTTTGGTTCTTGTGATTCAAAAATATTTAAAGAGCAAAGAGAGTTATTAACTTTGGTTCTTTAATTTGTTTTTTCGTAGAGTCAAAGATATTGAACTCTACTTTTTGGTCATCGAACTCTAAAGTTAATGAACCACTAGACACGTCAATTTTAGTTTTTGCGGTTTTTAAGAAGGGTCTACCCAAAAGGATGGGTGTTGCTTGATCAGTATCGCCCATTTCAAGGACATAGAAGTCGACAGGGAAAACCACATTTTCTACTTCTACTAGCACATCTTCTATTACACCCTTCGGGTAAGTAGTAGAACGATCCGCTAGTTGAATCACTACATTGGTTTGATGTAGTGGACCGAGTTGTAGGGACTTATAAACAGAGTAAGGAATGACATTTATAGATGCCCCTAAATCCAACAAGGCTTTAGAAAATGTGGTGCTTCCTATCTTGCAAGGGATAGTGAACATGCCCGGGTCGCTACATTTTTCGGGAAGTTTCTTTTGAAATAGAGCCGATACATGTTCACTAACCTTGACTTCTTGTTTTTCTTTCAGTTTATTTTTTGTTTTTGTTTTGCATAATTCTTTTAAAAATTTAGCAAAACGGGGAACACTTTTAATTGAATTAAGGAGAGGAATGTTTACCTCACACTTGGCGAAAGTCTCATAGATGTCAGCATCTTTCTCCAACTTCCTTGTCTCCATCAACGCCTCAGGGAATGGGGCCACTAGCTCATATGATGAAAGTGGAGGGAGTTTTGCCTTTTTGATTCCCTCCTCTGAGTGAGCTTCCCCTTCATGATTGACCACCTCAATCTCTTGATCGTCCTTTTCTACTTCCTTCAACATAATTGCATTCACATGTTGTCTCGGGTTTTGCGCCGTTTGAGATGGGAGTTTACCTGAGTCCTTTGCTTCAAGTCGGCTTACGACATTTGAAATTTGGCTAACTTGAGTTTCCAAATTTTTAATGCTTGACTTTGTCTCATGTTGGAATTGTATCATGGTTTGTTGAAATTGTCCCATGCTTTGTTGCATGGTAACCATGTTTGAAGTCAAAGCTCGTATCATGTCATCAGTTGACATATTAGGTTGAGAGTTTGAGCCTTGATTGTTAAAAGATGATTGAGAAGATGGGTTGGATTGTTGGGGGTTTCCATACCTCAAGTTCGGATGATCCCTCAATCCTTGGTTGTAAGAGTTGGAGAATGGGTCGTACCTCCTTTGTTGATGTCCTTGGAAACCCAAGGCGTTGACTTGCTCTAGATTGTCTTCTTGAAGAGTTGGGCATGAGTCCGTGGGGTGCCCCTGTTATGTACAAATGCCGCAGACCTTGACTTCTTGGGTCTTGGATTTTAAGAGGAAATCCTTAACCAAAGAAGTCAAGCCGGCAACTTGACTCTCCAGTGATGATGTCGATTCTGCAGCGGCAACTCTACGAGTTGAGGATCTGCAACCGAATTGCCGTGAGTTCTCGGCCAATTCCGAGATAAGATTTATAGCTTGTGAAGGAGTTTTATTAACAATGCCGCCTCCACAAGCGGCGTTCACCATTGTTCTATCATCATCAACAAGACCATCATAAAAGTATAAGATGAGGTCTTGTTCTGAGTAGCCATGATAGGGACAGCTAGCACATAGCTTCTTAAATCTTTCCCAAAATTCATATAAGGATTCATCATCCTTTTGCTCGATGTTGCTTATTTGCTTTTTGAGAGAAGATGAGATGGAAGCAGGATAATACCTATCGAGGAAGCACTTCTTCATTTGTGCCCATGTGTTGATGCTTCCCGAAGGAAGATAGAAAAGCCAATCCTTCGCGGTATCTTTCAAGGAGAATGGGAAGGGTCTCAGTTTTATTTGCTCTTCTGTGGCACCGTTTGGGCACATGCTTGTGCAAACGATGTGGAACTCCGAAAGATGTTTATTCGGGTCTTCTCCTCTCGTGCCATGGAAAGATGGCAATAAATGTATGAGCCCAGATTTCAGCTCAAATATATTACCTTCATCAAGAGTAGGAAAGGTAATACATAATGGTTGTTGATTCAAGTTTGGAGCTGTGAGCTCCCTCAAGGTCCTTGTCTCGAGAGCCATGTGGAATGACTCTTCGGATTCGCTAGAGCTAGAGCTAGCGTTTGAGGATTCCTCCGAGGGTGTGTGCGGAAACAAATTTCTCAACCTCTCGAAGGCTTGTTCTATTTCGGGGTTTGTTTGGTAAGTAAGCTCGTTTATAGAATGGGTTTTTACCATATACTCATGTAAGCTCAGAAATAGAAAAAGTAAGAACTCTTTATATTTTATTTATTTAATTTTTTTTATTTTTTTATTTTGAAATAAAATAAAAAAGAAAAATAATTGCCTTTCCCCGGCAACGGCGCCAAATTTGACGTGCACTTTGTCGTGGTGTGCACTCAAAATAATAATACAATACGACACTAATACGTAGTATAGTGTAGTAAGGTTCGTATCCACAGGGAAAGGAATACTTCTCTCTTTATAAACTAGTAACAAAGGGGGGGTTTAGGTTTGAGTGATTTAATTAAAATTAAACACGAAGATGAACGAGTTATGTGATTTAATTAATGAGAAGAATACTTGGCTTTGCTTTTATCCACTTAATGAAATGTTCGTCGATCCCGGTTATATCTTTAACTATCTTCCTCTCGAATACTCAATCGAGTAGTATATCCAGTTCATCGAGGGTAGTTATTAATAACGAGACGCGTTCATTAATAAAACTTACTACCGAGTCAATATAGAACAAGCGCCGTATATTAACTTGATAGTAGCAATAAAATCAAGATGAAAACGATTGAGATTGATAACCTCAACACAAGCGGTTTATTGGTTTAATCAATATAATTAATTCCCCTTGGCTTATTAATCATGAGAAGCATGCATTAACAACCCAAGTTTACTACCATTGCAAGAACCGAATAAATAACAAGCGTATTAACCGATTGATTCTAGTAATAATTAATATATGAAACAAAACTAGTTGATCCTTTAAGTAATGTTCAATATTAATATGAAATATGAATAGGAATTAATTAATACTCAAGGAAGAATATTAAAGAAGATGAATCCTACTATAGTTAATATCAAGATGTTAACTAATTGTCATCTTAGTAACACTCCCCAATATTAACATAGAGGAAGAAATAGCTATTACTATAATTAATGTCAAGATGTTAACTAATTGTCATCTTAGTAACACTCCCCAACATTGATATAGAAATAGTATTTAAAGGAAGAATTAATATTCAAGGAAGAAGATTAAAGAGAATAACTCACAACTTACAAATTCATTAAGCTTCAAAGTAGCAAAACCAAGATGGAAGAGTTTAGCTCCTCATTTGGAGACTAAACATGATAGAAAATATAAAGAAAACACTAATCTAAACTGAGCTAAAGAGTATAGAGATATTACCCGAAATAGGACTAAAAAGGTTTGAAAATTCCAAAATAGGACTGTCATGTTTTTATTCCCAAAATAGGACTAATTACTGTCATGTTTTGGCAGTACCAGACTTCAAACATGACAGTATTTTCCAAACTTGACAGTAATTACTCCTATTTTGGGAATAAAAAACATGTCAGTCCTATTTTGGAATTATCAAACTGTTTTAGTCCTATTTCGGGAACTTTCCCAAGAGTATATGTGAATTGGTGATTTTATTGTGAAGGAAAGGGGTGTATTTATAGGCTTTTGGGAGCTGCAGGGTCTGATACTCGATCGGGTATATAGGATACCCGATCGGGTATCTTAGGAAATTGCCCAGAAAGTCACTTTTCTGGGCATACCCGATCGGGTATGTCGGCATACCCGATCGGGTATGTGACAAATCTTCACGAAAATTTGCTCCCACGATCATTTGTTCCCGGATTTGATTTGGACAATCGAATCAAGTGAATACCCGATCGGGTATAGGCAATACCCGACCGGGTACATGAGTATTTTTTCCAAATCGAAATCTTTCTTGTCTCCTTGCACTTTCCTTGATCTTTTAAGGTCCAATCTTGATCCCTTGGATGATCTTTGACCTGTTTAGCTCAGAATAATCCTAATCTAAACAAATTACAAATAAAAATGAAAATAAAATATTACACCAAAAGTGTGTAATTTCCACAACTAGAACTAATAAAAACTAGTTAAAAATACAAACATACAATCGGAAATTACATGAATATCAATTATGTGCTACCAGAAACCCCCACAATAGAGATCCCACCTAACTCCACAACAAAAGAGGTAACCTTTGATCCTCTTGTAATATTAGATACACAATTCGCCCCGATCCTAGTATGGAGGACCTATAGACTAAGTCCAGTTGAGGACGTCGTCAAAGAATTGGATTTCTATAGAACAGAGGAGCCATATGTTCTATTCTTGACTAGATCCGTTGTTCACCCATTGAAAAAAGTCTAGACTTAAACTTTCGGGAATAGAAATGTGAAGAAAAGAAGAGAAGTCTAAAAGGGAAGTCTACTGCTACGGAGGAAGTTATACTAAAGGGTGCCATACATGTAGAAACTCTCAACTCCAATAGAGTTTGAGGAGTGGATGGTTAGGAAAGTATACTTTTAAGAGCATCTCCATCCATGTTACTCAAATGTTCGGTTGTTGATGTCTTACTCTTGTCATGTCATTGTCAAATAAACAAAATCAAAACTTACGAATTCTCCTTCAACCATGATCTCTATTCATTTAGTTTTTTATGACATTTTTTGTTATTTCCAAGGAGTTATTTTAGTCATTTCAAATTAAAAGACATGGTTGCATTAAATGTGTTTATTGAAATTTGAGAATAATCTTGGATTCAATATTTGATACCAGATTTTTTATCTAAATAATCTTTCAAAATAATATCATCTCCTCAACCATAATCTCAAAAAAGATCTTCCACATCATCAAGATGATTCCCAAAAAATCTCATGGATGGATGTGGATGCCCTAAGATAATAAGAAAACTATACTTGCTTTATAAGCTATTAAGAAAGTTACGAGATATTAAAAGCTCAAATAAAGATCGAGTAGAATTTTAATAAGAGTATTATACATTTTGAAATATGTTGAAATAACTATTGGAACAAAATGAGATGTATATATTGAAATAACTATTATGATCAAATTTGCATTATTCCTAAAATATATAGGTTAGGACGCAATTACTAAAGTATCACACCGGTAAAATATGAAGGTAAAAGTCGCATTCTTGATGATATACTATAAAGGTTAAGATGCTAATTGTTGAAGTCCCACTTCTGCCGAGGCATCATGACGCCATCTCCAACGAATGATGAATCAATTAACAATGATGAACCCAGAACTGAAACGGTGGTTCATTAATAAAAGCAGATGTCGGAAAGGACAAACTCCTGGTTTTGCACGGGAAGGTGGTCAATGTGTGGTTGGAATACAATCTATGTGATTAAAGGAAATGATGGGAAAGGATCGGGTGCAACGGCTAGTCCAAAAGATTTTCCAACACTTACTATTGAATAATGAACTTCCTCAAATTTGTGAAAAGTCCCAACTCAGGTGATAATGGTCAAAAGTTATTAGGTAAGATGCGTCTAAATTGGCTTTTACACATGAGAGCATTATATCATACGAAGGTGATAAAAAGGTGTTATTTGATATTTGACTGGTATCCTCTTCACCAGTTATACTACGCAATGTGAGTATTGTTTTTGCTACACATGTATATTGGTCTTGTTAAGTTGGGACCTGGGGTGACTCTTAAAGGAGTCATTTATGTGCCTAGTTTGACATTTCATTTGATATAATTAAGCTAGTAAGCAGGGGCGGAGCCGGGACACTGGGCCAGACTGGGCCGGTACAAACAATATTTTTGAAAATGTTTTTAAACGAAATTTTTTACACTAAAAATAAAGACATTTTTAAAATTTGGGCTGGGCCAGGGCCAGGTCTGGCCCACCCCTAGCTACGTCCCTGAGTAAGCTTGTTGATGATTTACCAGTGTGAGACTTCAACACTAATTTAGCAAAAAGGTTGTACTATGTATTATATATGGCCTATAAACTATACTCCGTATTAAGGAATTAAACTAGTTGTGATTCATCGTCTATTAAGAATTTAAGTAAAGGGTTTATTAATGAAACAATTACAACAAAAATGAGACTACCTTATTTTATATTATATGCTACTATACGTAGTATAAAATGTACCGAATAGCCACTTTGAACAAAATGTATCATTCCAGAATATCCAAGTCAAGACGTTAATTATATGTATGGAGAAAGTTGTATTATTTAATCTGGTGGTACAAGTTATTTTTGTATTTTTCTACTGCATCTTTTAATTAATTTATTAAGTTAATTATATTTTGTATTGAGATTGTGTGGAGAAAAGAATGAATACTTTTAATTAAGCAAAGTCTGCTTAGCACAATGGTTTTGTCTTTCGCATAGGTCCACAATTGATACGAGGCAAACCTCAAGGAGAAAAACATTTGAGAGAAACTTGTCGATCAACACAAAGACACACTTTCATATTAGTAATACTTTGTTTTTAATCTACATAATAATTATGTATCTAGTATGCTACTAAAATGTAATAAATAAATAAACATAAACACTAAACATTTCGATATCCCATTTGGTGTTTTAAAATTGTATTTATGTTATGAATAATATATGCATGCTTCTGCAATTATTATGGTACTTTTATCATTTTATACGGTTACCATTATTATCACATTTTACAAGAAAATGACTCATGAGATAAATTTAAAAAATAACTACACGTGGCACTTCTTGCCCTAGCCTTCCCGGCCCGGAAAGGAGTGCTACAGATCTCTTCTCTCGCCTTACACATATCACTCGTGCAGGCAGGGACGGATCCAGGATTCTGAGTCAAGGGGGGCGAAATTTTTCGTTAGTGTAGGGGGTGAATTTTTTTTGTTAGTGTAGCGGGGTGAAATTTTTTCCCCTAGTATAGCGGGGCGAAATCTTTTCGCTAGTGTAGGGCTATGCGGCTATTTTTATTCAAAAAATGACATTAATACATGCACATCCCGAATGACATTTAAATCTATTACATTCTAAGTTTAGACGATGACAAAGACATCAACCAATACATTTTTAACAACTTCTACATTGTTTAACCTCATGAATCAGTTATTGAATTGTAATTTTTGTCCACCAAGGAGGGTGTTCGTGAGTCATGACTCATGAGGAGTTTTCTTAATATTACAATAGTAGTATACTAGTATGTATGAGATTGTTATTTTTAGAATAATATGCACCACATATACACACACACACACACACACATATATATATATGGTGCATATTATATTTTAATATTTTTATTAATTCTATAATAATTTAGAGTTTATTATCCATGCAATAAATTATTTTTAGAAAGCAAGAAGTAAATGAATTATGTAATCTAATGTCTATAAATATTTATATTTTGGATTCATTTCACGTGATCTAAAAATTGTGTAATTAGTGTGTCTGGTATTTAATATTGTTTGATATATGTTTTACGAAATCCAGTACTTGTTATCTAATAAAGATAATTAAACATTACAAAACTAGGAATTCTTATATAATAAGTATCCTAAATCTTAAATAACGAGTTACTCTATTGTTTATTTGTTTAAGTTATGTAAATTATTTTAGATGTTTCTTCTTTTAAATCTCCAATTAAGTATTACATTATGTAAGACTATATATATTAATGTTGAAAATTAAAATCTAAGGGGGGCGAATCTAATTAAATTATGAAAGTTTTATGAAAATATAACATATATGGTAAAAAAAATTGAATGTCCAAGGGGGGCGGTCGCCCCCCGCGCCCCCCCCTAAATCCATCCCTGCGTGCAGGGTAAAGATCAACAACGGCCTCCATCCATTTATCATCATAAAAATAGATGGTGACGGTTAATCTCGTATAGTATATGATCATTGTACTGTAAAGTATCGTTGCCAAAGCCCCAAACAGCAACGCATTAACGAACTTCCCTTGAGGCAAAAATATCTGCAAATATACATTCAAACAATCCTTAGTAGAATGAGGTTTCCAGAAGTGGGAGATGTAAAATTAATTGTAGATAATTGATTAGAAAAGTGAAATATAAATGACCTGAATAATTGTAAACAATAGTGCCACAAAGATAACGGAACATAAGAATGGTTTCAGAACGGTAAAATCGTCATATTTCCTCCATGTGGCCCAAAATGTATACATAGTAAGAAGGATCATGACTGCCGCAATTAGGATAGAGAATTCCAAGGCTACTTTATCTGTTCCACAAACAAGGCAGCAACATAACATGTTAATTCAGTGACGTGTATACCCACTCTATATACTATATACACTAAGGGGTTGTTTACTTGTGACTTGATGGACTTCACGAGTTTTGTGAGTTAATCAGTAAACTATATATAGTTGTGTTTATTTGACTACTTTTTTGTGTGTTGATTAGCAGATTTTCAACATTGATCGGTTGATGTGCATATTTAAAGTGTTGTTATTGGAAATTTCTTGAATTTTTCTTATGATGTAATGCAATTATTTTTAGACACTTGAAATTACCTTTTTTAATAAAGAAAATATTCTATTAGTTCCTGACAAGAGAGTAATTTGGTCATTTTATATTATTCAGACTACTCATTCAGGATACATATATAGTAAACACTTAGTTATATGCATATCACTTAATCCAGAGAGATCTCTTAACCCAGACAGACGTCTTAACTCATTCAGGACTTGATGAAAAAAAGGAAACATCCCCTAACTATTGTGCAGCAAAAACTTCTAACCTTATTGCACAGAAACGTGAAAATCATGAGGAAACGGGAAACATACTCTTTCTCGAGAGTTTCCGTGTTACATATCTTCTTACCGCTCACATTTCTATACAATTCAAATTTTTTCGTTTCGAAAAATTGATTCGGAAAGGTTGTGAAACTCGAAAACTTAAAAAAAAAAAAATAGGGCTGCTTTCCCAATTAAAAATAATTGGAAAACTTATTTCCCAAGATAAATAGTTTTTTTAGAAAACTAACGGCTTGCAATCTTTTATTATTTTTTATGGGCTTTCAGGATGGAATATTACATATGCTTATTCTAACATCTTTAGTGAATTTTATTAAATTTATTCCTGGTCATTAACATTGTAATATTTCAAAACGTAATGCATTGTATAAAATAGAGAAAATTTTCACTAGTAAGACTAAAACATGATTCGTTTCCCAGTATATGACTGTCATTTTTTTCCTATGCTGATGGTTGGAGACTATGCATAGTAATTTAATATATATCCTTATTCCGTATTTTATATTCCACAGTATAATTCTTCAATCAATAAATTTGGAAACTTTGTTGACTTAACACATACTAGTATACTTTAACCATTTCCATTATTATTGTTGAAAATAATAATACATGGTATCCAATCAGTTTCCATTATTATTATTAGATTACTATATATATTATTATGTATTATACGATCAAAAAAATATTACTACGTATATATTACAGTATGTAATATTATTATACGATAGTATGTGCTACATATCATACTGCCGTACATTTATTGCCCTCTTACACTTTTTTAAAATAAAAATCAAATTTTAATGATAAGAAGTAAGAGTACATATCAAATTTTATCGAGAAATGAAATTTCCCGAAACGTAAGACTAAAAGCATATATATGATTATATGGTCATATTCTTGAAAAACTTAGGGTATTTATCCCTATAAACTATATTACATGTTATGTTTAAATATTACGGAGTACATCTTATGTTTAATCTTATGTTTAATTATGTACAAATTTCAAAGTATGAACATGTACGTAGACTATATTTATTATTGGTTACTAAAATAATAAACTTATAGGCATATCGGGACCAACTCACCTTCATAGAGTTGATTGATCGAATTAATTAAAACGTACCCTTCATATATATACAAATGAATCCCGTGATTAAAGAAAAATAAACGGTGAAAATTGTGATAAGGAAGAAGTTCCAAGGATGCTTATGGCTCCACCTTACTGAAGCTACCGATACTGCAAAAAAAAAAGTGAAAAAAACCATGAGTGGTTTAAATATTAAAATCTAAATAGGAGTAAAATAAAAGTTAAATATGTATATAAATAGTGAGATCTTTATTTTGTGTTACAAATAGGACTTCATCATGAATAGTTCATAAGTTTTTATTGAATGGGTATTTTTCAAGAAATTTTCCCATTACTTTATACATCTATTTTAACTAGTACGTTGTAATAACGGATAATTAACTTAATTTATTTTTGAAAGTAATGGAATATGTGTATATACATATTCAATGTATAAAAACTAAAATATGATATAGAATTATATGAGAGTGCATGTATAATATTTGTTAGAGTACATATTCATATTTAATACGTAGTATATTTTTAAATTTTAGTGGTAACTATGATGGTTATTTTATACATTGTTATTTACAATCTCTTGAGTATTTAATATATGTATTTATTATAAAAAAAACATTTCACTTTTTATGAATAATAAAATGTGTCTTAGCATTAAGTCCGTTGTGATTTAAAATTTATAATATTTTTCATCCAGAAGTGGAAAGGTTTAATCTCTATAGTATCTCTCTTCATCCATCTCAAATCCCAACATATGTACAATAAGGTTTAGCCCCCCCCCCCCCCCCCCTCTCTTTTATTTTTTAGTACTACTGGTATTATGTACTCCCTCCGTCCCGCAATAAACTTCTCGGTTTGACTTCACACAGATTAAGAAAATAAATTTGACTTTACTGTAGAGTGCACTGTTTTGCACTGTTCAAATAATGTTTAACACTGTTTGGACACTGTTTGGCATTGTTTTGATGTAGATAATTTGCCAAATAAGGAAAGTTTTGAAGAGTGAAGTTAATTTCGGGACTGTCCAAAAAGGAATGTGTGAAGTTTATTGCGGGACGGAGGGAGTATCAAATAATGAGAAAAGATTGGGTCAGAATTACCTGATAGAAGCTTTGATTTGAGATGCTTTCAAATAGAATTTTTTGATGGAATTTTATGAACATGTATTTGATGAATTGTAGATTTATGTCCACCAATTTTCAACTTAAATTTCAATCAGAAAGTCAATTAAATAAATTATGGAAAAACATTGCGCTTTGTATATATATTTTGGCGTGGTGTTTTTCAATAATTTATTTTAACCGGCTTATCGATTGAATTTTAAATTTAAATTTAGTGTAAATAATCTACACATTATGAAGAACAGTGTCACAAATTTCATCAAAAAAATCCACCCGAAAGCACCTCAAACATAGTCATCCGAACGATGGATCCAGTCAGTATTTTGGAACAACCCAAAAATTAAATAAAGTAATACAACCAAAATAGGACGAAAGGAGTATATATATTGGGATTTCTATTAGTAATAATAACAATATACGAGTAATGAATTTGGTGTATAAAACATGGGCACTTTCACTTAACTTTAAATCATACCGATGCACAGAATGGAAAAGACAATAACAGAGACAACAGCTGGGTGGGAAGTGAAGAAAAGCAGAGTAGGGTTCAGGACGATGACGATGTAAACAACTGCGGCGGCCAGAAGGAATTGGAGGGAGAGATGGAAGTAGACCTTGCGAATGAATTCCCATCGGTGTTTTGCGTCCGGCGCGCCGCCGTCTGCCGCCTCCGGATTGCCTTTCACGGCAGTGTCCGCCATCTCGCCTCCGCCCAGCTTTCTGAAAGATCTGTTTAATTATTATCTCGTAATTAATCAGTTAATTAATGAAGCGCCATGCTCTCTCTAATCAGGACGGGTTTATATTTAGAGTCAGAATTGCATCACACCGCGCGGGACACGGCGAACCCATTTGGTCAACGATTATCATGAACTCATCCATCTTTTAGCTACAAAAAATAGAGTCAAATTGATTTGAATTATCGATTTTAATGAGATTGGTTAAGTTTTGACTAAAGTGAATGAATTTAATAAATAGGAAAATGTTATACTTAAAATATAGTCCATTCATAGAATAAAGAAAAAATGCTAATAAGGCTGATAAAATTAGTATTTGATAAAAAAAAATTGATTTATAAGGCTGATAAATCGACAACATGGATCATTTAACTCTTAATATGTTGTCTTTGTGATCTCTTTAAATGATTTGCTCTAAGTTGATCTGATAACATCCATACAAACTACAATGTAAATTTTAGTATTGTCCAAATCTATGTTTTGATATACAAGTATCTTGTATAATTTGTTTAAATCTGACCAAATTTAATCTCGTTGAGTCTAATATAATTTGAAAGTGAAATTGCATATTTAAACATTTCACATATTTGGTAATATGGGCACCATAAAGTTGGGTTTTTGTGATCCCTAAAGAACGCTACCATGTCTTCAGTTCTCCAACTCTCCAAGTAATTGCATGACTTTCTTACTATACTTTTCTCCAAATTGCAGGTTTTTTCTTATCGTTTAGTTTATCTTCCCGCCAGCTGCCACAATAATCAATAATTCCGTTGATATTTTTATTATTTAATTACTGAGTATTTAATTTGTCTCTCCAAATGCATACCGGAGTTGATATTTTTTAAGGGATGCCTGTAATTATGCGAACATGTTGACAAATTTGCGCAAATTATATCGTGGGATCGGCCCACCATGAGCATGGTGCGCCGATCCCAAAACGACGCTGTATTATTAATTGCAAAAGAGAGAAACTCAGCCGAAAGACAGAAAACAAGAGATCCCATCTAGTGATTGCCGACTGGAGTTGAAGCAGGGGAGGATCTATGTTAGGGCTATGGTGGGCTGAAGTTCAGGGCAAAGTTAAAAATTAAATTTTTTCTAAAGTAGTATTTTTAAATATTTCCATCCAGCCCACTCCAATTTTTTCTATAACCCACCCCAAAATTTTCTATTTCCCGGTCCAAATTTTCAGCTCAGCCCATAAAACAAAATCTCGTCATCTAAAAGTAAATCTAATCTAAATGTTATACGCATCACGATAGGACCGACCAAGGGGAGGGGCAGCCTGTGCAATGGCATAGGACCTCAAAAAATAGAAAGCTCAAAAAATCAGTAGTAGTATTGATTATGTAGCCCACTAGCCCAAATTCAATAAAAATGAAGAAAAGTAATAGGCTAATAGCCCCGCATCTGGGATGAAGCGAGCAAGTCTTCGCCCTTTGACTCTTCATCATCGACATTGCGATTTCCGCAATGCAAGAATCTGCATCAGCCGAATTCGATAAAGCTATTCAATCTCTGTCGAGTGCCGAGTCGCCGACCACTCCAGGACCCAAGTGCCAACATCTGTATGTGCCTCTGTGTAGCCATGTAGGTCCGCCAATCAAACTACATTTGAGCATCCTTATCACTTTGACTTTTTCAACGAGGCAATATACTTTGTATAGATGGAGTTAAGGACCCAGTTTAATGATAAATCAATGAAACTCCTTTCTTTGAGTGCTTCATCGGATCCTAAAAACTCAAATGAGTCCTTCAATGCCGATATTATTTGTACTCTTGTTGACTCATCGAGAACAAATTTAGTGGAGAACTTTTATATTTTTTTTCCTTATTTGAAAATTTTTAATGTATTACTCCTTCTGTCCTACTAACAATGGGACAAGAGGGAGTGACACGCAAACTAATAAAAAGTGAGTTATGTGATTGATATTGAATTGATAAAGTAAGAATAAAGTAAGAATAATTTGGAGCCACACAAATTTTGCCTAATTTGGTATGGGACAATCTTAGTGGGACGGACTGAAAAAGTAAAGAAATAATTACATAAATATGATTAAAATAAAGATGATTTACAAAAATATGATTAGTGACTAGAGTAGTAATGAAATCACAGTAATTCATGTTCAAGTTTTGAACTTAAATTATCACAACACCACATTGTAGTAATGAATAGTCATATTTATGTAAATATGTTTTATTTTAGTAATATTATTGTAAAAAACCCAAAAGTAAAATGGGACAATCTTAGCGGGACGGAGGTAGTATCATTTAAATGTTTCAGCCTACCCCGACATGAAATCCAGGATCCGCCCCTGAGTTGAAGGTCGCCATCGCTGGGAGCTTCTTTGCCCGTGCTGATACGCCATCACCAGGTGTTGAAGATGCCAGTTCCAATTGATCTTCCAGCCACCCCTGTACGTCCTTGATGTTTGGCCGACACTCATCTGCCCAACAAAAGTGAAAAACATTCCACCAAATGAATTCATACATATACAGAGCATTTAAAGAGAAAGACTTTTATTTGTAAATATTTATGCAGTAATGGAAAATTGATAAAACATGTGATTAAATTTTCATGTATGTGATTTACATTTTCATATATGTGAGTTACATATATACATGATTCCTGAAGTTATATTTGAGTTACACCTTCTCATCCACGAGTTACATAATTTTATGCTTGAGTTACATTATTTTATAAGCGAGTTACATCTTCTGAAGCGCAAGTTACATTTGTCATCAACGTGAGTTACATTTCTAATAACATGAGTTACATAAAAAAGTAACCCCCTGCTATTGAAACAAACAATTTTTTTAAAAATCCGAATAATGATCATGATATTAAAAACAAAACATATTCACGATTTACGTAAAGTAATTGTGTAATTAGATTTTTTTTTCATTGTTTACATTGAAATCAATGTTTTATTTCTTATAGTATGGACTTGATAAGTTACATTTTGAAAGACTTGAGTTACATTGATCAACAACGTGAGTTACATATCTTTGCACGCGAGTTACATCATTCATACTACTGGGACAAAAAAAAAGTTACTGTACACACGTGTATTGTTCACGCGTTACTATTCACGCGAATTTTTAAAAAAAAAAATGTGCAAAACTACGTCGTTTTGGATGTGGGAGCACAGTGCTCACCGTGGAGTGATACCACGGTATACGAACTCACAAATTTGTGTATACATCAGTAAAAGTGTAAAGCAAGTTAGACTCACGCAAATCATGCAAAAGCAAGCATAGGCTCAGGTTCGGGATTTATTTGAAAACGATTCCAATAAATTATCGGATCCGAAAGATGAAAAAATGTCAATCTAGGACCTAACATTTCATAGGTTTTGGTTTGTTTATTTTTTTTATTAATTTTGTTGCTAATTTTTTATAAACTTTCTTCACAAAAGTTTATTAGTTTAATAAAACTAAATCATATTTAATTTTTTTAAATAAAATTCATGACAACTTAGGCCCTAGTTTGATAGTTTTCAATCATTCAGGTCCAAAATTGATAGTTTCTTATCATACAGAGGTCCTATATCGATGCATTCTATCTTTCAGGTACTGAATTGATAAAATTCCTTACTTTTATTACTCGTTATGTCCCTTAAAACTTTGTCAGCTTTCCTTTTGTGGTTGTTCCACTAACTTTGTCATTCCTCCTTTTAACTAAAGAATTTGTGATTTCAGTTAATTCTTTTTCCTCTGCACATACCTAAATCATACAGTTTTTACTTTATTAATTGTCGTGTCTGTCAAACTTGGCAAAGTTTTATGTTAGGATGGAGTATCACATCACATAACGGAATATTTAAGAGTATCAAGCCAGGCCTTAAATTTACAAATGATATACTATCGTAGAATTTATCTAGAATTCATAATAGGGATAAATGTTCTAAAATTAATTAAGCATCTGTTATCAAGTTTTTGAAGAGGTTAAATCGATTCTACATAACACGACTCCAAATCAGGTTGTCCCATTTTTAAAAAAGAAAACTCGTTAGTATATTATATTGTTGGAACATTATATGTTGTGATTCAATTTGTATTTCCCTTTCTCTCTCTTTTATTTACCTAGTATAGCTATCTTTATTTTATTCAAGATTTTTCACTTTGCCCTAATATGTTTAGGAACCAATAATATTGTAATGATTTCACATTATTGCCCAGTGTGTGTGTCTATATATATATATATATATATATATATATATATATATATATATATATATATATATATATAAATTGATGATTTCAAGTATTTGAAAACACAGTATAATTTTTACCAAGTCAGAATCTATTGAATATGTGGGAGTTTGTCAGGTGCCACTAACAATAGAAATCAACGCTTTAATACTTATACGAAGTATAATGCAAGGGCGGCCCTAGGGGGGTGAAAGCGGGGCGGGCGCCCTAGGCCCAAAAAATGGGTAAAAAATAGGTCCAAGTTTAACTCTTTGTAATATGTGTGAGTAGGCTGATTTTTCAGCCCTAAACTAACATTTTTCGGGTTAAATTTGTTGAAACTCTTTGGAATGGATTTTTTTGGTGAAAACTTATGATCATGCTCTCTATAAAGTGTGAAATATGTAAAAAAAAAAAAAAACAGTTTAAAGTTCAATTTAGAAGTCAGTAAAATAAATAATTGAAAACACTGCGTTTTTATACATAATTTGGCGAATTATTTTCAGTAGTTTATTTAACTGACTTCACGGTTGAATTTTAAGATGAAATTTTATAGACATAATCTAAACTTGATGAAAAATATTCTTTACAAATTTCATAAAAAATCTAGTCTAATATGCTTATTTGATTAGTTTACTAATTTAATTGTTTTCATTCATAGTTGATTATTTGATATCTTAATTGTTGATTGTTTTCTATTGAGTGTTGGTGTACGACTTAACTTGTTGATTTCGTTAGACAAACATTTTCAATTATGATAAAATTTATAAATTTAATTAATTTCAAGGTGTAAGAAAAAGGATTGAATCTGAATAGGATAAATAAAAAAGAGGAGAATATTAGAGAAATTGGCGCTATATAAAAAAGTTTTATGGAAAAATTTGTTTGTGTAAAGAGTTAATTCCTTAAATATGACTTAAATATTGTTAAAGTGTACAAATAGAAACATCATTATATTGTTTCATTCCTAAATATAGATCACCAATACTATAATATTGATTTAAACATAATATGATTTTACAAATTTTTATAAGTGTCTTGAAATATTACTATTATTATTATGCATGTGAGTTTAGATAGAAAAGAGTTCTACAATTTTTTGTAACATTATGCTCATTTTAATTTTTCACCCCTAGGCCTTTGAACGTACAGGGACGTACAAGGCCGCTCCTGCTACAATGTTAAGGATACAATAGATTTTATTAAAACAAATAGCAGCACTCTGAGCCTTCAAGATCATATGAGATAAAATAAACAAAAACAGTTTGTTTAGATCACCGCTCTTTAGAAAGAGTTGCATGATGATCATTTGGAGAGTTCTATCAATGTCTTGATGTCAAAGACAATCCTACACTGAAACAATCAAAATAGTAAATAAATAATAATGAGGTTCCTAAAAAGAGTGCAAGTGTGTGGTAGCTTATATTTTGTGTTAATACTCCCTCCGGTTTTTATTAAACTTCACACTTTGACTTCACACAAAATAAGGAAAGAAATTTGACTTTACTGTAGAGTACACTGTTGATGCACTGTTTGACACTGTTTGGCACTGTTGAGCCACTGTTTGGCACTGTTGAGACACTGTTTGGCACTGTTTGGCACTGTTTTGATGTAGATTTCTTTGCCAAAAAGGAAATAAGGAAGTGTGAAGTTTATTTTAGACCGTCCCAAAAAAGAAAGTGTGAAGTTTAATAAAAACCGGAGGAAGTATAAAGGAGGCATCTTTTCAATTGTTAACCATAATGATCTTAAACCAAGTAAGCACAAATAGCATATTCAGATTAACCTATTTCAGAAATATCAAAACATTGAGAACTTACATTTAGAAAAGATGGGTCTTTGGTAGGCATGGCAATAGGTCGGGGCGGGGCGGGTACTGCAAGACCCGAACCCGCCCCGTGACTTCACTTAGTGGACCCGCCCCGTGACCCGCACGGGTCCAAACTTGTTGACCCATGACCCGCCCCGCCCCGTCGTAACCGAATTAGCTAGTATGCATTTCTATTTTTGTGAAGTTGTTACCACTTGAATCTTTATAAAGTTTATCTAAATAATTATTAAAAAAATAATATATTAAATCAAAGTCGCAATACACTAAAAATTTCAAAATTTTTAAAATAATTCTTAGACTGAAATATTTAATCTATTTATAGTACTTAAAATGTTATTTATTTATTTATATATATATATATATATATATATATATATATATATAAGACATTGATAATCCATCGTTCATGTCATTCAAATTTAAATTTTAATATTTAATAAGACTAACAAATTTATGATTTATTATATACACATATGTATGTAGAATTATATTTGTAATATAATTTTTTAAAACAAGTATGTATAGTACTCTAACTGAAAATAATAAAAACCAGTACAGTACTGGCCTAGGAGATAATGAGAACTTTCTAGCTACTTTCAAATATGGATGCTTTCTAGGTTTGGATATTTCTGCATTCTGGATGTAAAGACCCTCTCAATCACATCATACACAGTCAAGACCTTTGGGAGTATGATAGGGAAAACTCACACAAATAGATGGACTAAACCCATAAGAACCTACCATATAATAAAGTTATAACATGTGGACAATATATAGAACAAGTAAATGAAAATAGGATGTCATTTGGTTGACTGTATGACTCATAAATTTTCACTCAATCCATTAGTGGCAAATTTATAGAACTTGAAAGCATGTGAGTTAGTCAAAGTTTCAATCACAGAAAGCTAATTTCTCATTTCATAAAATCAAATAGAGTAAATTAAAACTGAGATTAACTATTGAAGCTAAACATGATTTGGTTCCAACACATAGGTTAAAAATCCACGCCCGGATAGCATCTCCAAAGTTGAACTCCATCAATTTCATTCCTAACGGAATGAGCCTAACGGAGGTTTGGGGTTAAGTCCATTTGAATAAATTAGCAAATATCCTAAGGATCTATTAGCAAATTAAGATAAAATTAAAACTTACGTAGAAGAAATGGCAACCTTTTATTAGTCCAGCTGTTAAAGGTACGGTACCTGCAAGTTTTTCAAAGGTACCATAGTTGTCACTGTTTTGACAAACGGCGGCTCCATAACTGTTTTGGCAAAAAAAAAAATTCTCTGTGTCTATCGTGAATCAAGGACAAAGCAGATTAAAGTTAACTTTCTCGGCCGTAACTTCATCTGGTCTCTTTTAGTCTCTACCTAGCTTCTGATCGTTCAGCGTTTAGACATGTTCTTTCATTCCATATTTCGGATATAATCAATTCCAGGAGTGGCATAGCTTTTCGAGCACGGCTTCTCTGTCTTCGATCGCTGAAATTTCTTTCTCTGATTTGATAGAAAAGGTAGAAGAGTGAAAAAACTAAGAGATATGGGGCAAGCCTTTAGAAAGCTCTTCGATGTGTTCTTCGGCAACTCTGAGATGAGGGTAATATGCACATGAAGATAGCGATACTTGAAACTTCTTCCCCTTTTCTCTGCATCTTCATTAATTTTACTGGGTTTTCCCTCTCGCAGTAGTCTCTACTTGTTTATCACTCCCTGTGCAGCTGTGCTATGCTCCATAGACTGATTGACAATTCAATTGTTGACTTTGTTATTTTTCTTAATCTAGATCTGCCTCTCAGTTTTTTTATTTTACGTAGCTGTTTTATGACTTCTGATTGGGAGATGAATGCTTTTCTTTTTATGTAGGCAAATTTTCATAATATTTAGCTTAAACAAGGAAGTATACTCTCTCTTGCATCTGATTTTTTGAATTCTGAAGTTGTCAAAATAAGTGCATACCCCCCTTATAATACAGAGCAAAAAGGTTTTTTATTCAATATTGTATTCTAAGAAATTTAGAAAGTCCTTGTTTCAATTCACCATTAAAAAGGGTTTTTTTTGGTTAGTCTGTTTAAAAAATAAACAAAGATTTATTCATTATGCTAACGTTGCTGATTTAGGATCCTTGAGTGTGCTGTGTTTGTAGATCAGTGGTTGTTTGATGGGATGCGACTGTGAGAGCACTATAGCTAACTCACTCACAGTTTTTTCTATCTCCATTGTGAGTTTCTGATTATTTTACGGGTACAGGTTGTGATGCTTGGGCTTGATGCAGCTGGAAAAACTACAATATTGTATAAACTGCACATAGGCGAAGTTCTATCAACAGTTCCCACCATTGGTAAGTTTTTAGCTTCGTAAAATATAGAGCTCTGTCAAGGTGGAAAAGTTGTGTTCTGGAAAGATTGAATTATCGCTAGGGAGTGACTATAAGGAAGTGCAAATATTGTATACCTCGAAAATGATTATCTGTGGACTGTGGGTGGTTGATAGTGATTGAGAGTCTTCCTTTGTTGTGGTTTCTTGTATGATTAGTTGTCTAGTTCGTATATATTGCCCCTCAGGACCTTTTATCTAAACTGGACAATATTATTTAAGATCTTATCAAATTCAGATCTAAAGTCCATTTAAAAACGCTTCTTTCAGCATCTTCATTACCATATCTTTTGAAATCCTATTACCCTCAATCTGGATAGAGGATGGTCACAATATCCATTGAGCCTTCATTCCTTCCGAATCCAACCTCAATTCCACTTCGTTTTGGGCTATATTAGTTTCCAATTTTTTATTACTATTTACGGTTATGTCTTTGCCTCAATTCATGTTAGACAAATACTCATCTCTAAGGTATTCTTTTACTCGCCGAACCTCTAAGAAGTCTAGGATACTAGTCTCTTCTTCAGCTGTGATTAATTCACCATATGTTATTAAATCATCATCTTTCCTTCACTAGAAATGTTTGTTCCTCTTCAGTTGACATATCTTTTTCTAGCTACTCAACAGATGTTAAATTTTTAGTCATTTTTTCATTAAGTCTTAATTGAGCTACTCAGTGGATGTTAAATTTCTAATCATTTTCCATTAGGTCTTACTTGAGCCTCAAACTGAACAAGCATTTGTTTTTCATGTATAAACTTCTCAAGAGCTGCACCATCTTTGGACCTCTCGGTACATCACCTATCTCACTTTGCTTTTCTCCTGCATTACTCTTAGTGGCTTATTTTGTTGGTCCATCCATATCAAACTTGCTCTTGGTTGCTGCTTCCTTTTTTGCCTTCAATTCTTGATCACTTCCTTTGAATCCTAGAGGCACATCTCCAACTCCCATTGATTTGGCTTTTTTCTTACTCATATGGATTATGTACTTTCCACACATGAGGTGAGCATGTAATTAAGTGACATGTAATCACATGGCTGTTATATTCTGCTGGCACACAGGTTTCAATGTGGAAAAGGTGCAGTATAAGAATTGTATTTTCACTGTGTGGGATGTTGGTGGACAAGAAAAATTAAGGCCTCTGTGGAGGCATTACTTTAACAATACCGATGGACTGGTAAGTGGTAACTGCTTTTGATATTTTCAGAAAATCGTCGAACCAAGTTTTTGTTCTGTTTTTTGCCTTAAGTGTGTATTATACACATTTAGATTAACATCATCCTTAACTGTTTTAACTTCTAAGGATATTTTTTCTGCATATGTAGATTTATGTTGTTGACTCATTAGATCGAGAGAGGATTGGGAACGCAAAGCAAGAATTTCAGGTCATCTTTGATAAACTTATGGCTTATACTTGTTACTTTGAGTAATACATGGTGTTCACCCAATATTTTTTTACCATATCATCTGTACTGGTTTTGTATGCAGACCATCATAGGTGATCCATTTATGCTTAATGCAATTATCTTGATTTTTGCTAACAAACAAGATCTGGTATGTCACTTACACATGCTTAAATGTTACGGTCATCCTCAACTAAAATGAGTATGTATTTATTTAGGCCATTACTAGGGGACCATGTCCGACCGCAGGTCACCCATATTTGGTAAAAACCTTTGTATAAAAAATTGATTAAAAAGTTATATGAAAGATTTTTTTATGGATATCTGAAAGACTTTTATTTGCCGGTCTACCACAAAAATCTATTCTGGATATCCTTGTGAATAACAAATACCTACATGGCCTCTAATTGACTATGCTTGTGATTTATTTGGTCAGAGAGGAGCGATGACAACAACGGAAGTTTGTGAAGGGCTTGGTCTCCGTGATCTTAGAAACAGAAAATGGCACATACAAGGGACATGTGCTCTTAAAGGGGAAGGGCTGTATGAGGGATTGGACTGGTTATCAAGTACCCTCAAGGAGCATAGAGCTGCTGGATTCTCTTCAATAGGAACTCCTACATTCTGATTAATCAAGGTAAACTTGGCAGCCTTGGTTAGGGGTGGGCATGGATTGTGTGTAACTCGGTTTTTTTCAGTCCCTTACAACACTAGAGTCCTAGATCAAACCAAATCAGACCACATCACACTTTATCAGAGTTCACCAAACTTAAACAGACTAAACTAAACTTAGATAAGCCAGACCAGAACAGGTCACTTTGCCATACTAGAAAATTCCAGCCCAATCAAACAGAGCTTTAATCCAAAGATTTATCATTTTATATTTTTGTTGTTTGAACATCAATTAGACACTACGGGTCATCCGGAAACAGTCTCTGTGTGCTTGTACAGGGGTAAGACTGCGTACATCCGACCCCCCCTTACCCCACCGTAGGTGGGAGCCTTTGCGGCACTGAGGTAAATGAAAATGATGATGATGATGAACATCAATTAGACAATTATGCAATTTTGTTATTATTGGGGAAATTTCTCGAAACAAGAGTAAAAACAATTTGATTTTTCTAAACAGGAGTACTATGTTTTTTTCCTGAAAATAGGAGTGGAGTACTATCATTTTTCCCTAATAGAAGTAAAGTACTTTCATGTTGAAAGCATACTGCCATATGAGTATATGACATTGTGAAATAATGGGAAAGAGGTACTCCAATAGGAGTCCTGACAGATATATTTATAATAGAAGAGTTGCCAAAATACAAAGTATTCCTAAACAGATATTAGGCAGATTCCTAAATATCTATTAGGTAGATTCCTAATTATATTAGGCTATTACACCCCCTCAAACTGTGCGGGAGATACAACGCGCAGGTTGTCTTTTAAAAAAAATGAAATTGCAAACTAAAAAAAAACTCTTAGTAAATATATCCGTGAGCGGAAGATTAGAAGGCACATCTTTGACAATAAGATCTCCATGAGAATATATGTCTGCAGCAGCCAGCGGCGAACTCAACAGCGCGCTTGAAGCAAGCACCGTGGTCAGCGACGCAGAGAAGGTGGGCTGCGCGGACATAGGCAGCAGCAGGCGGCGAACTCAACGACACGCTGGAAGCAAGCACCGTGTTCAGCGACGCGAAGGAGGTGATCTGCGCCATATTAGCCGCGCTCATCTTCAAAGGATCGGAGACTACCGTAAATGTGGCGACAGTCGACCCCGAGGCGGCGGCGGCTATAATAAGGTTCATGGGAACCGAAAAAAGAAAAAAATTGTATCTACAAACCTAGAGCTCTGATACCATGTGAAATAATGGGAAAGAGGTACTCCAATAGGAGTCCTGACAGATATATTTATAATAGAAGAGTTGCCAAAATACAAAGTATTCCTAAACAGATATTAGGCAGAATCCTAAATATCTATTAGGTAGATTCCTAATTATATTAGGCTATTAGACATTACCAGGCATTAACATGAGTATTTTTCGGGGATAGTAATTACTTTTATTTAGGGGGGAAAGATAGCCCTAGTTAGGGAAACCACGTTGTTTTTACTCGAATAGGGGAATTTATTTTATTAATATTCAATTCAAATTATTTTGTTTTATAATGGAACGATGTAATTTATGACTTTCAAGTTTGGCCGACTCGATTCAAAAACCCAAATGGGATAACCCAATCCAAGAAACCCCAACCCTAGATAACCAAACTCGATATAGACCCAAAATTTTTGTGTTGATTTTGGATCCCAAATCTCTACTTTTTCCCAGTTCTACTTAGGGGCTCGGGTTGAATTTGACCCTTGCCCTTGCCTACCGTGGTAGGGTTTTGTTAATTCATTCCTTTAATTCCCTTGCTATGTATGCTATTTATCCCTTCACAGGTATTCTTGACTAGCCCAATGTAAAAGGGTAAAAAGTTGAGGACTGCGAATTCAATATAGACAGTAGATTATCATGTATATAATATAATATACCTTTCATTGTTGCTGGAGAGAAAGACTGCTACATTAAGATCAGTAAAGGCTGCTACATTAAGATCAGTATAATTAACTTGCACGCTATCTTTGACTCCAGTGTTACGGTGTATATCAGCATAACATGAGATATTGCGTCACGGTTGGCATTTGTTAGAAAAAAGTCTGTATTCCACTGTTCTGTAGCCTGTGCTGCCTTTTTGTGTATAGATTTTATACAAACTGTAACGGTGTGATTTTTTTCCTTTACTCTGGAAAAGAGGCTTGCACCCGAATTACCCATATGAATAGATGGGAAGAGATGAAAAGGTAGGTCCTCTTTTTACAGTATAAATCATGAAGGTGATCAACTCTGAAAGAACTAGTCACATAAAACTTGATTAATGATCTGTGACGTAGAATTATTTCATCCATGATTATGGTTAATGAGGGGATGTTTGGAACTGATTCCGCTTCTGCGTCTTTTTTAAAGTAGAAGCAGCATCAGAATCAACTTCTAAAAAAACTTATTCTAAAAGTAAATTAGAGTACCAAAATCACTTCTGTTTAGGGATGGACCGGTTCCGGGCCGGGCTTCGGGCCGGTCCAAACCGGGCTTTTTTTTTTGGAGGAAGGCCCCGAACCGGCCCGGGATGCCACCGGGTCCGGGCTGGTCTCGGGCCGAGCCGGTTCCTTTTTTTTTTTGCTTTTCTAATTAACCCCCGACCTCCCCCCCCCCCCCACCCCCGACGCACGGGAAATAATTTCCTTTTTCTAATTAATTAGATCATAATCATGATTACAAATATATCCATTTATTTCCCGTGCGTATGAATGTGTACAGTACTAGTTATTAATAAAATAGTTAAAAAAGGTAAAAGTTATCGTTGATATTTGAATATATAATAGAGTGAAATATTTTGTATCACATATTTTTCCAAAAATAGAAATGTGACACTTAATTTGGGACAACACAAAAAAACATGTTAAAATGACACGGAAGGAGTAATTATTATTAACTAATACAAAGTAATAACATAATAATGTTTTTTTATGAGCCGATCAAATGTATAGGAGTCCATATTTCATAAAAATGAATGAACTGGATGTCCATCCCCCAAACTATTAGGGCCCAATCCAACAGTACGTGCAGCTCTAAATGTTATATACGTACCTACAAGTAACTAGTCAGGTGGTTACCCTAGTTAATAAGAAAAAGTAAGGTTAGAGTTACTTTTTTGGCAGTATTGATTGAAGTTACTGTAGATGACTATTTTAGCTATTTTTCATATTTTTTTCTCGATTTTATTAATAAAATATATTTTAAATATTTTTTTTTATAAATTAGCGGAATCAGTCAATACATCCATTTCAGTCAGAACTTCAGAAATTTCAACAGAATCAGCCAATTCTGCTGATTTCAGTGTTACCAAACGGGCTCTTCACAATAATTTTTAATCTCACAATAAAAGAAAAAAAAATTTAAAGGAATAAATGTATTTTATTTACATTAAAGTTGGAGCCGGCCAAATGAAAGATAGAACAATTTTGAATTTGGATCACTTGTTCTAAATAGGCAACGGTCGATCCTAGTGTCGTCTAGGGTTGAAGGAGGCCGCAACATTTCCTTTGTCGGTGTTTGAAGGGAGATACCACTCACTTTTGCTGGCGTTGGAAGGAAACGAATTTGAAGATGAGCGTCGCTGACTAAACCCGCCGTCGGCTGAAGTTTAGTGACAATATGATTTGTGAATCATGGGTTACTAGGGTAGCCACCTGACTACCAATATCGATGTCGGGCAAATGCGGGGTGGTGATTACTGATTAGGGAATAGTCGAATTTGCTCTAAACTCTGGATCTTGATAACATGCAGCAGTTGTGTATAAGAATGAACAGTCTGTATTGGTTGTATTGATTCTCCGTAATAAACTGGATACTAGCGATACAAAGAAAGGTGAATTACAATGCGTTTATACGGTACACTGTCCAAGTTAGTGGTGGACCGGTTCCGGGCCGGGCCCGGTTCGGGCCTTGAACCGGCCGGGCCTCGGTTCAAGGTAGGGGAGGCCCGGAACCGGCCCGGGTAACCCCGGGTCCGGTTCGGGCCGGGTCCGGTTCGGGCGGGCCCGGCCCGGTTCCAGTTCTATATAATTTTTTTTTGGGTTTTCCTAATCAACCCCCTACTCTTATACCCAGCGACGGTTCCTAACCCTACACAAAAAAACACTTCACAACCGGTTCCAGTCCTTTTTTTTGGGTTTTCCTAAAACAAACAAATGAATTATCAAAAGAAGTACCACTTACTATGTATTACTACACTGAAATCGAGATTGGTCTGTTGTATAGAAGTACCAAAACCGATGCTCATATAGAAAAACTAACAACATGTACCCACTCTTATACCCACCATATATCCACCATGTTTGTGAAGTGTTTTTTTGTCTGTGAACCCGATTCATAGACAATATTTTGTTTGTGCAAAATATTGTCTGTGAACCGGGGTTCACATACAAAAAAAACACTTCACAAACATAGATGGATATAAAAATGGGTATAAGAGTGAGTACAAACTTAGGGAAAATAATTTAAATACTTTAATGGGGGCATGAGGGGTTTAATGCACCAAAACCCCCTGTGATTTGGAAATTCGGCGCATTAGCCCCCTGTGATTTAAAAAATGCGTCAAACTCCCCTGTGTTTTAATTAATCATGCGCCAAATCCCTTATGTGAACAAATTCAATTGTCAAATAAAAGAAAAATGATTAGCATTTTTGTATGATTCAGAGATTTTGACATATTTATTTGCATATTCAATCAAAATATTAGGAAAAGTGATTTTCAAATCGTTAAATTTATTCATAAAGGGGGTTCTGTGCATGATTAATTAAAACACAAGGGTGTTTGACGCATTTTTTAAATCACAGGGGGCTAATGCGCCGAATTTCCAAATCACAGGGGGGTTTGGTGCATTAAACCCGGGGCATGAGACAAGTATCACAAACTTCTATCATTTTTAATGGAGCCAAAGACTCACTATTTTTGGTTTGGGAATATGATGGAATAAAGCAAAATGACTCACTAAACTGTGTGCGCTTCTTTATTATGAAGCAGTAGTCAGTGTATGCAATTTTCGACGCGAATTTCACTGTGGGTCATCCGGAAATAGTCTCTCGATACTTTAGTACAGGGGTAAGACTGCGTACATCCGACCCCCCTCACCCCATCGTAGATGGGAGCCTTTGCGGCACTGGGGTAATGATGATAATGATGATGATGATGATGTAACATATACCCCGAACTTTAGATAAAAAAAAATTATTTTTTTATCATGATGATATGTTTTGTACAAATACAGATTTATTGTAATAAGTACATAATTTAAAACACTTTAAGCCTTGTTAGAATATACGTAACATTATAAATAAAATTCCCTCCGTCCCACTAACAATGTTTCAATTCTTATTCACTTAGTCAGCACAAATCACTTTTAATCTCTTACTTTATACTACCTCCGTCCCGCTAGTAACTTCCTACTTTGACCTACACACATATTTAGGAAATAAATTTGACTTTACTGTAGAGTACACTGTTTCGACACTGTTTGACATTGTTTGACACTGTTTTGATGTAGGATAACTTTCCATTTAGGGAAATGAGAAGAACATTTTGGGACGGCTAAAAAGGAAAGCAGGAAAATCTTAGCGGGACGGAGGGAGTATATCAAATTTGATTCTGGTTTTTGCGACTTTGTAAAGCTTTTAATGTAGTTTCTGAATATGTATTTTTTTAAAATAATTCAAGTGTGGATAGAGATCTATTTGTTTTATCATCGATCAAGCATCATAAATCGCAGTATCTCATTCTTAGTGGGACGTAGGGGTGGACTCGGGCCGGGCGGCCCGACCCAGAACCGGCCCAGCCCAGTTACTTTTGGCCCGGCCCGGGGCCTGGTGGGTCCAGCGGTTCGGTTTGGCCCGGCCCGGGTGATGGGCGGTCCGGGCTCAGGCCCTGCTTTAGGCGAACCGGCCCGGCCGGTTCGGGCCCGGTCTGGGCCGGATTTTATTTTTATTTTTTTTGAATTTTTTTTAAGTTTTGGATTGGATTAGGTATTTTGGGTCATTTGAGGTGGTTTGGGGTGGTTTGGGGTTGAGGGGGAGGGGTAGGGGGTTAAATAGGAGAACAAAAGAAAAATGGACCGGTTTGGCCCGGCCCGGTTTGGCACGGAACCGGAACCGGCCACCGGCGGTTCGGGCTCGGGCCCCAGTTTTCTGGCCCGAGGCCCGGCCAGGCCCAGGCCCGAGTCCAACCCTAGTGGAACGGAGGAAGTATTATACGGATACTACTTAATTTTAATTGTATCCTCATAAATGTTTTGTGTATTTTAAATTGTGCGATAACTCTAGAATTACATTTGTGAAAAAATATATAATCATGATGATAACATGATTTTTCTATACTACATATTAAGTTTAGGATATATATTACAGATTTACAGGTTCAAGTTTGAAATATTAACCTCACGCCCTTTAAAGTTTAGGATATTTAAATTATTTTTGAGAATGAGAATCATATCAACTAACTTATTTGAAGTCGGTTTTGGTTAGTGTTACTTATGTTTTACACTTTAATTCTTGACTTCCAAGACTTGCCCAAGAACCAAATAATGTATCCGATTCCACTAATCCACTCACCCCATCTGTTCGAAAATGGACATAATTTACATTTAGCTATAACCCTGAATCAAACCGTTTGAAACTGGACCCGGTTAGCATCTAGCTATAACTGGGATGACAGTGATTGTGCAGCTTTTTTAGAGTGGCAGTGTGGTTCAGTGGTTGTTTTCTTCTTTTTAACTTAAGCAATAGACTTCACAAACCCATTGTGAATGTCTTCAGTCTTGAATCAACCATTCTTGGTGTACACGTTTTTGTACCCATCAGTACACGCATGTGTCTGTGAGAGTTTTTTTTTTGTCTGTGAAGCGCGGTCCACAGACATAAGTTCGCTTGTTTTGTCTGTGGAAAATTTCACAGACAAAACAAACCAGCTTTTGTCTGTGGACCGCACTTCACAGACAAAAAAAAACTCTCACAGACACATGCGTGTACTGATGGGTACAAAAACGTGTACAAAAGGAATTTTTGGTCTTGAATAGTTGAGTTGGGTCGGCCAACCTTAATTTTAATATTTTTTGTAATTGAATTCTAAATACCCCATATTAAGGACAGGCCGCCACTCTTCATTCATAAATGGTGTTTGTGGTATAATCAAATCAGCTGCTTTCTTCAAGATTTGTATTTCGTATGGACTAAAAGCACTTGTAGGTATATTTACATAAATACTATCGAGGTTCTTACATTTTGCTGGAATACAATATGAAGACAAGGCAGTGAGGACTTTTTTTGCTACTTAACCTGAGTTTCGGTAACTTTTTTCAAGATCACAGCAGCATAATTACCAATTGTTCGTTCTGGAGATTGCTGAAGCTGCCTGATTACCGGAAATAACTCTGATGAGCGGAGAAATTGCCGACAAGGCAGATGAGCACACATCTTTGCCAGTGAGAAAAGTGCAATTTTTAGCGGCGACTCGTGTAATGAATCCTTCCTGGTTGGGTTTAGAGCTAGGACTGAATAATCAGCTACCAACTTTAGTAGAGCCTAAAAACCAAAAAAAAAATGTGATTTCAGAGAGAATTCTAAAGGAGAAGAATGGCCCTTTCACCTTCATTTTTAGTTTTTACATAATATTTTCCTTCATTCATTTGAAAAACATGTTACGTAGTACATTTTTACATAATTCAAAACATTCATAAAAATTCAGTCATTCCGTCTCTATTTTAGCAAATTCAGTTCATCTCAAATCTTACTGTTACCAAATGGGCTCTTACTATTAATATATACTACCTCCATTCTTAAATATAGTTGCAACATTTTAAATTTTACACGATTCACGTGCTCTATTTTAACTATTTTATTTTGAAAGCCATTAAAATTTTAAAATTTTAAAAAAATGATTAATTCTCACTTTATTTTCAAGATGTGATTTTTTTGAAATTTTTACAATTAGGGAATTATTATATTAATGATCAAAGTTATGCGTTGGCAAAGGTGAAAATGGAAGTGTTGCAACTAATAAAGAACGGAGGAAGTAATACTGAATGGAAGGGGGTTTTTGATGTGTAGAAAGCATATTCACCTGGATGGCTCCTTTCGAAATAATGTCTTCACAAAGCTTGTTTGAGTTGCGGACAAGATTACTGAGTGCCCCAGCAGCATTAGCTTTGGTTTTATCCTCCACAGCAGACAGGAGCAAATATGAAAGCTGGGGAATGGCTCGTTTGAGCTCATCGTACAATAAGTCACTGTGATAAGCAGCATTGCCAATCTAAATGAGGGGGGAGATGCTAATTTATTAGTAATGTCCTTTGAATTAAGAAATATTGACAATCTGGTAAAAAGTAATACGCGGTAAAACAATAAGAACTCACAGCAAAGCAAGCAAATTTCTGAGTTCTTTTGTCTGAATCATAGCTTCTATCAATGAGGAGACTACTGATTTGATGTTGTCCCTGCCACAGTGAAAGACTCATCATGTTTGACACACAAATGGCGTAAGATGACCTTTTTCGTTTAAAGAGAACTTTTTAAGAGAGAAAGAATACAACTAATACACCTTGATTGGTTTCATACCAGTGCATCATAAAAATATGAGCTATGCCGACACATGTTCCCTATTGCACTGCATGCCTTTGCACGGATATTGGGATCTTCGTGGGTCAAGAAATCCTTCAAGAATCCCATGATATCTGCTGCATCTATGTATGCGTAGAAATCCTGTGCAAATATTTTGAAATCATACAGAAAGCAAAGTACTATGTCTCCATGATCCAGCCAAAAATGTATTAGACAAAGATGGTTACAAGATGAGTCCCCATCAAATATTATCAATCGCATCCACTGTTCTCCTCCATTGATAAATGCTCCACAATACTTTGTAACTTTAAATCAAGAAATGACAATGATGCTACCTTAAAATGTATTGTTTGAGATGGGAGCATGTAGATTTTACCTTTTCCATTCGAGCCAAATCTGAAACAATCATCAGAACATCGAGGATGGCCTCTTTAGGGCATGAGCCACCAAGCAGCCACTTCATTCTGCTTGGTTCCAAAAGACCTTTCCCTAAAAGTTGAGAAGCAAGAGGTCGGTGGCCAGACATTTTGGCAATAAATGCAATAGGCTTTGCTATGTCTTTCTGCTCCATATGTTCCAAACTACCAAGGATAATACCCGGAACTCCTACCTACACTCACAGCACAGATCAGAATCATACATTTAGCAAATCTTTGACAAAAGGGAAACCCGGTGCACGAAGGGATCCTTACAAGGCGAGGGGCCAGGGAAGGGTCCCACCACAGAGGTGTACAAGGGGTAAAGCATTCCCCTGTCAAATTTTGACAAGAGGTTGCTCCCAAGACTTGAACCTGTGACCTCTCACTCACAGCAACACCTTAACCGGTGCGCCAACACTTCAGCAATTTTATGACAAATTGCATAAAAATCACATTGGTTTAATCATGCTTGATCTTTATGGAGACAAGAAAAACTGTGAGAATTGAAACTTTGTTGTGGGGTAGGGGGTATATACAGGTTAAATCACATTTAAATGTGCAGCCACAGACGATATTCTTTGCAGAAACAGTTCCCCCTGGATTAAAAAGAATTAGTTTATTAGTAAATAAAGAGTGTAATACTGACCTCAAATAGAATTTGAATGTACTTTGCCATGTGTGTCTCTATGGCTTTAACCATATCTTTATCTTCAGGACAAACTTGTGCACCAGGTGAGCCCATGTTAAGGAGAAATCCACTGTTAACGGAAGCTGCAGCAGACGGCAAACCTTGAACATTCTGAATAGCCACGAAAGGAAACGCCAACAGATCAATCACGGCATTTATTGTGTCTCTCGTGCCATCCTTCCCTCCACCAGGGCCAGTCCAACTCCTAACAAGCTTAAGATGTGTGTCTGATATTAAATCAGAAAAGGCCTTGATGTGCTCTGTCTTTATCAGTATCTGACGGAAAGTAGATACTCCACCAAACAGGCATTGACAAACTGAAGAAACACTCCAAACAACCCCAATTGGCGACAGCCCAATTTCAGAAGAGTTGCTTTTTGTTAACAAATCAATAAGAAGTTGAGGAACGCCACTTCCACATGACTGCTGCACTGCTAATGGTCCTCCAGACTTCAATCGTGATTCCAACAGCCCGATGCATCCATCCCTTAGTCCGTGCCAATGTGAGAAAATCTGGTTAATCATCTCTGAGTTCATTCCATCTTTTTCAATTGGAAAAGCCTTTAGGTATTCACAAAGCTTTGCTGTTCGAGGGATTAGAGACACAGCTAAGTCAGACTTAGATAACCCTACAGAACTACAGGCCTCAAGGGACAGAATTGATGCAAGAGCTAGCATTGCGGATGCGCAATGAGGTTGACATGATGGTTTTGCATCGGGTGAGAAATGGTAGGCAAGAACAGAAATGCGTGACTGTTGTTTCTTGGCAGATGTGGTGAGTATAAATGATGCAGAATTTCTTCCAGAGAACTTCAGAGACAACGCGATGGTGGCAACGAGAAGACATGAATGTAGAACCAAGACCCCTGGATTGTTTAGCTTGAACTTGGGAACTTCACCAGACACTTCCTTATTTGAAGCAGAAAAGGACAGTATAGAGAATATTTCTGAAATGATAGTGCCATCCCCTCCCCCACCAACAACAGTAGTAACTGGGAGAGAACTTGGTAGACCACAAAGAACATTTGCGGCGACTCCGCTGTGCAAGCAGCATCTCATGACCAGCTGAAAAGGTAAGTCTATTAGATTGCAATTTTGTTTATACTTATAGTAAAAAGTCACTGTGCTAGGATATGGCACTGAAAGAATAAGATGGATTATCCGATTATGCATACTTGACATAAATTACATGAAATTTATTAAGTCAGACAGCTCCATGTCATAAACTTGGCACTGATCTGTATCATCTTTGGATACATAAGAATGAAGGTATTTTGTTATAATTTCTTTTGATGATATAAAACGAGGATCTACGTTATGGCAGTTCATCCGGTCAGGAGATCCTAATACGAACTGCCCTATCTCTCTCTCTCTCTCTCTCTCTCTCTCTCTCTATATATATATATATATATATATATATATATATATATATATATAGATATAGATATAGATATAGATATAGATATATAGATATATAGATAGATATAGATATATATATATATATATTACTTAAATAAAGATGATGGACAAAAATGTAAAATCTTATATGGAGTAACTATATTAGTAACTTTAGTTACTATGATTATGTTCAATCTTACAATACAGTTACCATGATGTTGCACTCATAGTAACTTTAGTCACATTTTTGTTCGTGAGTTTAATTTTGGCAATAAGTTCATTTTCAACCCCACCCCCCACTAATGTTTAAGCCTAGTATAGTTACTCTTAAGCCCAAGCCCAACCCAATTCAAATTTCTGAATCCGTCCCTGATTATAAAATATGCATGTGACATACATGCAAGACCCTTACTTCAGTTTGCTAAGCTTGGCAGAGCTTAAAATGTTCACCTGGTTCAAGGAGTAGCTTAGTGGTGAGCTACTCTCATTCCCCACCAGTAAATTTTACACAGTTCACATTTATTGGATTTAGAATGACTACAACAAGTTGGATTTAGGTGAATATTAACCTATAAATGGACATTTGTTGAGACTCAAGGAAACTATGCATGAAGCTAACATGTAATAGTAGAGCAAGATAAAATTTCACAAAAATGTGAAAACTAGGAAAAATAGTTTTATGGATACCTGTATTGTGGAGCACAAGGAGACCTCAGCACGTTGACGCAGGCAATAAAAAAGAGAGACTTGTATGGGTTTGGACCTCAGAAATGCTTTTGTCACCGCATCAATTATTGTCATTGAATCTTTTATCAACAAAGAGCCTTGTTTGTTGTCATCAATGTGAAGTCTATGAAGAGAGGGCATCCTCAAAGAGTTTAGAGGAAATATGTGGTCATTTTCTTTCATCCAAAGTGTATCAAAAGCATCCACTAGTGACCACAAAGCCCTACAAGCTTCACACGCAGCTCGCAACAAATTTGAAGAGCCGGATATGAGACTTGAGCCTGAAGTTGTTAGGCATGAACATAAGAGATCTGCCAAGGCAGAAGATTGGGCATGGACTAGAATCTCTTTGGCAGTTTCATTCAAGGCTGAAGGGCTAGTAATCAAATCTGGAGTCGATCTTTCAGAAGAAACTTTAAGAGCCTGAGCTACATGAGATAACATTACTGCAATACAACCTGTGGACTCAAACAGAGCTATTCCAGGGGCATCATCTACACACTTAAGGACCTGAAGATTAGAAGTATAGTTCAAACTTTGGAACAAGTTAAAATGCTTTCATCAGATCCTCAAATAAAAAACCAACCTGCGCATACAAGTCAACCAGTGTCATGAAGTGCCTGACATAATATCCTGAAGTGACACCACGTGTATCTAAGAACTTTTTTGTAATTGAAAAGCTCTGCATTAGGACAAAAATGAACACCTCAAAAAGAACCATCGCTTAAGAAATTAATGAGAATATGGCATTGTTGTCTAACTTCTAAAGCTGTGTATATTATACAGCGCCTAAACAATATATCAAATTTTATTAAAACAAATAAGATCAAATGTGTAATGTGTGAGGGCAGTAAATCCTGCCAATGTATCTTTTATTTTTAAATCCTTCTCTCATCCTATATTTTATAGTTTCGTTTACAGGAGTGTCTGCTTAGAATACCTTAACAACCAATTCAATACCATCAGCAGTTCTAAGTTCAATAATAGAAGAAGTGAAGGCAAAAAGTTCGCTTATGATTTCATCAAGAATCCCACTTGAGTTGATAGCCCCAGCTGTGACCAAGTTCAAAAGAATTCTCAATGACTGGTTTGATGTCACATGGTCTTCGTCCCTGTGGAGAAAATTAACTTCTAGTCATCATAAAGTACCAATAGCATCCCTAGAAATACTTTAAGTAAGCTCATCAAGACAAAAAGGTAAGAAATGATAATTACTGATACTGTGATATATCAAATGGTTAGCATGTTTGTCATAAGGACATTTACCAGCAAGAATCTGCTGGTCTGTTGCGCCAACTTTTTAGTGGAAGTAAAACAGTTGCCAATGCTTCATTATCTTGACCAATCATTTTTGCACCCTTAACTGTCCGCGAGTTATTTTCAAAGCGGTCCAAGGTCTGACAACCTAAAACAATCATATAACAAGTCAGTGGTCCAGTACAGCTTTCCCAAGATGTGTGGACTGGAGTAAAATCTAAATCTCTAAATATCATTTTAGTTTTTAGTCTCTCCATAGTATTATCTGGTTTCCTAATATGAAGATAACTAACATCAAAACTTCCTTACTCCACGACTATGAGCTTTCAATCCGTTTCATAGCGGTCAATACTTGTAAACCTCATAGCAGTGTGACCTTATCTTTTCAGCATCAAAAGAGATGAAATGACTTGCAAGAGCATAGAATTGAGAAACAATTATGGTTCTCATGTCAGAAGTAATGAATTAATATATCATACTCTTTTTTGCATTTTTCCTTTTATCTGTATATTACTATATTATATGTTTAAATCAAACACCACACTAACTCACTAATGAAGGTTATGAAACTATGGGAATCCTAGGTTTGGTACTCCAAAACAATGTACCATAAGCAGCTGGGGTACAAGTCAATTTTTAAAACAGAAATTTGAATCGTGAACAGGAAGACCTGATTTTGGAAGCAAATTGTAACTTGTAAGGGTGCATATTTAATAATAAAATAAAACATACATATACATTTATATAAGGAAATTTGTAAAAGATATAAAATATTATCATTTCAAATGTACAAGTGAAAAAATCATTGCATAAATTACTTAATCCTTGTTTGCTGCAATTATTTTATACGGAGTATAAGCATGTAAGTAAATTATGTTGTGCCCTTCGTAAAAGCAACTTCAACAAAGACGAAGAGATGTGATGGCCAAAAAGGGACAATGCAGAAGTGGAAAACACTGCAACGCGAGCAGGCCTGTCCATAAAGCGACAACAGTGTTGGATGACATGCATCTTCACATGACAGTGAATTGGACGGATAAAGATAAGATTCACACAATACACATTGTGATTCAAGACTAAAAACGATTCATTAAGAAATTTGTATTGTGCTTAGCATATTCCATATTGAATCAAAAAACAAATTGTATCAAATCATACCATCCTCAATAGCAAGCAAAAATCAGACAGCATCTACTGATTTTTACTCTTTGTTAAAATGCAGCAAACTACCGCAAGAAGAAGTACGAATAAGTGAATAACTTACCAGACAGTACATCATTGGTATTTGACACTTGGACCTCGTTATTTGGTGAAGAATTGGCTATATCTATAGCCGGACTATTTGAATGGGCATCAGTCTGAAGACTTCCAACATTTCCATTTCCACTTGTTGCATGAAAATAGCTTTTGCCTACAAATATAGCTGTTGAGGTGGATAGATTCACAAGAACTCAATGAGTATTCTTATTCAACAGAGATCTTACTTTCAGGAGTTGAAAAATTCAATCCAGCTGTTTGAATGTTTCCATCGCCCCTCCAAGTTGCATCACTGCCCCTAGCAGGATCTTGAATTTCCTGGAAATTCACAAGATAAATTGGAAATCAGAAAATTGATAATGCAATTGAAGATTATATTAAAAATAAATTTGTGTGCATGTGCATAGAAGGCAATTACCGCAACGTCCACATACTCGTGAGTTTCTTTAACGAATGGATGCTCAAGTAGAGCAGGCCAAGAAAGTCTGTTTTGTGGTACCTGCATCATGGATTCAACAACTGAATTAGTTAAATGCCGCTGGAACAGAAGTATTGTCCAAGTTATTTCTGATGTCTTGGAAGACACGGAGAACCTTATTAAGCAGCCCCTTAAGGAAACTTTTAAAATTTGCAGACATGTTATCTGGATATTTAACTGGATCCTGAAAAGCAACAACCAAAAGCAAATTAATGATGAATTTTATCTTCACCTTTCAATTGGATTTGTTAGAGAAGGTTGTGTACCTTGATAATGTGCCTGACTAGTGCGTAAACTGAATTCGTATAAAATGGAGGCTGGCCTACAAAAAGCTCATATCTGCCAAAAAAATTGTAATGCAATAAAAATGAGAAAACAAATTGGCAACTCAGAAAGCTAGTAGACAATGTAAAGAAAGGAAAACTTCTCATTAAATATGTTTGTATGGGCCAAAAAATAAGTATACAATAATGCAAAGAATCGTATTCTGTTTAGCACTCCATTTTGTGTGTCACTCCTAATATGTATTCAAATTATCAGAGATCTTGCGTGACAAATAATACGAGTAAGTTCATCCTAGACAATAAGTAGTAGAATCTTATGTGAAAAATAGGGTACACATGTAGACAATGGTAGACAAGCATGCACTGCCAAGAAAGTGAGAGGGTAATAGCTAGCGTCTTTTTTCCCCGCACTCACATGAACCGTGAGTGATTACTATAATTATTCATTGAAAATGAAGCACATTAACATTAAGTCCCTATGGTCAAGGTAGTTATATTAGAGCAAGTGGACTGACTTCATGCCATGTAAGTACTGTTGCTTTAATGATATCATCTAATATCTGATCAAGGAAACATTGCATACAATATGACACCAAGTGACCACAAGTCGGCAGTGTGGTTGTAGGGTTGTTCTCGTACCAACTCTGGAGCCATGTACAAAGGAGTGCCTGCAACAAGTTCACCAATAAGGAAGTGAAGGAATGTCTTGAGAATAACAAACATCAACATGTAGTAAAAATGAGAGACGTCTCTGCAACTATATGCCGATGAATGTGTGAAGCAAAATTCACCTTTTATGGATCGTAAGACAACTGTGTTTGTGGACATAGCTCTAGCAAAACCAAAATCACAAAGCTGTTGAAATCAATGACAAAGAACAGAAACAGAAACAAAAACAGGATCACTTTGTTAAGCATACAAAGAGAGTATGAAGCAATTCATCTAAAATAAAAACAGCATTTACTCACCTTGATTATAGATCCAGAACCGATAAGAATATTTTGTGGCTTCATATCACGGTGGATAATGCGGTTTGAATGCAAATAATGTAATGCTCTCACCTGAAAGCAATAAGAGAAAAAGAGTATAAGAAAAAGAGATGCATCAGGTACAGACAGCCTTGGAGAGAATATGGGTGGGTTCTTTAGCATCCTTAACCAGGGCTATAAATTAAATTCCAATTGGAGCCAAATACCAACTGTTTGGCAATCGCTTGAACTTGTTCTTCTGGAAGGCATTTGTCATCTTCGATGATTTCAAAAAGTTCACCCTGATATACAGTAATAATAAAACACATGAAATAGTAAGCATGTATATGCATATTTCATCACCTGTATTAAAAGGCAATGTTATGAAATATATGAATATGCTTGAATGCATCTATGCAAGTATAAGTCATAGAAATCATGTATAAGAACATTTAGTTTCAGAGCGCCTATTACCTGCGCAAATTCTGTCACAACACAGAACTCTTGTGGACTTTCAAAAGAATCTAGCATCTCAATTATATTTTCGTGCTTTAACTTTCTGAGAATCTGCACCAATTAATCACTTGTATGAGCTATGGCATGTAGTACGCTGTTTTTTAACCAAGTAGCCAAGAGAGGAAGACTGTTGGGTTTGAGAAGGAAATGTGATTCAAAGTAGCAAGTAGCAAAATTAATCACATCAAAAGATAAGACTTTGCAAGTAACATTTTCATAAAGAAATCATCAGTACCAATATTCTGCAACCTGACCTACATAGTCAAACAAAAACACTAAGACTTGACAAGTAAAGAATATAATGAGAATCATCAAAGAAAATGTGTCTGTAACCTAGCTTACATAATTTAGTTACTGCATCATTATCCATAAGCATTTCAAACAACGCGTACTATATTTACTATGTCAAAATGAAGAAATGAATTGATTTATGGAATACCTCAATTTCCTGCCTCAAGTTATGGATATCCTTATCACTTTTGCCATGCTTGGGTATAAATTTCATTGCAACGGTCTAAACAAAAACAAAAACAAAAAAAAAACATTGTGTACAAAGATAATAACAATTTGGAAAAAATATAATAACCAATTTAATTTCAATTGGAATGTTGAATAACAAACACACTAAAAGGGGAAATACCTGGCCTGTATACTTTCGCCTCCCTTTGTATACCTTCCCGAAGGATCCCTCCCCTACAAGCTCTATGACGTGGTAATTCTCCACGCCCATCTCCTGCAACCTATGAAGCGCTAAAACGCCAAATCTAGTGAGAAATCGAAGAGAGCTACACTCAGAAACCTGTCGAGCACTCCACTTGTCGTATGGTTAGCCGAATACGAGTTCAAGTGTTTCGGGCACGTCAGGAATACGTCTGGACACGACAGCGAACGGCACAAGCTACACTCAGAACCCTGTCGAGCACTCCACAGTGAAGTTTTTATTCGGCAGCCAATAGAAGTTGAGCAGTGAATTTGTTGGTACTGTGACGGCGGAAGATATGAATCCGGCGGTGTTGATGGGCTTTTAGGTGCTTTGCCTGCGAAGGAGGGCGGAGAGGAATTGTGGAGGCGACGGAGATGGTAGGGCTGAGTCGATGTTACCGCTGCTCGCACAGTCTTGTCCTTCTCCACCTGACACGTGTATTTTCCGTTTTGTTTGCTTTTCTATTCCTCCCCTTTCCCTCTTATATTCCTGAAATTTGAAATTTAAATGTTTTTTTGTAGTGATTCAAAATGTTTTTTAATGAAAAAATGCTTGTTTTTTTAAAATTAATAAACAACACCATTACCATAGGCTCAAGATAATACAAGTAGAAAGAATGGCATGTGAACTATAAAGCCTAGCAGGTTGTGAGGTTACCGGTGTATGTGAGATCTCGGGTTCGAAACCCACTAGCACCAAAAAGGGAAGATGAGGGAGGTCTTGCTCCCAATTATTCTTCCTACTTTCATGGAGTTGCTCAGCAGCTAAGAAGGGAGATGATGGAAAATGCAGATAGTGGGTCTGCGTGGTAGGAGTACCACCCTGTTGCAGCTTGGAGCACAGGTGATGGATGTCCGATCCTGTTGGATTTGTCCTGTGAAACCAGTACTGATGAGGCTGACTGTGATCAGATCCGGATTTAACTATCTAGGAGCTTTGGAGGGTAGTTCATAGACTCCAGGATTAGGGAAGCGCAAGCACCGACGTCAGGATCAACAAAAAAACTATAAAGCTTTATTTTTTACATTTGAAGTCCTTTTTCCGATTGGTCCTTCTTTTGAGTCTTGTACTCAGGAAGAGATTAGGAATCGGAAGTGTTTTAAATGGACATTTGAATTCTCAATTTAATACGTTATGTACAATAATAATGGGGTAAAAAATGAAAGATGATATGGAATACCCAAGTCATTCATTATGAACTGGTTCGGTTCTGGTTGTTGGGGTAAAATATATCGTACACGGTACAACCGGTCTTCTCCTTGCTCTTGGCCTTCTGTGCGCTTCTTCCGATCTAGCTTCCCTTTTTCGATCTAGCTTCGCTACCTTCCATCACTGTTCGCCGGCTGTTTGTTCGATCGTTCGCTTCGCTATTCGTTGTCTCCTTATCGCTTGTCATTGCTCACGGATGAACGACAGACTGACCACTCGCAATTCTCCAGCAAGAATGCAACACTCAGACTCCGGCTTGCGCGCAGCTCTAGCGGGTGTATAGGGTTGCACTCTTTCTTTCTTTTTTGAACTCTTTTCGTTTTTTCTTTTTTCTTTGGTTTGATGAGTTTGGTAACTTGTTTGGCTGCAACTTAGGAAAAACCTAAGTTATACGTAGTTGTACATATATGGGCATACACAAAAGAAATTTCGAGCATAATACACATTTTAGATGAGTTTTTTTTTTATTTTTTTGAATGCTCATTTCATAATTTGTGTATACTCATTTGATATTAGTGTAATACTCAATTTAAAATGTCACATTCATGCATATTTCAAAAATATAATATTACAACAGGATTCTAATATGTTGCTAAGGAATCCTTTTTTATGTTGATCTCAAATGAGCTTTATATTAAACTCAAATGAGTATACGTCTAAAAAAATGAATATTGAGCACATTATAAATGAGTTTATGTTAAACTCAAGTGAGTTTAACGCCCAAAATGATGAGTACACATAAATGAGCTTTTTAATTTTTTGATAATCGTCAAGTACCTTGTGGTCTGATGGCATCACTGTGACACTCCCAAGGAGGAGGTCACAGGTTCGAATCTCATCTCAGTTCAAGGATGTTGGCATTAACGTGAGCAGATACTATATAGGTTAGATAGAATTGTCCAAAAAAAATTGATAATCATTTGGTAAGTTACGCATGCTAATTTCGTACTGCTTTATGCTCATTTTAAAAAGTTGCACATTTCAAACATATCATACTACATTAGATTCACATATTAAAATTAATTGAAATTGATTATAGACATAATTTATGAATGTTAATGATCGAAAAAATAATAAAGAGAAAGTGATATATAAGGAATGAATCAGAGATCACTGATGTTCACTGGTAGGCTCCTAATACTCAAAAGAACAAGCTCGATGCTCATCAAAATTGCATCAATGCTCATTTAAGAAAATTACAAGTTTGCCATCAATTGTACGGCTGGCACCGAACAACCGGTTGTGAGATATACGCTTCCAGTTGTTGGACTATAATTTGTTAAAGGCTTGGCTCCAAATCCTTACCAGAGGTTTAATCTTATATTCTCATTGAAAATGTGTTACCCCAACCGTTAAAGAATGTTTTTTTATGAATCGCCTATATTGGTCTCTAAATGATGACTTGGTTGAATTGCAGTGATGATTCTGTTGAAGTAATTCGCCTCAGGGATATCAACATTTATAAATAAAGGGTCTCTGTAATACACTAAGTTAATTTCGACTGATGTCGACCCAAAACCGCTTCTGAGATCATCAGGCCGAAGTTACTCCTCTCTTAGCTAAACACGATAGATTCGAGCTTGACCTCTACCTCTGAACTCGAGACCTCACATGAAAAATGTGGACTTGGACATTTCAGCACTTGAATTCCACAACACCTATGATTGCATCACCAGTGTGACACTTGTCCAGGGCTGACGTCACTCAGACATTTACACACAGAAGAGTCCAGACTTACTCGTGTAGCTTGTCTGTGCATTCCAGTACATAAAAGGACAAATTTTGGTGCAATGGTATCAACCAGCCAATTGCTGATTATTATCTCACCAATTAGCTTTACACTTGTCACTACTTTATTAGGAGAATTGATTTTACTTATTGTCCAAGTGGACCAAGTATTTCCTTTTGCACTATAAGTATTATCTTTCAACTTGTGGAAAAGGACTGTCATTTCTATTCCCAAGCTTGTTGTTACGCTGTAGAATTTTATACTCGATCTATACTTGGCATATTTTCCGACTCTCTCTCTCTATTTTGCCTACCCCTAGGCCCGTAAAACTATCATCACACAGTCACACACAATAGAGGGTATATTTTGTGTGTAGAACTATATCAATTTTTTTCACAATTCTAGTGGTGAGTATAGATAGTGCCACAAAAGTAAAGACAAATATTTAATGAGGGAAAATCCATTGACCAAAGAAGGCAGTTCTTATTCTTGTAGGGATGGCATGTACTGTAAACTGTCACCAATAAGCAAGGTTGTTAAAATCGTACTTTTGAATCGAATTAGTAGAAGTTTTTGAAAATTGAATCGTAAATCGTAATTTTTTTACTAAATATATATAAATAATTATAAAACAAATGAATATTAAAATAAACCCGCAAGTTAATAATATTATGTCATTCCATTACATAAAACTATACATACAAGGTCATAAACAAGATTTATAAACTATTTTTATAATGTAAATGTAGTGAATAATATGTCGTAACATTAACATATGTAAAACATAAAAACAATTAAATAACACAAGAATTCATTGCTTTCATTAAATACATTATTGATATTATTATTATTATTGTTATTATTATTATCACTATTATTATTATTATTGAAACTATGTATCAGTTTCTAGTAGTTAATCTTAATAAATTTAAAACATTTTCACAAAAAACTTATAACGATTTTGTTATGATTTTGTACACGATTTTGTACGATTCCTTTACGATTTTGTATTATTTTATGAGTTTACGATTTTAAGTCTGCATATGAATCCTTACTTCCGTAGTAGAATAATGAGAATTGGAGTTGGGATTGGAGGATATATGTGATTGAGAAGGTTAGCGTCTTTCATTTGCTGGTGCAAAAAAAACTAATTGTTTATGAATGAAGAAAGGGGGAATTGTCACATGTCTGATGATGTTTTCAGTCCAATCTATAATCGTGAAGAGGAGTCAATGCTTCATGTACTCCGAGATCTCCCCTTTGAACAATCAGTTTATAGTAAAGCTGGTTTGGGTCTACCAAGGACAGGCGATGATAGCCCAAATAGCCTCAAATGGATTCACAGCCATTGCCAACACTCCAAGGGTGTTTCAGGCAGAATTCCACATGTGACTAGGTTTGCTTACACAATATGGTTAATCTGGATACAAGAAATGTTCATATTCTTGAAGGAATTTAACCTGACGCGAATCGTTGAGGATTACCCAATTGTTTACAGACGAATATACTTGTGTGCTCACTTGCAACATGTTCACGCAATATAGATTGGATAGGTCTATTAAGTGGATCCCACCAGAGTCAAGATGTGTTAAACTCGATTGTGTTGGATCTTGTCGGGGTAAAGAAAAGAAAGCCGAGGCGGGTGGACTGATACGTGACCACAGGGGAAATGTATTAGTGGCTCTATTCTGAATGCTGAGAGAACCGGTAGTTACAAAGCGACGCTTAGGGACTCTGAGGCAAGGGCTTTTGTTGGCATGGGGTCTAGATTTGAATAAAGTTTTCGTTGAATTGGATTCTGAGAGTATATTAAAGTTGCGAAGGAAAGCAATGTAAAAAATGTTAATACTATGGGAATGCTTATTCGGGACCATCAAAAGGTACTTGCAGAAGAAAGGTTTTTCCAATCACAACACACTTTCCGTGAGGGGAACATCTGTGCAGACAGAATGACTAATGTGGCACATCGCTCTCAAGGAGTTAATTATGTTACAGGAAGCGGTTGCTTGGATTAAACGTTTCTTCTAGGAGGATGCTAATGGATTAGAGATTATTAGTTTTTTTTTTGTTTGGCTCTTCCTTTCCGATGTATAAAAAACACATGAATTTTATCACTATAAAAGAAAAGAAAATTAAACTATCCATCCCTCCAAGTGATATAGTTCACTCGTCCTATAAAAATCGATGAAAGTAAAGTTATGTATAAATAAAGAAATGATAATTTTGTCTACACAAAGTAGAGAAAAATAATGTTAAACACCATTTTTTTGCTTCAAAATGGAATGTTGATTTTTCTAGGGAGTTGCGACAATTAACACGTAAGGTTGATTTCGCACACTGAATTGTACGAGGTATAATAATAATAAAAAGTAAGGTTGGAGTTATTTTCTAGTTATATTGGTTGAAGTTACTGTAGAAGTTTATTTTAGTTATTTTTCATATAATGTTTTCTTTATTTTATTAAAAAAATATTTCGAATATAAATTTTTAATAAATTAGTAGAATCAGACAGTCCAGCCTCTTCAACCAAAACTTCATAATTTTTTAACAGAATAGTCGATTTTGGTAATACCAAATGGGCTCTAAATAAGGAAAGCTAACCAACTTTTATGGAAGAGAAGAAATGTTTTATTCACGTGGGCTCGAGAGAATCTTCAATGAGAATTTGTAGTCTTTTGACACTCTCACACGAGGGTCTCATTTTTTAGCTCACAATTTTATGTAGGAATGTTGAACTTACATATCTTCATATTTATTTTAATGTTCATCTTCCTATAATACTTTTTAATACACTTTTATCCACTTTGCTCCTCTAATCTCGTGTAAAGTGCATGTGTGGGCATTGTCATTAACATCTGCACTTTATTTCTATCATTCTCTTCTTTCTCATTTTTTCCTACTACCATTTTTATATATTATATTAAAATAATCATTCTGCTGAGATATATTATCTCGATCTATTACAGTTCAGGAGCTCAAGACTTTACACAGTACGGAACCCATCTCCGCCTATCAGGCCTACTTCAACCTTTGGGCCCATTTCGGCTCACTTGGGCCATTAAGGTGGAGAGCATCCTCTCCCCCCTCTATCTATAAATAGGGAACTTTCCCTCCTTATGAGGGACCTTCTTTTGGATCTTTTCCTTCTTCCCCACACCCAACTTCTTTCTAAAATAGCTTGCAAGACTCCATTAACGGGATCTCAAATTGTATATCTTTATCTTTATATAATATAAAGTAGCAGAGTTGGGGCAACAATTGGAGGGAAAAATCCCGCACAAATTAAGGGCAAAATGGGAAACTAATGTGCAAAAATTGAAACCCCGCCTGTTAGTCGATTTATGCAGTCATGTCTAACTTTGGTAAGATTAGTACCTTCATCTTATTAAAATGGTAAGTTATTTAATAATTTATTATTAAAATGGGAAGATGGTAACACGTTTAAACAATTAAACATGGTAGTATATTAGCTGATAGCCGATCTGCACATAGTTTATTACTTTAGCAAGATATGTCACGTGTTTAAATTAAGATGGCTATTGGCTACAAAAAAAATTAAGATATCCCTAGAATAAATAAAATACACAAACCACATTGCTAATCGCACACGTACCGTTATCATATTGCTCTAAATAAAAACACATACTATCCCCTTCACCCTATGGAGTATGGCCCCTATTATTGGAATAAATGAGAGTGATGTGGTTTTTAAGAGAAATATATTTATGTGATTGATAATGAATTGGTAAAGGGATAATAAAGTAAGAATGTATTGGAGCCACACAAGTATTGTCAAATATGTTATGAGACAAATTTAGTTGGACGGATGGAAAAGAAAAAGGTTGGACAATTATAGTGGGACGGAGGGAGTACTACATATCATATTGCTCTAAAAAAGAAATTCATTTTAATATACAATTTCTATTAAAATGTTAAATTTTCACTAAGAAAGTTTCCATTGTGAAATTTAGGTGACATTCTACATTTTCACTTACAAAATTTATATATAAATAATCGCATTTTTCAGTTCATTCTAAAATCGGGTACCAGAAATTTTTCGTAGTAGGGCCAATATATAGTTATCCGTCTACAAGGCATGTCAGAAATGTCGATCTCGATAATTTTCAACCCATAAGCATTGAATGAAGGGTTCATGTGCGTGTGATACAGTAGCGGCAAGTTACAATGTACGAGCGCTTGAGATGATTTTACTAGATAGAAGGTAATTTCAATTATATTTCAAAATTTACCTTCTCAATTAAAGTTTGTGTAATTTTATACTGTGTAATTCAAACATATTTTTGAAGTTTAATTGTAAATATATTGTAATTAAATAATTATTCTATTCAAATTTAATTTACTAAATACGAATTTATAATAATATAATTTCGATTTTATATAAACTCTATTTTTTGATAAATAAAGTTTTTAAGTAAAGCAGAAGGTAATTCCAGTGCTTTTCAAAATATAGCTACATAATTGAATAATTTTTCGTCCAGAACTATTTTATTTAATACACCCTCATAATTAAATAATAATTATGAAAATAGAAAAAACAATATTGCCATAATACTTTGTGCTTAATTATGAACAAGCAATGTTAAAATTGAATTAATTTAAATAGTTTTTTTAAGTTCATACTTTGTGTAATTAAAAGAAATTTGTCATGATCACTTCAAAATGTATTCATAATTACACAATTATTTAATTCGAATTTAATTTACTAAATCCATCTCCATAATAGAATAATTTGGGATTTTTCTTATCCAAATGATTAAATAATTTTTCTAATGTTCTCAAAAAAGGATTTTTCTAAATCATAAGGTAACTTGAGTTCGTTTCAAAATTTAGCTTCATAATTAAATATTTTTTGTAACTTTAGTTTAGCAAAGAAAAATCTTTGATCAAATAACTTATAAGGAATCAATGTGAACAACATGCATGTTTAACGTAGTAATTTATATTATTTCATATGTTATTGCTCATACTATTGAGAAAGATGATTAATTTGATGGAGTTATGTTTGCGAACGACAATCCAAAAATGGGACGATAAATATTGTATTGGAAAATCTGTAGTACGTTAAATTAAAAAAAAATGTTATATAGAAATCACATGTATTAGACTACTTCATTTAATTACATTACTTTGTTGTTATAGGGGTAACCGGTTTGGATGTACATTGTGGGCGGATGTGGCGAACTACATGTGACATCTTCTGAATAGTGAGCACTTTTTGTTATGTTTGAAATTTGGTTGACCATGCATGATGTTTAATGATCCTTATATTAATTTAGATAGATTTTGTAAAGTTATAATAACATGTTCAATGAATTCTGATTTGTTTAATTTAATTTCCCTAATTTCATAATAGCAAAAGGCTATTTTGACACTCCCAAGTGATGTTGTGCAACTTATCTACAAGTATATGATCTCATTAGAATCTGGAGAAATGAAGACATATTTGAATTTGGGAAAAGGTGCAAATAAGCCCACATACTAACTAAAAAAGGTCAAATAAGCCCTTATATAGAAGGCTCTGTCTGGCCGTCGTCGGATCTTATTTGGGTCGTCCCGATTGAATGTCGTCCCGATTGGATTGTTAGCTGAAATTTGATATGAGTAAACTAAACTTAATGAATAAGATGCTCAAAAAAATTCATCTAGACATTCCACCAGGAACCGCCCCAAATGGCGATGGGCGGACAGAGCCTCCTATATAAGGGCTTATTTGACCTTTTTTGGTTAGTGCGCGGGCTTATTTGCACCTTTTCCCTTTGAATTTTGAAGCTCATGCTAACTTGAAGGAAACATTCAATTCATTGAAGTGCGTACTTAATTTTTTTTTAACACCATCAATGCATAAGGGTTACATACTCATAAATTGGAGCTAAAGGTCAATGTACTTAATATGTAATGAGAAACATTGACAAGTCCCTTGGCTAATGTATTGGTCAAAAGGTTTTGATTCCACGGTTATCATTGATCCCGTCATATAACAGAATTTCTTTCAAATTTGAATATAGGAAATTCCTAATCGTCTGTTTTTACGCATGGTCAATTAACATAACCATGTCAAGGGTCACCTGAAGAAGTGGACTGAAGAGTGACGACGAAGGTCATGCTATCAATACCATTAATAATTTGATTTATAAATAAGTTTTTGTAAAGTAGAAACATTTATGATTCTTCAGTTTTATAGTTTTATGAGACTTACCAAAAATTGTATTATAATTTAGATGTTTTTACCAAGACTTATTTCAGTCTCAGACTAAATCAGACCCGGTCAAATTGTATCAGACCAAACCTAAACAGATCACTAGACAAGAACAAACCGGCTCTTGACAGTTATAAAATACACAGAGACTAGACACCTTCCAGACCACACCAGTTTAGATCAGACTTAAATAAACCAGACAAGACCAGGTCGGAAAAAAATCCCATTTTTATTAAAACATCCTTAATTCCATTATTATCACATAGAACTTAATGTTACACCCTATGGTTTATGTTACTTTTTACTTTCAATTTTCATGCAAACCAACTTTAATTTTCTTTCAATTACTATTTTTTTATTAAAGCTACAATATAAAATATATTTTCTTTTTATTTGACATAAATACACAATACACATCCTTATCCTTATAATAATATGTTATTCTATATATTCCAGATATCCCGTGCATCGCACGGGTACTTCGTCTAGTTGTAATAGTGAGGAGAGTCCTAATGAGAGAGAAAGAGCTTGGACATTAGCCTAAAAAGTCATGTGGTTTTATCCCTTTCGGGTTTCCACGTAAACTGAGTGTTCATACACATTTATACATATATTTACTATATTGTGTTGGATTAAACTCAACACTAGCGCCGTCTGTGAGAATCAGTTCAAAAAGATTACATGTGTTTTTAGCTTTTTCTACAAAAAATCCATAAGGAAATGGACTGATTTCAGCAAAAAAGAAGAAAAAAATGGTGATTCGGGAGATCTGGGCCGTCGGGATCTTGCTCCGTCAAACTGCCGCCGCCGGAAATCTGCCAAACTGCCACCGGGTAACGTCAGGGGCTCGTTGAGCCAAGCAAAGTTCGCTGCACCAGCGGAAGTTCAGAGGAAAGGTAGAAGAAATTTAGATCTTGAATTCGAGGCTTTGGGCCGGGGACCTGTTGGTCTGTCCGTCGCCCACACGAAAAAATTCGCCAAATTGTCCGTATATTATACCACCCGTCACGAAAAAGTTCGCCAAATTGAATTTTTTTGAACAATGATAATCTACTTTGACCAATGATATTTTTTAATACGAAATTATTTAAAATATGAAAGTTATATCAACATGTTCCTTATTCAAAATACTTTCGGAAAAGTATAAAATTTATAAGTTATATGCAAATATAATAATTAAAATTATTTTCCAAAATTTGCAATCATTAATTAAGAAAAGTTAATGCAGTGAACTTTTTCGGGACGGAGATAATATTACATTTATATGCATGTTTTGTGTATCATGCAAATGAATATTCCTTTTTTTTTAAAGGCAAATGAATATTCTTTGAATGTAAACGAAAGTGATTTCCAAAAAGAAATTAGAGAAAAAATTTAGACACGGAGGTAAAAACAGTCGGGCAATATAGCACGCACATCTCGTGCGTTTTAGTAGGCCCCGTTAACCCGTGAGTCAACGCCGGCGACTCTTTCGATCATTCACAGAGCAGTGGATGCGAGTTCCTCCCCAATTCACACACTTAACCCTAAATTGATTTGAATTTCCCCACACTAAACTCGATCGATCCCTGTAATTTTCTCACAAAACACCTAGGAATGAGTTCTCCATAATTCTGAATGGAAACCCTAACCCTACCCCCGGTCTGTTCATCCCGATCGTCCGAACCTGTCTTTCTGCAAATCCATTTCACCCTCTTCTTTTCCGGAGGATGATCAATCGATGCCCTGAATCTTTAATCGTTTTATCACTACACTGTTTGTATTTGTAAGCTCTCCCAATTTCCCCCTTTTACGCTAACAGTATTTTTCGTTTGCGTCACATAAAATTCGGGGGAATTAACTGAAGTGTACTCATACGATGCTTGTATTTTAGCAATTTGTAAGTGTGTAGATATATAGCAATATACTACTGGGGGTTGTAATTATTTGTAGTGTCAGTGTGTGTGTGCGACTGTGTGTGTGCGGGTCAGCGTGTGTGCTGGGAAGAAATGGGGAGAGCGGAAGTGGAATCAGGACTGATTGATTGTGGTGTTGGGAGTATTGTTTGGGTCCGGAGGAGGAATGGGTCATGGTGGCCGGGTAAAATTCTCCGGGCTGATGAGCTGTCTGCTACTCATGTGATCTCTCCTCGATCAGGAACTCCAGTAAAGCTTCTTGGGAGAGAAGATGCCAGCGTGTAAGTTGGTCTTTCAACTTTTCAGTTCAACCTCTATCATTTTTGCTTGACATTTTGAATGAAGTAGAAGAGTCGAACATAAATTGGTGGGTACCGTTAGGGATGTGCACTTTTATTGTGGGTTACTTCCACATACTGTATAAGTATTTATGTAAAGCATCTTTCAATGTTCTTAATTGAATTTCCAGGTTTTAGGTAATTGCATGCTATTAGAAACTGATCATTGATGAGTGTAATAAGTTCAATGCTGAAGAGTGAAGTCTCTGAAAGAGTGAAAGGAGAAGAGAGAATAGTGGATGAAGTTTGGCTATAATATATTTATCTGAGTTATATATTTTACATTAGTGTTGGATGTTTCACGCGTCATTAATTAATATCTTTGTCAGCTACCAGATTACAGAAAAAAGAGAAAAGCAATATACTATTGGAACTCGTTAATGACAATCTTTATAATTCCTTTTTAGCTTGAAACTAGGCGGTGTACTATGTTTCTGATGAAGACATAAAGAGCTGCATCATACGTAGTATTATAGGAAAAAGAAAGAACTGGTCGTTGAGAAGGTAACTGAAGGGGGGTTGTGCCAACGCAGGCTGTAGTGGAATAACTAATGCTTCAAAATGCTTTTATAGGATTATAACGCTTATTTCATCACCAATTATGTTGCTACTCATGAAGTTATGCTTTCTCTAACAATGAAAGTGTACAATTACTAATTTTGGCTCCTATTTATGCTTTATTGCAACATGTACTGCTGTTTAATTTTTTAGGGATTGGTATAACTTGGAGAAGTCAAAGCGTGTGAAGGCTTTTAGATGTGGAGAGTTTAGTGATTGTATTGAACGAGCTGAAGCTTCTCTAGGTATGCCTCCCAAAAAAAGGGAGAAGTATGCACGCCGTGAAGATGCAATACTTCATGCTCTTGAACTTGAGAGGCAACTAGTTGTTAAAAATCATGGAAACAAAAGCTGTTCATTGAATACCAAGATTAGTAAAGCATCCGTACAATCTAAAAATCAGGATGGAGAACAGTTCCACTTGAAATCCCATCAAGCTTCTGAAAGAGATGATCCAACCCTCAAGGGTGAGAACAAAATTGATTTTTGCGGTGTATATATAGCCCAAATGCAAAACCATCAAATTATGGATGATGATCCCAGTGCACTTCATGGGGTGAGAGGTTTGCAGAGTAAACATCCTGTTTCTTTAAATGGTGACCCCAAAGATCCCTGTGATAGCAATTTTCTTATTGAAGGGAGTCCTAGAAATGAAGGCATAGACAGTGGAGATAAAGAGAATTTGTTAGCTGAGGAGGGAATTCTTGTGACGAAGCATTACAAGCGCCGTCGTCTTGTTCAAGTATTGCAGACCACTGAAAAGTTTCCAGTTTCTTCTTACCTCCAGCCTGATGTGAGCTCTTCTTTCGTGTCTGAAATTGAGGAAGAGCAATCTGGAGTAAACCACATAAAAAAAGCAAGGTATACATACCTAGCAGCATCTGAATCTGGAGACAGTTTTGGTGGTAAGAAGATTGATCTTCCCTCTCTGACTCATGAGATATCTACTGGTCATCAGCAGGCAGTTTTATGTGTAGAGAACACTTCTGTATCTAAACAATACCCTGAAACTGATTCTCCTGAGAGTGATTCTCAAGAATCAGTTACAGATGATGATATGGCTACACTCTCAGGTCTATTTTCACTTGTTTTATAAAAATATTATATAATAATTATTCACATCTTTTCCTTAACAGTTACAATGACTCTGCCAAATTTTGTATTTCTTATAAACAAAAATTCGATCATTTCACTAGCCTTTATTACAATAAAAGAACAGGGGGTCATTGCATTCTTTTAAAATTAAATTTATTTTTCTTTTCTTTTAATTTTTATTTATTTGAGAGTGCAGGAGGTGCCACTGAATCTATAGAATTCCAACCTAAATATCTGGGAAGATCTGAAGCACCACCAGGTGAACATGGAAGCACACAAAGTAACAAACTTGATGACATTTCAGGACCCGATTCTCACCCGTTACTTGAAGACAAGACTGTCACTGGTCTCAATGCCGGTGTTCGGGTCTCAAAATGGAAACTTAAAGGGAAAAGGAATAATCGGAATCTTGTTAAGAGGTCTCTGGATACATTTGATATGAATCGTTTCAGAACAGCCACTTACATGACTAGTATACCTATCTCAGGTGGCGGTGATGGAAGCAAAGATACATCATTCTTAAAAAACTTAAAGGCACCAATAATTGATCGGGACTTCATTAATGGGACAACTTTGGTAGATGTGGAATTGAAAATGCAAGGAAGTCAGCATGGGCAACGAGTGCCCATGATTTTGTTAATGAGCAAGGTAAATAGTGGATTGGCAATAGTCGGGCATCCCATTCAAGTTGAAATTCTTGAGGAGAGTGTGGCTTCCGAAAGCTTTTCAGGCGCATCTGATGTTTCCCCTGAATCACTTCAACCTGTATGGAGGACTGCTCGAAGGACATCCGGTACTCGAGTTCCACGGCCTCATTTTTTAGTATCAACAGGGTTGGATGGTGATGAAAATGCCAAACCTCCTCTAACCAGTTCGTCAGATTGTTTTGGACAAAAAAAGAGACTGACAAGGAAGAACATTCCTCACCTTGCCCCCGTAGCAAAGATATTCTCTAGAAAGGCACGTAAAAGAATCAGCTTGTCTTCTTGTAATCATCAGAAGAAGATAAAAACTCTTTCATCCCTTTCCTCCAGACAGAAGCAGACCAGCACTGATCTGAAGCATATATTCCAAGAGGATGGGCTAATCAGACCAGATATTGTGTCCAGTATTGTTGCTTGTATTCCAGTGAAGCTAGTATTCAGTCGCTTAAACGAGGAGTTTGTGGGTCGGTCCAAATAAGGACACTGCCCGGCATAAAGTCAAGATACTAATAATCGCAGTAGATGTAACTATTGTTACTATTGAGGAATGATAATAATAATAATTTATATACTACGATATAACTGATTATGCACCACCATTCATCTATCGCTGGGTGTTTTTAATCCAGGCAGTTTGTGATTCGTAATTTGTGCTTATCATTTGTGAACAGTTTGAGAGCCAGCTGTTGCTGCTAGATTCGAAGATCATATACAGGAACTTTGCATGGATTGTTATTAGCTTGCATGGACATGGATGAGTTTGTAGTTCTGTTGTTGTATTTTATACAGTTATGAACACAATAGATTATTACGTAGTTGTACTTAAGACCTATAGATAAATGTGATTTGTGTTTCAAATAAATCTACTGTCTAGACAGACTGCTTTTGCTTGAACTTGATCTGAATGCTGTCTTGTGTATTTGTATTACTTCCTTCAGCAGGTCCTGCTTACCTATCTTATTTTAGAGGCAATTTATATGGTAAAACGGGAATACCTTTGACTCTATGAGCTTAAGGAACTCACAGACAGTACAAATATATACTAACAGGCTGTCTTTTGGTTAATATATTCTGTGTTGATCTTTTATTGTAGCATTGGACATGGGTCAGTTTTGATCTGGTTCAGGTTCTTATCAAGGTCATACAGGTTTGGATCTGGGCTGGGTGATAAAAGGTTCTGATTCAGATCCTACCAGACTTTATAAATTATAATAAGGTTAAAAATGTCTGCCCTAGTAGTCCAGGGTTGGACTAGCCCTCAGTACTGGTTCAAAATCGGAAACTGGCTTAGTTATGGACAGAACGATCAGCTGGCAGTGGTATGAAACTGGGAGTGTGAATATGGCGCGAGAGATTTCATGCCATAGTGCACAAGTACCAATTTATTCGAACGCACTTTTTATATAAAAAAAATCTGTTTTGTGTTGTTGCACTTTTTATAAAACAAATATCTGTTCTGTGTTTTTTTTGCACTTTTTTATAAGAATATTGTCGCTCCATCTTTAACCCCTTCAAATGTACGAAATAATATTGATCCAAGCCCATGAAATGCAAAACCAAGGCACGCTGCTTGTATAGTTCACAAACCTCAATCAGGATCAACAAATTTGTCTAATGAGAAAGATTTTAGGGAGACAACGAGTTAGGAGAATCCAGTGTAAACAAATACGGAGTATGTGATTCAAACAAAATTTCATTCAATATATAGATATTTATGAAATGATAGACAAACAATCTCGAAGGAGTGTATTGTATAAAAATTAAGAAATTAGTGATAAATTTTAAGTGCACTAATTCCATGTACACGAGGGTGTTTGTTTAGGAGTCTATCAACCATTTTTTGACTTATTTGACCAATATTTGGATTTTGACCAAACCAATCAACTAACAAGGTGTTTGGTTAAATGACTTTTTCATTTGTCTTTTTTATCCCAAACCTAGCGTATGGAGTGGACCGAGTGATTGTTAGCCGTGGCAATGGGTCGGGCTGGGTCGGGTAGTGCAGGCCCCGCCCCGCCCCGCCCCGCCCCGCCCACGGGTCATTAGATGTTGGCCCATCACCTGCTCCATGCAGGGGGTCTGCCCGCTCCATGCTATCATTTCTTAATTTTTGAAAATTTATTGCATTGTGACTATGATTTATTATATTTGTTTTTTCTAATTATTTGGAGACAAACTTTATGTAAAATTTAAGATGTAATAACTGCAGGGGGTCTGCCCGCCCCGTCCCGCAATAGTCTAATAGATACACTTCTAGTTTTGTGCAGTTATTACATCTTAAATTTTACATAAAGTTTGTCTCCAAATAATTATAAAAAACAAATATAATAAATCATAGTCACAATGCAATAAATTTTCAAAAATTAAGAAATGATAGCATGGACTTAAATAGTTAACTACTCCCTCTGTCCCCTTTTGAATGTCCCGGAAGAGAGTGACACGAGTTTTAAGAAAAGTGAATTTGTGTGGTTGATATTAATTGATAAAGTAAGAATAAAGTAAGAATGATTTTGAGCCACACAAACTTTACCAAATAAGGTATGAGACAATTAAATATGGACATCCTAATATGATAAAACGGAACATTTAAAAGGGGACGGAGGGAGTATTTATTTATGAATAAATAAATATATAAATGCTAAATATAAAAACACATTAACAATTAACTTTTCGCCTAGTTTAAAATGTAAATATTGACATATTAAAAGATAAAGGAATTCATGAATTATTACTCACTCATGTATGTGTAAATATATGTGTAAATACATATATATGTGTATTTGTAGTATAATATTAAATAAGATATATATTTATATATTGAGCGGGTCGGGCCTGGATGAGTCCGAGCGGCACGGGTCAATAATAATATCAGGGCCCACCCCATTTGCAAGACAGGGCGGACTGGACTCGCCTCAAATGTCTCGGGGCTGAGCGGGTCTCTATGGGCCGTACATATTTGACATTCCTAGTGATTGTTTCTTGATTTTTCCTCTTTTCCTTTACTTTCGGACCTCCTTTTCGGTATCTACCTCCCTCCCACACAAAAAACCATCCAAGAATTTAATTAATGTTCAGTCTAAAAGAAAAAAAAATGCAAGCATCGGACTCTCTTTTAACTTTTTGTGGTAGTGGAAGTTAATTGAGAGTTTTTTTTTTTCAAAATAAAGTCGAATATAATTGATGTTGAGTTTAAAGTATTTCCCAAAATAATGTTAAATTATAGTTAGCAAAATCGTCAATGGATTTGGCTACTTTCGTGAAGATAGAAAGTCTTGTGCGCAAGACAAACGCATCACATAAAAGTGTGGAACCCAACAAAATAAAATCCCCATTTTTTAAAAATGTGATAGGGCCCAGGCTATAACTATTTTATTTGCATTCTGATTATTATAAAAAATAGGAAAAATTGAGAGTAATAATCCCAACTATTGGCGGTCTGCTCATAATAATCCCAACTATCGATTATTTCAGAATAATCCCAACTTTAGGGACCTTCCGCCAATAATGGTCCCTATAAATAAATTCACGTAATTTCTAAATTGGATGAGGACAAATATAGCAAGTAATCCTTATAAATAATCTCAACTTTTAATTTTTACACTTAATTTCTATTTAAAATTCACTTTTTACAGGAGATAATATCTAGTTATGGACCTTTATTGGCGGGCGATCCATATAGTTGAGATTATACAAAAATAATCAATAGTTGGGATTATTATCGGCGGACCGGCAATAGTTGGGATTATTATTTTCAATTTTTCCTAAAAAATATATCAAAATTCATAACTTTTTATTAGCCAAAATGGTCTTCTACAATAACTTCAGCTAATACAACTAGAAAAGTAACTCTAATCTTATCTTTTCTTTTCTTATTAAGAGCCCGTTTGATAACACGGCTGATTCTGCTGAAATTTATGAAATTTTGGTTGAAGTGGCAGCATATGTTGAAATGGTCATCTACAGTAACTTCAATCGATACAACAAAAAAGTAACTTCAACCTTATTTTTTGTTAAAAAAAACGTATTTGATGAAAACGTTGGTGGATAAGTATAATAAACTTAAAAACAGTGTTATCAAACGGTCTATCACCAATTTGGCGGTGAAATAAAAAACTAAACATTTGTTAAATAAGTTGGTTGATAAATGAAAAAAGAGTGTGACCAAACGGGGTCATTTGGCTATGCCACTCATGAAAACTCAGAGTCAGACTATGCGAGGTGTGGGCATTTTAGACAATGCGCTGTTACAACGACTCTTTTAGGGTATTTGCCGTTGGTGCCGACCTGTCGACAGATCGAGATTAAATTAATCGTCGTCGTGACTATAAAACCCTAGAATTACACAGCAAAGCTACATCTTTCTCTGCGGATTCTCTCAATCGGCAGACCTCTCTCTCTGCGATCGATCCTCCTCTCAGCGCTCGATCTTCGACGCTTTTGATCTCGTTTTATTGTGATCTTGTTAACTTCTGCTATTTCTCATATTAACGCTCTAATCTTTTGTGTTTGCAGGGGACTTGTTAGTTTAATTCGAGCACATTCATCTTTTCTGTTCTTCATTTCTCTCTCGCTCTATATAAATCTTAATTCCAATTGTTGTAGTATTTCTTAATTGCATATTTTTGTTATTATTAACCCAATGGCTGCAGGATTGAGGAACTCTGCTTCTTCTATTAAGTCCCGGTCTCGATGCCCTCCTCTTCAGGAGCAGTTTATTCAAAGGAAAAAATCTCGGGAAAATGTATGTTTTGTTCTCATTTTCTTACACACACAAACACACCTCCGATCTTAATGCCGTTTAAAAATTTAACAACTTTCACTGAATTTAATAAAATTTCCAGATTGATTTTTATGCCTGAACTTGCCTATATCTTGAGAAAACAGGGTTTTAAATCTAATAGAAACTAACTGTATATCTATGTTATTGTTTTTTTTTTCTATACAGCTGGACAGGTTCATCCCTAATAGATCTGCGATGGATTTTGACTATGCACACTTCATGGTGACGGAAGGGTTGAAAGGTAAGGGAAGTCCAGAACCGGCAAGCTCACCCTCCAAGGAGGCATATAGAAAGAAGCTAGCGGAGATCTTCAATATGAACAGGACACGGATTCTTGCTTTTAAGAACAAACCACCCACCCCTGTGGATAGCGGCTTTCCGGATGAGTCCTGTTCTACTTCTTACCAAACCAAAGCTATTAAACCACGTCGGCACATTCCACAGGTAACCATTCGCCCCAATTTTTAGGTTCTGCTTTGAATCCGGGAAGTGGTAGATTGACAGGGAAAACACACATGATTAAAACAGAGAAGAAACTAAAATTCCAAGGAAGACATTTTTAACTCAAAACATTATCAATTTTAGATATTTTGAAATAACTGAATTTAGTATCTATACTATACATAAAACACTAAGAAATGAAATTAGTTACGGAGTATTAGTTTATTACTCTCTAATATTTAGAGGAACAATAAATTTTGATTTCAATTTATTTTATCCAGCTAAAAAGCATTTTTGCTTAGTCTATCTTCTTCTTATCTACCATTGTCCGAGATATAAACATAGGCTAATACTTCCGTTGTTCCAGGCTATGATTTTATTAGTTATTTATTTGATGTTTTATGATGATGGGTTGCAGACGTCAGAGAGGACATTGGATGCTCCAGATATATTGGATGATTACTACTTGAACCTTTTAGATTGGGGAAGCAGCAATGTTGTCTCTATTGCTCTAGGCAACACGGTTTACCTGTGGGATGCGGCTGATGGTAGCACTTCTGAACTTGTCACCATTGATGATGATGTTGGTCCTGTTACAAGCGTGAAATGGGCCCCAGATGGAAGACACATTGCTCTTGGATTCAATAATTCTCATGTCCAGCTTTGGGATTCCACTTCTAACCGTTTGGTAAATAACCATAAACCTTCCTTTTTGTCTTGATTCCTTTTTCTGAAATTCTAAAATCCAGTTTTGCTGAGATTGTTGTGTCCAATTGGAACTAGGAAATGCTAGTACCTCCTTCCAATTTGAAGGTTTCTAGGAAATTTTAAAATGACACGTCTATTAGGCAAAATTTAAATAAAGTAATTTGAGATTTAGTTTGGGTGGGAATATAATAGAATTAGGTAATGGTAATGGTGTTATTAAGAGTGTGATAAGTCATTTCCATTGTGGAATGAGAACCTTATATTGACACCCCAAATTGTCAAATGAGAACACCTTGAAACGAGAAGAGGGAGTAAAAATAATATTTTTTTATTAAGCTTTTTATATACTACGTATTTTTTTGGCAATAGCTTTTATTTACTATTACAAAAGCAAAAAAGCCTACTTCTTTCCAGGTAGATTTGTCAATTAATTTCGAACTTCATCTTGCTTGGTAAATACTTTTTTCAACTTCATCATCAAATGTAAATACTTTCTTGCTCTATTTTTATTTTGAGTTCTATATTTTCAAATAAAATTGTTTTTATAATTGTTTCCTGAAATTGAGAAAAATCCTAAATGTTTGAGAAGTGGCCAGAGCGAGTTTACTTGGTTGGGTTTCACGGTAATTGAGGAAAATTGGTTGGGTCTCATTACTGGTCTGGTTTTCAGTAATGAGAAAATGGCTTGAATGAGTTTGCATGGTTTTATACATATTCAAAATTCCATTTCTTTGTCCCATTTATACTCTAAATTACTCTTTTTATTCCCATCTTTTCTATCATACTCATAATAAACAAAAAATGGTATTTCCAGTGTGTTATCCCCAAGATTTTTTCATAAACAAGTTTTAGTGATGTTTTTATAAAAGAATTTCTGTGATGTTATTGAACAATAATTGAGAGTTGAGAATGAAACTTCATACAAATTGGGGAAAGAATGTCCAAATACCTTCTACTACTTTAAATTTATCTTCTTTAAGCCCCCCATACTAATTTTTTTTTATCATATAAACACGCTTACTTTAGAAAAGAAATCAATTCATATTTTTAAAAAATATACTCTGTATGATTTTTTACAAAGCTTATCAATTAAACTTGCATGTATGATTTTTTTAACATAGGGCTTAGTGATGAATATAGACTAAATATAGAAACCTACATAGTAGCCTAAATAAAGAAAAAAATTTAATGTGTGCAAAAGGTATATTTTATATAAGTAGACTATGATTGTCTTTCTTATTTGCCAGTTTAGTACTATGGTAAAATAATATTATATGATCACAATTGCAGGTAAGGACTTTGAGAGACGGGCACCAGTCAAGGGTGGGTGCACTGGATTGGAACAACCACATTTTGACCACAGGTGGAATGGACGGTCTGATCATCAACAATGACGTCAGAGTGAGATCGCCCATCGTCGAAACATACAGAGGGCACAGCCATGAGGTGTGCGGCTTAAAATGGTCACCCTCCGGGCAACAACTGGCGAGCGGGGGAAACGATAACCTCGTACACATATGGGACAGATCATTGACCTCGTTGTCATCATCATCGTCCTCCCCTGGAGGATTGCTGCACAGATTTGATGAACACACGGCTGCGGTCAAGGCGCTGGCCTGGTGCCCATTCCAGAGGAACCTGTTGGCCTCAGGCGGTGGCGGGGGTGACAGGTGTATAAAGCTGTGGAACACTCAAACGGGTTCATGTGTGAACTCAGTTGACACAGGGTCACAGGTGTGCGCACTATTGTGGAACAAGAACGAGCGGGAGTTGCTGAGTGCCCACGGGTTCACCCAGAACCAGCTCACTCTATGGAAATACCCATCAATGGTGAAGATGGCTGAACTGAGGGGACACACTTCGAGGGTTCTTTACATGGCCCAGAGTCCAGATGGTTGCACGGTTGCATCTGCGGCTGGGGACGAAACTCTGAGGTTTTGGAATGTGTTTGGAACTCCGGAAGTTGCTGCTGCCAAACAGGCTCCCAAGTCTAACCCTGAGCCATTCTCTCATGTCACCAGAATCCGCTAACTGTGACCCCCCAAACAAATTGTTGATATGTATAGAGTGATCCATCTCCTGATAAAGTTTGTAAATCCTTTTAGTAAATTCTTTTAGTGCCATTCCATTGGTGACGACAAGCAGACAATCACCATATAATATTTTCATCCACTCTGCTAGTGGGTAAATTACTTACGACTTGGTATTTTGTAGTCGTATATAGTTTGGCTAACTTGTACTTTGGGCGCCGGTTAATTACACCCGTCGACTTGTAGTCCTATACGGAGTACTACGCAATTACGTAGTGAAGAGGTTGATTATTAAATTATAATTTGATTATTAAATTGATAATTTGATATACATACAGAGTACTGCGCAAATTCCACCTGATACTTAAAATTGCCTACAGCCTACCACAAAACTCTTAAAATTATTAGCGGTCGACTCGCTAATATTGAAAATGTAATTTATAAACTTTTCAAACTACGTTCTGTGCCTCTTTAATTTATCGACACTTGGACTTGGAGTCTTGGAAATAAAAATGAAAGATCATTGTGTCTGAGGCTTTGAGCCAATCCTAACGCTCCAATAATTCAAACGCTCCAATAACTCAAATTCACACTTTCAATACGAATAAAATGTAGTCAAGGACCCGGGCCGGGCCTAGGCCCGGTCGGGCCTCGGATTTTTTTAGGGAGGCCCGGGACCGGCCCGTGCTATGGCCGGTGCCGGTTTGGGCCGGGTCACGGGTCAGGCCACCCGCCGGGCCGGGCGGGTTATTGGAGCGTTAGGATTGGTTCAAAGCCTCAGACACACTGATATTTCATGTTTACTTTTTTTTTTAAATTATAGTTTATACAAATTCTTATTAAAAAACAAAGTACAAGTGCATTTATTTGAAATAGGAATTACATTTGGGAATTGAGAAAAAAATTACAATATGAAATACATTTTCTAATAATTAATAAATATCAATCGGAAATTCCGCTACCGTTGGTAGTTGTTTTGCCTTTGTCACAAAACTTCATATGTTTTATGGACATCCTGTATCCGTGTGAACGCCCCAAACTACACTCTTTCTTGCACTACTTGCAAGTTATCCACCACAGCCCGGTCTTCGGGTCCTTCCACATATCAAAATTGTTTTGCATAAGAGAAAATTTACTTTCCATCCTTAAAATAGTAGATGTATAAGTAGGAATGTAGGATAATAAGAGAAGATGAATATGGAGAAGAGTTGGAGAAGAGGTGTGGAAAAATGTTAGAAAATAGATGTATTTATAGGATTTTTTGAAGATGGAGAAGAGTTGACCACACCACCACCCCCGGGACCCCCCTGCCCCCCACCCAAAGTCCCCCCAACGGCTATATAGCCGTTTGGGAGCTTTTGGTTTTTATTTTTTTTTATTTGAAAATTATACATATTGTAAAATACGGAGTAAGTTAATTAATTTAATGAATTAAGTAAAGCTATTTTTACTTAGAAAATTGGTTTGATTTATAATTTACAAATGTTACAAAATAGGCGTATAATAAGCGTATAAGGTTTATTTAAACAAATTACATATCGTAAGGCTATTTTTAATTTAAAAACAGCCTTTAGAAAATTAATTGTAAGTTGTAAGTTTGTAACCAATTAATTAATTTGAGAAGTGCTACATATGAAAAATTGAACGCATATTTATTTGAAATATGAAGTACAAGTTTACAAATTACAATTGAGAATTGAGGAAAAGATTAAAACATGAAATACATTTTAAAATAAATTCTAAAATACTAATCAATCAGAATCTCCGGTATAGGTAGAGCCACCATCGGTTGTTTTTTTTTTGGATGAAGAGCCACCATCGGTTGTTGAATATATATTAAGTAGATGTAGAATGTATGTATTAAGAAGATAATAAGTAGAGATTAAGTAGATAAGAAATATAAGTAATGTAGTATATGTATTTATAAGTAGATAATTAATATATATAAGTAGATATAATAATTGTATAAGTATTAAATAGTAAAATAAAATATAATGGAGAATAAGAGAATTTGAGAAGATGAATATGGAGATGAGTAGAGGGTAGAGAGTAGGATTTAGGAAGAGTTGGAGAAGAGGTGTGAAAAAATGTTTAAAATTAAGAGTATTTATAGGTTTTTTTTAAACCCCCACCCCCACCCCCCCACCCCCCAAAAGCCCCGGACCCCCCGGTACCCACCCAATGGCTATATAGCCGTTTGTGGTGTGGGTCAAGAGCCAAACGGCTCTTTACAAATTGAAAGGAATATTTTTTTTTAAATAAGGCCGTTAGGCCCGCCGGGCCGGATCGCCAAAACCAAGCACCGAACCCGGACCCCCCGGTTCGGGCACTGAACTGGACCCAGACCCGAGAACCGGACTGGTTCTGGGCCCGCACAGTAGCGGGCCGGGCCGGTCCACGGGCCGGGTGGCCCGAACCGGGTCCAAGACTAAAAAAATGTATTCTCATTGTCCCTACAAGCCGTCAATCGACATACATGTCTACAAAGCGGAAATCATCAAAGTTGATCTCATAAAAAAATATAGTGGCAACTATTTTACAATAGACAAATACCACCATAGTTAAGCAATAAATACTCTTGACCTATAAATTACCTATTTACATTTAAATATGTTTTTGGAAAATTAAAATTGATAATAATAATCTCAACTATTGGGGGTCCCCGTATAGTTGGAATGATACAAAAATATTCAATAGTTGAGATTATTGTTAGCGGACTGACAATAGTTGAGAACTTGAGACTATTGTTTTCAAATTTTCTTATATTTTTTTATCCTCCTAATAACTGTCTGGCTGATGGTGGGGACCTGAGAGTTGGACTGGCATCCTTTTAAATATTTTTGAGAAGGGGACTCGACCTACATAATGAGAATGAATGACTAAAAAAAGTCACCAATTCACCATTAAATGAAGTGAAGCTCACATACACTGCCTATTGGGACCTGTCCTTTTGGGCCGACAAACAATAATTTTACCACCTCGTTTTTTTATATATAGAAGATTCGACTATGTGTGATGCATCACTACATTCTATAGAAGGCCATTCAAGTATGTAAATAAATTAGAAAAATCTGTCTGTAAGCATTTTTTTTGTTATTTTTTGTGTACACATGTATTTTTTCTAAAAAAATGACAGAATTGTCTATGCACATAGAGACGACTCGAGCATGTAAATGAGCGTGTTCATCCAAATTTCCAAAACATGTATAACGACAACGGTCCAAATAAATTACACTAACGACTAGGGGTGGGATCGGGTCGGGTTGGGTCGGGTTTTTGCTAGGACCGTAAAAAACCCGAAAAGCTTCGGGTTCTACATTTTTGGGCCCGATCGGCGGACCAATACTTTCGGGTTGGTCCGGGTTTTAAGAGCCTCGGGTTCGGGTTCGGGTCGGGTCGGGTCGTATTGAACCCGCAAAAAAATCGAACTGATATATCTAAACACAATTAAAATACAATTACAACAAAAATTGCAAACATCTAAACTTTTAATCAAAAAAATATACGTAGTATATTAAAATCAAAGCAATATATTTTGAATATAAAAATCACACGATAGAAGATGCTGTAGAAGAACAATTGGTTCGAAAGCAAAGTAACATTCCCTCCGTCCCAAATTGATTTACAAAGTCAAGATTTTTTAGTCAACCAATGTTAAAGTTAAATACTCCATATTGATACATCATTCAATTTTTTATAATTAAAATTTACATATTAACAAATTACATTAAAATATATTCAAAGTTGCAAACTCCATGTTAAATATAATTAAAAATTGACATCCAAATTAAGTGAATAAAATAAAATTGTTTGACTAAAAAAGTCATTTTTGCAAATCAATTTGGGACGGATGTAGTATAAAATAGTTCGTACGTATCATACACACACACATATTATATATATATATATATATAAATCGGTATGATGTATTAATAGGTCATACATATTTTATAATATATATATATATATATATATATATATATATATATATTAGTTTCATAACTAAATCGGGTTTTTTCGGTCCGGGTCGGGCTTAAAATTTTAGAACCCGAATTAGGACCAGAGTTTTCGGGTTCGGGTCGGGTATTTCAACCCGGACCGGTCATTTTTAAAATAAAACCCGGACCAATATCACATATCGGGTTGGGTCGGTTCGGTTATTGGGTTTTGGGTCGGTTTTTCCCACCCCTACTAACGACAACTAAGGGCGGGTTCGGTTCAAACAGTTCGGTTTTCACCTAAACCAAATGTCGAACCAAAGTAAAAAGTTTGGTTCGGTTAGATTTTATGTTAAAATTTGGAAGCACGGTTTGTTCGGTTCGGTTTCGGATTTTTCGGTTTTTACCAAAGCATTTTTGTTGATTAGAAAAGGAGTGATTGGAAAACAAAAACAAAAAAATAAGCTGCATGAAATTATTATTAATAGTAATATAATACAAACACATATAATTAAAAAAAAGAGAAGAAACAAATGCACCTCCAAACAATGAAATAGAGAGTATGTGTATACCAATTTAAACTTTTTCTAAATTAATTAAACGCATGAGTTTATTCGTGAATTATATACAGTGTATTCACAAGTTAAAATTTATTTAGTAAATAACTTATCCTGCTTTCTTTTTATACAAAGATATTCTGCTATGTTGTTTAAAGTGTAGTTTATATTAATGCATATTTGTTCAGTATATAAATTATGTGATAACAAGCATACATAACATATAAATATATCAACAAAAATATCATTGACATGCAACAAGCAAAATATATATTATAATTTAAAATATCAACATATTAGTATTTATAACAATAGATTTAGTTGTATGTACAAGTGTTTCACTTAATTAAGCCATAAATATTAAATGTCAATATCTTGCAAATCATAATAAATCTAGTGTTAACCATTAATTTTCTAAAATTAAGAGTTAAAAACTAAACAAAATATTATATTTAATGATTAATAAATAAAATAACAAGTTTTAAAAAGTTCGATTTATTCGGTTCGGTTCGGTTCGGTTTTGAGATGTGAAAACCAAAACCGAAACCAAACAACTAAGGTTTGATTTTTTGAGTTCGGTTTCGGTTTTCTTGCGGTTCGGTTGTTTTGGTTGCGGTTCAGGTTTTTTAGATTTGGTTTCCGGTTTTCGATTTCTCCGACCCACCCCTAAGGCTGTCCGCAACCCAAGCATAAAAAATCAATTTTAAAGTTTTCACCCCTTTATGTGCTGCAAACCTAGTATACATGAGTCTCAAATTGGTTAGATAGCACCCATGGAGGGCTATATTTCACGGAGTATTCACGGAGAGAGAATAGCAATTGCTGCTGCGATAAAGACATTCCAGAAAAAAAATAAAAATTCCAACTTTTTCTAATGTGTTGTAACTTTTTTATCTTTATTCCAATTTTAATAAAAAATATATCAAATTTCATAACTTTTTATTATCTTTCACATGACACCAATATGAGATATCTAAAGTTTCAAAATAAAAAGTACTACGGAAAAATAAAATTTCATGAGTTGGAGATTTTTTGTTCAAAAATTTTGTTATGTAGATTATTAAAATCTCATGTTTGACTTTTAAAATCATAATTATTTTCAAAAGAAATTGATAAAAAAAATTGATGTATAATGATAAAATGGAGGCTTTAATTAAGAAAAACTTTAATAAGTGAATATATTGACGGTGTTGGATTAGAGTAAAAAATGAATTGACTGAATGAATACATATAAAGTAATGAGAAATTTGATTTATTGACGGAGCTGGCTAACAACAAGTCAACAACGTGAATATGGAGGGCCCGGTTATTTTTTAAGTTATGAGGCCTATCTTAACAGTAAGCCTACGTATGGGCCGAAGCCCAGCTCTAATTCTTCTTACAATTACTAAGCCCTAGAGGCCGTACATGATTTCCAGGAGTGTACTAATAGTCTCTCTTTATCGCTCTCGCTCTGGCTTTGGCTTTCGTCTCCACGCCCGACGGCTGCCCTCTATTCAGGTTCTTCCACTTCTAGAGCCATATATATATATTTTTTGCTGCTTCAACTCTAGTTATTATTAAATCTTTTCCAACAAAATATAAGTATGATCTGTATGAACTATAAAGCTCACGACGCTGCAATTTTTTCACATTTCTGATAAGCAATTGTTTTGTTCTATTTATTTTTTCAATTTTGCGATCTTAGCTATTTTGTTTTTGACAGACGTATTAGGCTGTATATATCAGATTCTTTAGTAAATGTGTTTTATTTTTTTCAATTTCCCATTGAAAACAGTAGGAACTAAATAAATCACAATGTCTATTTCTAATTTGCAATATAAGCTATTACAGAGAGATTTTATATTGAATTATTACTAGGTCTGAAATTTTCAACTTTTTTTCTTTCATGAAATTGGTAATCAACATTCTATTAGTTGTTGCTCACTTGCTCTATTGATAGGTTTTGGATATTTTACTATTCTGTTCAATTTCTATCTTTCTGTATGATGCTTGAGCTCAGTAGTTAAGTTGCACTTGATGGAAACTCGGTCCAGGGCCGAGTAGGCGAGTAGCCATTAGCTACTCTGGATTACTCGGCCATGTTTTAATAAAAGCATAATATTAGTGTCATAAAAGACCGGTAATATGTGAGCCTTAAAAGCATTATACACCCAACACACACATACAGAAACTATTAAAAATCCATTACAATTGAGGTCTAAAAAATCAAAGAAGCATAAAAGCAAAAAGAATATGAGCAAGTATCAATAATAAAAGGGACATGATGAAGAAGAACTCACTAAGAGAGTGATGCCAATAATCTGTTAAACAATCTTGGTTCTTCCATTTTTTCATCACATAGACACATAGTATCCCACTTTGGTCACAGAGTTGCCGAAGTCGTCTAGTACTCCATGATTAACTCAGAATATTGGAATGAATTAAGTCGTTAACCTACTGGACAAGGTGTTACCATGAGTAGCAAGTACAAGCTGAATAGATAACTTAATGTTCGAGTTGCTCAACTTTTGTGATGTTCTGATGCAGGGATAAAAGATGGTGCAGTATAATTTCAAAAAGATTACCATTGTCCCCAATGGGAAAGACTTTGTTGACATCATCCTCTCCCGTACACAAAGGCAGACTCCAACTGTTGTTCACAAGGGCTATGCAATATCTCGTATCCGTCAGTTTTACATGCGCAAAGTGAAATATACACAGTCAAACTTCCATGACAAACTCTCCACTATTATTGAGGAATTCCCCAGGCTTGATGATATCCATCCTTTCTACGGTGACCTCCTCCATGTCCTTTATAACAAAGACCATTACAAGCTTGCACTTGGCCAAATAAACACAGCAAGGAACTTAATTTCCAAGATCGCAAAGGATTACGTCAAAATGTTGAAGTATGGTGATTCACTATATCGATGCAAATCTTTGAAGATTGCTGCCCTGGGACGAATGTGTACCGTGATAAAGCGAATCACACCCAGTCTGGCATATCTTGAGCAAATTAGGCAGCACATGGCTAGGTTGCCTTCGATCGATCCAAACACTAGGACACTCTTGATTTGTGGGTACCCTAATGTCGGTAAGAGCTCTTTCATAAACAAAATTACAAGAGCAGATGTTGACGTGCAACCTTATGCGTTCACCACAAAGTCCTTGTTTGTGGGTCACACTGACTACAAATACCTTAGGTATCAAGTCATCGACACTCCGGGAATATTGGACAGACCATTTGAGGACCGTAATATCATAGAGATGTGCAGTATTACAGCCTTAGCCCATCTTAGAGCTGCGGTTTTATTTTTCCTAGATATATCAGGATCTTGTGGTTATAGTATTGAACAGCAATCTGCTTTGTTCCACAGTATAAAGTCTCTCTTTATGAACAAGCCCTTGGTCATAGTTTGCAACAAAACTGATTTGCAGCCTTTGGATGGGATATCAGAGGAAGACAAGAAGTTAGTCATGCAGATGAAAGAAGAAGCTATGAAGACTGTCATTGGACAAGGTGGGGAGGCCACAGATGACCAAGGTGTGCTTTTGACTATGAGTGCTTTAACTGAAGAAGGTGTGATTTCCGTGAAGAATGCTGCTTGTGAGAGGCTGTTGAACCAAAGGGTTGAAGTCAAGATGAAGTCTAAGAAGCTAAATGACTGCTTAAACCGTTTTCACGTCGCCATGCCGAAACCACGTGACCAGAAGGAAAGGCCTGTGTGCATACCTCAGGCAGTGCTGGAAGCGAGAGCAAAGAAAGCAGTAGAAGTTGCAGAGAAAGAGAAGAAGAAGCTTGAGAGGGATCTTGAGAATGAGAATGGAGGTGCAGGTGTCTACTCTGCCAAATTGAGTAAGCACTATATCTTGGCGGATGATTCTTGGAAAGATGATGTCATGCCAGAGATTCTCGACGGGCACAATGTGTTTGACTTCATCGATCCTGACATCTTGCAACGGCTTGAGGAGTTGGAGAAAGAAGAAGGGCTTCGGCAAGAACAAGGAGATGAAGGTGACTTGGAGATGGAAGGTGGGCCTGAGCTGACCCCTGAAGAAAAAGCCGCTTTGGCTGAGATCAGGAAAAAGAAGAGTGCGCTGATCCAGCAGCACCGTATTAAGAAAAGTACGGCCGAAAGCCGACCAATCGTTCCAAGGAAGTTCGATAAGGACAAAAAATATACATCAGAGAGGATGGGCAGGCAGTTGTCCGGGCTGGGACTGGATCCAACCCTTGCGGTCAACCGGGCACGCAGTAAGTCAAGGGGACGTAAGAGGGAACGATCCGTATCTGGCATGGGCGACTCGATGGATGTTGATGGTGATGAGGAGACTCCTAACAAGAAGTTGAAGTTAATGCTGTCTAGGTCCAGGTCAAGGTCAAAGTCAAGGATTCCAAATGAATTGGTGCCTGGTGAAGGATTCAAAGACTCTGCACAAAAGTCCAAGGCTATTGATTTGGCTAAGAGCTCTTTCAAGGTGAGGAACAAGGCAGCTTGCAAGGGTGAAGGTGATAGAACTATTCCTAATCTGAAACCGAAACACTTGTTTTCTGGCAAGCGTTCTAATGGAAAAACACAAAGGCGTTAAGGTATGTTGCTGTCTTTCATATCTCGTTATCATGTTCAAGTGTGTGTAATCTCAATCATTTGAGTCTTTATTGTAGGGTAATGTTATGATGATTCAGTGTTCTTTTTGGTCATAAATAGACTACTAAATTATGTAATTGACAAAGTCCAGCATCATATGAATCTTTAAATTTAACTTGTCCTTACACTAGAAATTATCTTTGCAGGTATACGAGGTTCTGATGAAGTTGTGCAAATTTTTGGAGTGTTGTGTATCTCAGCTTGTTGTTCTGGGGAGTCGGATTGGATCCACCAAATACTCCTCTCTTTTTGGTCTTGCAAGTTGTTTAGTGTTGCTTCTTATGTTTATGTTTTTTGTCGCTCCATATAATGTTTATTTTGTTATGTTCTCAAGGGATTAAGTTTTTACCTATTTCTATTTTGACTGGTGCCGTTTATTGAAAGAATGGGTGAATGACACAGATGTGATATTTAAAGTTTAATTAAATACACAAATATGATACCTATCCAACAACACAGTGACTATATAACTTAGCTCGATCTATTAAATTTCTATCTGCTAAGGCCCAAGCCCTAGTAGGGATAGCCGGATAGGTATCAAAAGACTCAAAACTCATCTATTTACGTCTTAAGCCAATTTCTCTTTCATGTGGTAGGGTGTTGTTGATAATAAAAAATGTTTTACAAATGAACACTTCAGTCACTTTGGAGCTAAAATATGTAAATGGCTCACATCTCATTTGTAACGCAACAAAGTCCTAACATATTGCATTACATGAGACAACGTTTTCATGTATTATTTGTAGAAAAAGAAACTATCCTGAGAAGCTTTTTCCAAAACAAGTTTCGTGTAGTACTTCTATAACACTACACTAGCTAGAAATTTTAGCAAATTTGAAGGTTTTTTATAAGTCAAATGTTGAAGTTGCATTAAGCTCAAGGGGCATCCAAATTTTGTGAGGGAGGATTTAAGTAACGTGTGCAATTATTTTTCATGTGCGTTGCCGATAATTCACCAGTCGGGTTGGACATCGAGCATGTGCGAAGTCAAGACATCGGATCAGACTAGGTCAGTACAAAGAATATTTTTAGAAAACCTTTTCATAGGAAATTTTTTACCCTAAAAGTTGTTTTAAGTTTGGAGTGAGTTGGGACCTAAGTTGACCCTCTCTATCTGCCCATGATTTCGAGTACGGGTGGGTGTACCTGTCCGCTTGGTATGCATACAAAATGCATGTATATTCAGTTTAAAGCCCAAATGACCATTTGCATGCAAAAATGCATAATTAGTGTTTCCTAACAAATAACTATACTTGTTATATTTGAATGTCACTCCATGCAAAATGCATTTTTTATCTATACGCTGGCTTCATCTCAGTTCTGAAACTCATGCATCCCACATTGCATTGATATTTACTCCCTCCGTTTCACAATCATAGTACCTCTTAATTTATATTTTTTTGAAAGGGCCGGGGTTCTTTATATTTTTCATAGGAAATAATTACATTTTTATGACTAAAATATTGTTAACAAAAATATGACCTCGTGTAGTATATAATATTAACTTCAGTCATATGTTCAATTTTTACACCTAAGTGACCAATTGACCATGATACTACTCATAGTAACTCTAGTCATTTCTTTATATATAAAGTTTATTTCAGCAATACTTTTGAGAAAAATCTCTTTTTATGTATCAATTGTGTTGCATGAGTATCAATCTTTTAAGGAGTTGATTGTATGGAACATGGTCCATCATATTTGGGGCCTGGGGGTCTCCAAATAAGTAGTCTATCATAGTTTTTTGAAAGGAAAACATCACTATAGTTTTCCAAAAAACTCCATCTGCACTCACTAAAAGCCCTACAATATGAGATGGGGTCACCTCTAAAGAAGTGATGCGAATCGATGACCACCAAACTAACTTAGTTCATAATAGTTTCCAAATATCCAATAATAACATTGACAAGGGCCTCCAGATATTCAATAAAAAAACGTACTCCGAGTTATAAGAGATTATGTTTTATTGTCTTAAGTCAAAACAAATATAAATTTATTTGACTTTAACCCGGCCCTATACATTGCAGATCAATAGCACACATTATGGGAAAATACTAAATGTTTTCTACTCCTGCAAATTGATGCGAGGAGTTATATATTGTAAGTTTACTAATTGTAAATTTCATCTTCAAGGTTGAGATGGTAAACGATCTTAATTTATTGGGAAATTTCCTAAATATGAGTAAAAACGCCTTGTAATTTTAAAATATATAAGACTAACATGTTTTTACATTTTAAATAAGAGTAATTACTAAATTGCTTAGAAAATACCGTCGATAATGCCATAATACGGTAGTAAGCCCATAATTACTCAGATTTTAGAAACCAAAACATATTAGTCATATTTTGGAATTTACAAAGTGTTTACTACTATTAAGAACAATTTTAATGTATTGTATACAAATGTAGTTTCTGTGATCGAGTTAATAATAGTTTTTGACAGAAATTACCCTTAATAGAACAAAAAACGTCTGTATATTCCAAAATAAGACTATCATATTTTTATTTCCAAAATAGGACCAATTACTGCCATGTTTTGACAGTATCAGATTTCAAACATGGCGGTAGTTTCCAAATTTGACAGTAATTACTCATATTTTGAGAAGATATTACCCAAAATAGGACTAAAAATGTTTGAAATTCCAAAATAGGACTTCAATGTTTTTATTCCTAAAATAGGACTAATTACTGTCATGTTTTGGCAGTACCAGACTTCAAACATGACAGTATTTTCCAAACTTGACAGTAATTACTCCTATTTTGGGAATAAAAAACATTACAGTCCTATTTTGGAATTTCCAAACTGTTTTTCGGGAACTTTCCCTATTTGGAGAATAAAAACATGACAACTCAATTTTGGAATTTCCTAACTTTTGTACTCCTTTTCAGGAATTTTCGGATATGAATATTGACAAGCTAGAAAGAGTTACGGAGTATATTTTAAGTTCCACATTGAAGTTCCAACACTGGTTATAAATTTACATGCTATAAAAGGGACGCGATGGATGATGAAGTAAAAAAGCATAAGCCACATATACCCAAATCCAATCTTAGGAAAATCATACGGAGTATATTCCAATATGAACAACTCGACTCTGGCTAACTCATCATGTCCCCTCTTGTACTGGGCCACATAGCTAATTTCTCTTTTCTTTTCTACTTCTTTCCATAGTTCTCTCTCTAAATATATATATGTGTGTGTGTTTAATTGTGAATAACATAAGATGTGATATATGTACTTAATTTGTAGCTAAAAATAGAATTCAGAGTGTTTTTTTTTTTTTTAAATAGAATGGAAGTATATTATACTGATCAGCATAATGTTTGTAGTACTCCGTATGTACAAAGCCGGCTATGGGGGCAAGGCAAATAGGCATATGCCTAGGGCCACATCTCTAGCTGGGGCACCAAATTTTAAAAATACTCAGTAGCTATTAATATTATAAGTATGTAGTGTGAATGAACGTAATTTATCACACCAACTACAACAAAAAAGAAGAAATACTTTACCACTACAGAAAATGTGTGTGACGGGGTGTGTAGCTCATTTATAAAAATCATTGCACAACAATCCTACAAATAGAAAGTATTACGTAATACTTACTTCACACTCTAAAATTATGGTTGTTTCTTCCTCACTTGTCACTATATTACACAAAGAGAACAAAATCAATTGTTTCTTTGATATTTATTTAGTGATTTTGTAGACATGCCACCAAGGCATGCATGCAACCGTCACGAAATTCAAAATTGCTAGAAAACTCAATGTGTTTTAGTGTTTCCATATAAAATATTATTTCATATTATTTAATAAGAGGCACTATTTTATAGTCAATTTAGTTTCAAGTCAATTGAGAAATTCGTATAATAATTTTTAAATTTGTGTCTTAAGTGTGTCACAACATTTTTCTTCTAGTATTTTTTCTAAAATTTATTCATTAAAAAATAATTAAAAATACGGAGTATGTTTCTAACGTATGCAATATTAAAAATATATTAAATAGATTGTAATATAGTTAATTATATTTTTATGCTAATTTTTTATGATATAGTTTTTAATCTATGAGAGGCAAACAAAAGTGAAACTCGGTTTTTTTTAGATAAAGCTAAACAAACTAATTAACCAAGCTATACAATATTTGGTAAGTTCTATGGATGGATAGATATGTAAAACAAATCTCCTTAAATTTGTACTACCAATATAGATAATTAGATATGTTTCAGAATTTTATTACAATATTTAATTTTTAATTATTGATCCTTTAATTCATGTATTTAGCGGCACTAGTGTGTTTATTTTCTTTAGCCAATACTCCAAATATGATTTGCTATGTATAAATATGAATGTTACTCACTAATATAATAGTCTGATTTTAGTTTTCGTCTGGGGCATCAAAAATCCTAAAGACGACCCTGCGTATGTATATATCAATGTATCAAAAATCCTAAAGACGACCCTGCGTATGTATATATCAATGTGTTTGCTGTTATGATAAGTTATATTGTTCTGAGCTAAAAATAGAACTCCGTTTTTTATTTTTTCAGAAAAATAATGATTGTTTAATTTCAAGAATTGAAATGTTGTAGCTAGTAGTGATGCACATTGATTAAGTTTTAATTCATTTTCATGTTGAATTTAGGGGAGACAAGAACATCATCAAGGGATTGAAATACAAATGGTTAGACCAGAACATTTTTGTTGATGTTGATACTTGGATCTATCCCCATGTAGCTATTCCAAAATATCCCTCAACAGAATTAAGTCGGTGAGATACATAATTTTATACTCCGTTCAAATTTTGAAGTTTGTGTATCCATTAATAATTACTCATATATATTTATGATTCAAGTAAAGTTTGTTTATAAAAATGTAATTAAGTGACCAGAGTGTGTAGTGATGGAATTATAGTAATTTGTGTTCCCGATCAAATTTTTAATTTAGGTTACCATGACAATGCATTGTAATAACTATGAGTCATATTTGTGCAAATAAATCTTATTTTAGTAGTAGTTTTAAAAAATCCCTTAATTTAATGAGAGCATTATTGATATAAGATTACAAACATCTTGAAATTCCAAAATAGGCCGGAGTAAAATAATTTTATTTCTTAAATATGAGTAATTTACTACTACTAAATGCAGAAAATACTGTTATTTTTAAAGTTTGATAATGTCAAAATATCGAAGTAATTATTTCTAAGCAAATGAACAGATAATAACCCTATTTTGGAACTCACAGACGTTTTTACTCCCAACTAGAGCAATATTTTTTTGAATGAAAATAGCTTATATTAAAATCAAACGAACCAAAGTAACAAAGCATGTCCCAAGACCTCTCCAAACAAAACCAAAAACCCATCAATCCTCTCACGTCATGATCAGACATAGAATAGTTTACCCCGGATAGAGGGAGACTAATTGCTGAAACAATGTGAACAAAGAGGGTATTAGCGGCTGGGTCAGCCTGATTGCCTCCCATCAGAAACCTATCTAATGAAATAAACCAAGCAAAACCCCTACCCCCTTAGTGTGCGAAATAACAATAACAAGAAGGTTCATAAAAAACAACTCACAAAGAGTAAAACAGGATAAAATAAAATAAACTTATGGAGCAATCGAATCCATACTTCAAGCATCATACTCCATGGCGGCGGTTCAGCAGGGGGCGGGTAACCAAAAGTTGTGGACTAAAATAATGATTTCCCCAGCAACAATTCGATCAACATATACTCATAAATGATAAAAGTAATGAAGCCAAGCCTCCATTCCCTTAATATTTTTTTTCGTAAATCATGGTGTCTAACATTAAAGGTCTAGCCCTGTCACTAACTTGCAGGCTTGTGAAAAAAGTTGTGATGGAGGGGTCATTTACCACACTTCTACAAATAGCTAGGGCTGTTGCAAGAAGTGCACTGAGTGAGAATGACTATATATCTGCGGTTAGTGTATCTGTGAAGGTTGAAAACCCTAAGGAAGCAGAAGCTGATTCCACTGATTTTTGGGGAGCTGACGTTTTTCGCTTCAAGGGAAACGACAACATATGATTTATACATGCATGAAATTAAAATTAAAAGAATGTACTTTAATTCGCCAGAGGGCATGGGTGCTGGAACTATTCAATAAATAAATAAATAAATAAATGAAACTTATTATGACACAACTTATATATGTAAATAAGATGTCAATTAAAAGACCATTTGCCAATTGGCTTAGAATGAAATGTGGTGGAGTAGCATAATTAATTTCACAACCGAATTTAGAATTAGCCGCATCAACATTAATATTGATTTATTACTTCTCTGATTTCTTCCATCTAACCTCCTGTTGTTGATCAGCTGCACCCTCAATCTTAAAATTGAAATTCTCATTTACATTAAAATCGTAAGCTTGCTTTATGAGTTCCTAGATTTAAAAAATCTTTATATATAGTATGCACCTCAAAACTCCAGAAGGAGTTTAAGTGTACACTTGATAAAAGATAAGGATGCGTTAGGTGGAACGTAACAGATAACTCGGAACTTCACAAAAAGTAAATTTAAAAGAAGTTATAGAAAAGATAGATTCAATATGAACTATCTACCTCGCAAAAAAAAAAAGAACTAACTCAATAGATTAAGTCTAGATTAAAATCAAAATTCTCATTTAGACTAAAATCGTTAACTCATTTTTTGAGTTCCTAGATTTAAAAAACCCATATAGTATATACCTCGGAACTCCACAAGGAGTTTACGTGTACCGGTGTACGCTTGATAAAAAATAAAGATGAGTTAGGTGGAACGCAACAGATACTTCGGAACTCCACAAAACAACAAATTTAAAGAAGTTATAGAAAAGTTAGATTAAATATGAACTATCTCGATAGATTAAGACTAGATTAAAATCAAAATTCTCATTTAGACTAAAATTGTTAACTCATATTTTGAGTTTCTAGTAGTGGCGGACCCTGAAAATTAGAACCATGGAGTCTCTATTCTAATATAACTCTAATTAATAAAAAACTTAATGAAAAAGAAGTAAAATATTAAAGTAGCATTACATTTCATAGTTAATGTAAATCATCAAAATATTAAGATAGTCATAACGCAAAAATGTTAAGATTTAATGTTTGAATTTCTTACACTTATATTTAATTGGCTGCACCAATTTTTTTTGAGCGTTTTCTATAAACTTATTCTTTAGAAAAATAAGTTAATCTTACTTTAACATAAAAGATATGTAAAATTTGTGTATTGCTACAATTAGTTTTCGTTTTTATATTACACTACGGGGTAGTTGGTTTCCATTTATGTAAATATAAAGATAAATGAATTGAATGACATGGTTGCTTAAAATAAGATAACTTGTTAATCTAACATAAATATCAAAATAAAATTATTGCTTAGAAATTTCTTTTATTATTGATTTATACAACAATTTTAAAGATATTCCAAAAATTTTTACGAAATGTCCACTATCAACAAAATTTTAAAAAGTTAATGTCCTCTATCAACTAAAATTAATGGGATTGCATATGAGAAATCAAAATTAAAAAGTCCCTTAAAATTTCAATCCAATTAGTTCACATGATTTTATTTAGAATATTATTTAAAATATATTCATTAGCTTTGGTTCTATTTTCATTTAATACAAGTACCAATATAATGGTGTAGGTTTAAGGATTATGTTATTGAACTGGTTTCAGTCTTAAACCAGGCCAAACCAGGTCAAATTATGAGATACTGACTCAATCGATTGAATCTGCTATATTATGAAAGAATTATATTTCAGATATATGTTATAAGTAAAATATGGGAACAAATCGTATGAAAAAGTAGCTAAAATGATGCTCTATGGTAACTTAAGAGAGTGTTTGCAACTGCTTCTGCTTAAAAAAAAACATTTTTTTTGGAAAAAGTGATTGTAGTCAAAGTTGATAGTGTTTGAGAAAAAAGTGATTATGAAAAGTAAAAGTTGGTAGTGTTTCGTAAAATAAGTGCTTTTTGTGTAATAGAAAAAGTAAAAGCACTTTTGACATGAAAGTCGAGAAAAATAAAAGTTGGTGGTATTTGGTAAAATAAATGCTTTTTTAAGTCAAAAGCAGAAAAGTGTTTTTTTTAAAGCAGTTGCAAACCAACCCTAAGTCATCTAGCTAAAAAAGTAATTCAAACTTTATTTATTTTGATTATTATACAATTAATTGCGCGAAATCAAGAATTACATATTTAAAAAATTGGTTGATAAGTTAAATAAACTGAAATTTGGGACTACAAAGTGACTTTGTATTTTTATTAAAAAAGTGCTTAAGTTGTCTAACAAAATATTTAGGTTTAATCAAATTAAAAAAAGTAAAACATTTAAATTTTGGGCAATAAAAGGTGCATGATTTGATAACGAGCACCTCCGCATATTTTTTTCCAAGGCCAGGTTGATCCGTAAGTTCTTTCAAAAAGAAAGACATTATATGGGAGTCGATCCCTGCACCTCCACTAGGAAAATAGTTTAAGAGCATGTCAACTACCAAATACTCAAGTTCAATTCTTGAGATATGATTCAGTTTTTGTATAATGTATACACTCATTAATTAATTTTAGATACATACATATAGGTATTTTTGGAGGTACATGGGGTCCCAGGACTCTGTGGGACTCTTAGTGGGTCTGCCAATGGTTCCTAGATTTAAAAAATCCATATTGTATATACATCGGAACTCCACAAAGAATTTACGTGTACGCTTGATAAAAGATAAGGATGAGTTAGGTGGAACGTAACAGATACCTTGAAGACTGTCCCTACATTTTATTTTATAAATAGATGGACTATTGTTCCTTCTTCCTAATTGCTAAAAGAACAATCTTAGACTACCCACACCCTTCTTTTTTTAAAAGACCAACAGTAGGAAAAGTGCCACTAGCAAATTGCCAAAAAAACAACTTTATTTTAGGTGAAATTTGAAATCTCCCATCCAACTGGTACAAAACGGTGGTTGGATTTCTCCTACTAGCCTCTTATAGTAACTCCGAATTGAAAAATTGTCTTTGGCCTTATCGTTCCAGCGACAACTATATCCCACTTGATATAATTTCAATGGAACAACAAAATAGTATTGCAACCACTTCCTCTATGAACAACAAATCAAAACATTGAACATTCCAACTTTTGCCATCCTCATTTAATAGAGCTTCTACATTCATATTGTGATGTACTCCAATCTGGACGGACACAAAGCACCCTACCCGACCCCATCCCAGGAGGCCAAGAATCCCTCCACAATGAAATGTCTCTACTATTTCCTGCCCTCCGGCCATTACCTACAAATACAATAACAGTTTATTCAACCATTAATAAAGTCCTCCAAACAAAGGAAAAGTTATTCACAATCTTTGCCTAATCAATGTACTTGGCTCAAATAAAAGTATCAATCATTCTTTTCCCAATATAGCTATATTAAATTCTTTCTACCTTTTAAATCAAAGCCTTTCACAAGCTTTTGGGATGCATAACACTCTCCAACCTTCACTCTCCAACCTTTCCATCGGATGCCTCTAAGGCTCTAATGTGAAATCATTGCCTCTCAGCTCAACGTGTACCTGTAGGTTCATAAGGCACTCGATCTCAATAATAAAATATCGGGTAGTAGAAACATGTTTATAACATATGTGGACATAACATGGATAACCACCACCACAACAACAACACTCTAGTGCCACAAAGGCTCCCACCTAAAATGGGGTAAGGGGGGTCGTACTCAACCTTACCTCTGTACTAAAGCACAAAGAGATTGTTTGCGTATGACTCATGATTGTAAACAACTTGGATAACTGTCTTGAATAAAATTTCTCTACTTGCTTTAGAAATAAACCAATTGATATATAACAGGGGTATCCAAACATATAATTAATAAACGGAGAGATTGAACAAAGAAGGGAAGAAGATGATGAATAGTAGAAAATTATATGTTTTTTAACCCGGTAGGTAAACCACCAAAATCAGTGGGGTAGAAGCCCGTGAACATCTACAAGGTATTATTAATCTAGAAAAAAAACAATACAAGCGAAGAGGGGGACCAGACCAAAACCTCTTCACAAGAAAATTAACTAAAATAAGGCAAATCCATCAAGTCTGTAATTGAAGTTTTTTTGATAATGTGAGGAACCTCATTCTCATCAAAATAGGAAATAAGATGACTTTGTGCCAGTAAACGGGCAGTCATATTAGCTTCTCTTAAAATATGACGAATCCCACCCGCTACCTGAATAAGATCTGGTGAATCCATTACTACTTTCGAAATTAGATTATCTTGATATAGATGAACAACCCTTGTGTTATATTTTCGTTTCAGAGTGTTGGACCAGTCTTGTGTGAACACTTTAACCTGATAGATAATGGATTCAACAGTGGGATAGGAGTTAGAAGACCCCCAAATTAATTTTGCATAATTTTTCCAAATATGCCATAAAATTATTCCTGGCATATTTGCCTGAAAAATTCCAATCCAAGAATGATTTGTTGCCTTGATCCACCACCAAAGTAGCATTTGTCTTAGTGAACTAGGATCTCCTCTGTAAGATGTCTCAAGAATACCCATAAAATAGTGCTAGACTTCCTTTGTAACAGGACAGAAGTAAAATATATGGTCAATGGATTCTGAGTTTTTCCTACAAAAAGGGCACAAAGAGGGGTAAATGTCTATGTTAAACCTGAGAAGATTCTCTGCAACTGGGATCATATTATTGATTAGCTTCCACTGAAAGAATTTAATTGGCAGAGTCTGATTTTTGTTCCATATGCAGCGTGATGATAAAGTTTCAGACTTCCTCCATCTAATTTCATGGAATGCAGAAGATAAGTAGAAATGGCCATGCTTCTCTGGCAGCCAGATGAGATTTCCACTATCATCCATTTAAGATAAATCTTCTGCCCTATTGTGAATGTGACAGTGTTCTCCATATGCATGAGTCTGTGACATTGGGATTCATGTTTCCATTCCTTGGGTACTCATGTAACACCCGACCCGAATTTTACCTAGATAAATTTTTTTCGTAAAGTACGGAGTTAAAGAAAGTAAATCAAAACTAAGAATAGTCCTGTTTGATGAGAAAGATAAAATTCTGTCTTAAATTAATAAAAGATTATTAATCATACGTGGGACCCACGTAGAGGAGTAGGTGTAAAACCACCTCCGAAAATGTTCACTTATAACGTTGGGTGAATTAGACTTGACACCTTGATAAAAGGTGCGGTGAATTTATTTTTAATGATTAACATTTATCGTGTAGTAAAACTACACGTAGGACCCACATTGGGAGCGGGGACCACCCATGACATTCAAAGTGTATAAGATACTAATGTTGATCTAAATGATACTATTATGATAGTAGGTATGGGTTGTGGATCCTAGTGATATAAAGAATGACAACTTGACAGCCAAGCGGGCCGGAGTCACTAATCGATAATTGCGTGTCCTTAATTATCGGACTGATAATAATTCAGAAGGTTACGAATTAATTACAGAAGGAATATAAATATTTTAAAACCCAAAATAATGTGATGATAAATAATAATGAGTAACTTGACATATTTGAGGTGGGTACTTTTGGAGGACCCTACCTTGAAGATATGTTTGTATAAGAATAAACAGATAAGATTTTATCTGTCATACATTTCGGACCACTTAAAAAAATAAGTGTAACATTTTATTAAAGTGTCACGAAATATGAAACCACATATTAAGTCATGAGAAATGATGAACGAATTTTCGAGGCAACACGTTATCATTTTTACTGTTACTTGAACAGTAAAATGCACGTTGGGCCCACACATGGGCGGGGACCATCCGATATTTACGGACCACATATTATATTCATCTTGGTTTAGATAATATTTATATGATGGTGTAAATTAAGGCTGAGACATAAAGTTGGTCTTTCAATTTAAACGAGGTCGCATTATCGGTATAGATAATTTATCAGATAACAGCTTGAAATAAATTTCGGAGACCACTAAATTTAAGTTGGGTAATATATATTCATTATAGAGGCCAATATTGGTTGGAATAATGATATATATTTTATTCGACCCGATAAAAATAAAATATAATTAAAACAGTCCAAAAAAAATACAACTTTCGGGACCGAATATACATTCGGGGACATATTGGGATGACCTACCACATGAGTGGGGGCCATCCCACGTTTTTGTGCAATCAAGTGGACATGAGGGTGGCTGTAATGTGATGAGGGAGTAAATATTAGGTGGGATGTGAGAGTTATGGCATCAAAAAGGACATGGAGGGACCTCACCCCTCACTCATGTGTTTAATGAGACAAAAGAACCTCCTCACCCCTTCCCACTCTCATTATTTCGGCCCAGACCAAGAAAGGGAGGAGATAACACCCCAAATTCACCATCTTCATAGCCTACAACTGAGCTCAATCAAAGGGATGGTCCAATGAAGAAGAAAGAGTGAGAAAAGAAGAGAAAAAACCTTGATTAATTAAGGTAATGATCTCATTAACATTTTTTCATCCTTCATTTAATCTCATATAATTTTATAATCATATTATAAACTCATAAACTTGTTCTACACTCCTAAGAGGTGTAGAATGAGGGCTTCGAAGGATAGTTTTAACCATGAACGGAGTTATGACCGGAGTAAGACCGGTTCGCCGGTAAACACCTTCTCGGAAGGTTTTGATGTTTATACCACTTTTGGTTGTGAAACCTTGTTAGAAATTTTACTAAGGTATTCTAGACTTCTCAAGGAATCTAGGAGTGGCCGGAAAGTCGCCGGAGTTCTCACCGGAAAATTCAAAAGTTGCCGGAGTTCAAACAAAGAAGATAAAAGCTTGCTAGCGTCATTTCAAGGTGAGTGGACGACTACGTGTCTTGTAACTCTTGAGTCAAACGTGGGATTACCTACATAAAATCATAATCATGATTTGAGAAATGATTAAATGGATTAAAATGCATGATTAGTCATGATGAATATGAAATATGAAAGTATTATATGGTTAATGAATGAGAGATTAATTTGTGGATTAATCATAGATATATTATTGTCAAGTGTATAAAAATGCATACTTGGACTATGTATAAGACTAACTAGATTAATCTAGTATGTGAGTATGTATAAAAATGTTTAAAAGTGTTAAACATGTGATTAACCATATTCATTATAAATTAAGTGAAAGTGGCATGATTTATTAGTAAAGAATTACTAATATTATTGATAAAGAATAATCATGAATGATTATTTGGGAAAGGACTAAGGAATTTCAAGATGGTATTCTTGTGAAGGATTCAAGTATTAAATCATGCAAGTCACTAAAGTAAAATCTAGTTTATGAGAAATAAAGTAGGGAATTATACAAGATATAATTAACTAATATAAATGTTTTTGTTGGCTCATATGAGAAATGACCAAAGTAACTAACATACTATTCTTGTGAAGAATTAAGAAATGCTTAAGTATACATGCTACTAAAATGAACTAGTTTATGAGAAATAAACTAGGGTAATATACAAATTTTTTTTGTAACAAGGGGGCTTATATTGATAATAAAACATTCAGCAAGGGATACAAACGACAAAGGAAATACTTCCAGCCACCGACCCTCGGACCAGCTGGAGAACCAATCACCCTGTATAGAGCAATATGATTCGCTTGTCCTATAATGGGTCTGAATGAGCCAAACGTGGCTAGAGCAAAACTCCCATCACCCCTACCTAATGTAAGAGTCTGACTGAAAACGACAATTCAGAAAGCAACAACGACATAATTCATCATGTCAAAGAAACTCAACAAGAGTAAAACGAAATTAAATAAACTAAACTTACAGCGAAAACGAATCTCTGCTTCAAGCGTCATCCTTGGCGGTGGCTCAGGAGGGGGGCGGATCATCAAACCTTCGTCTTGAAAAATTCCTTGCGATTCTTACCCCCTGCAATTATAGCACGAGTGAACCCGGAATCTCCGCCTGATGGTATTTCCCCAACTGAAAACAGTAACACAAACGAGCAGGCCATGATCCAAGTGAAACCGCGATCCAAACTGCCCGACCCCTGCTGCATTCGAAAGCCTTCAACGATATGCTGTGCACCAGTCCCAAGGCCCGTGCCAGCCCAATCAAACACCTCGAGCTGATGTCGTCTTCCCTTCGCGATCGAAAAGAAGAAGAACGCCGCCGAGAAACTCCAACCCTAATCCATAGGGAGACGTCCGCTTCATCTTAATTGACCACAAAACAGTTGGGTAATATACAAAAATGATTAACTAGTATCAATGACTTAGTTAATAATTTTGTGAATATAATATTCTGATTGAATGATGAACCATGAATGGCTCAATTTGTGAAGTGATTAAAAGTAATTCAAGGTTATATCCTTGTGAGGAATAAAAAAGTGCTTAATCATGCAAGTGATCAAGGTGAACTAGTTTATGGAAGATAAACTAGAATAATTTACATGGGAATGATTGGAAATATTTATATAAAATATAAGAGATATTTTTTGGTGACCAAAATGGCATATTTTGATTATTTATGACTTAATACATGTTGTGTTAAAATTTCGGATCAATCAGAGTTGAAATGGCGAGTCAACGAAAAACGTTGACCGGTTGCCCAGGGGGTAACCGGCGCCGGTTACAGGCAAAACCGGCGCCGGTTAAGCTACGGGTTTCGGTACCTGTTTTTGCCGAAACGCGTATCGAAGCCCGGTTCGACGTGGGATTAATCCCGGTCATCCTATATATGAATATTTTGCATGGAACTGCATGAAATATGATGTTTAAAATGCTAAGGATTGTAATACGGTTTAAACGCTGAGACTTGGACTAGTCGTTAGTGAATAAATTATAGACCACGACCGGGCGAGGTACGTGGTAGATTATACATGGTGGGTGAATACCCGGGACCAAGTAAGGTTATATAATACTCCGTAGGACCAGGAGAAGTCCTCTATACTCAAACGTTAACAAGGGCCCGTGTAGTCATTGAGGTGTGTTAACCTCCAACAAATTACACATAGGTAACAAGGGCAAATGCAATCCTTGAGGTGTGGTATCCTCCATCAAATTACATATAGGTAACAAGGGTCCGTGTAGTCCTTGAGGTGTGTTAACCTCCAGCAATATACACATAGGTAACAAGGGCAAGTGCAGTCCTTGAGGTGTAGATCCTCCATCAAATTGCATATAGGTAACAAGGGCTCATGTAGTCCTTGAGGTGTGTTAACCTCCAGCAAATTACACATAGGTAACAAGGGCAAATGCAGTCCTTGAGGTGTGGTATCCTCCATCAAATTGCATATAGGTAACAAGGGCCCGTGTAGTCCTTGAGGTGTGTTAACCTCCAGCAAATTACACATAGGTAACAAGGGCAAATGCAGTCCTTGAGGTGTGGTATCCTCCATCAAATTGCATATAGGTAACAAGGGCCCGTGTAGTCCTTGAGGTGTGGTATCCTCCAGCAAATTACACATAGGTAACAAGGGCAAGTGCAGTCCTTGAGGTGTGGTATCCTCCATCAAATTGCATATAGGTAACAAGGGCCCGTGTAGTCCTTGAGGTGTGTTAACCTCCATCAATTTACACATAGGATGAGGGTGTATGCGTACTCCTCAAGGTGAGGTTAACCCGGAAATGAAACCTATGATAGTAAGGACGGATAGTCCTCGAGGTAGGTGAACCTCAAGATAATGATTTTAAATGATTAAACGTGCTTGATCGGGAATGAGTTTCCGATAGGACATTTTCCTTGGTCTAGGAATTGATTTAAATCATGTTTGTGATATGGGAGTCCGAAGGGCCCCCACAGTAATTATATTTTGATATCAGGTGAGTTAGCCTGCGGGTGACTCCACTCGAGGGTAAGACATGGGAAGGGTGAATTTAATGAGGCTGTTATGCCTAAATGATTTGAAAGACAAATGGGCCCACGAGCCGGATATTTTACTCATATGTATATATGTATACATTTTGTTTTGAAAAGGGGTAGCTAAGACTTATGCCCATAATTGTACTATCACCCTATTTTGAGGGTCTCACGTTAGAAACGTTAGTTACATTACATACAGTTTGCCCTCGCTAGTACTTTTATGTAGTACTGATCCCTCGGGGGAACCACCCTTTCAGGTTGAAGCTAGAGCTTACTTCCTGCACCCGTTGCTCGGGAGATCGATGGAGAGAAGACGTGGTTCGTGCTTCCTCTGGTTCTATTTCTAAATAACTAAATAATGCTCATGGAACTATTTTGACTTATAAATTAATGGAGCCTGCGAGCTCTTGTTTTACCCTTGTGTGAGTTCTTATTAAACACTTATATTCCGCTATGTGTTTGATTGTATGTTGATGTTGTTATGTATGTTTACTCATCGGTTTTGGCATATGTATCTATCGGACGTCTTGTGTAATTCGGTGAGGATGAACTGCGATTAGGGTCTGTTTGCAACTGCTTTTAAAAAAGCACTTCTCAGATTTTGACTTTAAAAAAACACTTATTTTCCCAAACACTACAACTTTTATTTTTCTCGGCTTCCGCGTCAAAAGTGCTTTTACTTTTTCTATCACACAAAAAGCACTTATTTTACCAAACACTACCCACTTTTACTTTTCAAAATCACTTTTTTCTCAAACACTATCAACTTTTATTTAATCACTTCTCCCCATTTCATTAAAAAAGCACTTTTTTTAAAGTAGAAGCTGTTGCAAACGGACCCTTATTCTTATTGGGTTGTACGACGATTGTCCACGTGGCACAGACGCGGTCTGGGGCGTGACACTGAACATTGCAAAACATACCCATAATGATGAATTTTGTCTCCATTTCCACCATAACTTAAGTGAAAAAGCTTTCTCAATGTCAGATAACAATCTAATACCCACACCAAACTCTTCCACTGGAAGGCACATAACTTTCTATTGCATCCAATTGTAATGCTGCCTAGTGAAACCTCATCCCCAAAAGAAATGAGACATTTTTCTCTCAAGAATTCTGATAACCTTTTAGGAAAAATATCCACTGCCATGAAATGAATAGGAATTGTGTTAAGCACATATATAGGGAAAACTGTCAATTTGGTCCTCATACTTTCATGAAAAAGTCAATTAGATCCTCATACTTTTAAAAAGATCAATCAAGTCCCCGAACTTTGTAAAAATGTTCAATTGAGTCCATTTGCAGGTTACTTGCCATGTCAACAAGTCACCCGCTGACGTGTCGCGCATGTGGCAGCCCAATCAGTAATAATTTTGCTGACGTGGCACACATGTGGAAGCCCAAACAGGCATTTGTTGATGGCAAGTAACCTACAAATGCACTCAATTGAACGTTTTTACAAAGTTCGGGGACTTGATTGATCTTTTTAAAAGTACGAGGACCTAATTGACTTTTCATAAAAGTACGAGGACCAAAATGGCAGTTTTCCCCACATATATATAATAAGAATAAGCCTCCCTGCTTAACTGAGATTTTAGTAGAAAATTGTATGTATATAGAGAAATAGCGGGTCAAATGCTAATATGAGCCCGATAGGCCCAATGATAAGTCCGTATTTAGACACGCATTTGATGCGTGTTGGGATCGGCTTTTGATGACTTTCCTAGCTTTAGGTGTTACAAGTCTCAATTTTAGCTCAAGTTATGTTTACCAGGCGTTGGTTCGAGTTTTGTGTCATTTGGAATCAAAATCAGGAATTTAGAGTTCGACACCGGTGCTTGAGGAGCAATCGGGATGATTCGAGATGCATTAGAGAGTGGATTGAGAGATTTGGAAGTCACCGAGAGGTTCATATGAAGATTTGATGACAAAAGAGCTCTAGGATTGACTATGAGATCAAAAGAAGAAGATGAAGTTTGAAAACGACGATCAGGATGACCTTCTGTTAATCATTCAATCATATCTCTTTGTAGAAACAACCAATGAACACGATTCAAGTTGCATATAAAAGACAACTTCAAGGGATACAAATCATATGAAAACACCATTGCGAGAATCTGAGAGGGGAAAGATGCAAACAGACGATGAAGTCAGATGACCCCTGTTGCGATTTCACAATGCCACCTTCCACCATTTGATTCATATCTTTTGATTGGATGATTCAAATCCCATTCTGCAAGTTGTGGTGGATATAAGACTTCATTATCTACAACTTTTGTGAAGGAAGTTTTGACAACTTCGGAAATTTGACGCACGTCGTGCATAGGGGAACGCACGACCGTGCGTCAGAGGCGAGAAAGCGAAGAACCCATTGCCAGCCACACACGGCCGTGCGTGGGGGGAAGCACGCCGTGCATGGCAAGTTTTTACACGGCGATGCTCCATAGCACTGGGGGACGCACGCTGTGCGTGGGTGCCGTGCGTGCGCTCCCGGTGTCCTTTTTCAGCCAGAATTGCTCCGTTTTTTTCTATTTAAACAGCCTGTAAACCCCGTTTTCAAAGAGGGAGCTTAGAGAGAGTGCCTAGCACGGAATTTAGAGGGCGTTTCAGCCTTGTTCATCAATCTTTTGAGATTCTTTGTAAGTTCCATCTTTTTAATTAATGACAATTATTTCTATTCAGCCTAATTCTGTTGATTCTTCAATTATGAGTTGTGAGTAGTTTAATTAGAGATTTGGGATTGATGAAAGAGTTAATCATGATGTATGACTAGATTCTTGATGGATTAATTGCATGAATGCCGTTTAATTTGTGTTTGAATAGTTTAACTGATGACTCTTGTAACCTAGAACGCGCGCTAGAATTACAATCGCTTATAGAACAAATTAAGAGAGATCTAGTTTATTCTAGGGCACATTCACACACACTTAATCGTTCGCTAAGAGATTAGTAGCGATTAAGGGGCCGTAAGCTCGCTCGTCTTGACAATAATTTAGGATCAAGTCGCATGAGAGATCAGCTTGGTCCCCTAAATTATTGTACTCTACGCCGCGAGAGCAGTAAGAACTTAGTAATGATTAGCTAGGCTCAATTAAATTAATTTCATGTAATTGAGCCCGATCTGCCAGAAATCTAGTTACCCCGAAATCAATCCAGGTTCCCTTCGTCGTTAATTAGAGAGACACCAACCTTTTTATTTAATCGCTCATTCGCATTAGTTTAATTTCAAACCAACCAATCTCCCACGACACATTTATTTTATTTTATTTATTTTTAATCGTTGAATTTAATTAATTCTTGATTCTCTTTTGTCCGTCCCTGTGGAGACGATACTCGTACTTACACCAATATATTACGATCTATTTTAAATGCGAGAAAACTCACATCACCCAACTATGTAAAAAGGTTAATCTAGTAGAACTACGTACACAATAATATAAATGATGTCTGCTAAGTGTGTGGACTGCTGTCTGGGCCAAGTAGTAATGAGACCGGAGTTCCAGTCAATATACTCTATCACCAATTATTCCAAGGGAATTTACCGGAATATGACTAAAACATATTGAGTTTCTCTGAATATGACTAGTTATGTTTTTAGATATTTGCATGACTGAAAAGAAAAAATATAAAGGAAAATTCGTTCATATTAAAATGTTTAATAACCAAAATACCCTTATTTAAAAAAAGTGCATTTTACACTATTTTCGTCCATTTAAAAATAATAATGCACTTTATACTGTAGTTAATGCACGACATTACTGCACAATATTACTGCACATCCGGTAACATATCAATGCACTTTCGCCATTATTAGTTCTCTTCTCATCCAATTTAAAAAATTATTTATAGTTTTTTTGGGATTTAATAATTTTTGCATATTACATCTAATTAAATATATTGAATTTCATGACGGTGTTACTGCTCTACATTACTGCACTACTGATATAATCACTGCACGTTGCAACACGGTCTATGGCCTTCGATTCAATGCACAACACACTCCGTCAATGCATTTATTCACTGCCCATTTTTCACTGCCCATGTTTAATGCCCACAAACCCTAATTTTAATAAACCTTAATATCATATTGGATGCTTCCTCTACTACCCCTGTTACACCTATAACGGCACTTCAAGGAGAAAAAATAGGGGCCATACTGTTGGAGTGCTAGGCTAAGGCCCCACTAGTTGAAAAAAAAAAGCTTGTGAAATCGCTGGGTTATTCGCAGGAAGAAATCGAGCATATGGATTGAATTTTCTCTTCAATAAAACTGCGTGTCCCATACCTTCAACCTATCTCCCAGTCCCTACAACTCTGCTCGGCTTTATGTTATGCATCTGGTGATGAGCTGGATTACTTAAGCTGGAGAGGGACCCAGAGATGAGCTGGCAGATGAACTAACATTCCAATTGGTTATTTGTTATCTGTTAGTTTGTTAGTAATTAGTTCAGCTCACTTGTATAAAGATATCATTGTATGTACGAACATAACTACTCTGTGAATATGATTCATCATCTTCTTCTCTAAACTTCTTCCCTTTCTGTTCGAATTCATTTCTTGAATTCCTATTCTCTTGGCTTCTCGGTTAACACCCTGGAACCATACCAATTGGTATCAGAGACTTGATCTTGGCACTCACCTTCTGCCAATTCTTCACATACGAAGACAGTCACATCCATCCTGGCGAAGAAACATACTGTTGCTGCTCTAACGGCGATTATGGAGGAGAAATTAGCAGAATTAGAGACTCGATTGGAAGAACAAGCTAGAAGAAGCGAACTTAAGGCTATGGAAACTTCTCAAAAGTTGGATGCCTTGATGCTTCTTCTCCAACAGAAACAAGACGAAGAAGGCAGTAGCTCTCATCGTTCGATACACTCGCACGAGAGGAGTCATCAGTTTCAGGGAGGTAACTCTAATCGAAACTTAGGTTTCGTTCCCAAGATTGAATTTCCTCCTTTCTCCGGCAATAACCCTAGAAATTGGATTCAAAAGTGTGCCAAATATTTTGAGTTGTGTAAAATTGAACACCATCAGAAGGTTGACCTAGCTTCCCTTTATATGGTAAATCGTGCTGAATCTTGGTACACCAGCTACATATCTGTGAATCCAGGAGTGAATTGGGAGCAGTTTGTAATAGATGTTTGTGAAAGATTTAATGAGGAGTTAGGTAGTACTGTTGTTGAGGAATTTAATAAATTGCAGCAAACTACTTCTCTTGATGAATATTTGAATCAATTTGAAACCCTGCGTAGTTTAATGCTGCAAAGAAATAACAGACTTCCTGATGAATATTTCTTGGATAGTTTTATCGGTGGATTGAGCCCCACTATTAAACCTTTTGTTAAGGCATTTAAACCAAGAAATCTGACTAGTGCTATGGAGTATGCAAGGCTGCAAGAGCAAAGTCTTAATGCACTCAAGAAAAGCAACAGAACAGGGTTGGATAATTGGTCTTACAAACCTAGAGATACTATGGGAAATTCTGGGTTTAAAACGCCTCAAAATCCTGTACCCAAGACTGAAGGACTGCTTCCTACCCCATCAACTAATGTTGTACCTTTCAAGAGATCTTCTGTAAATGGGAGAAGAGTCCTACAACCTATAGATATTGAGGAGAGAAGGAGAAAAAATCAATGCTTCCACTGTGATGATCAGTACTTTCCAGGGCACATTTGCAAGGCTCAACTTTACAAAATTCACATCTCCCCTGTGGATGAGGAGCAAGGTGAAGGAACCTTCTATACGGAGTCTGGGTCAGTTGATGTAGGATCAGAAGAGGAGTACCAGGAAATTGCAGCAATGGAGAATCCACCTGTGATCTCGCTTAATGCTATTTCTGGACACCACCAATTCCAAACAATGAAGGTGACTGGAAAGGTTAATAAGAAGGACCTCTATGTGTTGATAGATTCTGGGAGCACACACAACTTCCTAGACATTAACACAGCTAAGAGATTGGGCTGTAGAATCTCTCAGTCATATCCTTTGGAAGTTTCAGTAGCCAATGGGGAGAAACTGATTACTACACAGCTCTGTAAACATTTTAAATGGACTCTACATAATACTGAGTTTGTTGCTGACACCATGCTTGTTCCTTTGGGTGGATGTCAGATGGTATTGGGTATACAATGGTTGGCTTCTCTAGGTCCTATTAAATGGGATTTTGATAAGCTGATTATGGAGTTTCAGTACATGGGAAAAAGAGTGGTATTAAGGGGAAGTAAAAAAGGGGAAATGCAGTGGATTAATGGGAGGCAGTTATGTCAGGAAGTTCAGATAGAAAGTAAGAAATATGGGGGGCAGTTGTATCTTATGAGAGTGCTGGAACAACAAAAGGAAACCCAAGACATGATAAAACTTACTGAAGTGTGCATGCCTGTGGAAATATCTGCAGTATTAACTCAATTCAAGGATGTGTTTGAGGAACCAAAACAGTTGCCTCCTCACAGAGAATGGGACCATCAAATTCATCTCCTACCTGGTACTGCCCCTATAAATGTTAGACCCTACAGATATCCAGTGGTACAGAAAACAGCTATTGAAGATATCACAAGGGAAATGTTGGACACTGGAATCATTAGGAATAGTCAAAGCCCCTATTCCTCACCTGTGGTAATGATAAAGAAAAAAGATGGGAGCTGGAGGTTTTGTGTAGACTACAGGGAACTTAATAAACATACTGTTAAGGACAAATTTCCCATCCCTGTAATTGATGAACTCTTGGATGAGCTAAAAGGATCTCATATCTTCTCCAAAATTGACCTAAGGTCTGGGTATTGGCAGATCAGAATGAAGGAGGAAGACATTGAAAAAACAGCTTTTAGAACGCATGAAGGACACTACGAGTTCTTGGTCATGTCCTTTGGCTTAACCAATGCCCCCTCCACCTTTCAGAGCCTTATGAATTCCATCTTTAAACCCTACCTCAGGAAGTTTATATTGGTGTTTTTTGATGATATCCTGATATACAGTCCAGATGTTGAATCACATGCAGTACATTTGCAGCAGACCCTGAGTATCTTGAGGAATAACACCTTATTTGCTAAACGTAGCAAATGTTCTTTTGGAGTAGCTACTATTGATTATCTTGGGCACATCATATCAAAGGAGGGCGTAGCTACTGATCCTAAAAAAATTCAGGCTATTCAGGATTGGCCTGGTCCAAAAAACTTAAAGGCACTCAGAGGATTTCTTGGACTAACCGGATATTACAGGAAGTTCATTCAAGGGTATGGCATAATCTCCAAACCTTTAACCAACTTGCTCAGAAAGAATGCTTTCTCATGGGGAAAGGAAGCTGAATTGGCATTCTCCCAACTGAAACAAGCCATGTGTCAGGCTCCAGTATTGGCTTTACCTGATTTTGACAAACCTTTCATTGTAGAAACAGATGCTTCTGACCTCGGCATTGGGGCAGTTTTATCTCAAGAAGGACACCCTATTGCTTATTTAAGCAAAGCCTTATCTGAGAAAAATAGATCATTGTCTACATATGAAAAGGAGCTTTTAGCTGTGATTCTGGCTGTGGAGAAATGGAGATCATACTTGGCTGGGAAGCATTTTATTATTAAGACAGATCACTTTAGTCTGAAATACTTATTGGACCAGAAGATCACCACTCCATTTCAGAGTAAATGCCTTCCAAAACTTCTAGGAATGGACTATGAGGTGTGTTATAGGAAAGGGAAGGAAAATATGGCAGCAGATTCTCTTTCCAGAATTGATGGGGGAACAATTATGAGTTTGGTTGTGAGTGAAATTCAATCTGACCTACTGCAGAAGATTAAAGAGAGCTGGATGGATATGGAAAGTCAGCAACTTATTCAATCCTTACAAGATGGATCTTTAACACAGAGTAAATTTTCATGGAAGGATGAAAGGTTGCTGAGAAAGGGAAGATTAGTGGTGGGACAGAATGTAGAACTGAGGAAGGAAATTATCCAACTCATGCATTCTTCACCACTAGGAGGACATGCTGGAACCCAAGCCACCTACAAAAGAATGGAGACATTATTCTACTGGAAGAAAATGAAGAAGGACATCAGAGTGGCTATTAAAGAATGTGAAATATGTCAGAAATGTAAACCTATTCTTCAAGCTCCAGCAGGACTACTTCAACCTTTACCTATCCCGGAGGCTATTTGGGTAAACATCTCTATGGACTTCATAGAAGGCCTGCCAAAGTGTGGCGGAAAAAATACTATCTTAGTAGTGGTGGATAGATTGAGTAAGTATGCTCATTTCATACTACTCACTCACCCATATACAGCTTCCATGGTGGCCAGAGCCTACTTTGATAATATCTTCAAATTGCATGGTCTTCCTAAGACTATTGTAAGTGATAGGGACAAGATTTTCTTGAGCAGATTTTGGCAAGAGCTATTCAAACTCTTACAGGTGGAGCTGCATATGTCGACCGCATACCATCCACAATCTGATGGGCAGACTGAAGCAGTCAACAAATGCTTAGAGACGTACTTAAGGTGCATGACTGGGGAAAAACCTAAAGATTGGGCTAATTGGATACCGTTAGCAGAATGGTGGTACAATACTAACTACCATTCTTCAACTCATAATACTCCTTATGAAGTTGTTTATGGGCAACCTCCCACACTTCATATACCCTATGTTACGGGAGATTCTACAGTGGATGCAGTTGACAGGAGCTTAAAGGCAAGGGAGGAATGTATTAATATATTGAAATTCCATATCAAACGAGCTCAAGACAGAATGAAAAGCATGGCTGACAAGCATAGAAGTGACAAAGAATTTGCAGTTGGAGATTGGGTATATGTGAAGCTACAGCCTTACAGACAACAGTCTGTGAGTTATAGAACCAATATGAAGCTATCCCCAAGGTATTTTGGTCCTTTCCTAGTGATTGATAGAGTTGGAAAGGTGGCTTACAAGCTGCAATTACCAGACCATGCTAAAATACATCCAGTGTTTCACATTTCCCAGCTTAAGAAACACTTTGGCAATCTTCCTATTAGCAGCTCTTTGCCTAATATTGATGAGAATGGACAGATGAGAAGGGAACCTGTGGCTATATTGGATAGAAAGATTGCGAAAAGAGGGAATGTTGCTGCTGTGTATTGGTTGATTCAATGGTCAAATACTGAGAAGGAGGAGGCTACTTGGGAATTGCATGAAGAGTTCATCAAAAAGTTTCCTGAGTTTGTGCAGAAGAATACTACAGCTTGAGGACAAGCTGAGTTTGAGTGGGAGGCATTGTTATGCATCTGGTGATGAGCTGGATTACTTAAGCTGGAGAGGGACCCAGAGATGAGCTGGCAGATGAACTAACATTCCAATTGGTTATTTGTTATCTGTTAGTTTGTTAGTAATTAGTTCAGCTCACTTGTATAAAGATATCATTGTATGTACGAACATAACTACTCTGTGAATATGATTCATCATCTTCTTCTCTAAACTTCTTCCCTTTCTGTTCGAATTCATTTCTTGAATTCCTATTCTCTTGGCTTCTCGGTTAACACCCTGGAACCATACCACTTTAAAATCACCAAATAAGGGATTTGATTTTGCAATTCGACGGTGGTAAGTAGGCGTAGGGATGGATGGGCGCAACTGGGCGCAACTGAGAAGGGGCACGCATTGCTCAGGACGGCAGCGCTGGCGGCAGTCTGGGCGGTCGCTGCGGCGAGTAGGCATGGGGTTGGGGTAACCGAGCAAGCAAGCGATTGGATGAACTGGTGACCGAGCAAACAAGGGACTGGATGCATCGTGCTCCAGGACGGCAGCGGGCGGCACGCTGTGAGGCGGTGGCGGATGATTGCAGGCCGTGTAGCGGCGGTGGCAGGGGGCGTGCGACAGGAGGCGGGTGGATGTCTAGAGGCAGGGAGAGTGGAGGATAGGGTTGAAGAAAATAGTAGGAACTTAAGGTTTTATAGAGATAACTTAAAGGGTATATTTGTCAACCAAATTTATTAATTCATTTATTTATTACGAATTTTAATTAAATATTACGAAATTTAATATTATTTTGATAAAAAAACTGGTCGGGTCATAGATTGGGAAACTCATTCAGTTTTAATCATATATGGGGTAATTATCTCATTATTCCAACTCTACGATATTTTAATAATCCTAGTTTTAGGTACTCAAGTATCTCTCTCTTCTTTCTCTCAACTAGTGTAGGCATTCCCAAAAATTTACTCGAGCACACCCCTTGATTAACTCTCATTAATGTACACACATCATGCTGTAGAGTAATCCCCACATTAGCGCTGTAAGATCCTCACACTCCTTTAAAATTTCATTTACTCCCTAACACTGATTTGATGGATATATGTCCTATGTGTATTTTGTAATTATCGAAATTTGGTCTAAGCTAATCTACTTTGATCTATTCTCGGATTGAAACAAACTCAATTCAAATAAAAATATCCTATAATGAAGTTCCGTATCTAGATACATTGGTCAAAATATTAGACGTTAGGAAAAGACTTCATTTTTTTTTTCTAATATGTTTTCTTACTTGATAAGATGTAGGAAATAGTCTAGGTATATGCTCTCTTTCTTGCTAATTTGTGTGTACCTTGTTGAGTTATTGGCATATTATGGAAACAAATAAATTCTTTTGCCGCACTCGTACATACCATACGATAGTGTATTATATATATGAGTATTTAATTTGCTAGCTCTCTACCGAGTTTAAGGCATTGAAACATTCATATTACTCGTAATCACTTTGAGAGAGACTATTCACATACACTTTCACATATACAATGTATGCTTTCTTGTTCTATTTTAGTTGCAACATTTTCATATTTGTCAACACACAACTTTGATCATAAATATATTTAATCTCTTAATTGAAAATATCATCAAAACTACATTTTGAAAATTTATAGCGAGAAGAATTTAATTACATAAAAAATAAGGGAAAAATAATTAAAATACCCCAAACTTTGAAAGGGTGTGAGGTAATCACCCCGAATTTGCACATGTAATTTAAATACCCCAAACTTTATATAAAAAGTTATTTTTACACCATGATCATGTATTATTTCTTTCAAAAGTGTTAGTTTTTTGTGTTAATTTCATAATTTAAAATATTTTTAGTATAATTAACATTCTAAACTTCTATTGTAAAATAAATAGTATAACCCCCACCCACCCCCCACTCTATATGATTGCAATGTTTTTAAATTGTTGTTTTAAATTATGCAACTAACACCATTAATTTACATTTTTGAAATAAATTATACATGACCGTGGTTTTAGAATAACTTTTTATAAAAAGTTCGGGATATTTAAATTACATATGAAAGTTTTGAGTGTTTATATCACACCACTTCAAAGTTTTGAATATTTTAATTATTTTCCCCAAAAAACAAATTTTTAATGTATTCGGAAATACTCCCTCCGTCCCCCTAAGTTTGGGACAAAAAGGTGTGGTGTGGTTTTTAAGAAAAAGTGGAATTGTGTGATTTGTATTGAATTGATAAAGTGTGAATAAAGTAAGAATGAATTCTAATCACTCAAATGTTACCAAATATGGTATGGGACAAACTTAGTGGGACGGATGAAAAAAGTAAAATGGGACAAACTTAGGGGGACGGAGGGAGTAACAAACAGTCAAAGCAGAGTGAATAGTGTAAACCTTTTAATGTTAAAACTACTTAAAATCGGAGGTAGTATAATCAACCCGGCCTGATTGTAGGCAGTGTCTCAGTCCCGATGCAGTGTCTCAGAAGATAAGTAGTTGCTCAGAGTCTCAGACGAAGATACTCTTAAAAAATCAACTTTATATAACTCTGTATTGATTCATATATTATTATTGGTGTGAGAAATATTTCAAAACTCCTTTTCACGTCGAAACACTTTGTCCGGACCGTGCATAATTCATTTTTCACCAATTCATTATAATTATTGTCATTTTCATAATAAGGCTAACCGCAATCCTGTTCTGTCAATAAATCAAATTCCCCATCTGTTTATACGTATTCATTCAGTCAAATTATTTTTCTCTACAACCCAACCCCGTCAATAAATTCACCCAACATATTTTTTTTAATTAAATGTATAGGTCCTTACTTTTACTATTACACATCAATTATGTGATAGGTTTTTTATACCAATAATTATAATTTAAAAAGTCAAACATTTCGACGTAAAAAAATTATTTTTTTCACAAATATTAAAAAATGGACACTTAAGTGTAATTTCAAATAAATTGCAAAGGGCAATGACATTAATACCAACTAGTGAGTGCTATGCAATACTACGAAACATTAATTAAGTGCCTGGAGTGCTGCGGACCACTGATGGCATGGCTGAGTAGCTCACACCTGGGACCGGCTCTGCACTCCTTCTCTCCGTCAATAATCCTACCAATTCCCACGGCCAGGGGTGCCATCCACCTATATAACACCCCAAAATACATACGTTGCAGTGTTTATTGGGTTGAATAGGTTAAAATTGGGTTATTCATGTGTGGGTTGCAGGCAGCCTAATCATCAATTTTCACGAGTCAATTGCCATGTTATAGATCGATTTGCCTATAATATCTTGTTAAAACTCGAGTTTCGACCCATCTTAAATACTGCGTATTAACCTTAATAGGAAGATCGAGTATTCATAATCTTGCATAATTACTTTATTAGTCACTTTTATTTAAAAAAATCAGAGTAAATGTGTGAAACATAGACGCACCCATGGGCCTAGCTTGGAGAGGGTCAGCCCTAGCCTTGACCCAGCCTATATTTTTAGTGTAATCCGTGTAATTTTTTTCAAAACTATTCTTTGTATTGTACTGGACCCAGTGTCGCGACTCCGCCCCTGGATACTGGTTGGATGCACGGGCACCCACTATATCATAAAGCTAAAATAACATTGGACCGTGGGAACATAAAATTTATTCAGAGATTGATGACACGGGAAAAGCAGCGTACAACTTGGCTTAGTTTATTCAAAAATCAGAACATAACGACGATGACAATCACACCATGCAAGCAACAATCTTCTTTCCATCCAAGAAAACAAGGAATATATATAAACATATAATCGTTATATATTATCTGGGCTTGACGCGAAAGACTTCAGCCCCCCAAGAATCAGCGGAATCAGCAGCGGCTTGAGTTGGCTTCTCCACTTTCACAGACACGCTGATCGCCGATATATAGTCGTTCTCCGTCAGAGCAGTTTCTGCAACAGCCCGAGCTATTTGCAGAAGTGTGGTATATGAATTCCCATCTTTCACTATTTTCTCCACTAACCTGTGGATCCATATATATGCAGGTGTTTCATGCTTTAACTTTTAATTCATTATGAGTTACAAATATCTAATCGAAGAAGGTATTTCAGTATTTTATAGATTTTGAATTTCAAAGTTCGGTAACCCCAATGAAGTTCCTTACTAGCTACATTGGTATTTATGCTAATGAGTAATGATCACGTAGTATGCACTACCTCCATCTCTTTTATTTAGCCATCTTTAACTTTTTTACGGACAAACACTACTAGAATAAAGTCTATTTGCTGCGGTTATTTCATCTATTTGCTGCGGTTCTCAACCGCAGCAATTGAAAGGGCAGCAAATTGTGAGTTTTCTTATTTGAACCGCAACAAATACTCAATTAGAATTTTTTAAAATGCTTTTGCGGCGGGTAGCAATGACCGCAGCAAATACTGAGACCAATTTACATATACAATACCAATATATACGTACCACACTACCAAGTGTTTTGATTATTGCAAATGGGGAGCAGCAAATAAGAGAAATTCTAGTAGCGAAAGATCATAAACTGTGATCCATTATTTAACAAATATATTTATGTGAGACTTAATATATTTATACTTGATGATAATATTTTTAACAAAGAACATTTTGATATTATCAATATTATCCTGTATAAATATATAATCGGTCAAAGTGTATTATCGTTGACTTGAAAATAGTGTTTCTCTAAATAAAAAAGGACGGATTAATGATTCCTTTGTGCGCACAAAATTAGAAGCCAGTTAGTTTGGTGACACTGTTTCCCGACTTATTTTTTTTATACCAAATACGAATTTTTTTTATACCCTGAATTGTGTAATAATCAAAATAAGTAAGATTAAAGTTACTTTCTGAATGGATTGAGTGAAATTACTCTATAAGATCATTTTAGTTATTTTTCATATGACTTCTCTTTATTTTATTAATAAAATATATTTTTATTTTTTTCATAATTCAGTAGAAATGAAGAACACTCATTTGTGTCACTTCAACCAAAACTTCATATATAAATTTCATATTCTATTGATTCAATTAATCGCAATATTACGCTCTAAATTTATACATTTACATATTAACCAGGAGTGGACAAAATTAATTAGATATAATAATATCATCTATTTCCTACTCCCTCCGTCCCTAATTTACCTCCCATTTTGACCCGGCACGGGGATTAAGATAGTGGGTTTTGTGTGGTGGAGAGTTGTGCAGAGGAGAGAGAAATGTGTAAGAATTGTTGTGAACCACAAATCCTTTGCCAAAAAGGGAAAGATGAGATAATTTAGGGACAGACCAAAAAGGATAGTTTGAAGATAATTTAGGGACGGAGGGAGTAGTATATTGTGTCTCACCGAGATAAATCTGTGGAGGGATGTTGTGGTATAGCTACACGCGTAAAGATCCAAGTATCAACATCCACGAAAATGTCCTGGTTCGACCAATGGTATTTCAATCCCTTGATTGTGGTTTTGTCTCCCAATGAACTACACATGAAAACAAATTTATATATGTCAAAAATTACAATCCACATACACTTATTGCCTCCATTTTTTTAAGATCTACTTTTTGAAGATAAAAATGGATACGTAATATAAACACATGTGTTTGAATGAAACTGCATAATATACATAAAAATAATCTTTTTATTTGATTAAAAAAGTATACACACATGTATTTGAAATCGCACCTTAAATTTGCATATATAATTTGAATTAAACGAGAACACGAGTATCTAATCTATTTTGTATGTATTCATTCGTATGTTTGTATATTTTTTTTCTTAAGGTTAATAAACGGCAGACCTGTTGGGAGGTGAGTTACTCAGAAACAAGTCGCTGCTCATAGTGAACTAGCTACTCTGTTTTTCCTGCGATTGGATTTTGTTATGGAGTATGAATTTTACTTCTTCCTTTGACACCCTTTTATAGCTAATAAACTGCACTACTAGCTAGCTCAATAATCAATATACTTGCTATAATCGACAAAAAAAGTGTCGATAATTCGACATGATATTATCCAGATACAGATTTATTATATCATTAATAATACACAACGGTGCTCTGTGGTGGAAGTGAAGAAGTGATCGCAGCAGCTGGCAAAACAATTGATGATGAGCCGTACGTTCTCAATGGTAGCCACATATTAGCAATCTTCAACAGGAGGGGGTGATCTCATTCATGCATTCCCTTATACATAGCCCCATTTTTATCCACAATTCCTATCATCCTAGCTATGGGAACAACCAAATTAAATCAATTTTGATTTGTTTTTATTTTCATTTTTTATTTCCCAAATCTTTTAAGACCTCGTTTGATCTGATTTGGATTTTCTAATCTGGTCTAATATGATCTGAATCTTTTTTATGTGATCTGAAATGAATCTTTCTGATATGATATGATTTGAATCTTTCTGATCTGATTGAGTTTTATTATTATTATTATTATTATTATTGTTATTATTAAATAATAATTTTTATTACTACATCCTTCTCGTTTAAAGGTTCTCATTACAAAATGATACGATTATTTAGACAATAACTAAATATAATAATCTGAGTACATTTTGAGAAATAATTTTGATGGTTGTTGATGGATAGTCTACCCGGGGGGTATCTTATCCGAGGGGTTATTACGGGAATAACTTAGAGAGAAGTCAGAGCAAATAGGAGGAGAGAGAGTCGATTTTATTAAATGAACTCGAGATGTGGAGTTGAGATGCAGATGATGTTGATTACAAGGAGAAATGGGCTGCTATTTATAGCAGCAATAAATGCGATGAGAGGACACGTGTCAGTAATCCAACGGCCGAAGGGTCACATCAACCTGGTGGCACCGGCAGTGGTACGTCAACCGCATTGAATGCGGTTGGCGGATGTGACGTGGTATTAAATGCGATGGTTGGCTGTCTCTAAAAGGAATCTTCGATGATTGAGCTTGTTCAGCCGAAGGCTCCTCGTGTAGCCGAGGGCTCCTTGTATGGCCGAAGGCTCCTCGTGTAGCCGAGGGCTTCATGTATGGCCGCAGGCTCAATGTGTAGCCGAAAGCTTGGTTCAGCCGAGGGCTTCCCCTGGTGCCGAGGGCTCAATAGTGCCGAAGGCTAATGTTCTCGCCGTTTTCCCCCAGTAGCTTCTTATGCCAGAGAAGGCTATTCTGTGAGTTTTTGAGCCTTCGGCCAGGGAGGCCGAAGGCACCGCAGTATGTATTTTGGGCTACTTTGAGGCTTGGGCCGTCGCATTTGGGCCTGAGTTGTTTCCTGAGCCCAATGGACTTGTGTAGGAGAAGTAGGAGTCTATGGGCCGGGGGTTCCTGGGCCATATACTCCATCAGTTGTATAATACACTACTACATTTAAGGACCTTTTGTAACAATCGAATTCGTTACTTTAGGTCTAAAAGTCCGTTACATTAGTTTAAATGTAACAGTTTCATGCCGTTACATTCGCTTGCGTTACCTTTTCTCTATTGTAACGGTATGTAACAGTTTTTAAAATCAATTGTAACGCTTTTAGAAAAAAACCAAAAGTGTTACAAAATCCAACCTAGTACAAATGTAACAGTTTTTTTAAATAAGCAAATGTAACGCTTCAGAAAAAATATGTAAGAAATACTATCATTAGATTTGTTCTAATATAGCATTTACTTAATTATATGTGTGATGTGTCTGTGGTGTATATATAACTTGTTTTGAACGTAAATTGGAAATATTATTAAAAATAAATCTTTTATATATAACTAACAAATACAGAGTATCACATTTAGTACATTTATAGTACATCTCACACTTGTATCCCTCCAGTCTAAAATTACATAATCAACTACAAAATTATACAGATCATACAAAAACCTAAATCGTAATAATCTGCTCATAATTTTGGGCATCCAGTGTCAATTTCTCAACTCGTTTCGTAAGGTGAGATCATCCATTGTGTGGTTTCATTCTTTTCCTCTCCATGTGGATTGTGGATGAATTCCTTATCTATAAAGTAAATATATCAAAACATTAATTAGCATCCATATAAAAATTGATATTCACTATATTTGAAGAATCTAAAAATAATGATTCAGAATTTATTCTTCGCAAATTTTCAACGTCTGTTGTAATAAAAAATTGTACACGACTGTTATCAAATTCTCAAATTGTCAAACAAATACTACCATTCTCAAATATTAATGTCAAGAACCTTCTTATAGCAAAAAACAATCTGCAATACTATAGAGTAAAATGAGTTATTTGGAAAGATTTAGAAACTGAAAAATGGCATTCTAATAGGGAAAAAATATTCTTATACAAAAATTAACTCTAGATCCGAAAGCTAAACACAATGTTTAGGATCATGGCTCAGAAATTGAACTTTCATGACAAAGATAGTATGATGACTCAACAACCAAAGGTAGTAGATTAACTTACCTCTAAATGCAAACCTTATATTTTCTTGTAAAGGTAAAGAGCTCCAGTATAAAACTGTTCCAAAACCTGAAACTGAGTTTAGTTGAATACTCCCTCCGTCCCATTTTACCTGTCTTACTTTCCTTTTTGGGTTGTCCCAAAATAAGTGTCATCTTTCCGTTTTTGGAAAGAAATATGTGGTTCATAACATTTCACTTTACTATACTCAAATCTCAACCACAACTTTTACCTTTTCAACCACTTTATTAAAAATTGTGCCAAAAGCAAAGAAGACACATAAAATGGGACGGAGGTAGTAATACATACCAGTACTATTTACTTACACAACAGGATTCTCTTGAGAAAATAGTTCTAACAATTCTTTAGAAAAAAATCAATACCTTACGTACTAATATTGCAGTGCAGAACTGCCGATCAACACATCTACCCACTTCAGAAACCTCATAGAGCAACTGAACTACCAAAATATGAGCTAAACTAGAGGTTGTGGCAGTAGACAACACCTAAAATCTTAAAAATCCTTATGTGCTACATGGAAGAGTAAACTGGGTTTTATACTTTCTTTTATAAGGATTAGTTGTATACATATTTTCTTTCTCTTGAGGTATATGCGGAAATATCTGAATGATGTGTTGATTATTCTATTTCGAATGTTCTGTCCATAACAAAATGGATTAAGAAAATGAAGATTCTTTTTGCTATATATCTCTTAAATGCTCAGAAACTAAAACGCTAGAACTTCTTAATTAGTAGAAATTCATAATACATGAATTCTTGGGATCTATTCATAAAATAGTTAGACTATGAATACATCTATTTTAATTAAACTTCAAGTTATGTTAGGAACATAAGCAACAAGAAGAAACTTAAACCGTGCTTCCGAATTAGCACTTGTAAAAGGGCACAATGTACAAGAGGGTTTAAAAGCTTCTGCTTTTACTCTATACAAAATGTAAAAAAAAAACTATTTAACTAACTAGATAGGGAGAATATATAAGTTATAACAGGGTCTGTTAACAAATAAAATAATATATGAATTCAAGAATTACATTAAGTGGATTTTTTATTTTTGTGTATAATCCATGATTATGAGAGGTTTATGTAGATCCAAGTATGTAACACCATCCCCAAATATAATTAACTTTATGTAAATTATGTATTGGACATGATGTATCTAGTAATGAATTTACGAGGTTGTAAAATTTTGTTATTTCTTTTGCGTGAATAGTAAATTCCACGTGGGGCCCACACTCGGAGCGGGGGGTAACCCGATAACACGAGACCACATGTTATATTCATCTTGGTCTAGATAATAGTTACATGGTGGTGGAAATTCATAATGGACCATAAGAAAGGCATTGGGTTGACCGGTTGTCAAACAATTACCAGTACCGACAATGTCTTCAGATAACAGTCCGAAATGAATTTCGGAGAATTTTAAATTAAAGTTGGGGAATGTACATTCATTCTTTAGACCCATAATTGTTATGGACATGTAATATATTTTATTTTGACCCGATAAAATAAAGTATAGTTAAAACAGTCCGAGAAATACAACTTTCGGGACAGAATGGACACTTTGGGACATATAAGGGTGACCTCCCACTTGGGTGGGGGCCACCCCACGAATTTATCAATCAATGGGGGGCTGATTGATTCCAAATTGGCTGAGAGCTCTTGAGAGGATGGGGGGAACACCTTTGACATCCAAAGGGACCCTCTCACCCATAATAGCTCAAAGAGACAAAAAGGGAAGGCACACCCCTCTCCCATCCACCATTCTCGACCAGAACCACCCAAGGAAAGAAGGGAGAGCTCTACAACTCCATTCCCATAGCCAAATTCGAAGCTCAAGCTTAAGGAGTCCAAAGAAGGGATTTTAAGGAGGAAAAAGTGAAGAAAAGTGTGAAAGATTAAGGAACTTGTAAAGGGTGATTTAAGAACTTTCACGAAGTTGAAAGAGTTACCGGAGTTGTCGCCGGAGTTCATCAAAGTTTGCCGGAGTTTCATCGGAGTTCAACCGGGAAGGGTAGAACTTCATAACACTCATTTGAGGTGAGTGGACGGATTAATGTCTTATAACTCTTGGGTTAAGTATGAGATTACCTAAATGAATGTTATAAGTATTCATAATGATGTTTAAAAGAGTTTAAGCATGTGATTAGCCAAGGTGATTAGGCTTATGTGAATGAAACTACATGATTATGCATGTGGGAAGTAGAAAATATACATAAAAACATATGTGATGTTTTGGATGGCCAAAATGACATTTATTGATTGTTTTAGACAGGATATAGGTTGTGTAAAAATTTCGGATCAAACGGATCACGTTTTGGGGGTCAACTCGGGGGTCAACAGGCCGTTGACCCAAAAACTCCGAACATACCCAGCACCGGGTATAGGGCATACCCGGGGCCGGGTAAGCTGCTGCCTCCATATGACGTTTTCGCCGAAAACGCGAATCGGAGCCCGGTTCGAAGGGGGGTTGATCTCGTACAACCTATGTGTGTATATTGTGCATGGAATTGCATGCAATATGATATTTAAATGTCAAGGTTGATATTTATGGATTTAATTCTAAGACTTGGTTTAGTCTTTAGTAATAATATGATAGGTCGGGTGGAGTACCCAGGGATCGGGCGTGTATCCTCAAAACTCGGTTATATAGGGTGGAGTACCCAAGGATCGGGCGGTTATCCTCAAAACTCGGTTATATAGGGTGGAGTACCCAAGGATCAGGCGGTTATCCTCAAAACTCGATTATATAGGGTGGAGTACCCAAGGATCGGGCGGTTATCCTCAAAACTCGGTTATAGGGTGGAGTACCCAAGGATCGGGCGTGTATCCTCAAAACTCATAGATTACATTTAATAATCTAGGACCGGGTGGTGTCCCTATGGTAATTTACTTGAACAAGGAGGAGTTCTATACACTCATAGGTATATGGGTGGGTTGGGATTTAAGTGAAGGACATTGGCTTCTATTATTTTCCCAAATAAACAATGACCTACGGGTCGGGTATTTCCAAGTGTATATATACTAATATGTATTTCAAAACTTGGGGGAAGGACTATACGGATATGTATCACCCTATGTTTGGGTCTTATACTTAAAACGTTAGTTATTCTACATTTAGCTTGCTACTCGCTCGGTACTTGTACTGACCCCTTCGGGGGGCCCCACCATTTCAGGTTGAAGCTCAAGTTGCTATTCTCACCTTGCTCGGTGAAGTGATCCAAAGGGAGACGTGGTTCGTGCTTCCTTTATTGTTTTCAAACTATAAACTATGCTCATGGATACTTTGTAATAAATACATTAGTTTTGGGCCTGCGTGCCTACGTTTTGGCCATGTGTGGCCCACGATTGAATATTGAATATTTCCGCTATTCGTTCAATCCTAATATGTGATGTTGTTATGTATGTTTACTTACTGAGTATGGTATGGACTAAGTTCATGGACGCCTTGTTTGACTAAGTTACGTTGACTCGCGGGTGACGTCATTTAGTCATACGGCGGTTGTACACGCGCTCAGATGCGGTCTGGGGCGTGACAAAGTAAGTAAAAATTTCAATATAAGCAGTTCAATTCAGACATGTATTCTGTCACGCCCCGGACCGCATCCGTGCCACGTAGACAACCGCCATACAACCCAATAAGAACAACGTAGTTCATTCTTATTGAATCATACAAGGCGTCCGTTGAGTTCTATTGCCAAACCGATTAGTAAACCCATACAATCAACATCAATATATATTAGTCAACGAATGCGGAAAATAAGATATGTTTGATACTTAGCCACACGTGGCAAATACGGACACGCAGGCCCCTCAAATGTTTTAATGGAAAACATTGTTAAAAACATCCATGAGCAGTTTATAAACTTTGAATAAGAATGGAAGCACGAACCACGTCTTCCTCTTTGATCAATCACCCTTGGCGAAGGTGCAGGTAGTAGGACTCTAGCCTCAACCTGAAAAAATGTGAGGGCCCCCGAAGGGGTCAGTACTCCATAGAAGTACTAGTGACAAGCAGGCTATATGAGGAATAACTAATGTTTCAGACACGAGACCCAAAAATAGGGTGATACATATGCTTATAGGTGTAACCATTGTTACCCCCATTCCCAAGATAATACATAATGTATATACTTGTAAAATACTTGACCCGTAGGTCGTTTTATCACAAAGAGTCTTTTAGAGATAAGGTACTTTCCCAACCTATCCCCTTTCCATTCCTGAATGCCTAGCTTGAGAGCTACATTCTACCTTCATAATATCCTACCGAGTTTCAGGAGGGTTTACCGTCCCGGGGATACTCAACCCCAACCGAGTTTTAGGATCATTTACCGTCCCGAGGATACTCAACCTCAACCGAGTTTTAGGATTGTTTACCGTCCTGAGGATACTCAACCTCACCGAGTTTTAGGATTGTTTACCGTCCTGAGGATACTCAACCTCACCGAGTTTTAGGATTGTTTACCGTCCTGAGGATACTCAACCTCTCCGAGTTTTAGGATTGTTTACCGTCCTGAGGATACTCAACCTCACCGAGTTTTAGGATCGTTTACCGTCCCGAGGATACTCAACCTCACCGAGTTTTAGGATCGTTTACCGTCCCGAGGATACTCAACCTCACCGAGTTTTAGGATCGTTTACCGTCCCGAGGATACTCAACCTCAACCTTATTTCTAACCAAACCCTAACCTGGATATGGCTAACCTTTCATTCACTTAACTATGGACAATACCTAGTCCTATAGTCATATAATAATCCCTAGTAACCAACGTGGGCGGGTCCCACTTGAACGACCCACGTTAACCTGCTCAAAACTGCCTGTTTTGGGCCTAGTCCAATACCCGGTCGGGTATCCAACCTTACCCGGTCGGGTAGGTCGGGGCAGAAGCCCCTGGAACTGATTTTACTTGAGACCCGGTCGGGTCTATAGCCCCACCCGGTCGGGTCTAGTAAGACAGTGGCTTCTGGAGCCATTTTAATCAATACCCGGTCGGGTATCCATCTTACCCGGTCGGGTATCACCCTTGTCTCGGCGGTCAACGCCCGTTTGACCGCCCAAACGAAGTCCGATTAACGTGAAATTTTATATGCACATTCTACTTGAAGTCCTTGATCCAAAAATACCATTTTTGACCCCTGGATCATTGTACATAATAAGTTATCACATTTTTAATCACCAAACATACAAACATGCCTTTCAACTTTGTTTTATATATATTCATGGCATAAGCCCATACTTGATTAACTTTAATCATTCCGTAAAACATATACTTGATTTCTTTAGGTAACCTCATGCCTCAATCAAAAGTTATAAAGCATATAGCCGTCTTCTCACCTTAATGAAGCTTATGGAGTTCTAGCCCTTCCCGATTGAGCTCCGGTGAAACTCCGGTGAACTTCAATGAACTCCGGCGACAACTCCGGCGACCCTTTCAACTCCGTGAAAGTTCTTGAAACACCTTATACAAGTTATTAACAAGGTTTTATCATCATAAAACCCATATCAATACAAATAACCTCAAAAAGGTTATTTTCCGGTGAACCCGTCAACTTTGCTTTCAAAGTTCGTCTTGGGTATATACCAACCCTTCAACCCCCATTCTACACTTTTAAATGTGTAGGACTATCCTAGGAGTATGAAACATGATTAAGGAGAAGGAATGGGGTTAATGGAGTCATTACCTTGATAACCACAAGTTTTCCCCACCTAAACTCCTCTTTTCTCTTCTCTTTTCCTTCCCTTCTTCCTCCCCTTGCTTTGTGCGTGAATGGTGGATGAAAATGGAGTTTTTCCAGACTTCTCTCCTCAATGAAGCTGGCTTGGACGAGGTACAAGAGCTGGGGTGATTGTGAATGCCCCTTTTGGCTTATTTGCCAATAATATGGGGGAGGGGACCCCTTTTCCTTTCAACTTGGTATCAAGTCACACCCTCCCTCTTTCCACATGACTTTGTGCGGCTCCCCCTTGATATTTTGCAGACCAAGGACGTGGGGTGGCCCCCACATATGTGGGAGGTCATCCCTTTGTGACCCGAGATGTACAATCGGCCCCGAAAGTTGTATTTTCCGGACTGTTTCAACTATATTTCATTTTATTGGGTAAAATGAAATATCTATCATTCTTCCAATTATTATTGGCTATAAGAATGAATGTATATTCCCCATCTTTAATTTGATGGTCTCCATAATTTATCATGGCCCTTTTTATCTGATATTCCTTGAGTACCGATAAATGGGCTTTATATGCCCAAGCGGTTACTCCCATGATTTATGTGGTCCAACAAGGATGCCCACCATTATACACATGTTACCTTGACCCAAATGAATATAATATGTGGTCCCGAACATATCGGGCGGCCCCCACTTCCGGTGTGGGCCCCACGTGAATTTTACTATTCACGTAAAAGAAATGATAAAAATTCACAATCACGTAAAATGCGTTTATTCATTCCTCGGGTTCAATACATACTTTGATAAAGTACAATTACTTGGGGGCGGTGTTACAAGTTCTACCCCCCTTATTTGGGATTTCGTCCCCGAAATCCACGTGTCTAGTCAAACAGAAATGGATACTGTTCCCTCATCAGGGTCTCCACTTCCCAAGTTTGCTCCTCGACACGATCACTCTTCCAAAGCACCTTCACCATCGGTACCTCTTTACTCCTTAGCTTCTTTACCTGTCGGTCCATGATCTTTACCGGCTGCACCGCATAGTGAAGGTCTTCCCGGATTTCTACCGGTGGTTTCTCAAGAATATGTGACGGGTCCCGTACATACTTCTTGAGCATAGAAACATGAAATACATTATGAATCTTTTCTAATTCTGGAGTTAACTGAAGCCGGTACGCTACAACCCCAATCCTTTCAATGATTTTGAATGGGCCTATGTAGCGTGGGTTAAGCTTACCCCGACTGAGGAACCTGATGATCCCTTTCCAAGGTGACACCCTCAGAAATACCTCATCGCCGACCTCGAACTCTAACGTCCTTCGTCGTTTATCTGCATAGCTCTTCTGCCGATCTTGGGCAGCCTTGAGTCTATCCTGAATAACCCTCACCTTCTCCTTGGTGATTTCGACTAGCTCGACGCCCTCAAGCTTAGCCTCGCCTACCTCATCCCAACACAAAGGTGTCCGACATTTCCTCCCATACAATGCCTCGTATGGAGGCATGCCTATACTTGCTTGATAACTGTTGTTATAAGCAAATTCCACCAAAGCCAACTGGTTGTCCCAACTTCCTTGGAACTCTAAGGCACATGCCCTCAACATGTCCTCCAAAATCTGAATCACTCGTTCAGATTGCCCATCCGTTTGAGGATGGAATGCCGTGCTAAACCTCAACTTTGTTCCCATGGATTCTTGGAACTTAGGCCAAAACCGTGATGTGAACCGTGGGTCTCTATCCGACACTATAGTGACCGGGACCCCATGCAGTCTCACGATCTCGTCAGTATACAACTTGGCCAGTCGCTCAAGCGTATAAGTAGTGTTGATAGGTAGAAAATGGGCACTCTTGGTCAACCTATCAACTACCACCCATACCGCGTCAAAGTTCCTAACCGTTCGTGGCAAACCTACCACGAAGTCCATAGTAACATGCTCCCACTTCCATTCTGGGATGGTAAGTGGCTGTAATAACCCTGCCGGGTGTTGGTGCTCTGCCTTAACCTGCTGACAGGTAAGGCAACGACTCACATAATCAGCAATCTCTCTCTTCATTCCCGACCACCAGTAACTTTCTTTCAAGTCCCGGTACATCTTTGTTCCACCTGGGTGCATGGCATACGCAGATGAGTGAGCCTCCTCAAGAATAGATTTCCGGAGCTCCTCATCTGACGGCACACACACTCGCTCCTTGAATAGTAGAAGTCCATCTTCTCTCTCACGGAAACCCTCGACGGGTCCCACCAGCATCCGTTCCCGGATTTTCTGAATTTCCTCGTCATTGCCTTGACGCGTTCTGATTTCGTCTAATAGGGTGGGTCTCACCTCAAATCTGGCCAATAGAGCCCCATTCGTGGATACTTCCACGTGTGCCCTCAATGCTTGTAAGCATGTGAGTAAAACCCCTGATGAACTTTTCCTACTGAGAGCATCAGCAACCACGTTAGCCCTACCTGGATGATAGTCAATAATCAAGTTGTAATCCTTGATTAACTCCATCCACCTTCTTTGCCTCATGTTCAATTCTTTCTGAGTGAACACGTACTTCAAACTCTTGTGATCAGTATAGATGTGACACTCCTCACCGTAGAGGTAATGCCTCCAAATCTTCAAAGCAAACACCACAGCTCCTAGCTCAAGGTCATGTGTGGGATAATTCACTTCATGCTTCCTCAGTTGCCGAGAAGCATAAGCAATTACCTTCCCCGATTGCATCAGTACGCACCCAAGCCCCTGGATGCTAGCATCGCTATAGATGTCATACCCCAACCCTTGCACGGGTAGGGCAAGTACTGGTGCTTCAGTCAATCGTTTCTTTAGCTCAAGAAACCCCTTCTCACACTTGTCATCCCACACAAACTTAGCTCCCTTTTTAGTGAGCTTCGTGAGCGGAGATGCTATTACTGAAAACTTCTCCACGAATTTGCGGTAATACCCCGCTAAACCGAGGAAACTCCTTATTTCCTTCACATTCTTGGGCCTCTCCCAATTAGTGACTGCTTCAATCTTCGAGTTATCAACTGAAATGCCCGAGCCCGATACCACATGCCCGAGAAATCCGATCTCCCCAAGCCAAAATTCACATTTAGAGAATTTGGCAAAGAGTTGCTTCTCCCGCAGTGTTTCAAGCACGAGCCTTAGATGTTTCTCGTGTTCCTCTTCGTTCTTGGAGTATATCAAAATGTCATCAATGAACACTATGACGAATTGGTCCAAGTATTGATGAAATACTCGGTTCATGAGGTCCATGAACGCCGCGGGGGCATTTGTAAGCCCAAACGACATCACTAGGAACTCGTAGTGACCATACCTTGTACGGAATGCACTCTTGGGTATGTCACTCTCCTTGATCTTCAGTTGATGGTAGCCCGACCTCAAGTCGATCTTGGAGAACACGGTTGCCCCTCGTAATTGATCAAACAAGTCGTCAATCCTTGGCAAAGGGTATTTGTTCTTTACCGTGACCTTGTTCAATTGACGGTAGTCGATACACATTCTCATTGTACCATCCTTCTTCTTTACAAAGAGTACGGGTGCTCCCCATGGCGAATGACTCGGTCTAATGAATCCGTTATCTAGTAGCTCTTCCAATTGAACTTTCAACTCTTGAAGTTCAGCCGGTGCCATTCGGTACGGAGGAATTGAGATGGGTTTGGTGCCTGGTTCAACCTCGATCTCGAACTCAATCTCCCGATCGGGTGGGAGTCCCGGTAGCTCTTCAGGAAACACCTCCGGATACTCTCTCACCACCCTCACTTCTGTGAGACTCTTCCCCTTGCCTTCCTTGCCTATGACATAGGCTAAGTAAGCGGGACATCCCTTCCCCATCATACGCTTTGCTCTTATGGCCGATATGATGCAAGGATTGAATCTTTCTCTATCTCCCTTGAAACATAGAGTATTTCCCTCACCATCCTTGAGTTCTAACACCTTAGTGTAGCAATCCACTTTTGCATGGTGCTTTTCAAGCCAGTCCATGCCAAGTATGGCATCAAACTCAAGCATGGCTAACGGTACAAAGTCACCCTTTAGACAGTGCTCCCCTATCTCCACATCACATGAAGGATAGTAGTCATTTCGTTCAACGTCATCCCCTAGAGGCGTAGATACCAAAAGGGTTTGCATCATTGGTATTAAAGGTGTGCCTAACCCCACGGCAAACACCTCACTAACGAATGAACGTTGTGCTCCCGTATCGATAAGGATCCTCGCATCCCTTCCATTAATCTTTAACGTTCCTACAATTATAAGTCATGTAAGGTACCTTGCCTACCTAAATTGAACTGTAGGCCCCGAAAAAGTCCGTAATTTACAATATACAGCAATACCCGGTCGGGTACACCTTTGTACCCGGTCGGGTATCCAATCCAGAAGCCAGCGGGTATGGAAATTTGGTATACCCGGTCGGGTAACCTGTTGTACCCGGTCGGGTATCCGTTCCAGAAGCTCCAGGCCAAAATCTCAGTATACCCGGTCGGGTGACCTGCCTTACCCGGTCGGGTATCAGCCTGGTTTCGTTGAATTTCCCCCGATTCGACCCTAAGTCAGTTTGCAATTGACCCTTAGGACTTATAACTTTAGTATAAGCCTAGAAACATATAAAATTTTAGTATATTACCTGCAACGGAGTCCGGGTTTGCTCGCGCATCCGCCTCGGTCATTGCATACACCCGTGCCTGGGTCCTACCTTGGTTAACGGACGCGGCATTGCTTGCCGTAGGTCCGCCCCTTCCCGTGCCGGCCTGTGATGGTCCCGCACGTCCCCTACTAGCCGTAGGTCCTTCCATAGCCCCCGATGGTCCCCCTCCATTCAACATTGGGCAAGAAGGCTTGAGGTGACTAGTGCTACCGCACTTGTAGCACCGGGGTGGTGCATTGCACTTCCCGGCATGATTCTTGTTACAGTTTAGACACCTCGGTGGCCTCATGCTCCCCGAGCTGTGCCCTTGCCCTTCTGGACCCTTGCTCTTCTTTGCCGGTGGTTCCGGCGCCCTAAATGAACTTCCAGTCCCGGCGTGATGTTTCCGAGAATGGTCTTGGGGTCCAGAATTTCCCCATCTCCTCTTCTTCGCCTCTTCGGCGTCTCTCTTCTTCCTCTCATTCCATTTGGCTTCCCCGAGAAGCCCCTGATCGACAATCTCACTGAACGTCATGTGATGATTGTAGGTAGCCCTATCACGGATATCCAACTGTAGGGCATCCCAGAAGTGATTAGCCATGCGGTTCTCATCCATGGCGTACTCAGGTATGTATCGTGCCAAATCCCGGAACCTCTGTTCCAATTGCCTTACCGAGCACCCCTCCTCCTGTGTCAAGGTCATGTACTCTTTCCTCTTTTGGTTCTTCTCAAACTCTGAGTAGTATTGATTATAAAATTCCACTTCGAATTTCTCCCAGGTGGTCTCACCGTGGAACTTTCCTTCCACGCCTTCCCACCATACAGCAGCTACTCCCTCCAGTAGCCTGGTAGCAACCGTCAGCTTTATGTCAAGCCCGATCTGCATATCCCTAGCAGCCTCATTCAATTTCTTGATCCAGTCGGCAGCCACCGATATATCACCCTTGCCATCGAATGACTTACACCCCAAGGCCCTCGCCTCCTTGAGGTATTTGGAGATTCTTACACAGAAACCTCCGCCCTGTACCCCCTGTGTCGCCACAGGAATGGCCACTGAAGCTCCCCGGCTTCCCTGACCCGAACCTCCCTGAGAAGCACGCCTAGCTTGGCGCCTAAGATCTCTTCTTAGCTTCTCCTTTTGATACCATTCAAATAATTCACCCATCTGGGCGAATTTGGCATCACCCTCATCGTTGTCATCATCAGTATACGTATCACCCCCATCATATGGGGTCTCCTCATGTTCCGTCTCGGGAACATATGTTGAGTCATAATCCTCGGTGTGAGTCCCATGCACCGAGCTAACATGGCCATCGCTCACAGTTTGAGCCTGATGACCTCCACGGCTTCCACGGCCTCCACGGCCTCCACGGCCTCCACGGCCTCTCCTACCGCCTCTCGCACCCCGAGATGCAACCTGGCTGGCCCCTACGGACGTCGCCTGAGTTTGCCCTCTCGGGTTGTTCCTCGTAGCCATGTGTCTACCCTCCATTTCTGAAAGAAATTTGGAATGAGTCGTTAGACTCGTATCAATGTCAATTGACGGAATAGTACAAAAGACACCACTTGGTCCAACATTATGGCCAACAAACTGTTAAGGGTACCGTCTTAACAATAAGAGGTCAATAACTTGGTTTCCAACGGTTCCTTAAGTACAAAAACTTTTGCTCATGGTTTTGTTCAAAACTTTTTTGATGATACTATATTGAGAGGTTAATTATATAGTTTAGAAATCGATGGCTCTGATACCACTTAATTGTCACGCCCCGGACCGCATCCGTGCCACGTAGACAACCGCCATACAACCCAATAAGAACAACGTAGTTCATTCTTATTGAATCATACAAGGCGTCCGTTGAGTTCTATTGCCAAACCGATTAGTAAACCCATACAATCAACATCAATATATATTAGTCAACGAATGCGGAAAATAAGATATGTTTGATACTTAGCCACACGTGGCAAATACGGACACGCAGGCCCCTCAAATGTTTTAATGGAAAACATTGTTAAAAACATCCATGAGCAGTTTATAAACTTTGAATAAGAATGGAAGCACGAACCACGTCTTCCTCTTTGATCAATCACCCTTGGCGAAGGTGCAGGTAGTAGGACTCTAGCCTCAACCTGAAAAAATGTGAGGGCCCCCGAAGGGGTCAGTACTCCATAGAAGTACTAGTGACAAGCAGGCTATATGAGGAATAACTAATGTTTCAGACACGAGACCCAAAAATAGGGTGATACATATGCTTATAGGTGTAACCATTGTTACCCCATTCCCAAGATAATACATAATGTATATACTTGTAAAATACTTGACCCGTAGGTCGTTTTATCACAAAGAGTCTTTTAGAGATAAGGTACTTTCCCAACCTATCCCCTTTCCATTCCTGAATGCCTAGCTTGAGAGCTACATTCTACCTTCATAATATCCTACCGAGTTTCAGGAGGGTTTACCGTCCCGGGGATACTCAACCCCAACCGAGTTTTAGGATCATTTACCGTCCCGAGGATACTCAACCTCAACCGAGTTTTAGGATTGTTTACCGTCCTGAGGATACTCAACCTCACCGAGTTTTAGGATTGTTTACCGTCCTGAGGATACTCAACCTCACCGAGTTTTAGGATTGTTTACCGTCCTGAGGATACTCAACCTCTCCGAGTTTTAGGATTGTTTACCGTCCTGAGGATACTCAACCTCACCGAGTTTTAGGATCGTTTACCGTCCCGAGGATACTCAACCTCACCGAGTTTTAGGATCGTTTACCGTCCCGAGGATACTCAACCTCACCGAGTTTTAGGATCGTTTACCGTCCCGAGGATACTCAACCTCAACCTTATTTCTAACCAAACCCTAACCTGGATATGGCTAACCTTTCATTCACTTAACTATGGACAATACCTAGTCCTATAGTCATATAATAATCCCTAGTAACCAACGTGGGCGGGTCCCACTTGAACGACCCACGTTAACCTGCTCAAAACTGCCTGTTTTGGGCCTAGTCCAATACCCGGTCGGGTATCCAACCTTACCCGGTCGGGTAGGTCGGGGCAGAAGCCCCTGGAACTGATTTTACTTGAGACCCGGTCGGGTCTATAGCCCCACCCGGTCGGGTCTAGTAAGACAGTGGCTTCTGGAGCCATTTTAATCAATACCCGGTCGGGTATCCATCTTACCCGGTCGGGTATCACCCTTGTCTCGGCGGTCAACGCCCGTTTGACCGCCCAAACGAAGTCCGATTAACGTGAAATTTTATATGCACATTCTACTTGAAGTCCTTGATCCAAAAATACCATTTTTGACCCCTGGATCATTGTACATAATAAGTTATCACATTTTTAATCACCAAACATACAAACATGCCTTTCAACTTTGTTTTATATATATTCATGGCATAAGCCCATACTTGATTAACTTTAATCATTCCGTAAAACATATACTTGATTTCTTTAGGTAACCTCATGCCTCAATCAAAAGTTATAAAGCATATAGCCGTCTTCTCACCTTAATGAAGCTTATGGAGTTCTAGCCCTTCCCGATTGAGCTCCGGTGAAACTCCGGTGAACTTCAATGAACTCCGGCGACAACTCCGGCGACCCTTTCAACTCCGTGAAAGTTCTTGAAACACCTTATACAAGTTATTAACAAGGTTTTATCATCATAAAACCCATATCAATACAAATAACCTCAAAAAGGTTATTTTCCGGTGAACCCGTCAACTTTGCTTTCAAAGTTCGTCTTGGGTATATACCAACCCTTCAACCCCCATTCTACACTTTTAAATGTGTAGGACTATCCTAGGAGTATGAAACATGATTAAGGAGAAGGAATGGGGTTAATGGAGTCATTACCTTGATAACCACAAGTTTTCCCCACCTAAACTCCTCTTTTCTCTTCTCTTTTCCTTCCCTTCTTCCTCCCCTTGCTTTGTGCGTGAATGGTGGATGAAAATGGAGTTTTTCCAGACTTCTCTCCTCAATGAAGCTGGCTTGGACGAGGTACAAGAGCTGGGGTGATTGTGAATGCCCCTTTTGGCTTATTTGCCAATAATATGGGGGAGGGGACCCCTTTTCCTTTCAACTTGGTATCAAGTCACACCCTCCCTCTTTCCACATGACTTTGTGCGGCTCCCCCTTGATATTTTGCAGACCAAGGACGTGGGGTGGCCCCCACATATGTGGGAGGTCATCCCTTTGTGACCCGAGATGTACAATCGGCCCCGAAAGTTGTATTTTCCGGACTGTTTCAACTATATTTCATTTTATTGGGTAAAATGAAATATCTATCATTCTTCCAATTATTATTGGCTATAAGAATGAATGTATATTCCCCATCTTTAATTTGATGGTCTCCATAATTTATCATGGCCCTTTTTATCTGATATTCCTTGAGTACCGATAAATGGGCTTTATATGCCCAAGCGGTTACTCCCATGATTTATGTGGTCCAACAAGGATGCCCACCATTATACACATGTTACCTTGACCCAAATGAATATAATATGTGGTCCCGAACATATCGGGCGGCCCCCACTTCCGGTGTGGGCCCCACGTGAATTTTACTATTCACGTAAAAGAAATGATAAAAATTCACAATCACGTAAAATGCGTTTATTCATTCCTCGGGTTCAATACATACTTTGATAAAGTACAATTACTTGGGGGCGGTGTTACATATTCTCCCTTGAAAATAAAAATTAACTTAGTGGTGGCAGATTGAAAGCGCTACGATCAGTTTGTTATTAGAAAATCTGATGGATCTGACTCATTAGGGCAGCAAGCCGTGTAGCAGGTATGGGCGAATGAAGTCAATAAAAAAGCAGCTGAAAGCCAAAGTAAAACAAAAATAGGACTGAAACGAATTAGACATACCTAAAATTATCGACTCATAGATTGAGGATTAATGAAGATGACGGCCAACGGGCCGCGGAATGGCGCGCATCACGGCGTCGCATGGTGGAGGTTAGAAGATGAAGGAGGTGACCATTGGGACCTGCTGTCTACAGAGTCCGGCTAATTTGCGACCCATTGAAGAGATCGACCGGAGAAATAATTGCGACCTGAATGAATGAATCAGCCGACGGCCCAGAAGATGCCCTACTCATGTATGCCCTATTTTGTTTGTATAGATTTTGGGCCTCTAAGTATATACCCACAACCAGATGGAAACAAATAGTTTGTCCATAGCTTTTGGGCTTCTTAATTGGGGAATTGTTAATGACGGAATTTTTTTTAGTTCTCTTCTTTCCATTGAATTGTCAAAGTGTTACATTAGCTTCAAACGAAGGTAACACTTATCAAAGGAATGTAACGGTTTATCTGGAGGAATGGAAGTGTTACATAATAACACTACCTAATGTAACAAGTGACTAACAAATGTAACGACAAATCCAAAAATGTTACAATATGTTACTTTTTTGTAACACTTTAAATAAATGTTACAATTTTAATGTTACATTAGACTTTAAAATGTAGTAGTGATATAATGCGGTCATTGATGACAACTATGATGTTACATTTGTATTATTTCAAATATCAACTTGTATTATTATACTTTAAAAGCCTAAGCTAATAGACCCGCCAATTTTAGTCCACTCATTAATTATTTATTTTTTCTTTAAAAATGGAATGCAATGAAAATAATTATCCACTACAAGAAAACTTGTTTTGGGCGACAAATTATTATAAGATGGACCACAAAATCATATTTGGTTGCACATGATTAAGAGCCTGTTTGGTAACACTAAAGTTGGCGGAATTGGCTAATTCTGTTGAAATTTATGAAATTCTGGCTGAAGTGGCTATATTGGTTGATTCTGCTGATTCATGAAAAAATTATATTTAAAATATTTGTTATTAATAAATTAAATAAAAAATTATATGAAAAATAGCTAAAATGATCCTCTACAGTAACTTCAGCCAATACAGACATAAAAGTAACTCCAGCCTTATTTTCCGCTTATAACAAAATTCAGCGCGCGAAATCAAAAGTTACGTGTTTGGTGAAAAGCTAGCTGATAAGTTTGATAAGCCGAAAAAGGGAGTCACCAAACGGGCTCTAAACTTTTGGGCGCCGGATTTTTTGTTGTTGCCCGTATTGACTTCCGACAATGAGCATCTGTGGTCATTGCTCAAATCTAAATTTGGACTACCATCTCGTCATGCATCGCACAGAAGGGTAATTCTATTCACAACCACAATTTTACTTAATACAGCCGCATATTTTTTCAAATCCGATTATGTCCTTATCCTACCAACTGCGCCCAATATTTCCGTTTACATCAAATACTTTGCAAATTCGATGAACAGTTTTTCTAGACAAGTGTCTGCCATTCCGGTCAGCTCCAATTAATAATTCAGCTATGGGTGATTGCAATTCACAAACCTTGAAACCCCTTCTTTCTGGGAATTAATATTGAAGATAGGAAACGCAGGATGGGGAAAAATCAATTAAGAAGGTTGTGAAATAAGAAGCTAATCATTCATCTGTTTCCCCATTAATTCCGTTGAAGCTTATTTGTGTTAGTGTGGCTGGAGGGAGAATGGGTGAAATAAGAAGGTTGTCGGACCACAACTTTCGGCTTCAAACTCTTTCGATGTACGGGAATATGGGTGCAGTTGCTAGGCTAAGGGGTATAATCGGATTTGAAAAAAATGTTTAGTAAAATGGTGTCTGTGAATAGAATTTCCCCGCACAAAATATAAATTGTGCCACGGCCGTTATTAGCTCGTTACAGAATATATTGATCATTGGCAACAGACTCTATATCTCGTCGCCCAATCTCTCAAAATAGAATGAGCTTTTCTTTGTAGCCCAACAAAACAAATACGAACTACAAAGTACTCCGTTTCAATTAGGGCCAAACTTGCATCCTCCTCCAACTCTATTTCACTCTTCCAGAGTCTTTCCTATCAGAAACCAGTTTCAATGTTTCATCGTGAATGACTCAATTCGATCTCGATCAAACTCCGACTACACCCCAACCAACACCCCAATGACACTCTAATCAATGGTCATTCCCAGAATAACCTCAAATCACAATAGCTCGTGTCCCTTAACTCTCACTCATAGTTATGTCCATGGAATTCTGTCCGCCGGTGGGCGGCGGCTGTCGCATAATCGAAAAATCACAGTAAAATTACCACTACTAGAAAGTCACCTTTTTCCGACATATGATATTCGTATGCAAAGATCATTTTTGTTGTCTAAAATCTTTCCCGACAAAATTAATTTGTGGGCATATTTGTAGGGCAAAGCTTGAAGGGAAAGAACTTAGCCTACAAAGATTGAGACTTTGTATTGTAAAACTTAAGGAGACAAATGTTTAGCACACATACTAAATTTCTAGGCTTAACTTTTTTGTCACAATTATATTCAGACACATTATTTTTCCCAACAAAATTTAATTATAGGGAAAGCTGAGAGCACACAAATACTTCCGGACACAAACAAGATGCATGAATACATAAGTAATAATTTGTAGACTAAACAACACACATGTCAACATAAATAACATTTATCAATATCATAATTCAAAGTCAATCTATACTTACAAAAACTTGTATACAAGTAAAATAAGAGATGGAAATATGTTACTAAAAGTAATAAAAAAAGAGCAATGGTAGCTGAATAATATTAGAAACTTTTACATTGATCATAATTATACAAGAAAATCTTAAAATATTTGTTTCGTCTAAGTTTTTTATATCTCATAAAAACATGTACTCCTCTCCATGGCTCTTCATCAAGATGATCCATTTCATATCAAGTTTATCAGTGATGTGTTAGTGAGGTATGTGAAGCTCTGAAGCCCTGATGTACTGGAACTGTAGGTCCAAAACATTCAATTTGGGTAACCTTTGCTCTATCTCCAGTCCCACTCTATCACCGCTTGAGCCATGTGTTTTTCCTTTGTCATCACATTATCTCCACTCTAGCCCCGTTTAATGCTTGCTCTGTCATTGCTCTATTTCAACTTAAGTCACGGCAAATACTTTTCTAGCAGTTGTTAAGATCTGAGGTTCCATCCTAAAAGGTCAACCTGATATGAGGAATAACCCAGATCTTAATATAGCACATTGTTGATTCATACTTTTTCGGTGTGGGACTCTAACACCCCTCCTCACGACCAGACACTTTGTCTGGATCGTTCCGTCATTCATTTTTTTCGTCGGTTCGTCATTGTCATTTTTTATAATCGTGTCGTCATTTTTCATAAGGGGGCCCACACAATGAACAAATTTGACTCTGATATCATGTTAAGATCTGAGGTTCCATCCTAAAAGGTCAACTTGATATGAGGAGTATCCCAAATCTTAATATAACACATTGTTAATATAGCACATTGTTGATTCATACTAGTACTTTTCTAGCATTAAGGTCAACCTGAGAGTATACAAACTAAAGTACAAAATAGATGAGGTAACTTTTATTAGGTGTACAAATTAAAAAACATGCCAGATAACTTTAAGGTTATACGCATTCATTATAGATCATATAGTTCATGAGATAACTCACAAGAAACATACTCTAGCATGCTTTGAGAACATATAAATGAACCACTAAGTTCAAATAGATCACTATATGTTAACATTAAAATGAAGCAGTATTATTAAAAGTGCTTTATGCCTCTGTTAGTTTATTCGCGTATAATTCACGTATAATACATTCAAACGTATAATTCACGTATAGTACTCCCGTTTATGAACTTTTCAAGTTTTTTTGAAAAACTCACGTACTTTAAAGATAAAATGTATAATACACGTACTATACGTATTGATACATATTTTATTAAAAATACACCATTAAACGGAAGCCTAATAGGGTGATACAACTGAGATGAAATGTCTAGCTGCTCAATATTATTTACTCCCTTCGATTAAAAAACAAGTTCCACCTTTCCTTTTCGGGCAGTTCCAAATTAAGTTTCACTTTCAAACCTTTCCTTATTTGGCAAATTATCTACATCAAAACAGTTCCAAACAGTGTCAAACAGTGTCCAAACAGTGCACTCCACAGTAAAGTCAAATATCTTTTCTTAATATGTGTGAAGTCAAATGTGGAACTTGTTTTTGAATCGGAGGGAGTATATTGCTTAAAAAACTTTATGCCTTATACGTTCGTTAATTGTTTAATAGTCATTACATTTAATGAATTAGCTTCTTAAATTCATAATCCGTTTCGATATTACTATTGTACTACTATTGTATTACTATTGTATCACGGTCAAAGGAATATCAACTATTCTCTAGTAAAATCTATCTACTTCTACTTAAATAGGCAATGTCATTTTTATTACTTATGATACCTATGCATTTAAATCCGTATATATGAAAAAACTTCCGTACATTTTAAATTGTTGAAAAATATGGTGCAAATGTTAAATAACTTTTTATTTCTATCATTAACAAATTAGTATACAAGACACATATTATATGCCGAATTTTAAAATTGTGAAACGTTTAAAATGCCTCCATATTTTTATATATTTCACGAACGTATGAAACATATATTAAGTCGTATTTTATATAATTGCATCGTATTATACATGAACGTACCTATTATTGTATTATTCACGAACCATATATTACTAACAAAGCTTTATGCATCATTAACCTCTAGTTCGAGTTTGTATTCATCACTGTATACTTGATTTATGTCTTGCTTTCGTCAAACATGTTGCCTGCGTAGATTTTCAAACGATAATTGGAAGATCAAAATCATGAATTTATGCATATCTTCAAAATTAATTAGAACATATAATAAGTAAGAATAAGAAGACCAAATTATTGAATCATAAATATTTCAAATAGTTAGGACACTAACAAACTGTTTACTCTCCCAACTATTCTGATGTTCTATAAACCAAAGTAAGAAAATAATAAAAGGTTCAAGCAAACTGTGAAATCTGAAATATCTGAATTGGACTTAAATCTTTAATTCCTTTAAAAGAAAGTTTTCCTAATGAAGATTACTGCTCTAATGGAACAAAAATAAACTCAACTCATCTTGTTCAAGCACTAATTTATGTATAAAATTTTCGGAAATCAAAATAATAAAATCTGTAACAAGGAGTTTGTGTATAAAGAAATGATTAGTAGATCACTAAGTTTATACCCAATTAGGAAGGAGGAAGCAGATGAAAATAGTAAATCACGCAGAAGATCAAAATAAAGAATACCTGAACCTCTGGGGGAAGATGCGGTTGCGGATGAATGGAGTACATTCCTTGATGTCAATCTTGGTCTAGGGCAAAATACGTTTATGAATGGAGTACATTCCTTGATGTCGATCTATGTAAATACTTAATCAATTTATATATCTGTACCACCATCCAAAGATTTATTCAGATGAAGTGTTTGATCACATTCAATGGTATTTAAATAGACAAATTGGAAGCAAAGACTAAGCCAAACACATATTTATATATACGAAGCACCACAAAGAAAAGTGTGTACTCTAAAAAATAATTGGTATAATACAAAGAAAGAGCAAAGTAATTTGTTATACCATAAGAATACATACTCGTAGAGTCGTAGTTAAAGAACCCCTGGAAAAAAATGTACATAGTATTAGCATAGCAGTGGTTAAATAATACTCCCTCCGTCCCTTTTTAGTTTGTCAAAAATAATGTTAGAACTTTTATTGTGGGTCAAGTTTGTCTGTAATGTCTTGTTTAAATAAAGTAGACTAGTTATACTATTTATGGTATTAGATTAGTATTTATTATGTAGCAAATAAGGTAAAGGGAATAAGGCCCAAAAAGGCCTTGGCCCAACTTCCAAGGTTTACCTAAATCGGTAACCTGTACAGCGCCTATAAATATGCGCCTTGTGTACAGGTACCGAAATCGATCAATAGACATTAGCCTTACGCTGCCAAATTTACTTCTCGATACTACAGAAAGAAGGTTTCACTGTTCTCGATAAAGCTTATATCATTATATGAAATCTTTCTCTTCTGTCTATCAATGATGCTCATCTAGCTGATCGTTAGTCTGCTGAACTGGGACCAACAACTGGTATCAGAGCCTGCTCGAGTGTGATCGTCGAAGAAAAGTTTTAGAAGTTTCTCTGTTTTCATACTTTTCGATATATTTCTTTGTAATCACTGTAATCTTGTTTCTGATCGATAAACTGTAAAAGTTATATCATTGGATTCGCCATTCAGAAACGAACCAAGGGTATATCTTACTTTTCGATTTCAGTAGATTCGGTATTTTTGATTTCTCGATAGTATGAGTTCGAAAAGCAGGGTTCTCGACATTTAAGCAGGTTTTTCAGGACGATAACTATACAGGAAGACTCTCGAGATCGAAAACTTCACAGAAAAGTTGTTTAAACTGTTTTAATCTGAAATTTTGATTTGCAGGATTTCGATACTACGTTCTCGATACAAGTTCTCGAACTGAGTTCTCGAGATTGCTTTCTCGACACTCAGTTTTCGATACTAAATATCTAAAACTCTGTTTTTTCGAATTGCAGGTTCTCGATACAGCTTCTCGACACTCAGTTCTCGAAACTAAGTTCTCGAACTTAGCTTCTCGATACTGAAGTTCTCGATACAGCTTCTCGAATCCTGCTTCTCGATAAACAGTTTCTCGATATTCACTATCGAAAACTGGTTCTCGATAGAACTTCTCGAACCCTAGTTTTCGAATTTTTTTCTTGAATTAGGTTTTCGACATTCTGCATCTTAAATTTTTTTCTGATCAAAACACTCGACCGATCTGTTAAGGCTCAATCAGCAAAGATGGAAGCATTAGCACTTGGAAATGACAACAGACCACCCATCCTCAGAAAAGGAGAATATCAGATGTGGAAGACAAGATTCTTGAACTTTCTGGAAGGGAAAGACAATTCATCTGCCATGCTTGAATCACTTACACAAGGTCCTGCTGAGATCTATACTGAAGTAGATACCTCAGATGTAAACAACCCCCCTGTCAACTATGTGAAAAGATTGAAGACAAAAGGCGAATACACTGAGGCTGACAAGTTGAGAATCAAAGCTGATCTCATGGCAAAAACTTACCTGCTGCAGGCTATCCCCAATGATATCTACATTCTGATAGACAGCATGGAGACAGCAAAGGAAATGTGGGATGAGGTGAAGAAGTTAATGATTGGAACTGATCTTGGTTTGAAGACAAAGAAAGCGAACATCTTGACCGCCTATGACGCTTTTAAAGCCCTACCTGGTGAGGCGCTCCATGAGACGTATAACAGATTCGTACAACTGATCAATGAGATGAGGAAGATCAAAGTTGTCAAATCTAATATGGAAATGAACATACGTTTCTTGTCGAGCCTGCCGCCAGAATGGAGAAGAACTGTCAAGAATCTACGACAGCACCTAGACTTGGATGAACTTGACCTCTGCACTGTCCATGAACATCTGCAGCAGTTTGTTAATGACACTGCTGAGATGGAAGGAAGCTTCTCCGCTAATCCTCTAGCACTAATGATTGAAGCTAAATCAAAGAGTTCATCTAAGGGTCCGAAGAAGAAGAAGGCAGTCAAGATAGAGTCAGAAGAAGAAGAGAGTGAAGAAGAAATGGATGTTGAATCCGAGCTGGCCGATCTACAGAAGAAGATGGCACTACTTACCAATCAGTTCAACAAAAGGTTTGCCAAGAAAGGAAGTTCATCAAACAAGCTCCGAACCTCCTCAGCCAACTACAAAACAAAAACCAATGATCAAAACTCTTCTAGTAGAGTAGTTGCAGCCGAAGACCCCCTCAAATGCTTTAACTGTGGAAAAGCTGGACATGTTATCAAGGACTGTCGCTTACCAAAGAAGAGGGACTTCAACTATTACAAGCAAAAGATGCTGTGGAACAAGCAGAAGATGTTCATGGCCAAGCAAGATGATGATAGTGCTGCAACTCCTACTGAGAATGATCCATGGCAGGAGGAGAGTTCCGATGATGAAGAAGAAGAGAATCTGGCCCTGATGGCGTTTGTAGAAGAGAAGGAAAAGACAAGGGTGATGCTGCGATCCCCGGAAGAGGTCAAAGTTCAAGCTCAAACACCACTGTAAGTACTTCTGAACCTTCTTGCTCCTGTACTTGCAAAGTTCATTCCTCACAAGAAAAGGATAACACCATAAAGGAGTTAAAGGGCAGGTTAGATCATAACTACAAAGTTGCACTTGACACTCTAGATAAGAGTCACTCTCTGAAGTTGCAACTAGAAAATGAGAAAGAAAGAGTTCAGAAACAAAATTTAGAAGCAGAGAAGCTTACACAAAAATTAACTGAACTAACTAAGAAGGTCAGTGACACAGAACTCGAACGAAATGTTGCGAAAGCAGAAAATGATTTTCTACGCAAACAAAGATGTGCTCTTTACACAAAAATCAAAGAATTAGAAGACCTGCTGGTCAAAAGAGGACAAACTGAACAAACAATCTTCTTAAACCAAAACAGGGACACTCGGTTTTATAACTCAAAGGAAGGTCTTGGATTTACTAACCCCAACAATCTGAAAAAGATTGATTGTCTCCAACTTTACAACATAAAGTACATGGGGTTAGGATTGACCAAGTTGATGGCTTTTACCTACGGAAAGGAAACCGCAGAAGAAGAAGAGGTAAAGCGGTCAAATCCTTCAAAAGCCGAAATTCCTTTCAGTTATGATTCCCTGAACGAAAGCTATGAAAACGCTGAACCTGTTTTGTCAACTGACGAGAGTGTGAATCTCTATCCTTCTGAGAAGGAAGTTGTGTCAGAACCTGAAACCCCTTCAACCTCAGGTTCAAATGGAGAAGAACCCTACATCCCTCCACTAATCAGGAAATTTGAAAACTTACACATCTCTTTAGAAAATCAAAGAAAAAGTTTTGAAGAAGAGAGAAAAGAATTCGAAAGTGAGAGGGAGAGGTTGTTGAGAGAACTGACCATTTTAAAAGAAAGTTCCCAATCCGGCACAACTTCTCAATCATCTAGCGATACTGATACATCTCAACCAATACTGAACAAAACTAACCTTTTCAAAAGGACACCCACTCACTCCAACTCTCCTTTGAAAACAGGAAATGAAGTAAGTCGGAGAGTGGAGAGGAGAAGAGAGTGGAAGTTAAAGAGAGCTGAGATAGCTGAAGGAAAGAAGAAGATGTTTTCTGAGAATAAAAAGTCGTGTTCAAATGCTGTTTTCTATTCAAATAAGCGTAGATCTAGTTCTATGTCACAGTCATGTAGTTCCAGTTCAGTCTTGTGTCCCAAGCTGAATCATTCTAAGTTTAAATCTGATACTTTCATTATCAATAAAAAGTTGTTCACTTCTGGGTTTGTGAATCCTTGCAATGATACTTTTGGTTCTGATCATGATGTAAATGCTGTACGTGAGAAAGAAAAAGGAGAGCGCAAACAAAGAAAACAGTCTGAGAATAGAACTGTAGAGGGTACCTATAATCTTCTAAATTTAAGATATCCTCTTAGAGTTCATTCGAAGAAACATTTACAACGTCTCTCTAAAGAAGAAATTTTCAAACCTTATCTCACGAACCAGCCATTCACACATAGAAACAATGACTCTGTCTCCTCCGCTCCTAAAATCAAACAAAAATGGATACCAAAAACTGAACTTGAAAAACAAAGAACATTATCTGAAAAGGCTGTTGACCGTGGATCACAGCTGAAAGAAAAATTCAAAAAGATATTCTCAATTGATAAGGAAGGACCCATCCTGCGGTGGGTACCTAAAAGTCCTTAATCTGTTTTGCAGGACGGTCATGTGTGGCACTTAGATTCAGGCTGCTCAACCCACATGACCGGAATAAAAGAACTGTTGAGCAACTACACCAAATGCTACGGAGGAAATGTGAGATTTGGAAACAACGCGGCTTCTCCAATCCTAGGATATGGGGATGTCATCTGTGCAAGTGTCACCATCAAGGCTGTGTCATATGTGAAAGGACTGAAGCATAATCTGCTAAGCATTGGACAGTTCTGCGATAGTGGCATGGAAGTGAAGTTCATAGCCAGACAATGTTGTGTGCTGGACAGGTTTGGGAAGGTGTTATTGACCTGCACGAGAACTTCCAACCTGTACACCATTGATCTGAAGAGCGTACAATTACCTTCTTCCATCTGCCTGCTGTCCAAAGCTTCCTCTGAACAAAACAGTCTATGGCATAGCCGCCTCTCACATCTTAACTTCAAATACCTCACAACTCTATCCTCCAAGAAACTTGTGAAAGGGCTGCCTCCTTTGAAGACTTCCGCTGACACTCATTGTGATGCCTGCAGACTAGGCAAGATGAAAAGGAGCTCTCACAAGTTAAAACCTGTTCCATCCTCCTCCCGACTGCTGCAACTACTTCACATGGATCTGTGTGGACCAATGAGAGTCCAAAGCATCAATGGACGCAAATATACACTGGTCATTGTGGATGACTTCTCTCGGTACACATGGACCAAATTTCTGAGGACAAAGGATGAAACAGCTGCAACCATCATAACCTTCATCAGGACAATCCAAAATTTTCTACAAAAGAGTGTGGAGATCATCAGAACAGATAATGGTACCGAGTTCAAGAACCAGTCTCTTGCTGAGTTCTATGAAACTCAGGGTATCACACAGCAATTCTCTGCAGCAAAGACACCACAACAAAACGGGGTCGTTGAAAGAAAGAATAGAACTCTTGTTGAAGCAGCACGCACCATGCTTATTCAGTCAAAGCTTCCCCATTTCATGTGGGCTGAAGCAATCAACACAGCCTGTTTTACTCAGAACAGAACATCAATTCACAAGCGCTTCAACAAGACCCCCTATGAAATACTCTTCAACAGAACACCTGACATCTCATTCTTCAGAGTGTTTGGCTGCAAGTGCTTTGTTCTAAATGACAGAAATGAAAGAAGCAAGATGGATCCGAAAGCCGTCGAAGGAGTATTCATTGGGTACTCCACGCAATCAAAGGCGTATCGGGTCTATCTACGTGATCGCAGAACAGTCATTGAGAGTGTCAACGTTGCATTCTATGAAATGGCTGACTTTGCTTCTGAACATTTCTTGATAGAACACACACTCTCTGCTCAAAGGAAGCAACCTGATGGAGCTGAAGCAACGAAGCAAACAACGGCTGACAGTGCAATTCTCGACTCTCTCTTTGAACATTTCTATGAAAATGCACGCACCGCCAACCCACAGTTACCAATAGAAGCTGCACAACCACCATTCATGCCTGACCTCAGTGAGGAAGAAGCTGACTCACCTCATACATCAGATCACGAAAATACTGAGGATCATGGCACGGCAGCAACACAAGCAACTTCACCAGCACAAGTTTCAGAAATACCAGCTCAAGCAGACACAGAATCTGAATCGACCCCTGTGCACTCCACTCCTCAACAAACCACATCTACTACTTTTGAGGACCCGGATCACCCCATCATAACTCCAATCCCTCTAACTCATGAGCGGAAATGGACGAAAGCACATCCTGCAGAACAAATTATTGGAGATCCAAGTCGTGGAGTTTGTACAAGAACAGCCACAGCAAATGAATGTCTCTTCTCTTGCTTCATCAGCCAATCTGAACCAACCAAAGTTTCTGAAGCTCTAACAGATCCAGATTGGGTGATAGCAATGCAGGAGGAGATCAATCAGTTTGAAAGATTGGATGTATGGACCCTGGTGCCAAGACCCCCAAAGAAAACAATAATTGGCACCAAGTGGGTCTTCAAGAACAAGAAAGATGAAGACGGTGTGATTATAAGGAACAAAGCCCGACTGGTTGCAAAAGGGTACAACCAACAAGAAGGAATTGACTATGATGAAACCTTTGCACCAGTGGCCAGAATTGAAGCAATAAGGTTGTTCCTTGCCTATGCTGCTCATAAGAGTTTCACCATCTATCAAATGGATGTAAAGACTGCGTTTCTGAATGGAGAACTGAAAGAAGAAGTTTACGTGGCACAACCAGAAGGCTTTGTTGACCCTGAACGCCCACACTATGTCTACAAGCTGAAGAAAGCTCTGTATGGACTAAAACAGGCACCGAGAGCCTGGTATGATGCACTATCTGATTTTCTTGTACACTCAGGCTACTCGAAGGGAAAGATAGATCCAACTCTTTTCATCAAGCGAGAGAACAGTGACATCATGTTGATACAAATCTATGTAGATGACATCATATTCGCCTCGTCCAATCCGAACTTCTGCGAAGAATTCAGCAACTTGATGCACACTGAGTTTGAAATGAGTATGATGGGAGAGTTGAACTTCTTTCTAGGGCTACAGATCAAGCAAATGCCAGACGGAATTTTCATCAGCCAGTCAAAATACATCCATGAAATGCTCAAGAGATTCAAGATGGACAGCAAGTCAACCATGAAAACCCCCATGTCTCCCTCACAAAAGCTCGACTCTGACCCTTCTGGGACTTCCGTCGATGCTACCAACTATCGGGCTATCATCGGTTCCTTGCTGTACCTGACATCTAGTAGACCGGATATTGTCTTTGCAACTTGTCTGTGCGCTCGCTTTCAAGCAAATCCAAAGGAATCACATCTGAATGCAGTAAAGAGAATCCTGAGATACCTGAAAGGAACAGTCAACTTGGGACTTTGGTATCCCAAGGACACGGGTTTTGACCTTGTTGGTTACTCAGATGCTGATTTTGCAGGTTGCAAGTTAGATCGAAAAAGTACATCCGGTGGTGCTCAATTTCTGGGAGAGAAGCTAGTCTGTTGGTCCTCCAAGAAGCAGAACTGCGTGTCAACTTCTACAGCCGAGGCAGAATACGTTGCGGCTGCTAGTTGCTGTTCACAAATCCTATGGATGAGGACACAACTCAGAGACTATGGCTTCCTATTCAACCATATTCCCATCTACAGTGACTCCCAGAGTGCAATCGCCATAACCAGCAACCCCGTTCACCACTCGCGCACCAAGCACATCGATTTGCGCTATCACTTCATCAAGGACCATGTGGAGAAAGGAGATGTTGATCTGTACTTTGTAAGCACTGAGCTTCAACTGGCTGACATATTTACTAAGGCACTGGATGACAAGAGATTCCAGTTCCTAGTATCTAAGTTAGGCATGTTGAATCTCGATCCTATGTAATTGTGTTATCTCCATGGTCTGAATAAAATGTGTGAGTGTGCGTGGTGTGCGTTGCATGTGTTGAGGGGGAGAAAAGGGAGAAAATAAAAGAGAGAGGAATACTTTGAGGGGGAGAAAAGAAGAAAATCAGAAAAAGAGTGTGTGTGTGTGTGTGAGAAAATAAGAAAATCAGAAAAAGAGTGTGTGTGTGTGTGAGAAAATAAGAAAATCAGAAAAAGAGTGTGTGTGTGTGTTTTGTGTGTGTGTGAGAAAATAAGAAAATCAGAAAAAGAGTGTGTGTGTGTGTGAGAAAATAAGAAAATCAGAAAAAGAGTGTGTGTGTGTGTTTTTCATTTTTTTCATGTACTGTTCGAGGGGGAGTTCAATTTTCACACATAAATAAATTTTCTTTGGGGCCCAAAATCATTTTCTAACAAAGACCGGGCCCAGCTCTACTTCTGGGCCCAGTATACTTCTCGAAAGGCCCATGTTTTCGCGTATAAAAGGCACCTCGAGAACTAGAGAACTCATTTTCTCGCATTCTCAGTTCTCGAAGTCCAGATCTCAAGCTTTCTCGCAAAACGCACTCTCTCTCTCGCACTCACTCTTCTCGAATCAGACAAAAGGTAGTAATTTGGTTCTCGAATGAACTTCAAATGGTTTTCGCATGTAATGAAACGGTTCTCGATATCAAACCAAGATTTTTTTTCAAAGACTGAATATCGAGAACTCCTTTTTTCTCGAACCGAAAGTTTGGAATCGAAAAGTGGTTATTAATTTTCATTATGATTATGTGAAATTACAGGTGGTTCTCGACGTATCTTCTGAGTGCGAACTCGAGAAATCAATTTTCTCGATGTTTAGAACTCGAGATCAACTTCTCGATACTTTGAATTTCGAGGGACAGTTCTCGATGTTAAACCTCGAAAAGATACTTTTCGATGTTTAATACCGAGAACCTACTTCTCGAAGTTGGAAATACCGAGAAGAGGTTCTCGATACTAAACCTCGAGAAGATGGTTCTCGATGTTTAAATCTCGAGAAGGACTTTTCGATACTTCCATATCGAGAACCAAGTTCTCGATATTTGAGTATCGAGAAGAGCTTCTCGGTATTTAAACCTCGAGAACCTACTTCTCGATGTTCAAACCTCGAGAAGTTGGTTCTCGTGGTTTACACTTAGAATAATTTCGATGTCCCACCTGTACACACCTGATCTGAAAAATTGCAAAAACAGAACAAAAATAAAATTTTCAAATGAACATTTGTGCTGACCCAATTCTTTCAGTTAACAATGTCAGGAACGGACAGGAATGCACAATCAAGTGATGAACTATACTCAAAAGAGAACTGGGTCCCAATCTATGACAATAATTTTCAGCTGGACCTAAAACTCTTCAAATGTCAGGACCCAGTAATTCTTTCTATTCTACAGAAGCACTACCTCTGGTTTGCATTCAATGAAGCCAAACCGGTGCCAGAGGTATACCTGCAGCAATTCTGGGGCTGCATGCGAACTGAGAGCAAGAAGGATCGGTCCAAAATCATGACCAAATTGGGTGACAAAAGAGTGGTGCTGACACCATCTACAATCCGGGAGACCCTGAAGCTCCCAGTGCACCAAAGCTACGCACCACCCCCCTCCAACGAAGAACTGATAAAGGGGATGAAAGATCTGGGATATGACAGCCCACTGCCATTGCTGTCAAACTTCACAATCTCAAATCTTCCGCACCCATGGAAGAGTCTGTTCGGCCTGGTCAACAAATGCTTGTCTCCTAAGCACGCCGGACACGACAAGTGCAACAAGTAAATTCTGCAAATCTTCCATGGGATTGCCTTTGATATGAACTACGACATGGCCCAGCTCTTCTGGACGGAGCTGATGGATCAAGTGAAGATTAAAGAGAACAACAAAGGAAACACCATCCCCTACGCTCGGTGGCTGGGGCTGATGATCCACAATATGTTGGAAGCCACCCCTTCAATGCCAAAGCGTAAGGAGGACAAGCACTTCACCGCCCCAAAGCTCAAATACTTCCAGAGGGACAGCAACAAAGCTGAAGCACTGCCTATCCCGGACTCTCTACTTGACCTTGCAAATCCGAGGGATAAAGCAGTCATCGACTACAAAGAGTCGCTGAAGAGAACGGTCCCTATGGTTCAGCAAAACCCAGCTGGACCTTCCCCGGGAACCAAGCCGAGAGAAAGTGAGGGTAAGAAGAAGAGAGCCCCGCCACAGAAACCAGTGGCAACCCGGCCTAATGATGATCAGTCTGCTAACTCTTCCGAGAGGACCCAGACTGCTGAGGGCCACCCTAATGCTGAGGACACTGCCGATGAACCATCAAGCCAGGCCCCTTCTATTAAGGCTGGTGGTGAGGCCTCCGATAGCATGGCCAAGGGAAAGGAGAATAATGATGATGATGATGATGATGCAGATGATGATGATGACATGGAGGGAGTTCTGATCAGCAACAGGAAAAGAGCCGGAAAGAGAGCCATTCCGATAGACTCCGACTCCTCATCGGACAATGAAGAGGCTGCTCACATGTCCCGACCACTTAAGGGCATTGTCATCAGTGAGCAGCGCTCCAAACACAACAGCGACAAATCTGCATCATCACAGCCTAAGAAGAGGCTAAGAAAGAAGAGTGCAGTGGAGGAGGAGCTGGCACTATACGATGACTGCGACACCTTTGTCACCATAGACCGAACCACGCCCCTAGGAGCAGGAGCTGACCTTGTCAGTTCCCGGGTAGAAGTCGCAGCATCTGGTTCAACTGCGCATGCACAGCCATCTCCCATCCACTCTCCAGCCTCTCAACAGGCTGGAGTTTCAATAACTCAAGGGGAATTCATACCGACCTCACTGGTTCCTTCCGAATCAGTTGAGAGACTTAGTGGCCAACAGCTCCGGACCACTACCCCCATCCGTTCTATCACTTCGAGTCTAGGTGTCACCATTCCTACATTTTTGAATTTTTCTAGGACACCTACACTATTCACTGCACATACAGGTGCACTCACCCTGAATGCAATGACCGGAGTGCAAACTATGATGGTCGGAAGCCCTGCTACGCCAACAATGCCTCGATCATTGAACGCAGGCCACACATCAGCTGTCTTCACTGATGCTGTGACAACAGTTACAACCCCTGTAACTGGTACCATTATCCCCGAAGACATTCTCGTATATCTGAATAGCTTTCTAGAGTCTACCATTAAGCCATGGGTGCATGAAGCAATAACCGCTAAGGCACAAGACTCTGGAAGTACCTCAGTTGTTCAGAATATACCATCCAAACCCCAATCAACACAGCCCCCAACCATTTCCATACCTGTTTCCAAACCCTTAGCCATAGAAAACTAACAACCATCCACATCAAGGGGAACCCAGGATACAGAACTAGTATTCTCCCCTACAACGACCAAACCCAACCTAACAACTGTACCCTTCGAGGATCTTGTAGCTGAGATCTACGACCGTATACTAGACGTGGAAGAAGGCAACCTCACCCCTCTTCAAAAAGCCCTTCTCCATGCTCTAGATACACAGAACACTTGCCGTGACAGTCTCCGTGGCGCTAAACGTTCACATGAGGATCCTGATGATTCGGATTCTCATGAGGGGGAGAACAAGCGCCAGCGGATACTTGAGCATGTTGCTTCTACTAGCCAACCCTCAAAGCCAAACCAACCCTCTACCTCTACCAATGAGCAACCCACTACTTCAGCTAGCCATAAATCCCTAGCCACTCTCTCTAGCATGGTCGAGCTAGACATAACATCCCGAGGTGCATCTCCTATAGATGTTAACCAAGGACGGAATGGAAGTCCTGATGATGCTACCACGAGTACATCTTCTTACTCAGGCCATCAGCTAGAACCTAGTTCGAAACTGATGTCAACGGGCAATCCTGAGGATCCCGGTGTTTCACACGATGAGTCACCTTCGACACAGCAGCAAGCTCCCTCTGAACCCTCTGACAATCCAATACAAGATGAGCTTGAAGATCTTCTAGTTCATGATCAATGGCCTCCTAAATGCACAGAGTGGGATGACCTTAGAGTGGAAGCCGATCAGTACGAAATGTGTCGAAGCTGGCATCTCAGAGAGTTCCTCAATAAATACCATGCAATGATGATTGGACTCGATAAAGACGAACTCAAGGAAGGGGAGAATCAAAAAGAAAACCTCAAGGAACCAGAACCAGCTAAAGAAAAATGGGAAATCATAAGGATCAAAGCCCCCTTTCTTGAAGAAATTCGAGAGAAGATTTGGAGACAACCAGAAAAAGTCAAGCAGTTCAGTGAATTAAAAATGCGAGGAATCAATCACTTGAAAGGAAAATATAGAGGAGGAAATCTGTATATGCTAGGACATAGATCCACAGGGCAACGTCGACAAGTTCTAAATCACAACCTTGCAACAAGTGGATGTCCCATATTGAAAATCTTGGAGATTACAGAAGATCACCTGGAGACAATTAAGTTCATGATTTTTCGTCTACAACGTACTGATGGCTCGGAGTTCACCTGTCAAGAGAATGACTTCTTTCTACTGCACATGGATGACATTTATCAAATGTTCATGAGGTGCAGGGAGCTTCCAGTTCACAAAGACAGACTCGCTAAAGAAGGCTTCGAGGCGATAAAAAGATTCATGACAAGACAAGTTCGGTTCTACGCTTCTCATGACCTCCAGATGACCATAGAGCACAACTATTCAAAGGTGAATCTTACTAGACCGGACTTGAGTAGACCTGGCCTTGAATCCTTTGAAGCATATCATATTTTTGACAATCCAGTATCAGTCATCTATCTGAATCATAACAACGAAAAACGTCTAATGTTCGTGGATGAAATTAACAAGTATTGTGACGGAACGTTGAAGATCATCCAGGAGCAGCTCCGATCAAAGAAACAAGAACTTGGACAGAAATCGACTGAAGCCACTGAAGGAGACCAGAAGGAACTGCACAGAATTAACAATATTCTACAAGCCATTGAAAAGCAACTTGATAGAAGAAACTCACTCAGAAACTATGAGCACGCACTTAATCTCAGAAAGAACTATTACAAAGCTCAGAAGTGAAGAAACCCAGCAAGACGGCACTTGACCACAAAGGGGGAGATTGTTAGAACTTTTATTGTGGGTCAAGTTTGTCTGTAATGTCTTGTTTAAATAAAGTAGACTAGTTATACTATTTATGGTATTAGATTAGTATTTATTATGTAGCAAATAAGGTAAAGGGAATAAGGCCCAAAAAGGCCTTGGCCCAACTTCCAAGGTTTACCTAAATCGGTAACCTGTACAGCGCCTATAAATATGCGCCTTGTGTACAGGTACCGAAATCGATCAATAGACATTAGCCTTACGCTGCCAAATTTACTTCTCGATACTACAGAAAGAAGGTTTCACTGTTCTCGATAAAGCTTATATCATTATATGAAATCTTTCTCTTCTGTCTATCAATGATGCTCATCTCCCCTTCCTTGAGTTCGTCTTTATCGAGTCCAATCATCATTGCATGGTATTTATTGAGGAACTCTCTGAGATGCCAGCTTCGACACATTTCGTACTGATCGGCTTCCACTCTAAGGTCATCCCACTCTGTGCATTTAGGAGGCCATTGATCATGAACTAGAAGATCTTCAAGCTCATCTTGTATTGGATTGTCAGAGGGTTCAGAGGGAGCTTGCTGCTGTGTCGAAGGTGACTCATCGTGTGAAACACCGGGATCCTCAGGATTGCCCGTTGACATCAGTTTCGAACTAGGTTCTAGCTGATGGCCTGAGTAAGAAGATGTACTCGTGGTAGCATCATCAGGACTTCCATTCCGTCCTTGGTTAACATCTATAGGAGATGCACCTCGGGATGTTATGTCTAGCTCGACCATGCTAGAGAGAGTGGCTAGGGATTTATGGCTAGCTGAAGTAGTGGGTTGCTCATTGGTAGAGGTAGAGGGTTGGTTTGGCTTTGAGGGTTGGCTAGTAGAAGCAACATGCTCAAGTATCCGCTGGCGCTTGTTCTCCCCCTCATGAGAATCCGAATAATCAGGATCCTCATGTGAACGTTTAGCGCCACGGAGACTGTCACGGCAAGTGTTCTGTGTATCTAGAGCATGGAGAAGGGCTTTTTAAAGAGGGGTGAGGTTGCCTTCTTTGATAGACAGAAGAGAAAGATTTCAGCATGGAGAAGGGCTTTTTGAAGAGGGGGAGATTGTTAGGACTTTTTCTGGTGTCCAATCTAGTTAGATGTATTTGTATTTGTGTAGTTGTTAGTTAAATGTGTAATATGGGCCACAATTGAATATTAGCCCATTAGCCTCTCTTGTAAGCCATAAGTTAGCCATCATCTCCTATAAAAGGAGGCTAACTTATGAGAAAACCTAACTAAGGCATAGAGTATAGAGGCAGAATAGAATAGAAAAGTTTCAGGCTGCTCTCTCTCTCTAGAGGGAGAGCAGCGGCCATTTTATACGGTATACCAAAGTTCTCGATATATTGTTATGATTGAGAAATCTATCTGCTTCTTCTTTCACTGTTCTATGATTGTATGATTGTTAGAAATAGGGACTTACATGTGGTATCAGAGCCGAGGCGTGAAATAGATCGAATCCATCTGCATTTTTCGGATCTGTCTTTATCGAGAAAGACCACACCTATTTAAAAAAAAAAACTGAGTTTTCGATATTTTGGTTTGATGATCTGTTTTCAATGTTTTTCAGCGATTTCTGGAAGATTAGGATCGAAATCTGTTTGAAAACAACCTGCAATTTCATTTGTGAAGAAATCTTTGTTTTTACAGTTGCAGATTTTCGAAGCTTGGTGTTTCTCGATGTTTTGGAAGTTTTCGATGTTTTCTCAGTTTAACCTCTGAAATCTTGTTTTTGATCCAATCACTGTAAAAGGTATACTGTTAGAATCGCCTCTCAGAACCGATCAAGCAGTATATCTTCATTTTTGAAACCTGTAACTTTCGGATTTTCGATTTCTCGATATTTTTCTCATCGAAAACAGGTTCTCGCAGTTTGATGATCGAAGAACAAGCTTCTCGATATTGTCTTTTCGAAAACAGGCTTCTCGCAGGTTGAACTTCGAAAACAGGTTTCTCGCAGGTTGAACTTCGAAAATAGGTTTCTCGCAGGTTGAACTTCGAAAACAGGTTTCTCGCAGATTGAAGTTCGAAAACACGTTTCTCGAAGTTTGGAGTTCGAAAACATGTTTCTCGACATTCAATATCGAAAAAAAAAAAAAAAGGTTTTCGATATTCAAACATCGAGAAAAAGTTTTCGATATTCAAACATCGAGAAGAAGTTTTCGATATTCATTCATCGAGAAGACGTTTTCGATATTCAATCTTCGAGAAGAAGTTTTCGATATTCAACATCGAGAAGACGTTTTCGATATTTAACATCGAGAAAATGTTTTCGATATCCAACATCGAGAAGACATTTTCAATATTTTATATCGAAAAAAAAGTTTTCGAGGTCCAACATCAAGAAAAAGTTTTCGAGGTCCAACATCGAGAACCTCAGCTTCGAAAAGTTTTACAAAGTTAACAATTCAAACTTTTCGATGTCCTGCACTGTTTTGGCCATAACTTTTGACTCGGTGATCCGATTTACGCGTATAATACCTTTTCGGAAAGCTCGTGAAGAGATCTACATGAATTCCAGGGGAAACCCCAGAACCCAATCTCACGCTCCCTCACTCGCCGTTTTTGAGGGAGATATCGCCTGTTTTCCGAAAAATCACCAAAGTCAAATATACTACGGGTGCAATCGGCGATCTCCATCGTCTCAAATTCAAGGAACGGTCGGAGGAGCGAAGCCACAAACGCCGCTACTAGGTTGGACCTAGGCTTCACCCCGGCCGCGACGGAACCACTCGCCACCACAACGGATCCGGTTTCTCTCACGTTAGGCTTATCACCGACGGGAGAACCGGGACTGTCAAATGGATCTATTCCCGCTCCAAATCCTAGATGGAATGTGTTCCACAACCTGTTTGCAGAACCTCAGAGACGACGAGTTCCGGAACATGTCGACATCTCTAGACATGTCGACATCTCTAAGCAGAGACGACAGGAACCTGAAGTCATCATCATATCATCACCAACAAGGCAGGAGGTGACCCGAATGATGACGCCACCAATCTCGATGACAACACGGATGCAGACACGCTCAGTAGACCCCATGATCGTCATCATGGAGGAGTTGAGAGAAATGCCGGAGAAGATAAACGGCATCCTTGGCGTACCACCACCATTGGACATTGCTTCGCAAACATGTTACGCGGATTCTCCCTTTGGATGACATATCAGTGACGTCGAGATCCCAAGGAAGTTCATTCCCCCTTCACTGAAGTTGTTCGATGGAACTTCTGATCCATCGGAACACATCTGTCACGCCCCAGACCGCAAGTCTAAGCGCGTGTACAACCTCTGCATAATCAAGTGACGTCACTCGCAAGTCGACCTCACTTAATCATACAAGGTGTTCGATAAAATAATCCATCCATACTCAGTAGTAAACATACATAACAACATCACATTAAAACCAATGAATAGCGGAAATATTCAATGGTAAGTCATAAGCCACATACAGCCAACAACATGGGCATACAAGCCCAAAAGTAGTTTGTAATAAGTAAAATATCCATGAGCAATGTTTTGTAGTTTGAAAGGAAATAAGGAAGCACGAACCACGTCTTCCTTGAATTGGTACCACCCGTGGAAAGGTGCAAGTAGCAAGCCCTAACTTCAACCTGAAAATGGTGGGCCCCCTGAAGGGGTCAGTACAAGTACCGAGCGAGTAGCAGGCTGAATGTAGAATAACTAGTGTTTCAAGTATAAGACCCAAACATAGGGTGATACTTACATACATAGTCCTTTTCCCCCAAGTGATAGAAATACTTATTAATATATATATATATACACTTGGAAAATACTTGATCCGTAGATCACCATTTTATTTAGGAAAAATAGTAATGGTCAATATCCTTGAGTCCTTGACTAAAAACCCCAGCCCACCCATATACCTATGAGTGTATAAGACGCATCCGAGTTTTAGGATCATTTACCGTCCCGAGGATACTCAACCTCAACCGAGTTTTAGGATTGTTTACCGTCCTGAGGATACTCAACCTCACCGAGTTTTAGGATTGTTTACCGTCCTGAGGATACTCAACCTCACCGAGTTTTAGGATTGTTTACCGTCCTGAGGATACTCAACCTCTCCGAGTTTTAGGATTGTTTACCGTCCTGAGGATACTCAACCTCACCGAGTTTTAGGATCGTTTACCGTCCCGAGGATACTCAACCTCACCGAGTTTTAGGATCGTTTACCGTCCCGAGGATACTCAACCTCACCGAGTTTTAGGATCGTTTACCGTCCCGAGGATACTCAACCTCAACCTTATTTCTAACCAAACCCTAACCTGGATATGGCTAACCTTTCATTCACTTAACTATGGACAATACCTAGTCCTATAGTCATATAATAATCCCTAGTAACCAACGTGGGCGGGTCCCACTTGAACGACCCACGTTAACCTGCTCAAAACTGCCTGTTTTGGGCCTAGTCCAATACCCGGTCGGGTATCCAACCTTACCCGGTCGGGTAGGTCGGGGCAGAAGCCCCTGGAACTGATTTTACTTGAGACCCGGTCGGGTCTATAGCCCCACCCGGTCGGGTCTAGTAAGACAGTGGCTTCTGGAGCCATTTTAATCAATACCCGGTCGGGTATCCATCTTACCCGGTCGGGTATCACCCTTGTCTCGGCGGTCAACGCCCGTTTGACCGCCCAAACGAAGTCCGATTAACGTGAAATTTTATATGCACATTCTACTTGAAGTCCTTGATCCAAAAATACCATTTTTGACCCCTGGATCATTGTACATAATAAGTTATCACATTTTTAATCACCAAACATACAAACATGCCTTTCAACTTTGTTTTATATATATTCATGGCATAAGCCCATACTTGATTAACTTTAATCATTCCGTAAAACATATACTTGATTTCTTTAGGTAACCTCATGCCTCAATCAAAAGTTATAAAGCATATAGCCGTCTTCTCACCTTAATGAAGCTTATGGAGTTCTAGCCCTTCCCGATTGAGCTCCGGTGAAACTCCGGTGAACTTCAATGAACTCCGGCGACAACTCCGGCGACCCTTTCAACTCCGTGAAAGTTCTTGAAACACCTTATACAAGTTATTAACAAGGTTTTATCATCATAAAACCCATATCAATACAAATAACCTCAAAAAGGTTATTTTCCGGTGAACCCGTCAACTTTGCTTTCAAAGTTCGTCTTGGGTATATACCAACCCTTCAACCCCCATTCTACACTTTTAAATGTGTAGGACTATCCTAGGAGTATGAAACATGATTAAGGAGAAGGAATGGGGTTAATGGAGTCATTACCTTGATAACCACAAGTTTTCCCCACCTAAACTCCTCTTTTCTCTTCTCTTTTCCTTCCCTTCTTCCTCCCCTTGCTTTGTGCGTGAATGGTGGATGAAAATGGAGTTTTTCCAGACTTCTCTCCTCAATGAAGCTGGCTTGGACGAGGTACAAGAGCTGGGGTGATTGTGAATGCCCCTTTTGGCTTATTTGCCAATAATATGGGGGAGGGGACCCCTTTTCCTTTCAACTTGGTATCAAGTCACACCCTCCCTCTTTCCACATGACTTTGTGCGGCTCCCCCTTGATATTTTGCAGACCAAGGACGTGGGGTGGCCCCCACATATGTGGGAGGTCATCCCTTTGTGACCCGAGATGTACAATCGGCCCCGAAAGTTGTATTTTCCGGACTGTTTCAACTATATTTCATTTTATTGGGTAAAATGAAATATCTATCATTCTTCCAATTATTATTGGCTATAAGAATGAATGTATATTCCCCATCTTTAATTTGATGGTCTCCATAATTTATCATGGCCCTTTTTATCTGATATTCCTTGAGTACCGATAAATGGGCTTTATATGCCCAAGCGGTTACTCCCATGATTTATGTGGTCCAACAAGGATGCCCACCATTATACACATGTTACCTTGACCCAAATGAATATAATATGTGGTCCCGAACATATCGGGCGGCCCCCACTTCCGGTGTGGGCCCCACGTGAATTTTACTATTCACGTAAAAGAAATGATAAAAATTCACAATCACGTAAAATGCGTTTATTCATTCCTCGGGTTCAATACATACTTTGATAAAGTACAATTACTTGGGGGCGGTGTTACAAGTTCTACCCCCCTTATTTGGGATTTCGTCCCCGAAATCCACGTGTCTAGTCAAACAGAAATGGATACTGTTCCCTCATCAGGGTCTCCACTTCCCAAGTTTGCTCCTCGACACGATCACTCTTCCAAAGCACCTTCACCATCGGTACCTCTTTACTCCTTAGCTTCTTTACCTGTCGGTCCATGATCTTTACCGGCTGCACCGCATAGTGAAGGTCTTCCCGGATTTCTACCGGTGGTTTCTCAAGAATATGTGACGGGTCCCGTACATACTTCTTGAGCATAGAAACATGAAATACATTATGAATCTTTTCTAATTCTGGAGTTAACTGAAGCCGGTACGCTACAACCCCAATCCTTTCAATGATTTTGAATGGGCCTATGTAGCGTGGGTTAAGCTTACCCCGACTGAGGAACCTGATGATCCCTTTCCAAGGTGACACCCTCAGAAATACCTCATCGCCGACCTCGAACTCTAACGTCCTTCGTCGTTTATCTGCATAGCTCTTCTGCCGATCTTGGGCAGCCTTGAGTCTATCCTGAATAACCCTCACCTTCTCCTTGGTGATTTCGACTAGCTCGACGCCCTCAAGCTTAGCCTCGCCTACCTCATCCCAACACAAAGGTGTCCGACATTTCCTCCCATACAATGCCTCGTATGGAGGCATGCCTATACTTGCTTGATAACTGTTGTTATAAGCAAATTCCACCAAAGCCAACTGGTTGTCCCAACTTCCTTGGAACTCTAAGGCACATGCCCTCAACATGTCCTCCAAAATCTGAATCACTCGTTCAGATTGCCCATCCGTTTGAGGATGGAATGCCGTGCTAAACCTCAACTTTGTTCCCATGGATTCTTGGAACTTAGGCCAAAACCGTGATGTGAACCGTGGGTCTCTATCCGACACTATAGTGACCGGGACCCCATGCAGTCTCACGATCTCGTCAGTATACAACTTGGCCAGTCGCTCAAGCGTATAAGTAGTGTTGATAGGTAGAAAATGGGCACTCTTGGTCAACCTATCAACTACCACCCATACCGCGTCAAAGTTCCTAACCGTTCGTGGCAAACCTACCACGAAGTCCATAGTAACATGCTCCCACTTCCATTCTGGGATGGTAAGTGGCTGTAATAACCCTGCCGGGTGTTGGTGCTCTGCCTTAACCTGCTGACAGGTAAGGCAACGACTCACATAATCAGCAATCTCTCTCTTCATTCCCGACCACCAGTAACTTTCTTTCAAGTCCCGGTACATCTTTGTTCCACCTGGGTGCATGGCATACGCAGATGAGTGAGCCTCCTCAAGAATAGATTTCCGGAGCTCCTCATCTGACGGCACACACACTCGCTCCTTGAATAGTAGAAGTCCATCTTCTCTCTCACGGAAACCCTCGACGGGTCCCACCAGCATCCGTTCCCGGATTTTCTGAATTTCCTCGTCATTGCCTTGACGCGTTCTGATTTCGTCTAATAGGGTGGGTCTCACCTCAAATCTGGCCAATAGAGCCCCATTCGTGGATACTTCCACGTGTGCCCTCAATGCTTGTAAGCATGTGAGTAAAACCCCTGATGAACTTTTCCTACTGAGAGCATCAGCAACCACGTTAGCCCTACCTGGATGATAGTCAATAATCAAGTTGTAATCCTTGATTAACTCCATCCACCTTCTTTGCCTCATGTTCAATTCTTTCTGAGTGAACACGTACTTCAAACTCTTGTGATCAGTATAGATGTGACACTCCTCACCGTAGAGGTAATGCCTCCAAATCTTCAAAGCAAACACCACAGCTCCTAGCTCAAGGTCATGTGTGGGATAATTCACTTCATGCTTCCTCAGTTGCCGAGAAGCATAAGCAATTACCTTCCCCGATTGCATCAGTACGCACCCAAGCCCCTGGATGCTAGCATCGCTATAGATGTCATACCCCAACCCTTGCACGGGTAGGGCAAGTACTGGTGCTTCAGTCAATCGTTTCTTTAGCTCAAGAAACCCCTTCTCACACTTGTCATCCCACACAAACTTAGCTCCCTTTTTAGTGAGCTTCGTGAGCGGAGATGCTATTACTGAAAACTTCTCCACGAATTTGCGGTAATACCCCGCTAAACCGAGGAAACTCCTTATTTCCTTCACATTCTTGGGCCTCTCCCAATTAGTGACTGCTTCAATCTTCGAGTTATCAACTGAAATGCCCGAGCCCGATACCACATGCCCGAGAAATCCGATCTCCCCAAGCCAAAATTCACATTTAGAGAATTTGGCAAAGAGTTGCTTCTCCCGCAGTGTTTCAAGCACGAGCCTTAGATGTTTCTCGTGTTCCTCTTCGTTCTTGGAGTATATCAAAATGTCATCAATGAACACTATGACGAATTGGTCCAAGTATTGATGAAATACTCGGTTCATGAGGTCCATGAACGCCGCGGGGGCATTTGTAAGCCCAAACGACATCACTAGGAACTCGTAGTGACCATACCTTGTACGGAATGCACTCTTGGGTATGTCACTCTCCTTGATCTTCAGTTGATGGTAGCCCGACCTCAAGTCGATCTTGGAGAACACGGTTGCCCCTCGTAATTGATCAAACAAGTCGTCAATCCTTGGCAAAGGGTATTTGTTCTTTACCGTGACCTTGTTCAATTGACGGTAGTCGATACACATTCTCATTGTACCATCCTTCTTCTTTACAAAGAGTACGGGTGCTCCCCATGGCGAATGACTCGGTCTAATGAATCCGTTATCTAGTAGCTCTTCCAATTGAACTTTCAACTCTTGAAGTTCAGCCGGTGCCATTCGGTACGGAGGAATTGAGATGGGTTTGGTGCCTGGTTCAACCTCGATCTCGAACTCAATCTCCCGATCGGGTGGGAGTCCCGGTAGCTCTTCAGGAAACACCTCCGGATACTCTCTCACCACCCTCACTTCTGTGAGACTCTTCCCCTTGCCTTCCTTGCCTATGACATAGGCTAAGTAAGCGGGACATCCCTTCCCCATCATACGCTTTGCTCTTATGGCCGATATGATGCAAGGATTGAATCTTTCTCTATCTCCCTTGAAACATAGAGTATTTCCCTCACCATCCTTGAGTTCTAACACCTTAGTGTAGCAATCCACTTTTGCATGGTGCTTTTCAAGCCAGTCCATGCCAAGTATGGCATCAAACTCAAGCATGGCTAACGGTACAAAGTCACCCTTTAGACAGTGCTCCCCTATCTCCACATCACATGAAGGATAGTAGTCATTTCGTTCAACGTCATCCCCTAGAGGCGTAGATACCAAAAGGGTTTGCATCATTGGTATTAAAGGTGTGCCTAACCCCACGGCAAACACCTCACTAACGAATGAACGTTGTGCTCCCGTATCGATAAGGATCCTCGCATCCCTTCCATTAATCTTTAACGTTCCTACAATTATAAGTCATGTAAGGTACCTTGCCTACCTAAATTGAACTGTAGGCCCCGAAAAAGTCCGTAATTTACAATATACAGCAATACCCGGTCGGGTACACCTTTGTACCCGGTCGGGTATCCAATCCAGAAGCCAGCGGGTATGGAAATTTGGTATACCCGGTCGGGTAACCTGTTGTACCCGGTCGGGTATCCGTTCCAGAAGCTCCAGGCCAAAATCTCAGTATACCCGGTCGGGTGACCTGCCTTACCCGGTCGGGTATCAGCCTGGTTTCGTTGAATTTCCCCCGATTCGACCCTAAGTCAGTTTGCAATTGACCCTTAGGACTTATAACTTTAGTATAAGCCTAGAAACATATAAAATTTTAGTATATTACCTGCAACGGAGTCCGGGTTTGCTCGCGCATCCGCCTCGGTCATTGCATACACCCGTGCCTGGGTCCTACCTTGGTTAACGGACGCGGCATTGCTTGCCGTAGGTCCGCCCCTTCCCGTGCCGGCCTGTGATGGTCCCGCACGTCCCCTACTAGCCGTAGGTCCTTCCATAGCCCCCGATGGTCCCCCTCCATTCAACATTGGGCAAGAAGGCTTGAGGTGACTAGTGCTACCGCACTTGTAGCACCGGGGTGGTGCATTGCACTTCCCGGCATGATTCTTGTTACAGTTTAGACACCTCGGTGGCCTCATGCTCCCCGAGCTGTGCCCTTGCCCTTCTGGACCCTTGCTCTTCTTTGCCGGTGGTTCCGGCGCCCTAAATGAACTTCCAGTCCCGGCGTGATGTTTCCGAGAATGGTCTTGGGGTCCAGAATTTCCCCATCTCCTCTTCTTCGCCTCTTCGGCGTCTCTCTTCTTCCTCTCATTCCATTTGGCTTCCCCGAGAAGCCCCTGATCGACAATCTCACTGAACGTCATGTGATGATTGTAGGTAGCCCTATCACGGATATCCAACTGTAGGGCATCCCAGAAGTGATTAGCCATGCGGTTCTCATCCATGGCGTACTCAGGTATGTATCGTGCCAAATCCCGGAACCTCTGTTCCAATTGCCTTACCGAGCACCCCTCCTCCTGTGTCAAGGTCATGTACTCTTTCCTCTTTTGGTTCTTCTCAAACTCTGAGTAGTATTGATTATAAAATTCCACTTCGAATTTCTCCCAGGTGGTCTCACCGTGGAACTTTCCTTCCACGCCTTCCCACCATACAGCAGCTACTCCCTCCAGTAGCCTGGTAGCAACCGTCAGCTTTATGTCAAGCCCGATCTGCATATCCCTAGCAGCCTCATTCAATTTCTTGATCCAGTCGGCAGCCACCGATATATCACCCTTGCCATCGAATGACTTACACCCCAAGGCCCTCGCCTCCTTGAGGTATTTGGAGATTCTTACACAGAAACCTCCGCCCTGTACCCCCTGTGTCGCCACAGGAATGGCCACTGAAGCTCCCCGGCTTCCCTGACCCGAACCTCCCTGAGAAGCACGCCTAGCTTGGCGCCTAAGATCTCTTCTTAGCTTCTCCTTTTGATACCATTCAAATAATTCACCCATCTGGGCGAATTTGGCATCACCCTCATCGTTGTCATCATCAGTATACGTATCACCCCCATCATATGGGGTCTCCTCATGTTCCGTCTCGGGAACATATGTTGAGTCATAATCCTCGGTGTGAGTCCCATGCACCGAGCTAACATGGCCATCGCTCACAGTTTGAGCCTGATGACCTCCACGGCTTCCACGGCCTCCACGGCCTCCACGGCCTCCACGGCCTCTCCTACCGCCTCTCGCACCCCGAGATGCAACCTGGCTGGCCCCTACGGACGTCGCCTGAGTTTGCCCTCTCGGGTTGTTCCTCGTAGCCATGTGTCTACCCTCCATTTCTGAAAGAAATTTGGAATGAGTCGTTAGACTCGTATCAATGTCAATTGACGGAATAGTACAAAAGACACCACTTGGTCCAACATTATGGCCAACAAACTGTTAAGGGTACCGTCTTAACAATAAGAGGTCAATAACTTGGTTTCCAACGGTTCCTTAAGTACAAAAACTTTTGCTCATGGTTTTGTTCAAAACTTTTTTGATGATACTATATTGAGAGGTTAATTATATAGTTTAGAAATCGATGGCTCTGATACCACTTAATTGTCACGCCCCGGACCGCATCCGTGCCACGTAGACAACCGCCATACAACCCAATAAGAACAACGTAGTTCATTCTTATTGAATCATACAAGGCGTCCGTTGAGTTCTATTGCCAAACCGATTAGTAAACCCATACAATCAACATCAATATATATTAGTCAACGAATGCGGAAAATAAGATATGTTTGATACTTAGCCACACGTGGCAAATACGGACACGCAGGCCCCTCAAATGTTTTAATGGAAAACATTGTTAAAAACATCCATGAGCAGTTTATAAACTTTGAATAAGAATGGAAGCACGAACCACGTCTTCCTCTTTGATCAATCACCCTTGGCGAAGGTGCAGGTAGTAGGACTCTAGCCTCAACCTGAAAAAATGTGAGGGCCCCCGAAGGGGTCAGTACTCCATAGAAGTACTAGTGACAAGCAGGCTATATGAGGAATAACTAATGTTTCAGACACGAGACCCAAAAATAGGGTGATACATATGCTTATAGGTGTAACCATTGTTACCCCATTCCCAAGATAATACATAATGTATATACTTGTAAAATACTTGACCCGTAGGTCGTTTTATCACAAAGAGTCTTTTAGAGATAAGGTACTTTCCCAACCTATCCCCTTTCCATTCCTGAATGCCTAGCTTGAGAGCTACATTCTACCTTCATAATATCCTACCGAGTTTCAGGAGGGTTTACCGTCCCGGGGATACTCAACCCCAACCGAGTTTTAGGATCATTTACCGTCCCGAGGATACTCAACCTCAACCGAGTTTTAGGATTGTTTACCGTCCTGAGGATACTCAACCTCACCGAGTTTTAGGATTGTTTACCGTCCTGAGGATACTCAACCTCACCGAGTTTTAGGATTGTTTACCGTCCTGAGGATACTCAACCTCTCCGAGTTTTAGGATTGTTTACCGTCCTGAGGATACTCAACCTCACCGAGTTTTAGGATCGTTTACCGTCCCGAGGATACTCAACCTCACCGAGTTTTAGGATCGTTTACCGTCCCGAGGATACTCAACCTCACCGAGTTTTAGGATCGTTTACCGTCCCGAGGATACTCAACCTCAACCTTATTTCTAACCAAACCCTAACCTGGATATGGCTAACCTTTCATTCACTTAACTATGGACAATACCTAGTCCTATAGTCATATAATAATCCCTAGTAACCAACGTGGGCGGGTCCCACTTGAACGACCCACGTTAACCTGCTCAAAACTGCCTGTTTTGGGCCTAGTCCAATACCCGGTCGGGTATCCAACCTTACCCGGTCGGGTAGGTCGGGGCAGAAGCCCCTGGAACTGATTTTACTTGAGACCCGGTCGGGTCTATAGCCCCACCCGGTCGGGTCTAGTAAGACAGTGGCTTCTGGAGCCATTTTAATCAATACCCGGTCGGGTATCCATCTTACCCGGTCGGGTATCACCCTTGTCTCGGCGGTCAACGCCCGTTTGACCGCCCAAACGAAGTCCGATTAACGTGAAATTTTATATGCACATTCTACTTGAAGTCCTTGATCCAAAAATACCATTTTTGACCCCTGGATCATTGTACATAATAAGTTATCACATTTTTAATCACCAAACATACAAACATGCCTTTCAACTTTGTTTTATATATATTCATGGCATAAGCCCATACTTGATTAACTTTAATCATTCCGTAAAACATATACTTGATTTCTTTAGGTAACCTCATGCCTCAATCAAAAGTTATAAAGCATATAGCCGTCTTCTCACCTTAATGAAGCTTATGGAGTTCTAGCCCTTCCCGATTGAGCTCCGGTGAAACTCCGGTGAACTTCAATGAACTCCGGCGACAACTCCGGCGACCCTTTCAACTCCGTGAAAGTTCTTGAAACACCTTATACAAGTTATTAACAAGGTTTTATCATCATAAAACCCATATCAATACAAATAACCTCAAAAAGGTTATTTTCCGGTGAACCCGTCAACTTTGCTTTCAAAGTTCGTCTTGGGTATATACCAACCCTTCAACCCCCATTCTACACTTTTAAATGTGTAGGACTATCCTAGGAGTATGAAACATGATTAAGGAGAAGGAATGGGGTTAATGGAGTCATTACCTTGATAACCACAAGTTTTCCCCACCTAAACTCCTCTTTTCTCTTCTCTTTTCCTTCCCTTCTTCCTCCCCTTGCTTTGTGCGTGAATGGTGGATGAAAATGGAGTTTTTCCAGACTTCTCTCCTCAATGAAGCTGGCTTGGACGAGGTACAAGAGCTGGGGTGATTGTGAATGCCCCTTTTGGCTTATTTGCCAATAATATGGGGGAGGGGACCCCTTTTCCTTTCAACTTGGTATCAAGTCACACCCTCCCTCTTTCCACATGACTTTGTGCGGCTCCCCCTTGATATTTTGCAGACCAAGGACGTGGGGTGGCCCCCACATATGTGGGAGGTCATCCCTTTGTGACCCGAGATGTACAATCGGCCCCGAAAGTTGTATTTTCCGGACTGTTTCAACTATATTTCATTTTATTGGGTAAAATGAAATATCTATCATTCTTCCAATTATTATTGGCTATAAGAATGAATGTATATTCCCCATCTTTAATTTGATGGTCTCCATAATTTATCATGGCCCTTTTTATCTGATATTCCTTGAGTACCGATAAATGGGCTTTATATGCCCAAGCGGTTACTCCCATGATTTATGTGGTCCAACAAGGATGCCCACCATTATACACATGTTACCTTGACCCAAATGAATATAATATGTGGTCCCGAACATATCGGGCGGCCCCCACTTCCGGTGTGGGCCCCACGTGAATTTTACTATTCACGTAAAAGAAATGATAAAAATTCACAATCACGTAAAATGCGTTTATTCATTCCTCGGGTTCAATACATACTTTGATAAAGTACAATTACTTGGGGGCGGTGTTACATATTCTCCCTTGAAAATAAAAATTAACTTAGTGGTGGCAGATTGAAAGCGCTACGATCAGTTTGTTATTAGAAAATCTGATGGATCTGACTCATTAGGGCAGCAAGCCGTGTAGCAGGTATGGGCGAATGAAGTCAATAAAAAAGCAGCTGAAAGCCAAAGTAAAACAAAAATAGGACTGAAACGAATTAGACATACCTAAAATTATCGACTCATAGATTGAGGATTAATGAAGATGACGGCCAACGGGCCGCGGAATGGCGCGCATCACGGCGTCGCATGGTGGAGGTTAGAAGATGAAGGAGGTGACCATTGGGACCTGCTGTCTACAGAGTCCGGCTAATTTGCGACCCATTGAAGAGATCGACCGGAGAAATAATTGCGACCTGAATGAATGAATCAGCCGACGGCCCAGAAGATGCCCTACTCATGTATGCCCTATTTTGTTTGTATAGATTTTGGGCCTCTAAGTATATACCCACAACCAGATGGAAACAAATAGTTTGTCCATAGCTTTTGGGCTTCTTAATTGGGGAATTGTTAATGACGGAATTTTTTTTAGTTCTCTTCTTTCCATTGAATTGTCAAAGTGTTACATTAGCTTCAAACGAAGGTAACACTTATCAAAGGAATGTAACGGTTTATCTGGAGGAATGGAAGTGTTACATAATAACACTACCTAATGTAACAAGTGACTAACAAATGTAACGACAAATCCAAAAATGTTACAATATGTTACTTTTTTGTAACACTTTAAATAAATGTTACAATTTTAATGTTACATTAGACTTTAAAATGTAGTAGTGATATAATGCGGTCATTGATGACAACTATGATGTTACATTTGTATTATTTCAAATATCAACTTGTATTATTATACTTTAAAAGCCTAAGCTAATAGACCCGCCAATTTTAGTCCACTCATTAATTATTTATTTTTTCTTTAAAAATGGAATGCAATGAAAATAATTATCCACTACAAGAAAACTTGTTTTGGGCGACAAATTATTATAAGATGGACCACAAAATCATATTTGGTTGCACATGATTAAGAGCCTGTTTGGTAACACTAAAGTTGGCGGAATTGGCTAATTCTGTTGAAATTTATGAAATTCTGGCTGAAGTGGCTATATTGGTTGATTCTGCTGATTCATGAAAAAATTATATTTAAAATATTTGTTATTAATAAATTAAATAAAAAATTATATGAAAAATAGCTAAAATGATCCTCTACAGTAACTTCAGCCAATACAGACATAAAAGTAACTCCAGCCTTATTTTCCGCTTATAACAAAATTCAGCGCGCGAAATCAAAAGTTACGTGTTTGGTGAAAAGCTAGCTGATAAGTTTGATAAGCCGAAAAAGGGAGTCACCAAACGGGCTCTAAACTTTTGGGCGCCGGATTTTTTGTTGTTGCCCGTATTGACTTCCGACAATGAGCATCTGTGGTCATTGCTCAAATCTAAATTTGGACTACCATCTCGTCATGCATCGCACAGAAGGGTAATTCTATTCACAACCACAATTTTACTTAATACAGCCGCATATTTTTTCAAATCCGATTATGTCCTTATCCTACCAACTGCGCCCAATATTTCCGTTTACATCAAATACTTTGCAAATTCGATGAACAGTTTTTCTAGACAAGTGTCTGCCATTCCGGTCAGCTCCAATTAATAATTCAGCTATGGGTGATTGCAATTCACAAACCTTGAAACCCCTTCTTTCTGGGAATTAATATTGAAGATAGGAAACGCAGGATGGGGAAAAATCAATTAAGAAGGTTGTGAAATAAGAAGCTAATCATTCATCTGTTTCCCCATTAATTCCGTTGAAGCTTATTTGTGTTAGTGTGGCTGGAGGGAGAATGGGTGAAATAAGAAGGTTGTCGGACCACAACTTTCGGCTTCAAACTCTTTCGATGTACGGGAATATGGGTGCAGTTGCTAGGCTAAGGGGTATAATCGGATTTGAAAAAAATGTTTAGTAAAATGGTGTCTGTGAATAGAATTTCCCCGCACAAAATATAAATTGTGCCACGGCCGTTATTAGCTCGTTACAGAATATATTGATCATTGGCAACAGACTCTATATCTCGTCGCCCAATCTCTCAAAATAGAATGAGCTTTTCTTTGTAGCCCAACAAAACAAATACGAACTACAAAGTACTCCGTTTCAATTAGGGCCAAACTTGCATCCTCCTCCAACTCTATTTCACTCTTCCAGAGTCTTTCCTATCAGAAACCAGTTTCAATGTTTCATCGTGAATGACTCAATTCGATCTCGATCAAACTCCGACTACACCCCAACCAACACCCCAATGACACTCTAATCAATGGTCATTCCCAGAATAACCTCAAATCACAATAGCTCGTGTCCCTTAACTCTCACTCATAGTTATGTCCATGGAATTCTGTCCGCCGGTGGGCGGCGGCTGTCGCATAATCGAAAAATCACAGTAAAATTACCACTACTAGAAAGTCACCTTTTTCCGACATATGATATTCGTATGCAAAGATCATTTTTGTTGTCTAAAATCTTTCCCGACAAAATTAATTTGTGGGCATATTTGTAGGGCAAAGCTTGAAGGGAAAGAACTTAGCCTACAAAGATTGAGACTTTGTATTGTAAAACTTAAGGAGACAAATGTTTAGCACACATACTAAATTTCTAGGCTTAACTTTTTTGTCACAATTATATTCAGACACATTATTTTTCCCAACAAAATTTAATTATAGGGAAAGCTGAGAGCACACAAATACTTCCGGACACAAACAAGATGCATGAATACATAAGTAATAATTTGTAGACTAAACAACACACATGTCAACATAAATAACATTTATCAATATCATAATTCAAAGTCAATCTATACTTACAAAAACTTGTATACAAGTAAAATAAGAGATGGAAATATGTTACTAAAAGTAATAAAAAAAGAGCAATGGTAGCTGAATAATATTAGAAACTTTTACATTGATCATAATTATACAAGAAAATCTTAAAATATTTGTTTCGTCTAAGTTTTTTATATCTCATAAAAACATGTACTCCTCTCCATGGCTCTTCATCAAGATGATCCATTTCATATCAAGTTTATCAGTGATGTGTTAGTGAGGTATGTGAAGCTCTGAAGCCCTGATGTACTGGAACTGTAGGTCCAAAACATTCAATTTGGGTAACCTTTGCTCTATCTCCAGTCCCACTCTATCACCGCTTGAGCCATGTGTTTTTCCTTTGTCATCACATTATCTCCACTCTAGCCCCGTTTAATGCTTGCTCTGTCATTGCTCTATTTCAACTTAAGTCACGGCAAATACTTTTCTAGCAGTTGTTAAGATCTGAGGTTCCATCCTAAAAGGTCAACCTGATATGAGGAATAACCCAGATCTTAATATAGCACATTGTTGATTCATACTTTTTCGGTGTGGGACTCTAACACCCCTCCTCACGACCAGACACTTTGTCTGGATCGTTCCGTCATTCATTTTTTTCGTCGGTTCGTCATTGTCATTTTTTATAATCGTGTCGTCATTTTTCATAAGGGGGCCCACACAATGAACAAATTTGACTCTGATATCATGTTAAGATCTGAGGTTCCATCCTAAAAGGTCAACTTGATATGAGGAGTATCCCAAATCTTAATATAACACATTGTTAATATAGCACATTGTTGATTCATACTAGTACTTTTCTAGCATTAAGGTCAACCTGAGAGTATACAAACTAAAGTACAAAATAGATGAGGTAACTTTTATTAGGTGTACAAATTAAAAAACATGCCAGATAACTTTAAGGTTATACGCATTCATTATAGATCATATAGTTCATGAGATAACTCACAAGAAACATACTCTAGCATGCTTTGAGAACATATAAATGAACCACTAAGTTCAAATAGATCACTATATGTTAACATTAAAATGAAGCAGTATTATTAAAAGTGCTTTATGCCTCTGTTAGTTTATTCGCGTATAATTCACGTATAATACATTCAAACGTATAATTCACGTATAGTACTCCCGTTTATGAACTTTTCAAGTTTTTTTGAAAAACTCACGTACTTTAAAGATAAAATGTATAATACACGTACTATACGTATTGATACATATTTTATTAAAAATACACCATTAAACGGAAGCCTAATAGGGTGATACAACTGAGATGAAATGTCTAGCTGCTCAATATTATTTACTCCCTTCGATTAAAAAACAAGTTCCACCTTTCCTTTTCGGGCAGTTCCAAATTAAGTTTCACTTTCAAACCTTTCCTTATTTGGCAAATTATCTACATCAAAACAGTTCCAAACAGTGTCAAACAGTGTCCAAACAGTGCACTCCACAGTAAAGTCAAATATCTTTTCTTAATATGTGTGAAGTCAAATGTGGAACTTGTTTTTGAATCGGAGGGAGTATATTGCTTAAAAAACTTTATGCCTTATACGTTCGTTAATTGTTTAATAGTCATTACATTTAATGAATTAGCTTCTTAAATTCATAATCCGTTTCGATATTACTATTGTACTACTATTGTATTACTATTGTATCACGGTCAAAGGAATATCAACTATTCTCTAGTAAAATCTATCTACTTCTACTTAAATAGGCAATGTCATTTTTATTACTTATGATACCTATGCATTTAAATCCGTATATATGAAAAAACTTCCGTACATTTTAAATTGTTGAAAAATATGGTGCAAATGTTAAATAACTTTTTATTTCTATCATTAACAAATTAGTATACAAGACACATATTATATGCCGAATTTTAAAATTGTGAAACGTTTAAAATGCCTCCATATTTTTATATATTTCACGAACGTATGAAACATATATTAAGTCGTATTTTATATAATTGCATCGTATTATACATGAACGTACCTATTATTGTATTATTCACGAACCATATATTACTAACAAAGCTTTATGCATCATTAACCTCTAGTTCGAGTTTGTATTCATCACTGTATACTTGATTTATGTCTTGCTTTCGTCAAACATGTTGCCTGCGTAGATTTTCAAACGATAATTGGAAGATCAAAATCATGAATTTATGCATATCTTCAAAATTAATTAGAACATATAATAAGTAAGAATAAGAAGACCAAATTATTGAATCATAAATATTTCAAATAGTTAGGACACTAACAAACTGTTTACTCTCCCAACTATTCTGATGTTCTATAAACCAAAGTAAGAAAATAATAAAAGGTTCAAGCAAACTGTGAAATCTGAAATATCTGAATTGGACTTAAATCTTTAATTCCTTTAAAAGAAAGTTTTCCTAATGAAGATTACTGCTCTAATGGAACAAAAATAAACTCAACTCATCTTGTTCAAGCACTAATTTATGTATAAAATTTTCGGAAATCAAAATAATAAAATCTGTAACAAGGAGTTTGTGTATAAAGAAATGATTAGTAGATCACTAAGTTTATACCCAATTAGGAAGGAGGAAGCAGATGAAAATAGTAAATCACGCAGAAGATCAAAATAAAGAATACCTGAACCTCTGGGGGAAGATGCGGTTGCGGATGAATGGAGTACATTCCTTGATGTCAATCTTGGTCTAGGGCAAAATACGTTTATGAATGGAGTACATTCCTTGATGTCGATCTATGTAAATACTTAATCAATTTATATATCTGTACCACCATCCAAAGATTTATTCAGATGAAGTGTTTGATCACATTCAATGGTATTTAAATAGACAAATTGGAAGCAAAGACTAAGCCAAACACATATTTATATATACGAAGCACCACAAAGAAAAGTGTGTACTCTAAAAAATAATTGGTATAATACAAAGAAAGAGCAAAGTAATTTGTTATACCATAAGAATACATACTCGTAGAGTCGTAGTTAAAGAACCCCTGGAAAAAAATGTACATAGTATTAGCATAGCAGTGGTTAAATAATACTCCCTCCGTCCCTTTTTAGTTTGTCAAAAATAATGTTAGAACTTTTATTGTGGGTCAAGTTTGTCTGTAATGTCTTGTTTAAATAAAGTAGACTAGTTATACTATTTATGGTATTAGATTAGTATTTATTATGTAGCAAATAAGGTAAAGGGAATAAGGCCCAAAAAGGCCTTGGCCCAACTTCCAAGGTTTACCTAAATCGGTAACCTGTACAGCGCCTATAAATATGCGCCTTGTGTACAGGTACCGAAATCGATCAATAGACATTAGCCTTACGCTGCCAAATTTACTTCTCGATACTACAGAAAGAAGGTTTCACTGTTCTCGATAAAGCTTATATCATTATATGAAATCTTTCTCTTCTGTCTATCAATGATGCTCATCTAGCTGATCGTTAGTCTGCTGAACTGGGACCAACAACTGGTATCAGAGCCTGCTCGAGTGTGATCGTCGAAGAAAAGTTTTAGAAGTTTCTCTGTTTTCATACTTTTCGATATATTTCTTTGTAATCACTGTAATCTTGTTTCTGATCGATAAACTGTAAAAGTTATATCATTGGATTCGCCATTCAGAAACGAACCAAGGGTATATCTTACTTTTCGATTTCAGTAGATTCGGTATTTTTGATTTCTCGATAGTATGAGTTCGAAAAGCAGGGTTCTCGACATTTAAGCAGGTTTTTCAGGACGATAACTATACAGGAAGACTCTCGAGATCGAAAACTTCACAGAAAAGTTGTTTAAACTGTTTTAATCTGAAATTTTGATTTGCAGGATTTCGATACTACGTTCTCGATACAAGTTCTCGAACTGAGTTCTCGAGATTGCTTTCTCGACACTCAGTTTTCGATACTAAATATCTAAAACTCTGTTTTTTCGAATTGCAGGTTCTCGATACAGCTTCTCGACACTCAGTTCTCGAAACTAAGTTCTCGAACTTAGCTTCTCGATACTGAAGTTCTCGATACAGCTTCTCGAATCCTGCTTCTCGATAAACAGTTTCTCGATATTCACTATCGAAAACTGGTTCTCGATAGAACTTCTCGAACCCTAGTTTTCGAATTTTTTTCTTGAATTAGGTTTTCGACATTCTGCATCTTAAATTTTTTTCTGATCAAAACACTCGACCGATCTGTTAAGGCTCAATCAGCAAAGATGGAAGCATTAGCACTTGGAAATGACAACAGACCACCCATCCTCAGAAAAGGAGAATATCAGATGTGGAAGACAAGATTCTTGAACTTTCTGGAAGGGAAAGACAATTCATCTGCCATGCTTGAATCACTTACACAAGGTCCTGCTGAGATCTATACTGAAGTAGATACCTCAGATGTAAACAACCCCCCTGTCAACTATGTGAAAAGATTGAAGACAAAAGGCGAATACACTGAGGCTGACAAGTTGAGAATCAAAGCTGATCTCATGGCAAAAACTTACCTGCTGCAGGCTATCCCCAATGATATCTACATTCTGATAGACAGCATGGAGACAGCAAAGGAAATGTGGGATGAGGTGAAGAAGTTAATGATTGGAACTGATCTTGGTTTGAAGACAAAGAAAGCGAACATCTTGACCGCCTATGACGCTTTTAAAGCCCTACCTGGTGAGGCGCTCCATGAGACGTATAACAGATTCGTACAACTGATCAATGAGATGAGGAAGATCAAAGTTGTCAAATCTAATATGGAAATGAACATACGTTTCTTGTCGAGCCTGCCGCCAGAATGGAGAAGAACTGTCAAGAATCTACGACAGCACCTAGACTTGGATGAACTTGACCTCTGCACTGTCCATGAACATCTGCAGCAGTTTGTTAATGACACTGCTGAGATGGAAGGAAGCTTCTCCGCTAATCCTCTAGCACTAATGATTGAAGCTAAATCAAAGAGTTCATCTAAGGGTCCGAAGAAGAAGAAGGCAGTCAAGATAGAGTCAGAAGAAGAAGAGAGTGAAGAAGAAATGGATGTTGAATCCGAGCTGGCCGATCTACAGAAGAAGATGGCACTACTTACCAATCAGTTCAACAAAAGGTTTGCCAAGAAAGGAAGTTCATCAAACAAGCTCCGAACCTCCTCAGCCAACTACAAAACAAAAACCAATGATCAAAACTCTTCTAGTAGAGTAGTTGCAGCCGAAGACCCCCTCAAATGCTTTAACTGTGGAAAAGCTGGACATGTTATCAAGGACTGTCGCTTACCAAAGAAGAGGGACTTCAACTATTACAAGCAAAAGATGCTGTGGAACAAGCAGAAGATGTTCATGGCCAAGCAAGATGATGATAGTGCTGCAACTCCTACTGAGAATGATCCATGGCAGGAGGAGAGTTCCGATGATGAAGAAGAAGAGAATCTGGCCCTGATGGCGTTTGTAGAAGAGAAGGAAAAGACAAGGGTGATGCTGCGATCCCCGGAAGAGGTCAAAGTTCAAGCTCAAACACCACTGTAAGTACTTCTGAACCTTCTTGCTCCTGTACTTGCAAAGTTCATTCCTCACAAGAAAAGGATAACACCATAAAGGAGTTAAAGGGCAGGTTAGATCATAACTACAAAGTTGCACTTGACACTCTAGATAAGAGTCACTCTCTGAAGTTGCAACTAGAAAATGAGAAAGAAAGAGTTCAGAAACAAAATTTAGAAGCAGAGAAGCTTACACAAAAATTAACTGAACTAACTAAGAAGGTCAGTGACACAGAACTCGAACGAAATGTTGCGAAAGCAGAAAATGATTTTCTACGCAAACAAAGATGTGCTCTTTACACAAAAATCAAAGAATTAGAAGACCTGCTGGTCAAAAGAGGACAAACTGAACAAACAATCTTCTTAAACCAAAACAGGGACACTCGGTTTTATAACTCAAAGGAAGGTCTTGGATTTACTAACCCCAACAATCTGAAAAAGATTGATTGTCTCCAACTTTACAACATAAAGTACATGGGGTTAGGATTGACCAAGTTGATGGCTTTTACCTACGGAAAGGAAACCGCAGAAGAAGAAGAGGTAAAGCGGTCAAATCCTTCAAAAGCCGAAATTCCTTTCAGTTATGATTCCCTGAACGAAAGCTATGAAAACGCTGAACCTGTTTTGTCAACTGACGAGAGTGTGAATCTCTATCCTTCTGAGAAGGAAGTTGTGTCAGAACCTGAAACCCCTTCAACCTCAGGTTCAAATGGAGAAGAACCCTACATCCCTCCACTAATCAGGAAATTTGAAAACTTACACATCTCTTTAGAAAATCAAAGAAAAAGTTTTGAAGAAGAGAGAAAAGAATTCGAAAGTGAGAGGGAGAGGTTGTTGAGAGAACTGACCATTTTAAAAGAAAGTTCCCAATCCGGCACAACTTCTCAATCATCTAGCGATACTGATACATCTCAACCAATACTGAACAAAACTAACCTTTTCAAAAGGACACCCACTCACTCCAACTCTCCTTTGAAAACAGGAAATGAAGTAAGTCGGAGAGTGGAGAGGAGAAGAGAGTGGAAGTTAAAGAGAGCTGAGATAGCTGAAGGAAAGAAGAAGATGTTTTCTGAGAATAAAAAGTCGTGTTCAAATGCTGTTTTCTATTCAAATAAGCGTAGATCTAGTTCTATGTCACAGTCATGTAGTTCCAGTTCAGTCTTGTGTCCCAAGCTGAATCATTCTAAGTTTAAATCTGATACTTTCATTATCAATAAAAAGTTGTTCACTTCTGGGTTTGTGAATCCTTGCAATGATACTTTTGGTTCTGATCATGATGTAAATGCTGTACGTGAGAAAGAAAAAGGAGAGCGCAAACAAAGAAAACAGTCTGAGAATAGAACTGTAGAGGGTACCTATAATCTTCTAAATTTAAGATATCCTCTTAGAGTTCATTCGAAGAAACATTTACAACGTCTCTCTAAAGAAGAAATTTTCAAACCTTATCTCACGAACCAGCCATTCACACATAGAAACAATGACTCTGTCTCCTCCGCTCCTAAAATCAAACAAAAATGGATACCAAAAACTGAACTTGAAAAACAAAGAACATTATCTGAAAAGGCTGTTGACCGTGGATCACAGCTGAAAGAAAAATTCAAAAAGATATTCTCAATTGATAAGGAAGGACCCATCCTGCGGTGGGTACCTAAAAGTCCTTAATCTGTTTTGCAGGACGGTCATGTGTGGCACTTAGATTCAGGCTGCTCAACCCACATGACCGGAATAAAAGAACTGTTGAGCAACTACACCAAATGCTACGGAGGAAATGTGAGATTTGGAAACAACGCGGCTTCTCCAATCCTAGGATATGGGGATGTCATCTGTGCAAGTGTCACCATCAAGGCTGTGTCATATGTGAAAGGACTGAAGCATAATCTGCTAAGCATTGGACAGTTCTGCGATAGTGGCATGGAAGTGAAGTTCATAGCCAGACAATGTTGTGTGCTGGACAGGTTTGGGAAGGTGTTATTGACCTGCACGAGAACTTCCAACCTGTACACCATTGATCTGAAGAGCGTACAATTACCTTCTTCCATCTGCCTGCTGTCCAAAGCTTCCTCTGAACAAAACAGTCTATGGCATAGCCGCCTCTCACATCTTAACTTCAAATACCTCACAACTCTATCCTCCAAGAAACTTGTGAAAGGGCTGCCTCCTTTGAAGACTTCCGCTGACACTCATTGTGATGCCTGCAGACTAGGCAAGATGAAAAGGAGCTCTCACAAGTTAAAACCTGTTCCATCCTCCTCCCGACTGCTGCAACTACTTCACATGGATCTGTGTGGACCAATGAGAGTCCAAAGCATCAATGGACGCAAATATACACTGGTCATTGTGGATGACTTCTCTCGGTACACATGGACCAAATTTCTGAGGACAAAGGATGAAACAGCTGCAACCATCATAACCTTCATCAGGACAATCCAAAATTTTCTACAAAAGAGTGTGGAGATCATCAGAACAGATAATGGTACCGAGTTCAAGAACCAGTCTCTTGCTGAGTTCTATGAAACTCAGGGTATCACACAGCAATTCTCTGCAGCAAAGACACCACAACAAAACGGGGTCGTTGAAAGAAAGAATAGAACTCTTGTTGAAGCAGCACGCACCATGCTTATTCAGTCAAAGCTTCCCCATTTCATGTGGGCTGAAGCAATCAACACAGCCTGTTTTACTCAGAACAGAACATCAATTCACAAGCGCTTCAACAAGACCCCCTATGAAATACTCTTCAACAGAACACCTGACATCTCATTCTTCAGAGTGTTTGGCTGCAAGTGCTTTGTTCTAAATGACAGAAATGAAAGAAGCAAGATGGATCCGAAAGCCGTCGAAGGAGTATTCATTGGGTACTCCACGCAATCAAAGGCGTATCGGGTCTATCTACGTGATCGCAGAACAGTCATTGAGAGTGTCAACGTTGCATTCTATGAAATGGCTGACTTTGCTTCTGAACATTTCTTGATAGAACACACACTCTCTGCTCAAAGGAAGCAACCTGATGGAGCTGAAGCAACGAAGCAAACAACGGCTGACAGTGCAATTCTCGACTCTCTCTTTGAACATTTCTATGAAAATGCACGCACCGCCAACCCACAGTTACCAATAGAAGCTGCACAACCACCATTCATGCCTGACCTCAGTGAGGAAGAAGCTGACTCACCTCATACATCAGATCACGAAAATACTGAGGATCATGGCACGGCAGCAACACAAGCAACTTCACCAGCACAAGTTTCAGAAATACCAGCTCAAGCAGACACAGAATCTGAATCGACCCCTGTGCACTCCACTCCTCAACAAACCACATCTACTACTTTTGAGGACCCGGATCACCCCATCATAACTCCAATCCCTCTAACTCATGAGCGGAAATGGACGAAAGCACATCCTGCAGAACAAATTATTGGAGATCCAAGTCGTGGAGTTTGTACAAGAACAGCCACAGCAAATGAATGTCTCTTCTCTTGCTTCATCAGCCAATCTGAACCAACCAAAGTTTCTGAAGCTCTAACAGATCCAGATTGGGTGATAGCAATGCAGGAGGAGATCAATCAGTTTGAAAGATTGGATGTATGGACCCTGGTGCCAAGACCCCCAAAGAAAACAATAATTGGCACCAAGTGGGTCTTCAAGAACAAGAAAGATGAAGACGGTGTGATTATAAGGAACAAAGCCCGACTGGTTGCAAAAGGGTACAACCAACAAGAAGGAATTGACTATGATGAAACCTTTGCACCAGTGGCCAGAATTGAAGCAATAAGGTTGTTCCTTGCCTATGCTGCTCATAAGAGTTTCACCATCTATCAAATGGATGTAAAGACTGCGTTTCTGAATGGAGAACTGAAAGAAGAAGTTTACGTGGCACAACCAGAAGGCTTTGTTGACCCTGAACGCCCACACTATGTCTACAAGCTGAAGAAAGCTCTGTATGGACTAAAACAGGCACCGAGAGCCTGGTATGATGCACTATCTGATTTTCTTGTACACTCAGGCTACTCGAAGGGAAAGATAGATCCAACTCTTTTCATCAAGCGAGAGAACAGTGACATCATGTTGATACAAATCTATGTAGATGACATCATATTCGCCTCGTCCAATCCGAACTTCTGCGAAGAATTCAGCAACTTGATGCACACTGAGTTTGAAATGAGTATGATGGGAGAGTTGAACTTCTTTCTAGGGCTACAGATCAAGCAAATGCCAGACGGAATTTTCATCAGCCAGTCAAAATACATCCATGAAATGCTCAAGAGATTCAAGATGGACAGCAAGTCAACCATGAAAACCCCCATGTCTCCCTCACAAAAGCTCGACTCTGACCCTTCTGGGACTTCCGTCGATGCTACCAACTATCGGGCTATCATCGGTTCCTTGCTGTACCTGACATCTAGTAGACCGGATATTGTCTTTGCAACTTGTCTGTGCGCTCGCTTTCAAGCAAATCCAAAGGAATCACATCTGAATGCAGTAAAGAGAATCCTGAGATACCTGAAAGGAACAGTCAACTTGGGACTTTGGTATCCCAAGGACACGGGTTTTGACCTTGTTGGTTACTCAGATGCTGATTTTGCAGGTTGCAAGTTAGATCGAAAAAGTACATCCGGTGGTGCTCAATTTCTGGGAGAGAAGCTAGTCTGTTGGTCCTCCAAGAAGCAGAACTGCGTGTCAACTTCTACAGCCGAGGCAGAATACGTTGCGGCTGCTAGTTGCTGTTCACAAATCCTATGGATGAGGACACAACTCAGAGACTATGGCTTCCTATTCAACCATATTCCCATCTACAGTGACTCCCAGAGTGCAATCGCCATAACCAGCAACCCCGTTCACCACTCGCGCACCAAGCACATCGATTTGCGCTATCACTTCATCAAGGACCATGTGGAGAAAGGAGATGTTGATCTGTACTTTGTAAGCACTGAGCTTCAACTGGCTGACATATTTACTAAGGCACTGGATGACAAGAGATTCCAGTTCCTAGTATCTAAGTTAGGCATGTTGAATCTCGATCCTATGTAATTGTGTTATCTCCATGGTCTGAATAAAATGTGTGAGTGTGCGTGGTGTGCGTTGCATGTGTTGAGGGGGAGAAAAGGGAGAAAATAAAAGAGAGAGGAATACTTTGAGGGGGAGAAAAGAAGAAAATCAGAAAAAGAGTGTGTGTGTGTGTGTGAGAAAATAAGAAAATCAGAAAAAGAGTGTGTGTGTGTGTGAGAAAATAAGAAAATCAGAAAAAGAGTGTGTGTGTGTGTTTTGTGTGTGTGTGAGAAAATAAGAAAATCAGAAAAAGAGTGTGTGTGTGTGTGAGAAAATAAGAAAATCAGAAAAAGAGTGTGTGTGTGTGTTTTTCATTTTTTTCATGTACTGTTCGAGGGGGAGTTCAATTTTCACACATAAATAAATTTTCTTTGGGGCCCAAAATCATTTTCTAACAAAGACCGGGCCCAGCTCTACTTCTGGGCCCAGTATACTTCTCGAAAGGCCCATGTTTTCGCGTATAAAAGGCACCTCGAGAACTAGAGAACTCATTTTCTCGCATTCTCAGTTCTCGAAGTCCAGATCTCAAGCTTTCTCGCAAAACGCACTCTCTCTCTCGCACTCACTCTTCTCGAATCAGACAAAAGGTAGTAATTTGGTTCTCGAATGAACTTCAAATGGTTTTCGCATGTAATGAAACGGTTCTCGATATCAAACCAAGATTTTTTTTCAAAGACTGAATATCGAGAACTCCTTTTTTCTCGAACCGAAAGTTTGGAATCGAAAAGTGGTTATTAATTTTCATTATGATTATGTGAAATTACAGGTGGTTCTCGACGTATCTTCTGAGTGCGAACTCGAGAAATCAATTTTCTCGATGTTTAGAACTCGAGATCAACTTCTCGATACTTTGAATTTCGAGGGACAGTTCTCGATGTTAAACCTCGAAAAGATACTTTTCGATGTTTAATACCGAGAACCTACTTCTCGAAGTTGGAAATACCGAGAAGAGGTTCTCGATACTAAACCTCGAGAAGATGGTTCTCGATGTTTAAATCTCGAGAAGGACTTTTCGATACTTCCATATCGAGAACCAAGTTCTCGATATTTGAGTATCGAGAAGAGCTTCTCGGTATTTAAACCTCGAGAACCTACTTCTCGATGTTCAAACCTCGAGAAGTTGGTTCTCGTGGTTTACACTTAGAATAATTTCGATGTCCCACCTGTACACACCTGATCTGAAAAATTGCAAAAACAGAACAAAAATAAAATTTTCAAATGAACATTTGTGCTGACCCAATTCTTTCAGTTAACAATGTCAGGAACGGACAGGAATGCACAATCAAGTGATGAACTATACTCAAAAGAGAACTGGGTCCCAATCTATGACAATAATTTTCAGCTGGACCTAAAACTCTTCAAATGTCAGGACCCAGTAATTCTTTCTATTCTACAGAAGCACTACCTCTGGTTTGCATTCAATGAAGCCAAACCGGTGCCAGAGGTATACCTGCAGCAATTCTGGGGCTGCATGCGAACTGAGAGCAAGAAGGATCGGTCCAAAATCATGACCAAATTGGGTGACAAAAGAGTGGTGCTGACACCATCTACAATCCGGGAGACCCTGAAGCTCCCAGTGCACCAAAGCTACGCACCACCCCCCTCCAACGAAGAACTGATAAAGGGGATGAAAGATCTGGGATATGACAGCCCACTGCCATTGCTGTCAAACTTCACAATCTCAAATCTTCCGCACCCATGGAAGAGTCTGTTCGGCCTGGTCAACAAATGCTTGTCTCCTAAGCACGCCGGACACGACAAGTGCAACAAGTAAATTCTGCAAATCTTCCATGGGATTGCCTTTGATATGAACTACGACATGGCCCAGCTCTTCTGGACGGAGCTGATGGATCAAGTGAAGATTAAAGAGAACAACAAAGGAAACACCATCCCCTACGCTCGGTGGCTGGGGCTGATGATCCACAATATGTTGGAAGCCACCCCTTCAATGCCAAAGCGTAAGGAGGACAAGCACTTCACCGCCCCAAAGCTCAAATACTTCCAGAGGGACAGCAACAAAGCTGAAGCACTGCCTATCCCGGACTCTCTACTTGACCTTGCAAATCCGAGGGATAAAGCAGTCATCGACTACAAAGAGTCGCTGAAGAGAACGGTCCCTATGGTTCAGCAAAACCCAGCTGGACCTTCCCCGGGAACCAAGCCGAGAGAAAGTGAGGGTAAGAAGAAGAGAGCCCCGCCACAGAAACCAGTGGCAACCCGGCCTAATGATGATCAGTCTGCTAACTCTTCCGAGAGGACCCAGACTGCTGAGGGCCACCCTAATGCTGAGGACACTGCCGATGAACCATCAAGCCAGGCCCCTTCTATTAAGGCTGGTGGTGAGGCCTCCGATAGCATGGCCAAGGGAAAGGAGAATAATGATGATGATGATGATGATGCAGATGATGATGATGACATGGAGGGAGTTCTGATCAGCAACAGGAAAAGAGCCGGAAAGAGAGCCATTCCGATAGACTCCGACTCCTCATCGGACAATGAAGAGGCTGCTCACATGTCCCGACCACTTAAGGGCATTGTCATCAGTGAGCAGCGCTCCAAACACAACAGCGACAAATCTGCATCATCACAGCCTAAGAAGAGGCTAAGAAAGAAGAGTGCAGTGGAGGAGGAGCTGGCACTATACGATGACTGCGACACCTTTGTCACCATAGACCGAACCACGCCCCTAGGAGCAGGAGCTGACCTTGTCAGTTCCCGGGTAGAAGTCGCAGCATCTGGTTCAACTGCGCATGCACAGCCATCTCCCATCCACTCTCCAGCCTCTCAACAGGCTGGAGTTTCAATAACTCAAGGGGAATTCATACCGACCTCACTGGTTCCTTCCGAATCAGTTGAGAGACTTAGTGGCCAACAGCTCCGGACCACTACCCCCATCCGTTCTATCACTTCGAGTCTAGGTGTCACCATTCCTACATTTTTGAATTTTTCTAGGACACCTACACTATTCACTGCACATACAGGTGCACTCACCCTGAATGCAATGACCGGAGTGCAAACTATGATGGTCGGAAGCCCTGCTACGCCAACAATGCCTCGATCATTGAACGCAGGCCACACATCAGCTGTCTTCACTGATGCTGTGACAACAGTTACAACCCCTGTAACTGGTACCATTATCCCCGAAGACATTCTCGTATATCTGAATAGCTTTCTAGAGTCTACCATTAAGCCATGGGTGCATGAAGCAATAACCGCTAAGGCACAAGACTCTGGAAGTACCTCAGTTGTTCAGAATATACCATCCAAACCCCAATCAACACAGCCCCCAACCATTTCCATACCTGTTTCCAAACCCTTAGCCATAGAAAACTAACAACCATCCACATCAAGGGGAACCCAGGATACAGAACTAGTATTCTCCCCTACAACGACCAAACCCAACCTAACAACTGTACCCTTCGAGGATCTTGTAGCTGAGATCTACGACCGTATACTAGACGTGGAAGAAGGCAACCTCACCCCTCTTCAAAAAGCCCTTCTCCATGCTCTAGATACACAGAACACTTGCCGTGACAGTCTCCGTGGCGCTAAACGTTCACATGAGGATCCTGATGATTCGGATTCTCATGAGGGGGAGAACAAGCGCCAGCGGATACTTGAGCATGTTGCTTCTACTAGCCAACCCTCAAAGCCAAACCAACCCTCTACCTCTACCAATGAGCAACCCACTACTTCAGCTAGCCATAAATCCCTAGCCACTCTCTCTAGCATGGTCGAGCTAGACATAACATCCCGAGGTGCATCTCCTATAGATGTTAACCAAGGACGGAATGGAAGTCCTGATGATGCTACCACGAGTACATCTTCTTACTCAGGCCATCAGCTAGAACCTAGTTCGAAACTGATGTCAACGGGCAATCCTGAGGATCCCGGTGTTTCACACGATGAGTCACCTTCGACACAGCAGCAAGCTCCCTCTGAACCCTCTGACAATCCAATACAAGATGAGCTTGAAGATCTTCTAGTTCATGATCAATGGCCTCCTAAATGCACAGAGTGGGATGACCTTAGAGTGGAAGCCGATCAGTACGAAATGTGTCGAAGCTGGCATCTCAGAGAGTTCCTCAATAAATACCATGCAATGATGATTGGACTCGATAAAGACGAACTCAAGGAAGGGGAGAATCAAAAAGAAAACCTCAAGGAACCAGAACCAGCTAAAGAAAAATGGGAAATCATAAGGATCAAAGCCCCCTTTCTTGAAGAAATTCGAGAGAAGATTTGGAGACAACCAGAAAAAGTCAAGCAGTTCAGTGAATTAAAAATGCGAGGAATCAATCACTTGAAAGGAAAATATAGAGGAGGAAATCTGTATATGCTAGGACATAGATCCACAGGGCAACGTCGACAAGTTCTAAATCACAACCTTGCAACAAGTGGATGTCCCATATTGAAAATCTTGGAGATTACAGAAGATCACCTGGAGACAATTAAGTTCATGATTTTTCGTCTACAACGTACTGATGGCTCGGAGTTCACCTGTCAAGAGAATGACTTCTTTCTACTGCACATGGATGACATTTATCAAATGTTCATGAGGTGCAGGGAGCTTCCAGTTCACAAAGACAGACTCGCTAAAGAAGGCTTCGAGGCGATAAAAAGATTCATGACAAGACAAGTTCGGTTCTACGCTTCTCATGACCTCCAGATGACCATAGAGCACAACTATTCAAAGGTGAATCTTACTAGACCGGACTTGAGTAGACCTGGCCTTGAATCCTTTGAAGCATATCATATTTTTGACAATCCAGTATCAGTCATCTATCTGAATCATAACAACAAAAAACGTCTAATGTTCGTGGATGAAATTAACAAGTATTGTGACGGAACGTTGAAGATCATCCAGGAGCAGCTCCGATCAAAGAAACAAGAACTTGGACAGAAATCGACTGAAGCCACTGAAGGAGACCAGAAGGAACTGCACAGAATTAACAATATTCTACAAGCCATTGAAAAGCAACTTGATAGAAGAAACTCACTCAGAAACTATGAGCACGCACTTAATCTCAGAAAGAACTATTACAAAGCTCAGAAGTGAAGAAACCCAGCAAGACGGCACTTGACCACAAAGGGGGAGATTGTTAGAACTTTTATTGTGGGTCAAGTTTGTCTGTAATGTCTTGTTTAAATAAAGTAGACTAGTTATACTATTTATGGTATTAGATTAGTATTTATTATGTAGCAAATAAGGTAAAGGGAATAAGGCCCAAAAAGGCCTTGGCCCAACTTCCAAGGTTTACCTAAATCGGTAACCTGTACAGCGCCTATAAATATGCGCCTTGTGTACAGGTACCGAAATCGATCAATAGACATTAGCCTTACGCTGCCAAATTTACTTCTCGATACTACAGAAAGAAGGTTTCACTGTTCTCGATAAAGCTTATATCATTATATGAAATCTTTCTCTTCTGTCTATCAATGATGCTCATCTCCCCTTCCTTGAGTTCGTCTTTATCGAGTCCAATCATCATTGCATGGTATTTATTGAGGAACTCTCTGAGATGCCAGCTTCGACACATTTCGTACTGATCGGCTTCCACTCTAAGGTCATCCCACTCTGTGCATTTAGGAGGCCATTGATCATGAACTAGAAGATCTTCAAGCTCATCTTGTATTGGATTGTCAGAGGGTTCAGAGGGAGCTTGCTGCTGTGTCGAAGGTGACTCATCGTGTGAAACACCGGGATCCTCAGGATTGCCCGTTGACATCAGTTTCGAACTAGGTTCTAGCTGATGGCCTGAGTAAGAAGATGTACTCGTGGTAGCATCATCAGGACTTCCATTCCGTCCTTGGTTAACATCTATAGGAGATGCACCTCGGGATGTTATGTCTAGCTCGACCATGCTAGAGAGAGTGGCTAGGGATTTATGGCTAGCTGAAGTAGTGGGTTGCTCATTGGTAGAGGTAGAGGGTTGGTTTGGCTTTGAGGGTTGGCTAGTAGAAGCAACATGCTCAAGTATCCGCTGGCGCTTGTTCTCCCCCTCATGAGAATCCGAATAATCAGGATCCTCATGTGAACGTTTAGCGCCACGGAGACTGTCACGGCAAGTGTTCTGTGTATCTAGAGCATGGAGAAGGGCTTTTTAAAGAGGGGTGAGGTTGCCTTCTTTGATAGACAGAAGAGAAAGATTTCAGCATGGAGAAGGGCTTTTTGAAGAGGGGGAGATTGTTAGGACTTTTTCTGGTGTCCAATCTAGTTAGATGTATTTGTATTTGTGTAGTTGTTAGTTAAATGTGTAATATGGGCCACAATTGAATATTAGCCCATTAGCCTCTCTTGTAAGCCATAAGTTAGCCATCATCTCCTATAAAAGGAGGCTAACTTATGAGAAAACCTAACTAAGGCATAGAGTATAGAGGCAGAATAGAATAGAAAAGTTTCAGGCTGCTCTCTCTCTCTAGAGGGAGAGCAGCGGCCATTTTATACGGTATACCAAAGTTCTCGATATATTGTTATGATTGAGAAATCTATCTGCTTCTTCTTTCACTGTTCTATGATTGTATGATTGTTAGAAATAGGGACTTACATGTGGTATCAGAGCCGAGGCGTGAAATAGATCGAATCCATCTGCATTTTTCGGATCTGTCTTTATCGAGAAAGACCACACCTATTTAAAAAAAAAAACTGAGTTTTCGATATTTTGGTTTGATGATCTGTTTTCAATGTTTTTCAGCGATTTCTGGAAGATTAGGATCGAAATCTGTTTGAAAACAACCTGCAATTTCATTTGTGAAGAAATCTTTGTTTTTACAGTTGCAGATTTTCGAAGCTTGGTGTTTCTCGATGTTTTGGAAGTTTTCGATGTTTTCTCAGTTTAACCTCTGAAATCTTGTTTTTGATCCAATCACTGTAAAAGGTATACTGTTAGAATCGCCTCTCAGAACCGATCAAGCAGTATATCTTCATTTTTGAAACCTGTAACTTTCGGATTTTCGATTTCTCGATATTTTTCTCATCGAAAACAGGTTCTCGCAGTTTGATGATCGAAGAACAAGCTTCTCGATATTGTCTTTTCGAAAACAGGCTTCTCGCAGGTTGAACTTCGAAAACAGGTTTCTCGCAGGTTGAACTTCGAAAATAGGTTTCTCGCAGGTTGAACTTCGAAAACAGGTTTCTCGCAGATTGAAGTTCGAAAACACGTTTCTCGAAGTTTGGAGTTCGAAAACATGTTTCTCGACATTCAATATCGAAAAAAAAAAAAAAGGTTTTCGATATTCAAACATCGAGAAAAAGTTTTCGATATTCAAACATCGAGAAGAAGTTTTCGATATTCATTCATCGAGAAGACGTTTTCGATATTCAATCTTCGAGAAGAAGTTTTCGATATTCAACATCGAGAAGACGTTTTCGATATTTAACATCGAGAAAATGTTTTCGATATCCAACATCGAGAAGACATTTTCAATATTTTATATCGAAAAAAAAGTTTTCGAGGTCCAACATCAAGAAAAAGTTTTCGAGGTCCAACATCGAGAACCTCAGCTTCGAAAAGTTTTACAAAGTTAACAATTCAAACTTTTCGATGTCCTGCACTGTTTTGGCCATAACTTTTGACTCGGTGATCCGATTTACGCGTATAATACCTTTTCGGAAAGCTCGTGAAGAGATCTACATGAATTCCAGGGGAAACCCCAGAACCCAATCTCACGCTCCCTCACTCGCCGTTTTTGAGGGAGATATCGCCTGTTTTCCGAAAAATCACCAAAGTCAAAGTCAAGGTCAAAACTGAGGCAAATCTGGTCAATTCTTCCAAAATCAAACCAAAGTCAAACCAAATGTCAAAGTTGGTCTAATCTACACTGTAAGGTCCGGAACTCGTAGATAATTCAATCAACCTCGCGTCAACGGTCATTTCACGACAATCAACAATCAACTACTGATGCCTCCCCTAACTCATCAACAATGTGTGATCATCATTGTGCTGAATTTCTAGATGATGAGTTCAGGGTAAACCGTCATGTGTGGTACTTGTACAGATTGCTCCACACACATGGCAGGTATATCAAGCTGTGAGCAATCAAACCTTGCACAATCTGAGGGGGAGTTACAGTTTTCTCCTCCTGGCTCCACACAACGACAAAGCAAGGATTCTCTCAAAGGATGCAACATTTGAGGGGGAGTTTTCAATTTTACCCTCCTCGGTACCGAACGATGAAAAAGCATACCGAGTGCTTCAGTTGAGGGGGAGTACAGAGAGAAAATGAAGAAACAAAGAGAATGAGAGAGAAGTCCCTATGGCTTAGTAAACCCAACTAAGCCTACCCAAGGGACAAAGCCGAGAGTAAATGAGTGAATGTGTGAGTGAGTGAATACTATGAGCGTTAGGAAGCAGAAGGCTCAAGTGAGCAAGAAAACAATGTTCAATGATAAGTCTGCTACCTCAACTGCCTACTATCAATTGATCAATTACTCCCAGTCACTCAAATACTCTGGACAATCCCCATAGGTTCAGGACTGAATTTATTCAGATCCCGGGTAGAAGTCACTGCATCTTGTCCAACAGTGCATGCATAACCCTACCCAAGACCACTCATTTGTCTCCCAACAGACAAGTGTTTAATCATATTTCACGGGGAACCTCATCTCTCATTACTGTCTCCTTCCGAGGCAAGTGATACTGACTACAGTGGCCTCAGCCCCATGCCACTGGACTTTCATTGATCACGCTGTGTCTAGTTATCTCACTCCCAAATGTTTTTGAATTTTCTAGGACACAGACACATTTTTGAGTCAGTTGCAGGTCCAAGGGACCATGCGAGAACTTCCATAGGGCTCATCTACTATAGATAGACCGATGATTGGAAGGAAGTCCTGCTGTTGCAACATAGAAATCACCAACACGTTCAGGCCATTGCTTTAGAGTTTATCTTTATAGTGATGATAACGAGCGTCTTCACGACCTCGGGGAGCTACCACTTTCATTGCTGATCTTTATGATCATGCCTTAACAACCAGAGTGACATCTACTTCAGATGCTTCATAATGATTGGTTGGAAGTCCTGTTAGAGCTTTAATGCTTTTATCATTTTATACAGGCCACACATCAGTGTTTACATTGATGTTGTGTTAACGGAACACTTCTGTGTATCCGGTCTTTATCCTTTAACTTTTCTGTTTGTTTTCAATTTTGTTACCCAGAATAAAAGAATAAAGGCATGACGCCCCGATTCATCGGATCGTCATGAGGGGGAGAGTAGTCCACATGTTGTTCACTATCAACAAATCATTTTTGGACACTTTCTCCACTATCTCTACTGCTAAATGGCCAAGCCAGCTTCAAGTCAAATGGTCAGCTACGCTCACAAGTCAACTATCTTATTCCGCTGTGCCACTGACGAGATCTCCTCAAAGACAATAATTTTCCGCTGTGCAATGTAAACTTTGAGGAGACAAAGGTCAAGTATTCAAGTTCTGAAGATGAATTCTGTGTGCGCCTGTATATCACCTGAACACTCATTCCAGAGGCGCCATCGGAATTCATTAATGCTGATCAAGAGCAACTTCTGAAAGGTAAAGATCACAAGCTACATCCTGAAGATTCTTCAACTCACCGGCATCAAAGAACAAATTGCCATGAAGACATCAAAGGGGAGATTGCAAGGATTTCTTCAAAAAGCCTTTTCAAGAAGCCGAGCGCAAAGACAAAGGAAGCTGAGCTGCATTGAGGAGCAACTGAACACAAAGACAAAGACATCCGTGCTGCAATGCTGATCAAACAAGATTGAACACCAAGGGGGAGATTGTTAGGACTTTTTCTGGTGTCCAATCTAGTTAGATGTATTTGTATTTGTGTAGTTGTTAGTTAAATGTGTAATATGGGCCACAATTGAATATTAGCCCATTAGCCTCTCTTGTAAGCCATAAGTTAGCCATCATCTCCTATAAAAGGAGGCTAACTTATGAGAAAACCTAACTAAGGCATAGAGTATAGAGGCAGAATAGAATAGAAAAGTTTCAGGCTGCTCTCTCTCTCTAGAGGGAGAGCAGCGGCCATTTTATACGGTATACCAAAGTTCTCGATATATTGTTATGATTGAGAAATCTATCTGCTTCTTCTTTCACTGTTCTATGATTGTATGATTGTTAGAAATAGGGACTTACAAATAAATTATCAAGTCAAGGTTGTTCAACTTTGACCGATTATATATTTATACACGGTACTATTGATAATAAGAAAATTATATGAAAATGTTTCTTTGTTGAAAATACTATCATAAAAGTATAAATTTATTAACTTTTACATATATATATATTGGTTAAAATAATGGACCCAAGTTTATCATCTATAACCGGAAAAGTCAAAGTTGGCAAACTAAAAAGGGACAAAGGTATTAATAATTTAGAAAGCAATTTGGTATAGCAAGAGGATTCTTATACGCAGTTTGTATTAATTAGCTTCTTAGGGGTCTCCTTCCAAATGAGTTGAATTACATCAAACAAAAAAGTAGTAAGTATACATTAAATACAGTAGAAGAAGAAACCTGCAGGGGTGTGTTTGCTACAAAAGTAAGTTAAATACTCGATCTGTGCGAGGAAAGGGATTAGTTCCAGAAGTTAAATTTGTTAAGATCAGAGCAGCCCCAATTGCAATCAGGTATGTCACCGCGGCATAATCTTTCTGATGGAAGGAGAAAAGAAAATCTGAAGAAAGAACACGAGTAGCTAGGGCACGTTGATTTGTTGTGTTGTACGGAGTAGTTCAGAGAGAATCGGTAATAGCGGGAACAGGTTATTAGGGTAAAAGAATTTTAAAAAGAGGACTTTTTCGCAATTTAGAAATTGTCCCATATAGGACTAGAATAAGATTAGAATGCTTAAATAGGACCTCTAATAATTATTTACCCGGCCTAACAGGACCGTATTAGTCCTCTCTTGAATCAGCCGGTTTTCCCCGTACAATTTTGCCCCTGCAGCATCGAACTCCCTCGTCCCACGTCCTGTCCGTTTTTCCCCCTGTTTCTATCTCTCCCGTTTTCCTCTCCGGACACTTACGTAATATCTCTTTCATTCTCTCCCAAATTTTCGCGTGTCATTAATTCCTTCCATTTTTCTTCCCTGATTCTCCGTTGAAGTAACCGATCAACTCAAGGCTTCTCTTTTCTTCTCTGGCGATTTTCACGTCAACATCACTTTGTGAGGGCGCTGCAATTCTTCATTATTCTTGTAACACTTGATTCTATCGTTATCATGTAGTTCACTTTGTCGTTATCAAACATTCTTATGTAATTCGCATATGGTCTGTATGATCTTATAACATGTTTTTATTTCTGTTATTTTTCGTTGTTATATACATTTTTCATGGAAATATGGTATGTATGATCTTCTCGTTCATGGTGAATTCACGGACTGTTTTATTGGTTAACATCATGTTAATGACTTGTGTTCACATTGCTCTGATTGGCATAATAACTTTATAATGACATATTCTTGGCATAAGTTTTATTCATGTTTGGCATATTGTTAGTCATTTTCTTTGACCAATTTATTTCTCTTCCCCTAGCTATCCATATGGATTCTATTGTTCTGATTGTTATGCGGTTGGATGGGAGTTGGACTAACGATTACAACTTCATCAGTAACGCCACCTTTGCTATTCAAGTTCGTTATTCGGCTACATACAAAGACTTTATAGAACAACCTTCTCCCATATTATTTGATTATAAGCCAATAAAAAAGTTCAAGTTATCTTATATGGTTCATGGCTGCCCTCCACCTGTTTATATCAATGATGAAGCCAGTTTTCGTTTTTTCCTCAACCTTAAGGTTGTGCAGACTAATTTCAGCAAGTACCCCTTGTGTGTGGAATTCTCAGTTGATGTTTATAATCCTTGCACAGTCACTGGAGTAGCAAATGGTATACTTCAGATTTCTGCTTCACCAAATGAAGATTTTTCCGAAGAAGATGGTAGTGTTAGTGGTGAGAAATCTGAATCCGACAATTACACCATTGTTAATCATGAATCTGACCTCACACAAATATCAAACAGTCCTGTTACAACTATCGATGCCCTATGTCATAGTCCATTGAATGATGTGAGCCCTTGTCAGTCGCCTCCTCATCATATACTTTCCACTCACTCATCTTCCATCCATCATAATTTGGAAGTTATTACGCACTACCATCCCACTCAAATAATTTTTCATGGCATATACAAGTGTAAGTCTGTCCTTAGTCTTCATGGTTTTCAATACACAAAGCGTACTTCGAAGAAAACTGTTTTGCAAGTTGTTTGTCTTGATGAAGAAAATTGTAAATGGGCTATCACGGCTATCAAGTTAGATGGTGTTCAAATGTTTCAGATCAGAAGGTTTGTCCCCTTATCTTTTTTCCCTGTCTGCTCTGTTTTATTTTTCCATATTTTTGGCATTTCTGTTGTACTTGACTTATTTCCTTACATACGGGTTTGACTCAACGCACACCTGCTCCCTTGATTTTAGGCAAGGAAACCATAGACAAGCGACATATCACACTGTTGCAGAGCTGATTTCTCATAAATATTTGGATGCCTCAAAAAAACCACATGCACCACATTAAATAAGGGAAGAAATGAGTGTGTCCTATGGCATTTCCATGTCATATAAGAAATCCTGGAAAGCTCAAAAGTTAGCAATGCAAAAGCAATTTGGATCAGATTCAGAGTCTTATCAAAAACTACCTTCCATGGCATATATGCTTGACAAGGCAAATCCAGATTCTGTTATTTCTCTAACCATAGGTGATGCAGATGAGTTCCAGAACTTTTTTACGTCTCTTTCACTTTGGCGGAAGGCATGGGATTTTTGCATACCTGTTTTAATTGTAGATGGATCATTCATGAAGGCGTACTACAAGGGGACACTACTTACAGCTTGTGCCTAAGATGCTGACGGTCATATTGTCCCGATAGCTTATGGAATTTGTTATTCTGAATCCAAAGCCTCATGGAATTGGTTTTTTTTTACCAAAGTGAGAGAATCCATAACCTTTAGACCAGATATGTTTATCATATCTAACCGACATGAAGGCATTCTCAGTGCTGCCAAGCAGATTTTCCCTCACGCTCTTCATGGATATTGTGTGGCGCACCTTCGGCGTAACATGATTCCTAAGTTTAAGGGCGGTAAGAATGTAAGCTGGAAATTCAGAGCTGCATATGATGCTTCGACAATCAAGGAATATGAGGAATATATGTGCTTGTTGGATTCTGAAGATGTCCGTATACGACCTTGGCTTGAAAAGATTGGCGTTGAAAAGTGGGCTAAATGCATGTCCGGTCCTAGAAGATATGATGACTTCAAATGGTGCTGAATCTCTTAACAATGTTAATGTTTCTGCGAGGGAGTATTCTATATCAAAACTAGTTGACTTTCTGAGGGAAAGAATGCGGTTGTGGTTCACTAAAAGGAAAGAACTTGTTGAGAAAACATGCACTATTTTGGCTACTAAACATGAGAAGCATTTGGTGGTGCTTCAAGGTCAGGCTTGCAGGATGCAGGTAAGTGATTTTGTTTGTTTTTTAATAGTCTTGTTGTGTAAAAAACAACTGCACTCAGTTAGTTTGTATCAACTTGGTTCACTACTATCATACGTATAATTCCAAATATGTGGCATATTTGCCTGGTCATTCTTGCATTCTGCCATGTTTTCATATTACAGTGACAATCTTTTAAGTAGCTTTCCATCTTTGTCCTCTATGCTTTTAATTTTTATAAAAAATGCAGGTAAAGCCAGAGTCTTATACGGAGTTTGAAGTTGTGGATAGGCACTGTCGCTCATTTTTGGTTGACCTCAATGCTAAGACATGTAGTTGCGGCGTCTTTCAATTGACTCACTTCGTTTGTGTGCATGACGTTGCTGCTATTGGTACCCGCCCTGCCATGTCATGTTATTCTTTTATATCTCCATATTACACTCGCGATACTTGGCTGTCCACTTGGAGTGCTGTTATGCATCCTATCTGTGATGTACAGTCTTGGTCGGTTCCTTCCCATATTTTACAAGTTCGTTGCGAGCCTCCTTCGTGTTCAAAAAGACCACCCGGTCGTCCAAAGAAGTCAAGAATTCCATCAATTGGTGAACAACGTGGAACCAAGCGTAGAAAATGTTCCCGTTGTCATGCTCTTGGTCACAACAAAAAAACTTGTCGTAATCCCCTACCTTCTACACATGATTGATGTATTTTTTTAACTTTTTATTCCAACATAATTTTCATTTACTGCCTTCTTTATCATTGTGGACTCTCATTATGTACTCTCATGCATATTTTTCCGCTAGTACCCCCACTTTAATTCTTAAGATTTATTGATGTTTTTATTTGATTGCTCCCACTCACTATTAGTCAACTCTTTCGTTTCGTATCATAAGATGAATTCTGACAATTTTCATTTCAACTAAATAGTGTAAATTTCAAGAGTTTACTTCGACTTTTTGCCATCTTATGCCGTAATATGAACATGCAAAAAAACATTGTATTTTTCTTAAAAAAAATTAAGGTATTTATTAAACCCCATATCTTAACAAAATTCATTATCTAAGTGAACTTAAAAACTCTAACCCGTTATTGCCAATATTGTGGTAGTAATGCCAAAATCAAAACCATTACTGCCAAAATATATTATTACATCTGTGTTCTTCCATAAAAAAAAAGACACGTGCGCTTTTCCACTTTGATTGGCACACATCACCAAGTCATTTTTCATTTAATATCCAAACATGCGTAAACTTTAATTGCAAACACTAGGTCATTTCTGTCATAAAACAAAATACGTGTATGCTCTTTTAAGAACAAAATAAAATAAAAAACGGTAGCATCACAACATAAAAAATGTCTTCAAAAAATAACATTTCATACAAGTCATGAAAACCACTTTGCTGCTTTTCAACTATCATTCTGCCATCTTTCACTTCGCCATCCTCTCTATCAGTCCCTTCTTGTGTTGTTCCTCCATTCTCTTTTTGTTATACAACACTAACTCTGTAGCCATTGTACTCCTATACATGGGCATGTTCTTTGACCGAACCTCTTGAACATCTTTTCCCATCATTAAGAACTCAGCAAACTTCAACAAGAACATGCCACAGTTGCCCCTACAAACATGACACAGCATTAAGATCAAATTCATTTGTTGTTACATATTATTCTTCACATTATTGAAATTTTTAATTGATAGATATCTCGAGTAAAATATTACCCGTCATCCTGTTGTGGGCAATCAACGGCTTCTAACTCCAACAACTTTTCACCCATATGCTCATCCCCTATTTCCTCATACACACCGTGCACGTCCATGATTTTAGGAAGCAACCACTGCACGTCCATGATTTTAGGAAGCAACCACTGCATGTGCGTAAACTTTCAGCCCTTCTACTTTTAGGATTGTGAACCCTTATTTTCTTGTTTTTGACTTCCAACACAAGCAAAACCCAGTGGCTTTTAGTGTTAACAGGTAGGTACACGAACTCAGATTCTGCCCAAATCCGAGAGAATGGTGAAGCACTGCCTTGAATGTCATCTTCGATTACTGCAATGTTTGCTGCTTGTTGCACCGTCAACTCACCTTTTTGTATCGTCTCATTCTCACACCTCAACATTTGCATAAAATTAAATATGGCCCACTTACGCTGTAGGCGTGCTTCACCGGGTATTGCACTTGTTTAACATTCAAATAGTACATTCCAACATATACATGCTGCCAAAAAATACATCACGCCAATTATCAAGCAATATTCCAGTATGCATATTTTTTCCATTTTTAATGCAACAATTAAATTAACTTTTAAACTACTAAAAGTTTAGGACAGAAACATCACCGTATCATCCAACCATTCCGGACTGGTAAACAACTTGTATAGCCATGTTTTGGACTCTATTTTGGCCACATCAAGAATAAACGGTACACGGCCCGTGTTGTCCTCTCCCATAAGGTACTTTCTGTTACCGCTTAGCTTTGTTGGCTTCTTCAACAAACAAACTCGAAGAAAATCTGCCACCTTCTTTATTTGTTCTTCAGGTGGGCATTTGGTTGGGTCTTCTGGAAAGGGGCCATATTTTTATTGCAGGTAAAAAATTGTCCACTTCAGTTCTTTTTGCCCTTTCCTTCCTTCTCTTCTTTGCCGCTGCAGTCGCCTCTGCTGGTGTATATCGGTCCGGTGATCTTGCAAGGCGCTTTGTTCTTACAATTGGTGCACATGTGGTCTCAATCTGTACCGTAACAAATGTATAAATAACAATACATTTCAATTAAATTTCCACTATTATGACTTCACATTCGCACAAATTCAAATATGGTGCTTACCGTTTTTCCCTTTGTGTCCTCGCTTGCACCTTTGTCTTCTCTTTGTTCCCATTATCACCATTACCTTGACGGGGCTCCTGTAATTGCACCTTTGTAGCACTCTGTAAAAGAAAAATATTAATTCTTAAATTAGTAAATGATTAATTACTTTTTCATTTTGTACTTTAATATATTCAAGTAAACACTCAAATATAGTTTTTTATTTACCTCCCCGCCTGGACTATGATCTACTTCACTTTGTTCCCCTAGTACAAGTTTTTCAACTTTATCTGCACTAGTGATCATTTCGGTCACAAATTGAGTATTGAAATCTTCCCAACACACTTCCACATTCTCTCCCCTTCTTTCATCAATTTCTTCCAAACCATCCTTCCCTTCCTGTTCGCATTTACTCTGTTTCCCCCCATCTTCCTTTTCCTCGCCTAATCCCTTTTCTGCCATTTCTTCATCCTCCTTTTCACTCTCATTTATTTCTCCTCTCACACCAGAGCCACCATCATGTTTCTGTTCATTCCTTACTTCTCCATCAATATCCATATGCCCTTGCTCCACTCCAACCACAGTTTCGGCATCTTTATTACACTGTAATGCAATTTCTTCCCTTTCATCCTGTATTACTTCTTCCAGTAATTGCTTTTGTGTTTCTGGCCCAAAGATATTATATGTGGGCATATTACTTATCACTACATCATCATCATCTGCACTTGCATTATCATCTGTCTCATTCACCTCTGCGTCTACTTCTCTGCCTGCCCCTTCTTTGTTTTTATCTGTATCACCCTCGTTCAATTTGACCTCATTCTTATTCTTGTTGTGTAACACTTGAGATTTAATATAAACGGATTAATAGTACTACTCATACCAACAGAGATGCATCTCCTTTTAAGGGAGCTCATCATCCAAGAACTCCAAAGTTAAGCGTGCTTGCACGAGAGTAGTCTTGGGATGGGTGACCCCCTGGGAAGTTTCTCAGGGCGCGCATGAGTGAGGACAAAGTGCGCGGTAAAGGCTCGTGGTGGTTTGTGGGGACAGTACTATTGGTCCGGAGTAACTACCTCGGGTACTGCGGGGCCGGGGTGTTACAGGTGGTATCAGAGCAACCCCGTGACAGTGTGATGACCCGTTGGATATCGGGCGGGCACTTAGCGGGGGAAGATTTCTGGGATTTGATTGAGATTTGACATTGGTTCAGGGGCGCAACGAGGACGTTGCGATCCTAAGTGGGGGTGATTGTAACACTTGAGATTTAATATAAACGGATTAATAGTACTACTCATACCAACAGAGGTGCATCTCCTTTTAAGGGAGCTCATTACCTAAGAACTCCAAAGTTAAGCGTGCTTGCTCGGGAGTAGTCTTGGATGGGTGACCCCCTGGGAAGTTTCTCAGGGCGCGCATGAGTGAGGACAAAGTGCGCGGTAAAGGCTCGTGGTGGTTTGTGGGGACAGTACTATTGGTTCGGAGTAACTACCTCGGGTCCGGTGGGGCCGAGGTGTTACAGATTGTAACACTTGAGATTTAATATAAACGGATTAATAGTACTACTCATACCAACAGAGGTGCATCTCCTTTTAAGGGAGCTCATCACCCAAGAACTCCAAAGTTAAGCGTGCTTGCACGGGAGTAGTCTTGGGATGGGTGACCCCCTGGGAAGCTTCTCAGGGCGCGCATGAGTGAGGACAAAGTGCGCGGTAAAGGCTCGTGGTGGTTTGTGGGGACAGTACTATTGGTTCGGAGTAACTACCTCGGGTCCGGTGGGGCCGAGGTGTTACAGGTGGTATCAGAGCAACCCTGCGACAGTGTGATGACCCGTTGGATATCGGGCGGGCACTTAGCGGGGGAAGATTCTGGGATTTGATTGAGATTTGAGATTGGTTCAAGGGCGCAACGAGGACGTTGCGATCCTAAGTGGGGGTGATTGTAACACTTGAGATTTAATATAAACGGATTAATAGTACTACTCATACCAACAGAGATGCATCTCCTTTTAAGGGAGCTCATCATCCAAGAACTCCAAAGTTAAGCGTGCTTGCACGAGAGTAGTCTTGGGATGGGTGACCCCCTGGGAAGTTTCTCAGGGCGCGCATGAGTGAGGACAAAGTGCGCGGTAAAGGCTCGTGGTGGTTTGTGGGGACAGTACTATTGGTCCGGAGTAACTACCTCGGGTACTGCGGGGCCGGGGTGTTACATGTTGTTCATACTTGTCAGTATCCGTTTCAGCAACGACTCATGCCTCTTATGTGTTTTTCTGACTTCCCTCAATTCTGCCAACATCTTGGCATTCTCCTTGCTCAGTTTGCGAATATTCCTCAACGTCACGTCTGCCTTTCTACCACTACCGAAACCAACCCTCCCACCATTCTGCTCCTCCTCTTCCTCCTCCTTCTCAGATTCCATATGTTCTACAGTGGCTTTCTTTGTTGATTTTTTCTTAGGTGTCATTGAATTATTTCCCTTGACATTCTTTCCTTTTTTTCTCAAACACCTTAACCCCCTCTATCCTATCTCCACCATCACTTCCAAGGATAGTAAATTTGGAAACTCTTCAATTTCCATATTTGTAGCCTTCATCTTTTCCCACTCAAACTGCATCACAAAAAACAACAAATTATAAGTTAAAACAGGTTATAAGCTAAAACACAGTAACACAAAAATAACAGCTTATAAGTTATAATTTAAAACTGAGTAAGGTGTACTACTTGTTCATTGTTGAAAATTATTTTGCTCAAGAGTTCCAAAGATGGTCTCTTAACATATGACCACTTCACTGCCCTCGGTATTCGCGTCTCTCGCCCTGGAATGACACTGCATATTCCTTTTTTGGCTAGCCCTGTGAAGCTCTCATAATACCCACCCTTGAATGGCAAACAAACATCCTGGCAGTGTAACGCGATCTCCTTTGCATTTCTTTAAGCTCTTCGCATTCGTCCTCATGTTCTCCACTAGATCACCCCAAACATCATCTCCCCATGGATACTCATTATATTGTTCCAGATTATCTACTAAATTCACATAAAGTGCTGGTAATTCCCTTGCCACTTGATTGCCAAAAAGCCCGTGTGACAGCACATGGAGTAGCACAAGTTTAACCCCATCATTTCTTTCTGCTCCTGGGTCATCACTGTTGTAATTCAATAAGGCATTTTGGCAATCACTTCTTCTCACCCCGGTTGTGTTTCCAAAATACTTCCTCTACAACGACCCCCTGACATTTTCCTCTATCACTGACTTCTCACCTCCAAATTTTAGACCCAAGACCATGCACAAATCCTGTTTTGTGAAACTAACCATGCTGTTCTGAATGTGCAACTTTATGACATTTACCTCTTTTATGTGATTCACCTTTTTAACATAGTTGCACATAAATCCCAGTTGTAGCTGTCCACTTATTGTTTTCATCTCTTCTACATCCAACACCCATCCAAAGATAGTTCTCCTAAATTCAATCAACTCATCCTCCTTAAGTTTCAGCTTTATCCTTTTCAACACCTCGCTTAAATTGCAATAGCAATTTATCCTCATGCTTTCAAGATTTTCCAGTTGAGACTTGGCAAAAGATCTCTGTATGACCTGAGGTATCCAAAAAATAAGAGATTCCACACATTACATTTACGTTAATTTCAACACCGTGCTCATTATGACACAAAATAAGAACGTCAAATATTTGGCATAAATATCGTTCTATAAAATTTTGTCACACCTTAGCTTCATATTCCATCTATTTGACAATTCTACCAATTTAAAACTTCGAATGTCATATTTTTGGCAAAATCATTCTTCCACACAATTCATTCACATTTCAGGACAATAATCAAACTATGTGTACATGACCAACACATATCCCGTTACGATGCCAGGAATATTAAACAAAATTGCATTAAAACACTTCTACATACATTACTCACAGTTCAACCTAGCGGAGCCACTATTTGAAGGTGGATAACAATTCTGCCACCATCATATCATTAATGTCACATTTTTGCCATACAAATTGTTCGTCAAAATGTAATAAGATTAAATAACAATTCTTCCATTACATTACTACACATGTCAAATAGTTGGCATAAATCTTAATCTACGTACATGTCAATGCCCAACATCTCTACCATTACAAAAATAGGAATGACAAATATTTGGCATAACAAATCCTCTACTTACACTAGTTATCATTAATGTCCATATTTGGCATACAAATTGTTCGTCAAAATGTAATAAGATTAAAAGCCAATTCTTCCACTACAGTACTACACACATGTCAAATAGTTGGCAAAACTCTTACACTACATACATGTAAATGGCCAACATCTCTACCATTAAAAAAAAATTGGAATGACAAACATTTGGCATAACAAATCCTCTACTTACATTTCAAGCTAATTCAGTAACTACTTCAAATCTACTACAAAATGTATTCATAATGACAAAGAAGTCTCCCATTAACATTAACATAATATGCATGTCAAATACTTGGCATAATTTTTTTTCTACAATATGTATGCACATGTAAATGACCAAACATATCTGCCATTATACATAATTGGAATGTCAAACATTTGGAATAAAACAATCTTCATAGTGTAGTATAACTTACAAAATTTGGCTAACCACTACAAATTTACTAACAATTCTGCCATTATAACACCATGAACAGAGGCGGACCCACTAAGGGTCCCACGGGGTCCCGGGACCCCGTGGACTTCGAAAATATTACCTATATATTATATATATTTAATATAAAATTAATTGTGAAATGCATATATTTAAAAGACACGAAAGAAGAATCGAAAGACAGGAAGAGCGGGATGGGAGCAATGGCGCGGCTGAGGCCATCTTTTTCGCGTTGGTACAATGTTCGACTCCTACCAACTCCCTCAATTGGTCATTTTAAACAATTTTAATTAAATAGACCAAAAACGACGTCCTTTTGGCCCGTTTTGTTTTATCCCAGTCAATCCCTTTTAACACCTAACCACAGCAGTCAGCGAAGCCCAAGGTTTTATTGTTTTTCTTCTGGTATCTTTGTTTTGGGATTAATTATTAAACTTTTTTTTATTGTTAAGATTAAATTAATACGCTTATTAAACTTTCTTTGATTGTTAAGATTAAATTAATGTAATAATAAATGTTATTTTCAGTATTGTATGATTTAGGATGAAAAGATATTTTAGTGTTGTACCTAAATTTAAAGAAATCGAAATCCCGAGAGCCGTTCATGTATTAATTCAAATGATTCGCCATTAGTAATTGGATCAAATAATTGCTGAAAGTGAAGCTAACTTTGATTATAATTTACCTGAACAACATGTTGATTTTGAATCTTTGAACAACATGTTAAAAAATGCAGTAGTAGAACCATTTCAACCTCAAGATCATGATTACCCTTTTAAGGTGACTGGCAGTAAAAGACGTAGATTTGTTTCAAGTTGGTTTAATATGCATAAATGTTTCTTTAATATTTTTTATTTGTTAGAAAGACATAAGAGTAGGGACCCCGTGGCTCCGACTTTCTAGGTCCGCCACTGACCATGAATGTCAAATATTAGGCATACATATGCTTCTACTAAATGTATTCACAATGACTAAGAATTCTGCCATAACTACTAATACCAAATGGTTGGTAAAAATCTGCTTCCACAAATCTATTTAAATTGGAAATTGAATACATTTTCAAGCAGTACTACCCATGCTTCCAGGCCATACTTACACTACTCATACATCACAAAACTTTATAATTTCTGCCATTTTCATGTCATGCAAGTATGAACTCATTTTACTTTGTACTAATATCACACATAACCATTCCACTTTTCACATTATATGATTTCTGATTCATTACACTTCTTCTTCATTCGTCTTTTTGTCAAAAAAAAAATGATGCACACTATTACTATTGGCGAAAAAACTTACCAGGTTGGATTTCTGTCTCCCTCTCAACCTTCTGGTGCTCTGTTTATCAAAATCTTCATCCATCGTCACGGCTTCTTTCCTTCCTTCGTTGTCCAGGTTCTAGGTTTCGGTTCTCTCTCAAACAACTTGAATTTCGAAAATTGAGTTTCGGTTCTAGGGTAACAGGCTAGAGTAAATTGGTAGTTGTGATAGTATATTGATTCCCGAGCCTTGCGCCGGAAAGTTTTTCCGTAATTATTGCACTACAACCGTTCCATATATTTTCGCCACTGGTATCACACGATGCCTTCCGACTTTTCCGATAGCTTCCATCCGAATAAATCTCAATTAATTAGAGATGAAGGTTAAACTTGGAAAAACACTCCTTTTTAAGTCCCACGTAATATTGCTTTTTTCCCTGGTCCTATTTGTGCACATTCAATTAGTTTTAGTCCTATATGGGTCATTAACTCTTATATTTTTATATACGATATTATTAATAATATGGAAATGATATTCAAATTTTCTTTGTTGAAAATACTATCATAAAATTATAAATATATTAAATTTCTCATAAATATACTAGTACTTAAAATAATGGATCTAGTTAACCATCTTTGACTAGATAAGTCAAACATGACCAAATAAGAAGGGATGGAAGTAATATTATTTTTAAGTTTAGGACTAACAAACATTACTCAATATATAGGGAAAATAATTTGAAGGGAAAATAATAAAAGGACTGTTCCCCAATTCAAAGGAGCAGTCGCAAAATCAGTTGGCTACTTTGTAGTTTCCCTTAACCAAGTTATAAATTCGAGCAATATTTTATGAAAAACATTTTTAATCCAACCCTAATTCCTTAATAAAGTCTTGGAGTAGTACTTCTTGTATATGTAGTGTGCTAGATCTATTTTGCAATTATATTCGAACGGAGGAGAGTATATTATATATGGAGTATATCTCACGTACCCACTTAATTATGTCTCGGGAAATTCTGGTATATCTACACGCGGATAGATCCGGGTAATGACATCCACTGAAATCTCCGACTTTGACCATGTGTATTTCAATCCCTTAATTGTGGTTTTGTGTCCCCATAAACTACACATGAAAACAAATTTATGTCATAAATTACAAGATGACAGTAAATAATGTGATTTTACTCCTATTCCAAGAACAAAAATATAGCAGTCTTATTTTTGAATTTCAAACATTTTTACTTATATTTTGACAATTTTTCCTACATTTTATTATCTATACATGGATGCAAAAAGTGTCCCCAATTAATGAATTTCATGGATCCGCCCCTATCTATAAGTTGTAATGTGTTTTTTATATGTTGTTTTTTGTTCTGATCTATTAGTTAAAACTTTGCAGTTTTCATTCGAAGACAAACTTATAATGTGATCTTTTTCATATAAATATATGCATATATAATTTGGATTAAATGAGAATATGATCTATTTTTATTAACCTCATATATTAAACACAATATATGTACACCACTGTGAATCATTCTCAGGGGAGAATCTATGCACGAGCTATGGCAGGCTGAAGCTCATGACAACTTAGAAAATTTTCAATTTTTTAGTGTAAATTTTATCATTTTTCACGTTTAGCCCACCCCTCTAGTATTTAAACCTAATATAATTTCTATTCAGTCCAGGGCATCTCAAATTCCTGGATCCGCCCCTGGTATTGGGTCTGTACCCGCAATTTAATAAAAGTATTGGACTTATTTTTAAAAATATGGATACTTCCGACACATGTATTTGTGAGCTGATACGCGTATCTAACCCTGATTTCATACATGACAAGATCTGGAACATTAGTAAAGATGATTCCGGGAGTATAGAAAACGTTGGAATGCTATAATTTGCTAATTTGTCTCTTGATGTGCATTAATTGAAATCAGTCTTGTTAAAAGACTTAGATGTAAAATAAATGCAAGTAGAGAACCAAAAATATTATTTGAATTTAAATCGAAATATTAGTGCTTTAGCTTTTCTATTCAAATCTTTGAAATATTATTATAATTCTTAATTTTTGGTATTGTTATTATTTTACTTATGAACAAAACCGCCTAATGAATTTGGAGGCCCCGTTCCAACGTAAAATTGAGGCCCCATATAAATATAAAAAATTAAAACAATCTGAATCTAACTACTTATACTGAAATCAATCGAAAACTCATCAAATAATGTAATAAAAAAAATACAAAAATCACTTAATACTTGATTTAAAGCAACAAACTCATCACTCAATCAATTTGAGTAAAACTGGGGTATAAAGAAGGACAAAAACTTTATTTTACTGATTAGTATTAAAGTTGCAAATATGTTATATATCGGCTCTATTCTGTAGAACATGTTGAACGTGCTAAAAGTCGGCTCTACTTACGAACCTCTGAGTTATATATATTTGGAAATTATACTCTATATTAATATTTATAAATATACCCCTGTATCCGTATCCTATAATTTTTGAAGTTGTCGTATCCCTGTACCCGTATTCGCGTATCGACGTATCAGTGTATCTGTATCCGTGCAACATAGCCTACCGGTTGAGCAACACCCACTCATGATAGAAATAATTTATTTCATTAAAATACACAACAGTGCTCTATGTGTGAGAAGTGGAAGCGGAAAAGAATGACTCCCTATCAGTAAGGGTTGTGCTTGGTGTACACAAAGGGCGTGTTAGCGGGTTGTCAATAGCGGATTCTGTCAGCGGGTTTGACTAGCGTAATAAATTGACGGGTTGTCAAAAAATGTTTGGTAATTTAGCTGTTTGCCCATAAAATTAGTAGAGAAACGCCATTTTTTAAAATATCAATCCAAAACTCTCCTATTAGCCGCGTTTTCATTTCAGCGTTTTCGTCTGAAACGCTGATGCCGAATAGCTATTTACCAATCAACTTTTTCACTTCTTAAAAACGCTAAAAGTGATCAAACCATCACTTTTCGGCTGAAATGCCTTTTACCAAACACCCCCAAAATGTGTACACTTTTTATATACTGGGTACACATTCAATTGTGAGACAAACACTGCCTCTTTCTTAACGAGTGTACAAATTTTTGTCTACCAACTTTCCTACTCCCTCCGTCCCATAATTATCTTCATTCTTTCTTTTTTGGTCCGTCCCAAATTTATCTCCTCTTTCTTTTTTTAGCAAAGGATTTGTGGTTCACAAACATTCTTACACATTTCTCTCTCCTCTGCACAACTCTCCACCACACATTTCTCACTTTCTTAATCTTCGTGCCCAGTCAAAACCGAAGTTAATTCTGGGACGGAGGGAGTATCACTAAATGGTTGAAGTGATCTGAAGATCTGATCAAAGCTGGCAAAACAATTATTGAGCAGTACGGTTTAAATGGTAGCCACACACTAGGTATACTCGTAAACTCGGAAAAGTGTGGCATTACAATTAATGAGCAGTTTGGTCTAAATTGAAAGTGGCACTTGTCAATCGGCTATTTGGGAAACGGTCCCCATTTTTTATTTGGCTATTTGTTACTCCCCATGTGAGAAAGTCACTTTGAGTCTTTTTTTAGACTGTCTTACTATCTTCAACCCTGTTCCGTTAATAAATCAAATTCCACAACTTTTTATATGTATTCACTCAGTCAAACCTTTTTTTCCTATAAACCAGCATCATTAATATATTCACTTTGTAAAGTTTTTTATTTAAAATCTTACATTTATTATTATACATCATTTCTTTCCGCTTTTTGTAAATGAATTTGAAGTTTAATTTTAATTTTGTTACTTCAGAGCTATTTTAAAATAAAAATATTTCATAACTTTGACACCTGAATCTATTTAGGAAAAATTTTATGTTTGAAATCTCTCATCAGTTGAAACTTCAACTTTTTTCATTTTACTTTATATATGCGATATTAGTGTCATATGAACAGTCATAAAAAGTTAAGAATTTTGATATATTATTTATAAAAATTGGAGTACAAATAAAAAAGTTAAAACACTTTAAATATAAAATAAGAATTACATTTTGAGTGGGACCCATATTATTATTTGATGCAGCAACTCCTTTTTGTTTTCCTCCAGATAAGTGTGAATTGGGTGGGAGTGGGAAATGGTCATCTAATTTCCACGGATGCCATCTATCCAGGATTAGCCTCTCCAAATACAAGGGTTGTGGAGTTTTTAAGGTGAATAGATCAAAATTGCTTTTTGACCCCATGGATTGCAATCAGCCTTATGGTTTAAATTAATGGTGAGCATATATGTTTTCAGTTCAATTTAAAATGGCTTGGGAGAATTAGTATCAAACAAAAATCAAACTACTACCTCCATCCCCCTAAGTTTGGGACAAGAGAAGGTGATATGGTTATTAATAAAAATGAGTTTATGTGATTGATATTGAATTGATAAAGTAAGAATAAAGTGAGAATGATTTAGAACCACACAAACTTTACCAAATAAGGTATGAGACGATTTTAGTGGGACGGACCGAAAAGGTAAAATGGGGCAATCATAGCGGGAGGAGGGAGTATTATTTAGTTTGATACTGTCCGGTTTAGTTTGATTTGGTTTTGTTCGATTTTTATCGGTTCCGGTTCGGTTATATACAGTTTGAAAGAAATACTATCAAACTCAAATCAAACTGCATATGGTCCGGTTTCGGTTCAATTTAAATTGATTTAATATGATTTGGTTCGGTTAAATCAAATCAATTTGCCCACCCCTAATTTAAAGATACATCTAGCTCAACTAGTAGGAAAAGGGTGTCACAAGAAGGAATCTCGGATTCAAATCCAAATAATGATTTCGAAAAGACTTCACTGTCTTTCTATTAGAGTGCGATCAAAACTGAACTTATGTCCTCCCAAATAACTCTCCGGTCAATTCTCAGAGGCCCTCAGGAATGGAAAGGTATCCTTTTAGTGGTTTAAAGATATTTATTACTCCGTATACTCTAAAAGTCTAATATATCCATTAATTTTAGGTCATTCATTAGTTATTTATTCTTTTCGTCCCTCGAACTTTGTCAATTTTGACTTGCACAAAAAATAATAAACTCATAATTGCGTGATTGAGAATTTTTCCAGAAGAGACACAAATTGATTGATTAAAAAGGAAAATGACAAAGTTTTTGAGAAATCTAAAAAAAGATAACAAAGTTATAAGGGATGGGTGTAATAATTTTAAAAAAATTAAACAAAATGAAATTAACTATATATGACTGTTTAGTACTCCCTTCGTCCCAAAAATAACTTCCCACTTTCCTTAAATGGAAGTCCCAAAATTAACTTCACACTTCAATACTTTCCTTATTTGGCAAATTATCTACATCAAAAAAGTGCTAAACAGTGCCAAACAGTGTTTAAACAGTGCCAAACAGTGTTTAAACGGTGCAAAATAGTGCACTCTACAGTAAAGTCAAATTTATTTTCTTAATCTGTGTGATTGTCAAACTGTGAAGTTGTTTTTGGGACGGAGGGAGTAATAACTATATGAAATATCAATTTGAATACTATTGCTATTTTATAATATTCTTTCAACCACAATCATATTTCAAATATTAATACTAAAAATATAATCTCTCCATCCCTTAAGACTTTGCCAAATTTGGCGGGATTCATAAAGTAAAAATTGTGTGGTTGATGTTTGTGTAGAGGAGAGACAATTAACTGGAACCAAAAATTCCTTACTTAAAAAGGAAAGTGACAAAGTTAGTGAGACATCAAAAAAAAGGAAAGTTGACAAAGTTGTAAGGGACGAATGTAGTATATATGTGAGAGACCAAATCAAATATTTTGGTTTGTATATTTGTAATGTAATTTTTTCTAGATTGTAGATGTATATCTTAGTATTTCGTGTAAGATTAATCTCCAAGTTCTACATCAAATAATCATACATAATCATATACTGATGAACGGGGAAAATTGTATCACAGACACGGAATCCTTAAGGGTGTGCATGTACTATCCGTCCGAGGAAAATTGTATTACAGACTCAACACAAGGACGTTGATTTTGATGCTTTTTAACAAGATTTTTTCCAACCTCCGCCTATTTCTGAGATAGTCAACTATAACATTGAGTTAAGTGATCCAAATGGCGAACATGTTGAAGTCATGCCAGAAACACATCCTCCGCGCCCAACATCTCAAACTGAGTTTAAAATTGTTTAACAGTATGATCAAGAACAAGAAGATGAATAGGAGGAAGAAGAAGAATGGATAGATGATGATGAAGATTCACAAGAAGATGTTATCTATGAAGAAAATACTGATTCTGATAATGATTAATTGTATTGTTAATTTGTGCAAGCATTGTAATTACTTTTAATTTGTAATTGTGATAATGTTCCTCTTCTAGCTAATTAAATTGTTTTAAACCAAATTTTGTTGAAATTACTTTGAAATTTTTAATTGATCGATAATTTGAGTTTTTTTTACTGAGAATTCGAAAATAATTAGGTTCGAAATCCTTCACTACAATTTTTCAAGAAAACAATTAAATCAAAAGCTTTCTACGAATTTTTATATTATATTCTACTCAAGATAATTTGAATTTTTTAATAATTCGAAAATGCAAAATTAATTACATTTTAGTAATTCGAATTTTTTTATTATATTTTAGTCGAAAATAGTTATAAACTAAACTATTTACTTGAAAACTTTTTAATTTGAATCTGATTCTTCCTCATAATAATATTAAGTCTACTTTATAATTTATTAAATTTTAATAACAATTGACATAAGGAATACAAAAAATTATATCTTCTTGTTTCATCAAATTGACAAGTAGAAAACACGCGAATTTATTTATTAAATTTAACAACTAACATTACTCATAATTCAAATCAATAATGATACAAATCATCAGAACTAACATTACTGATAAATAAAAAAACAACATTACTAATAAATAAAAAACAACATTACAAATAACTTCAAATTTAAGTTTTTTTCCCTTTGGTAGTAGCGGTACATTTCTTTCCCTCTCCGACGCTGCTTGATTCACTGCTTGATTCATCATCAAAGCTTTCAAGAGTCCTATCTAACAGATCGTTAATTTTCTTCTCAGCTTATGCATTTATCGGTTTCATATACTCTGAACATTCTTCCTGTTTCTTGAAGTTTTCTACACAAGATCAGAACTTCCCCTCTCCCACGCCGCTTGAGCTTGATTCAACTTCGTCATAGCTGTCAAACCTTTCAAAAGGTCTATCTAACTGCAGCTCGGTGATTTTCTTCATTGCTTCCGCATTTATCGGCTTCATCAACTGTACATTCTTTCAGTTGTTGGAGTTTTCTACACATGAACTACCAGTCAATTGGTTTTGGGTTACTCATATTTTTTGCCTTTATAATTTTGGACCGAATAACTTTTATTTACGCAAAAACTAGTCAAGGATTTTGTCACAGATCTATTCGTGAAAAAATCGAACTTATTCCTTTGTCCACCCTTCTTCCCGAGGCTCTGACATATTGGCTACCAAGGCTTTTGTCACGGAAAGATCCATGACAAAAGCCGTGACAAATTTGAATTTTTTAATTTGTCACGGCTTTTGTCACGGATCATTCGTGACAAAAACATTTTTCGAGGTCAACTCTGCGCTATTGACGTCTCGGTTACCGAGTGGCTTTTGTAACGGACGTATCTGTAAGAACATCCGTGACATTAAAAAATTCAAATTTGTCACGGATTTTATCACGGATACGTCCGTGACAAAACGTTTATATAAAACCGATCACTTGACAAAATTTTATCCCCATACTTCAAACCCTAACTATTTCGGCCAACTCCGTTCTCTCCCTTCTTCCTCCGACCTCAGCCACTGCCCACTGCCGCTCGCTTCCGTCCACTGCCGCTCTCCGTCGTCCATCGCCGCTTGCCTTCGTTTGAAGCCGCCGTCGCTCCTCCGTTCGTCGCCGTCAGGGGCGGACCGTAGTAGAGACCCAGGGGGGCAGTGGCCCCTCCAACAAATTTTTTTTAGTGTATATATATACCAAAAAAAAAATTTCGCCCTCCCAAAAAATATATTTTTTAAGTTAGCGCCCTCCCAAGATAAATTTCCTGGGTCCGCCCCTGGTCGCCGTCTTGCCTTAGCTTCTTCATCAAGGTTATGTGTCTGATTTTTTTTATTATTTTTCATTCCTATGTTTATTAATATTTGATTATAAATGTCTTAAAATGCCAAAAAATGCATGTTTTTATTATTATCGTTCAACTTCCATTTAAAATGCATGCTCTATTTGTTTATACGTTTATATGCTCGGTTATTATATACTATTTTAAAATGCATACTCATATATTTTCCGTTTATAAGTTTGAAGCATGATCTAATGATTCAAATGTGATGCTTTATTTGTTGAATTGTTTCTACTTGAACTTGTTGAATAAATGCATGCTCATATCTCAAACATGAATTATTTGATGCTCTACAAATTAATGCATGCTCTATTTGGTTTATTTATTGTAATAGTCTTATTTTCGAACAAATATGTTATGATTCAATATTTTTTTGAAAGATGATTCAATATTATTAGAACTTCACTTTTTGGACATTTTATACCATAATTTTCTGTCATGACCTCGTACATGAATTATTTTCTGCTCCATAAATATTACTCCATCTGTCCCGCAAAATAGTTCCCGGTTTCTTTTTTGGGCCGTCCCAAAAAATAGTTCATATTTCCTTTTTTGGAAAGTTTTGTGTGGCTCACATTCACTTACCTTTTTCTTACTCAACCACAACCATACATTTTCACTTTATTCCCACTTTTTTAACTCCGATCCAAGTCAATGCAGGAATTATTTTATAGGACGGAGGGAGTATCATTTATTGAAGTTATAAAATATTAATTTAAAAAAATCAGCCCCCCTCATATTAAACTTATAAACAGTTTAATATGTTACATATATGATTCCAACATCAAACATTTAAAAAATTGGTGCCCCTCAAGCTAAACTTGCAAAAAAGTTTAACATGTTAAAATTAGTCACAAAAAATATACCGTTTTTTCCCAAAATAATACAAAAATAGATATTTTTCTAAACATTAATACAAAAAAATACACTTTTTTTATCAGTACAACAAACAGTTTTTCTAAAATAATACAAAAAAAATACTGTTTTAATAAAAATTAATACAAAAAATACACTGTTTTTTATTAGTGCAACAAACTGTTTTTTTCTAAAATAATACAAAAAATATATATTGTTCTACAAATTAATACAAAAAATACACTGTTTTTTATTAGTACAACAAAATCTTTCTCCTAAAATTAATAAAATAACTAAACTCTATTTTATTATTACAATACACTGTATTTTCAAAAAATTATCACAATTTTTTTTTAATAAAAATTGGCACACAAAAAATACTTTTTTCCCTAACAGTTTATATTTAACAGTTTTTCTAAAATAATTCAAAAAATATACACTTTTTTTCATATTATAATACATTGTTTTTATTAAAATTAATACAAACAAGACTGTTTTTTAAATTAATACCAAAAGAATATACTGTTTTCTTAAAATTAATCCCAAAACGTGCACTCATTTTCATAAGTACAACACATTGTTTTTTCTAATAATTAATAAAAAATATAATGTATTTAATTATTACAATAAACTGTATTTTCTAAAAACTAAGTACAAAAAAATGTACAATAGACTGTATTTTCTAAAAACCACATAAAATACAATTTATATAAAATATTAGTACAAAAAATATACCTTTTTACTTTACACTTTAAAATACGTACGTCCTACATAAGAACTTGGGCCGATGCGCACCACCAAGCACTTGCCACTCGCCCAAAGGGTACAAAAGAAAAAATGGGCTCATCTGCCTTAAGGGTTCCCACATGTCACTAAAATTACGTTCGTCCCCACATGCTTGGAAAAAACGAGCGTCTCCAAAGAGTGCGAGTTGGGCGGACGAGCGTCTCCGAGGGAATTTGGACCTTAGTGCTTGGCACGGAAAGTACAAGTATATGGCTGAAAAATACCAAAGTCAAAAGCGGACGGACGTCGCTACCAAATATGGGCACCAAACAGATAAGTTCGTACTTGCGTACTTAACAAAATATGATGCTAAGCGACACCAAGCTCAATGATGGAAGAACGTCGTCGCCGGATACAAACATCAGGCGGATACGCTCGTCCCCACATACTTGGCAAAATATAGGATGTGAGGCCAAGTAATGCCCAACAAAATTGCCAGTATCATCGGGGATGACCTTTTGCACACCAAAGGAAAACTACGCACAAGATCAAATAAGGGTCTCGCACACACTTATCAAACATGAAGAAATGACAAGTAAAAGAACACAAACGTAGAGACAATCGTGGAGCAAAATGTGGTTGTATTCCTCGGCACTACCGGCTGGAATTTACAATCAAACCAAAAGTAAGGGAAGATTAATTACATCAACAAAAAAGGGGGACTCAGCCGAGCGTCTTCCTGGGCGGGCTCCTCCTCTTCGAGCTCTGGTTCGGGGGAAGGGGGTTCCGGGATTTCACCCTTTGCCTTGGCCCCCTCGCGGAGCCGATCTCTCCCCAGCTTACCCAGAGCCCATATCAGCTCGGCATCCTCAGTATGCTGGGCCAAGTTGAAGCTGGGGCCTTACAGCGCGACGAAGACGGGCAATGAGGCCTTCACCCCCTCGTTGTAACCTATGGCAAAGGAGTTGTCCCCGACGTCGTATTGAAATTTGTCGGACAAGGGAGCACTCTCAAGCACACGGACCCCGAACGTCAGGCGGTCCTTCGGCTTCTGCTTCTTCAGCTCGGCCGAGAACACGTCGCCGAATGCACCCCCGCAGTACCTCTGGGCGGCGATCATAAATGCCCCGGTATTTTCATACCCAGAGGAATCGACGAGCCATTGAAGGGCCTCATCCTTGGGGGCGGGAAGGATCGGGGCAAGCTTGAACCCGGCCTTCTCAAAGGCAACCATTTGCTTAACCTTTAGAGCGGCCTACAGCTCCTTCTCCTTTGCTGCTGCTTCTTTCTCGTGAAGACGAGTGGCTTCACGCGCCTTCTTCAGCGCGGCCTCTGCCTTGTTTTTGGCCTGCAGGGCGTCCACATCCCTAGCCGCCTCGGCTTGAAGAACACAAAGCCCAGTCTACAAAAAAGAGCAAATGCATAAGGGTACAGCTCTCTGGGAACTCATAATCATCTGTTCAACGCTAAGTACGACTTACATGAAAGGGCGGCTGCCAGAGCAGCGCTGGTGGCTTCGGTGGACGTCCGGGCTGGTAATTCCACCCCGACCAAAGAGGCGATTTCCTCCCAGATATCGGTGGCCGGACGTCTCAAAGGGAGGGTGGTCGTTTCCTGCACCACTGGGCCCGAAGAGCCAGCCTCACGGGGCCTCTTCGCCCTTTTATATTTCGCTTTGTCCTCGCCCTTAGGGGGGACTGTCTGCGGGGGCGCCACAACCTCGGGGACGCCAGATTCAACAATGGGGGCTTGGGACCCCTCTTCCATCACCGTGGCAATCAGATGTTGTTCCGCTTCAACCGTGTGTCGATCGGCTTGAGAAGCTGAGGAATTGGACTCAGAGGCTTGGCCAGCCTTGGCCTTGGTAAGCGCAGCATCGGCGGCAGCACCCTTGCCCTTCCTATTCCTCAGAAGCTTCTCATTGTTCATTTGGGCTTGAGTTGGGGGTGGACCTGAAACAAGAAACACAAGGAGTTAGTACCGGGCGGCATTGGCCCTTAAGGTACTCACCTCGGAGGACAGAAACGCCCGGATCCCGGAGACGAACGTAGAAGGGATGGGGAGTCCAGATATTCGGGCGATACCTATCCCAGCCTCGGCAAGCTTCTCAAAGGTAAGAAGGTCTTCCACATCCTGGACCCCATCCGCCATCATCTTCTCGACTTGCTTTTCCAGCTCGTCCGACAACTTCGGAGAACCAATCTTAGGGGGATACCCATTCCAACGGATGGGCAGACGAGCGTCCGCATAGCGGACGAAGAAGTACTTGTTCTTCTATTCATTGATGGACGTCGGAGGCCCCCTCAAAGAGCTTCCGCTTAAGACGTGCGGCTATGCTCAAAAACCCATCGGAATTTTGGGGAGTGAGCCGGAAGAAGTAGTGAAACAACTCTAGAGTCGCGGTTACTCCAACAGCCTTACAACGAACGAGGAATGAAGAAATAAAGCGATAGGAGTTGGGTATGAATTGCGCCGGAGCCACTTGGAAACAACTAAAAAATTCAATATAGAAGGGATGATGCGGGAACCGCAGCCCGGCCCTGATAGAATCAAAGTGCACCATAACCATTCCCGGGCGTCTCCTCATCACATGGGTTGCACCTCGGAGACTGTAGACGAGCGGATCAGGGAAGTAGATGCTAAGCTCCTTGAGAGCCAAGTCTGAGAAGAACTGTTCATTCCCAATCGCATTCTTTATGGGGCAAAGATGACGCTCCACGACAACCGTGAGGCCCAAATAAAACACCTCCACATCGGACCCGTCAACGGCTTCATTGCCCGAATCATAATCTTCTGGACGCTCATCATCGGCGGCCACGTTCTCTATAACCATCTGGACTGCGCCCTCCTGGGGGGCGTCGCCCCCATTCCCCCCGGAGGTAGCGTCATCTTGAATTTTTTTAGCTGAAGTGGCGCTCGCAGAGGTAGAGGTACCAAGGCTGTCATCCTGAATAACCGTCCCTACAACGGGTGGGGAGCCGGAGCAGCCGGAGGTACTGACACCCTTAGAAGAACGGGAGCCGGACTCAGAGCCAGAAGTGGATCCGGAAGAAGAGCCCAAACCAGAACTCGACGAAATCTCCATTGAAGTCATTTGAAGAGCCAAAAAGGGGTTACAAGAAGGGGAAAATAAAACCAAAATTACCTTGGGAACAACGGAAGCAAGCCGAGAACCTTGTCGACGAGCTGATTGCAGAGCAGCGGAGATTCTAGAGCGAGAGAGCAGAAATCGGGAACCGTAAGCCTCTGGGAAATCCTGGTATTTATAAGGGAGGCACCATTTTGTGAAACCAATAGGGAGGTGACGCGTGGCGAGGAGCGTACCCGGGAACACGCGTCGCACGTGGAGTAAGGAATGTAATGATGACCTTTCTTCGGGAAACGCACCGTTTCTGCGGCAGCCGTCACCTCGATTCCTGGACCGTCACCAATTAAGAAACACCATGGTGAGGAACATCCATCTCCGAGGCAAGCGTAGCCCCGCGCCAGGAACGTCTCACCCCTGAGAAGCAGTATACTTCTTTATGTTCCACGCATGCTCAAAACATCAGAAGTGGGGGACTTGTGTTGGGTTAATGGCCCAAGTAAAGGGCCGGCCCATCCACCCCTCATTCGGACGAGCGTCCCATTCAACAAGGTAAGCCCACCCCGACGAACATCCAGACAGATAATGGTGAATCAGGCCCACAAGCAATATATGGCGGCGACGAGCGTCGCCACCTCAAGCTACAAGCCACTTGATGCCAATCCAATCTAAGTGACAAATCCTCTAAGGGCTAGGATACGAATGGCCCACTGCCCTTTGCAGCATCATCAGGAGCAGGCCCCCATCCCAGCTGGACGTACGTCTCCACAAATTAAGCGGGAAACCCAGATTCTGGCGGGAAGCGCATTTAATGCTGAAGATGTGGTGGTTGGGACACCAGCCACACACAGGCCTCCACGTCAGCATACCCAACTACCCATTGGTGGTATAAATAGCAACATTTATTTCATTGTAAAGGGTTGGCAACTTATCTGCCTTAGCGTTCTAGCTTATATTTCTCTTACTCGCAGCTTTTCTACTGCCTGGTAAGACGTACGGCTGACGAGCCTTTAATTAGCAAGCGTATTGTATTGGGGAGTTATTAACTGATTAATAAATACCTAATCTCTTACTTGCTATTTACTGTCTTTAATCCATCTCACTTGTTGGGCTAGTCTAGTTACTCATACACGCATACTCCACTCGAAATCTTTGGGCTTACGTGTTGGACCCAAAGGTTGAAGAAATAAACCTCAACACAATGGTATTAATGAGATGATTTATTGTGATTAAAAGTTTTTTTAGTGATGGTATACTTACCCTCATTATATACTTATTAGTGACAGGATCCATTCCCTCTCATTATATCTTTTAACTACGGAAGCTATAGTGAGAGGCCATGACAGATATTTCCTGTCACTAAAAGCCTTTTGTGGCAGGATATGAACTTTTAACCACAGTAATTCCCGTCGTTATAGACAAACTTTCTTGTAGTGATAATTTGTGTCTGATATAGACTCAGAAAGTTAGGACGATCCCATCCGTTAAAAAATCAACATAATAGGAAGAATACACCATAAACTTAATACAACTATTTTTCTTGATTAGTCACAATAGATAATCTGGCCACTTATTTAGAAGAAAACGTAGGATCCGAGTGAAAATGTGAAAGTGAAACATATATGCACCCCCGTTTATATATATATTAAAGCTAAAATAACATTGGATCGTAGGTGCGTAAAATACTTTTTTAGTTCACAAATTATCAGTGTGGGAAATATTTCAATACCTCGCTTCCTGTTCACACACTATCCAGACCATATCATATACGAAGTATACATTTTTGCATCAATCAGTTCATCATAATTATCGTCATTTTTCATGATCGTCATCATTTTCAGAGGGGTACGTCACCATCATGGTTAATTGGTTATGAATTAGTTTGTCTCGTATAGACAAGGGAGTTAGGGTCTCATCTTCTAAAAAATCAATCTGACAGGAAGAATAATCCATAAACTTGATATAGTACTTTATTAATTAGTCACAATAGATAACCACTTTTATTTATAAGAAAAATATATGATCGGAGTGAAAGTGTGAAAGTGAAACATATATACCATAAGCACCCCCATTTAGATATGTAGTATAAATGAAAGCTAAAATAACATTGGATGGTAGATGCGTACGTAAAATTATTCTGAAATTAAATTACACTACTAGCATGCAGAAAGCAACGTACAACTTGGCTTCATTTATTCAGACTCGATACATAACACAACTGATAGGGAGATTATCAATTAAGACAATAATCTCTTTATTCTAAGTTTATTCAGAAGAGAAAGACGACAATCACGACATGCAAGCCAGCAACATAATCGTGAAAAGCAATTTAAACTTCTGATCTATCCAAGAAAACAACAAATATTATGTATTCGTTATTTTCTTGAATGGATCTGGTGGGTGAGAATGAGATGGTGTTTAATTGCCCTTGAAGCGAAAAGCTTCACCCGCCCAAGAATCAGTGGAATCAGCCAGTGCTTCCTCAGGGTTGTCAACCTTCACAGACACACTAACGGCAGATATATAGTCATTCTCTGTCAGAGCAGTGCTTGCAACAGCCCTAGCTATTTGCACAATTGATTTAAAGGAACTCCCTTCTTTCACTACTTTCTGCACTAACCTGATCCATGCATACACATATAGATAGTATATTATATTATATTATATATACTCAAGTAAGCATATATAACCTGATCCATGCATGCATATACTTTATATATAACCACGATTGCGTTCAACTTTAGGAACCAGAAATGCATCAAAGTTAGGTCGAACCATTTTAAAAGAATACTAGTTTGAATAAACTTGATACATTTAGTGTAGTACTCCGTCCATGTCTTTTCATTTAGTCAAATTTGACTTTTGAAATGAATTATGTTAAACTTTGACTAATTATATTTTTATATACGATAATAGTAATAATAAGAAAATGATATGCAAATGTTCTTTGTTAAGAATACTATCATAAAATTATGCGGAGTAACTTTATTAAATTTCTTGTAAATATACAAGTATTACTTAAAATAATACTACCTCCGTCCCTTTTATATTGGGACAGAAGAGGGTGGCATGATTATTAAGAAAAGTGGGTGTGTGATTGATATTAATTGATAAAGTAATTAAGAATAAAGTAAGATTGATTTAGAGTCACACAAATTTTACCAAATATGGTATATATGAGACAATTTTAGTGGGATTTCCCGAAAAGGTAAAACGGACAATAAATGGGGGATGGAGGGAGTAGATAAGGGAAGGGGGGTAATATTATTTTTAAATTTAGGACTAACAAACATTACTCAATATATAGGGAAAATAAATTGAAGGGAAAATAATGGAGAGGACCGTTCCTCAATTCAAAGGAGCAGTCGCAAAATCAGTTGGCTACTTTGTAGTTTCCCTTAACCAAGTATCAATTCGAGAAAAACATTTTTAATCCGACCCTAATTCCTTAATAAAGTCTTAGAGTAGTACTTTCGGTATATGTAGTGTCCTCGGATCTATTTTGCAATTATATCAGAACGGAGAATGGTATATTATATATGGAGTATATCTCACGTACCCACTTAATTCTGTCAAGGGAAATTCTGGTATATCTACACGCGGATAGATCCAAGTATTGACATCCACCGAAATCTCCGACTTTGACCACGTGTATTTCAATCCCTTAATTGTGGTTTTGTCTCCCCATAAACTACACATGAAAACAAATTTATGTCATAAATTACAAGATGACAGTAAATAATATGTGATGTTACTCCTATTCCAAGAACAAAAATATAGCAGTCCTATTTTTGAATTTCAAACACTTTTACTTATATTTTGAGAATTTTTCCTATATTTTATTATTTATATATGGACGCAAAAAAATGCCCCTATTAATAAATTTTATTGACCCGCTCCTAGATGTGTTTTTTATAAGCTGTGATTTTTTTCTATTAGTTAAAACTTAAAACTTTGTAGTTTTCTATAGAAATATATGCATATATAATTTGGATAAAGTTAGAATATGATATATTTTTATTAACCACACACATATGTGCATGCTGCATGTACAACCATGAAACACGATATATGTACACCACTTTTATTAAAAGAGATAGACATATACGGAGTAGTATCTATCAGCGCAGCTAGTTAGAACGAAAATTATAAACGGCACACCTGGTGGGAAATGGGTTACTCAGAAGCAAGTTGCTGGTGCTCATGGTGGCGGAGTACTGGTGGACTACTCTGATTTCCCTACGAGTGGATTTCGTTGAGGTGTAGATTTTTCTTCTTCCTTTGCCACCCTTTTATAGCTAACAAGCTGCACTACTCTGAGGCCGGGGAGTAGACGGAACTGAATCGGTACAAATAATATTTTTGAAAAGATATTCACACATAGTTTTTACACTGAAAATAAAAGCATTTTTTTAATTTGGGGTGGGCCGGGGGCCTACACCCCCCTAGCTACACCCCTGCACTACTCCCTATACTTGCTTATTTAAAAAAGGAAATTTTCTTAAATAAGACTTGAATAAACATTAAGTTCATGAATAAGATTATCTATGTTTTATTCTCAAAACATGACTCATTTACTCTTATTTTGGGAACTCTTAATCGAGTTATTCTTGTAATAGAATGAAGAGCCCGTTTGGCAACAATGAAATTGGCCGAATCGATTGATTCTGCTGAAATTTATGAAGTTCTGACTGAAGTGGCTATATTGGCTGATTTTGCTTATTTATGAAAAAATTATATTTAAATATTTTATTAACAAAAAAAAATTGTATGAAAAAATACCTAAAAAGATCCTCTACCTAAATTCAGCCAATACAACCAGAAAAGTAACTAAAACCTTACTTGTTTCGTGAAAAAGTTGGCCGATAAGCCAGATAAGCCGAAAAACATGATCACCAAACGGGCTCGAAATAAATCCTATTTGGGGAATAAAACATATATATTTAGTCCTATTTTTGAACTTTGTATATGTTTTAGTCTTATATTGAGCAATTTCTATAATGTCAACATTATTCTGGGACAGATTAGTTATTTTCATATAAAGAGGATGACACCCCATCCGTGAGGACCCCCATCACCCGTTTGATAGTTAACTGATAGAATATAAATTGGATTTTAATAATATATTACTCCCTCCGTCCTGAAAACAACTTCCCACTTTCCTTAAATGGATGTCTCAAAGTTAACTTCACACTTCAATATTTTCCTTATTTGGCAAATTATCTACACCAAAAAAGTGATAAACAGTGCCAAACAGTGTCAAACAGTGTTTAAACAGTGCAAAACAGTGCACTCTACAGTAAAGTCAAATTTATTTCTTAAAAGTGTGTGAAAGTCCAACCGGGAAGTTGTTTTCGGGACGGAGGGAGTAATAGATATTCTCTTATCATAGTTGCGACCATTCAAACTCACAAATTACCCTTTGGGGAAACTCCTTACTACCTACCGGTTTAGCAGCGCCCGCCCGTGATAGAATAATTCATTTCATAAAAAAATACACAACGGTGCTCTATGTGTGTGAAGCTAAAAAGAATCACTCCCTATCTCCAAGATGTTTGTACTCATTTTTATACCCACTTTTGTACCCACCTATGTTTGTGAAGTGTTTTTTTATCTGTGAACCCCGGTTCACAGACAATATTTTGCACAAACAAAATATTGTCTGTGAATCGGGTTTACAGACAAAAAAATACTTCATAAACATGGTGGGTATAAGGTGGTATAAACACTTCAAACATTGTTGGGATCTGCAAATGGTTGAAGTCATCTGTTGCAAACAGGGACGGATCCAAGGGGGGCGTGGGGGGCGACCGCCCCCCTTGGACTTCCAAATTTTTCTACTATATATATGATGTTTTCATAAAATTTCCATACTTTAATTAGGTATATATGTTTTCGCCCCCTTAACTTTTAGTTTTCAAAATTAATAGATAGGCTCACATAATGCAATGCTTAATTGGAGATTTAAAAGAAGTAGAATCTAAAATAAGTAGAATCTAAAATAATTTACATAACTTAAACAAATAAACAATAGAACTCGTTGTTTAAGACTTAGGGCACCAAAAAATTCTTAGTTTTGTAATGTTTAATTATCTTTATTAGATAATTAGTACTCGATTTTGTAAGATATCAAAAGATATTGAATATCAGATACAGTAGTTAAATAGTATAAATGTTTGTTGACATTAAATTACACATTTCATTTACCTCTTACTTTCAAAAAACAATTTGTTGAATAGATAATACTTTAACTTATTTTAGTTTTAATACAAATGCAATATGCACCATATATATATATATATGAATTAACATTACTACGTACGGAGTATCATATTATTCTAACTTTTAAGTATAATAATCTCATACATACTATTGTAATATTAAGAAAACTCATCATGACCCACAAATACCCTTCTTGTTAGACAAAAAACTCAATTCAAAAACCAATTTTTTACCCTGTTAAGATTCATGTGGTTAAACAAGACATAAGTTACTTAAAAAGCATTGGTTGATATTTACCTTTAACTTTAATCACTTTACCTTCAAATAATATCATAAAATGTTATACTACGTATATCATATCCTTTCTTATTTTCAAATAATTTTCCTTTAATTTGTCATTTCATAAGCTTTAATGTATCAATATTTTTTTCTGGAGCACTTATTGTTATCAAATCAAAGTTATCTTTTCATTGTCCAGGGACGGATCCAGGATTCTGAGTCAAGGGGGGCGAAATTTTTCGTTAGTGTAGGGGATGATTTTTTTTGTTAGTGTAGCGGGGTGAAATTTTTTTCCCTAGTATAGCGGGGCGAAATTTTTTTGCTACTGTAGGGCTATGCGGCTATTTTTATTCAAAAAATGACATTAATACATGTACATCCCGAACGACATTTAAATCTATTACATTCTAAGTTTAGACGATGACAAAGACCTCAACCAATACATTTTTAATAACTTCTACATTGTTTAACCTCATGAATCGTTTATTGAATTGTAATTTTTGTCCACCAAGAAGGGTGTTCGTGAGTCATGACTCATGAGAAGTTTTCTTAATATTACAATAGTAGTATACTAGTATGTATGAGATTGTTATTTTTAGAATAATATGCACCACATAAACACACACATATATGGTGCATATTATATTTTAATATTTTCATTAATTCTATAATAATTTAGAGTTTATTATCCATGCAATAAATTATTTTTAGAACGCAAGAAGTAAATGAATTATGTAATCTAATGTCTATAAATATTTTTATTTTGGATTCATTTCACGTGATCTAAAAATTGTGTAATTAGTGTGTCTGGTATTTAATATTGTTTGATATATGTTTTACGAAATCCAGTACTTGTTATCTAATAAAGATAATTAAACATTACAAAACTAGGAATTCTTATATAATAAGTATCCTAAATCTTAAATAACGAGTTACTCTATTGTTTATTTGTTTAAGTTATGTAAATTATTTTAGATGTTTCTTGTTTTAAATCTCCAATTAAGTATTACATTATGTAAGACTATATATATTAATTTTGAAAATTAAAAGCTAAGGGGGGCGAATCTAATTAAATTATGAAAGTTTTATAAAAATATTACATATATGGTAAAAAAAAAAAAATTGAATGTCCAAGGGGGGCGGTCGCCCCCCCGCGCCCCCCCTAAATCCATCCCTGTCATTGTCTAAAATTAAAATTAGAATATAATAGATTTAATTGTCATCGTGTATGTAGTATGTACTAATGAAACTTTTTAAATAAAAATTAGCCTCAGAGCCCTACACTAGCGAAAAAATTCGCCCCGCTACACTAGCAATTTTTTTCCCATTCCGCTTACTAGCGAAAATTTTTCACTCTTTACACTAATGCAAAAATTTTGCCCCCTTGACTCGAAATCCTGGATGCGTCCCTGATTGCAAATGGTTGAAGTCAGTCATGGACCCGGGCCGGGCCCGACCGGGCTTTTTTTGGGAAGGAAGGCCCGGGACCGGCCCGGGTAGCCACCGGGTCCGGGCCGGGTCCGGGCCGGGCCGGGCCTCCGGTTCGGTCATAATTTTTTTTTTTTTTTGCTTTCCTAACCCCCCACTCACCCCCCCACCCCCCCCACCCCTCCAAACCCCCAAACCCCTCCTAACCATCAAGCCCAACCCGGCTAACCCCAAAAAATGAAAAAAAAAAATAAAAAAAATCAATTCGGCCCGGGCCCGACCCGGCCGGTCCGGTTCGCCAAATACAATGCCCGAGCCCGGACCCCCCCCCACCGGGCCTAGGGCCGACCCGGACCCGGACTCGAGAACCGGGCCGGTTCCAGGCCCGCACAGTGGCGGGCCGGGCCGGTCCCGGGCCGGGCGGCCCGAACCGGGTCCATGCCTAGTTGAAGTGATCTGAAGATGTAATCAAAGCTGGCAAAGCAATTATTGAGCAGTACGATCTAATTGGTAGCCACACACTGGGTATACTCTGAAACTCGGAAAAGTGTTGCATTACAATTAATGAGCAGTTTGGTCTAAATTGAAAGTGGCAGTTGTCAATCGGCTATTTGGGAAACGGTCCCCATTTTTTATTTGGCTATTTGTTACTCCATATGTGAGAAAGCGGCTTTGTTTTTAATGGTTTAAATTAATGGTGACCAGTATTAAAAAAATCATACTCCATCCGTTCTAATATAAAATGCACATATTTCTTTTTGGGTCGTCCCAATATAAAAGACATATTTTCCTTTTTCGCAAACAAAAAAGTACAAAACAGTGTCAAACAGTGTCCAAACAATGTCAAACAGTGTCCAAACAGTGTCTAACAGTGTTCAAACAGTGCCAAACAGTGTACCTCCCTAAAATGTTTGAAAACGTAAATGTGCTTTTTATATTGGGACGGAGGGAGTACTATTATTCGGTTTAGTTCGATTTGGTTTTGTTCGTTCAATTTGGATTTGTTATTTTTTACTCATATATGAAAGTTTTATTGAATTTCTTTAGTTCGGTTCAGTTTTCTTCGGTTTCTATCGGGTTCTGTTCGGTTTTATACAGTTTGAAAGAAATACTATCAAACTCAAATCAAACTGCATATGGTCCAGTTTCGGTTCGGACCATTCGGTTTAATTTGATTTGATATGATTTGGTCGGTTAAACCAAATCAATATGTCCACCCCCTAATTTAAAGATACATCTAGCTCAAGTAGAAGAAAAGGGTGTCACAAGAAAGAATCTCGGGTTCAAATCCAAATAATGATTTCGAATAGACTTCAGCGTCTTTCCATCAGAGTGTGATCAAAACTCAACTTACATCCTATCAAATAATTGTCAGGCCCTCAAGGATGGGGAGTCATCCTTTTAGAGGTTTAAAGATATTTATTTATTACTCCGTATACTCTAAAAGTCTAACATATCCATTAATTTTAGGTCATTCATTAGTTATTTATACTTTACGTCCCTCAAAAATTTGTCAATTTTGACATGCACAATAAATAATAAAGTCATAACTGTGTGGTTGAGAATTTTTGCATAAAAGAGAAAAATAATAAAAGAAACAAATTCATTGATTAAAAAGGAAAGTGATAAAGTTTTTGAGAAACCCAAAAAAAGTTAACAAAGTTATAAGGGATGAGTGTAATAATTTTTCAAAAAATTTAGCAAAATGAAATGAACTATATATGACAGTTTAATAATAACTGTAAGAAATATCAATCTGAATATTATTACTATTTTATAATATTATTTTAACCACAATCATACTTCGTATTTCAAATATTAATACTAAAAATATACTCTCTCCATCCCTTAAAACTTTGCCAAATTTGACGTGGATTCATAAAGTAAATATTGTGTAGTTGAGGTTTGTGTAGAGGAGAGAGGATTTACTAGAACCACAAATTCTTTACTTAAAAAGGAAATTGACAAAGTTAGTGAGACATCCAAAAAAGGAAAGTTGACAGGGTTTTAAGGGACGGATGGACTATATAAGTGAGAGACCAGATCAAATATTTTGGTTGGTATATTGGTTGTCACAATATTGGTAATATTAAGGGCAGACAGACCAATGTTTTTAACTAAATCAGAGAAAACCGAACTGGCAGCAGGCCTGGGAGCAATTGGATCAGGAGAAAACAGGGGTGCAATACCTGGTGCTCTGGCAAACGTCGGTCCGACAAAATTAGAAGTAGAAGCCATGGATGGAGAGAAGCTTTGTCCGCTGGAGAACTGTAAGGAATAAATGTTTTTAGATTTTGATGATGCTAGATTAATTAGGACATTAGAGTTCCCCCTCTAGAATTGATGTATTAGAATTTTTCTAAGTGTAAGCATTCTAGAAGTAGTCGACTGGCAGAAGACCTTCAGGCCCTCTGATGAACTCGGATTCTACAGAAGTGCTCCAGGCCCTCTGTTGGACGTCTACTTGACAAAAGTGCTCATGATCCTTTGTTGTGTCTCTATTAAACAGAAGAGCTAAACGCTATCTGCAGCTGCTCCTCTATGCAAAACAACATAAGACCAAACACTTTGAGATTTTGCAAGATACCTCGCTGATGTACCCAACAGAAGATTCCCTCAACGGCTAGGAGTCACTCAACGGAAATGCTACAGGACAACATTTAATTCTCATTTAATGAGCTCTACACTCCGAAAAGTTAAAGCTGATGATTGACCGAGATTTCTGGATAGGCCGAAAGCCTATCCCAAAATAGCAAGCCGCCAAACTTGCGGGCCCAACCGGTCAACTCAACAGTACGTGCATTAAATGCAGTTGTCTCCTCCTCCAACGGGAAGACAACTCTAGTATATAAGATACATGATGAAGAACAATCAAACAACTTTTGCTCACTCCACAACATTCAAATCTATCTTGAGATTCAACCTCCACCTTCATCAAGTTGGAAAGATTATAATCTCTCATAATCTTCATACTCCAACAAGAGCGAAGTTCCTACTGTTCTTCAACAACTTCAAGCATCTCACTTATAAATCTTTTGTGACGAAGCAAGTTGGAGAAAAACTCTATTTTTCTACAGAACATCTTCTGCAAAGAAGGGCATCTTAAAGTAGCTGGAGTAGTGAAGTGGTGATACTTCAAGGAGACTCAGTGAAACAAGACCAGTCTTAAAGGAAGCAAGGAAGTGCATCCCATGAGACATCTACACTTTAAGAAGACGTGGAGAGCTTCTTAAGTGATAGGACTAAGGCTTTGTAACTGTTTACTTCAAAGCTTAGTGGAATAGTGGATTAGAGGAACGAGTTGTTCCTTGAACCACTATAAAAATCCCTGCTGTCATTTACTTACTGCTTTCATTTTTAAACTAATTAGCTCCACAGAAGTAGTATCTGTGTTCAGCAGAACACCTCTTGTGAGTTAACAGAAGGCCTAGTGCCTTTGCATCTCTGTGAGGCTATCCCGACAGAACCCCTACCAAAAGACCTCTGCTGCCAGTCTGTTCCCAACAAAACAGGCTATTCTGTTAAACTTGTTACTTAGCTTGAAAAAGTTAAAAACCATAACAGTCTATTCACCCCCCCCCCCCTCTAGACTGTTACGGACCGCTGCACTAGTGGTCAGACAAAAGGAGAGGTCGGTGTCCAGTTGAAGATTGGAGGTTGCCAGGCGCTGAAATCCGTCGGTGAAGGCGGCGGCATCCGTGAGCGAGATATGGAAGGACCCGTCGAGAACAGAGGATTGCCGGCCGTGGTTGCAGAGGAAGAAGACGCAGCCTGAGAGAGTGTAGGCGCGGAGTTCTGAAGCGGCGAAATGCAGTCGGTCATGTCCACGGAAAACGCAGCAGCAGTGGTTGACACTGGCGCGGAGGTCATGACTCGAGTGGAGGTCGTTTGTTGTTGTGCTGGAGAAGACATCGGCGTGGAAGAAGACATGGCCGAAAAGAAATTAGGTTTTAGAAGTTCTGGCTCTTGATACCATGTGGAAATAATTACAAGGCTTAACCATAGTGTTAGCCCTGACCTATAAATACACACACACACACACATTGGAAATAAGAGTAATAATAACAATAGGAGTCCCACACTAATAATAATTAAATTAATGACTAATCTACTCTATTTTTTTTTCTAGATTGCAGATGTATATCTTAGTTTTTCATGTAAGATTAAACTCCAAGTTCGACATCAAATAATCATACATAATCATATACTGATGAACGAGATTTAGGAATACCTTGATCCATGATAGATCCATTATCCTCTCTGGCCTCTTTCCTTATGAGACTCTTGACAAGTAGAGATCTCTCAATTATATTGGGTTGTCATTCCATAGAGAATAAGCATATATAGAGGCAGATGAGGGGGATGGGAACCCTAGTACTAGACAGACTCAAACACAGATTCAGTCTTTCATTAAACCAATTAAAGTCTAGGACTATATGAACTCTATTAATAATATAACTAAATATTCTAACATTCTCCCACTTGATCATTTGGTCCTTGATGAATTGATGAAACTTAAATTGCGCAATATTCATCAAAACAAAGTCACCAAGAAAAAACAAAACTGAATTTCAATTCAAATTGACTGGATCATGGCGATTGCACATCATTTATACTAACATGCTCCAGCCTCCATTCCATGTATCACAAGACAATTTTACTTCATCCTTATCATATAAAAAATCCGAAAGTCTCCATTCTTAAATTTGAAAAATACTTAAATTCTCAACACTTGTTATCATTACAAATATTTATAAGTGATCACAATCAAATAGGTAACAAGTAAAGCAGAAAAATAACCTTTATTGACGTCAAATGAGTGTCAAAACTATACTCCATCCGTCCCCCTAAATTTTTCTCGTTGTACCTTTTTTATATGTCTCATTAAGTTTGTCTCGTACCATATTTGGTAATATTTGGATGCATTGGTTACAAATTATTCTTACTTTATTCACCCTTTATCAATTCAATATCAACTACACAATTCTACTTTTAAGAAATTGTGCCTTACCCTCTTGTCCCAAACATAGTGGGGCGGAGGTAGTAATATATAAAAATGAGCAAACATAATACACTGACAATACTATCATTGCAAGACTTTATCAACAAACTCATAGTAATTACATGATTTCTCTACATGATTCTTAAAAAATTTGGGTGACAATCCTTTAGTCAGCGGATCTGCAACTATTTAATTTGTTCAGTGTCAATATGCTCAATAAACACTCTATGTTTCTGAACTTCTTCCTTCGTGTACTTCAAATCTATGTGTTTAGCTCCTTAGTGTACCTATAATTCTTCGTGAAGAAGACTGCTACGGAATTATCACAATAAATTTTCAGCGACTTTATACTATTGACAATTCTAAGTCCTAAAACAAAGTTTCGTAGCCATGAACCACGCATGAATAGTGACCTCAAATTAAAGCATGCCACAAGTTCGACCTCCATAATGGAAGTACCAATAACTGTTTGATTACTATGTACTCTTCCGAGATACTATGAACATAAAAACTAGATGTTGACTTTCCACTATCGACACATCTAGCAAAATTTGAAAGATACTATGAACATAAAAACTAGATGTTGACTTTCCACTATCGACACATCTAGCAAAATTTGAATTGAATATTCAATTACCTCAAGATAACCAAATCTTCTAAAGTAGGACACACAATAAATGTTAGCCGAAAAAAATCCAATTTTACATACTATAAATGTCTATCAAAAATAAATTGTTTTCAAACATGTTAATTTTTGTAATACTTTTTGTATACATATGCAAAATCCTTTGCACTACTAATTTTTTCCTATTTATTGTTAAGCGAAGGGTAAAACACGTAAGCCGAAAAAAAATCAATTTTATGGAAGATAAATGTTTGCACACACAAATTTTTTTACAGTTCTTTACTAACTTTCAAATCATATTGTTTGGCACTGACAGTGCCAATATATATTTGGCATGGACAGTGCCAATATATACCTGGCACTGGCAAAAAAGGTTAAGGGTTGATTTGCAACAGTTTAAAAAAAGCATTTCTCAACTTTTGGCTTAAAAAACACTTATTTTACCAAACACTACTAACTTTTACTTTTCTCGGCTTTCGTGTGAAAAGTGCTTTTTATTTTTCTATTACACAAAAAACACTTATTTTACCAAACACTACCAACTTTTACTTTTCAAAATCACTTTTTCCTCGAACACAATCAACTTTTACTACTAATGACTTTTTCCAAAATCACTCCAAAAGTGCTTTTTTAAGCAGAAGTTGCTGCAAACACTCGCTAAGACAATGATAGAATATCCTCTGTGTAATGTAAAAAAGAAGTTTTTTCGGAACACGTTTTGTATCAGTCACCTAATTTCATAGGAAAATTACCTATGCAAAAAAATCAAGTTTTTCAAACTCTTTCACATAGACTATTTTTCTGTGAAATTAGTTGACATAAATTAATGTCAAAAGAAAAAATCTTTTTACCAAGAATAAATATATGGCTCTGCTTTGACCTTTTTGGCTAGTGCCAAATATTTAGGGGGTGTTTCATTAATGTCCTATCAGTCATTTTTTGACCATTTTGACGAACATTTGACCTTTTTGGCTAGTGCCAAATATTTAGGGGGTGTTTCATTAATGTCCTATCAGTCATTTTTTTTATCATTTTCGACGAACATTTTGATGAATCAGCTAATATGAGTGTTTGGTTACATGACTTTTTCATTTAGTTTTTTTATGTAAACAGCCAAAGCTACAAAAATTAGCTTTTAGAATTGGCCGATTCACTTTCTTGCCTAAATTTCCTAATCTACCCATACCTTCTCCGCCAATTCATCGTTGCTGCTAAAATTTGTTTTTTTTTTGCTTTTTATTCTAACTTGTACTAAAATTGTGCTTTGCTCCTATTTATCCCAACGGCTCCTCGGTTTTCCTAATACATTAAAAATAATGTGTAAAAGAATTGTTGCTTCTGACAATATTTTTTAGTTTTTATAAATCATTAATACCGTTATGGGGCTAGTCATGTAAATAATATTCCTTTTGAAAAAAGAAATTTATGATATTTTTTTAATGCAAATAACTAACAAAATTTATAATACGTATGTAAAAGTAGTTAGTAAATAAAAAAATTAATTAGACAACCATATATGCTGATCTCTCATGCGACATGTGTCTAAATTATTGTCAAAACAAGCGAGTGTACGGCTTCCTAATCATTACTAATATCTTAGCGAACGATTAAGTGTGTGCGAACAGGGGCGTAGGCAGGGGGTGGCCAATCCTGGCCATGGCCCAGCCCAAATTTTAAAAATGTCTAAATTTTTAGGGTAAAAAATTCCGGGTAAAATTTTTTCCAAAAATATTCTTTGTATCGGCCAAGTGTCCTGGCTCCGCCCTTGTGTGCGAAAGTATCCTAGAATAAATTATGTCTCTCTTAATAAATTCTATGTGCAATTATAATCCTAGCGGTTGTTCCATGTTACAAAAGATATCAATTAAATTATTCAAACACAAATTAAATAAAGATCATTCAATTAAACCATCAAGAAATTAACACTAGATCATGAATAACCCTTTCATCAATCCCAAATCTCTAATTGAAACTACTCACAATTCGTAATTGAATTAACAATAGAATTGAGAAGGAAAGAATTAATTGTCATTAATTAAAAAGAATCCCAAAATCTTGACAATTAAGGCTTGAAAAGCTCTAAAAATCGTTCTAGGGTTTATCTCTCTAGCCTCATAGTAAAAAACAAACAAAAACGGGTTGAAGTTATAAAAATCAGAAAAAAAGTGGGCGAAATTCGGTCTGTGGGGTCGTCTGCGCGGTTGTTCGCACGCCGTGCGGACGACGGCGCGGAAGATTCCGTCAAAATTATATGTCGGTCCGCACGGCTTGCGAACACCCGCACAGTTCGACCGTGCAGACACTCCTGCATGGGTTTTGAGCTCTATTTGCTTGCGTTTTAGTAACTAGAAAAATCAGCATTTGTGCAATGTATCTTGACAACTTTTTAACAAGGTACATAGCTATTCCCCATGCATAGGACGGATTTATTAACTAGATACATCGCCCTCTTCATAAATTGGATCATGTCTCTTATATATTGGGCCCCTATTTAATATTAAGCACAAATAGAGGATTTAACAGGGCTAGCCCATTGCTTTAAAAGATAATTTTATAATTAAATTAATTAGACATTTTGGATGATCCAAATTAGTTTAATGACTGATGGATAGTCTACCCGGGGGGTATCTTATCCGAGGGGTTATTGCGGGAATAACTAGAGAGAAGTCAGAGCAAAATGGGAGGAGAGAGAGTCGATTGTATTAAATGAACTCAGCGTGGTTTACAAGGAGAAATGGGCTGCTATTTATAGCAGCAATAAATGCGATGAGAGTACACATGTCAGTAATCCAACGGCCGAGGGGTCACATCAATCGGGGTGGCACCGGCAGTGGCATGTTCACCGCATTGAATGCAGTGGGTGGATGTGACGTCGCATTAAATGCGGTGGTTGGCTGTCTCCAAAGGGAATCTTCGATGATTGAGTCTGTTCAGCCGAGGGCTCTTCATGCAGCCGAGGGCTCTGTGTAGCCGAAGGCATGGTTCAGCCGAAGGCTTCCCTGATGCCGAGGGCTCAACAGTGTCGAAGGCTCCTGTTTTCTGCCGTTTCCTCCTAGTAGCATCGTATGTTCGAATCCTGGTGCCCTGTGTATTTTGGAGCCTTCGGCCAAGGAGGCCGAAGGCACCCCAGTGTGTATTTCGGGCTTCTTTGAGACTTGGGCCGTTGTATTTGGGCTTCGAATGTTCCTTGGGCTCAATGGGCCTGTGTAGGAGAAGTAGAAGTCTATGGGCCGGGGGTTCCTGGGCCATATACTCCATCAATGACCAAGTTTTATTCCAAGACCCGTGTCACCATTTTCTCTAGATAAGGCCCAACAACCATTATGAGTAGCCCAATGTACTTGAGATCGGTCGAATAGAATTTAAAAGAGGTCCAATAAGATGTAAAATAGCCCAGTAGCATTTAAAAGAGGCCCAATGACCATTGTAACTGGATCAATTATTTTTAATTGCCCACAATAATATTTCAAAAAAAAAATTGACCGGGGGCTAAGGTTGGACCCAGCTCACGGTCCTCCACAAGTCATCATCAGAACTAACCAATTCTTGGTACTAGACTGGGACTGGGAAAAGCAGTTCTGGGTCAAGACCAGGACTGGAATTAGGGGTGGACTCGGGCCGGGCCACCCGGCCCGGTGGGATGGCGGTCCGGGCTCGGGACCTGATTTTGGTGAACCGGCCCGGCCGGTTCGGGCCCGGTCCGGGCCGGATTTTAAATTTTTTTTTTTTTTTTTTTTTTGAAATTTTTTAAGTTTTGGGTTGGATTAGGTATTTTGGGCCATTTGAGGTGGTTTGGGGTGGTTTGGGGTTGAGGGGGAGGGGTAGGGGGTTAAAAAGGAGAACCAAAAAAAAAAAAAAAGTAGACCGGTTGGCCCGGCCCGGCCCGGTTTGGCCCGGCCCGGCCCGGTTTGGCCCGGAACCGGAACCGGAACCGCCCACCGGCGGTTCGGGCCCGGGCCCTAGTTTTCTGGCCCGAGGCCCGGCCGGGCCCGAACCGGCCCGAGTCCACCCATAACTGGAATTGGTTGAGGGCCAAAACCATACCGGATCTCCCCATACTTAAATTCTAAACTAGTGCCATCCTCGTTCTGCGGATTAGGCTTGGATTATTGAGTGGAAATAAACTAATTATCCTCCCATAATATTTGAATTAGTATTTTTTAAGTATATTTTTTCTATCCCGTTCAAAGGTTCTCTTCGCAAAATGGCATGATTACGCAGACAATAATTAAATATGTTAATTCAAGTATATTTTGAAAAATAGTTTTGATGAGTATATAATATACTCCGTAATTAGTTATTAATGATCGGTGTGATGTTAATGTAATATTTTTAATATTTCATGATTAAAGTGTTATTTAAGAGTGTTAATTGTTTCCTAAAAAAGAAAATGAGAACTTTTAATTGCGACGTCCAAACAAGGAAAGTGAGAACATTTGAATGGGAGGGAGGAGTACTTCTCTCTCGCAATTAAAATTCTAGCTTGAATTCACAAACTTGTAGGCAAATTAAAAATTTTGATTAACTTTCCAAGTATGTTTATCCTAAAATTAATTATGGACTAGTCCCGGACCGGCCGGTGTCAAAGGTTAGCTACCATAGAACCGAGATCGGCGTCAGGTGTACCAATTCCGGACCAATTCCAGTCCGATCCCTGGCCGGTCTCGATGTTTTTTTAATGTTTAAAACTCTCCCAACCCCTCTCCTTACCAACTTTTTAGCTTTTACATGGATTTATACCTCTTTTAAAATGGAAGCCTTTGAAATGCAAAAAACATCAAAAAGAGCAAAGGAGTACTGGATCGGCTAATTCTGATCCCTAAAATCACTAACCGGGATCAGCGTTGTTCTCTAACTCGAACCAGAAATATGGGTCTGGTTCAGGATCATGGATTGGGCCCAAGCCTACACAAAAGTACTTCCTACCCACTTAAAATTTTGCCAAGTTTGACCGGCACAGGAAATAATAAGGTAAGGACTTGAAAAAATAATCAAATAGGTCCATATGTTATCACAAAAATGCCGATCAATTACATTCCTCGTGCTTTAAAAGTACTTGATTGAATCATTGAACTTTGAAAATGTGTTCAATTGAGCTTCTAATGTGGCGCACTTGTGGCGGCCTACGTGTGTGCCATGTCAATAGTCAAATGATGTATGGGCTCCCATGTGGGAGTCACGCCAACAAATAACTACCTATATGGCCGTCATGTGTGCGCCATATCAGCAGGGAAACTGTTGACTTCGCGAGGGTAACTTGCTAATTAACTCCATTGAATGTTTTCCCAAAGTTGGGAGATTTGATTGAGTGTTTTTAAAGTGCGTGATGTACTTGATGTTTTCATGATAGTACGGGGTCTATTTGATAGTTTCCCTAAAAAGTTTTTTGTTGAGATTTGAACAGAAGAGAAAGAAAAATAGAAATCATAGATTAATTGATTAAATGAAAAGTGACGAAAAAATGAAATAGAGAATTAATAATTAATATACTTCTTACTTGACAATAAAAGTGTAATTTACTCCTGAAATGTAAATAATGAGAAAAGTAGGACTAAGTGAGTGTTTGTGAAAAAATGATATTTTAAATTGATTTTGGGAAAAAGTGTTTCTCAAATAATAAAAATTGACAGTGTTTGATAAAATAAGGGTTTTTGTGTAATAGAATAAATGAAAAACAGTTTAAATTACAACTCTGCCTGCTCTTGGCTTTTAGCTTTTAAGTGTGTAGTTTAAATAAAAGTTATCACTAACATGCAACAGACAATTTTAAACCTAAAATGACCGGAACTGAAATACTGTCTATCAAAAGTACTCCAAAAATACAAAGATCCAAACTAAATCTACTCAAACTAAAATAAAAATAAGTACTAATAAAGAAGAAATAATATAGGAATAAAGTCTTTCCACAAAAATTCCTCCTGGCACGAAGGTTGTTCTGAAAGAGAACGAGTTGCCTCAATATGAGTGTACACTAGATTCTTCTAGCAGAAGTTATCACTTGAAAACATTCATTTTAATTTTTTAAGTCAAAAGCTTAAAAGCACTTTTTTAAAATTTTTGTAAACTCTTTCTAAATTGTGAAACATGTCGAAAAGGAAAATGAAAACTTAAATGTGAAACAGGGAGTATGTGAAAACTATGTTAGAAGTTCTAATTCAGTACAAAAAAAGTTCCATACTTCCATATCAATAAATCATTTACAATAAAAAATTAATAAGATAACTATCAAAAAGTAAAATATCATTTACAAATAACAATCAGAAAGTGATATAGTAAAATAAACCCAATCTACAATGGCACATTTCATAAAAACCCAATCTTTATAATGGAGTATTTAGAGTTCGTTTAGTAACACTGAAATCAGCTAAATCGACTGATTCTGCTGAAATTTATGAAGTTTTAGCTCAAGTGGCTGTATTGACTAAATTCTGTTAATGTATGATTAAATTATATTCCAAACATATTTTATTAATAAAATAAAGAAAAAATTATATGAAAATTTTTAGAATGGTCTTCCACAGTAATTTCAACCAATGAAAAGTAACTCCAACCTTACTTTATCTTATAATCTTACAATTACACAATTCAATGTGTAAAATCAAAGTTACAGAACGGGCTCTTAGTGAACATTTCATAGAAAACCCATTTAATAACAAACTAGCATCATTGTGAACTCTTCCAAACTCATACAGTAATGGGTTAATGGCGGCTTTTTCATATGCCAAAGCTGAAAATTGTTCTAGCAATCTATATTTGCAGAAATAGTTGAAACATAACGGTTATGGTAAATGTTGAGAAGGGTAGACTCTTTTTTGAAGATGAAACAATCCCTGCTTCAGGCATGGAATTCCCAGTCTTTCTTTTAAGTCGTGGAATAGCTGGGGGTGGAGGCCCATCAACTGGATTGCTAAAAGGTGGAGGCGGTGGAGGCGTAGCGACGCCAAGACCTGGAGGTGAAGGCATCACACCTACACCTCCATTAAGTGGAGCAGGTGGTGGCGGTACAAGTAGTAGCGGCGGAGGCATAACCAGTGTCGGCGGAGGCGTAACCAGTGGCGGTGGTAGAGGTGTAACAACTGTACCACCATTAGGTGGAGAAGGTGGAGGTGTAGTAACTGTACCACCATTAGGTGGAGAAGGCGGTGGTGGTAGAGGTGTAGCAACTGTACCGCCGTTAGGTGGAGAAGGCGGCAGTGGTGGTAGAAGTGGAGCGCTTGTTGAATTGTTGCCATTATTGGTCCTGGTATACATGAGTAATCGAGTATTAGAAACAAAGATATGCATATATGTATATGCTTAGCATAGTGCGATTTTTTGAGAAAAGTTGGTGATTACACATGCTTTATGAAATTGTACCCTTGTGTCCTGATAGCCGTACCAAAGAAAGGAAATAGAAGTTCAACTTCACAAAGCTAGTGAGCACCATGCCAAATCAAATAAAGGTCATACCTGTTGGGGCAAAAGGTGATCTGATACTGATCAGCCTTGCAGGTAAAGGTGCTGGTTCCATCATCAAATGCATAGCTGTACGCACTGGGACAAGCATTTTTGAAGATTTTAGAATAGAAGGACGGTTTACAAGTTGTTGGATTGGCATACTCTCCGCTACAGCAATACTCAGGCATTTGAAAAGCCTCACAGGCGCTCTGGCACCCAATGACAGCCCCATCTCCCCCAACCATTTGAAGCTCTTTAGGACAACCTGCAGCAAGTGTTTTCCATTATCAAAAAACTTTAAGAGGCGTATCCTGCAATTGCGTTCAGAAGCCGTATGCTAGTGGCAATATTACATTAGCTAGATTCTACATCAAGCAATATTATATTGTTATGGACTGGGCTAAATGGGCAAATAATGAAAACAAACAGTGCATGATTTACTTTTTGATGCCTGCAACGAACTTTTACCTTCATTTTATGAACTTTTTCTGTAATGTTTTTACATTCTCTGTGTATATTTTCAGATATAAATAAATTTTTCGTTATTTTAGCCAAATCAGCTATTTCAACAAATTCAGCTACTTCAGCTCAGGCGATGAATAAAACCTTACCCATGTTGAGATTGGAAATGCAACCAGTGCTGTTGCACTGAACCCCTATAGGGGCCATTATCATTGGTAAGTTGTAGCCATCGACCAAGCTGATATCATAGAAATCTTTATCTTCCCAACCTCCGACAGTGATCTCAAAGAGAGAACAGGGAGGTTTGCCCCCCATCCCATTGCATTCAAGCTTTCCACCACAGTCCCCTGTTTCACAAGATCCAGCACCTGATGTGTCAAAAGTACATCCAGTTCTTGCCCAAATGCGGCCCGACCACTTTGGGGTACATGGAATGGAGATACTTTGGCCGGAGTTCAACTGAAATCCAGTTGTAGGTAGTGCAGGAGTTCCTGCACCCGCCAACGTGGCAGGCCATATTGTCTGTGGACAGCTATTGGTTATGATGAAACTGCATTCAAAAGAGTATGAAAACAACGTTGAGAAAAGTAGTGTAATGAGAATTGGTTTATGCGACATTATTATAAGGTATAAGGAACCCTAGCATAATATATTGGGATTTCTTCAGGCCTGTATGACTAATAGATTTCCACCCTATGGTGGAGGAATTGCCAAGTGAATAATTTCTGAACCTCTTATATTGCAACTTCAGGGAAGATTTTATAGCATTCAATTGATGATTATATTCAAAATCCATAATGTTCAGTTGCTTTGAGAAGTTCATCCGCCGTAAGAACACAATTTTGGTTTAGAATTTCTTTTTCCTTCCATCTTGGGTGGCCTCAACAAGAAACAATTCCTTCCTTTCTATTACCTTATCTTCATGGAGTAATGTATCTCAAAGAAAAATATCAGTACTTCGTAGTACTAAATATACCAATTGATCTTCTTAAAAGTAGATTGGTTTTCTATTTCGTTAAATCAGATAATGACAAAACTGAAGAGAATCATCCCACAACTCCGAACTGTTTTTATTATTTTACCAGCTTGCAGCCTAAAAAACTGTATTATTACCAGCTTGCAGCTATCAAATCAAAACTTATGTATTAGGTAAAGAATTTTAAAACCCACATCAAAACAAATTATTCCTTACTTTACCTGCAACTTCATGGATTAATGTATTTAAAAGCAAACTTATACTAGTAAAATTTAATATTTGTGATTACATTAATTGATCACCTTAGTAGATAGCTTTTCTACTTCCTTAAAACAATGAAGCTCTCATAGTAGTCCCAAAAGAAGTTGGGGTCGGCTAACATTAATCGACATATGAACTCCTACAACTCTATATTGCAATTATTTTATATACTGTGTTATACCATTTTGCAGCAATCAAATCAAATTTTATTTATTAGGAAAATATTTTTCAAACCGTAATCACAAGCAATTGGCTTTCAAAGTTAACTTCAAAGAATATTCTGTACCATGTTCTATGCCCATCAAATCTCTGAACTATAGAGAATCTGATAGAGCACAAAAATGTTGCCTTTTATATTTTAACACAAGAAAAGCTGCAGTAAAATAATTAAATGTGCTGAAGTCAGCAAGAATACTTTCAAGCCCTTTGAATGTGTTCAGCAAGACTCCAGGGATAAATTTCCCTACGTCCTGCTTTTCCACAACTTGGAATCTAGAGAAGCAAACTCCATGCTCAGATATCCACGATTATCTGATTTCACAAACGTGCAGCTTCATTGACTATATCACTATCTCTTTCCCAAAATGTCCTATTTGATCAAGTAATTTTTAATGTAATTTTCTAAGAGTCTGATACAAGTTTGCTGGTGATAAATTTAGTTAAACAACCCAGAAAACTTTCGAAGCATAAGTAAAATTAAGGACTTTAGTAGTTGTGCACTTGTGCCTTACCATGCAGTTTGATTTTGCAGAGATTTCAAGTTCATGTCCTATTTGATCAAGTAATTTTTAATGTAATTTTCTAAGAGTCTGATACATGTTTGCTGGTGATAAATTTAGTTAAACAACCCAGAAAACTTTCAAAGCATAAGTAAAATTAAGGACTTTAGTAGTTGTGCACTTGTGCCTTACCATGCAGTTTGATTTTGCAGAGATTTCAAGTTCTGTTCCAAAATTCTGGAATGAGTAATTTATTCGAGCTACTTCCCACAGATACTTGACAGTAGGAACTGGTCAGATGAAATAATCAAATTTAAGATCATTGCGAGCAGAATAAAACATATGGAATTGAATCTGTGGCACCATGATTCTAGGCTATAAGGACCAACTGATAGAAAAAGAAAACCTGAAAATCCCGGTAATCTGTTGGTTGAAGATGGTACTTATGATAGGAAGATTAGGCGATGGTAGAAGGTTTAGGAGCAGAACATGGTGTGCCTTTAATGAACAGGCCTCAACTTCAGTTGGCATGAATATGTTGATAAACACACAGCATGCCACATTTGAGACTTTTGAATTCTGGAAATGCATATTAGAGAAAAAACACCCTGCATGAAAAGAAAAATAAATAATTATAACAATCAGAACCTTATTCTCATATTCATTAATTAAAAAATCTCAGATTCTCATTAAGAAAATACAGAGAATATAAATAAACACATATATTAGGCTATCGATTTTCCAATTGTAGCCCTTCAATTCCTGCAAAAACAACACCATTTAATGCACCATTACATATAACCAGAAATGAGCTCAGCTTATATCCCTAAACCTGAAAAAACAGAAAGTCAAAGAAGTAAACATCAGTTTTAACTTGAATAAACTCAATAATGATATGAGCTAGACTTAAAATTGAGTGTCCATAAAAGAAGGCCACAACAATTTTAACATTTCCAACAACAATCCGGTCATAATAAGGCTTCTAGAAATAATGGTACCCTGTAATATTGTTACATATAAAGAAAATTAGTCAAGTCAAACAACTCCATTGCAGAGCAAGTCGAAAAATAGGACTTGGTGAGATGATGCTAACCAATACAAAATAAGAAAGCACGGTAAAGCTATTACATCAATAGTTGATAACATAATGAACAAAGAACTTCAATAACCTGATAAATCAGATATTGAGCTCTTAAGTTCCACTAGTGGAGCTCAAATGTGATAACAATAACTCCGGCTGCATGATAAAGTTAACTACCTAGTAAGTTATGGAAGGTACTTCAGTTCAATATAAGAGTCTCCTACAGACTTGGCATGATAAATCCAGTCTGCCACATAAGATGGCTTTATCAAAGTGTTTTTCGCATTATTGTCTCATGAGAGCAGTAAAACACTAAAAAACGGAAGTAGAATAAGCAGATGAAATCTAGCTCATGTCCATTCCATCTCCAACTTGGCTACAAATGGGAGTAACAGCGGAGAAAGATCTCTCAAACGGCGATGGATGGAATGTCGCATCCCGCCTACGCTTGAAAGCACAGCTGTCGGATGGTGAACTTTCAGCATCAAGCTTCCTCCGTATTCCTTTCACAGCCGTCTCTTCAGCTGGTGTTAGTGGAAAAATCTGCTTGCTCACTCTGCAAAGGGAGCTATGGTTGTCATACAAGATTCTCTGGTTACAGTTTTTGTCACAAATGTGAGTCAGCCCAGTTAGTCTGCATCTGTAAATGTTCCCACACACGTGTTCATTTTCACATTTCCAATCACATTTGTGAACCGGGTTCGGCCCATCATCTTGGCCCAGAATGCTTGACAGATAAATAACAGTTGTAGGAACAGCTACCATAGATTTTCCAAATACCTCCATTGTTTCAGTGAACATTCAAAGCCTGAATTCTTGGACCAATCCTGCACACTGGTTTCTCTTTCCTCAAATACTTCTGTAGACCCACACAATACAAGAAACCATCAACATTTGCTGGAAAGGACTAGTGCTCTATAATCATTACATATATTCTAACAGTTTCCTAGATTTATCACATCTGATTATCTGAAGACTAATTCATCACATCTGAAGCAAGAAGTACTGCTTAATAGAGAATACAGATATCAGAGCGCACATAGAAGGAGCAAACTATTGAAATATGTTAGCTACCCGTGACAATTAGCATCCATTGAGCACCCAGTGAATAGAATAACAGAAAGATCCACACTGTACTTCTTAATCACAATTTCCCTAAATAGAGAATGCAGATAGAATGACAAAGAGATCCAGCCACCACATCAAAGATATCAACTTTGTATCAATTACCAATCATATACAATCAAAACAACAAGAATTGAACCAATGTGCTCAAACATATTCCCCAAAATCATTTCTTCAATTGACTAATTTGGTTTTCTGTGAAACTATACCTAACATTGACTTCCCACACGAATTCAACTTACAATATAGCTAATGCATCATAGTTTTTTTCGCTGAACAAATATTTAAGCACAAAGAAAGGAATAAAAACAAATCTCAAATTCGCAATAATCATACACCAATAATCAGCGACTGCATATAATACACACGAATGAGATAAACAGTGATAAAAAAAAAATCTTTGAGGAAAGAAAAGCGAGAAGGAAGGTATAAGGGAACCATAAAGAAGAGACGACCAACCTGCCTAGCTCGAATCTTCAAGCTCTACCTATCTGGCCTCCTACCTCTAGCCTCTTCTCTCTATCCCTCTCTATCTCTCCTAGTGAGAAGCTATAAACGGGAAGAGGGGGACAAGGAGAGTGCAGTATTTATAGGGGGGAGAGTGAGAACTAAAGATAAGGGCGCGATCCGGTTCTCGTGTACCAAGCCGTTGGGGGGTTGGAATGTAAATGCATACGGAATGAAAGTGAAATTCCGCTGAAATGCGTGGCCATTTTTGTCTTGTGCGACTCCTCCCGGTCTTCTCTCGCTACAAAAGTCGTCTCCGCCATCGTCTACGATCGCGCGAAGAAGACGGAAATGCTCTTTCTTATCACGTGCCCCCCCTCCTCAATTTTTGTGTGTGATGAAAAAGTATACTTTGTTGTGAAATGAAGAAGATGAAGAACAGATTTAAGAGATAGATATATTGATAACAAGCTCTAAATAACTTCTTCTTAATATCTGAGAATTTCTGAGTTTCTGAATTGCTTGAATTACATTTACAAAGGATTCATCACCCTATTTATACTAGTAGACTAAGAGATGAATCATCAAAGAATGATTCTACATAATCTGTTGGCAACACTAAACCTAGCCATCTGTCTATTACAAGGATTGAACTTGGATTAGTGTCCTGATGACAAGGATGGACATTCACACATGTCATTTTGATGATTTTACAACACTCCCCCTTGAATGTTCATCCTGGAATAGGTATTTGGTATTTTAAAAACTTATTGTGAAAATCAGTGTGAAAATTAAGGGGTAAAGATTACGGCATATAATGTCGTTGTATTTGGATATACTGTCTCGTTAAAAACCTTATCAGGAAAAACCCAGTGGGATAAAAACCTGATGAAGGGAAAAAGAGTGCAGTGCATTCAAATACTCCCCCTGGAATTAACATAAATTTTGAAGGCGGCGCATGCCGATTTTCTGTACAAGTTCAACGAACTTCTTCGGGGGTAAAGATTTGGTGAAGAGATCAGCTGGATTTTCACTGGATCTGATTTGCTGAACGTTGATCGTCCCTTCTTTATCAAGGTCGTGAGTAGAGAAAAATTTTGGAGATATATGCTTCGTTCTATCTCCTTTGATGTAGCCTTCTTTAATTTGAGCTATGCACGCAGTGTTGTCTTCGTAGATCACAGTAGGGTAAACAGTAATAGGCTTCATACCGCATTCATTCTGGATGTGTTGAATCATAGATCGCAGCCATACACATTCTCTTCCGGTTTCATATAGTGCAATTAACTCCGAATGATTTGATGATGTAGCTGTCAACGTCTGTTTCATAGATCTCCACGAGATTGCGGTATTACCATAAGTAAATACGTACCCGGTTTGTGATTTTGCCTTTTGAGGATCTGATAAATATCCAGCGTCTGCATATCCGATTAAAGAAGCTTTGGCATCTTTGTGGTAGAATAGGCCGAGATCAACTGTACCACGGAGATAACGGAATATGTGCTTGATCCCGTTCCAATGACGTCTTGTTGGACATGAGCTGTACCTAGCTAATAAATTTACAGAAAATGCAATATCTGGTCTAGTATTATTAGCTAAATACATTAAAGCTCCAATAGCACTCAGATATGGTACTTCGGGACCGAGTATATCTTCGTCGTCATCTCGGGGACGGAATGGATCATCGTGTATGTTGAGAGATCGAATAACCATTGGTGAAGTCAAAGGATGAGCTTTGTCCATATAGAATCTCTTCAACACTTTCTCAGTGTAATTGGATTGGTGGATGAAAATTCCATTTTTCAAATGCTCAATTTGAAGTCCGAGACAAAATTTGGTTCTCCCGAGATCTTTCATTTCAAATTCTTTCATAAGATATTTTGCAGTATTTTCAATTTCGTCGGGAGTTCCAATAATGTTTAAGTCATCAACATATACTGCAATTATGGCGAATCCAGAATTTGATCGCCGAATGAAAACACATGGACTAATTGGATCATTCTTATATCCTTCTTTGAAAAGGTATTCACTGAGACGATTATACCACATTCGTCCAGATTGTTTTAGTCCATACAATGACTTTTGTAATTTAATGGAAAACATGTCTCGAGGTTTCGAGCTATAAGCTTCAGGCATTTTAAATCCACCGGGAACTTTCATGTAAATGTCTATATCAAGTGAACCATATAGATAGGCGGTCACTACATCCATTAGGCGCATTTGCAGCCTTTCAAAAACAGACATGCCAATGAGAAACCTTAATGTAGTTGCATCAACTACTGGAGAATAGGTTTCTTCATAATCGATTCCCGGCATTTGAGAAAAACCTTGGGCAACAAGTCGGGCTTTATATCTAACAATTTCATTTCTCTCATTGCGTTTACGCACAAATACCCATTTAAAACCCACAGGTTTTACGCCTTTTGGCGTAGGGACTATCGGTCCAAAAACATCACGTTTTTCAAGTGATTTTAATTCAGCCTGAATAGCTTCATTCCATTTTGGCCAATCGTGTCGTTTCCGACATTCTTCAATTGATGTTGGCTCATTGTCATTGCTTTCATTCATAACATTTGTGGCAACGGCATAGACAAATATCTCATTAATACCAAAATCTTTTCGATTCCATTGCATTCCAGTAGAAACGTAATTTATTGAAATTTCATAATTATCAACGTTTCTATCAGTATCTGGAATATCTTCCTCATTTAAGGAAGTTGAATCATTATTTGAGATGTTTGTTTTGTCAATATCATTTTCTATGCCAGTATTTACAAATTGTTCATTTTCTTGTTCAGAAGGATGAACATCTTTGGCATCACAGATCAATTCCTGCCTTTTAGTTCTTCTTGGTTTTATGTCTTTTGATCCAAGGGGCCTGCCACGCCTTTTGCGTATAGAAGAATCATTTGCAAGAGATTTTTCAAAATTCTCTGCTGGAATTTCGATTCTGGCAGGGGCATTCATAGCAGGAATATGTGACTTTGTCACTTTCTTTGTATCTGTGAATGCATCAGGCAACTGATTTGCAACATTTTGTAAATGGATTATCTTTTGCACCTCTTGCTCACATATATTTGATCTAGAATCAAGGTGTGACAATCCTCGTGCTGATAACGTGTTGTGAAATGAAGAAGATGAAGAACAGATTTAAGAGATAGATATATTGATAACAAGCTCTAAATAACTTCTTCTTAATATCTGAGAATTTCTGAGTTTCTGAATTGCTTGAATTACATTTACAAAGGATTCATCACCCTATTTATACTAGTAGACTAAGAGATGAATCATCAAAGAATGATTCTACATAATCTGTTGGCAACACTAAACCTAGCCATCTGTCTATTACAAGGATTGAACTTGGATTAGTGTCCTGATGACAAGGATGGACATTCACACATGTCATTTTGATGATTTTACAACATACTTCTATTAAACAATTTTTTATGTGTGTATGTCTACAAGTAATCCTGAATTTAGTACTTTTGTTTCAAGATAGGAGATCAAATTGCCTTAAAATGCATATATTCTTGCTTTGTAAATTTCTTCTTTGACATAATTGAAAAGTGAAGTTGAATTACTTCTGGTTATCTTTTCAATTGAGAATGAATTTGATTTCACAATGACATGGTTTATACATCAATCTAAAGAATGAAAAGTTTCTAAATTGTATAAATAATGATTTCTTACACATAAACAACAATAACCAAACAGTAGCAGTCTGTTTAAAAGTATCCTGAAGAACTTTTCAAAGTTTAGTGTTGCGACTTGTGAGTGCATGTTGAGTTGTTCTGTGAAAGTTATTTCTCATATATAAAATTCTAAAGAACATATATAAAGGACAGTAATGGAGATTTCAAAAGTACTTCTTTGATATGAATTCAGAACACATATAAAGGAAAAGCTGCAATTTTTCTTCTCTTGCATTTACTATATTCTGAATGTTAAGTTTTGATTAAAGAACTCCAAAAAATTACTGAAACCCTTGGTTAGTTAATCTGTTAACATGTGGAAGCTTTTTAATATATCTGATTTCCCTGGATTCTTAAAGCTTTTAACTAAAGAGTTTGATGACACGGGATTGATAAGGTCATAAGACAAAACTGTTCGTGTTTGGAGGCTTGCAACAGCCCAATCAGTTGGAGAACTGATTCTAAAAAGGGCATTTAGTAAACTGAGGTGCGGGCAGTTGGTGATTAAGAAAATTCAGTTCCACCAACCAGTAAGTTACCTTGCTGATTTGATAATGTTAATGAAACTTAACATTCCCACTGAAATGGTTGAACGAAGAAAGACTCCTTCGGCAATGGCTACCAATATTAAGAACATTGAATTGAAAATAGAAGGATAAAGTGAACCTCTCTTTGCTACTACTCATGAAATTAAGCAAAATGTTGTTATTGTAGCTAATGCACCCTACAACAATTGGCAAGGACAATCAGAGAGTTTTTTAAAATCTTTTTAATCTTATAAATAATGTTACATAACTATTGTTAAAACATCGCACGCCCTTCTAACATATTTTTACAAACTCTTATTTAAGATCATGAGCTATTATCACATCTTGTTGTTCTTTTATGCTGAACCTTTATTCTTAAACATGAGTATTTCAGATTTAAATAATGAACCATCTAATCCTTGTAAGTTTGAATAATAAAGCATTGTGAGATCGATTTGTTCTAATTAGACGTGATCATGAATAAGTTAAACCATCACACACCAAGCAAATATAAATTATAAACTCATACTTCCTCCGTTCCCTTTTAATTGCAACAGTCAACATTTCACGTTTGGCAACGCACAAGTTTGACCATTAATATCTTTCATTCCTTATTAGTAAAAAATTTAAAAAATTCATATTTTGAAATTTTACAATGAGAAGAATTTAATAATATTTTTGAAAAAAATTAATTTATAATACATTAATGAATAAAATATAGTCAAAGTAGAATATGTGAATAGTGCAAAAAGTCCAATGTTGCGATTAAAAGAGAACGGAGGATAGTATATAACTCTTTTGAAGTTTGTTAAGCTAAGTTTAATCAGTGTGTCATCAAACAACACAAAAACTTAAGGATTTTTCCTAACAAATTCATGTAGAGAGCTCAAACAACTTCTTATATTGGGGTTGACCTTTTAATATGATACTTAGGGTCTTAAAATATACTCCGTATATGAATAGAGAAAGACAAAAAAAATTAAATTGAGGATCGTAATTAGTATTTAGTCGCAATCTCATCCAATTTTCAAGAGACTTTTGTTCTATTTATCAAAACAACATTCAAAAACACAAATTGAAAAGAAACATAGTGAGAAGAATGGCGGTTCAGGAGACATCACACAAAATAATTTAACTTCCCTTGAAATCTTAAACTTACAAAGAAAATTACACTAAATTAAACTAAAATCACTAGTAATTGCAATTTTATGTATTGATATTTATTTTAGAGGCTATATTATTTATGTTAGAGGTTTCTAGTCTAGCGGTCTGTCCCTCAAAGTAGGGTTTGAGCAATTCCTCCGATTCTGTGCGGTGACGAGAGTGATCAGAAGGCAAGCAGCGCGATGGAGGCTTTTCCGCAGGTGTATACGCTGGGGAGCGGTGGAGTCCATTCTCAGACGGAGGGGGCTCTTCATGGTGAGGGAGGAGAACCCTTGTTAACAGTCGGTGAAGGAAGTGTGGAGCTGCACGGGCTTCAAATAGGCCAGACTTCGATCAACAATGGAGGATCAATTAGAGTTGTACCAATGGTACGGCCTCCTCCCGAACCACCGCCATGGGTTGTGCGAGATTCTAGAGTACATGAAAGTTTTGTGATGAGTTTTCATTATTTTGTCATTTGGTTTCTTGTTATCGTCTATGTTGTTAGATTTGTCAGTTTATTTGGGAATTTAGCCTTGTTTGATGTCATTGAGCTTGTTTGGATCTATGAGAATATGGATGGTTGTGTTAATCCCGTTACATGGTTAGCGATTCGTGTTGCTCTTCCAGGGGTGAACGTTTCTAAGGCTCATCATTGGGTTTATAGTCGTAGTTGTTGGAGTCTAGTTGGTGTCAGATTTGTTTTTCCTTTGATTGATGTCATGATCCTGCAACTTATGATATGAATAGAGGCTAGTTTTTGTTCAAAAAAAATTCTTTCTGTTAGAAAAATATCTTCCCATTTTCCTTTTTCGTCCGTAATGAAAAAATAATACACTATTACAACTATTTTTTATATGTTATATTCTTTGTGTTGGAAAAATATTTTCTCAACATACCCTCAATAATTTTGAAAATATTACACTATTACAACTATTTTTTTGGATTTATCTTACATTCCATCATATTATTCCACTATCCCCATCATACTTTCAATAATTTATATCTCTTCTTACTATTCTTGATCTACCTACTTTTGAAATGAGTAGATTTTTAAGTTATGGAGGGAGTATTTAGTAAAACAGAGGTTGTGAATAGAATTTCTCTTCCACGTGTGATGGTTCGATCATTCACACAGCCTAGCCCAACAAGTCCTCAAACTAGCTTAGCTCAGGAGAGTATCATCCTTATCAAGGTGTGAATCTCGTCTAGATCACCAATCTGTAAAACGTGTTACACTTTAGAAAGAGCACCTTATATCAAAAGTCCAAACTTCCACGTGTTACACTTACCAAAGTCCAAACCACAAACCAATCGAGGATAGTGTCTGTTTAGTACTCGAAATTGCATAAAAAGGGTCAAATAAGTCCTTATATAGGAGGTTATGTCCCGCTATCGCCATTTGGGGCAGCTACCGGTGAAATTTTTTGACGAAGTTTTTTGAGCATCTTATTCATAAAGTCTAGTTTACTGATACCAAATTTCAGCTAAAATTCCAATCAGTAAGACATTCAAATGAATTTTGAAGAAAACTGCGCAATTAAAAACGCAATTATCTTCAAGAATTCATTTCAATGCCTTCCTGATTGGAGTTTTAGCTGAAATTTGGTATGAGTAAACTAGACTTCATGAATAAGATGCTCAAAACATTTCATCAAAAAATTCCACTGGAAACCATTCCAAAAGGCGACAGCCAGATAGTAAGGACTTATTTGACCCTTTTTATGTAACTTCGAGTACCAAACTGACACTTTCCTCCAAACCAATCACATCTAATGATAAAGTACGTTGAACACGTCACATAAAAAGATGAACTTAACTACTCTGTCTATATTGTGAAGCTTATTATTAAGCTCCACCGTGTAATATAATGATGGATCATCAATTCCAGCTCACATATAATACTAGGGAGTATTTGTTGTTCCTATCATTTCTCTCTATAATTTTTCATAAGGTCTCTCTATAATTCTCTCTCTATTTCTCTTTCGAATATTTTGAAAGAGACATTTTTTATTATCGGCTTTCAAATTTCCCACATTTAGAATGTTTTTTATGATCCACGTGTCGATGCTTGCGCTCCCCTAATCCGAGAGTCTATTGACTAACCTCCGAAGTCTCTAGACAGGTAAATCCAGATCTGATCATAGTCAACCTTCGTCGGTACTGGTTCTACAGGACGAATCCCGCATGACTTCCTTGCAACTGAATCCAGAAGGGTACGGTCCTCCTAATGTACATGGCTTCCTTTCAACTGAATCCAGAACAGTGCTCCTACTGTACATGGCTTCCTTTCAACTGAATCCAGAGGGTCCTCCCACCACGCGAACTCGAGCTTGATCTCCATCATCTCGCTTCTTAGCCACTGATCAACTCCGTGAAGGTAGGAAGAATCATTGGGAGCAAGACCTCGCTCCCTCATCTCCCCTAAAAGTGTCTAGCGGGTTTCGAACTTGAGACCTCACACTAGACAAGGTACCTCACATCCAGCGGGCTGGAATGCTTGATTTTTAGGATATTTTCTTTTGGACTATTTTCAGTCCCAGACCAGATCAGATTATACCAGACCAAACTAGATCAGACCAGGCCAGACTTCCATAATTATAAATTTCACAGAGACCAGACATTTACCAGATCAGTTCAGACCAAACCAGATCAGACCAGATCAGATCAGGCAATCAAATTTCAGTCCAAAAGGAAACATCCTTAGTCCATTGATTTTTACAGCCGACACTTTTGCTCATTCAATTATTATCATGGTGACGCTTTTAGTTTTCCATTTTTATTATGAAAACAAAGAGGAAGAGACAGAAAATGTCATTATAATAAAGTGAGAAGACTAAAAATGTCATACAATACAAGTCGAATGATTATACTCCCTCCGTCCCAAAATGGTTGGCCAATGTTGACTTGCACGTGGATTAATAAAGTAAAAACTATGTGGTTGAAATTTGTGCAGAGGAGAGAGAATTAACTTTAGCCACATATTCCTTACTTTAAATGGAAATGACCAACCTTTTTGGGACGGCTAAAAAAGGAAATTTGGTCAATGAAAATTTTTAGACAAGAATCAAAAGTGTTCGTGTTAAATAGTTGAAGGACTGGAATGAAAAAGTTTAAAATGGAATACGAAAAATGTCACTGTAAGGGAACTAAAGGAGTGTTTGCGGTTGCTTAAAAAAAGCGCTTTTCAGCTTTTGGCTTAAAAAAACCTGAGAAAAGTGTTTTCAAATGACAGCTTGTGCTTAAATTAATCACTTAAAAGCTAAAAGCTGGAAGCAGGTAGAAGGATGCTTTAAACTGCTTTTCACTTTTTCTATTACACAAAAAGTACTTATTTTACCAAGCACTAGCAACTTTTACTTTTTCAGAATCACTTTTTTCTCAAACACTACCACTTTTACTATTAATCACTTTTTCCAAAATCACTTAAAAAATCACTTTTTTAAAGTTGAAGCAATTGCAAACACTCCCTAATTGTGACAAAAAACTCCATTGAGATGCAAAAAGGTCACCTGGTAAAATGAGAATTTCGAAATTTTACAATTACTCAAGGTCTAATAAGAGCATCTCTAATAGTTCCTTTTGATGATTTGCTTGTAATTTTAAAGCTAAGAACTTACTGATGGAGTATATGGCCCAGGAGCCCCCGGCCCATAGACTCCTATTTCTCCTGCACAAGTCCATTGGGCCCAGAGAACAACTCAGGCCCAAAGGCGGCGGCCCAAGCCTCAAAATAGCCCAGAATACACACTGGGGTGCCTTCGGCCTCCTTGGCCGAAGGCTCCAAAACTCACGGGATAGCCTTCTCTGACATAAGAAGCTACTGGGAGAAAACGGCGGAAAACATGAGCCTTCGGCATTACCGAGCCCTTGGCATCAGGGAAGCCTTCGGCTGAACCTAGCCTTGGTCACACGGAGCCCTCGGCTACACAAGGAGCCTTCGGCTAACTGCTCAATCATCGAAGATTCCCTTTGGAGACAAGCAACCACCGCATTTAATGCGACGTCACATCCACCAACCGCATTCAATGCGGTGAACATGCCACTGCCGGTGCCACCCGATTGATGTGACCCTTCGGCCGTTGGATTACTGAAACGTGTACACTCATCGCATTTATTGCTGCTATAAATAGCAGCCCTTATTCTCCTTGTAAACCACGCTGAGTTCATTTAATAAAATCGACTCTCTCTCCTCCTATTTACTCTGACTTCTCTCTAGTTATTCCCGCAATAACCCCTCGGATAGGATACCCCCCGGGTAGACTATCCATCATTTGGTGCTCTCGTTGAGAGGTCTGAACAATCGAGTAAGAAACCCTCCCCCTCTACCAAACTCAAAACATCCATCAAAAATGGGAAGAACAACTCGCGCCCAATCCAAAACCCTTGAGGAAAACCACGTAGCCCCCGGCGAAACCAACGGGGCTGAGGCCTCCAACAGGCTCTTAGTACCCGAGGGTGGTATCATCCTCGAATTGGAGCAGGCTACTGCTGACCTCCGTCAGCAACTACAGAAGAATGCCCCCGATGCCCGCATTGGCCTTGATAATCGAAGGAGGGATCGGAGTGAGAACCAAGTTCCCCCTCTGGCCCCGGCCATCGATCTTCAGGCTGCCTTTGCGGCCTTTGTTCAAAACATGGCTCTCAATTCTGGAGCCCTCGTCTCTCAAGCACCCCTTCAGCCCTATGCTGGAGGAAATGTTATCCAACTGCCGCCACTCCCTCCTCTGTTCAACAATCCTCCCCCGGGGATCGGCAACGCCGAGAGGGTCATGGCGCAGGATACCGCCTCCCAGGAGGCCCAATCCAGGGATAAGCGCCCCACGATGAAGGAAAAGCCCCGAACTTCTGTGCTTGAGAGGTTGGGGGAGTTCCCGGACGCCGAGGGGTCCAAGACCGCCTCGGCAAGCAGGAATTCAGCAGGCCCCAGGAGAGTGGAGCCTCCGCTTCGGGAGCCGAGGGCGTGCCTCCCCCCCGAAGCAAAGGCAAAGCCCTCCTCCATGCCGATGACGCCAGGCACCAAATCAATCAGGCCCAATCATTCCAGGCCAACTCCCAAGGGGTTGCCCCGAAGGATCCCAAGGACGAAATCATCGAGGCCCTACTCCGTCAACTTGAGGAGAATCGTCAGGCGCCCCCGACGGCTTCTACAGCAAGGCCAGATCTGGAGTACGCTGACCTCTGGACGCAGGTGGAAGAAATGAAGCGTAAACTCGCCGAAGGCTCAGGCGAGCCCCTCATTCAGCTCCGTACTAGGACGCCTTTCACCCCAAGGGTGCTGGCGGCCAAAATCCCCCACAAATATCGGGGGCAACCAATCACGCCGTATGAGGGGAAGACGGATCCCCAAGAGCACTATAGCCGTTATCAAAATAGCATGATGATGATGGGGGCGTCGGATGAATACTTATGCCGTTGGTTCCTTTCCACCTTGGAGGGGCCGGCATACGAGTGGTTCAACCGATTGCCCGAAGGCAGCATCGATTCTTGGCAGGAACTTGCCCACCGCTTCCTTACGCAATTTGCTGGGAGACATCGCTCGAAGAAACACTTCTCCCACCTTCTGAACGTGAGGCAGTAGAAGGAGGAAACCCTTCGGGGTTTCCTGGAACGCTGGAGGCAGGCCTCCCTCGAGGTCGAAGGCGCCGATGACAGGACTCTGATGGCTCTCTTCCACACCGTCCTCCGCAACGGCAACTTCTCCCGGAGCCTTATTACTAATCCCCCCGCGATTATACAAAAGCCCTTCAGCGGGGGGACCGATACGCCGAAGCAGAGGAAATCGAGAAGGATCGCCGCAACACAGACCCTTCTCAGAAGAACGAAGGCAGGAATCGGCCCGGAGGACCTCCCCCTCCGGTGAACAGAGAGGCACATTACAACGATCGCTCCCGAGGTGGCCAAGCCAGACCCGGGGGCGGTTACAAGAACAATCCGAAGGCGTGGGCGCAACCTGTCCTCCTTGAGCACCCACGCACTCCACTGACGCATCCCGTCAGCGTCATTTTGGATCACGCAGAAGAGCGAGGGCTCGTGGAGCGAGACTCCCGTACACCCCTCGAGATTTATGCCATCGGCCCTGATGAGCCCTATTGCCGCTTCCACCGCCACCATGGACACAAAACCGACGACTGCCATCAACTAAAAACCGCCATCGAGAGGCTGATACAGGCGGGCCACCTGTCTCAGTTTATCAGGGGCCCTCCTCCCCAGGGCCCCCCTCATCATCAGGGTCCTCCGCCGAAGGCAAACAAGTGGGTGAACCCCAACACCATTCCCTTGGGAAACCCACAGGGGAAGAAACGTGAAATCGGGGGCCTCGATGACGAGGGAGAGGGCTCCCATCAACAATACAAGCGCCATATTCATATGATCAACGGCGGCAACACCGGAGGCGATTCAACAAGCCAAAGGAAGAAGTGGGCTCAATCCCTTTACGTTGGGGAGGTCAACCACATACCCCCGACTAAGAAGCCGAGGGGGGAACCCATCTTCTTCACGGATGCGGACCTCCCCTCGGGATCTCTGCCGCAAAGGGATGCCCTCGTCATCCGCGCGGAGATCAATGACGCCATCATCCTCCGGACTTACGTTGACACGGGAAGTTCTGTCAACGTCATGTATCTCAGCACTTTTCAAGAGTTGGGACTCGGCAGGGGATCCCTTCCGCACATCAACACCCCCCCTCTCCGGATTTACGGGGGACAGTATAGACGCCGACGGCGTCATCACCCTCATGGTTGAATTCGGCGACGGGTCCCATAGAGCCAAGCTCGAAGTGGAATTCGTCGTCGTCAACCTCGACTGCGCACACAACATCATCCTCGGCCGGCCTGCCCTCGAGGATTTGGAGGCCGTCGTCTCTATGAGGCATCTCTGCCTCAAGTTCCCCACACCCACCGGCATCGGCTACTCGAGGGGGAATCGAAAGCTCTCCAGGGCCTGCTACCTTCAGCTTACCAAGAAGGTTAGTAAAACTGAATTTCGTGTTGACACCATCACCACCAAGGCCTTGGAGGAAGAAGAAGGCAGGCCAAGGGCTGAGCCCGCCGAGGAGACTGAAGACTTGATACTCGATCCGGCCAAGCCGGAGAGGGTCCTGAAGATTGGAGCCAAGCTCCCCGAAGACCTGAAAGCTGGCATCACCAAAGCCCTCCGCGCCTACTCCATTGTTTTTGCATGGGGGCCGGAGGATATGCCAGGAATTGACCGAAGGGTTATTACCCACCGCCTGGCGGTGGACCCTTCGGCCAAACCAGTGCAGCAGCGGAGAAGACCCCTCTCGGCCGAGAGAAGGTAGTTTGTGAAGAAAGAGGTGGCCATGCTCCTCTCTATCAAACACATCAGGGAGGTGAAATACCCTTCTTGATTGGCAAACGTAGTCCTCGCACAAAAGCCCCCTACCTTCCGCATGTGCGTGGACTACACAGATCTGAATAAGGCATGCCCTATGGACCCCTTCCCTCTGCCAAACATTGATCAACTGGTAGATGAGACCGCGGGATGCGAGATCATGTCATTCCTCGACGCATTCCGCGGATATCATCAAATCTACATGCATGAGGAAGACGCTGAAAAAACTGCCTTCATGACACCCGAAGGCATCTTCTGTTATCTTGTGATGGCCTTCGGCCTCAAGAACTCAGGCGCCACCTACACCCGCATGGTGGCTAGGGTCTTTCAAGCTGTCCTAGGACGCACCATGGAGGCTTACGTTGACGACATGATCGTCAAAAGCAAGAAGGCAAGCACCCACGCCGACAACCTCCGGGAAATCTTTGCCATCATGCAAAAATTCAATCTCCGGCTAAATCCGAAGAAGTGCACCTTCGGCGTGCAAGGAGGGAAGTTCTTAGGCTACATGGTCAGCCGAAGGGGTATTGAGGCCAACCCCGAGAAAATTCAGGTCATCATCAATATGGAGCCTCCACGCAACGTCAAAGAAGTTCAACGGTTGACGGGTCGCTTGGCAGCCCTCAACCGTTTCCTCTCCAAATCAGCCGAGAGGGCCCTCCCCTTCTTCCAAATCATGAGGAAGACAGCGGGTTTTCAATGGACATCTGAATGTCAAGAGGCCTTCGACGAACTCAAGGAGTACCTCTCTTCTCCCCCAGTGCTCTCCAAACCAAAGGTGGGGGAGACTTTGTACTTATACCTTGGCGTTAGCCCTGATGCCATCAGCTCAGTACTAATCCGGGAGGAGGACGGCGTTCAACACACCATCTTCTACGTCAGCAAAACCCTCCGGGAGGCCGAGCTCAGGTATTCTCCCGTCGAGAAGACGGTGCTAGCTATCGTTTGGACCGTCAAAAAGCTTGGCCACTACTTTGAAGCTCATCCGGTCCAAGTGCTCACACATCAACCCCTCGGCGCCCTCATGAGAAGCCCCACAAGTTCTTCCCGAATGGTGAAATGGGCCATCTTCCTTAGCCAATACAACATAGACATTCGTCCGAGGCCTGCCATCAAGGGCCAAGCCCTGGCAGATTTCGTAACGGAATGCACCGCGAGATCAGCGGTGGATGAAGAGCCTTCGGCACCTCTTGATGAGTGGTGGACACTCTATACCGATGGCTCCTCGGCCACCAAAGCATGCGGAGGGGGAGTAGTTCTCATCACACCCGAGGGCTTCCGCGCCTATTATGCCATCCGCTTCTCATTCAAGGTCTCCAACAACGAGGCCGAGTATGAGGCCCTCCTCTGCGGCCTTCGGCTGGCAGCAAATCTGAAGGCTAGAATGATCCACGTCAAGTGTGATTCCAAACTTGTCGTGGGTCAAATTTCTGGGGAGTACGAAGCCAAAGAAGGGAGGATGAAACAATACAAAGAAGCGGCCAAGGAATTGCTCAAGGTATTTGAAGCACATTCTCTTACCCAAATACCGAGGGCTCAAAACTCTGAGGCCGACATTCTATCCAAGCTCTCGGATGAATCCCCCGAGCACCTCTCAAAAATTGCAAGAATTGAGGAACTCAGCCTCTCAAGCATCCATGCGAGCCCCGTCATGGATATTCACCTAAGGCCAGAGGATTGGATCTCCGACATCATCACCTTCATCGCCACAGGGCAACTACCCCAAGACGAAGCCCGCGCCAAGTTGACAAAACTGAGGGCTCCTAGCTACACCCTCGAGAATGGGAGGCTTTACAAAAGATCTTACAACGGCACCCTCCTTCGGTGCCTTCATCAAGATGAAGCCGAAGTCGCTATGGAGGAAGTACACAGTGGCACTTGCTCAGCTCACCAGGGACCCTTCTCCATGTCCCGAAGGCTCATAGTTCAAGGGTACTTCTGGCCCACGATGGCTAGAGATTGTGCGGACCTAGCCCGGAGGTGCACCGCTTGCCAACACTTTCAGAAGGCTCCCGGCAGACCAGCGGTCAACTATGCCCCCATCAGCACCGCTATACCCTTCTCCAGATGGGGGATTGACTTAGTAGGCCCTCTGCCGAGGGGTACCTCCAACAACAGGTATATCATTGTGGCCATTGACTACTTCACCAAATGGGTAGAGGCCGAGCCCCTCGCCAGCATCACTGAAGCCCGGTGCCGCCACTTTGTTCTCAAAAATATTCTCACAAGATTTGGCGTCCCCCAACAAATCATCTCCGACAACGGGACTCAATTCGAGGCAGCCCCCTTCTGTGCCCTCCTTGAGGCTTGGGGCATCAAGCACACATTCTCTTCCGTTGCCTACCCTCAGGGCAACGCACAAGTAGAAAATGCCAACCGCACTCTCCTCGAAGGGTTGAAGAAGAAGCTGGAAGCCGAAGGGGGAGGCTGGGTAGAAGAGCTTCACAACATCTTATGGGCCTACCGCACCACCCCTCGGCGCGCAACAGGCGAAACACCCTTCTCCCTATGCTATGGCTTCGAGGCTAAGGCTCCAACAGAGGTTACCCTTCCTACCCGAAGGGTGGAGCAATATGAACCCGAGGTCAACGACGCCAACATGGCCCTCGACCTTAATCTCATCTCAGAACGCCGAGAGCAAGCCTTCCTCAGGGCTGAGAACTATAGAAGACAGGTCAAAGGCTACATCAACGCCAAGGTCCGCTCCCGGGAATTTCAGGTGGGTGACTACGTCCTCCGACGAAGGGAGGCCAGCCTACCCACCGAAGGAGGAAAAATGGCGCCTAAGTTTGAAGGCCCCTACATCATCTCAACCATCATCAAACCAGGAACGTACAAGCTAAAACGTCCCAATGGGACGGAGGTCCCTAGACATTGGAATGTGCACCACCTTGTCAAATTCTATCAATAAAACATGAGTGGCCAAGCCCTCACCCTCAACAAATGTAATATATGGCCCGAGGCCCCATCCGTTTGAAAGAATGATCAAAAGGTCAATCCTTCATCACCTACATATCGTACAAGCGGCCCAAGGCCCCCTTCTCTCCTACAATTGAGTGGTCGAGCCCTCATCTCTTCACCAAAATAGGCCCAAGGCCTCTTCCTCTCATGAGTGGGAACAACAATTTAGGTACCAAGTACCAAGTGTATGGGTCACCCCCATCACTCTTTGAAAAACACCAAGTGTTTTCTCACTAAGCCGTACCCCACGAGGACGCAATCATGCATACATTATGCATGCTTATACATACTCTCCTAAAAAAAAAACGTGGGTGCAACACCCCTCGGCTCCGGCTGGCACCAAGTGCCCCCGGCTATTTGTGTTCCACACACAAATAAAACCCTTCCCAGGAACGCTTTCCGCGCCATCCCCCAAGGGGAGGCAGGCAACGGACCATGTCCCGGGCCCAGGATTCGACTTCCACAAACGAAACGCTCCCCGCGCTATCCCCCAAGGGGATGCAGGCAACAGACCATGTCTCGGGCTGAGGGGACGATTTTCAAAACCGAGGCGCTTTCCGTGCTATCTCCCAAGGGGAAGCAGGCAACAGACGATGTCTCGGGCCGAGGAAACGACCCTCAAACCCTTCGGGATATCGGAAGGTCATTCCCGAAGGGGGAGCCAACGGTTTATTCTGTCGCCTCCCGTATAGGCCAAACCTTTCCTAGAAACCAAGTTTCTAGATGCCTCTCCTACATCATTAAAATAAAAAAAAGAAATGTGTAGGGGGGAAGGAACTCCCTGGATACTATTCTCCCCGGAGGCTCAACTATTCGGATATATAATCCCGAAGGCTCCTACAAAGGCACAAGAAAATCTCTCAACAACAAGTCATCTGGCTACATAGCCGAAGTCTTCACTACATGAAGCCTGGGAGTACAAGAATTCCCCCAGGGGCCCAAGATGAAGGCTCACTAGCAAAACTTCAACAACAATTGGCTAAGTCTGAAACCGGGAGGAAGCAAATCAACTATGCTTCATATCGAAAGCTACACGGAGTTCTAAGGCAAACTAAACCTATACCTACACAAACCAGAGGATTCACACCGAAGGCAGAATGTCACCAGGCTCATTCGACAAAAAAAAACAAACAAATTTTTCTAAGGCCGCATATTAGCACCCGTCGGAGGACACTCATCAAACCTAAGGCTGCTCACAATATTTACACTTTGGATTTCACCAAGTCCATAAGCTTGGGTCCCCTCGGCGAGGCTATACACACCGGAAGCTCGAACAACTCTCACGCTCGAAGGTTCCCTGCAGCATATATTGAAACTTCGTGAAAAAATGGCTAAGTCCACAAATGGGGACCCTTTGGGGGGCAATTCTTCACAAGTGGCACTATGACCCGAAGGCTAAACAACTGCTGGTGGCCTAGGATGAGACTAGCTTGGAAAACTTCCTACGTTTGATTCAATCCAGCCCTCGATCATACAAATACTACAACCGGAGGCTTGTGCGAGGTTAAGCTTAGAAAATTTTCTAAGTCCACAAACTCGTGGTCTTCGATCAGACACATGAGACAAAGGGAAAAGCATACAATCATACACAGAAGCAAGTAAGCAAATGCCGAAGACATTACAGAAAGTAATCAGAAGCATTCATATCAAAAGACCGGAGGCGAAGCATTCACCACGGGGAAGAAACAATGTTAAGAGTACAAAAGATATCCATTACAATGTCAGGCCGGAGCCGAAAGCTATTACAAACCACTGCAAAACTTTAATTGGAAAATTCCTAAGTCTAAGCTTCCTCCACGACGTCTCCTTTCGGCTTCGAGGAGGCATCTTCCTCGGCTCCGTCATCATCAGAATCACATTTGGCTAGCTCTGAGTCCTCGAGCAATTGCCTCTCTTCGCCCTCAGGTAGGGGGATTCTCACGTCGGGAAGAAGAGGGGGAAGGCCATAGTTCTCCGGGTTGAAATCCTTCGGCTCCACCCCATGATGCCGAGCCAGCTTTCGGTAGAGCATGGCCTGGGTGAAGTATTGGCCACCCTCATAAAAACTTTTGCCCTTCAGGGCCAACCACATCGCCCCGGGGCCTTTCACCCAGGCATCAGTCGATGCCTCTACCACCAAAGCCCTCCACTGCTCTCGGCCCTCCGCTTTCCATCCCTCATCAAGGAAGGAGGCTATGGAATCCTCCGCAGCTTTGGCGACGGCCTCGGCCCTTACTCTGTCGGCCTCTTCAGCGGCTACCTTGGCGGCTTCAGCAACGGCTTTCTCTGCCTCAGCCTTCCCTATGGCAATGCCCTCGGCCCTAGCTTCACTCTTCGCAGCCTCCAGCTTCTGCTCGGATTGCCGAAGGGCCTCCTCCAAACAGGCTAGCTGTCGAATAGCCTCAGTATTGTTGGCAACGAGCTTCCTCGTAACCTCATCGGCTTTCGCTTTCTCAAGGCGGTGTTGTTCCGCCCTCCTGACAAGCTCTCCAAAGGCCACGCTAGCCTGCAAACAAACGAAGGGGAAGTCAAGGTCAAATTATGTGAAGGGAAGGAGCACTAAAACATAAAGTAGAAAGGGTCTGGACACTTACAGTGACCGAGGCCTGAAGAGCCTTCAGCTCAAGGGATTCATCCTCGAACCTACTAAGGGTGGACCGATCCAGAGAAGGAGTGGCACCCCTCAGAAACTCCCTCGGGTCGAGGGTGCCATGCATAATGGCTGTCCCCTTCTTGATGGGGAAATGTATAGTCTCCAGGGGCCAGGCCCCATCACCAAGATCCTCCAGGGGGATGGAGTTTGAGGGTTTCACCGGGGAGGACTCATCGACAATCACTACAGGGGAAGCTTTCTGGCCAGCATCCCCCTTCAATTTCTTCTTTTCCGGAGGCTTGATGCCCTTCCCGGCATTTTTTCTCTTTAGATCCCCCACCTAGGAGCCTCCGGTGTCTTTACCGGTATCAGCAGCAGCAGCCTCCTTGGAAGGCCCCACCTTCTCTTGACCCTCGCCCCCGGGGGTCTTATCCTTCTTGAAGAAGGCATCCACGTGCTGTCGAGCCGGGGACCCTTCGTCTTTCTTCTTCTTGTCTTTGGCCAGTTGTTTGGATAGCTTGGCGAACGCTTTCGGGTCCATAATCCCGCCTGCAAAAAAAAAAACAGGGAAGGAGTTAGAATCAAAGCAAATCAAAGACTTACATCTCTAAGTAGTAAGTACTAATGACGAGGGCCCTCGGCAACAACCTCTAGCACCCGGGGAGCCCCGGTCAAGGAGGGGATATCTCTCATCCTTCTCCCCCGGCAAGCGATACCGCTGAAATTCTAGCTTAAGCAACTCCTCCGGAAGCGTGGCGGCCTTGATAGTCGTCAGCTTTTCTGATCCAGACGGCTTCGCTTTTAGCTTTTTCCCGTCGGCCTCAAGGGCAGCATTGCCCACCTTGGGGTGTCTCCGAAAGTGGTTGCGAAGGGGCCTCGGGAAGGTTGCTCCCGGCATCCTGAGGTAACAGAAACGGTCCTTCCATCCCTTGTGGGACGAAGGCACCTCCGAGAAAAGTCTCCATGCCGACACTTGCTGGAGGTTTGCAAAGCCCTCACTATTGGCGCCCCCCCCCCCCCAGCACAGGTTGAAAGATAGGAAAAATTGGTCCAATGTGGGGACGACCCCTCGGCTCCGGCATTGCGAGAGAAACCCGGTAATGTAAGAATGACTGTTCGGGGTCAGCTGGCAGGGGGCGAGACCCACGAACCGGAGATACTCTACCAAGAAAGGGTGGAGCGGGAACCGGAGACCCAACTCCACCGAAAGAATGTGGACAGCATAGCAGCCCTCCGGAGGATGCAGCAGCACGTCGTCGGGCCCTGGCACTACCACCTGTGCCGACGGACCAACCAGTAGTTGAGTCTTGAGGTACTCCGCCTCTCCCGCCGACGTCTTCAATTCAAGTGCAGCCGTGTTAAGATACGAGTGCCCTTCGGGAATTCCAATCGGCTGCCTCGCATCTACCGCAGCCTGTTTCCTCTTCGGGGCAGCCTTCTGCTTCTTTCTCTTCTTCCCCGAAGCTACCCGGAGTGGGACAGCGTCAATAGGCCGGGAGCTACTCGCTTCGCCAGCGCCTCGCGAAGGCAGAACAGCAACCGTGACTCGTTGCCTCTCCTTCTCTTCTTCTTCCTCTGCAACTTGGAGGGCGAGGGCCATCTCCTCATCTGCCACCACCTGTTCGAATTCCTCCGCCTCCAGCTCAGTGCGGAGTTGGCCTTGGACCTCTTCAGCTATCGCGGAGTCGTTTCCTGCCGACGGCTGCTCGCTAGACGACTCAGCAGTTGAGTAGCTCTCAGATTGTGCCGGGGCCTCCTCTGATATGTTTTGAGAGTCGCTTTCGGAAGACATGTTCTTAAGGGGGTTCTAGACGAAGGCTCAAAACACTAGATCTAAGGAATGGGAAGCAAAATATACTAAGGAGATCAAGAGCAGGCGAGGAACTAACCTTAAAAGCTCGTTTTGATCAGAGGAAAGGCTTTCTCTCTCTAGAAAATTTTCGCCAGAGCTTCGCTAACAATGAAACGCACAAGAGAATTGAGGTCTGGCCTTGGGGTATTTATAGGCAACTGGGCCTCGAGAACTGGGCTTCGATTCAAGGCCCATCATTACGGGCCGCCGGTTCGACCAATGGATGCCTCCCGCCCACCTTCAACCAACGAGGACACGCCACGTCAACTCCTCTTCCAACGGCTATATTACAACGACTATATTTCGGCAGCAGTGGGAGACCCTCGAATGATAGCCTCCGGCTATCACTCATCACAAGCTTTCTGCCAGCAAATCTCACCAAGCACCTTCGAGCCTACAGCAGCGTAATCCTTCAGCTTATTCATATTGTCATCCCTTCGGGGGCTCATCGACTCGTCATAACTCCTTCAGCCCGAACTCGCCTTCGGCCTAAAGGAGTGGGGGATTGGGATACGCCCCTCGGGAATCACACTGAACAAAGTTCTCACATAGCAAAAACTTACAAGTGACATGCAAGTGACACATGAAGCCTTCGAGCAAACATTACAGGGGAACCCCTCGGGCACATAACTCAATATACCCTTCGACAACAGCGAAATATCAAAAGTTTCCCACAAGCCACTTGTGTCAATGAAGCAGCCCTCATCACGACACATGCAGACAATACATCTATGCTTTCCTCAGAAAACCCTCGATGTGTGAGGGACTGAAGGAAGCCTTCGGCAATCAGCAGAAGGCAAGTCCTCAAGCAAAGGCGCCCAACCAAATGATGGAGCCTCCAGAAGGATCGACACATCTACTCCTTTTCCCTCGAGTACCTCTCGGCAAAAGGAGTGAGGGACTCCTGATGGAGTATATGGCCCAGGAGCCCCCGGCCCATAGACTCCTATTTCTCCTGCACAAGTCCATTGGGCCCAGAGAACAACTCAGGCCCAAAGGCGGCGGCCCAAGCCTCAAAATAGCCCAGAATACACACTGGGGTGCCTTCGGCCTCCTTGGCCGAAGGCTCCAAAACTCACGGGATAGCCTTCTCTGACATAAGAAGCTACTGGGAGAAAACGGCGGAAAACATGAGCCTTCGGCATTACCGAGCCCTCGGCATCAGGGAAGCCTTCGGCTGAACCTAGCCTTGGTCACACGGAGCCCTCGGCTACACAAGGAGCCTTCGGCTAACTGCTCAATCATCGAAGATTCCCTTTGGAGACAAGCAACCACCGCATTTAATGCGACGTCACATCCACCAACCGCATTCAATGCGGTGAACATGCCACTGTCGGTGCCACCCGATTGATGTGACCCTTCGGCCGTTGGATTACTGACACGTGTACACTCATCGCATTTATTGCTGCTATAAATAGCAGCCCTTATTCTCCTTGTAAACCACGCTGAGTTCATTTAATAAAATCGACTCTCTCTCCTCCTATTTACTCTGACTTCTCTCTAGTTATTCCCGCAATAACCCCCCGGATAGGATACCCACCGGGTAGACTATCCATCACTTACTATTGGTGTAATGCTTTTCTTTTTGTTTGAGAAAAATAAGTAGCCAAAATCTGCTACTAGCTTCAGCTAAAAGAATTATTAAATACTCCCTCCGTCCCGTTAAGAAGTTCACGGTTTGACTTACGCACATATTAAGGAAATAAACTTATCAGATGGTAAATTTTATTGTTTCGACACTATTTCGACACTGTTTGACACCGTTTCGACACTGTTTTGCACTGTTTGGCACTGTTTTGATGTAGATATCTCTCCATTTAAGGGATCGAACTTCTTTTTGGTACTGATAAAAAAGGAAAACGAGAACTTCTTAGCGGGACAAAAGGAGTATGACATTATTAATAATAATTATAAATGAAAAGAAAGAAGTTATAACTAATCATTGGAGTACATTTTAATTTTGCGTGTATGTCATTAGTCAAACTATGAAGGTAATCATTGGGATGTTCTGATCATTTTTATTAGGTAGGAACTTATTTGACAAATTTGTCGTTAAAATTACAGAGTTTGGTAAAAACTTTCATCAGATTTTGTAGACTCGATAACGTTCTTGCTCCGGAGTCCGGACGATTTTTGCAAGGTTAAAAGCAGATTAGGTTGACCTTGATGGCTTGCCGGCGACCGGCACGTGTCGCGCGGATCTGGTGGCAAAATAACGCACACATGTCATTCCATTTTCCTCTTGCTACGTTTTATTGGGCCAATTTCAATCGGCCCATCCGTACCCAGTACCCGAATTTAAATAGGTTGTTGTTTGTTACGAAGTACTACCTCTGTAACTTAAAAACCTTCCCATTTCAAAAGTAGATAGATTAAGAATAGTGAAAAAGGGTATAAATTATTGAGGGTATGATGAGAAGATAGTGGAATAATGTGATGGAATGTAGGATAAATCCAAAAAAAGTAGTTGTAATAGTGTATTATTTTCAGAATTATTGAGGGTATGATGGGAGGATTTAGAAATGAGAAGATTTTTTTGTTACGGACGAAAAAGGAAAGTGGGAAGATTTTTATGTTACGGAGGTAGTACATCAATTCTCTGAAACTCCTCCGTCTTATCTTCGCCGGCGAACTTGGTGATTCTGTTATTCATTTCTGTTTTAATCTGACAAAATTTAGTATTCCCTCCGTCCCATCCCATTTTCCCTTTTCGGGAAGTCTCACTAAGATTGTCCATACCAAATTAGGTAAAGTTTGTGTGGCTCGAAATCATTCTTACTTTATTTTTACTTTTTTAATTCAATATCAACCACATAAACTCACTTTTCTTAATAACCGTGTCATCTTCTTCCATCCCAATGTTAATGGGACGGAGGTAGTAATACTTTATATAACCGATAAAAGCGCGCTGGAATCTCTTCGCTTCGCTTGATTGCCGCGCTATGGAAACCCTCTAAATGAACGGATCATCCCGATCGTCTTATGCTATTAACGCAGTCAATTATTGCTAGTGCGGAATCAACTGCAAAAGCTTCAAACATTTTTTCTCGTATTCGATGATTGCTTAAGATCTTCTGTCGTGAATTGGCCTCCTACATTTTTCGCAGGAGAAAATTATAAAAGGATCACATACATGTTTTTCTCTAAATAGGACTAACCTTATCTTTTTTATTCCTAATTCTATTTAATTAAATGATTGATCTTAATAATTGCCCCCTAGTTTCCTTGCACAACCAAGACAGTCCGTCAGTGCCGGCAGCACCCCGACAGCCGATCGGCGGTGGATTCCGGCGGCGGCGGTGAACTCTGGCAATTAATTAACCCAATTAATTGCCCCCTAGTTCTCTTGCACAACCAAGGCAGTCCGTTGGTAGCGGGGCAGTCCGGTGGTGGCAACAGCTTGGCGGCGGCAGATTCTGGCGGCGGCGACGAACTTAGGCAATTAATTAACCCAATTAATTGCCCCCCTAGTTCGCTTGCACAACCAAGGCAGTCCGTTGGTAGCGGGGCAGTCCGGCAGATTCCGGCGGCGGCGGCAGATTCCGGCGGCGGCGGCAGATTCCGGCGGCAGAAGTGTTGGCAGAAGTCCAGGAAAAAAATTCTGGAATTTTTTCTGACGGTGGTTGCCGGAGCTCCGGCGGTGGCCGGCGGCAGGCAGCAGGCAGCACTCCAGGGCTAGCAATGGGGGTATTATTGTCCAATCACACATAAAAAGTTCTATTTAAGAATGTTTAAACTAATTGATCCTATTTTGAGAAACATGATACTACCTCCGTCCCTTAAAACTTTGTCAAAGTTGACCGGCACGGGAAATAATAAAATAAAAATTGTGTGGTTGAGATTTGTGCAGAGGAGGGAGAAATAACAGAAACCACAAAATATTGATTAAAAAGGAAAGTGACAAAGCTTTTTGGGACGTCCCAAATAAGAAAAATGACAAAGATTTAAGGGACGGAGGGAGTATGTTTTGCTTCTATTAAGGTAAATCTCCCTTTTCGCAATACGCCACGCTAATTCTGGTGTAAAAGGGAATTTGGCGGCCAAATATCTTTGATTGTGCGATTAATGGTTTTAGTTAATACTTCCCCCGTTCTTTTTTAATTGCAACATTCTCTTTTTCACGCTTACCAATGCACAACTTTGACCGTCATCAAATTTTATTCTCTATTAGTAAAAAACTTTTAAAAATTAGATTATGAAACTTCGTAATGACACTGCACGAATTCAACAATATTTTTCAAAAAAAATAATTCACATACATTAATAAATAAAATATAGTCAAAGTAGAGTACATGAATAGTGTGTAAATTCCAATGTTGCAATTATTATGATAGGGAGGATAGTACATTTTTAGGGTCTGTTTTTCTGCAACAAATTTCATTTTCCTCATGATCTTGATGAGCCAGATCTCAGAATGGCGGTTTTTTTTATATGTGTTCATCGTGTGCTGTAATCCGGTGAAGAAATGCTCTACTTGCTTTCTAATTCGATTTTTTCATGAAATTTTAACCAACTCTTCATTTGCGACGGTAATTATCTTAGGTATGACTAAAACTTGATCAATTTCGCAATCTATGACCAACATAGTTTTTTTACCAAAATAATATAAAAAATCATACTACCTCCGTCCCCCTAAGTTTGGGACAAGAGAATGTGACACGGTTATTAATAAAAGTGAGTTTATGTGATTGATAATGAATTGATAAAATAAGAATAAAGTATGAAAGATTTAGAACCACACAAATTTTACCAAATAAGGTATGAGACAATCTTTGTGGGACGGACCGAAAAGGTAAAATGAGACAATCATAGTGGGACGGAGGGAGTAATATTTTATTAAAATTCGTAATTATTAATAATTAATTAAATAATTTAGGTGGACAAATATACCATTTACATTAAATCTATAAAACCTTAAGCTCCTACTTTTTTCTCCAAACCATAGCCTCCATTCTCCCACCTCCATAGATCCGCCCGCAGCCGCCGGCATCCCATGGCCCGCCGGCCCATGGCCCGCCGTCGGTCGCCGTCCCATGGCCTGCCGTCTATCGTCGCTACATGGCCTGCCTCCTGCCGCCGTCCAGGAGCACGATTGCCGCAACCAGTCGCTTGATTGCCCGACCACCCCCAGCCCCACGCCTGCTTGCCGCAGCCACCGCCCAGAGCGACACCACCAGTCCCCACCGTCGTCCCTAGACATGTGAGTCGCGCCGTCCTGATCCATGCGCACCACCACCATCATGATCCATGCAATCTGTTGTTCAGCCCGCCTCTATCCATGCGATTCGCCATTGGAGTGTTAACAAAACCTAGCAAGGAGGGAGGGGGCGAGTGCGGCGTAGGTTATGTGAAAGGTTCTAGCAATTCGATATGGGCCTCTTACGTGAAAGGTGGAGATAGGTTTGTGGACATTTGTTGGACTCGGAGAAGGATTTGCTTTTTTTTTGCTACTAGGTGGCCCTCCATTTTCATTTTTTCTTTTCTATTTTTGAAATTAGGAGTTACTAAAATTAGGGTTTCTGGGCATTAAATATGCGCAGTGAATATGGGCAATGAAAATCATAATAGATATTGTTGAGCATTCTAAGCCAATGTAGGGTTCGTGCGCATTAAACATGGGCATTGAACATTGGCAGTGAACATGACAATAAGTGTTGAGTACGACAGTGAATATGACACTATATATATATATGTTGTACGTTGCAGTGAATGCATTAAGAAAGTTTCTTGTGCAGTGATTATGACCGGTAGTCCAGTAACACAGACTAATAATTTCGCCATGAAACGCAATATACTTAATTAGACGTAAAATAATAAAATTATTAAATCTAAAAAAATAAAAAATAAAAACTATAAATAATTTACTAAAGTGAATGAGAAAAAATTAATTTTGACGGAAGTGCAGTGATTATTACGGGACGTGCGGTAATGTCATGCAATAATATTGTGCAGTGATGGCAATATAAAGTGCATTAATTTTAATTGGACGAAAATAGTGCAAAATGCACATATTTTGAATAAGGGTATTTTCGTCATTCAACAATTAGATATAAATGAAATATTCTTTTTTTTTATTTTCGATCATACAAATGTCAAAAAACTAATTAGTCATAAATTGAGAAACTCAATGAGTTTTAATCATATCCCGGAAAATTTCCCTTTTCTTTTTTACCCAATAAGAGTCAATTATTGCCTTGACGTATTCATTAACTTGACCTTGACCAGTAATTTATGAAAAATATGATTCCTAAAATTAGGGGTGTAAAAATAGCTTTGATGAAGAAATTTGTCTAACGCAATATTCTTTAAATAGAAATATTCTTTAAATAGGAGTAAAAAAAATTGAAATTTCAAAATAGGATTGTCATGTTGTTATTCTCTAAATTTGAGTAATTTTCATCAAGTTTGGCATTACCAAACTTTAAACATGACAGTTTTTTCCAAACTTAACATAAATTAATTCTATTTAGAGAATAAAAACATGAAGGTCCAATTTTGAAATATCAAAACGTATTTACTCCTATTAGTGAGTTAATTCATTAGATTACCTAGTTATTAATGCATGATTAGGGCTGGGTCCGAAAAACCGAAAACCGAATCGAATTAAACCGAACCGCTAAAAAACCGAAACCGAATGTAAAAAACGAACCGAACCGAAGTTGTTTGGTTCGATTTTAGTTTTTACCCTTCAAAACCGAACCGAACCGAACAAACCGAACTATTTAAAATATGAAATTTATATGTTAATTGTTAAACATTAATTCTAATCTACTTTAGTACTAATAAAGTGGAGTCATCTAAATTGAAATTGATTTCTACTTAAATTGCAATTGAGTACAATTATTAGAATTGATAATTATTAGATTTAACCCATAATTATTTATAATTTAAATGAAGTGAGCGAGATATTTAAATATAAATTGTTGTTAACCACGCACATGGGTGAATCACAAGAAACAATTTATAAGAAATGGGTTGCCCAGCTGATTTTTAGATAACGGTTAGAGATAAACATGGAAAACACCCTTAATGATTTTATTTTTCGTATGAGATAAATATGGAACACACCCTTATCATATTATAATTTATGAAGGTTGCATAAAAACGTACTTCTTATATACAATTTTGAGTGTCATTTCAAACTTAATTTTTTTTAACCATTTGATCAATTTAAGGAGCTTATTTGTTTTAGTTATTAGTATTAATTATTTATATATAACTTTTCGATTTTAAAATTTGATTAATATAGACAAATTAACATTTTCAAAAGCACAAAAAAGGAACATTTAAGATTAAAGACATTATTATAAATAAAGTTATTTATATTCAATCCAATCTTTGAAGTCTCATAAAAATAATACTCCCTCCGTCCCATTTAAAGGTTCCCGTGACAAAATGACATGATTATTAAAACAATAATTAATTATGCTAATTCGAGTATGTTTTGAGAAATAATTTTGATGAGTATATAGTATAATGGGTTATTGATGATAACTGTGATTTTATAAATGTATTTTTTTAGTATTTGATGACTAAATTATCATTTAAGAGTGTTAATTGTTTCCTAAAATAGAAAGTGGGAACCTATAAGATACTCCATATGAAGATAAGCGGAGAATTTTCTCTCTCATATGCAATTGATTCATAATTGGGCGAGAAAATTTTCTCTTTTATATATAGTGTTTTTAGGTATAAGAAGATAAACGAACTAATAATTGAGCAGAAAATTTCTCTCTCATATGTAGTGCTTTTAGATACGGAGTATAAGACAAGTGACCTAATAGTTGAGCATGAGAATTTTCTATCTCATATGAAGTGTTTTTAAGTATAAGAAGATAAGCGGACTAATAATTGAGCGAATTAAATTTCTCTCTCACACGTAATGCTTTTAGCTATATGAAGATAAGCGTTCTTATAATTAAGAAAAATAATGTTCTCTCTCATATTTAGGGCTTTTAAGTATAATATAAGATAATCGGACTAAAAATTGAGCGGAATAATTTCTCTATCATATATAGTGCTTTTAGATATAAGATAAGCAGACTAATAATTGATCGGGGGAATTTCCCCTCTCATCTCTCTCTCTCTCTCTCTCTCTCATGACCTCTTAAACTTATGAGAAGCCATTTTCCTATAATTGTCACCTATGTTATGATAATCAATAAATACCAAGCTCTATCACTGTAAAAAATTGAAATATTCCTACCTAGACGCTTTACAGCTTTATATATATGGCGTTATTTTTTTATCGTTAAACCAACAAATATATTAAATCAACAAAACGTTCGTCATTTGGCTGACAATACAATCAAAGAAAAATTAAAGCAGGAAACAAAATGAGAAAAAGCCTTTTGTCTGTCGTCTGCCCTTGAACCAAACTTAGAATTCTCATCACCTGCCTAAATTCTATAAACTTTCTACTAAGAAATAAGAACACACCCAAAATAATATGCAATTCGAAAGAAAAACACAAACAAAATAAAACGGAATTAAACCAGAATTCATTCATCTTCTTCCAAACCCTAGACTCTCTTGCACTCCATGGTGGCGGCTTGGGAGGGGAACGAGCCAGCCGTTCATCCGCCTCAATAGTCATGCTTTTGTATTGATTGACGATATCCTCCATTGATATCACTTGCTGCTTAATTGAATCCAAGCATCCTGGTCACGAGCCAGCTTGCACGACCAAAATCCAGCGACGGTCGCTCTTCATCAATGACGAAAGCGGAAGAACAAATCCCTAGAGAGGGAGATACCGCCTTTTTTATGACTTATATGTATGTGGCGTCATTGAGAGTTTAGAAAACACGAATTAATGATTTCAATATATAATAAGAAAAGAAAATCTTTAGACATTATCATTAAAAGTTCTCTTTAAAGTACTTTTTAAAAACTCTAACAATTAAGTTTAATATTTCATTATCCGTTACCAACAACAATAATAATTATTACGTAACAAATTCTAATAGATCGTGTCGATTTTTTTTTTTACTTTAGTTTTCTTTCACTTCGAATATTTGTTGTACAGATTTATAGTTTTTTATATTCACTTATTGTACCCCATTCTTTAAATGATGTAAAATTGTAAAAAAACTACTTTTATTTATAATCAGATCGTGAATAAAAATACGAGAGATATTCACTTATTGTACCCCAACTGTTTTTTCTCGTGCGTATGCACGAGTACTGTGTTAGGGAAAGTCAAATTCCCACTCCTACAAACTCCTCCAGATGACCTACATGGTATATTCAATGGAATACATGCACGATTCTAAAACAATTCTAAAAATATTAGGTGGTATAATATGATGTTCACATTCACCTAACTTGCTGGAAGAGTTGACAAGACCATCGATACTGATAGAGCTCCGTACGTGTTCAAAATTCATGGACAAAATTATCAACAAATTGGTAGTTTAATGCCTTTGTCTGAATCTACTCCGTAGTTTGCGCAACTGTACATTTATGAGATTGACAACGAAGTAACGAATAAGATGAATACAATAAAGTAATACTCTCTCAACTCATTCTTTCTTATAACAGATATAATTTAAATACTAATATATTTTTCCTTAGGGTGTTTGATACTCGAAATGGTAAACAAATGCGCTTAGTTCAATCCAAGACATGCTGGATACGCATAATGAATTTGCAAAAAAGACATTTGGCATGGCAAGAGACATATTCAGACATGCTCCAGATGCACAAGCGAGGACAAAGCTTATAACAAACGTGAAAAGACGGGAGAAGGTACAATCTACCATGTGCCTCGGAAGCTGCGGCTCTTATTGTTCGTGATTTTGAAGGAGACATTAATCCCATTGACATCATAATACAAACAAAAGAAAGAGTCCTACAGAGGATCAATGAAGCACACCCATCTTACATGGTTTTGAAGTATCCATTGCTATTCTCTTATGATGAGAATGGATATAGGCCAGACATCAAGTACAGATCACAAAGAGATGAGCACAGCTGGTAAAAGGGAATAATTAAGAATGCGTGAATTCTTCGCATATAAGCTTCAATCAAGGGAATGTGAGTTACAGTACAATCCTTAAATCAAGGAGACCTCTTCGGTAGTTCATTGTTGATGCTTCTACAATGATTGGATATAGGAAAGACTCTAATGTCTAAGAAACAACTAGGTGAAACTGAGATCTAATATATACAAAGGTCTGGTAGATGCAGTTGTAAGGGGAGAAACAAACCCACATGCCCAAGGCAAACGAATAATATTACCGTCTTCATTTACCGGCGGAGCAAGGTACATGATTCAGACCTATCAGGATGCGATGACCATTGTTCTTAACTGTGGTAACCCAAACCTTTTAATAACTTTCACGTGTAACCCAAAATGGCCATAAGTAGATAAGTCTTCATGATGGAAACTTCAAATCTAAAGACAGACCCAATATCATTGTGAGAATCTTTAAGATTAAGCTAAAACGTCTCATTGAAGAACTCAAAGATAGGAAACTATTCAGAAAACCTCAAGCGCATAAGTTCTCTCCAATGATGTCTTCGTTTTAAATAAATGTGGATATAATTACATACTAATTTACTTCATTGAATTGGTTATGCAGTTATTTACACTACGTGCCCGCATCTTCCTGTTTATACGCTCTGAGTACAAGTTGAGAGGCGTTGATGACATTGATAAGGTCATCTCAGCTGAACTCCTGATCCTCTCCAATATGTAGACTTGCATGACGCGGTAAAAAAGTTTAATGATACACGGCCCTTGCGGAGATTTCAACAAAAAATCACCTTGCATGATAAACAGTGTGTTCTAAACATTACCCAAGGTGTTTCTCTTTCAGGCCCACGATCTCCATTAATGAAGATGGGTATCCAGAGTATAGGAGAAGGAACATTGGCATAACAGTAAACAAAGGTGGAAATCCTGAATGAATTTCTAATCAAGGCGGAACATAACTACCTAGCAGCTATCGTTAATAGCACATATCCCAACATGCAAGAACGCCTCAGCAATCCAACTTACCTGCAGGAAAGAGTGATACTTGCACCTACTATAGACGTGGTTCGCCAAATAAATGACTACATGCTATCTTTGATCACTGGTGATCAAATCACGTACCTCAGCTCAGATAGTATTATTAATTCAGATATCGGTTTGTGTCGTGAGAGTGACATATATACATTAGAATTTCTTAACAGTCTCTCAATATCGGGGTCGCCTGATCACGAGTTGCATCTAAAGATTGGTGCTCCCATTATGCTCTTGAGAAATATAGACCAGCAAACAAAATTATGTAATGGAACCAAGTTAAATCTCACCAAGCTTGGAAAACATGTGCTAGAGGCAAAGATCATCACTGGAAGAAATATGGGGGCCACTGTTTAAATTCTCAGAGTGCCATTATATCCATATGTCGACATGTCGTAACACTGTCTTTTCATTTTCAGATGAAGCAATTCTCGATTATGGTATGCTTTGCGATGAGCATCAACAAGAGCCAATGTCAGTCTATATCTCAGGTCAGACTATTATCTTGAGAAAAATGCGTTCACTCATGGCCAATCATATGTTGTCATATCAAGAGTTAAAAGCAAATAAGGATTAGAGATTTTGATAAGTTCTAAAGAATAGGGATTTTCCTTCAATGTAATAAATGTTGTCTATAGAGAGTTTTTCCAGAATTTAGAAGCACAATCTTTCGGTTTGTTATGCCGTTTAGTTATTCTAATATCTTATGGATCCCAACTTCTTTATTCTTATATATTATATAATATTATATTAAATTAATACATATTACAATGCTTTGTCAATGAGATGTAAACAATTCATACGAGTACAAAAGATATATATCACATATGCACAAAATTATAAACTAAATATTTCATATGAGAATTGCACCCGGGGAAACGCCCGGGTACAAAACTAGTTAATCTTAATATCATCAATAGTCTTTGGTTTTCTTGTGTTAGAGAAATAATGTTTGTGTTATGTTTAATTTAATTTAGTTTATAAATTCATTCACATTCATTGTCTGTAATAATGTAGAATGATGATAATATGTGCTTACTAGTTATTGGTAGTAATTAACTTTTATTTTTAGATAACTTAAAGATCTTATATTGATAAAACAATAAATATTCATCTCAACTATATCACATATAACGTATATATTCATGAACTTTTTTCAAACTAATCACAAACAAATTAAATCAATAATATATATAGTTTTATTTATCTCGCGTATTCATATAATTCAAGACATATTTATCTCTTCTCGTTTTTATTTTATTTGTCATTGTATTGTGCTTGCATTTTTTATGTTATATGTTTGGTCCCTCTAATTATTATATCAATTTTAAATCAAGGGAAATTTTTTTGGTAAAAAACCGAAAAAACCGAAATCGAACTGAAACAAACCGAACCAATCAAACTGTGGTTCCAAGTTTTGGAGTGTAAAACCGAACCGAAACCGAACCAAACTTTTTACTATGATTCTACATTTGGTTTTAAGTCAAAACCGAACCGCAAGAACCGAACCCACCCCTATGCATGATTGTTGTAAATTTTTTTAAAACGGTTTTTGTCACTTATAATTGCATTATCACTATTGAAGTTCTCATAGTTAGTTCAAATGGTGAATTTGTACGAAAAGATATCCTTGATCATTGTACATTTGTACCTAAAAAAGGATCACTACACATATAAAATCTTTATTGACTACAATTAGAATTTATTTGTAGGTAGATTCTATGGTACCCATAAGGTACCATATTTTTGTCCACATGGACCAATGAGAATGTAGCAGTTGAATTATTTAAATCTAAATTAAAAATGATAAAGTGATATGGTTCAATCAAATGAATGATAGATACGGTACCCCATATTTTAGAAAGGTACCAGAGTTGTCACCTTATTTGTATCTTTGTGCCTTATATTTTACGATAGTAATATGCACATATCCTAGGACTACTTGATATTGAAACTTGTTGAAATGACATGAACTAATGAGCTTATTGAATTGGCAGGATCAATATGGTCATGAGGATCATGATATTCCTTTTCTATGGTCTCCTAAACACATCACCAACTTGTGCTATCAACTTTCTTAATCTAATGCTGATAGTGACCTTCATCTTCTCGATAATCACTCTGTAAAATGTTACATTTATTAGTTAAAAAACAAGTTTGTACATAGTAATCACATTATTATGTCTTAGGCATAGTGTAGAGAAGTTGAGGTTAAAAATCAAGGCCGAAAACATTAAATTCATTGGAATGATTTCCTCCCTTGCGGGAGCATTGACCATTAAATTATTCGAAGGGAACACATTTCATCTCAACACTAATATTCACAAAATTGCCCCTACAACAAAACTTGATCGAAGGCAAGGAATTATCATTCTAGAGTGTAGCTATTTAAGTTATGGTTTCTGGTTCATTATATAGGTAATCGCTGCAACCGATCCACTATTAATTTTTATAAGTAACACTTTATATTGTAAATCTAATAAGTTAATTCTGTTTGGAATGCTTTTACTTTAAAGATTAAATTGTTCAAGATATCTCCGTACAGTATTTGCAACCGCTCTTACATGCATATTTGCCACATTTTTTTTTGATGAAATGTAAATATATATTAACACCCAAGAAAAATACGTAGTATACATCAAAGGGTTCTAAATCTCCTAAACTCCCCCCACCCCCCCCCACCCCTACCTAGTGTAGGGGTTAGGAGAGGTTTTTATTCGATCTAAACAAAAATAAAAAAGGGGGGCCCACGTATAGAATACTAAATGCCCCAAACCATACAGGAAAAACCAATCAGTGCTGCTAGGTGCACACACACAGAACATGAAAAACATACAGCAACCAAAAAAGAGAAACGGCCAATAGGAGGTTATAGTGTGCACTCCCCTTGGCCCATCCATAAACTCAAGGTGTTGCAAGGTGCGCACATACAGTCCTAAAAGATGATGTCGCGGCTTTGAAGAGGCGATCACTTTCTCCCATCAAAAGTTGATCAACTCGTGTGGGTATAAGCTATAAAGGATCTTATACACCACATGCTTGACCTTAGAAATCACATCAGCTTCCGTCTTCAAACCTCCATCAAAACGTAACTCATTCCTTACATGCCAGATATAGTAGATCGAGGCGCAGAAAGCTAGACGGACTGCTTTTGCCTTCATCGTGATCCACTTAATGGCACTTAGGAAGGTAGTCATTTCATGCCCGAGTCCCATCCAGTTCCTTATGTGCTGCCACACCCTACAAGTAAAGGGGCAAAGGAAAAAGAGGTGTGGTATTGTCGCTAAACCACCCTTGCATAGGTCACACCTATTCACAATGTGTAGATAACTTGAGGCTATCCTGGGTAGGAAGCCGGTTTCTTAAAGCCAACCACACGTTAAAAGATAGTTTGGGGGGGTGTAGGATTTCCATATGAAACTCATAGGAGTCCTGACTTTCCATATTTGCCACATTTGAAAGCATCACAGTGGGTCTATTCATTGATAGAACAAAAGGCTCATGAAAAGTAAATAGGATTTGCAACTATTTTCGATCATCTATTCAATAAGTTTTTCATCTTTCTCTCTTTATATATACTCCATTGTATCATAATAAGTGTCTCACATTCCTTTTTGGACGTATCAAAATAAGTGTCTCACTTCCATTTTAGAAAGTAATTCCACCCCAAAAGTAGCTACAATATACTTTAATAAAGTAAACAGTATTGTTACAACAAAAAATCTCTTACTTTTTCAAAAAGTGTACAGTAAACCTCTAAATTGTTTTAAACTACGTGAAAAGTCTAGTGAGACTCTTATTGTGATACGAAGGGAGTTCGTTTTAAGACACAAAATATTATATCAAGTCAAACCTAATATAAGAAATTGTTTACGTTTTTTACATTAATTTGTTAAGAAGAAAATTCTTGAAATTGTTGTCTTCTTTGACAACACTTTGGTTGAGCTTGACTTAACAACCTCCAAGAAGATCATATATGAGTTTATAATTCTATATTTGCTTAGTATGTGATGATTTAACTTATTGTTCATGATCCCGCTTATAGAACATATCGGTCTCATGACAATCTTATGCTTTCTTATTCAATCTTACGAGCCCTCAATGGTTTACTTTTTAATTTTAAATACACATGTTTATGACTGAAGTTTCACCATAAAAGATCAGCGAAATGTGATAATAACTCATGATCTTAAATAAGAGTTTGAAAAAATATGTCATAAAGATGTCAGATTTTTTAACAGTTACGTAACATTAGTTATAAGATTAAGGAGATTTAAACTAACTCCTTAATTGTCTAAGTCAATTTTTGTAGGATGTATTTGATACAATCAAACAACAACATTTTGCATAATATCATGAACAATAGCTAAAAGAGGTCCAAATTATCTTTCTATTTTCAATTTGTTGTCCTTAGTATTATTGGTAGTCATTGCTAAATATGCCTTTCTCAGTTCAGCCATTTCACTGAAAGTGTTAGTTTTCATTAACATTATCCATTTGATTTCCTTTTTATCAATACAATTTTATTATTATGATATCTATGTTCAATATATCCAATTGCAACTTGATTGGTATGACTTTGATCGTACTGGGATTGTATCTATTCTTATGGGGCAAGAACATAGAGATCAAAAACCTAATTCTTTTAAATTGAACTTCACTTTGCCTCTTATTTGACATAACTAAGTTTTTTATCTTTGTGTTCTTCCTCGTTGATGGCAATGAAGTAGTATCAGTTGTTGATAATTGAGCTTCACTTTGCCTCTTATTTGACAGAATTAGACTTTCAATCTCTATGTTCTTCCCTCACAAGAACAGATCCAATCTTAGTATGGTCAGAGCTAAACCAATAAAGTTGCAATTGGATATATTGAACATCAATATCATAAGAATAAAAATGTAATGATAAAAAGGAAATTAAGTTAATAATGTTAATGAAACTTAACATTCCCAATGAAATGGTTGAACGAAGAAAGACAACTTCAGCAATGGCTACCAATATTAAGAACATTGAATTGAAAATAGAAGGATAAGGTGAAGCTCTCTTTGCTACTACTGATGAAATTAAGCAAAATGTTGTTATTGTAGTTAATGCACCCTACAACAATTGGCAAAGACAATCATAGAGTTTTTTTTTTTAAATCTTTTTAATCTTATAAATAATGTTACATAACTATTGTTAAAACATCCCACATCCTTCTAACATATTTTTACAAACTCTTATTTAAGATCATGAGCTATTATCACATCTTTTTGTTCTTTTATGGTGAACCTTTATTCTTCAACATGAGTATTTCAGATTTAAATAATGAACCATCTAATCCTTGTAAGTTTGAATAATAAAGCATTGTGAGATCGATTTGTTCTAATTAGTCGTGAATACGTGATCATGAATAAGTTAAACCATCACACACCAAGCAAATATAAATTATAAACTCATATATAACTCTTTTGAAGTTTGTTAAACTAAGTTTAATCAGAGTGTCATCAAACAACACAAAAACTTAAGGATTTTTCTTAACAAATTCATGTAGAGAGCTCAAACAACTTCTTATATTGGGGTTGACCTTTTAATATGATACTTAGGGTCTTAAAATATACTCCGTATATGAATAGAGAAAGACAAAAAAAATTAAATAGAGGATCGTAATTAGTTGCAACTTGCAATCTCATCCAATTTTCAAGAGACTTTTGTTCTATTAATCAATAAAACCACTACTATGCTTTGAAATGTGGCGAATATGCACCTAAGAGTAGTTATACAATATTGATATGAAAATACTTTGAACAATTTAGCCTTCAAAATCATATCATTCAAAGAAAAAATAACTTATTAGATTTAAAACATACAATTTTACTAATAATGAATAACTTATTGTGGATCGATTATAATGATCACCTATATAATGAACCATAAATCATAACTTAAGTAGTTGCACACTAGAAAGATAGTTCCATGTCCCCAATTAGACTTTGTTGTAGGGGCACTTTTATGATAAATTGTGTTAAGATAAATGTTTTCTCTTTGTATAATTTAATGATCAACGCTCTCGCAAGGGAGAGCATCATTCCAATGAGTATAATATTTTTGGTCATAGTTTTCAACCTCAACATTTTTACACTTCAATACCCAACATAAGCAATAATGTGATTACTTTGTACAAACTTGTTTTTTGAACTAATAAATGTAGCATCTTACCAAGTGATTATCGAGAAAATGAGGATGACCATCGGAAGTAGATTAAGAAATGTTGTAGCACAGTGATGATGAATTTTGGAGGCCATAGAAAGATATCCCATAGTCATAATGATGCTGCCAATTCAATAAACTCATAAGATATCATTTTAATAAGCTTCAACATCAAGTAGTCCTAAGATATGTGTGAAATTATAAAACAAGTCTTTCATTAACTCCAACCACTTGAGCATTAAGACCTTGCATGAGGGTCATAAGAGATCTTATAAGGGTTTAAAACTGCGATATATGGAATATTAGCTGTTTTTTTGCCACATCCAAAATTGAGATACATTTTCTCATTATGGGTAATTTACGAAGTATTTCTTTTGATATTGTTGGGCAGGAGAAGATTATAATGTCAAAGCAGGGACTAATAGGGAGGCGGAATAGCCACTAGAAGATTCGAAGTTACATTCACATCCATGAACGCTGAGTTTGTCCACAGTCCACACCAACAAACACAGAACCTGAGTTCTATGGATGTTTTCTTTTGAACTGAAATTTGCTGGTCTGGTCTGGTCTGGTCTGGTCTGAACTGAACTGGTCTGGTAAACGTCCGGTCTCTATGTATTTTATAACTAGTCTAGTCTGGTGTGGGACTGAAAACAGTCCAAAAGAAAACACTATCCATATAACTCAGAAGAAGTGACAGCAATCATCGTAATATAGGCATATACCCGTATAGTGATAGAGATCACTCATTTAGTCCTTAAGAAGAAGATAATTTTGAAGAGTAAAAAAAATAGTAATTGCTCCTGCAGCCAAACATACTCTCACAAGCAGCTCAAGCAATCTCTAATTGAAGGTACCAGAAGCACAATAAAATCAGAACCTTTTAGAGATGTTTCTACACAATTAAGAAAGCCAGAAAACCCAGGCTCAGATGTTGCATTAGAATATCAGTATATCACCACAAAGGCAGATACCCCAGTAATAACATTTCTGAAGGGAATGATTATTCACATGTGAGTGACATATAGGCACATTTGAAGAACGAACTGTGGAAGAAGGAGAAGAAAAAGAAACTTACATTTTCAACTTCATCAACGTTGATGAGCACAGATTCATTCCCATTGTGAGAACCAGGAATAGGTCTCCCCCTGTATTCATAGCCATTTCCACGAGATCATATTATTTCAAATTCCGAAAGCATCCCGGCCAAATATCAGCCTAGACTCAAAAACCCTCCTCCCCACTCCCCAGATCGAAGCTCTCAAAGGCGCCAGTCCACCAAGGAAAAACTGTACCCGTGAAGGATATATAGTGCTACAATTCCTACATAGAAGTGTAGGGGTGGGGTTTCAGCTAAAGAAGTGTATGAATTGGAATTTATACATCCGTGATTAATGATACGAAGTACATCATGTGACTGCTTCCTTCGAGTTTATTCATCCGTGATTAATCACATGGAGTACTAGGGGTCACCATGGGACGACGGCTATTTCAAAAAACGTGTCCCGTCCAAAGTACGGTTCATTTAAAAATCAAGAACCGGTATTGTCTCGCATATATATAGAACATGTCCCGCTCCGTACCAATTTTTAGTGCGGTTCGGTACGGTCCGGTACGGTTCTCCGGTGTTATTTGGTTCCTAAATAATTAACCCCATGAAATATAATTAACCCTATTTACGTAACATTGTTTATATCATTTAGTATTGTTTTTGTTTTAAATCTAACTTTTAGTGCTGTCAAGTCTTAATAATTGGATTACGCCCAAAGAATATGCAAGATTGCATATTTGTAATATATGGACATACAGTCAGTAACATTTAGCAAAACAATTTGGGACTTGATAGTAAAATTTACCAATAAAACCGATAATAGGAAAATATATGAACTAATGCAACATATATCTATAAATTATTGGTGAAAATCGTTAATTTGCATCTTTATTATTGATTGGGCATTAGCTTTCGCGCATTGCGCGTATAGACCGCTAGTTTTAATATAAGCCATTTTTTTCTTAAAAAAAATAAATTTTAATTTATATTTGAAACAATGACACAAATATTACTTCCTATTTTTTTCTTCAACATTTGCCTCCCTCTGCGCTCGGTCGAAGGGCTTCTCCCAGATGGCCTGATCCGTTGTCTTCCTCTCATATCAGCTCCTCTTCCCTGCGCACTACCGTGCTGTTAGATTTGTCGAAGACCAGACAAAACTTCTCGTCTTTTCCCAGATCGCTGTCTTCCCCTCGAGATCGGACGAAGCTCATCTGCGCTCCACCGTTGCTGCTCTGCCACTTCCACCAACCAACGCCGCTCTCGGCTGCAACCCCGGTCTGCTATCATCTTTGATGTGGTCCCTTCTTCTCCTTTCTTCTCCGCCAATGTTGAAATAACTAGATCTATGTCAACGAAGATGACGACATCTCTCTGGCGACGACTTCTGGACGAGGATGGTGGCAATCACTTATTAAAGCTGTAGTGGCGGTCAGTGGACGAGGCGGTGGCAATTACTGGATAGGTGGCGGCAACAACAATCATTCGGGCGACGTCGACAGTCAACAATGAAAAATACATTAGTCGGGTGGTCAATATTTGATGGTCTAATTCCAATAACTAAATATGCAAGTCACTACAAGAAGAATACATTGGTCATTGCATCTATTAGTCATATTTTTGGAATTTTTTATATGTGATCACTTTTTTGTCTTCAAGCTTTTATTTAGTAATATTTGTAAACTAAGGCATTTATATTTTGCAACTTTATAGAAACTTTAAAGTTAAATATGTAATTGATTATTAAAATTGAATTAATTATTAAAAGAAAGGATTTTACCTTATTATTGAATGACAAAAAATGTTGACTTTACAAAAAAATTTGAACGGAGGTAGTAATATTTAATATGAGCTCGGTCTCTCAACACTGTAATTTACTAATTTATACTCCCCATAGACATATACATACACACTTTGGATCCCTTGGATTTTCGGTTTTTTTCAGTTTCAGTTTAAACTTTCAGCTACTTTAGGTACTTTGAGGTTTTAATTTTAAGTTTAAGTTTAAACTTTCAGTTGGCCTAAAATTAGAAAAGTGATAGTGAAACCTTTGGCCTTAGGAAAACATTAAGTTTTAGTGTTAATTTAAACATAAACTTTAAGTTTAAATGAGCTAGTTTGAAGTTTGAACATTAAACTTAACTTGAGCTTTACATTTAGGATGTTTTTTTTTGGACTGAAATTTGTTGATCTGGTCTTGTTTAAGTCTGGTCTTGCTTGTTTTGGTAAACGTCTGATCTCTGTGTATTTTATAGCTGTCCAAGTCTGGTCTAGTCTGTTTAAGTGTGGTCCAGTCTAGTCTGATCTGATCTAGGACAAAAAAAAGTCCAAAAGAAAACATTTTTAAAACACATAGTTTGAACTTTTAATTTAATTTCCAAGTTTAAGTTAAAACTTTTAGTTAGTTTAAACTGAAAACTGAATCTCAAACTTTCAGTATTTTTACAAATTAAATTCATACCTAAACATAAACTCTAAACTTAAACTTTATGTTTAAAGCACATGTTTGAACTTTAAACTTAACTTAACTTAAGCTTTAAGTTTAAAGCAGGTAGTTTGATTTTTCAATTTTCAAGTTTAAGTTAAAACTTTCAGCTAGTTTACACTCTGAAAACTAAAACTGAAATGTTCTTACAATTTAAATTTATACTTAACATAAACTTTTAGTTTTTCTAAACCATCAAGTTATACGGAAAACTTATACTTCAAGTTTAAACCAGCTATTTTGAAATTTAAACTTAAATTTATCTTTAAGTTTAAATGTAATTGCAAGTTTGAATTTCCAATTTTGAATTCAAACTTTCAGGTAGTGTGAAGTCTCTTATAATGAACTGCATAGTTTATAAAGGCTGTTTTGAACTCCTTCACGTCATCAAACAACATTCCCAACTGGAGTTCTTTTCATTTTCATGTTGTATTGAACATTCCCAACTGGAGTTCTTTTCATTTTCATGTTGTATTGTAGGACTGAAATTTCAAAATATTCTTCACTTTAGAATTCACTTCATGGCCCTCTGAGTCATAATGAGTGGCGGACTCACTAAGTGTCCCATGGGGTCCCAGGACCCCATGCACCTCCAAAAAAATACATATATATTACGGAGTATATACTTGTTAGGCTAAAGGGTCAAATAGGCCTCTGTACCTGTTCGGAATGCTCAATTCACACTCCGAACTAAAAAAAGCTCCAATTTACCCCCTGAACTCGCCAAAAAGGTTCAAATCTCATTTTTTGCAAGTGAGTTTCCGGTCATTGCCACGTCATCCGATTAGATGTCAACCGTGCATCCCACGTGGAAATCTAAGGGGTCAAATAGACCCCTGAACCCGACAAAGTTGTTCAATTTATCCCCTCAACCGTTAAAAAGTGTCCAAATTGCCATTAAAAAATAAAAGATAAAAAGTAGAAAATGTAAATATAAATAATATACAAGTTCATAATATAAAATATATGAGTCTATTTATAATATGACAATAAATTATTTATATTTTAGGGTAAATTTAATATTTTAAATATTTATGAGTCTATTTATAATATGACAGAATATTAAAAAAATTATATTAATTTATAAAAAATGTATGGTTGATTTTTTTAAATGGATTTAAAATATCAAAATGTTTTTAATGAATTTGTTTTTTTTTATGTGAATTTACTGCAAAAAAAATAAGGATATATTTATATTTACAGTAAATTTATATAAAATAAACTAAAAGAAATTCATTAAAACTATTTTCATATTTTTAATATGTTTTAGATTTATATGTAAAATTGCACACACATATGCATATATACTACGTGTTATACTTCATACTAATTATATGCAACATAAAAATTTGGTACTATATAAAAATTATAATATGTAAATAGCTAGGGACTACTACATTTTTATAATATGTATTTAAAAAATAAGTACCTTCATTATGTTTATATATATATATTTAATTTACCCTGAAATATAAAAATTGTCTTATTATATTGTAAATAGACATCTATGTTTTATATTATGAACTTGTATATCAGTTTATTTTTTTTCTCTATTTTTTAATTTCATATTTGTAATAGCAATTTGGACACTTTTCAACGGTTGATGGGGTAAATTGAATAACTTTGTCGGGTTCAGGGGTCTATTTGACCCCTTAGATTTCCACTTGGGATGCAGGGTTGGCATCTAACCGGTTGACGTGGCGATGACCGGAATTTTACCTGCAAAAAATGGGATTTGAACTTTTTTGGCAAGTTCAAGGGGTGAATTGGAGCTTTTTTAAGTTCCAGTTGCGAAGTGAGCATTCTAAACAAGTACAGGGACTTATTAGACCCTTTAGCCTACTTTTTATATAAATTTACCAAACACTGTCTAAATACGTTAAAAAATAAAAACTACGATGAATTGTTGGAGATGGATCGGCAGGACGGTATGTGAGGCGAAGCGCTCTTCCTAGCGGAGGTGCTGGGATGAATTTCTATGGGGCTCAAAGTCTCATTTTTTTTAATTTCTACAGGGCTCAAACTCTCATTTTTTTTAATTTCTCATTGTAAAATTGGTGTTTTGAAGCATTCCTTTTTTATTACCTGTACTTTTTATAATTTCTGCGGACCGTTTTGGGCTTTTGACCTTTTTAGACACCCATCTCGGCTAGACGGAAAACCAGTCCGAAATGCCCAGCCGCCTAGGTTTTGAAGTTTACACTTTGCACAATTCAATTTTTTGGATTAATTATTAAAATTTATTTGAATATTCAGGTTGAATTATCAAATTTATTATATTTATGAATGTTATTTCAATAGTTTATGATTTGGGATGAAAATATATTTTGATAATATGCAAGATTTAAAGAAATCTGGAGCACCGAGAATAGTTCAGGCGTTAATTCAAATATTGATCCGTGATTATTGATTGAAAAAATTGATCAAATAATTGTTGAATAAGAAATTAATATGAATTATAATTTACGTGATCAACATGTTGATTTCGAATTTTCGAAAGCTGGTCGTGTATTGAACGAGTGTGGCTGGGGGATTGTGTCAAGGCTGGAACATGACCTCTTGGTAGGTAATTCCGACTGTGGTGGAGTTGGTATTCACCCATATGGCAAGAGCTCATCCTCCTCTGGAACCACCTTCATACCAAAAATTGAAGAGCTTTGTGGAAAGATTTTATTTCAGTATTATTTTCTCTTTAGTACCAATTGGTTTTGTTTTAGTCTGAGTAGATTTAGTTTGAATGTTTGGATTTTTGGAGTTCTTTTCAGGGTTTCAGTTTCAGTCGTTTTAGGCCTAAATTTGCCCGTTTCAGGTTTAGCGAGTCATGTTATTTTATACGAGGTGGCTGACTCTAAGCCTACTCCTAGGGTTCATGATTAGATCTGTAAATTCTGTCTGAATGTTGTCTTATATGTCTTCACGATTTTAATATAATGGTCGCTCTTTTATAATAATAAAAAGAGTCTGTTTGGTAACACTAAAATTGATTGAATCGGCTGGTTCTAATATGGTGAAATTTATGAACTTCTGGATGAAGTGGATGGATTGGCTGATACTATAGATTTATGAAAAAATTATATTTGAATTTTTTATTAATAAAAGAACAATTCAACAATTATGCTGCATACTGTCAACGGTTCAACAATTATACCAAATGCATTATGTAATTGTCTGTGCCTACGATTGTGTATGGAGTACAAACTAATTATGTGTTGTATTATTCTGCATACTGTCTGCGGTATATAATTTACACTAGACGTTTAATGTAATATTGTCTATGGACTTCATACATATTGGTCACACAATGACTTCACAATGTTATCATTTGAAACATATACACCAACGCTTCACAATTTGTTCACAACACCAACAAAACAAAGGATGTAAATCATTACAATCATATACTACATTCAAAAAAGAGAAAGATTTAAATCTAAACCGTCTTGGTATTGTAGTGTCATAGTATTGTTGACTACACCAAAACCATGTTGATCACCATTCCCCTCTACAACAGCAATGTCTGGTGCGATTCGTTTATTATGCCCACTTGCCTGAAACAAAACAAGTGTCAATAGTGTTGTCCAATATGTTGGGTGTTTGTGCATATGTATAAAATGTCTGCGCAAGTATAGTTATTGTCTATACACTAACAATGAAAGGCCAAGGAGCATACCTTGGACTTGGTTTTTCCCTTTTCCAGTGGCCCCTTCAAACGGTTTTTCCTGGGAGCACCCTTCCGTTTGAATACTTTTGATTAAGAATTTTTTGTGGGCAGTCCTCAGGCACACTAGTTCCCAGTTGGGGAAATAGAGAAGGAAGGGGTGATGTAGTCCTAATTGCCTTTCTAGCCACTTCATTACGCTTTTGCACTTTTCTGGATAATCAGCAATGGTGTTTGCAAGGGTCTCAAAAGTCTTACACAACTTATCAAACCTTTCTTGTTCCACCGTAGTTATCTAACCACCGTAGTTAATTTTCACTCGTGTGTAAGCTCTTTTGATGTCTCTTCACCAGCTTGACACGATTCTCTTTCACTTCATATGACGTAACAATACCACTGATCAAGTAATTGGGACAATACATTCTGCCAGACATGCAAAATTTAAAATGCAGTGCATAAAATAAGCTTACCTTTGGAACATGGCTTCCCAACTTGCCTCAAACTCTGTACTGCGATGTGAATCATAAACTAGGTCATGAATATTGAACGTTATGTAATCTTTATCTGCAAGGCCACCGAGTTTTTCGGGTAACTTCTTCATTATGTGCCACAAACACCAAGGGTGCCTTGTATCCGGAAATACGATTTGAATTGCATTTTGCATGGCACAGTCTTGATCGGTTGTAATGCCATTTGGAGCACAACCCTCCATGCAATCAAGCCAAGCTTTAAAGAGCCAAACAAAAGTTTGTGTGTCTTCGTTTGAGATTAGGCCACATCCTAATAATACGGATTGTCCATGATGATTCACACCCACGAATGGTGCGAATGGCATGTCAAATCTATTAGTTAGATAAGTAGTGTCAAAGGTAATGACATCTCCAAAACTTTTATATGCATATCTACTATTATCTTCCCAAAACACATTTCTCAAACGTGACTCATCATCTAAATCAACACTAAAGAAGAAATCCTGACATTGTGCTTGCATTTTTGAAAAAAAAAACCTTGTATTGCCATGGCATCACCACTTCCTAGCCTAAGTTTCCTAATTTTTTCTATGTAATTCGTACAATTCCTTTCAATAAAAGGTAGGGCATCGTGCCCCCCCGCCCCCCCCGCTTCAACAACAACGGAGTTAAAACTCTTGTTAAGTGGAATTCTCACAACTTCATTGATCGCAAGATGTCTCATCGCTTTTGATGTCAACTTCCTATTGCAACGAAATAGTCTAGATTGTGTGGGACTCATGGGGTGATTATGTTCTAAAACACTTTTGAAATTTTCCATGAACCAACATAAGTAGTGCATGCTCTAATTCTTGCCGAAGATGTTTGCATTGAAGCTTGAGGCTTCAAACAGTTTAGTGTCTTGCTAGCTCTACTTCCCACACGTGAACACTCTATTACTATTGACACTACCTCGCCCTTGCTTCTATCCTTTGTTGATGTTCTTTTTCTAACCGGAAATCCTAAACTTCTACCATATGTTTTGTAAAACTCAAAAACCGCGTCAGGGCTGTCAAACTTCATGTCCACTTCCGGAACAACCACATTAGCATCTTCTTCCTCATTATTATGTCCATCTGCATATGTTATTTATCAATATGTATATGCAAACAATATTATTGAAGTACAGACAATATTATGGACAGGGAGACAAATTATGCACATACAGACAATATAAGTTTAACACACTAGGGTATATTCATGATATGGTCAAACTACTTTATAAACTACAAACAATGATCAAACCACTTTAAAAGAAGAAATGAATAAATTATTAATAATGACAGTCATTATTAATAGAAATCAAACTTCATAATGTCTTCCCATAAGGTGTGAACACTCACAACAACGTAAGAATACATAATAATGGGAATAAATGTCTGTACGAGGAGACAACAAATGTCTCACGCTGACAAATTAGTTCTCTACCTACATAAATAGACAATACTAATTTGTCTGTGCGTAAAAAACGCTCTTTGTGAAGCTTCAATACCAAAGCACATAACATCCATGAAGAAACGACGCTAAATAAACACCAACCTTGCTCAGCCTCCACAGCTTTCCCATCCGCCGTCCCTTCATCGCCTTCCGGAGTGTGTTCAACTCCTTCCTGCGCACTCTTTGTCGTGTCCTCATGGCCTTGCATCATGGCTTCCGTCTCATCTTCAAATACTTCCATCGCAGCTGGCGTGTCCCCGGGACTCGGACCGAATATCTCCTCCCATGTCCAGCCCAGACCAATTTCATCGTCGCCACCATACAAATGACATACAAAAGAAAAAAACGGAACAAAAGAATAAATGTGAGAGAGGGGTGCACAAGCGTTTTCATTTTCGAATAAAAGGGAGAGAGAGAGTGGTGGGGATTTATACGGTTGCAAAGAGGGGGGTGGGGCTTTTTGTGCTGTGTACACAGCTGTGTAACCGGGCGTGCACACAACGAATTTTCCATTCTTAAATGTCTTGATATCTCAGATCATTCTTCTGCCATGGACCGGCAGAAAGGTGTAGTAAACGGCGGAGGTTCGTCGGAGACACCTCGAAACACCTTGGTTATGAGGTAATACTCGCCTCTGGTTGGTCGGTCTGGTTTGCTTCTGTTGTCCCCGAATGTTCAATGACCTCATACCCTCCCCATAACCGGAAAGGGAACCTACATCTCCATGTTCTGGAGCATTTTCAACATGGGCGATGTAATTGGTGGGCTTATCCCCTTCATATCGAATTACAATCAGACATATGCAGTCTCTGTTAATAACGTTTCTATCACTGGCGATTCTCCATACCAATCGAGTTGTCTGCGGTGATGGAACGACATGTACAAACATCAAATACTCCAGTGTAGGAGTTGAGTTCAAAGAGATCTCAAAGCTTTTCTTGAACTGGAGGATGCTATTGCTGGTTCCTGCATCTTTGGCAAGCAATTTTTTCTACAGCTATCAGTTCACCAATGTGAACAGGGCGTTGTTTAATTTAAGAACAAGGGGTTTGAACAATGTGTTTTACTGGGGTGCTCAGATGATTGGGTGATTGGGTCAGTGTTCATTGGGTTCATAATGGATTTCACCTTCAAGAGTAGGAGGACAAGGGGATTGGTGGGGATTGCGGTCGTTGGTGTTATTCGCGTGATGAAATGCCTGCTCACAAGCATGATTTCAAGGACGGGTCGAATTTTGCAGGACCCTTTGTGTTGTATTGGATCATAATCATACATATTTCCAGTTTTACACTAATTTCATCATACATATTAAACATAATTTTGTTGAAAAAATTACTCCTTACATTTTTACACTTATTTCATATGGAGTATTTCCTTGGAAGGTACTACAATCATCATCATCATCATACATATTTCCAATTTTACACTTATTTCAAGATGTGCCATCAGGATTGCTAAAAATGTTTTTAGTGTAGGTATGCTGGATTTTACAAGGGAGTACAGAGTGCAGGAGGGGCTGTAGCATGGCAAGTGGATGCCCAAAAGGTGTCATTCCTTAAACAATTGATTCTGAATTAAGAAAAAGGCAGATTCGTCTCCCAATTGCATGTGTACACAGGTAGTGTACAAAAGTGGGTACACCAAGAATGATTTAAAGGACACTAACACACAATTGTAAATATGTTGCCAGGATTACTGTTTTATCAATGAAAGAATGAGTTTTTCTTTGCTTGTCGATGTGTTGGCGATATTTGCCAATGGTGATAGGAAGCTAATTGTGTAAACACTAGCATATATACATACTTCCTTGGTTAAAATGCATGTTTGGAACAATGGGGTGAAAACTTGGTTCAGCTGAAAGATTAAAAACAACCAGTGAAATGAAGAATGTTGGTGAGTTTCAAACTGCCTTACCTTTGCCACAAGAAAAGTTTAGAAAAATCCAATTATTTGGAGTCATCCATTCTAGCTATTGTTTTATAAATTTGTAAGGTGGTTTAAGAAGAACAATAAGAACACACAAAATTTGGTAACTCAGTTCGCCACGAATGACTACGTCTGGGGACGCTACCAAGCCAGGATATTGCTATGAATTTCGGATCAATGATTACAAGGATAAAGCTTGTATTTATAGAGAGTAAAACCTAACCCCCAACAGAATAGGACACGTGCAGCCCACAGAAGTACAAAAAAACTCGCGGCCCATCATAAAAGGACCCAAACAATTTCGGGAATGGGCTTGGTTATACAATCTGTAACACCTTACATTCGCATATTTACGGAATCAGATATAACACAGTAAATATTAAACTTTTTATTCAAATTGGATTTCTAGCTATGACTATATTGAAATATTTTATATAATTTTTAATGAAGAAACAAACATTTCTAAGAATTAACACAAGACAATTGCGAAGTGAATGCCATAAATTAAGGTTTTACTTAAGGAAATAAAAGAGATATTCCCGTCGGCGTCGTATTGATAAAGGAAATTGCATTTGTCATCGCTACTCGTCAGCATCATACTGGTGATCTCCGTCTGCTTTGATGGCATCACGTTAGTGATGAAGGTGACAAGCAGGGATGACCGGATGCGAAGAGGTGAGAAGCAGCGAAGAAGACAGGTTAAAGCTCGATCGCCGGAGTTGAAGCCTCAAGTTTGGCGATGGGCCAATGGCACTTGCGTGAACTTTGGTGCAAACATTTGAACTCTGGAAGATGAAGAACAAAAGGCTGGGTTCATTTTTTAATGTCCAATCTAAAATCAGTCTTATTTTTTTCATTTAAAAGTCTCCTACTAATATTCTGGTCATTCTTTCCTCTAAAACTCTTCCTATATAATTCAAATTACTAATAGGCTACATATTATCATTAATACATGAGATGATGGAAACGAGTATAAAGAAGCATCACAAAATATTGTTATAGGTTGAACTCTATAAATGAATGTTTATACATGAGGAAAATAACTAAAAACATGGTAATAAATTCATATGGAGCAATGCATGTCCAAGTGAACATGTTTTTCTCAACTTTTCATGTTTATTAGTTTCTTTATTACTCTGTACTAATTAATCAGTAACTTTACTAATGAATAACCTGTCATGACTCTTAATATCCAATTAATATATGTTTTGTTAGGATATACTTATTTTATAAAAGAACACAAACTCCATAATAAATAGGTTTTCCCTAGCCTAATTATAAAAATATATACTATTTGAATAATAATACTCCGTAATATCTTAAGATAGGATAACATAAATTACCTTAAGTAAAATCCATGATATATTTTCATTTACACTAAGTAAAATACATATTTCGGACCAGTTAACTTGCAAAAATCATTTGACGACCTTACTGATTGAATGTTTTGCTCAAATTTGGTATGGATGAACTAGACTAGATGAGGAACATACAAAAAAAAATTGAGCAAAAAATACCACTGGGAAGGCCCCCAAATGGAGGAGGCCGGACGGGGCTCCGGTCCGGAAATTCCTGACCGAAATAGCTCTATATATATATATATATATATATATATATATATATATATATATATATATATTTCTGTGTACAAAGAATTGTAACTGAATGACTTATAAACTTCACAGGAGTAGACAAGTTGTCTTGTCTACAAAAAAATCCGATTCAATTTTCATTTTCTGAAAAGTACACTTTTCACTACAAAAGGCATCTTTGGGCTTCCAATTTGTGCAGATTGTTATGAATGGAGAAAAAGATAAAAGTTACAGAATAAAAGATTGTAACAAGCCACAAATCCCAGACCACTTTTCAAGAGACTTTCCTTCGATCAAAAACCATTCCAATAAAGACATTCTCAAATATGGCAACCATACATGTTAGCGTGGTTGCACAATATTTGTAAAGGAATAATTTGAAAAGTTTAACCTTCAAATCAAATAATTCCAAGCAGAAATATCTTGTTAGATTTACAGCATAAAAAGTCAGTAATAGAAATTGATAGTGGATCGATAATAGTTATTATTGATTACCTGTGTACCAAACCAAAGACCTTGCTCAAACAGCTCAATACAAGTAACACCGTTCCACACCCCAAACTGAGTTTTCTTGTAGGGAGGTCTTCATGACTATTGGTATTTAGATGAATTTGCTTGCCTTGGTACAATATAGTGGTTAATGCACCACCTAGGCAGACTATTGATAGGCACTAGTTATTAGTGCCTAAGTGTACATTTTTATTATCATTTGTAATATTTATTCACTAGTATTATGCAAGTTTGTAGTTGTTAGTTTTCATTTGATTGTAATCGTATTTTTAGTACTTTATTGTTTGTTGTAAGTTATAGTTAGTTGAGCTATAAGTTTAGGATAGGTTTGGAAGCACGAAGGATGGAAAAACTTGAGTTTTATGCAAAACCCGGTCGGGTATGGACTTTACCCGGACGGGTATGAAGTGACAAAGGAAATTGCTGCAAAACTAGCAAATACCCGGTCGGGTATTCCATATACCCGGTCGGGTATGAAGTGATTTCGGACCAAAGATCGTGCAGAAGACACAAAAACATGGGAAAATATTTGATTTGGTAAATACCCGGTCGGGTATGTCAAAATACCCGGCCGGGTATCCGGCATTAGGTGTTGAAAACACCTATAAATAACCCCATTTTCCTTCACTTTTAATCACCCCTTCTTCCATACTCTTAAGCTCAGTTTAGAATAGTATTTCTTTTATATTTTTATAGCATGTTTAGTCTCCAAATGAGGAGCTAAACTTCCATTTCTTGGTGTTGCTCTTGAAGCTTGTTGATTATTAAAGTTGTGAGTTATTTTCTTAACTTCTTCCCTTGAATATTAATTATTCTCTTAATCTATCTATATATTAATGTTGGGGAGTGTTGCTAAGATGACAATTAGTTAACATCTCGACATTAGTTATAGTAGTATTTATTTTCTTCCTCTATATATTAATGTTGGGGAGTGTTACTAAGATGACAATTAGATAACATCTTGACATTAGTTATAGTAGGATTATTCATATTTAATCTTCTTCCTTGAATATTAATTCTTCCCTTGATCTATCTCTATGTTAATGTTGGGGAGTGTTGCTAAGATGACAATTAGTTAACATCTCAACATTAATTACTACTAGAAACGTTCAACGAACCGATGGTTAATCGTTGATGGTTTCACAAGTAAGTAACTTCGGTTTATTAATGCACGGTCGTGGTTAATAAACTTAAGAGGGATTAATTTTGTTGGTTAAACCGAAACTGTTGTGTTGAGGTTATCAATCTCAATTGATTTCATCAAGGAGTTAAGAGATTAAATGCTACTATCAAGTCGGTATATGGCGGTGTTCTATACTTGACTAATAGTAAGGGTTATTAATGAACGGTCGTTGTTAATAACTACCCTCGATAAATTGAATATACTCCTCGATTGAGTATTTGAGAGGGGATAAGTTATAGATATAACAATGATCGACTAAAATATATCAGCAAGTGGAAAGTAGCAATGCCAAGTCCTTTTTATCTTTGAATTAAATCACATTTAAGTTGTTCATCTTTCTGTTTAATTAAATTAAATCATTCAATCCTAAACCCCCCTTTTATTTACTAGTTCTATAAAAAGAGAATTATTCCTTTCCCTGTGGATACGAACTCTACTACGCTATACTACGTATAAATGTTAGTATTGAATTTATTTTGACGCACCGTGACAAAGTGCACGTCAAATTTGGCGCCGTTGCCGGGGAAAGGCAATTATTTTTCTTTTTATTTTATCTCATAAAAATCAAAAACAAAAAAAAAAATAAAAATAAAAATTATAAAAAAAAAAAAAATCTTACTCTTCTATTTTCTAAGCTTACATGAGTTATGAGAATATGGATACCAATATAACATCCTTAGAGAGTCAAATTTCCACTTTGACTTCTCTAATAAAGGAATTTATATTAAACTCAAAAGCTCAAGATGTCGAGACATGCAACATTTGCATGTCTCACAGGCATCTTACGGATTTTTGCCCGAAGCTCCAAGAAGAATACTTCGAACGAATCGATGATGATGTTGGTTTCCAAGGGAAGGAACCTCACATGAGGTATGACCCGTTCTCGACCTCTAACATGTCCACGGAAGACATTATTCTGACTCTTGCTACCAACATGACCACCATGCAACAAAACATTGTGGAATTCCAAAATGAGACCAAGTCTAGCATTCTAAACTTGGAAACTCAAATGAGTCAAATAGTTGAAGCTGTGAATAGACTTGAAGCAAGAGATTCGGGGAAACTTCCCTCTCAAATAGAATGTGATCCTAAACAGCAAACTTTTGCAATCACATCGACAAATGAGAAGGCAATGCAAAAGGAGATCCAGAATGCAGAAGAAGTAGAGGAGGAAAAAGACACGGAGCTCCAACTGGTCAATGAAGAGGATAAGCTGAGCTTCAAATTCAAATTTTTGTCATTGTCATCCTTTGAGGTATCTCCATCATCTCTGGAAGCTTTAAGAGAATCTCGTAAACTTGAAATGGAAAATGACATTTCTGAAATCTCCTTCAAAATTGAGGGATCGAAAAACTTTTCATTGACCATACTACATGATAATTTCTTCCCCTTCCTCCCACCACATAAATCAATGAAAATCTGGATATTTGATCCTGGAAAGATTTCCAAAGTGGAGAGTCGAGAAATTGAGCACTCCTATGGAGGTCCTAGGAGTGAAAATTTGAAGAAAATTAATTATCACGATCCAAGTTTGAATGACTGAACACAATGATAACGTCGAGCCACGACGTTAAATAAAGCGCTTCTTGGGAGGCAACCCAAGCAAGGTATGTTTTCTATATCATTTTTTTGATTTAAAGAAGGGTGTGTGAAAAAAAAAAAAATGTTTTTTTTCATGCCTGGGCAAAAACCCGGCCGGGTAAACTATAAAACCCGACCGGGTAAACGGGCAAAACTGCCTCTGCTTAAGCAGAAACGAAAAACCCATTCGGGTAAAACCAATACCCGGCCGGGTATTCGTGCAAAACTTCTTCTGCCTCAGCGAAAACGAAAACCCGGCCGGGTATACGGGCATTTTAACCCCAAATCAGCCCCAAACCTTCATCTTCTTCCCCAAATGTTGAGAGCTCATTCCTAAAACCTCCATTGTTGAGTCTCCAAGCTTCGAATCCGCCCCTTTTCTTCCTTTAAAAACCAAAATTAACACCATAATCTTCTTCCCCACATCACCCTCTCCAATTCTACACCAAACACAACCATCAAATCCCCCTCAACCCCAAAATCCGAAAACCCTACCCAAACTCTCCAAGGTCCGATTTTTGCTCAAATTAATCCAAAGAAAACCCAATTTCATGTTCTTTCCATCATTCTCTATATCTCCACACCCTCAAAAACACCCAAAACCGAAAAATCCGAATTTTTTTTTAAAACCCTCCAAGCCAAGTCCGAAATTCCTAAACTAAGTTCAAGCAAAAGGGCAACTATGGCACCAAAGAGAACTAGAGCATCTTCCTCCAACTCAAGTGCTCCAATTCCGCAAGTTCTCGGGTATGAAGGCATCGAATTCACCTCTACGGCTCATCACAAGAAATTTCTCACCCAACTCATCCGAGAGTGCCATGAACTAGCTATGGAGGCTATGGAGGCTACTTTGACGGAGGAGATGCGGGCGGGCACTAGGGACAGTGCCATGAACTAGCTGGGGGGGAGAACTATTCCGGTATGCTCCCATTTCATGCTCTTCATTCTTATTCTCTTAAAAAAAAAAACAAAAAAAAAAAAAAAAATTATAAGCTTGTTAGGTTGAAAACCCAAAAGGGCAACTTAAGCAAAACAAAAGCAAAAAGAAGAGTGAGTTGGTGAGAATAAAAAGGAAAATGTGGGAAGCTGGGATGAAAACCCGAAAGGGCACCTAGGCAAAATGAGAGAATGAGAGAAAGTATTTTCTTTTATCTTTGCAGGATCCTAAGGGCATATACATGAGGAAGCAAAAGAAGGGAAAACCAATGGTGTTGAAAACCCTTTTATGTGTTTTGATCATTGAAACATTTTTATGTTGACTTTCAAAAACACTTGTGAATGGTTGTGATTGCTACTATTGTTGGTTTGTAAACTTCATGGACAGGATTTGTTTTACTCGAGACGAGTAAAAGTTCAAGTGCGGGGGTGTTTGATAGGCACTAGTTATTAGTGCCTAAGTGTACATTTTTATTATCATTTGTAATATTTATTCACTAGTATTATGCAAGTTTGTAGTTGTTAGTTTTCATTTGATTGTAATCGTATTTTTAGTACTTTATTGTTTGTTGTAAGTTATAGTTAGTTGAGCTATAAGTTTAGGATAGGTTTGGAAGCACGAAGGATGGAAAAACTTGAGTTTTATGCAAAACCCGGTCGGGTATGGACTTTACCCGGACGGGTATGAAGTGACAAAGGAAATTGCTGCAAAACTAGCAAATACCCGGTCGGGTATTCCATATACCCGGTCGGGTATGAAGTGATTTCGGACCAAAGATCGTGCAGAAGACACAAAAACATGGGAAAATATTTGATTTGGTAAATACCCGGTCGGGTATGTCAAAATACCCGGCCGGGTATCCGGCATTAGGTGTTGAAAACACCTATAAATAACCCCATTTTCCTTCACTTTTAATCACCCCTTCTTCCATACTCTTAAGCTCAGTTTAGAATAGTATTTCTTTTATATTTTTATAGCATGTTTAGTCTCCAAATGAGGAGCTAAACTTCCATTTCTTGGTGTTGCTCTTGAAGCTTGTTGATTATTAAAGTTGTGAGTTATTTTCTTAACTTCTTCCCTTGAATATTAATTATTCTCTTAATCTATCTATATATTAATGTTGGGGAGTGTTGCTAAGATGACAATTAGTTAACATCTCGACATTAGTTATAGTAGTATTTATTTTCTTCCTCTATATATTAATGTTGGGGAGTGTTACTAAGATGACAATTAGATAACATCTTGACATTAGTTATAGTAGGATTATTCATATTTAATCTTCTTCCTTGAATATTAATTCTTCCCTTGATCTATCTCTATGTTAATGTTGGGGAGTGTTGCTAAGATGACAATTAGTTAACATCTCAACATTAATTACTACTAGAAACGTTCAACGAACCGATGGTTAATCGTTGATGGTTTCACAAGTAAGTAACTTCGGTTTATTAATGCACGGTCGTGGTTAATAAACTTAAGAGGGATTAATTTTGTTGGTTAAACCGAAACTGTTGTGTTGAGGTTATCAATCTCAATTGATTTCATCAAGGAGTTAAGAGATTAAATGCTACTATCAAGTCGGTATATGGCGGTGTTCTATACTTGACTAATAGTAAGGGTTATTAATGAACGGTCGTTGTTAATAACTACCCTCGATGAATTGAATATACTCCTCGATTGAGTATTTGAGAGGGGATAAGTTATAGATATAACAATGATCGACTAAAATATATCAACAAGTGGAAAGTAGCAATGCCAAGTCCTTTTTATCTTTGAATTAAATCACATTTAAGTTGTTCATCTTTCTGTTTAATTAAATTAAATCATTCAATCCTAAACCCCCCTTTTATTTACTAGTTCTATAAAAAGAGAATTATTCCTTTCCCTGTGGATACGAACTCTACTACGCTATACTACGTATAAATGTTAGTATTGAATTTATTTTGACGCACCGTGACAAAGTGCACGTCAACTATCACACCCAAGAATATCATCTTTCCACCCCTAGTTTTAAGTGTTAATTTCTCAACACTTCAATGCAAAACAAAAACAATAATGTGATTACTTTAATTTGTACAAGCTTGTTTTTAACTAGTAAATTTAGCATCTTACCGAGTGATAATGGAGATGGTGAAAGTTGATATAGGAGTTAATGTAAGAAAGTTTGTCGCATACGTGACTGAAGTGTTTTTAATTCCATAGAAGAGGAATCTCATAGCCATGGTGATCGTGTCAATTCAATAAGTTTATAAGCTCATGTTATTTTAACAAGTTTCAACGTCAAGTAGTCTTAACTGCTATGATACATATCAAATTATAAAATAAAATTCAAAGATACAAATAATTTCCAAAAGTAGTACGTCAATCAACATTTTATATGTTTATTGATCTTTTGTACGTTTAGGTACAATGATTGAAGAGACCTTTTCGTACCATTCACCATTTGCACTAACTATGGGGATGTTAGTAGTTACTTAAAATACATCAAAATAGTTATTGCAAATGGTGAATTGTACGAAAAAATCTCATCCATTATTGTCTCTAAACGTAGAAAGGATCAGTACACATAAAATGTTGATTGACTATTATTAGAATATATTCGTATATTTAAATTTTATTTTATAATTCTTTACATATCATAGCAGTTAAGACTACTTAATGTTGAAGCTTGTTAAAATGACATGAGCTTATGAACTTATAGAATTGGCAGGATCACCATGGCTATGGGATTCCTATTCTATGGAATAAAAAACACTTCAGCCACGTATGCGACAAACTTTCTTACATTAACTCCTATAGCAACTTTCACCATCTCCATTATCACTCGGTAAGATGCTAAATTTATTAGTAAAAAACAAGTTTGTACAAATTAAAGTGATCACATTATTGTTTTTCTTTTGCATTGAAGTGTTGAGAAATTAACACTTAAAACTAAGGGTGGAAAGATGATACTCTTGGGCGTGATAGTCTGCCTAGGTGATGCATTAACCACTATATTGTACCAAGGCAAGCAAATTCATCTAAATACCAACGGTCACGAAGACCTCCCTACAAGAAAACTCAGTTTGGGGTGTGGAACGGTGTTACTTGTATTGAGCTGTTTGAGCAAGGTCTTTGGTTTGGTACACAGGTAATCAATAATAACTATTATCGATCCACTATCAATTTCTATTACTGACTTTTTATGCTGTAAATCTAACAAGATATTCTGCTTGAAATTATTAGATTTTGAAGGTTAAACTCTTCAAATTATTCTCTTACAAATATTGTGCAACCACGCTAACATGCATGGTTGCCATATTTGAGAACGTCTTTATTGGAATTGTTATTGATCGAAGGAAAGTCTCTTGGAAAGTGGTCTGGGATTTACGACTTGTTACAATCCTCCTTTATTCTATAAGTTTTTCCTTTTTCTCCATTCATAACAATTTGCACAAGTTGGAAGCCCAAAAAGACTTTTTGTAATGAAAAGTGAACTTTCAGAAAATGAAGACCAAATCAGATTTATTGGTCATATAATATTGATAATGAAAATGCAGTTGTCGTGTCTATCCCGTGAAGTTTACAAGTCATTCAGTTACAGTTCTCTTTACATAGAAAATGCATATATATTTCTCTAACATGGTTGGTTTAAAGACGTGATCCTAAAGACATGCTTTACTGCGAAGGGAAGCTAGAAAGCCTCAAGGCTTAAGCCTCAATGTGTTGTCTTGAGTTGTTGAGTTTGGGGAAAATCCCAACGATAGGAGTCTTCACACAGTGCTATAGGTTAAGTTTTTCAATCACTGTTTTAAACAATTTCTGAATATCGTTTAGATGTTCTTAGAGATCTCTAGTCTGAAACAATATGTATTTTAAATTTGGGAAATTCTTGTTGAAAAGGATGTTTTATCTTATTTCAGATCAAGTTTTGCGATTTACAATTTTTGCTATCCATACATAAGTTCACATACTAAACAGAATGTTACATGTATTAATAAAAAACTGAAATCATGTTAGTGTAAATGAAAATATATCATGGATTTTACTTAAGGTAATTTATGTTATCCTATCTTAAGATATTACTTGCTCAGTCTAATTTTATAAGATATTTTTCTTATTCACTTGGTCAACGCAAATCACTCTTAATCTCTTACTTTATATATCGAAATTTATGAAATTTCAATTATTTTTTGCGGGAAAAATTGAAAATAATAATCCCAACTATTGCCGGTCCGCAGATAATAATCCCAACTATTGATTATTTTTGTATAATCCCAACTATATGGACCGTCCGCCAATAATGGTCCATGACCAAATATTACCTCCTATAAAAAGTGAATTTTAAATAGAAATTAAGCGTAAAAATTAAAAGTTGGGAATATTTATAGAGATTACTTGTTATATCTCTTCTCATCCACTTTAGAAACCACAACAATTTATTTATAGGGACCATTAATGGCAGAAGGTCCCTAAAGTTGGGATTATTCTGAAATAATCGATAGTTGGGATTATTATAGGCGGACCGCCAATAGTTGGGATTATTACTATCAATTTTTCCTTTTTTGCGGGCTTTGTAGTGATTTTAATATAATTTCTGAATAAGTAAATTTTATTTTCTAAAACTAATTTGAGTGTTGACAGTGATCAATATGCTTTATCGTCGGTCAAACATTGTAAACCGTAAAGTGCCTAATAATTTAGGACGGAGGGAGTATTATTATCCAATAATGGCACCCGTGCGACCACCTGTTTGACTTCTCCCAAAAAACTGAATCGTCCTTCACGCATCGGAGCTTTTTCCCCAAACCCATTTCGCCGCATCGAGCAGTTCCCATTCACCCTCCTTCGCGCCTTTCCTTGCAGCTTGCACAATCCATCATCTACTTGTTGCTTCGTCCGCCTACGCCGCTCTTCTTCTCCTCTTCTCCGCCGCTCTTCTTCCCCTCTTCAATTCGTCGCCAGATTTTCATAGTCTTTCAGATCAATGATGGAGGTGCATATTGTAGGGATTTGAAGCGGCTATGGTTTACGGGGGAAATGGAAGGGGTCATGACGAGGCTGAAGCAGGGGAGTGGGTTGGGATGGGCTAGGTGCCGGTGTGATTCCGTCAGTGGTCGGGTCAAGAATTTGGGGCAGGAATGATGGAAGGCTGCATCGATTGTAGGGGGCGGGTTGAGAGGCATCGATTTGGTAAGGGATGGGGGCTGGGTAGTTGGGGAAGAGGTTTGGGCAGGGGTGGTAGAGGACCGGAGTGATGAGGGTGGCCGGTTATAGTAGTCACAGTTGGGTTAAGGGCTGGGGTAGGTGGGAGAGGGGGCTGGGTTGGGGTTGGTGTAGAAGAGGGGCTGGGATTGGCATGGACAATGATGGTTTTTGGCATGGACAGCGGTGGTGGAGTTGAGCGGGTAGTCATTGTGGGAGTTGGGCGGGCAGTCCCTTTGTCTGAAGTCACTGTGACTGACGGGCAGGAAGTCACTTTGGTCGGGGCGGCCATAGCCATTAGCGGGTGGAGTCACTGTGGCGGCATAGTCGCTGTCGGGTGGAGTCACTGTGGCGGCACAATCACTTTGGCCGGAGTCACTTTACAATGCAGGGTTAATTGTGATGTTGGTCACATTTTTGGAATTTCTCAAAAAATATCACTTTTTGTCTTTTATCCTATTTTTAGTACTCCGTATTATCTAGGCCAAAAGGCCTATTATTATTCAAATAGTATATGAAGTATATTATTACAATTAGGCTAGGGAAAATCCATTTATTGTGGAGTTGTGTTCTTGTATAAAATAAGTATATATCCTAACGTATTTTTTAATTGGATATTAAGAATCATGACAAGTTATTCATTAGTAAAATTACTGATTAATTAGTACGAAGTAATAAAGAAACTAATAAACATGAAAAGTTGAGAAAAACACGTTCACTTGGACATCCTTTGCTTCATATAAATTTATTACCATGTTTTTAGTTACTTTCCTCTTGTAAAAAACATTCATTTAAAGAGTTTAACCTATTACAATGGTTTGTGATGCTTCTTTATATTCGTTTTCATCATCTCATGTATTAATGATAATGTCTAGCCTATTAGTAATTTGAATTATAAAGGAAGAGTTTTAAAGGAAAAAATGACCAGAATAGTAGTAGGAGACTTTTAAATGACAAAAATAAGACTGATTTTAGATTGGACAATAAAGTCACTACATTAAGGGCATCCCCATCCATGAAATTATTTAGGGATTATTTTGATGATGTGGATGATATTTTTTGAGATTATGGTTGAGTTGTTAAGATTATTTGAAAAGATTATTTGATGGAAAAATCTGATATCAAATTTTAAATCTAGATTATTTTAAAACTATTTCCAAACTTTTAGACACTGCTCCCAATTTTCGACATTCCCTTGATTAAATGTGAAGGCAGCTGGCTCCTTGTGCTGTTCTCCTTTTACAGTAAAGACACGGAACCTTAAAAACAGCATGCCTCATTCTCCATTAAATTGGTTGCCACCTTTAAAATCGGCACCATCCATCGATTAACTTCGCAAACTCACTTTAAAATTGAATGTATTTGTCATAAAAAAATCTAGATAAATTAAAATTATGGTTGAGGAAAAATTAATCAATTTATAGATTATTTGAGATTTCCTTATGTGGAAGTGACGTGGTAATAATAAGTCATAAAAAACCGTAAAATTTAGTAGCATGAATGGAAATGCTCTAATAAATGGACCCAACCTTTTGTTCTTCATCTTCCAGCCTGGACCATCCGCTCAAATGTTTGCACCAGAGTTCAGGCAAGTGCCATCGGCCCATCGCCAAACTTGAGGTTTCACCTCCGGTGATTGAGCTTTAATCTGTCTTCTTTGCTGCTTCTCACTTTAAAATTGAATGTATTTCTCATAAAAAATCTAGATAAATTAAAATTATGGTTGAGGAAAAATTAATCAATTTATAGATTATTTGAGATTTCCTTATGTGGAATGACGTGGTAATAATAAGTCATAAAAAACCGTAAAATTTAGTAGCATGACTGGAAATGCTCTAATAAATGGACCCAACCTTTTGTTCTTCATCTTCCAGCCTGGACCATCCGCTCAAATGTTTGCACCAGAGTTCAGGCAAGTGCCATCGGCCCATCGCCAAACTTGAGGTTTCACCTCCGGTGATTGAGCTTTAATCTATCTTCTTTGCTGCTTCTCACCTCCTCGCATCCGTTCATCGCTGCTTCTCACCAGTGTTTTAAATAGCGGGGCGCTACCGCTATAGCAGCCGCTATATAGCGTTCGCGGTAGGTACCGCTGCTGCTACGGCCTACGGGCCGCTATCGGGGTGTGAATTTCAAATAACAGAAAATTCCTACTACGCCGCCCGCTACAGGCCGCTATTGGCACTTCCGACAAATATATCACGAACTGGTTGATGTGTAAATGTGTAAATGTTGTGTGCATGATGTGAAAAAATACATTAATGGTGATGCATGGAGTGAAACTCTAAATTAAATGCACATGTATCCACATACATTATGGTAGCAAATATTAATAAATATCTAAATTTTAATCATTAAAACCGAATTCATTATTAATAAGGATGATTTAGCTTTAATATCGATTGACGAAAGTGTACCAAGTGGTACCAACTTCTTGTATAATCCATGGAATAGACTCTGCCATCAGACAATTCGTCTCCGACAGACAATTTGTTTGCGGGGGACAGACAAGTGTACAAATTTTGTGTACAACTTTTGTGTAGACCTAGCTCCACTTCAGTTTTATATTTTGCAATTGAGGAACTTTTCCTTTGCAATTAAATTCATTTGATTTTTATTAAATAAATGATACACACGTATGAAACAATCCATTGTCAACAGTGTGCTTTGTGTACCGTTTGCCGTTTGAGAAGTTTAACTTTTCATCTTTTCACATGCACCTTATGTGGTATAACATTCCATACGTTTAACGCCATGCGTCACAATTTTATCAATGTTGAAAGCTTAGCATTAGAGATGCGTTTAAAAGAAGAATCAAACAAGTGTCTGGGCAAATACTCCCACTAACTCCCAAGATTCAAGAATAATCTCGACATAATGATCTTATCTTTATTCAAACTCTCGTGTGCCAGTATTTTGAACCCAAATCAACTTCTTGTATCAACAACGGCATGATTTTTTTAGCAAATCTGGAATGATTTCGCACCTCTTTCTTCATCAATAATTGCAATACCAATTGCAGAGAAGCCGATAGCGCAGCCGTTCAGCGGCGGCGGTTGCCGGTAGTATGATATATAACTGATGTCTGGTGGTAAGGTGTGGTGAGGGAGGTCTGAGGACAGAGACCAGTGGTGAAGGATCTGTGATGGAGTTCGGAAGTATGATAGCGGGGTCCGGTGGCGAAGGGCCGATGGTGGAATCTAGCAGCAGCGAAGGTCTGATGGCAGAGTCTATTCCATGGATTCCAGAAGTTTCTACTTGCAGCGGTACATGCGGCTTTGGAGTGAATGGCCGCGTATGCTACAGCAACGTACATAGCTTCAAGCGATATCAGTGAGGCTATTTTTGTCCTTTTAATCTAAAATTAGTCCTATACCCGAGTTAAAATGTTTGGGGTCTTAAGATGTTTTCTATTCGGCTGAAATTTGCTCGTCTGAACTGGTCCGATCTGTTCTGGTAAACGTTTGGTCTTTGTGTATTTTATAACTACGGAAGTCTGATCTGGTCTGATCTGATCTAGTCCGGTTAAATCTAGGACTGAAAACAGTCCAAAAGAAAACATCCTTATTTGCTTCACATGCCTATGTTTTAGTCCTATTTGTGTCTTTTTCCCTTCCGCATCTCCCTGCACATTTCTTCACAACGCACCTTTATGGTTGTGCCAAACCCCCCAACATCTTGAGCGTCACCACCATCTCCATCTCGAGCAATCGCCTCTCCATTGAAGCAAGTCGCCAACGTCGAAGCATCGCATGTCAGAAATTGTGTCCTGCACCGCCACCAGATATTCACACCTTCGCCATCGCAGCTCCACAACTTCGTCGCACGGCACCATAGAAGTTCTGACGCCAGACTTCGTTTTCATCCCATTCTGTCTCGCAGCAGGGATGGAGACCCTTAGGAGATAGGCTAGACTGGAGATCTGGATGGATTACCATATCTGAGATGGTGATTAGAAAATGACCAAACCAGATCTGGGAATGGTGGTGGCTAGGCTGAGGTACCAGGTGGTCAAAGTTGGGCTGGGTTGTTGAAGGTAGGCCTGGGAAGGGGTGAGTCGGGGCTGGGCTATTCATAAATGGAGCTGCTGGAGTGGGGTGGTGTAAAGGCCGGGTAGTAGAGCAGGGGAGGGGGTTTGGGAGCTAGTGTGTACGGCTAGGTGTAGGCCAAGGGCAACGGTGGGTTTTCAAGGGTGTCGATGGTCGGAGGTTGTGATGGTTGAGGGTTAGGGGATGATGGAGCATGCATTGGTGGCTTGGGCTGGGTAGCGAACAGCAATAGTGGTGTTGGCGGTGGGGGCGGATAAAGAGATGAAAAATGGCGGATGGCGGAGGTGGTTGATTGATTGCTGGCGGCGTTGGACGGTGGTTGTCGCAGGAGATGTGTAAGGGTGATGTTTCCGGTCGGTCACTATAGGGTAGCGGCAGGTCATTGACGATGGTGGACGACAGCAATGGTCGGTGGTGGCGCTGGTGGTGGTGGTGAACAGTTGCGCTTGTGTTGACGGTCACTAGCCGGAGGTGGCGACAGTCACAAACGAGAGGCGGCGGTAGTCACTAATGAGTGGCGGCGGCAATCATTGATCGGGGCGACTGCAGTCACTGGACGGGGCGACTGCAGTCACTGGACGGGGCGGGGCGGAGTCACTGTGGTGGCGTAGTCACTGTGGCGATGGAGTCATTGTGGCTGTGGAGTCATTGTCGTCGGAATCACTTTGATCGGAGTTACTTTACACTGCAGAGTTTAATTATGATTATGGTCGCATTGTTTGAAATTTTAGAAAAAGATCAGTATTTTGTTTTTTGTACTTTGTTTAGTAAGGCCAATATAATAAGGTGGGCTAAATTGGGAAAATAAAAAATTAACACTACAAAAATTAAGAAAAAATGAACATCCTCCCGTTGCTAGTAAAATGAAAAATAGCTATATGTAGTATACCTGAGGCTCTCCAACCCATTGGAAGCTAAGGGTGAGGAAAGAAGGCCAGCAGCTTGTTCAAGATATCCCTTGTGGTACCAATCCTCCCGTAGAATGCTTCTTTCGTAATCGTATTTAAATGGTTCCAACTTTTTACCAGCCACTATGATCATTCCTTGCGCTCCTTCCAGTCTTAGCATCCCATAATGGATAATGGTAAATGAATGTCGCCACCTACATTTATTTAGAAATAAGGGTTGTTTGGAACTGATTCTGCTTATGCTTCTTTTTTAAAGCAGAATCAGAATCAGTTTTCAGAAGCTAGTCTCCCGACTTCTAAAAAAACTGATTATAGAAGTAAATTAGAGCACCAGAAACACTCCAATTCTGCTCCCCTAAGGACGGGAAGCAGTTTTAAGAATCGGATCCAAACACCCCTAATTTGGTAGTGAATCTTACTTCTAATGCTTTTTCGCATTCTCTTTCTATCCAAATAATTCAATGATCGCATGTGACATTGCAAGATAATATGCTCGAATCTTCCATCAACAGGGATGGCAATTCTTACTTCTGGAGGAAACCTCTCACATCTGTGTGTACCAAAATGTATATACATTTTCTCGTGTAAGGCAAGTTTTAACTTACTTATTGTAAGGCCAAGAATCTTGCAAAGGTAATTAAAAGCATTAAAGCCTGGTTTAATGATTGAGAAGGTATAGACCATGGAGTGGAATAAGAAAAAAGTCAGAAAACTAACTCACCAGAATAAGGATTTGAAGATATCTTCCAATGGAGTGGCAGTTCTCGGTAAACAATCATCCATCAAAAGCAGCAGAGAGATCAAAGACAGGCCTAAATTAAAGGATCAGATCTAATTGTGCTCAATTAATTAATGAAATTGTTGAACTCATATTAGAATCCTGCAAATCACTCTTAATAATCACCTGCAGCACGACAAAGTGTATGACGTCGGCATACTTGACGGCCAAGTTGAGAGACATCCACCGAGCTGGCACCGCCGAATTCATCCCTGTGATTGACGAGAATCATCGTGAGCAGCGACGCGACGCCGGATCTCAAGGAATAACCAGCGAAAATCATCTTACGGCTCCTACCGTTCTCCTCCCAAAGCTTCCTCAGATCAGAGTCTCGGACTCTTTGTTCAACAACCACTTCGCAGACATCAAGAGGCCGTAGTGGACATAGCCGCCGTTGAGGAGGAGCTTGTAATCGCTCTCCTTGACCAGGTTGAGGCCGCGGATGGTGAAGACCATCTGGTATGTCGAACGTAAGTACGTTGCGGCGGCTTCAAGCTTCTCTCCCTAAGAAACGATGAGTGAGCTAGGGTTATTTGGATTCTACACGATGCTTGTTTGCAATTGCTTAAAAGTGATTTTTTAAAATGATTTTGGGAAAGGTGATTAATAGTAAAAGTTGATAGTGTTTGAGAAAAAAGTGATTCTGAAAAAGTAAAAGTTAGTAGTGTTTGGTAAAATAAGTATTTTTTGTGTAATAGAAAAAGTGAGAAGCAGTTTAAAACACCCTTCTACCTGCTTCCAGCTTTTTGCTTTTAAGTGATTAATTTAAGCAGAAGTTGTCATTTGAAAACACTATTTTCAACTTTTTTAAGTCAAAAGCTAACAAGCGCTTTTTTAAAGCAATCCCAAACACTCCTTTAATTCCGTATAATTGAACTTTTTTTAATAGAGTCTCGATCCTGTCAGGCCAGCCTGACGGTCACCACCGTCAGGCCGAGGCCATTTGGGATCCTTACCGGTGGAATTTGTTGATGAAATATTTTGAGCATGTTCATCATCAAGTCTAGTTTATCCATACCAAATTTCAGCTAAAAATTCAATCGGGAAGGCAGTCAAAAAAAATCCCTACGAAAACTGCAATGTTTATATATATATAATGCACAGTTTTGGTAGGGATTTTTTTTACTGCCTTCCCGATTGAATTTTAAGCTGAAATTTGGCATGGATAAACTAGACTTGATAAGGAACATACTCAAAAAATTTCATCAAAAAATTTCACCGGGAAGGGCCCCAAATGGCCTCGGCCTGACGGCGGTTCCCGTCAGGCCGGCCTCATACGATCTGCTCTCTTTTTTAATATATGTGGCGCTTATTTAAATATGCGCCGCACGAACGAAAATGAAAAACAAATTTTTAACTAAAAATATAACTTATGCGACGCTTTAATTTAAAAAAGTGTCATACGCATTTTAAAAAAAAAAAAGATTTTTTTCAATATATCGAACTGGTGGATAGCGCTTTAAAATTATAAGCGTCGCTCGTTAAGTTTTTTACGGCGCTTATTTATTAAGCGTTGCAAAACAGGTGTCACAAAACAGGCACCGCAGTTTAATGTTTTTCCACTAGTGCATGTCTAAAGCCTTGTAATGTCAAACTTGACACAAATTTACTCCTATTCAGAGAATAAAAAAATATGATACTCCTATTTTGGAATTTCAAAACGTTTTTACTCCTATTTAGGGAATTCTCTCTTATTTATAAGATTTGTATTCGAATACTCCCTCCGTCCCGAAAACAACTTCCCGGTTGGACTTTCACACGCTTTTAGGAAATAAATTTGACTTTACTGTAGAATGCACTGTTTTGCAATGTTTAAACACTGTTTGGCACTGTTCAAACACTGTTGGGCACTGTTTAAACACTGTTTGGCACTGTTTATCACTTTTTTGATGTAGATAATTTGCCAAATAAGGAAAGTATTGAAGTGTGAAGTTAATTTTGGGACATCCATTTAAGGAAAGTGGGAAGTTGTTTTCGGGACGGAGGGAGTATAATCTAAAACTGCATTTATGGTGAGCTCCCATTGTTTACTATTGCACACTAAACATTTAAGTTTATGGAGTGATTGTGGTTGTTTATGGTATAAGAAATGATTTTTTAGAAAAATGTTTAATAGTTGCTGATAAAGTTTTTAAAAAATTAATTTGAAAAAGAAAAGTTGATAACTTTTGGCAAACAAATAATTTTTTATAATAGAAAAAGTGAAGAACAATTTAAAGCATTCTCTCGCTTGATTCGGATTTTTATCTTTTAAGTACTCATTTAAACAAAATTTATCATTTGAAAACATCAATTCCCTTTTTTTATGTCAAAAAATGAAAACATTTTTTAATTTATTGCCACTTGCAAACACTCGGTCCAAGAAATTGGAATGGTGGAGGGCCACTTGGAAGTTGGAACACTCCCTTGTACGGCTAAGTGACCACTTTTCCAGGCTACCTAACCAATAAAATTTAATATATTTGCTGTTTTTTTAATTCACACTTTCTCAATAGGAGGCTTGCAGCTTTTAACTCACATGAATAGGAAAAAAAAAGCATAGAAGAGGCAAGCTTTTAGCACAAAAGGAATCATTTTTTTTACTAAATTAAAAAAGGAATCATTATTTTGCATTGAAAATTAATACTACGTACTACGTAAGAGAGAAATTTTAAAAAAAAAATAATTTATAATACATAAATAAATAAAAGAGTTAAATGCATAAATGGTCCCTAAACTATCAGCATCATATCATTTTGGTCCTTAAACTATTAAATATATCATTTTAGTCCTTAATCTATTTGATCCATATTAATCAAGTCCTTCCGTTAATTCTTTCCGTTTAAATTGACGGTAGAGCAAATGTGATATCCTAATTTTACACAATATGGAACTACACAAATATTAGTAATTTTTTAGTAGCTAATCTTGTTTTAGAATATTACATCATTATATCTTTATTTTCATGTGTCCAAATGAAATTTGATTTTTTCACGTTTCTATTTTTCAATTATTATATTTATATTAATTTCATTTGTAATGTGTTATTTATACATTGTAACTATTAATTAAATACTTACATAATTTTTAATTATTACGGTTTATAGAGTTATTAAATGCTTCACTAATCAAGACAAAAAAAATTCATCTTTTTTACTCTAAACAGTTTTTTATGTGATTTTCAACCATACTCTCTGTATATACAAAGATATGTACATAATCATTAATTACATAATCATTGATTATTAGTATTTATGAAGTTATTACATGTTTCATAAATTAACAAAATATTTTTTCATTTCTTTGGACTCTATATAGTTTTTTATTTTGTTTTCCACCATATTCTCATTGCATATGCAAAAATAAAGATTAGTAAAACTCCCAAACTTAAGTACTTAACGTGTTATGTATGCAACCAAGCATTCCAGCTCAGCTGGTTGTGAGATTATCGTGCCTAGTGGGAGGTTTCGAGTTCGAATCCCGCTAGGCACATAAGGATTTGAAAATCAATGGAATGAGTTTTAACCTTGATTACTCCAGGTCCCCTCCCCCAGACCCCCTGGAGTAAAAAAAACGTGTTATGTATGAATGGGATGAAAACTTTAGTTTTAGTTGTGTGCATAGTAGGAAAATCTTATTGCATAGTGGTAATATTTATACGTAGTATTTAACAAGGAAAATTCATAAATTAATGTGATTAATAAAAAATTGATTTAAATTAGATCAATATACTATAATAGCTTAATAAATAAATTTTTAATTAGAGTATCTACTGACGTAATATTCATAATTATTATATCATAGATGAATGAATAAGTGATTATACACACACATATAAAGACTCCAAAATTTTTATAAACAATATCTAGTATGTTATACTTTAATTGAAAACTTGAACAATATTAATTCGTATAAGGAATATGTATGTAAGGATGTTTTTAATAGGACTCTTTTTAGTCCCAGACCAGATCAGACTAAACAAGACTTGAACAATTATAAAATACACAGAGACCAGACGTTTACCAGACTAAACCAATTTATACCAGACTAGATCAGACCAGAAAATTCCAGTCCAAATAAAAACATCCAATGCGTTATATTATGATTTGATAGTGATTTTCATTCTAATTTATTTAGATATTAAATCAGGAAATTTATAAATTATATTTTGTCTAATAAGTATGTTGATTTACACATACATACACTAACTTAGCAGATTCCGTTTGTCTAACGTCAAAATACTAACAGAAGGACCGAATTAATATAGATTAAATAGATTAGGGACTAAAATGGTAGAATTATTAGTTCAAGGACCAAAACGATATGATGCTGATAGTTTAGGGACTATTTATGCATTTTACTCTAAATAAAACAGAGTCCATAATCTATAGTCCATGTTGCATACAAAACTGAGGAATTTAATTTATAGAACATGTGAATAGTGCGAAAAATTCAATATTGCATTTAAAAGAGAACGTATGCAGTATATTCATAAAATACATTACAATTTCTATAAAATTGTAAAATTCAAATGAAAATCTAATTAAGAAATAATATCCTAGATAAGAGGAGAATTGTCCACTTCGTATAAGTTGGTACTCGTATTCCGTATGTAGAACGGAGTAATGAATGGTCTAATGGAAAACAAAAATGATGTTTGTACTCATTCTTATACCCACTTTTGTACTCACCTATATTTGTGAAGTGTTTTTTTCTATGAATCCCGGTTAACAGACAATATTTTACACAAACAAAATATTGTCTGTGAATCAGATTCACAGACAAGAAAAAATACTTCACAAACATGATTGGTATAAGGTAGGTATAAGAATGGGTACAACAACCATTGTTGAATAGAAATAGATAAGCGTGCAACTATAAGGATGTTTTCTTTTGGACTGTTTTCAGTCCCAGACCAGACCAGACCAGACTTAAATAGACCAGACCAGACCAGACCAGACTTAAACAGACCAGACCAGACCAGACTTAAACAGACCAGACCAGACCAGACCAAACTTTCGTAGTTATAAAATACACAGAGACCAGACGTTTACCAGACCAGACCAGACCAGTTCAGACCAGACCAGACCAGACTTAAACAGACCAGACCAGACCAGACCAGCAAATTTCAGTCCAAAAGAAAACATCCTAAAAAGTAGCCTGCGGCCCTGGAATTTGGCATCATCAGTAGGGCTGCCAAAATTCGCCATTACTTGTACGAATGGAATTTGGCTTTGCCTTAATTTTCATTATTTTGTCTTATTTTATTACTCCCTCCGTCCCTTTTTAGTTTGCCAAACACAAGTTTTCAAGTCAAAGTTGTTCAACTTTGACCGATTATATATTTATACACGGTAATATTGATAATAAGAAAATTATATGAAAATGTTATTTGTTGAAAATATTATCATAAAAATATAAATTTATTAACTTTTACATAAATATATTAGTTTAAAGGAAAAATTGATAGTAATAATCCCAACTATTGGCGGTCCGCTCATAATAATCCCAACTATTGATTATTACAGAATAATCCCAACTTTAGGGACCTTCCGCCAATAATGGTCCCTATGAATAAATTCTTGTAGTTTCTAAAGTGGATGGGGTGAGATATAACAAGTAATCCCTCTAAATAATCTCAACTTTTAATTTTTACGCTTAATTTCTATTTAAAATTCACTTTTTATAGAGGTAATATATGGTCATGGACCATTATTGGCGGATAGTCTATATAGTTGGGATTATACAAAAATAATCAATAGTTGGGATTATTTTCAGCGGACCGGCAATAGTTGGAATTATTATCTTCAATTTTTCCTAGTTTAAATAATGGATCCAAGTTTATCATCTTTGACCGGAAAAATCGAAGTTGGCAAACTAAAAAGGGACGGAGGAAGTACTATTATCTAAGTGATGGTGATAGATTACTTAGACAACTTAATATACATATTACTTGTTTGGTGTTGTTTTGTGAGTAACCAAAACACACTGTACGTTCTTTTATTTCAAAAGTTATACTACGTATCTTCTAACTCGATTATTGTGATAAGAGTAGAGAATGAAAAAGGGTTGTCAATTCCAAGTCTATATTGTCCACAAAAAAGTTTAGCTAAACATTCAATAGAGAAAACAGTCAAATTATTTTTTGAGGATAATTGCACCAAAATATACATATAAAACACAACCATCATATATAGAGAGGGTTCAAATGCAAATATGGCTTCTCATTCAAAGTGAGAATAAATCTTGTGCATTCATTTCCACATCTATTGGTTCAAAATGTGTCAAAAGTGCACCCAATTTGAAGAAGAAGAAACGCGGTGGCAATTTTGTAAATAAATCACAGTTTTTTGTCACCGCAAAAAATGCAACAGAAACATGTAATAGTGCAACGCGATGAGGGAAAAGTGCAATCGTTCGTACTTTGTAGGAGCACCTCTTTATATTTTTTTTTGAATAAGCACCTCTTTATATTTGAGGCCCTATATATAAAATTATGTATATGCATGTTTGTATAAATGTGTGTGTGTAATGATGAACCAAACAAAATCAGTATCCTTGGGATGGCAACATATGGGAAATGCTCTTAAAAATGATTTCCTTTTATAACAATATGATAACAAATTATTATTTTAAAATAAGAATGTAAACGGAGAAGCAATTTTCCTTTACAAATTGAAAAATGATTTCCTTTTATAACAATGTAATAAATTGTTATTTTTAAAACGACCCATTTTAAACATACTGTGGTGTTTGAATATGCATGTGCTATGTCTATTTTTCAAAATTTGTCTTATATGAAACTATAAGAAATTGTAAAACCAAAATGGTTAAAGATTTTCTAGTAACCTAATCATATGAGGCCATGAGCTACTTTCAGAAATACTTACCCATAAATTACAAAGCCGGGTTAAGCTATATAAAAAAAAAGAGGCAAAATTGTCTTTTGAGACCCGCTGAATTTTACGACTATCGTGTCCGCAGGTCGCCCGCGCAGGGGGGTGCGAATTTTCGATTCTGGACTAGAAGTCGGAATTCTTGTGTGCGCGAGAGCTCCCCTCTTCTCATTCACCTTTTAATACTAAGTGAATAGTGGTTCATATTTATAGGCTCAAAAAGTTCCCAAGGAGTTTAGGTGTGGGAAAGTTTAAAAGATTCTTTTTTCTCCTATACTTGAGAAGAGCATTTTTTCCATCTACCTTCTTTAAGAGCTAGTTTTTGAGCCACTTCAAAGTCCAAAACTCCAACACCAAAGGTCAACACTACAATCAAAGCTTCCAAGAGTCAACCTTGAAATTAAAAAAAATCAAGGTTAAGACTATTATTCTCAAACTCCAAGCTACATTTCAAGGTCCATGAATATGCAGAAAATTTCAATCAACCTCACGTCTACGGTCAACATTCCACAATCAGCAAAGGATGTCTCTAACTCATCAATGTGTAAGAACAAATGCGCTAAAGTTTCTGATGAGTCTGAGATAAGCAAATCTGACAGTCAACAAATAATCACGTCTACTTTAATGAGACAAACAAATAATCACGTCTACTTTAATGAGACAAATATTCAAGAGATTCACCTTTATTTCAATAGCTCAAAGCTATACCCTTGCAATCATTTCTAATTTAAAACTGATTGAATGTCTAGATTGAAAGTTTTGCCTCCAAGAATCAGCCTGAATTTTGAACTCCGTTAAAATGGGATGTATTTTTTAAACCTGAATTATACATCAATAAGCATAGATTGAGTTATATTTAATGTCTTTCTTCATTTGGGCAAACAGGTGTAAGGGAAACACTGTTAATTTAGTTATCCATTTTTCTACCTTTTTCATTATATGATATAATGAAAAAGGTAGTTCTTTTTACAGGAGAAGAAGCATGCTCTTCTGGGCTTATTCAGTTTGTTTCATGGATGTCATGATAAAGGGAACTTACAAAGTGGGAATCAAATCCATGTCTATCATTTTTGGTATTTTCTTTCCCCTCACCAAATAAGTTTATTTTTTCATATAATCATCGTTAGTTTTTGATAAACCAATTAACAAGAGTAAAATATGTTTACTTCAATGCTTACTAAATGCATCATTGTTAGTTTTTGATAAATTAAAGGAGTTTATTTTCATGTATATTCACGCCTTGGTGGTTTATGAACTTTCAAACCTAATGTTTACATTTAAGTAGAGTAAGAGTTTTCTTCACATCAATCTCTCAGTAAGTAAACAGTTCAAGGTCATGCTAATGGTAGTGTGATGGTTAAAACGAATTTGGATATGAACATGTGAAGACGATTTCAAGACTCATTAAAGTAGACGTGATTATTTGTTGACTGTCAGATTTGCTTATCACACACTCATCAGAAACTTTAGCGCATTTGTTCTTACACATTGATGAGTTAGAGACATCCATTACTGATTGTTGAATCTTGACCGTAGACGTGAGGTTGATTGAAATTTTCTGCAAATTCATGGACCTTGAAATGTAGCTTGGAGTTTGAGAAAAATAGTCTTAACCTTGATTTTTTTTTAATCTCAAGGTTGACTCTCGGGAGCTTTGATTGTAGTGTTGTCCTTTGATGTTGGAGTTTTGGACTTTGAAGTTTGAAGTGGCTCAAAAACTAGCTCTTAAAGAAGGTAGATGGAAAAAATGCTCTTCTCAAGTATAGGAGAAAAAGGAATCTTTTAAACTTTCCTACATCTAAACTCCTTGGGAACTTTTGAGCCTATAAATATGAACCACTATTCACTTAGTATTAAAAGGTTAATGAGAAGAGGGGAGCTCTCGCGCACACAAGAATTCCGGCTTCTAGTTCAGAATCGAAAATTCGCACCCCCCCTGCTCGGGCGACCGGCGGACACGATAGTCGTAAAATTCAGCGGGTCTCAAAAGACAATTTTGCCCCTTTTTTAATAGCTTAACCCGGTTTTTTAATTTATGGGTAAGTCGCCAAACCGTTGGGCGACTTATAAGTCGCCAAACGGTTTGGCGACTTACCCCGACCAGAGTTAAGCCCAGCAGTATATCCGTAAATACTTTTAGCCCAACCCTATTTTCGTAAATACTTAATTAATTCGCATTAATACGGAAAAAAACTCATTTTTATATACTCCCTCTCTAACTTAACAAGTACTCCGTAGATTAGAATAGTGAAAAATAGTATAAATTATTGAAGGTATAATTTGAAAATAGTAAAATAATGTGATGAAATGTGGGATAAATTTAAAAAAAAGTAGTTGCAATAGTGTACTCCCTCCGTATTTAAAAGATCCCTACACTTTCCTTTTTGGGATGTATTTAAAAGTTTGCTACACTTTCCCTTTTTGGTAAGTTTTTCCTTTAAAAATACTCAATTACCCTTACTTTTCTACTCCCTCCGTAACAAAAAAATCTTCCCAATTTTCTTTTTCGTCCGTAACAAAAAAATCTTCTCATTTCTAAATCTTCCTATCATACCCTCAATAATTATGAAAATAACACTATTACAATTACTTTTTTTTGGATTTATACTACGTTCCATCACATTATTCTATTATCTTTACATCATACCCTCAATAATTCATATTCTCTTTCAATTCTCAATCTACCTACTTTTGAAATGGGAAAGTTTTAAAGTTACGGAGAAAGTTTTTTTTATCTTCTCTTTATCACTTTTCCACCTTCTCCCATACTTTTTCTACACTATTCATTACCCCTACTATTTCCCCCTTAAATATTGTGTCAACCCCTAGTGTAGAGATCATTTAAATACGGAGAGAGTATTATTTTAAGAATTATTGTTACGGAAGGAGTATTATTTGTACGAAGTAATCACTCGGATTTAACTTTTACAACATAATCACTTTTTTTAGAGCAAGATGTAATTTTACTTTTTTTTTGGCGAGCATGTAATTTTACTAGTAATATTTCTTCCAAAATAACTTTAAATATTCACTTTTATAAGTTCAAAACAAACACAAATACTCCCTTATACTACTACAATTATGAGTCAAGTTATATTTCACTAATTTTTTATGACCTCTCACCTGTGTGATGCCGTGCCAATGCATGGCGAGATTTTCCGTGTCTAGATTGTTGGTGACGTCGACCACGACGGTGTCACCTTCTTCTGCAAAGATGGTCGGTCCTGGAAATTTGCCGTTGATACTCACAAATTCATTCCTATTGTGAGAGCCGACAATAAGTCTTCCCCTGTATTCATAGTCATTTGTTGCAGAACCTCCACCCAATCAAAATATTGCAAATTTTCAAAAAGATACAACTTGGAGAGCCAAATATCAGCATGGACTCAAAAACCCTTCCTAGAAGGCTCTCAAAGGCGCCACCATTCACCAAGGAAATGGAGTTTATTCTTCCGTGACTCTATGGAATACTCCGTAGGAGTGTATAGTATATATGGAAATAATGGAATTTGAGTTTAATTTACTCATCACGTGATATGGAATTGCCGAATTGGAATGTATGGAGTTGGAGTGCATATATAGAATTGGAGTTTAGTCATCATGTGACTGTATGGAATTGAAGTGTATGATATTGGAGTTTATTCATCCGTGAGTCCGTGACTCGAAGGAATTGGAGTTATACATACAAACCAAGGAGTTGTTTTAGTAATGCACAGCTATATAAGTACAGCTACTATAGGAGCATCTCCAATGCTATAATGTGCACGGTGTACAAGTGACATGAGAGAGATAGACAAAAAAATTGAATTTATGACATTTCTCTCTCATTCTTTCCACGGTTTTATTGTTTTTGGTAAGTTTTCCTCTGCAATGTCAAGCACAATGTCTACATCTAGACATTGTGCTTGACATTGTGAAGAAAAACTTACCAAAATGATACAAGATCCTTCAAATAAGGAGAGAGATATTCTATTTATTATTTTTAATTGGCTATCTCTCATGCCACATATACACCGTTCACGTTTTAGCATTGGAGATGCTCTAAGGGGATAATTACTTCCTTCGTCCCTATTTAAAAGTACATACCCCTTTGAATTACACAAAATTTAAGAAAATTGCACTTTTGGGTGTTGTTTTGACAATGTTTGATACTGGTTTACACTTTTTTGTTTACCAAATAAGGAAAGAGGATATATTTTTTAAGCGACAGATCGAAAAGAAAAGTGATGAAATGTTTATTAGGGATGGAGGAAGTACAAAAAAGATAAAGATATCACATGTGGGAAAAGTGAAAAATGTAAAAAGGAAGAATTGTCAAGTACCAAAATTGGAAAATGTGGAAAATGATGACTAAAATGACTAAATGTGGATTTGACATATATCTCATAGAATCGAAATTGGAATTAATTCTAAGAAATCTAATACTTATCTTGTTAAATTAAAAGCTAATTTGGTGACCCGGGTTTTTGGTTTATTAGAATTATCTGCCAACTTTTTCATCAAACACATAATTTTTTATTTCGTGCGTTGAATTGTGTAGTAATCCAAATAAGTAAGGTTGAAGTTACTTTTCTAACTCAATTGGCTAGAGTTACTGTAGAGGACTGATAAGTCCGTATTTAGACATGCATTTGATGCGTGTTGGGATCAGTTTTGATGGTTTTCCCTAGCTTTAAGGTGTTACAAGTCTCAATTTTAGCTCAAGTTGTGTTTATGAGGCGTTGTTTCGAGTTTTGTGTCATTTGGAGTCAAAATCAGTAAATTTGAGACCGGCGCCATCACTTGAGAAGCAATTGGGATGAGTTGAGAAGCATTCGAGAGTGAATTTAGAGCATTGGAGGTCTCCGGGAGGTTCACGATGAAGATTTGATGGCAAAGGAGCTCTAGGATTGGTTATGAGATCAAAAGAAGAAAAAAAGAGCTTGAAAACGGCGATCAGGATGACCTTTTGTCAATCGTTCAAGCATATCTCCTTGTAGAAACATCCAAAGAACACGATTCAAAGTCCAAATATAATCTAACTTCAAGGTCTACAAATCATATAAAGACACCGTTGCTAGAATCTGAGAGGAATAAGGTGAAAACAGACGATGAAGTCAGATGATCCCTGTTGCGATTTCAGAATGAGACCTTCCACCATTTTGATCATATCTCTTGATGGGATGATTCAAATCCAATTCTGCAAGTTGTGGTGAATAGATGACTTCATTATCTACAACTTTCATGAAGAAAGCATTGCAAAATTCGGAAGTTAACTAGGCACGACCGTGCCCTCAAAGTCAGGCACGATCGTGCATGAAGAGAAAGCATTGCGGAGCTACTGCCAGGCAGGCACGATCGTGCCTGGAGGGAGGCACGATCGTGCCTGCCCAAAATGTGCGTTTTTGTTCCGGAGGCACGATCGAAGGCACAATCGTGCCTGGCACCGTGCCTGCCTCCGGAAATCCCAATCCAACTCAAATTTCACCCGATTTTTCTATTTAAACAGTCTGCAAACCTCCGTTTTCGGGGGGGGGGGGGGGGGGGCTTAGAGAGAGTGCCTAGCACGAATTTTAGAGGGCTTTTCAGCCTTGTTCATCAATCTTTTGGGATTCTTTGTAAGTTCCATCTTTTTAATTAATCACAATTAATTCTTTTTATTCCAATTCTATTGATTATTCAATTATGAATTGTGAGTAGTTTTAATTAGGGATTTGGGATTGATGAAGGGGTTGATCATGATGTATGACTAGATTCTTGATGGGTTAATTGCATGAATGCCGTTTAATTTGTGTTTGAATAATTTAATTGATATCTTTTGTAACCTGGAACCACGGCTAGAATTACAATTGCTTGTAGAATAAATTAAGAGAGGTCTAATTTATTCTAGGACACATTCACACACACTTAATCGTTTGCTAAGAGATTAGTAGCGATTAAGGGGTCGTAAGCTCGCTCGTCTTGGCAATAATTTAGGATCCTGTCGCATGAGAGATCGGTCTGGTCCCCTAATTTATTGTACTCTACCCGCGAGAGCGGTAAGAACTTAGTAGTGATTAGCTAGGCTCAATTAAATTAATTTCATGTAAATAGGCCTGATCAGCCAGAAATCTGGTTACCCCGGAATCAATCCTTGTTCCCTTCATCATTAATTACAAAGAACCCTCTAGTTTAATCGTTTTATTCGCATTTTTATTTTCCAGCAACCAATCTCGCATGACGCATTTTTATTTATTTCTTTTTAATCGCTGAATTTCGTTAATCTTTGATTTCCTTTTGTTCGTCCCTGTGGGGACGATACTCGTACTTACACCACTATATTACAATCTATTTTAAGTGCGAGAAAACTCACATCAAGGACCAATTAACTATATTTTCATATAATTTTCTATTTATTTTATTAATAATTGCTTTTTTCGTAATTTATCATATTCAACCAATTCAGCTGTTTTAGGTAGAACTTCATCAATATTAGCAGAATCAAGTGATTCAGTAAATTCTAGTTTTACCGAACACGCTTCAAGTGTTCTTTTTAAGTTATGTTCCTAAGACTTTTTTTTAAGTTCTTAACGAATTATATCTTGTTAATGTGTTTAGAAACCGATTAAGTAGTTATTCAATGCTTGGAGAACACAAAAGGAGGGAGGGGAAGTTGATTTGGTCCTACCTTTTATCCTAATATCCATAACCATACTTCATAGTAGGGGTGGCAAAATGGTTTGGTTTAACCGAACCAAACCGAAAATTGGTGGTTTGGTTTGGGTTTACTTAAGTAAACCGTTTGGTAAGAATTCGCTCAAACGGAATGGTTTGGTTTGGTTTAAAACCAAAAAATCGTAAACCGAACCAAACACCGAACAACTTATATATATATATATATATATATAGGTAAGAGATCAAATACAAACCATGCTTAAAATACTAATCTACAAACTCAATAATATGCAACACTTTGAACTTCAATATGCAGTACAAATAATGTAAAGATGCACACTGTGAATTTCAACATGGCATTACAAATAATATGCAGCACTTTGAACTTCAATATGCAGTACAAATAATGTAAAGATGCACAGTTTGTGACAGTTTGTAGGTTAGCATGAGAAGACTAGTTTGTATGTGATCTCACCCCTATATATATGTGTATATATATATATATATATAGAGTACTCTTCTCATCAGGCCGGCCTGACGGGCTGCCCCGTCCGGCCGAGCCCGTTTGGGCACCTTCCCGGTGGAATTTTTTGATGAAATTTTTTGAGCATGTTCCTCATCAAGTCTAGTTTGTCCATACCAAATTTCAGCTCAAAATTCGATCGGGAAGGTCGTCAAATGATTTTTGCAAGTTAACTGGTCCGGAAAATACATATTCCGGATCAGTTAACTTGCAAAAATCATTTGACGACCTTCCCGATCGAATTTTGAGCTGAAATTTGGTATGAACAAACTAGAATTGATGAGGAACATGCTCAAAAAATTTCATCAAAAAATTCCACCGGGAAGGTGCCCAAACGGGCTCGGCCGGACGGGGCAGCCCGTCAGGCCGGCCTGATGAGATGATTTCTCTATATATATATATATATATAGAGTGCTCTTCTCATCAGGCCGGCCTGACGGGATGCTCCGTCCGGCCGAGCCCATTTGGGCACCTTCCCGATGGAATTTTTTGATGAAATTTTTTGAGCATGTTCCCCATCAAGTCTAGTTTGTCCATAACAAATTTCAGCTCAAAATTCGATCGGGAAGGCATTCAAATCATTTTTTGAAGTTGACTGCGTCAAAATATACATATAAAACTGCAGTCAACTTCAAAAAATGATTTGAATGTCTTCCCGATCGAATTTTGAGCTGAAATTTGGTATGGACAAACTAGACTTGATGAGGAACATGCTCAAAAAATTTCATCAAAAAATTCCACCGGGAAGCTGCCCAAACGGGCTCGGCCGGACGGAGCAGCCCGTCAGGCCGGCCTGACATGAACATTCCTCTATATATATATATATATATATATATAGAGAAATATTCAGGTCAGGAATACCTGACCACTGCCCCCGTCCGGCCTCCTCCATTTGGGGGTCTTCCCGATGGTATTTTTTGCTCAAATTTTTTGTGTAGGTTCCTCATTAAGTCTAGTTCATCCATACCAAATTTCAGCCAAAAATTCAATCGGGAAGGTCGTCAAATGATTTTTGCAAGTTAACTGGTCCGGAATATGTATTTTCCGGACCAGTTAACTTGCAAAAATCATTTGACGACCTTCCCGATTGAATTTTTGGCTGAAATTTGGTATGGATAAACTAGACTTGATGAGGAACATACACAAAAAATTTGAGCAAAAAATACTACCGGGAAGGCCCCCAAAAGGAGGAGGCCGGACGGCGGCTCCGGTCAGGTATACCTGACCGGAAGATTACTCTATATATATATATATATATATATATATATATATATATATATAGCCTCTATATATATATATATATATATATATATATAGGGGAAAGATCAAGTACAAAGTGTGCTTATTGTGCAAATATTTGTACGATGCACCTTGACGTTATTTGCATTGCATATTGATGTTCAAAGTATTGCACATTATAAAGTCATAAAAATAACAGTTGCACATTAAGGTGCAACGAGTTGCACCCTAAAAAGTTGGGTTTTATTACAAAAATGCCACCTTGCCTTTATGTCCTTTGGATCAACTCATTGGACGGTCAAGATGAGTTTGTACTTTGTAAATTAAGAAGGCTTTGTATTTGATCTCTATTCTATATATATATATATATAGAGAGAGAGAGAGAGAGAGAGTAGTGTTCCTGTCAGGACCTCCGAAAATGGACCTCCGTACGAACCTCAACGTTTGGGCCCCTTCCCGGTGGAATTTTTTGATGAAATTTTTTGAGCATGTTCTTCATCAAGTCTAGTTTACCCATACCAAATTTCAGCTAAACATTTCATCGGGAAGGCAGTCAAATGATTTTTTGAAGTTAACTGGGCACTTTATATACATATAAAATGCAGTTAACTTCCAAAAATTATTTGACTGCCTTCCCGATGGAATTTTTAGCTGAAAGTTGGAATGGGTAAACTAGACTTGATGAAGAACATGCTCAAAAAATTTCATCAAAAAATTCCACCGGGAAGGGGCCCAAACGCCGAAGTCCGTATGGAGGTCCGTTTTTGGAGGTCCTGACATGAACTTTCCTCCCTATATATATATATATATATATATATATATATATATATAGGGTGCGGTTCCGGTGAGAACACCCTCTTAGGAGAGGGAAAAAGATTAAAATCCAACCATTGATTAATTGTATCCTACGGCTTGTGTTACAAGAGAATTAATACTCCCGTCCACTATTTGCGGCTAAGTGTTGGAGTTTTAAAAGGTAATGCTTCATTACAATTATTATGTAGGGGTTCAATAGTAATATTACATGTGAGTGATTGACACGTATGGAAAATTAATTCTGTGATGATTAGTTCCCATATCCTATAAATGTTGATTTTTAAATTATTTTCCTAAAAAAGCTCCTTAGTTTAATTGGGTTCACATACATTAGGCTAAAATATATCTACCATAATGGTACCGTAATTAAGATTACTAAAACTCTAGAAGTTACCTTAATTAAGCTTACTAGAAGCTTTAAAATGCACTTTAGTTATTTGGTAGATGCAATATTATTTAAATAGCTATGCACTTATTTGTAATGCAATCTTTTATTTTGTGTTACGGGAGTCTGATCATTTAATTAATATATGATTGTAGTGAATTGATATTAGTACAATTTTTTTTTTGCATGTATTATGCACTTTTATTTGAAACATTGTGCATCTATTTTAAGCACTTTTACACCTGATGCACAATAGCATCATGCAGATGCACATTTAGATAATTTACACTACAATTAATCAATCATTCACTTTTATGATACAATTGTTGCACATTCTGCACTAAAATTTTACAATCTTGTTTTTTAAGGTGCATATTGCACCTTGTACATATGATGCACTATAGTGCACTATTAAATGTATTATTAAAAAGAGGTTTAACGTGTAAAATGATAATTAATCTGAATTGTTCAAATTTTCATGCACAATAGTCCTTATCTATGATAATTAATCTGAATTGTTCAAATTTTCATGCACAATAGTCCTTATCTAATGCATTGTGCATTAGATAAGGACTATTGTGCATCATATTGAAAATTTGGGCGGTTCAGATTAATTTTCAATTTACACGTCAAGAGTCCTTTTTTAGATTTCAAATTTTTTTACTCCTATTTAAGGAATTCTCTCTAATACATAATAAAATTAATAATAATAATAATAATAATAATAATAATAATAATAATAATAATAATAATAATAATAATAATAATAATAATAATAATAATAATAATAATAATAATAATAATAATAATAATAATAATAATAATAATAATAATAATAATAATAATAATAATAATAATAATAATAATAATAATAATAATAATAATAATAATAATAATAATAATAATAATAATAATAATAATAATAATAATAATAATAATAATAATAATAATAATAATAATAATAATAATAATAATAATAATAATAATAATAATAATAATAATAATAATAATAATAATAATAATAATAATAATAATAATAATAATAATAATAATAATAATAATAATAATAATAATAATAATAATAATAATAATAATAATAATAATAATAATAATAATAATAATAATAATAATAATAATAATAATAATAATAATAATAATAATAATAATACATGAAACTAAAGACACGCATTAATATAAATTAAAAATGCAGCAACCCTGAAAGGTATAAATTATGTAATATAATGGATTATAAAAATTGTAGCACGTAAAATTAGAAAGAAAGAAATTAAACAAAGGAACAATAATGGAAAAAGTAATTGTCTTAAATAGGACTAAAACATGGTCTAAACTCCAACTTAGGACTCTAAGTTTATTATTTCTTAAATAGGACTTCGGATTACATTTTTACCCCTTCCCTATAATTAAACCCCAAAAGTCTCCCCTTCTCTCACGCGTATACATATTGTCGATCGCAACTACTCCGCCACAATTCTTCCGTCTGCCATGGACCTGAGCTCTACCATCGATCATAGCTAGCTCTCAAAGTCATCGATGCAGGTAATCTTCTTTTTATTTCTTTTTTCTTCTTCTATATCTTTCTAGTCCCTGTTTTCTTCTTGGTCCTCTGCACATTCTTTCTCTGCATCTTCTTTTTCTTTGGATTGTTTTGATTTGTTATTTGTTTTTTCTGCTTTTCAAATTAAATAAAAAACATTTCAGATATGAAAACATGTACATGAAAAGAGAGATTTCAATGAGCGATCAATGATTGAAAATATTTGGATTTGAAATGTTTTATCTATTCATTAATTAATTTTGACTAAATTTGGACTTTGAGAATGCCACTAAGATGACATTTTGATCTACTAGTAATTAGAAAAAATGTCACTTTAATGACATTATATCTATCAAGATGTCTATATTACTCTGGGACTACAAAATTTTGAATGACATGTTTTTGTCCAGTTTGACAAACATATGTCATTTCTATGTCACTAAGATGACATTTTAAGTGGGTTGCAAGAAAATGTCATCTTAATAAGAGTAATGACATAAATTTAAAATGACATTTTCATTGAAAACATGACATTTTCTGCTGTATAAATATAGATTTAGATAAGACATAGACAACAATAATGCCATAAAAGTGACATTTTTTTAAATATTCAATAATTATGACATTTTGAGATTCTGAAAGTGACATTTTTCTTGTAATCACTTATGGGGCATTCTCAAAATCAAAATTAATAATAAATAAATATTCAAATTGAGGTATTGCCAATCAATTGTTCTTTTTTGAAGACTAGTCCATCTAAAATTCTCAAACTCAAATTTTGATTTAACAGAAAATAAAGAAGCGGAGAGCAAGTAGAGGACAAGAAGAGGATGAAATTTCAAATCCAAATTTTGATTTGATAGAAATTAAAGAAACAGAGAGCAAGCAGATGACAAGAAGAGGATGAGAGGAGAAGAGGAAGACGGAGAAGAAGGAGGAGAAGTGGAGAAGAAGTAACTTACTTGGCTTCACCTGAGAAATCGCAGAGCAGCGGCGACGGCTACCGCTGATGGCGGAGGTGGAGCAATCCATCTGTTCATGGCAGTGGTGCGGCTATAGTTTGGCTACTGTTGATGGTGGAGGGGCAGTGGCGATGCGACTACTATCCAGCTACTATCGATGAAGAGGGAGAGACGATAGATGTGTGTGGTCGATGCAGGGTTTTTGGGTTTAATAATAGGAAGGACAAAAATGTAATTTGGAGTCCTATTTTAGATAATAAAACATAGTAGTCCTACTTTTGCAATTTTGCATTGTTTTAGTAATTATGGAAATAGATAACTCCTAGCTAATGGATAAGAAGAGAGCATTAAATGCAGCAAAAAAAAAATAGGGATAAACAATACGGTTGAAATGGAGTAAAATAAGGAAACATAGTAAAATGTCATATTAGCCCAAAGAGAGTATATGTGATCCTCCCTAAAACAAGATTAATTCAATGGCTAAGATCTATTCTTTTTTCCTCTCCTAAGATTAAGTTCTCACATGAACCTAAATATATATATATATATATATATATATATATATATATATATATATACACTTTATATTCCCTCTGTCCTGCAGAGATTGTCTTATTTTACCTTTTCGCGAAGTCCCACTAAGATTGTCTCATACCATATTTGGTAAATATTGTGTCGCTCTAAATCATTTTAACTTTATTCTTACTTTATCAATTTAATATCAACCACACACACATACTTTTCTTGATAATCGTGTCACCTTCTCTCGTCCCAATCTTAGTGGGACGGAGGTATTATTTATCTTCACTCTTCATTTTTAAAATATATAAATAAACAATTTGGACATGAAAAATACATATTTAACATATATCATTTTAACTTTTACACACTTCATACATTCATTATGACAAAGTTAGCTAATAATATGACATATTTGTTTTTGTTAAGTTTGGTGATAACAATGGCAGATTGTATTTATATTTTTGCATAATTCATTTGAATAAAATTATGAATATTATAACATTTGTACCACCGACTCATTTAGTTTTTTTTTTTAATATTTTATGTGATACTCGGACTCCTCCTTATTATAAATATTAATCAACTATAATCTATTTTTTTTAGAAGTGATTCTTTTTCTAGTGATCAAAAAGATGTTAGAAGTTTTAATTTACATTGTATTTAAATAATCAATAAAAGAAGATGAGATGGACTACTACTTTCATTTTCTAACTCTAAAACGAATCAATAATATTATAATAAACATAAGAAAACGAATCAAATCGAACTAAATTAAACCTAATAGTTTTTACTTTGGTAAAAACCAAACTTCAAACCGAACCAAACCGAAACCGAAACGAAATCAAACCGAAACACAAATGGTTTTAGTTTGGTACAAATTCTCCCAACCCGAATAAACCGAACCGAAAGCGAAGAAAACCGAACCGTAAACCGATTTGCCCACCCCTACTTTACAGGCTCTATTTCTCAGCCTTTTTCTGAACCTGATTCATCGATTTATATAATACTCTCTCCGTTTCCTTTTGTTTAACACACTTTTCTTTTTTGGACGTTTTAAAATGATTGTCACACTTTTTATTTGGTAAACAAAACAGTGTCAAACAGTGTCCAAATAGTAAAACTTATCCCTCAGTAAATATTTTCCTTAATATTGGAGAAGTCAAACTATGTCAAACAAATAGAAACGGAGGGAGTAATCATTTAAAGGTTTAGACGATCTTTCCAAATAAAACAGAATTATATAGTTACTACATCAAGGAGATTTATGTTTATCTTCTTAAATTATGTATACTACCTCCGTCCCAAATTGATTTGCAAATTTGACTTTTCTTGATCGAACAGTTTCATTTTATTTGCTTAACTAGTTTTCAAGCCCGTGCGATGCACGGGCAGTGCGTAATTTAGTTAATTTTAAATGTGATTTTTTAAAAATTCGTAGTGAAATAAATTTATATTAATAAATGAAGTTTTTCATTGACACTGTAATCTAAGAACAATATTAAATTGATTATTTTGCTTGAATCTGACCGTTTATTCAGCATACAAAATAAACAACTTCATCTCAAGTTAGTGGCTGGTGGGTCCCACTCAACATATTCTTCCACGGATGGTTTGTTTTTTATTAAGCATCTGGTTTCTTCTTGCTGCTAGCACAGTCATCTTCCTTCGGAGCTCCTCCATCCAGTAGGTCCGGCGAAGTTTGTGGGGCTGCAGTGACAAGGACCAAGCTGCTAGATTAGATCCAGAACTCCATCAGTTTCAAGTTTTTTCCAAATTCGTTTCTTCCACTTCTTTTCTTCGTTGAAATCACTTCATTTTCCTATCAAATTCTTGTAGAGATGGCAAGAACACATGTAACTTTTTGAACTGTTTCCCATATTACGACATAATTATGTATTGTATGTATTGGGCCTGGCCTGGTTGTATAGCTTTGTATAGTTTCCCTAGCTCAAGACTCTTGTACTATAAATACTACCTTTGATCATTAATAATACGTTATTACTTCTCACCCTAAGATGGTATCAAGAGCCACACTCCAAAAGAGCTAAAACATCTCATTAATTTTTTTTTTTTCGGTATACTCCTTCGATCGTATACGGCAGCTACACCTAGGGTTCTGTGCCGTTGCATCTTCGATCTCTGTCACGCTATGGTGCTCAACGCCGATTCCACCGTGGTCTCTATCACGGCTTCTACGCACTTTCCCATCAAACTCACCTCCTCCAATTACCCTGTTTGGAAATCCCAGGTTTTCGCTGCTCTCATTGGACTTGGCCTGGAAGAATATGTTGATGGCACCCTTACACCACCAGCTCGTCACCTTGGTGCGGACAAATCCACTCTGAATCCGGTATATCAAACTTGGTACCGTCAGGACAAAACTATTCTCAGTGCTCTTCTAGGCAGTTGCTCCGACAACATCCAGCCTATTATCTCTTCGGCCAGCACGGCTAAGGAGGCATGGGATCGCCTCTCTCAAACCTATGTCGGTTTATCTCGTGGTAGAATCATGTCGCTCAAGTCTACCTTTGCTAAAACTGTTAAAGGCACAAAATCCATTACTGAATATCTAGCCGAGATGCAAGGACTTGCTGACGCTTTGGCGCTCGCTCAAAACCCTATGTCCGAAGAAGATCTTGTCATTGGAATTCTCAATGGACTTGGCCCGGAATATTCTGATACTTTTGCTGCCGTTCGGGTTCGGGAGACCCCTCTTCCACTCACTGCCCTTCAGGACATCCTCCTTGAGCACGAAGCCAAGCAGGCCGCTGTGCACTCAACTTCCCCGCCACTGCTTCCTACGGCGAACTACACCTCCGGACAGCGAGGAAACCGCGACTTGCCTGGCCAGCGAGACGGCGAAAATCAGGGTGTCCGCCATGGTGGTTTTTCTGGTCAGCGTGGTCGTGGCCGTGGTTCGTACGCTCCTGGAGGAGGCCGTGGAGCTTATCGGCAGCTCCAATGTCATTTTTGTGACAACATCGGACATGACGTTAAAAATTGCCGCAAACTTCAGCGTTTTCTTAGGAACCACAACATCATACCACAGCCGGGTCCGCACGCTAACTATGTCTCTGCTCCTCCTTCCATGCAGCATCAACCATGGTTATTTGACAGCGGTGCCTCTCATCATATCACGTCTGATGTGTCTCAATTGCCTACTTATTCGGAGTATGGAGGACCCGAGGAGGTTAAGTTAGGGGATGGTAAGTCACTTAATATTACTCATAAAGGTACCACTATTTTATCTACCCCTACCCGTAACCTATCTTTATCCAATGTTTTATGTGTCCCCAAACTACAAAAGAACCTTATCTCTGTAGCCAAGCTTTGCAAAACTAATCCTGTTTCTGTTGAATTTTTCCCTACTTATTTTATTGTGAAGGATCGCATCACGGGGGCGCCACTTCTGCGAGGGGTGAATCAGCATGATGTCTACTATGCACCAGTCTCCACTTCCGCTAATGTCAACGTCACTCAATCCACCTGGCATCACACACTTGGTCATCCTTCGCGTCGTGTCATGCAGTCTTTATCTTCTAATTCAAACACTAAGTTTTCTCCTAGTTTTCATTGTATGCCTTGTTCTATTAGCAAAAGTCATAAACTTCCGTTCTTTAATAATACGATGGTTGCTTCCAAACCGTTAGAATTAATTTATTCTGATGTATGGAGTTCCAGTGTTCCTTCCATTGATGGTTATTCTTATTATGTTATCTTTGTGGATTATTTTACTCGTTATATCTGGCTATATCCTTTAAAGAGAAAATCTGATGTTGCCACAATTTTTCCTCAATTTCATCGTCTTGTTGAAAAATATTTTAATTCACCAATAATTAAATTTTTTTCAGACAACGGCGGTGAATTTATTAAATTGCGTCCTTACCTAAACAACCATGGCATCTCTCACTTTACCACACCTCCTCACACACCTGAGCATAATGGATTAGCTGAGCGCAAACATCGTCATATTGTTGAAACTGGTCTGGCATTAATGCATCATGCTGGGATACCTACTCAGTATTGGTCTTATGCGTTCCTTACTGCAGTCTATCTTATCAATAGAATGCCTACCCCTACCCTTCATGGAGCCTCTCCCTATTCCAAATTACATAACCAAACGCCCAATCTCTCCAAACTTCAGCCTTTTGGTTGCCTGTGTTATCCCTGGCTTCGGCCCTATTCATCTACTAAACTACAACCTCGATCTGTTCCGTGTGTCTTTCTTGGTTATTCTCTCACCCAGTCTGCCTTTTACTGTCTGGATCATCACTCGGGTCGTGTCTATGTCTCCCGTCATGTCCGGTTTGTTCCTAGCGTCTTCCCGTTTCTCTCGCCTGTCCCGTCACCTGTCGTACATAGTGGACCTCCAATGCTGGCATTCCCTCGCACAACACCTCCTCCGTTTTTCTTTCCTACGGCCACCAGTAAACCCACCAAAACTGCAGCTCCTCACACTGCCATTCCTCTACCTACAACATCTACTGCTATGCCAAATCCAACTCCCCCCTTGCCAACCCTTACTCCAGACCCAGCCACCTCTTCTCGCCCAGTCCGCCAACGCAAACCCAATCCAAGATATTATAGTGGTGTCTTTGTGAATAATACTAATATGCATCCCATTTCCCCTACACTTGAACCATCCTCTTTGAAGATTGCTTTGCAGGATTCCCGATGGAAGAAAGCTATGAATGAAGAATATCAAGCCTTACTACGTAATCATACGTGGGATCTGGTTCCTCGTGCTCATCATACTCCGATTACCTGTCGTTGGATTTTTCGGGTGAAGCGCAACTCTGATGGAAGTATAGCTCGCTTCAAGTCTCGTCTAGTTGCCCGTGGTTTTCTCCAGCAGCCTGGTCGTGACTATTCTGAGACATTCAGTCATGTATTCAAGCCAGCAACTTTACGTATTGTTCTTACGATTGCTTTGTCTCGGGCCTGGCCAATCAGACAACTAGATGTTAATAATGCTTTCTTGCATGGCACCTTGGAGGAGGAGGTATATATGGTGCAGCCACCTGGTTTTGAAGATCCTCGTCATCCTAACCACCTGTGCCGTCTTAAGAAGGTCTTGTATGGACTCAAGCAGGCCCCCCGTGCCTGGTACTTGGCATTATCCCGATTTTTGCTTCGCATGGGTTTTCGGCGTTCCCAAACGGATCACTCTCTATTTATTTATAATCATGCGGGTGTTTTTATATATTTTCTGGTATATGTGGATGATATTGTACTGACAGGTAGTTCTAACTCTGTGCTTACTCAGTTTATTTCTCAACTCACCAAGGCATTTTCTGTAAAAGACTTGGGTTCTCTTCATCACTTTCTTGGTATTGAGGTTATTCCTACCTCTACTGGTATGCTCTTATCTCAGCGACAATACATTCTCCATATTCTTGAGAGTCACGGCATGCTAGGCATCAAACCGGCGGTCACGCCCATGAGTGCAGGTCCTGTTCTTTCGGCAGCAGCCTTTGCCGAGGTCACCACTTACCGACGTGCACTTGGTCAGCTGCAGTACCTGTCTTTCACTCGGCCTGATATATCATTTGCCGTAAATCGTCTTTCGCAGTACATGCATTGCCCTTCCGTTGAGCATTGGAAGGCTGTCAAACGTATTTTTCGATATCTCAAAGGTACGTTGAATTATGGCTTGTATCTACATAAATCTCAGGGTCTACAACTTACTGCCTTTTCTGATTCAGACTGGGGTGGTACAACTGATGATGGGAGGTCTACTACGGCCTATGTTCTCTATCTTGGTCCTAATATTATATCTTGGAAGTCCGCCAAACAAAAGAGTGTTTCTCGTTCATCTACCGAAGCAGAGTACCGAGCTGTAGCCAATGCCAGTGCCGAAATTTTATGGGTCAAAAATGTGTTACATGAGTTGGGGATTCACTTGCCTTTTGCACCTGTACTATATTGTGATAATCAAGGTGCTACCTATGTTTGTGTTAATCCTGTCTTTCACTCTCGGATGAAACATCATGCATTGGATTTTTTCTTTGTTCGGGAACTTATTCAACGTGGTCAATTAAGAGTTTCACACATCTCCACCAAGTTACAAATTGCAGATGCACTAACCAAGTCGCTGGGACAGTCCTTGTTTGAGCATTTTCGATCCAAGCTTGGAGTTTCCAATGGAACCTCCATCTTGCGGGGGCGTATTACGACATAATTATGTATTGTATGTATTGGGGCCTGGCCTGGTTGTATAGCTTTGTATAGTTTCCCTAGCTCAGGACTCTTGTACTATAAATACTACCTTTGATCATTAATAATACGTTATTACTTCTCACCCTAAGATCCCACAGACGGCGCCAATGTTGAGGTTTTGTCCTGTTGATCCGAAAGCCCAACATAAACTTTGGATATTAGGGACGATGAATTTGGTATAGAAGTAAAATAAAGAATATAAAATGTATCCGGAAAGGAAGAAAATCATGGGACTTTTTAGGCTAACGCCCTAGCCCGCTCTTTCTCATTAATACGTTCTCCTCACCATTTACATAGTACAAATATTGCACTCCATTAATGGAGGTTGAAGCATTATTCTAATCCAAAGAGCTCCAAAAAAGGGATCCTTAGAATGGAAGCCTTCCCCCTATTTATAGGAGAGGGGGAGGGTTTTTCTATTTTAAGAGGGCCTTAATGGGCCGAGGCAAGCCCAAGTAGGCCGGGTGGGCCTAAATGAGCCTCGCAGACCGGGCCCCGTACCGGGGCGGTGAATTGGGCCTCTGAAGAGTAGTATATAGGTCGGGATAATATTCCCCAACAATGCACTAATGAGATTTTTTGAATAAAAAATAGCAGAGCCCTACATTGGTGAAAAGGTTCCCCGGCCTACATTAACGGAAAAAAAATCTGTCCCCTTGACCTTCAGTCCTACAGCCGCCCGTGCTCAAGTTAAATATGTACGGAGTAGTACGGAATACTTAATACGTAGTGAGTAGGGGTGGATATATTGATTTGGTTTAACTGAATCGAAATTAGCCCATATACAATTTGGCTTGAGTTTGGTAGTATTCCTTTCAAATCGTATTAAACCGAACCAAACCAAACTAAAGAAATTCAATAAAACCTTCATACTCCCTCGGTAACAATCATCTCTTATCACTTTCATGTTTTAGCTGTAACATTCATTTCTTCCCATTTCTAAGAGCCCGTTTGGTAACACTAAAATTGGCTGAATCGGTTGATTCTGCTGAAATTTATGAAGTTCTAGCTGAAGTAGTTGGATTGGATAATTCTGCTGATTTATGGAAAAACTATACTTAAAATATTTTGTGTTAATAAAAGAAAAAAGGGTCAAATAAGCCCTTCACCTATCTCCAATCAGTCACATAAGCCCTTGTACTAAAAACGAGTATCATACAAGTACCCCTACTTTGCAAAATTGATCAATTTGATCATTTAATCAGTTTTTGACATGTAACAGCGGGTTTTTAATAGTTAAAAACTTTAAAAAAATTGTTAAATTTGAAGAAATTTAAATTTTGAAATTTTTGAAATTTTTCAGAATATCAAACCCAATATTTCTTAATTTTCAAAAAAACTTTTATATTCTACATCTATTTTAAATGTTTTTAAATTTTTTATATTTTTTTTATATTTTCACTTTATTCTTTCAGTTTTATGATTTTTTAATGTTTCTAAAACTTATCTATTTTTATTCGATTATGTATATTATTATTAGATTATTTATTCAAATTTATATGAAATTTGTAAGATTTATCAATATTTCTAATTAATTTTAAAAAAAAGAATAACCTGATATAGCATGTCAAATGGCTTGGTTGATTGTATTTTAAAAAATAGACAAACTTATGTAATACTTTTTTAGTGCAGGGGCTTAAGTGATTGATTGAGAACTGTAGAATGGCTTCTTTGACTGTGTTTTTCCTTAATAAAATAAAGAAATATTATATGAAAAATCTATGTTGTAAAAACCGGACCGGAGAGTGACCCGGCCACATGATTGGGTCACGGGTCCACCCGGACCCGGTGGGTCAACCCGGTCAACGCCGGAAAACCGGTCAATGATTACACGTCTATACAATAATAGTAAACATATAATTATATATAAAATTATAATAAAAATTAGTTATTATTCATAATAATCAACTTACAATACTACTTATTAAGCATTTAATACACTCTTATAATATTTCAATGTATATTTTGATCTTATAAAAATATATAATGATATTTTTATTTTTATTGTACATCTATATTATAATTTGGCATGATGTTCATTCTTAAATAAATATATAAATATATTACATAGTTTTTCTTTTTAAGGTATTGAAATTGCAATTTTATTGGTATAAAAAATGCATTAAAAATAAAAAAGAAATTACTTTTTTTCGTAAAAACACCCAAAAACTGGGTTTTACCGGGTTTTTCGGGTTTCTTGGGTCCGGGTCTTGACCGGGTTTTCCCCGGTCAGCCGAGTTTTTCCGGTTTTTGACCATTTCCGGGTTTTGAAAAAACCGAACCGATTTTTTGTCCGGGTCACCGGGTTCCGGGTCAACCCGGCCGGGTCGGGTCGGTTTTTTAAACATAGTGAAAATAGCTAAAATGATGCTCTATAGTAACTTCAACTAATAACTAGCTAGAAAAGTAATCCCGCCTTACTCTTTCTTATTACGGAGTATTACACAATTCAGCGGGTGAAATAAAAAAATACATTTTTGGTGAAAAAGTTGGTTGATAAGCCGAAAAACAAGGTCACTAAACGGGCTCTAAATCTTCTCATCATAACCTCAACAATTTTGAAAATAATATACTATTATAACTACTTTTTTTGGAATTATCCTTCATTTTTTTTATTATTTTTACTCCAGGGGGGTCTGGGGGAGGGGGGCTGGGGGGAGCCTTGTCACGCCCCGGACCTACCCGGACACGTCAACAACCCGCCGTACAATACGAATAGTCAACCGCAGTCCAACACATTCATATTATACAAGGCGTCATGAATATCATTCACACATATAACATCCATAAACAAACATAATAAGTAATTCATAACGCAGCGGAAAACATTGTTTAAAACAAAAGGCCACACCGGGCTATTCATGAGCACGCAGGCTCTATAGTAAAATATCCATGAGCAAATTTATTAATGTTTCAAATAGAATGGAGGAAGCACGAACCAAGTCTTCTCTCCGAGGAATCACTCGATCAACGAGCACAGGATGCAAGCTCTAGCCTCAACCTGAAATGGTGGTGGGACGCCCCCGAAGGGGTCAGTACTCTATACGGCTATAAAGTACTGGTGTGGCAGGCATCTAATAGATATACAACAAGTATTTCAAACACAAGACCCTCAAATAGGGTGATAGTATATTATGATTTGTAACCCTAAGTTACCCATTTGAAAATATACTTACTTTATGTAAAAGTCAAGTAGTCGGCCCGTGGGCCCATGTTCATTTAGAAATCACCATTCCCATTCCCCGTGGCTACAAACCACGACAACTCAATAGAGTCCAACCCGAACACATGACATTGTATTCTAGAGCTCGGCTCTACCACATCACCATACAATTCATGTCACTCGGGTCCATTTCCTTACCTTGCGTTCTAGAGCTCGGCTCTATCACATCACCACGCAAGCCCTAGAGCTCGGCTCTAGCTATTCAATACATAGACTACAAGTCTACCACCTTACCATGCATCCTAGAGCTCGGCTCTATCACATCACCATGCATGAAGGTCCAATTCTTAAGCAACCCTATGCCTAGAATTGACATATCAATAAACTACCATGGGTCATCCTTAAAGACTTCCCACCACTTAACCTTAGTTTCATACTAAGTCATCATACACCCTTGAAGTATATTCAAGTGCATTTCATACAATCCAATCCCTAGGATCAATTCCATCAACAATTTCCAATAATCACTAACTAGTATTTCAATACTATTAAGATTATTGTTATCATGCATATATGCTCATTATTTGTAATCCTCTACATATTTATAATTATGTATCAGCAACTTAAGTGTTCAATCTCAATACATAAACATTCATTTATGTACCCACATAATTCATACATGAGTAAAATGTCTATTTCACAAAATAGTTCATTTATAACTCATTTAATCTCATTTTATTCATACATTCTCAAATCATTTCCAATTTCATTCTTTGGCAACTATATCCATATTTCATCATTATATAATCATCATAATCCATAAAAATTATGATTTAGGCATTTAGGTAATCTCATGCTTAACCTACAAGTTGTAAGCAATTAGATGTCAATCCTCACCTCAATTGAGCTTTAAACTTTCCCTTCTTGGTCCAATGGTCAAAGCTTTGGTCAAGGTGGATTTGGAACTGATTCCTTGCTCAAATATGAGTGTTAAACAGCCTCCTCAAAGTGCTAGTTCAACCCTTAATCGTTGATGCAAAAACAGTCCCTAGAACGGGTGTTTCCCGACGAATTCGTTCCCTAACCTTTCAAGGTTTTGTCTAGGTTAGTATCTAACCTTTCCAACAATTAAAGTCACATAATAATAACATTTTATACACTTCAATCAGTGTATAATAGTTCTTCAATCATTTATATGATTTAGACAATAGAGAGGAAGGTTTTGGATTCAAACTTACTTTGAATACAAAAACGTATTCTGCGAGGTCGTGTTTTGCTCGGTCGATTTGGAAGCCTTCCACTACTCCGATTGATGCAAACCAGACCTTCACGGATTCCTCGTCTTGAGAGCTTTCTGTTGGTATCTCGCACGCCTTATTTGGATGAGTACATCTCAAGTTATGGCTCAAACAATCAGAGCTACGCACTGAAGAACGAACCTGCGGACTGCTCTCCTCCTTCCTTCTCTCTTGGGTTGTGTGGATTCCCTTGCTCTCTTATCTCTTTGGGGGTTCGAATGGGGTGTATGGGGAGTGTATTAGGAGCCCCTAAACATGCTAAAGGAGTATGTGGCTCACAAAAGAACATGGGAGATATTTGGTTTGCAATCAAATATGGGGTGGACCTCCCCCTTTTGTTTTCTCTTGGAGTTTTTGTGCATGTGAGCCAAGAGTCCGCCCCATATGGTCTTCTCACCTCTTTTCACTTGTTTTGCAGGTACTAAGTCCATGTGGAATGGTTCCCAAGTGATCCCAATCATTTTGGGATCCAAATTATCTACCAATACTTCCAAAAATGGGAAGATGGGTCCTATTGTTTTATCTTTTGTCAAAGATGTCTTTTTGTACTCATCCTAATTCATTTAGAACAAGTCAACTTCCTTCATCACATTATTGATTTCCAATATGTGTAGGTTTATCACAATAATTTACTTAATGGATATTATAGAAGAAAAATCCTACTCCCATTATTTAGCTCAATAATGTTAAAGATGGGATTATAGGCATTTGTATTCTTCTTTAATCGTTCTATCACTTATTTGACATTTGTCATACATATTATTGGGCTACTAGCCGTGTGGGTCACTCCCGAGTGGGTCTAGAACGCCATTCTCGAATACTTGCTATTTTAGCAGGTTGGGCTCAAAATAACGTTTGGGCCGTCCGACCTTACTCGGATTGTCTTGAAAGATTATGTATCACTATTTGGATAATGTTGGGCTCTTTTATTTATTAATAAGACCCAAATAGTATTTGCATGCCCGACTCTAATATACGAGTTCGAACAGTACACTAATCGATCATTAATTACGTAAAACATTAATCGTTTTACAAATGTTTGGGAATCAGAAATCCAATACATAAACTTTGAATTTTAAATCAAATTTTCAAGGACGTTCGGGAGCGGTGTCACAAGCCTGGAGTAATCAGGGCTGAAACCCACTCCATTGAGTTTCACACCCCAGTGTGCCTAGCGGAATTCGAACTCGAGACCTCCCACTAGGCACTGTAACCTCACAACCAGCTAAGTTGGAATGCTTGGTTAGGAATTATCCTTCATTCTAGCACACTATTTCATGATCTTTTCATCATATCCTCGATAATTCATATTATCTTTCACTATTTTTATCTCACTTACTTTTAAATAAGAAGATACACTAGTACTACGTATATGTTAAGTATATAGTATATTATTATAAAATAACAAATTCTAACTCAACCAAACTGAAGTAAAGTGAACCAAATAAAAAAAATAGTACTACCTCCGTCCCATTAGAAGGTTCTCGTCTACTATTCACATGGTCAACTTAAATCATTTTTAATCTTTTATTTTATAATTTTTTTTATCAAATTTACATTATTTTTATCTGGTTTTGTAGCGGTTTTAATGTAGTTTCTGAATATATAAATTTTATTTACTAAAAATAATCAAAATGTGAACATGAATTAAATTGTTTTATCATCAGTCAAGCATCGTAAACAGTCAACAGGAACCTTCTAGCGCGCGATGGAGTGAATAAGATTCTTGTTTGGTTATAATTCTCCCAACCCACTATAAGCCGATCCAAATGGAAACGGATGAAAACCAAATTGAAAAGTGATATGCCCACTCATTAGTGGTGGACTCGGGCCGGATGGCCCGACCCAGAATCGGACCCGGCCCGGTACTGTTAGAACCGGCCCGACCCGGTGGCCCGGACAGGGACCGGTCCGGGTAGGCCCAGTCCGGGAGGTTTTCCGGTGCGGGCTCGGGTCAAGTAAATAAGGAACCAGCCCGGCCGAGCCAGGCCCGGTTCGGGCCATTTTTTTCAATTTCTTTTTGAATTCTTGGTTTGGGTATTTTGGGCCATTTGGGGTGGTTTGGGGGTGAGGGGGGGAGGTCGGGGGTTAAATAGAAAAAGGAAAAAAAAAGAATTTGGTCCGAGGCTCGACTCGACCCGGCCCGACCCGGACCCGGGGTAACCCGGGCCGGTTCCGGGCCTACCTCCCAACTTCTAAAGCCCGACCGGGCCTAGGCCCGGCCCAGGGTTCATATTAGGCCATTTATCTGCATGTACATTTTCGATGCGTGGGAGATTATTTTTAGGACGGCAAAAAAGAAAATTTTGGCAGTTAGTTCGTCTCCGACAATTACTCTGAAGACAACTATTGGATTCCCAGTACACTGTTAACTGTTTGTTGATCAAAAAGCCATCAACCACGTTCCCGAATCTCTTCATGACTGACGTTTATATCTATACTTAAATCTCTTAAGATATCTCAAATCATCATTCTTCCGCGATGGACCGGCAGAAATGTGTAGTGAGCGGCGGCAGTTCGTCGGAGACGCCTCCGACCACCTCGGTTCTAAGGTACAACTCACCTCTGGTTCAGGTCATACTGATCGGTCTGGTCTGCTTCTGTTGTCCGGGGATGTTCAATGCCCTCTCCGGCATGGGCGGCGGCGGCCAAGTCGACCCCACGGCGGCGAACAACGCCAACACCGCCCTCTACTCCACATTCGCCATCTTCGGGGTTCTGGGTGGCGGCATTTACAACATATTGGGCCCACAACTCACTCTGCTCGCAGGGTGTTCGACCTATGTCCTCTATGCCGGATCTTTCCTGTACTACAACCATTACAAGCACCAGGCCTTCGCCATAGTCGCCGGCGCATTTCTGGGTGTTGGGGCCGGCCTTGTATGGGCCTCTCAAGGAGCTATTATGACCTCATACCCTCCCCATGACCGGAAAGGAACCTACATCTCCATGTTCTGGAGCATTTTCAACATGGGTGGTGTCATTGGTGGGCTTATCCCTTTCATATTGAATTACAATCGGACAGATGCAGTCTCTGTTAATGACGGGACTTACATCGGATTCATGATCTTCATGTCCATAGGCGCATTTCTATCGCTGGCGATTCTGCATCCGAGTCGAGTTGTCCGAGGTGATGGAACGACATGTACAAACATCAAATACTCCAGTGTAGGAGTTGAGTTCAGAGAGATCTCAAAGCTTTTCTTGAACTGGAGGATGCTATTGCTGGTTCCTGCATCTTTGGCAAGCAACTTTTTCTACAGCTATCAGTTCACCAATGTGAACGGGGCGTTGTTTAATTTACGAACAAGGGGTCTGAACAATGTGTTCTACTGGGGTGCTCAGATGATTGGGTCAGTGTTCATTGGGTTCATAATGGATTTCACCTTCAAGAGTAGGAGGACAAGGGGATTGGTGGGGATTGCAGTCGTTGGTGCTCTTGGAACTGCCATTTGGGGAGGTGGGATTGCGAATCAGCGTAAATATTCGCGTGATGATATGCCTGCTCACAAGCTGGATTTCAAGGATGGGTCGGATTTCGCAGGACCCTTCGTGTTGTACTTTAGCTATGGCTTGCTTGATGCCATGTTTCAGAGTATGGTGTACTGGATCATTGGAGCCTTAGGGGATGATTCTGAGATCCTTAGCAGGTACTACAATCATCATCTTACATATTTCCATTTCTACACTAATTTCATCATACATATTAATCGTAATTTTGTTGAAAAAATTACTCCGTACATTTTTACACTTATTTCATATGGAGTATTTCCTTAGCAGGTACTACAATCATCATCATACATATTTCCATTTTTACACTTATTTCAAGTTGTGCCATCAGGATTGCTAAAAATGTTTTTAGCGTATCAGGTATGCTGGATTTTATAAGGGAGTACAGAGTGCAGGAGGAGCTATAGCATGGCAAGTGGATGCCCAAAAGGTGTCATTCCTTAAACAATTGATTGTGAATTGGGGACTGACAACAGTAAGCTATCCTCTTCTGGCTCTTCTGGTTTTGTTAGCAGTGAAAGATGATGATGGAAACAAGGCAGGAGAGGGAGTGTCCGCGTCTGCTCTGTCCTGAGAGATGCTAATGGCGGGTAGGGTTAGTAAATTATGAACTTAGAGGAATGCACACGTAATTTTACTTGCAATTCACAATAACCTGTTATATTTATGTCTCAGCATGCTATTGTTATGCATGTTTTTTAGCCATAATTGCTTCTCTGCTGCTGCTGTACTAGTTAGTTTTAAGGGACACTAACACACACAGTTGTAAATATGTTGCCAGGATTACTGTTTTATCAATAAAAGAATGAGTTTTTTTTTGCTTGTTGATGTGTTGGCGATACCTGACAATGGTGGTAGGAAGCTAATTGTGTAAACACTAGCATACATACATACTTGGTTAAAATGCATGTTTGGAACAATGGGGGTGAAAAGTTGGTTCAGCTGAAAGATTAGAAACAACCAGTGAAATGAAGAATGTTGGTGAGTTTCAAACTGCCTTACATTTGCCACAAGTTCAGAAAAGTCCAATTATGTGGAGTCATCCATTCTAGCTATTATTTTATAATATTGTATGGTGGTTTAACTAATGTTAACATATTTACGGAATTAGATACTCCGTATAACAGAGTAAATATTACGGAGTAGATCTTTTCATTCAAATTGGACTTGTAGCTATGACTATATTGAAATGTTTTTAAATTATTTTTTATTAAGAAACAAACATTTCTAAGAATTAACACAAGACAAATGCTAAGCGAATGCCATTAGGGCTTTATTTAAGGAAATAAAAGAGATAGTCCCACCGCCCATTATTTTTAAATAGAAATGAAGAGTAAAACGATAAATTGGGGAGTTAAACCTGACCCAATGATGCAAGCTAAGCAATACATGTGAAAGAAGGAATACCAAAAAAGTCTAAATAAAAACCTTTCCTAGCTATAGGAGGAAAAGAATTCATAGCCAAAAAAATAGTAAATTGATTATTATAACTTTATCATCTTTCTTTTTTAGTTGTTTCATCCTTCCGACTATTATAAACTTATCATTCCTCCGTCCGTTATAACTTATCATCTTTCATTTTTTTGGTTGTTTAAAAAACATTGTCACTTTTCCTTTTCATCAATTAATTTGTGGTTTTTGTCTTATCTATACAAAATCTCAATTATATACGGAGTAGTTTTTACTTTACTATTCTGCATGCTGGTTAAATTTGGCAAAATTTTAAAAGACATAGAAAGTACTTTTATTTGGTCTAAACCAATTTATTTAGATATGCTAAACTTGCAATTTTCTTTATATTCAATTAAAAGTTCCTAATGAATGATGCATTGGTTAAAGAGACCCTTTCTATATAGCCCGTTTGGTAGCTTTGCAACTGGACGAATCTTTTAAAGCTGATGAAATTCTGGCCGAAATGCCTAAATTGGATGAATTTACTAAATTATAGGGATATTATATTGAAAATATACGGAGAATTTATTAATAGAAAAAGAAAAAAAAATGAAAAGTACTTGGGTTTATCCTATGCGTAAGAAGTCTGAGGTTTTTACTCACTTTATTAATTTTCAAACACTTGTTGAGAATTTATTCAATTTAAAAATAAAAATTTTCCAAAGTGATGGGGGCGGTGAATTTGATAATTCATCCTTTCACATGCATTTCTTAAAATCTGGAATTTTATTTAGAAAGTCTTGTCCTGACACTCCTGCCCAAAATGGTGTAGCAGAACGCAAACATAAACATCTCCTAGAATTAACTCGGACAATGTTAATTGATTCTTCTATTCCGGGTCAATTCTGGGTTGATGCCTTATACACATAGGTCCTTAGATATTACATTATTAAAAAGAACTAAAATGTTAGCTACAGTAATTTTATGTTAATTCAAATTGAACTCGAGTCTTTCTTACTTTCGTTATTACACCATTCAACCCTAAGGCTGATTAGCTTCAAAGGCCTATTCAGGGGCTAATATATATGGTCAGGCTATAGTGAAATAGTAGAGAATTCTTAATAAAATGACATTAGTCATCCCAAAGCAGATAGACATTAGAGCATGTTTGTAACTTTACGGAAAACCAAAAGCTTACTTGAAGCCGCCACCGGGCAACCCCTACTAGTGAGTAGTGGATATCAATGAACAAAGAGCAAAGTCAATTGCAAACAAACATTTAATGATTTATTCCCTTAGGTATCGATTCTCTTGGCTTTTAGGTATCGATTAATAATGGGAAGACGAAAATATTCCAACCTTGTACAGTTGTACCTAACGTTCTTATCTATGAATTTATCCTAAAACACTAACGAATCAAATACAAACAAATGAACAATCCCAATGCTTTAAGCCATCAACATCTCCAAATATAAAACAAGTCAAACTACTACTCTTCTGAATTGATTTTAAGATGGAACTCCAAAATTTAATATGATACCAAAGTCTACTAAGCTTCAAAGTAAAGTTGGGTCATGATAAACAACGAGTCCACGGATTTCAATATATGTCCCAAACTTTTTAATAGAGAGGATACAGTCCCGTTAAACTCTCCTGTTGTTCAAGCCTTGTTGATGCAAAACCAGACTATCTAGCTAACTATAAAAACATTGAAAAAAAGATCTAGTCCTTGCACAAAAAAAAAGATCTAGTCAATGCGAGTTTACTATGGATGAACCATAGCCAGATCGGAAAGTAATCGAAAACCTATGTTGGTTCCAATTGCATAACCGTCTAATGATGAGGTTTCTAATTAATAATTGTCTAGGTCGGGTCGTATTTAGAGGCCGTTTGACAACACTGTTCTTCGACTTATCAGCCAACTTTTTCACCAAACACGTAACTTTTGCTTTCGCGCGCTGAATTGTGTAATAAGCAGAAAAAGTAAGATTAAAGTTACTTTTCTGGCTGCATTGGATGAAGTTATTTTTACATATGATTTTTCTTTATTTTATTAGAAAAATATATTTTTAAAATAATTTTTTCTTAAATCAGCAGAATCAGCCAATGCAGCCACTTCAGCCAGAACTTCATAAATTTCAGCAGAATCAGCCAAAACAGCTGTTTTTCGTGCTACTAAACGGGCTCTTAAGGTATTTTGATTTGTCATCGGTTGTGTTCACGCCATCTCTCCATAGTAAGTATAAAGTTACAAACTACTTCATCCGTCTCACAAAATTTGGCTAAAATTGACTTGTTAGTAGAATTAAAAAGTAAAATTATGTTATTGAGATTTGTGTAGAAGAGAAAGAAATAATTTAACTACACATTCATTATTTTAAAAGGAAGTCATAATTTTTTAGGATACTACATTAGGAAATTTGGCATGGGAGGTACTATTGTTACGGTACAGGATAGCAATACAACTTTTTAGGGTTTTGGTTGGCACCGATTGAAGTTTAATAGGAATAGGATTTTCTATTGAACTTTTTAGGTACTTTCACAATAATAGTACACAAGGGTACATGATCGGAGTCGTTTTCTTATGGGAAAACTATCAAATAGGTCTTCCAACTTTCATAAAAAAGTCAATTAAGTCCTTCTATAAGAGACTCTGTCCGGTCGTCGCGATTTGGGGTGGTTCCAGGTAGATTTTTTTGATGAAATTTTTTGAGCATCTTATTCATCGAGTCTAGTTTACTCATATCAAATTTCAGCTAAAAATTTAATCGGGAGCGCATTCAAATTAATTCGAGAACGCAATAATGCGCAGTTATCTTCAAGAATTAATTTGAATGTGTTCTTGATTAAATTTTTAGCTGAAATTTGTTATGCGTAAACTAGACTTGCTGAATAAGATGCTCAAAAAATTTCATCAAAAAATTCCACCGGGAACTGCCCCAAATCGTGACGGCCGGACAGAACCTCCTATAGAAGGACCTAATTGACCTTTTTATGAAAGTTCGAGGATCTATTTGACAGTTTTCCCTTTTCTTATCGATTTTTTTTTAAACCCCGGATGACAAAAAAGTTAGCCATCTAGGACTTGTGTCAAAAATATTGCTAAAAAATGTGTTATAGACAAAAAAGTTACTTTATTTTTAAATTTAAAAAAATGATACTATTATATCTCTTTATACGAATATAATCTCATCAACTAGTGCTAGAGTACGTGACTAATAAACCGTCAGTGACCCGTCCTGCTAATGGCCCGCTATCGTCATTATAGTTACCTGACTCGTCGGTTAGGTACCTAATAATCCGTCAGTGACCCGTCCTTCTAATGGCCCGCTATCGTCATTATAGTTACCTGACTCGTCGGTTAGGTACCTAAACGGGAGCTTTTAAGCTCTATGGCCTCTTTGTCACCCCTCCATTTGGGAATCAATTCCGGTTCAAATATATAACACCAATGTCAATTGCCGAGTAAAATATGTATTGTTACGGAGTACAGTGCAGTCATTTGTGCCTTAGAACGCATTTGGTAGTTTACACATTAAAACCTTACATGCAAAATGATTGCATGTAAAGTTTAGGACAACGATTGGTTTGCATGTAAAATAGAAATACATCGTTTAACTATATTTGTAATCTACTTTTAAATTACACGCTAACTATTTACGTCGTTTGTTTGGAAAATAACTTTACGTGTAAAAATTACACACAAAAATAAACCACTTTCTTACTCTCAAACCCACTTTCTTAGATAAACTCCAAACATAATTTAATCATCTCTTTCGAAATAAAATTACACAACTTCAATTTCTAGGCACTACAAATCATGTCAAATAAACACGCCGATTAACTAAAAAAAAAGAGTTGCAGTCTTACCTCTTGCAAACTGGAGAACAGGGAACCGCAGAAGATAGCACTAAAAAAAACACGGGATTGACAGGGATTTTGGCAGGGATATGCCAAATCCGTGCCAAAAACACTTTGGCACGAGCTATTTGGCACGAAAAATTGATAAGTCCGTGCCAAATTCCGTGTCCATCCCGCCTTTTTTTGTAGTGGGAGGTTGTGCAATAGTTGACGATTGTGTGTAATATACTAATATAGGAGAGGAATTTTTTATTTCCTTGCCGCCAAAGTATTTTCTTTTGCGGGCACTCTCCAATCAATCACCCTCCCTCCCTCTACATAAAGTATTAATTAGTGTATGTAAAATAGTTTACCACCCTCTCTCCATGTAAAATATTTTACATGGTACGGTGTAAATCTTTTTAAAAAAATGTCTTATAGCTTACATTAAATAATTAAAATTAACGTTGTAAAATACTTACTACCTTTTACTTTGCACGCAAAATGTTTACTTTACATCATAACAAACGAGCTCTTAGCGTAAAGAGTTGAGCTAGATTCGCATGGGCTATCTTCTCGAGCCGGCACAACCTTGGGGCTTGGGCTAGTTGCCCGTTCTTACTCTCGGACATAGAAATGCTCCTGCCCCATTATTTGGGCCTCCACCACTGGTGGGTCATCGGACGCCATAGTGGACCCTTGCATCTCAATTCATTTTTTTTTAAACGTAATGAGCGGTTAAGGTTTCTCCCCTCATTGGCATCATGTATTGTATTTCACCATTAGACCATGTAAACAATTGAGCTTAAGTACCTGTAAATCTTTACCACTAGATGAAGATATAATAGTTAAAATAAATAATTGATGCTAATTAAAGAAGAAATTTAGAGTGTAGAAGTGATGTAACGACTAATCCATTAAACAAAATACTACCTCTCTTCTCATTTGGATGCAACATTGATGATTTTGCACTATTCACATATTGTACTTTGAGTATATTTCATTTATTAATGAATTAATTTTTGAAAATATGTTAAATTTATTTTATTTTAAATTTTGAAAATCTGAATTTTTAAAATATGTTAAATTTCTCTTATTTTAAATTTTGAATTTTTTATTTTTTCACTAATAAGGAATGAAAGTAATTAATAATCAAACTTTTTTTTAGAATTTTTGATAGTCAAACTTGTGCTTTGGCAAACATGATAAGTGGATTGTTGCAATTAATTGAACCTTGTTATTAATGCAATACTACTTTCTCTCTTCCTCTCTCTTGTTCTCTCTTTCTCTCCTTAGATGTCATATTCCAACATTCTATTACTCATGTTGTCTCAAAAATCATATATAGATTTTTATTTCTTCTTTATGTATATATCTTCAAATCTTCTTGTTATTTGTTTCTTGATTTGAGCCTTAGATTTTTGTTTGACTTCCCCCCCAAGTTTTTAATCTCTTTGTATACAAGAAACTTTTTTATTCAATAATAAAGTAGTGTTTCTCCAAGTGTAACATGGCATCGAAGCCAATCCTACAACACATTTTTCTTCTCAATCTTGGGTCTCGTATTTCTTGAAATATCATCCATCATTTCTCTAGATGCATGACAAACACAACCACAAAAGACACATTGACAGCATTTGCTAGAGACCAACAACAATTGAAAATGACAGTGACACATGAACCCAACAGGAGAAACATCAACTAGTTTTCATCATTGTTCTTTCTTGACAACTTAGTTTATATCAATTTAAATCAAAAGAGTGTTTGATTGATATTGTTTCTCCCTCGTTTATACAGTGGGATATTCAATTTTACGTCCATCCCTAGTGTATGTGAAATAAAAATAGGGGCAACTCAAACTTAAAGTACATTTCTGGCACAAGATTTAGGGGTGTTTGATAAATTGAAGCTTATGAAAATGTAATTTGTTAATGGCATAGGAATAAAAAGAGAATACATTTACTTGTAATTAAATAAATTAAAGCACATGCACCACTATTACATTTTTCTGCTTCTTTTGAAGTATTACTTTCATTCTGTTTCTAATTTTACTCCTTTGAGACCTTCTAGCAAGGCAAGCTCTCACATTGAATATAGGGTTTGATCACTGAGTAAAGATGTAATGATCGATTACCATACGAGCCCGTTTGGTAACACGAAAATTGGTTGATTCGGCTGATTCTGCTGAAATTTATGAAGTTATGGCTGAAGTGGCTGCATTGGCTGATTCTACTGATTTATGAAAAAAATATTTTTAAAATACATTTTATAAATAAAATAAAGAAAAAATTATATGTAAAAATAATTAAAGTGATCATCTATAAGACTACAATAACTTCAGTCAATACAACAACAAAAGTAATTTCAATCTTACCTTTTCTTATTATTACACATGCAATTCACTGCACGAAAACAAAAGTTACGTGTTTGGTGAAAAAGTTGGTTAATGAATCGAGTAAAGGGTCAGTTTGGTACTCGAAGTTGCAAAAAAGGTGTCAAATAAGTCCTTATATAGAAGATTCTGTCCGAACGTGCCATTTGAGGTGGCTCCCGGTAGAATTTTTTGATGAAATTTTTTTAGCATCTTATTCCTTAAGTCTAGTTTACTCATACCAAATTTCAGCTAAAAATTCAATCGGGAAGACATTCAAATGAATTCTTGAAGATAACTGCGCTTTTAACGGCACAGTTATCTTCAAGAATTCATTTGAATGTCTTCCCGATTGAATTTTTATCTGAAATTTGGTATGAGTAAACTAGACTTAATGAATAAGATGCTCAAAAAATTTCATCAAAAAATTCCACTGGAAGCCACCTCAAATGGCACGTCCGGACAGAATTTTCTATATAAGGACTTATTTGACCTCTTTTTTGCAACTTCGAGGACCAAACTGACCCTTATCCCTTAATGAATCTGATAAACCGAAAAACAGTGTTACCAAACGACCTCTACAAATTAGTGGAAAAGCCAAGAGTCTGTTCTATCATGGTAACATCTAGCTTAGTACTACATAGTATTTGAATCGAATAATTTATAATTTGAATCGTTTTAAAAGTCATATCAAGAGAGTTTTATTGTTGTGATGTGTGTATTGTAATCTAAAGTGGAGTATTTGAATATGGAATAGATTTCTAAAGCTTATTCCTGAAAGTATATTATACTACGTATCATCATTCTATTGATAGAGTATATATAATCGGACGCTCGATCTCAATATTATCGGGCCCGAACAAATGTATGCTTACTACATAACATTATTATTGTACACTTTATTTATTTACGAACAAATTAGATTAAACACCATTTATTAGCCATTTATTGATCTTTTATTGTAAATGGGTAGGGGTGGACTCGGGCCTGGGCCTGGCCGGTTCGCGGTTCAGAAATTCTAGGCCCGAGCCCGAACCGCCGGTGGCCGGTTCCGGTTCCGGGCCAAACCAGGCCGGGCCGGGCCAACCGGCCCACATATTTTTTTTTGGTTTTTGGTTCTCCTATTTAACCCCCTACCCCTCCCCCTCAACCTCAAACCATCCCAAACCACCTCAAATGGCCCAAAATACCTAATCCAACCTAAAACTTAAAAAAATTTCAAAAAAAAAATTAAAATCCGGCCCGAACCAGGCCCGAACCGGCCGGGCCGGTTCACCAAAAGCTGGGCCCGAGCCCGGACCGCCCAGCACCCGGGCCAGGCCAAACCGAACCGGTGGACCCACCGGGCCACGGGCCGGGCCGGGCCAAACAGTGACCGGGCCGGGCCAGTCCCGGGTCGGGCCGACCGGCCCGAGTCCACCCCTAAAATGGGTCTGTCAGGCCCAAACCTGGAAGCTCAACGCACTTTTTTTCATATAAATACTTCCTATGGAAACCATGCAAAGGGTTGCAAATTCATTTATACGTAGTACATATCACTTTATCTTTGTAACTCTCTCTACTCTCTAAGATTAATAATTAGGGCTGTGACTTTGAAACCAAGAACCGGAGAACCGAACCGGACCGAACCGTTATGACCCGGTTCGGTTCGGTTCCAAAATTTATTAGTTATTTGTTAACGGTTCGGTTCCTATTTTTTTATTAACGGTTCGGTTCTCGGTTCCTGAAAAAAATATGTACATGGAACCGTTAAGGAACCGTTATATATAATAATTAAAGTTTTATACGGAGTATATTTCTTATTAGTATATATATTTTAATGTATATTACTTATCTATTTTTATATTACATTCACTATTTTAGTTTAGTTATTTAACTATTTAAAATTATTTTGCATTTTAATCGGTTCTCTTGGGCTTATTAAGTGAATATCTTGTTTTATTTTATTTACTAAAATTTGCAGTTTGGTATGTATTTATGTGTTAAACTCAACTATTGATGTTTGAAATGATGTTCAACATATTTGTATTGTAATTTCAAACGTTGAATGTCTTTTTGGCACAAATTTAATCGTGATCTGTAAGAAATGTTTTAAAAGAATAGGAACCGTTAAATAACAAGAATCGAAGCATTAAGAATGGTTCGGTTCCTTAATGGTTCTATAAAATAATTTATAAGAAACGAACCGTTAGCAAATTTCATATTTTCAAACGGTTCCACATATTTTGCCTAGGAACCGAACCGGTCCCAAGTCTATTAATAATCTATCACCGATTATATAATAAGTATCATATCAAAAGTTTTCATGAGCATGCCATATATTAATCCAAGCCCTTTGAAATCTAAAACCACTTTGATTCAATCAAAATTAGAAGTGAGACCCTACTCAAAATTCTAACTCAAATTAACCATTTAATGCAATTTTAACATATTTTCCAACTACTCAAGCCCAAATAACTTCTTCCATCAACTATTTATATGTCTATAAATAAAATCCGTAGAAAAATTGACAACACCCCTGAAATACTACATTTTTTTTTTCTAATCAATCACAAAAAATTTAAAGCAACAACATATAAGGAAATAAAAAAATAAATAATTGAGGAAGGCGCATAATTACAATTTCGCACGCAATTATTTCTTCTTCGTCCAAAACACACGGTCATTATTTGAACGGAGAACATGCGTGAGCAGTGCACAACCCCGTGGTGCTGCTGTAGGGGAACAACGAAACCGGTCGAACCGGCGGCAACTTCGGAAGCGGTTTTTCAGCGTTCAAAAACTCCACCACTTCCTCCATGCTCGGCCGCCCTTTATTCTCATTCAACGTACAAACCAACCCAACTTCCACGACCCGGACCGCCTGTTCCCGGTTCACCACCAGTCCCATCCGCCGGTCCACTAATTTCTCCTTTTCGCCTTCCTCATGTAATGCCCACGCCAAGTCCAGCAGATCCAGTTCCCCGGGGCCGGACTTTCTGACCCGACCCGACACAATCTCCAGCGCCAGCACCCCGAACTCGAACACGTCCGCCGTCTGACTCACCACCGATTCGAACCGAGTCGACTCGACGGAGCTGAGCACGAACCCGTAGTCGCCCACCGCCGCTCTGATGCTGACGTCGAGGAAAACGCTGCTGGCTTTCACGTTCTTGTGGGCGAGTTCTTTCGAGTGGAGGTAACTCAGCGCCTCCGCCACGTCTTTCACCACCTTCAGCCGCCGCGTCCACGGCAAAACCCCGCCGCCGAACAGCCATCTATCCAGGCTTCCGTTGGGGATGTAATCGTAGACCACGGTTGTTTCTTTGTCATCGAAGCACCACCCTCTGATGGGAACCAGATTTGGGTGCCGGATCTTTCCGGCGGCTTTGATTTTCCTGTGCAACCGCTGCCGGTCGAATCCGCCGGAAGCCAAGAACTTCTCCGAGAACCGCTTCACCGCCACGCTGCCGCCGCGCAACAGAGTCCCTTTGTACGTGACACTCCTCGCATCACTTCCCAGAATCTGTACCTCGCTGAAATTCCGGGTCGCCGAGGAGATTTCCGTCAACGTGAACCGGCGAGCCTTGTTTGGCGGACCCAATTTCTGCTTCTCCGGCTTACCCAGAACTTCACTGGACTCGTTAATGGCTTTCCGACCACCGCCGAAGTAAAGATTGAGTAAAACCACAACCATAAGAATAAGCACAGCCAAGAAAATCAAGAAACTGGTCGGAGTTCTTTCGTGCAATTTCGCCACTTGTTCCTCTTCTATGTTTTTGCTTCTTTGGTGTATTAATAATCTATTCTCACATGTTTCGGATGAAGGAACCCGAAGAGAAGCGTGGCTGGTTGACGAGAAGTTCCAGGACATGACGTTGTGGATTTGGGTATGGTTTCCGGTGGAAGCAGAGAAGCCGACGAACATGTATTCATTTAGGTAAGGAGAAAGGTCAAGAGAACCTGAATAAACCGGCTTAGAAGGATACCCGTTGCGGTCCAACCCGAGCCGGATATCGATGAACCGGAGCTGACCATCATAAGATATCCAAGTCCGGTGAACGGAACCATCCCCGAGAACAACCCCGACATCGGACGCGTTAACAGTCGTGACAGAAACAATGCTTCCGAGGTTAATACCGACATGGTTATCACTCGGGTCTCCGAATTCCGGGTTCATTCGGGTGTCGAACTCAACCGCCACAGACTTGTAGTTGTCATCACAGACGTCGTTGAGCATGCCGAGCCACGGACCGGACCGGCCGACAGTAAACTCATCGGGAACAATGATGAAAGTCAAACCATGACCACCATGTGGGGATGATGACAAGTTCTCTGAGGGGGATTGGAACTGGAACGAGAATGAGGTGTGGAAAGAAGCAGGAGTTCGAGTGGGCGGATCAAAGAGTCGGAAAGGCGCCGAATGGATTGCCCGGCCTGCTAAGTGCTTGAGATCAGAGGAGGGTTTCGGAATCTGGAGGCAAGACTTATCAGGTGAAATGGATGAACTTCCCAGAAGAGTGACATGTTGCTGCTGCTGGTTGATCCTGAAATCTGGGTAGGAGATGTGTTTGGATACATTGATCATTGGTCCAATGTTTCCATTTGAGAAAACTGAACTTGGGAGTGTAAGAGTAAGCAGTAAAAGGAGTAAGGTGATGGACTCCATTAATGGGAAGAAGGAAGTGAGCTTGATGATAATAAGAAGGCAAACCAGAAAAACAAAAATGACCCACCAAGACTCAAATCAAATGTGACCGACCATTGAATCTTTGGGTGCACATGGCCCTGCATTACATGAATCAATCCCGCATAACGTTTTGCCCAATTCTCTATTGAAGCTCAGTCATTGTCACCTAAATATTAGACGTTTGTGGCTCTAACTTGTTGGCACCTACAAAATAATGTTTCATGTAAATTTCTTCCAATTTTATTGTTAGGATACACCAAACTTTATTCCTATTTCTCTAGAAAAAAGATTGCGCAGTTATATTATTATTCCCTGTTTTTTAAAATAAACATATAAATTCATTTTTTTAACATTGGAAGACAGAATTGGAATGTAAAGAGTACCATTAACCAGTCACGCTACGTCGCTACACAAATGTGTAGTAGACACAGACAACTCGTGCTAATAGACGTGAAAGACTTGTGCTCTACAACCCAAGACCACAAAAAATGTATTATCTATTTGTCTGCCTAATTAGAGACTTGTGGACTTGTCCAAGTGCACATGAATTATTTAGGTGACTTGCAAATTGCACAAATGTTAAAATATCAATAACCATGGTGACAACTTAGAGGGGGAGAAAATACTTTTCAACACTTGAAAATTGAAACTTTCCAGGCTTTTGTTAGGAATCCTCATCTATAGGTCGAGTAGCCAGCGTTTTTTAGAAGTACAATGCCCTTCAGAAGAACCCTAGGTCAAATCAGATAAAATTGAGATTAAAGTATAGTTATAAAATTGAGATGATTTTCAGATAATTTCAATTTTGAGACTAGAATTGAACAAACCAGCCTAGCCCAATTTAAACCAAACTTCTATAGTTAGAAAATACTCAAAGACCAAACATTTACCAGACCAAACATTTACCAGACCGATTCAAAAGAAAATACTCAAAGACCAAACATTTATTAGACCAGACCAGACCGATTCAAAATAGACCAACCAATTTCAGTCCAAGTTAAAACATCCTTAAACACAAGGCTATATCTGGTTTGGGTCTGAAATTCAGATCCAAAAGTAACACAACCCTTCGCTGTACTTCTAAAATATGAGCCATTGCGATCTGATTGTGAAGAATTGAATCCAGACAAGGGCCTGAGTGGACGACCATTAGCTGTACACTTGTACAAATTGGGACAAAAATAAGTCATCACCATAAGACTAGTAGGATTTAATAACCACACAAAATGATAAACTTAATAAATAGTACACGTCATTGCTTGAAACCCCAAAATCTTTGGATAAATCCATAACAAGTCTAAAAGAGACAAGAAAATATTAAAAATGAGAAGCTAAATGGAAAATTTGGAAGACTATGAGGGGCTTAGTTTTCCTCTTCAATTTTGCCTTTTTCACTGACGTAGATACCATCAAGAAACTTCCTGATATCCTTCTTCTTGACATGGCATTTCTGCAGAGATAAAAATCACAATCAGTGACAAAATCTTATAGACAAGAACTAAGGTAATACCTTTAGCAACATCATGAAATTCTGACATAAGAGGGTATTTCACCTGGTTAATAAGTGCACATGACCGTGACACAAGCTCAATGTCATTACCATCCAAAACCAATTCGTCCTTTACTTTCTCGGAGCGAAGAACTGTAACCCCATCAAGCATGTCCACCTTTCTAACCTGAAGTAATGAACAAAGTAAATGTCAAATGACTTGATACCATATGAACTATGAACAAAATTGTATATATAATTCACAGAAGATTCGGTATGAGCAGTACAAGGGCAAGACATGAATACTTGGTCAAACAAAACACTGCAATGGTAATTCTACTGGTAAAATTAGAGACATCAACTGAGACAGTCTATTTCACTATGGCATCCTCCCTCCAAAATAGAAAGTCTGGTTGGAGTAAGGCTCACCATGTAACCATGTTCTATGGCAACGACATGAATGTACAAGATTTTGCAAACTATAAAAGCGAAAAGCATCCCTTAATTAATCCTGCTTGAAACGTGACTATACATGAATCCCACTTACAGAATAAAGTTGAAATAAAACAGAGCAAACTTTAGGCAAATAAACCTTCTTCAAACAGCTCTACTTATGTCATAATAAGTAAGGAAAACCAAGTATCTATACAAAATAGCATATAAACATTAGCCAATTAGCAAGTCAATATACCTATTCCCGGATCATGCAGCAAATTAATCAAAACAGGCCATAAGAACAAGTGACATGCGAAAGCCACAACTAATTCACAAAAACACAATATTAACTAAGTGATGGACTATATCAAACAATCAATTATGGAGTTTAATCTGCAAAGCGAATCAAAAGGACTGAGTTAACAAAACTTCATTCAATGAATTAGATGATATCTAAAAGATCATAACTCAATAACCAAGATCGCTAAAACTATGTTCTTGAGCATTTATCCACATCGTGACAGGTCAAACAAAGAGAAATATATAACGCTACTGCAGAGATTTATAGAAATGATTACCTTCTTCTCGCCCAGAAAGTTACGGATCTCAATGGCCTTGTTAGCGTTGGTGATAGAGGCATTAATGGGAAAGTGAGCGTAGACAAAGCGCATCTTGTAGCGGAAGCCCTTGGTAACACCGGTGATAAGGTTGTCGACGTGGCTGAGGGCGGTGCGGATTGCGGCGGTGCTCTTCCGTGATCCGAACCAGGCGTCCACCTTAAGCTTGAGCTTTCCGGTTTCCTCATCCTTGATGAGCTGGAAATCGAGATTGAGGTGCTTGAAGTTCCGGGAGAGCTTGCCTCTAGGACCCTCGACCTCGATTTGCTTTGCGTGCACCTTGATTTTCACCCCTTCCGGGATGTCCATCGTCTCTGAAGAAAGTATAGTCTTCATAGTGTCGCTCCCTCTCCTTCGATCTCTCCCTCTCTACCAGACTCGTGCTGCCAGCCGAAAACCTTTGTTTGCAGAAGAGTATATAAAGTCTGAAACCCTAGTTCTAAGAGCAAAAGATAAGAAAATGGAATTGGGCCTGCACGCGCCCAATAACATACAAAAAACACATTCGATAAACATCATTAATTTGATCATACTAAAAGTAATAATGTCTAAGATGGCCCAATGAATATAAACGGCCCAGTACATTCGTGAAAAGTGAAATCGCGTTTTTAAAAGAGAAAAGGGTCAAATAAAGCCTTCTACTGTTATGAGATCGTCACATAAGGTCATGTACTCAATAAAGTGTCATATAAATGCTTCTACTTGTAAAAACAATCTAATAAGTCCTAACGACCTAGTTACAACCTCCTAATCGCGATTTTAGTGTGCTTAAAACCATCTTTTTATAATAGATTATACGGTACACGTCGAATATTTACTAAGATTGATTGAAATACAAGTCAAACAAATTGACAAGTAAGCTAAAATCGGGATTAAAAGGTTGTCAACGGGTCATTAGGAGTCATCCGAATGTTTTTTATAAGTAGACGTATTTATATGACACTTTATTGAATACATAGCCTTATGTGACGATTTCATAATATTAGAAGGTCTTGTTTGATCATTTTCTCTTTTTAAAAATACTCCGTAATGTTGTTGCAATCTTTTTATGAAGTCATGCATAATAATGTTCACCTATACTACGTATTTGCCAAATTGTCATTGTGTCTGCACGATTACAATTGAAAACATACATTTCATTTTGTTATTCGTAGATTCTTTTTTATAATCAATGTCCTAATTCAATTTACAATCGCTCGGATCAATGCTCAGCTATTCCGGGGTTCTCGAGAATGCGGTGTTACTCCCTCCGTATTTTTTTGTTTGCAACACTTTCCTTTTTTGGATGTATTCAAAATTTTCCTACACTTTCTAAGTTTTTCCTTTAAAAATACTCAACTACCCTTACTTTTTTTACTTTTTATCTTCTATTTCATATTTTCCCACCATCTCTCCTACTTTTTCTACACTATTCATTACCCCTACTATTTGACTCTTAAGAAATGTGCCAACACCTATTGTAGCAAACAAAAAAAATATGGAGGGAGTATCATTTTCCTTATTATCAAAATGTTTTAAAAGATAGTCACTAATCACGTAGAAAACAACTTGAGCTCCTAAGAAACTTTATAAGGTAAATTTTATTTGTGTAATGGCTCTTAGGTTCCTAATATCTAATAGCGACATTTGTATTATTTATGTTGCATGTGTGACAATTAGTCATTACTATTTCTACATTCATTTTTTGTTGGACTTTGTAGTCTCTCTTTATAGTATTTATTCAATACTCCATTTTAAATGCCAACATCCTTGACTGGGATAGATTTCGAACCTGTGACCTCCTCCTTGGGAGAGGCACAATGATGTCATCGAACCACAAGGTGCTTGACACTATTTCTACATTCATTATTTTTGTATATATTTATTTGTGTCCATGGATGAATTCATAAATAGTGTACAAGATAGAATAGTGGTCTGACCGGATAGAATTGTCAATTATATAATAGCCTAGGTAGATTACAAGCCTGCTTCATTCCAATTGTAGTTTTTATTTAAGGACCAAAGATAATGAGAAAACTCAAGGAATTAAATTCAATATTTCAATTTGGCATGAACAGCTTTTTATGATCCTTCTTGTCGACTATGGCTTCCCCTTCACCCAAATCCCCTCTTTCCACCCATCTCTCACCATAAGAACATTGAAATTTTTATTCCCCTTGCTCTTGATATGGAAATCGTTGAATACTCTTCATGGACGGAGTTGTTTAAAATCACGGCTTGCGCATACAAGTTTTTGACCACATCCTTGAATCTCCCGGTAATGCTCCCGCTTCTTCTACCCCTTCTCCCACTCCAGAGCAACTTCAGGCCTCTGAAAAAAGTCGAAGCCAACGCTGGGGCTCTTTAGAATCGCATAGGTGCCATTGTCCTTCAATGGATCTACAACACAATCTCCCGCGACATTCTCAAACCCAACTCAACAGCACAACAAGCTTGGGATAGCCTAGAGGACATCTTCGAAGATAACAAAAATTCTCGGGTGTTGCATTTCGAAAATCAGTTTTCCAACTCCCGTTCGGAGAATTTTTCTAGTGTGAGAGCCTACTGCAAACAACTCAAGACCTTCGCCGCCCAGCTTATATATGTTAGCTCACCCGTCACTGACTATCGTCTCCCCTGTCACCGACTATCGGCTCACTCGTCACTGACTATCAGCTCCTCCATCACCAACTGTCGGCGCGTTCTGCGCCTTGTTAATGGTGTACCAGAGCAGTATGATACTATTGTCCCCATTAGTTGTTCCCCCCCTGATGTGAGTTTTTCTCGCACTTAAAAAATGATATCAAGGAGTGAATCAAAGACATCCAAATCTGAAATCACGTGAGAGTGGATCGGTGCATGTGTACAAGAGGGGAATTCTTGCTTGTGGAGCAGGACTTCTTCATTATGGACACCATCTACCTCGCCCCCACTCTCTTGGAGGGTGTAATCATCTTCTCCCAACTCATCTTCAATACCCAAACCTACCTCAGTAGCACCATCATCATGACTGATCTTCTCCTTGCCCTGCTAAGGTGTTGAGACTAATGGTAAATCAAACGGCTGGAGGGTTTCTGTATGAACATCACAGTGATTTATGACTTTATCAGTTACAGTTTGTACCATTTCAAACTTTTTCCTGTATTCTTCGAAAAACAACTTGACACTATTATCTTCTTCTTCATCTTCAAACATAGGTGGGTCTTCAAATGCATCAGGAAGTGTATCATCCATCATATTCCCACCATCATAGTCTGAATCGCTCACGTGATCATCCCTATTGGTCTCCTCGGATTGGTCTTCTACCAGATGGCTCCTTATGTTATTTATACGTTTCATGATGTTTGAAGTGCTCTGCTCCATGGCTGAATAGCTCAGATCCATGGCTAAAGAGCTCTCCCTCATAGACTCTAGATACTCAGACAAAGTTTCTGAAAGTGTCTTCTTACACTGATTCTGTGGCTCATTACTTGGCAAGGATGTAGGAATAATGACTAAAACATTTGTGTGTGTAAATTGTGGGGAGGAAAAAGTGGGGTATGCAGTTGCCCAGTAAGGATGGTCGTATGGAGCAATGAGGCAAAGACATGAATGGTGACCACCCCCACAGAAGGAACAAATGCTATTTTTAGGAAAGCAATCAACCAATTCCTCGGGACTTTTAGTTTGAACGAGAAATTCCATCATGGAGCCTGGTTTTGTCCGAGGATATTGTGGATAAGGATAATGATGAGGAGAATGAGATTGGGAGTATTGTGTATTTGGAAGAGGGTAAGAATAGGAAGATGGAAAATTTTGTGGTGTAGAAGAGTAATTTTGATGAGGTGTGTAGAATTGAGGAGGAGTGTACAGAGGCATGGTGCAAATGGTGAATATTCCGTGGAGGTTTGAGGGTGAGATGTTCCTTCATAAATCGAGCTGAATGAGTTCATCTTATGCCTCTTAGAAAAACACCTGAAAGGTTAGCAAAGAAAAATCCTACGGAAAAACTAAAAACAAGTCACTAAAATTAATTAACCCTTAAAACCGACACCGTCCTCGGCAACGGCGCCAAAAACTGATGTGAGTTTTTCTCGCACTTAAAAAATGATGTAATATAGCGGTGAAAAGTACGAGTATTGTCTCCATAGGGACGGACAAAGGGAAATTAAAGATTAACTAAATTCATCGATTAAAAGGAAATAAAATAAAATAAAATGCAATTGTGCGAGATTGATTGGTGAATTAAAATTAAACTAATGTGAATGAACGATTAAAATAAAAGTGGTTTCTTCTCAATTAACGACGAAGGCAACACGGATTGATTCCGGGGTAACCAGATTTCTGACAGAATAGGCCTAATTACATGAAATTGATTTAATTGAGCCTAGCTAATCATTGCTAAGTTCTTACCGCTCTCGCGGCGTAGAGTACAATAATTTAGGGGACCAGACTGATCTCTCATGCGACCGGATCCTAAATTATTGCCAAGACAAGCGAGCTTACGGCCCCTTAATCGTTACTAATCTCTTAGCGAATGATTAAGTGTGTGTGAATGTGTCCTAGAATAAATTAGATCTCTCTTAACTTATTCTACAAGCAATTGTAATTCTAGCGCGCGTTCTAGGTTACAAAAGATATCAATTAAATTCTTCAAACACAAATTAAACGACATTCATGCAATTAAACCGACAAGAATCTAGCCATCAATCATGATTAACCCCTTCATCAACCCCAAATCACTAATTAAACTACTCACAATTCATAATTGAAGAATCAACATTTTTGGGAAGAATAGAATAAATTGTCATTAATTAAAAAGATGAACTTACAAATAATCCCAGGGTTCTTGAAGAAAATAGCGTAAAAGCGGTGTTAAAATCGTCCCTAGGCCTCTCCGTAATGTTCGTAACCTTTAAACAGGAGAAGAGATGCCTTATTTATAGAAAACAGATGAGTTTGGGTTGAATTAGGACTAAAACGGGGTCAGGCACGGCGTGCCCAGGGGCCAGGCACAACCGTGCCTGCAGAGCAAGGCCGAAATTCGCGTTATGGGTTCAGGCACGGCGTGCCTGGCAATTCCAGCGACCAGGTAATGAATACACTGCAGGCACGGCGTGCCTCCCTGGGCACGACCGTGTCTTCCCTTTTGAATTTGGAGGAACTTCCTTCACAAAAGTTTTAGATATTAAAGTCCTCTATCCACCACAACTTGCGGAATTTGATTTGAATCATCCAATCAAGAGATATGATCAAAACGGTTAAAGGTCTCATTCTGAAATCGCAACAGGAATCATCTGACTTCATCGTCTGTTTTCACCTCCTTCCTCGCATATTCTCGGAATGATGTCTTCAAATGATTTGTTTCCCTTGAAGTTGGATTTCATATGCAACTTGAATCGTGTCCTTTGGATGCTTCTACAATGCGATATGCTTGAATGATTGACAGAAGGTCATCCTGATCGTCGTTTTCAAGCTTCATTCATCTTTGATAAAGTCTCACACCGGTAAATTGAGAAGCATTAGAGTGTTATATTATGTATCAGGCTACTCCTCTTAATAGGTTGACCTTTTAGGATGGAACCCCGAGTCTTAACATGGTATCAGAGCCAAATCGATCTATGGTGTGGGCCCCTTATGAAAAAATGACGACACGATTATATTATCAAAAAAATGAAAATGACGAACCGACGAAAAAAAATGAACGACGGCACGATCCAGACAAAATGTCTGGTCGTGAGGAGGGGTAATAAAGTTCCACACTGGTAAATTGAGAAGCATTAGAGTGCTCGCTATATTAAGTTTCGGGCTACTCCTCTTAACAGGTTAACCTTTTAGGATGGAACCCCGAGTCTTAACAATCTTCTTTTGATCTTGTAGCCAATCCTAGAGCTCTTTTGCCATCAAATCTTCATCATACACCTCCCGGTGACCTCCAAAGATCTCAATACACTCTCGATTGCATCTCGAATCATCCCAATTGCTTCTCAAATGCCGACGCCGGACTCTAAATTCTTGATTTTGACTCCAAATGACACAAAACTCGAACCAACGCCTGGTAAACATAACTTGAGCTAAAATTGAGACTTGCAACACCTTAAATCTAGGAAAACCATCAAAATCCGACCCCAACACGCATCAAATGTGTGTTGTAATACAAACTTATCACCTTCTTACCTTTTACACAGCTCGCTCAATGGCTATCTTGGAAGAAACAAGATAACATCACCAACATGCTTCAACTTCTAATCTTTTCCACAACAACCATACGAGCACACTGGAGTCCTCTCATGGTCATGATGGTCGTGCATCCAATAATGGGTGATACCGATCCTCATCTCATGGTGGTGGTCATGGCAGGGGTTCTGATCGTTCCGATGATCCGGTATCTGAATTTCTACATGTCTCTACTGACTTCAACAACAACAATCTTGGGCACTCCCCCTTGCTCGTATCCGTCCAGGTACTCCTATACATGGTCCAACATAGAGCCTTTCCTCATCTCATGGTATTCTTGACCCACGTTCATCTCCGAATTTGGTTTCACAGTCTGACACTACTCTCTCTAATCTCTCTAACGTGGTCAACACTTGTACTCTCAACCCTCCGCACAACAGTTGGTTTATGGATACCGCCGCTACCTCTCATATGACGGCCGACACAGGTACCCTCTCGTCTTACTTTAATTTGCATGCAAATAATTAGAAAATTATTGTTGGTAACGGGAATGCCATTCTAGTTTTAAGTTATGGTCAAACTCAATTCCCTATCCCTTACCTCCTTTTTGTGTTAAACATATTTTTAAAATTCTTCATTGAAGGATTATCACACGATGATGCCAATTACAAGATGTCCTAGTTCGAGTGATCTCTATCAGGTTTGTTCCCGTCATTCATGTAATCCATCTCAAACACATCCGCTCTCTTGGCTGGTCGACTACGCTTTGGCACAACCTTCTCGATCGTCGAGGAGACCCCGTTTTACATAGTCTTAGAACAAATAATGTTATTGATTGTAATAAAACCAGTTATGCTGATTGTGTTTCTTGTGACAGTGTGTTGATCCAATAGATATCAGACATGCACTTAGTAGGGGAGGATTCTTGAGATCGATTGAGATTGTCTTACAGGCGCAAAGAGGACATTGCGTTCCTAAGTGGAGTAATCGTAATACTAGAGAATAATCTAAAAGGAGTTTTATTAAATTAATCTAGGACTTGAAGAATAAATGAGCTATTGATCCAAGACATGAAAGATGCAATGTGTCGGTACAAGGCCTCCATGATGGGAAACCATCAATCTAGGGCTTACGTTATTAAAAATTTATTTTTTTATTTAAAAATTTTAAATATTACTCCCTCTGTCCCGTTAGAAGGTTTCCACTTTCCTTTTTTGGACGTCCCATTAGAAGGTTCTCATTTCCATTTTAGGAAACAATTAACAATCTTAAGTGACAAATTAATCATTAAATATTAAAAATAATACATTTATAACATCACAATTATCAATACTAACACATTATAATATATACTTATTAAAATTATTTCTCAAAACATAGCCGAAATACTTTATTTAATTATCACCTAAATAACTGTGCCGTTTTTCTATGGGAACCTTCCAGCGGGACGGAGGTAATATTTCTTTATTAAACTAATAAACTTATGTGAAGAAAGAACGTAAAAAATTAGCAATGCAATTAATAAAAAATTAAATAAATCAAATCATATGGAATTTTAGTTCGTAGATTCATATTTTACAATCATTCGGGATGTTTCTATCTTTGAGTTCCTGAATTGATAAAATTCCAATTTAAAATGATAAATAGTACTATTCTACCAACAAGTTGCATATCCTTTTAATGAAGCTCATCAACTAAGAACTCCAAATTAAGAATGCTCGCATGAGAGTAGTGTTGGGATGGTGACCCCATAGGAAGTTTCTTGGTGCGCGCATGAGTGAGGACAGTACTAGGTCTAAAGTGCAAGTATGAGTAACTATCTTGAACCCTACAGGGTCAAGGTGTTACACTTGGCCCTTAGAACATCTGAACGTCAATAATGAATTTTTGACGAAATTGTGTACATGCATCAAACGCCTGAATTTCTGGACCGCGCTCATCCTCGCGCTTCGTAATGGCGATTTGCTACATTCATTGGTACTCTCAAATTTTTACATAGCAAATCAAATCGCTTCTTATCCATCTATCACTGCGGTCCAGATATTGTTTATATTTTAGTATATGTTGATGACATAATCTTAACTTGTTCTCCAGATCATAAGATCATCTCGCAGGTCCATTATCACTCCTCTCAATCCAAATTTCCATGACAAATTTGGGCTCACTTTCTTATTTCTTCATAATCTCTATCACCACGCATCCTCAAGGTCTATTTTTACCCCAAAGGAAATACACCTCTGAAATTCTAGCTTGAGCCAACATGACCAACTGTAATGCTGTCGTGACTCGATTTGATACTCAAGCTAAGATTAATAGCACTATCGGCCCTCCTATGGTAGACCCCACTCTCTACTGAAGTCTCGTCGGCGCCTTGCAATATCTTACATTCACCCTTCTCGACAGCACCTATTCGTCCAACAAATTTGCTTGTTTATGCATGACCCCCGGGCTCCTCATCTCCATGCCTTGAAAAGCATTCTCCGCTATGTCAGTAGCACTATTGGGCCATGGGAGTGCGGTGCCAACAATTCTGCCAGCCTACTAGTGCAATCGATTGTGCCGCTTTGCCTATTCTAAAAGGGGGACGGGCATGAATCACTATTAGTGATTGCTTTTAGTGTTATGGAAAGCATAATGATCCACAAATGGCATCAGAGCGGAAGGTCACAGGTTCGACCCTCGTCAAAGCATGCTGCTCAGTTGTAGGTTGGCAGGTGCTGGGGGATTATTGGGTCGTGGGGAATCCGGGGATGCGGTGCCAGCAATTTTGCCAACCTGTCAGTGCAATCGATCATGTCACTTTGTCTGTTCTATAAGGGGAAAGGGCGTGCTACATTATCAACAATTGCTTTTAGTGTAGCGATAAGCTCAACGATCCACATGCACTTTATCACTTGGTCTTCACCATTGACCTTCTCTTATCACTGATCTTATCTCCTATTTTGATGCTGATTGGGAAAGTTTCCCCAAACCCACCGCTCCTTGTCCGGATATTGTGTTTTCCTTGGCGACGATGACAATCTTGTCTGCTGGTCCTCTATACGACAACCCATTATCTCTCAGTCAAGTGCTGAGGTCGAATATCGTGGTGTTGCCAACGTCTTCGCTGAAACTTGTTGGTTGTGTAATCTTTTACTTGAACTTTGATGTCCACTTCACAAGGATACTATTGTCTACTGCGATAATGTTAACATAATTTGCACGTCTGGAAATCTCGTACACCATTAATAAACTAAGCACATCAAAATGGATATTCACTTTGTTCGCGAAAAAGTTGCCAATGGCAAGGTTCGGGTTCTCCGAGTTCTTCCCGACATCAATTTGCACATAATTTTACCAAAGGCCTCCTTTGTGTTTTATTTCACGATTTACAATCTAGTCCCAACATCCAATCGCCTCCTAGCTACTTCGACTATGGGGGGCGTAATTGCGACTTCCGTATTATTTCTGTTGCATGTATTGCATGGTCAATGACTCAATGTTAAACATCTCGGAGCACTTACATGTGTGACAATTAGTCAAAACTAATGATATATTCATAATTATTATTTGTATATATTTATTTGTATGTATGGATAAATAGTGTACAAAATATAATAGTGGTCTGACTAGATAGAATTATCAGTTATATAATTCATCCTTATACGTAGTCTAGGTAGATTAGAAGTCTACTTCATTGCATTTGTAATTATTATTTAAGAAATGAAAGTAATGAGAAATCTCAAGGAATTGAATTCAATATTTTAATTATATCTAAGCCCTTTGACAAAATAGCCTTCCTCAATTGATTGATTTATAGTAATGACTGCCTTCTATCTAGTGAAATGTTCCTATTGAGAAATGCACTTATCCACAAAGTAAACTAGCAATCAATGGAATGCATGATTATATTAAGACATCTTCATCATAACAACTTATTGTGGCATGTGATGAACTACAGACAAGTTTCACATATAATTTAATTGTTAGTTTATTAACATATTTGAAATGATCATATTTTGGATAAATATCTCCTTAGTAAAAAACGTTTTATATGTTAAATTGTTGCTTAGTAAGCACTAACCTTTCAATATTTTTTTAAGCAACATGTTACACTTTTTCATATTGACAAGTATAGCTCTAATCACATCTCATAATGAAAATCACAGGACAACCCCATAATGACAACCCATGCACCTTACATAACCCCATACCTAACCCACCCTTACCACTTTACCCAAATGTACCCTACCCCCACCTGACGCCCTACACCATCCCTATTACCTACCTACCCCTGACCCCACTTCCTATTCCACCGCATACCTTACCATGTACCCTACTCCACCATGAAAATCATCGAGTACTTAGCGGTTCACTGTAGACCTTGGAACAGAATGGTGAGTAGGTAAGTTGCTTATCAAGGTGTATGTCTCAGTAGCTAGTACTCGCTTTTTTGGTCCCGGAACAAATCACACTAGGTGGGGGAAATGTCGGGGAACACTTCCCAAATTTATTTATGATTATTTAAAATTAGGGAAAACTGTCAAATAGGTCCTCGAACTTTCATAAAAAAGTCAATTAAGTCCTTCTATAAGAGACTTTGTCCGGTCGTCGCGATTTGGGGCGGTTCCCGGTGGAATTTTTTGATGAATTTTTTTGAACATCTTATTCATCAAGCCTATTTTACTCATACCAAATTTTAGCTAAAAATTTAATCGGGAGCGCATTCAAATTAATTCGAGAACGCAAAAATGCGCAGTTATCTTCAAGAATTAATTTGGATGTGTTCCCGATTGAATTTTTAGCTGGAATTTGGTATGAGTAAACTAGACTTGCTGAATAAGATACTCAAAAAATTTCATCGAAAAATTCCATCGGGAACTTCCCCAAATCGCGACGGCCGGACAGAACCTCCTATAAAAGGACTTAATTGACCTTTTTATGAAAGTTCGAGGACCTATTTGACAGTTTTCCCTTTAAAATTACAACAAATTAAGAGATACATGAGTTGAAAGAGAAAGATTAAAGAAAAAAGAGATACATTAACAATTGAAACTTCTTGTAGGAATTCCAAGTGTAGCTCAGATATCCCTATTGAATTTGTTATGGAATTTAATCGCCTTCTGCAGATAGGGTTGGTATGTTCTGGCCTCCGGTTTGGATGATTTATATCTCTAGCTTGAGAGCCGTCGCTAGCTTATGTGGTGAGTCGAACCTCGGGTCGATAGGGTATAGGAAGTAGTCGGTTTCATCACAAGGATTCTTGGAGTGACTTCTTGTGATCATGGGGTGTGATGTGTATCCCACCTCATTATATAGTTGGGGTTCCTCTTGAGCCGTGAAATTGGTCTTTGTTTTTTTCCCTGTTTTTCACCTGCGTGAATCCGTCAGAGTAGTCCACCTAGACTTGTGGTTTACCTGTAACATTAGAAAAATTATGAAAACAGAGGGATCCTCAGATTTAGCATCATCATTGGACAAGTTAGTGATTACCGCAGTATCAACTTCGGGGGATCAGAAATAAGGTCATCATCTTCGGTATTTGTGGTGTGTTTTCTGTTGGCAGCAGTGGCTTCAATCAAGTGAGTATCAATGGGCACCATCATCACTGGATGAACTACACCAACGGTTACCTCCTTGTTACAGGTGGCCATCTGTGATTGTTCATTAATCAGAACAAGGTTTCAGTCACTGGCAATTCTGCCAGATTTACACGGGTCAAGTATCATTTCACATTCATAATTATCATCAAAAGCAACCTGTACATCATAGGTAAGCAGAGGTTGGTTAGCTCCAGAGCTTGCCGGACTTTGTAAAACCTCAGGGGCAGTTTTTGTATGGTCATCAACTGTGTCAACTGGGGGCTCAAAATCACAACAGTTTTAAACTTAGGATCAACATGTGTGGTAACCTGGTAAATGACAGGGCCATTTGGCGCTGCATCAGTAGGTGCCCGAAAAGTCTCCGGTGTAGGGACCTGGTAGTCATCGGGTTTAAAAACCTGTGCATCCACAGGAACCTGAAAACCCTCATAGGTGAAATTGGCAGCAATAGAGGTACTCTCTATATCAACAAAGGCAACAACAAAGGAATTTAGTGTATCAACATGTGCATCAGCAATCTGTGTATCAACAAAGGTATCAAAAATAGCAAAAGCCTCGATTGACTCAACAACAAAGGTATTATGTGTATCAACATAGGCAACAACAGGGGTATTTAGTGTATCAACATGTGCATCAGCTTTATGTGTATCAACTGCAAAGGTATCAAAAGTAGCAGAAGCCTCAATTGACTCAACAACAGAAGCAACAACAACATGATCCTTAACCACGTGATTAGGATCCTTAACAACAAGAAGATCCACAATTGGGAACTCGAATCAAAGACCTCAGCTTGTAAAGGCATCAGTTCTGATTCCCTAATCAAACCATTCTGGTGGCATATAGATTATTCGTGGCCAAAACGAGAGCAAGAATTGCAGAAAATTGGGGGTTGTTCGTACAGAACGGGTTAAAAGAAGCCTTTGTCCCCAATTCCAATCCATGTTTTAGAGGGTAAAATTTTAGAGACATCAATTTCAACTCAAAATCTGGCAGTAGATGGTCTGGTGAAATTTGTAGTTGGAGAGTCTGTGATAAGTGGTGTCCTTAATAGAACTGCAATGTGAAAAAGTGCCCTGACGTCGTGTAAGTGAACATGCAACCCCTCTAGGGCCACCCAAACTGGTGCCAATGGTGAATCGCAATTGACCGAGAAGGATGGAGTCCATCGGGTCAGGGTCATCGCAAACCCGTAGTAATCCCAAGAATATTTAATCTCAAAATCGTTGAAAGTCCGAGTCAGAATGGAAATTAAAAAGAATCAAGTTCGGTCGGAGAAGATCGACGGAAAAGGGATTTGAAAACCTTAGGGCCGCCATAGCATTCGAAATCGCGATTAGGGGCGGGCGGCTTTTAGGAAAATTTCCCACAAGAGCGTGCCAGAAAGAAGTCGATAGTATCTGAATCTCTGAATCAGTGAAATTGACAGACGGGAAACCTCTAAATCACCCTGTCTTGCCATCGATACTCTGAAAGTCAACGTTTGCGAATGAGACATGTTGAGATTGCACGCGGTGTCCTGGGAGAGGATCCCTTACCGCTGCTGCATAGGAAGCCCTAGGTTTTCCGGTCACAACCTCGCGACCCTCTGCCGGCGGCATTAGGATTCCGTACAAGCTTCAGGAAAGAGGATGAATGATGGAAGTTGGATAGATGCCGGAGCTTCTCGCTCTAAAAATCATTTTTTTGAGTATTTGTGTCTTAGCTAGTACTCGCTTATTAGATAACATAGGTACAATTGCATACATCATTGAAAACATAAAAGATATCTCAAGAAACTCCAGATTTCACTTTCTTAATAATCAAGAGTGACCTCATTACGCGGACTTGGGATGAATCATCTAGAGTGTTTTCACTTGAACTAATTTCTATTTACCGAATATGAGCAAACCGGTTTTAAGGGAAAATCAATGGTTATACAACCATACAGGAGATCACTTCTTGATCCATAGGGAAGAGAACACTGGTCTTCTAGTTGAGTAATTGGTCAATTGCGAAGACGAGTCTTCATTTAGTCGGTAGACAATATATATGCGAACTGTAGTGGAGGAAATTCGATTGCTATGGAATCTAGCCAAGGGAGGTCTACTTCAACTAAGGGAGTTCATCAACAGGGGGCACCGAGTTTGAACAAAGGTTTAGCCAAGGGAGGTTTGCTTCACCAGCAATTTAGCAACTTCAGTTGTTCTTGGTTTTGTTTGATAAAAAATGGCACCGATGTCAAGCCTCCAATGTTTGCTTTGGAGGCATCATCTAACTTTTCCCATGCAACTAATTATTTTAGGGGATTAGGGGCTGCCTTAGGGGTTCATGTTTCTGTTCAGATTGAAAGTAAAATATTTAGATTTTCTAATAATAGCTCTCTTATTTTTCTTCTTTCTGAATTTAAGAGGGTATTAATCGAGAAATCTTTTTCAGACGAGAAACTGCCTTTTGGCTAATAGAATCGCTGATGAGATTTGACAATGGGGGATCTTCACTTTCAAAATAATGTACGCGCGATGTATAAACCTTCAAATTCATATTCGGTGTGTTACGAGTGTAACAATTGCGGTGGTTTCTTCTGTTTGGTTGCGAGAGAGAAGGCGTTTATTCTTTTATTAGGACATCAATTGTAATTTCTGAAGGATGGCGTAATATAGGTTTATTTAGGGTTTTAATTTACAAGCTTTTGAGGAATTCTTAGACAAAAGGGTGGAAGTAGAGACTTTGCAGCAGAAGAATTCTTATACTCTTCTGTAATGACTGAACTAGAGATGAACCTCAGTAATTTTGATGACTCCGAGTCTAACCTATCTGTTGGGCCACGAAGATGCAGTGTCAGCAATTCTGCCAGCCTACCGGTACAATCCACACTTTCTATATACGAAGTATGAGAAAAGATGCTTTGGCTAAGAATGGGTGTGTTCAATTTCAAAAGTACTACCCGAGGAGAGTGCTGTGAATCAAACTCTCTCAAGCTCACAATCTTTAGAAGAAGAAATTGAAGTGACATGTTTTTGAGTTTTTTTTTCCAAATTAATGTTAAATTAAAAAGTATTTACGAAATTGGGGTTGATTTAAAACTATTTACCAAACTAGGGTTAGACAGGACCACCAAACCATTTGGCGACATTGTCAAAAAATACGGAGCAGCTGCGCACAACCTAGTTAGTAGAAATGTATAGGAAGAGATGAGTGGGGCCTATATGTAAATAAAATCTCTCTTTTTTAAAAATTACTAAAACTTTCATAATCTTGCATCAAGTTATGTAAAAATTATATCAAAATTTTTAATTTTTGATTATCTTTCATATGACATCAATATCGAATATATAAAATTTAAAAAATTCTAAAGACCATATGGAGTGAAAAAGCTAATTGCAACTATGGAGTATGCATTGTCCATAAACCTAGAGCCTGTTTGGTAGCACAAAAATTGGCTGATTTGGCTGATTTTATTGAAATTTATGAAGTTCTGACTGAAGTGACTGCATTGGGTGATTGTGTTGATTTAAGAAAGAGTTATTTTTAAAATATATTTTATTAATAAAATAAAGAACAAATTATATGTAAAAATAGCTTAAATGATCATCCACAATAACTTCAGCCAATACAATCAAAAACTAACTTCGACCAAGCATTCCAGCCCAGCTGGTTGTGAGGTTACCGTGCCTAGTGGGAGGTCTCGAGTTCGAATCCCGCTAGGCACACAAGGGTATGAAACTCAATGGAGTGGGTTTCAGTCATGATTACTCCAGGCTCCCCCCCAGCCCCCCTCCCCCCCCCCCTCCCCCTGGAGTAAAAAAAAATACGTGTTTGGTGAAAAAGTTGGCTGATAAGCCGAAAAAAGTGATTTCAAACGGCCTACTTATTTGCTATTTTAAATTATGCAATTAACAATTAACACCATAAATTTACATTTTGAAACAAATAATACATGATCATGGTACTTAACTAACTTTTTGCAAAAAATTTGGGGTATTTGAATTACATATGAAATTAAGTTTTGGGTTTTACAGCCCCTTCAAAGTTTGAGATATTGTAATTATTTTTCTCTTTATTTTTTCATTTGAAATGTTTCATTTTGACCTAAAATGTTAAACATTTAAATGCAATAAAACTTGGAGTTTAACTCTTGAAATCTTTTCTTGAAAAATAACTGAAAGATAAAATACGTATAAAATAATGACGAAATCTGAATTTTAACACGATGATTTGCTTATGAAAAAAAGTTGTGCTTAAACAACTCTAGAAAGAATTTAGCTAAAAACTATGTTCGGCGAATATATTGACAGTGTTAGTAAGAAAAACAATTAAGAGGACGTTTGACCACAATGTTTTTCGACTTATCAGCCAACTTTTCCATATAACACGTAACTTTTGATAACAAATGTAATAGGGAAAAGTACAGAAAACGTACCTGTGGTTTGGGCCATTTTCAAATAAAGGCATGTGTTTCATTTTCTGACAAAGTGGGGCATCGTCAAGAAATTAAAAGAAAAATACTGGGAGGTGCGCCTCGTCAAGGAGATCAACAAACTATCTTTCTCTTTGGATTTTTCGGCTCTATTTGGATTATTTTTTAAAAACAAATTCGCTAATATCAATTTTCTGGTGGACTTTCTGGAGATATGGTGGCTGGAAACAAAAAATAAAGATAGTTTGTTGATCTCCTTGACGAGGCGCACCTCCCGGTATTTTTCTTTTAATTTTTCGGAGACTTTTTAAAATCGGGGTTAATATTTCTAACGGCGTTAGAGGCCATGCCCCTGCTATGATAACAGAATTGAAACACATGCCCCACTTTGTTAGAAAATGAAACACATGCCCCTATCTGAAAATGGCCCAAACCACAGGTACGTTTTATGTACTTTTCCCAATGTAATAAGAATAAAAAGTAAGGTTAGAGTTACTTTTCTGGTTGTATTGGATGAAATTACTGTAGATGACTACTTTAGTTATTTTTAAATATAATTTTTTCTTCATTTTAGTAATAAAATATATTTAATAAATAATTTTTTCTTAAATCAGCCAATGCAGTAACTTCAGCCAGAACTTCATCAATTTCAACAGAATCAGCCAAATCAGCCGATTTTGTGCTACCAAACAAGCTCTAAGTTTATTGACAATGCATAGTTGCAATTATTAGCTTTTTGACCTAATATGGTCTTCGGATTTTTTTTAACTTCATATATTGAATATTGATGTCATTTGAAAGATAATAAAAAGTTATATAATTTGATATATTTTTTGTGAAAATTGGAGCAAGTATATAAAAGTTATTGCAATTTAAAGATAAAAGAGTTTTTTTACATAGGGCCCACCACCCCTTGTCCTTCTACAGTTGGACGTAGTACCTCTTAGCAGTAGGAGTACTCCGTATTTTTTGACAAAGTCCCCAACTCGTTTGGCGGCTTTCACTAACCCAATTTGATCGAGCATTATTTTGGTAAATAGTTTTACCTCAACATCAATTTTGTAAATATTTTTTTATTTTGCATTATTTTTGAAAAAAAGTCCATGTTTTTCGACACGAACATTAGATAAAAAACTTCTTGATCGCGCGAGAGATCCCCATGAAACCGTTTTAAAATTCCAAGACGAAGTGCAAGACTGGCCTTACAAAATTGAAGACTTTCTTTTGATTAAATTTTGTACGGAGTATTTTTTTAGTTTTTATCTCTCATTGACGTTTAGCTCTCATTAATTAGCGTTGTACATTCATTTGGTTTCTAATAAATTTTCGTTTGTATAAAAACAAAACTAATTAGATTAGACTTGATCATATCTAAACTAACTACACAAGACATTAATAGACTTAAACATATCAAATATGACCATACATGCATCACCGGAGGTGACGTTCCTACCTAAACTTGGGCCTGAGTCGAGTTTCATAAAATGGGCCCTATATATAGTATTTGTTTATCATATAGATTCATTAAAAACGGAAAAGATCCTGTCCAGCCGAAGGGACAGGATCCTCCGTTCGGCCACCGCCGTTTGAGGCGGTTCCCGGTGGAGTTTTTTGATGAGATTTTTATGGAATGTTCCTCATCAAGTCTAGTTTATCTACAAAAAATTTCAGCTAAAAATTCAATCGGGAAGACAGTCAAATAATTTTTTGAAACATAACTGCGTTTTATATGTTTAATTTGGCGCAGTTATCTTCAAAAAATTATTTGACTGCCTTCCTGATGTAATTTTTAGCTGAAAGTTTTTGTGGATAAACTAGACTTGATGAGGAACATTCCATAAAAATGTCATAAAAAAAACTCCACCGGGAACCGCCCCAAACGGCGGCGGCCGGACAGAAGATCCTATCCCTCCAGCTGGACAGGATCATTCCTCTCATTAAAAATTAATGATTAAATATCACAAAAACGTAATTCTTAAATATATAACATTTAAAGTCTTACATTATAACAAAATGACATTGAATTTACTAAAACTACTTATTAAGTACAACTTGTCGAACTGTTTTAGATGCAAAAGTACTAATCAAGTCTACATAGTTTATGTTATCAATACATTCCTTCTCGATTGATAACATAGCTAATCAATTCAACTTTTCTTGAGACATGATTGATCGTAAAAATGTTTTTATGAGTTGTTGTTTTGAAAAACTTTTTCTGCACTTGCTATTGTCACAAGTATCATAAACAAGATCTTGTATGCAATGTATGCATTAGGAAACATCCATACAAAAATTTACAAATTAACTCGTTACGCATTCACACCCGGCAAATCAATTATACATCACATTAATAGTTAGCAATCCAATATAAAATTAGAAAATTTCTGAAAATACAAAAAAATAAGTAAATAACTAAATTACTAATCTTTCAAAAAAAAACACTCAATTACTAAAAATAACTTAAGAGTAAAGAAGCTAAGAACAGAGAGGGAGAACTGGAGAAGTCGGCCAGATAGTAGACAATGGCTGCTTAGTGCTCAAGCCAAAGTCCTTCATTCGTGAGATATTGTGCTGTGAGTGGAGAAGCCGTCCAGATAGTATATAGTACACCTATTCCACAGCTCTAAATCAACCTTCAGTTGCTTGTCCAGTTGTCTCCTTCGCAAGCTCACACAATCGTAGAAAATATACATAGGTATAATACTATTGTATAAAAAAATATGAACCCCTATTTTTTTCAGTTTTTTGGGCCCTGAGGCATTGGCCTCTTCAGCCTTACATAAGGCACGGGCCTGTACATCACGCATTGTGACCGGGGTTGTATTGCATTTCAATCATGACATGATATACTAATATACTACTCCCTCCGTCCCGAATTATAAGATACTTTTCGGTTTACGATGTTTGACCGACGATAAAGCAAACGGATCCCTGTCTGCACTCAAATTATTTTTAGAAAAAAAATTACATATTCAGAAACTACATTAAACCCGCTACAAAACCTGCAAAAAATTATTCAAATTTCATAAAATTTTGATATATAAAGTACGAGATTGAGGGTGATTTGTGTTGACCAAGTGAATATTAAAGATATCTTATAAAATGGACAGAGGGAGTATTAGTCTTCCTTCCATCATACGGAGTAATAAAGTTCTCAATTTAGCCTAAAATATTGGACGAAGAAAATCATCAAATCTCAAGTAATAATATTTAATACGTAGTAAATAATATTGATTAGAACTTAATATTCAACATATTAAGTTCTAATAAAACATATTCTACATGTTAGAAATTACACTGCAAGTTATAAAAATTGGGTTCAAATTCGATAAGAAGTACTGTATATAAAATCAAATATTAAAATACAGTGGATTTTTTTTGAAGGAAAATACAGTGGAATTGATTAAACGAAAAATGCAATTCTGGTATTCTACTATTTATTTATTTTATTAATCGTTTGAAACATTTTCTTTTAATATCCTATAATTTCTTTTAGCCTAGATTTACAAGGACATTAATTTAATTCAACTTTCCCCATTGCAACGTTTTGATTACAACGATGTCTTGATGTCAGATTTCAAACTTTTTTTCTAAAGTACTTTTACCAATGTTCTTTTCCATCTTTTAATTTTTTTTAGCACACCAGCATACATTTGAGCACGTACGCGGTACGCCCATACGTCTATAAATTCATACTCCGTAATATATTGGAACTATACTAATCAATTAAATTCACGCGGCTGATCGAAGTAGCTAGGGTGAAATACGAAAGAATATTCAGTTTCTTGAGCTGAATAGAGCTAGGAAACGAGAAAAGGAGACTGCTCAATTTGAGGTTTGTAATCGGTAATCTTTTTTTTTTTTTTTTTGTATTTTCTTTCGCTAACCTATGCTAGCAATTTAGTATAATCACTATAAAAATAATGGGATTGATCACACAGATTTGACATGAATTAATTGATGATTTTGTATCAAATAGACAAATAGTACTAGCCAAAATGTTTTTGGCACAAATTTGATATATCCCTGCTCCTCTATGAATTTTGGCGAATCATTGCCAACATTTCTACTAATCCCGTATTTATTGCTTCTATGTTTACATTAATTACAAAGTGTACTTTTTTTTTATCCCGGAAGGCAAACCACCAAAATCAGTGGGGCAAATGCCGGGGGACATTTGCCGAGGTTTTATTAAAATTTGAAATATTACATGAGAGGAGTACATTATAATTAATAATGATATAATATAATCCATCTGTTGTCTAGTTCTTTTTACTCGCTGTAGCTAGTTATTTACCGCCACTCTTTTTTGGCAAATCTTTCTAACCTATTATAGTATCTGTTCTGTTAAGACCAATATCCTTGAATTGAGATCACATTCGAACTTGTGACCTTCTCCTTGGGAGTGTCACGGTGATGCCATCGGACCACAAGGTACTTGGCATTTTTACCGCCATCCGTTATTTCGTTTCATTTTCATCTTTCTTAATTAGCTTATTATGTACGTAGTAGTATATTTTAAATACTTCTTCTAATCAAATTAATTGTAATTTTACTGAGCTTTTTTTATATATAGAATTTCTAATATATTTTTTAGTATATATGTAGGTTTTAGTCTGCTGTATTAAGCAAAGATTACAATGATTGATTTCAAATTATCTCCAATATATACATATAATACGTAGGTTTTAATCTGCTACACATGTTGCACGAGCAATTTGTGGATCCTCACCATAGAAAAGAAAACAAGACTGGGTAATTAAGAATTAATTATTTTGTTTTGCCAAAAACAGAAAGATCGATCTCTTTTGAAAAAAGTACCCTGTAGTAGCTCATTTTCAATTCTGTAAAGAATACAAAAACCAGTACAAAAAATCTTGTTTTTGGGAAACACATTGTGATTTGGTCACGAGTTTATTTGGTATTCCCTCAATCCTAATTTAACTATTTAAGGATCGGTTAAGTACTATCTTCTTCCCTTAAAGAATATAAATACTCCGTATACCTCTCCCTCTATGTCAAATTTAGTTGCATAATTAATTGACTTATTTTGAATCAAACATATTCATTTTTTCCACTTAGGATATCAATTCTTAATTAATTAAATTTTAATTTGAAATTTGCAACTTTATGTACATTTTAATGTGAATAAATTCCACTTTTGATCCTATGAGTTTTATGTCAATTTTACATTTAGTCCACATCTTTCACTTTATCCACTTTTTGATACATGACTATTAATTTTTTGCCCATATATGGTCCTTCCGGCAATATTTTCGGTGGTTAAAAAACATTAGTCAAGTATCAAAAGTGGAGAAAATAAAAAATGGACTATATGTGGAATTGACATAAAACTCGTAGGACCAAAAGTGGAATTAATTCTTTTAATGTAGAATCTAAATATGTAAATTCGAAATATTGAAATTGAATTAATTATCAACGAGAATGGTTTATAACATTGATTGACTTTAAAACAGGAATAATTAACTTTAACATTGATTGACAAAAAAAAGTTGATTTTACAAACCAATGTGGAACAAAGGTAGTATAGTTTTATTTATTCCTGAATCATAGCTGCGTTCTAAAAGATAACCTAATAAGAGGAGTATGCAGCCAAAACCGTAACAACTTATCGAATTGAAGTAAACTAATCTTGAAGTTTGTGTGTGTTGTTGAAGCTTACCTGTATCTAAGTGTTTGTTAAAGCATAATTGGATCTGATACTCCGTACTATATTAAAGCTTGAACTTTCATTCTAAAAAGTCTACCTCATAAACTCATAAGTCATAAAAGTTAGAATTTTCATTCTCAAATAATATCAAGAAGTAACCAATTCAAACCCCATGCCTGAATCATACTCCGTATATATCAAAAGAGATAATATGATTAAATGATACTATATTACAAACGTGAAATGGAAATCAAAATAAAAACTCGCCCCTTTACAACTATACAACACCCTTTAATTTCCTCTTTTTGTAAGACTAAGAAGTCGAAATGAACATGGGAAAATTCAACGTGCACCTTTCTTCTTTATGTTCTCTACATTGCCTTATATTTCTAGACCCTGTTGAATTGGTTGGCCAAAAGAAAACTTGGGATATACGCAGTTGACAAAGAGGAAAAGAAGATAAAATCACGTACGGAGTAGCATTCAGTGAGGGCCTTGCATGTTTTCGGCCCTAGTTTTTTTTTTAATAGAAATGATAATTCATTAAACTATTTTTTTTCTTAAGGACATGTACATCCAAATACTTATAGTGATTAATTCATAAAAAATAAATGGAAAAATCGCACTTTTAGTCCCTGAAATAGTCACCAAAATGAAATGTTAGACTCGAATTTCTGAGATTGTAAATGTCATCTCTCAATTGTCCAAATTGGTGTAAATGCGGTCCTTTAATGGATGAAATGTACTCTCGCCTACATTGTATATTTCACCCCTCAAAGGACCACATTTACAACATTTTGAACAATTGAGGGACGCCATTTACAAACTTGGGAGCACGGGTCTGACATTTCAATTTCGTGACTATTTCAGGGACTAAAAGTGCGATTTTTAAATATTAATTACTTCAATGACGCACTGATAATTATATCTTTTTCTTTAAATATTAATTAAAAATATAGGTGTTGGACAAATATGTATGACTCAAGTTAATTATCGCAAGTATGAATGTTTTTACTTGGACTGTAATCTGTCCTAGACCAGTTCAGACTAGACCAGATCAGATCAGATCAGACCATACCAGACTAGGAAATTACAGTCCAAGTAAAAACATCCTATATCATCACAATCACTACAATGTAAATTAGAACATTATCATGGGAACTAAAACTACTGTCATAGTCACTAAAGTATAAAAAATCTCATTTTTATCAATTACTTTAAATTTTTGTTATTTATGTGTATCATTTTTTCTTATTAATAAAGTGGAGTATTCTATTTCAAATCATTTGTTTAAAATATTGAAAAACAATGAAAATAAAAATGTCTAAAAAATTGATTTATAAAAAATGCTATTTCATCCCATTAAAAAAGTCTTTTATTCCATTTTTAAAGCATATCGAATCTCTTCAATTCACTAAAACTATAAATATGACTTTTTTTTTGTTTCTAATATTTCTAATAAAAAAAGCTAATTTAAAATATGCCATATTCCTTTTAGCTTATTAACAATGATATTTTATCCAGTTTGGATTCACATAATCATTAAATCTCATTATTAATTTTAAATTATATACATTTTAAGTTTAGTTAATGTTAAAAGTCAACCCTTATATATCTCTTGTATTAACCCACTAGACTACAAAATTATTTTTTCTCTCAAATAATAAATTTTCTTTTCCCTAATAATTTATTTGTTACTCATAGAAAATGAAATTTATCATCGATGAATATTGTAAAATGAAATATAATATGAGATCAAATTAAGTAGTAATTTTTTTTTACTTTAAACTAGAACAATATAATAATTAATCATGATAAAAATAAGTATTTTTTCAATTAAAAATTATATCCTTAAGCAATTAAAAGTTTACACATTCAAACAATCTTAAGAGTACAACTTAAACATCCTCCCAGGATGATAATCATATTAAACGTACGTCTTAAGTAATTCAGTTAGAAAAGTAAGACTAAATTTATTTATTTTTATTATTACACAATTTAACACGTGAAATCAATTATTACGTGTTTGATAAAAAAATGTTGACTAAAAGAATCGATAAGCTACATATAGTCATATAGAGGTCTAAACAGGCTCTAATGTTCTAAATACAAGATCCAATTACCCCTATAAAAATATTTCATGAAAATATAGAGTGAGAATATACAAATAATGAGAAAATAACTTTGATGCTATCTGATGAAACGGTTAGCAACACAAGGGGGGGGGGGGGGGGGGTGAATTGTGTGTGTGTGTGTGGAACCATGACAGTTTTTTTTCCAAGTTCTAGTGAGGGATAAGGGGAAATGCGAGATAGTAAAGTGCACAAGGATTTAACGAGGAAAAATCCCTTGCCTCAAAGGGATTAAAAAACCTCGACCTCCCTCGGAGGAATTTTAAACAACTTCACTAAAAAGCCTTTGAATGACTACAAGGGAAACTCTCATAGTCTACCCTTGAGCCACCCCAACTCTATCCTCTCTAGGAAGAGTTATGCATCTCTACCTTGCGGGTAGAGAGCTACTCAGCTTTACAACAAAGCTCTCACAACACACTTAACCCAACCCGAGGAAGCTACACTTAGCTAGTCCTCAATAACCCAATTACAATATAAGAAGGGAATAAGAACTCTATCTAGAACTCCGGGAGCAGTTTCAGGTGCCTTGGACTTAGTATTATTCTTGAGTACGTCTCTTAATATCTCTCTGGTCAAGCACACCCATTTCTCTTTCGTTGCTTTGTTTATATAGGTTCCTTGAATAGTTGATCTTCTAATCTTGGGAGTTGCTTTGATAATTTGAATCCCTTTCCTTCTATTTTGAGCACCATAACTCACGGATATTTTCATCATAAATATTAGCCCATATAAAAGGATATTTTAGCACGGATTATAATCAGGGAAACACACCTTTTTGTTTTGAAATCGTTTTAGTGGAAGGCAACAATTATTACTTAGCAAATATAGATACGCACGATCAACGTGTATAATTTCAAAGGTAACTTTCCTTAACAAATATTCATTTTATATTTCAACTAAAGATCACCTTTTTCAATCCAAACAATTATTGATCATGCTACGGTCACAAAAACATTTATAAGCAAGGATTCCTTCCATAAGGATTTAATTTATAAAAGTTAATTTATGCATGCAAGCCAATTCAAATGATGCTCCGTGTATCTCACTACTATCATAAAGCATTTATAAGCAAGGATTCCTTCCATAAGGATTTAATTTATAAAAGTTAATTTATGCATGCAAGCCAATTCAAATGATGCTACATGTATCTCACTACTATCATAAAGCATTTATAAGCAAGGATTCCTTTCATAAAGATTAATTTATAAAAATCAATTTATGCATGCAAGCCAACTCAAATGATGCCACGTATAGCATGCATACACCACACTTTAGACACGTAGATGTAAGAACCTATAAGAGTTCTGTCTAAGGTTCTTTTAGAACCCGCATCAGTGACACCTGCATGGTTAGTGATCAACAAAACTATAGAGCAGTTCTATCTCTTGTTCTTGCATGGTTAGTCATCAACAAAATTAAATATTCAACACTATCTTTGTGCCCGCAGTAGTAATCGGCAAGTATCCCACTAAGCTTGCTAACTAATATTGCACCAAGATAGCATCAAAATTATTTTCGCATTATATGTATATTCTAAGCTTCTATATTCCACAAAATATAGTAAAAGACTAAGCATTTTCTTCTTGAAATGGCATAAAATAAAATAACTTAAAGGCACATATAGAAAGGTTATATACATACGTACCCCGATTGTCTCGTATCTAGGGTTGAGCACGGATTTGGGATTTTATGTTCCATACCGAAGAACCATTATGATATATACCAGAATCGAGAGAACCAAAAAATATAGTTCCATAACGAACCAGACCGATTTTATTATATAATATGATACAGTGTCAATTCTTCACTAGAACTATCCCAGAATCGTCCCAGCACTGCATCAAATCGAACTGTTCCGAACTGGCCCAAAGTACAAGTTATTTTATATAATATATACTCCCTCCGTCCCCGAAAGAAGTTCTCGTTCGGTTTACGATGCTTGACTGACGATAAAGCAACTCAATCCCTGTTCACACCTGGATTATTTTTAGTAAATAAAATTTACATATTCAGAAACTACATTAAAACCGCCTCAAAGCCTGATCAAGAAAATTTAAGTTTGATATAAATTTGATATATAAAGTAAAGGATTAGGAGTGACTCAAGTTGACCAATGAATAGTGACTGGGAACTTCTTTCGGAGACGGAGGGAGTATATATATATGTATATGTGTATATATATATATATATATATATATATATATATAGCAAATTATATCGTATATATAAAATATAAAGCTAGATATTTGTTACTAGAGTACTGTTGGTTTAATTTTTTGAGAATCTTATTCATTAAGTCTAGTTTATTCATATCAAATTTGAACCAACAATTCAATCGGGAAAACATTCAAATGAATTCTTGAAGATGACTGCGCTTTTAACTGCACAGTTATCTTCAAAAATTCATTTGAATGCCTTCCCGATTGAAGTTTTAGTTCAAATTTGATATGAGTAAACTAGACTTAATGAATAAGATTCTCAAAAAATTTCATCAACAAATTCCACTGGGAACCGTCCCAAATGGCGTCGGCCGGACAGAGCATCCTAAATATGGCATTATTTGACATTTTTTTCAAGTTCGAGGCCCTATCTGACCCTTATCCCTAATTTTTATCTTAATCTACAAGTAGTAGCTTTCTTTATATGTGATCTTAAAATTAAAGGTACATATATCTCTAAGAAAACCAAAAGAAAAAAGAAAAAACAGATGATCAGTCAATTTAGACATCTTAGGAGGCCGCTTAAACGCTCTGGGGTCAGCTAGGAGCCCTAGTCAGCTGGCTAATTCTCACAACCATCAATCCAATTAGTCGGAGTGCCTATACTAAAATCAGGGCGCCCGGGTAACGCTTAACGCCGTGGCAGAGACTAGTCAGACGCTTGGAACGATTTTTAGAACAATAATGTACGTGGAATAGCTCAATAATGTGAATATCTATAATGTGAATAGCTCAATAATATTTTTACCTTTTGATGTTTTGAATATCTATAATGTGAATGTGATGATAGACAGAAAGCCGAGACGAAAAATGGGAAGCCCAAAAAGAAATGGAGTATGGGTATTTGTTGGGATGTTGGCAGTGCAGGGCATTACAGTAGGAATGCAGCTGCTGTCAAAAGTCATTCTCGGACAAGGAACTTTCGTTTTCGCCCTCATGACGTATCGTAACATTATCGCCGCTATCTCCGTTGCACCTTTGGCTTGGTATATTGAAAGGTATACTGTGTCCTATAATCCTACCTAATAGACTATTATTTATGTAATTTGTGACGGGAGGGATATTATTATTTGGATCGTTTAAATGGGCAATATACTATACGTGGTGTTAGCTCCTGATTTCAAAAAATGTGTCGAACTTTCTATATAATCATGCATATCACATCGAAAAATAATAATTTCAGCTGTCGAATAAAGAAAACGTGATAATGTGTTGGTATACGGATCGGAGTAGCTAGTTTAGAGATTTTCACAAATTTACCTGATTTTTTAATCGTAACATTAAAATATGTGAGCTTCAAACTGATAAAATTGTGGACACATTTTTATTATTAAAGAAGCCCTAGGCAGCCGACTAATTCACAAGTCATTTGAATATGGTAATGACATAGTAAAAACCATTATTTACTTGAGTATTTATAAGACACAACCTCTTGGTATGTAAGGGGATTATATATTAGAAGGAAATATCTTAATTCAAGTGTAACCAAAAATAGGAAAAAACATATTCAAATACAGACACACATGGTTGAAATACTCCCTCAGTCCCTAATAACTTTGCCAAGTTTGACTGGCACGGGGATTAATAAAGTAAAAACTGTGTGGTTGAGGTTTGTGCAGAGGAGAGAGAATTAACTGGAACCACAAATTCTTTACTCAAATGGGAAAGTGGCAAAGTTAATGGGACATCCAAAAAAGGAAAGTTGGCAAAGTTATAAGGGACGGAGGGAGTATGACATTATTTAGATTTAATAGCAAGCTATTTATATCCAAAAGAAGCATTTTAAGTTAACAAATTTGCCTCTATTATCTAATTCTAGAAGAGTTGATCAAGAGAATGGACAAAAAAGATGATAGAAAATGTAATGTTTTAGAAAAAAAGGGTAGAAAATAATGGTGTACCAGATTTTGTATTTCCATTCTAAAGTCAAAATCTAACCCATCTGAAAATAATGGAAAAATCTTAAAAACCAAGAACACACATCAGTGAAGTTTTTGAATCTGAGTTGAACCCCCCACCCCCCACAACTCACTTGGTACGAAGAGAATTTGCAAAGAATTGAATTGTGAATATAAATATTCTGTAGAGATAAATACTATGAAATATTAAAAATTGATACAAAATTTTGATAGAGCTAGATCAAGTCGGAGTATAAGTGGATAGTGAGGGGTGATAGAGAGTGACTTTGTTGAAGATGGAGTCTTGTTCAGAGTTTCAGAACTGATACCCGACCGGGTCAGATGAAGGACCCGACCGGGTATGTTGAAGCAGAGACCTGGGAGCTCACTGGACGTGAGACCCGACCGGGTCAGGGAAGGGACCCGACCGGGTCAGTGTTGGTTTTGAGCTTCTGTTAAGACCCGCCCTGGTTTTCTACCCGGGTTTGTATTCTGTGAAGGAGACCCGACCGGGTCAAATAAGAGACCCGACCGGGTCAGTCGACGGGATTTTTAATTACAGGCTTAATTTTGGGCCTGCGGCTCTAATCTCAGTTTAGGTTTTCTTAAACCTATTTAAACGACTCTTATGTACTTGTAAACCTCTTGGGACGCTGATAATAATACATCCTCTCTCTCGTTCACCGTGGACTAGCGTAATCACCCCGATTGCGTGAACCACGTAAATTCTTGTGTTCTTACTTTAAATTTATCGTTTATCTTAGCCTAATCGTGATAATTAACAACTGGTATCAGAGCTATGGCTGACGAAGGAAAGGTTAAGATCGATAAATTTGATGGTCAAGATTTCGCTTTCTGGAAGATGCAGATCGAGGATTATCTCTACCAGAAAAAGCTTCATCTACCCTTGTCTGAGAACAAACCGGAGACGATGGCGGAGGCGGAGTGGAACTTGTTGGACCGACAGGCTCTTGGTGTGGTGAGGTTGTCGTTGGCGAAAAACGTTGCTTACAACATCGTCAACGAGAAGACAACGTTCGGACTGCTCAAGGCGTTATCCAATATGTACGAGAAACCCTCAGCTGCCAATAAGGTTTTCTTAATCAGACAGTTGGTGAACACAAGGATGAAGGAAGGTGCATCCGTGACAGATCACATCAACGAGTTTAATTCAATCATATCCAGGTTAGGCTCGGTTGAGATTAAATTCGATGATGAAGTTCAAACGTTACTTTTGTTATCATCTTTGCCCGATAGTTGGTCCGGTACAGTCACAGCGGTTAGTAGTTCATCTGGAACCACTAAGCTTACCTTTGAAGGTATTCGTGACTTAATCCTTGGTGAGGATATCCGGAGGAGGAGTTCGGGGGATAGCTCCAACAGTTTGTTGAGTACTGAAGATAGGGGCAGAAAATCCACTAGAGGGGGTAACAAGAAGGGAAGATCAAAGTCGAGGAAGAGAGGTCAATCCAAGAATAGGAAGGACATAAATTGTTGGAATTGCAAAGAGAATGGACACTTCAGAAACCAGTGCCCAAAAACCTCTGCAGACAAAGGCAAGAAGGAGGTGAACGTGGCAGAGGATTATGAAGATGTTCTAATTTGCAGTGTTGAGAATTCAATTGAGTCCTGGATCATGGATTCAGGTGCGTCGTTTCATGTTTGTCATTGCAGGGATTTGATGAAAAATTTCAGGCCCTATAACGGAAGAGTTTGTTTGGCGGATGACAAATCCCTGGAGATCACGGGTATTGGGGATGTTGATCTCAGTACCACTTTGGGTACAACCTGGAGGCTGAAAGATGTGAGGTATATTCCAGACCTGAAGAAGATGTAGATCTCAGTTGGACAGCTTGATGAGGAAGGCCATAACGTTAGTTTTGGCAACAAGCAATGGAAGGTGACAAAGGGAAAGCTGGTCATTGCTCGTGGGCAGAAGCATGGTACACTGTACATGGTTGAAGTGTCCACAGATGGGGCAAACGCAGCAGTTGAAGATACAGGGGTCTCTACTTTGTGGCACCAAAGACTTGGGCACATAAGTGAGAACGGAATGAAGATGCTGTCTTCAAAGGGCAAAATCCCAGATTTGAAGAATTCAAAATTGAGCTTTTGTGAGCCATGTGTTCTAGGCAAACAAAAGAGGGTAACCTTTGTGAAGACAGGGCAGCAACCCAAGACTGAGCGGCTGGAGTTGATTCATTCAGATGTTTACGGACCTACAAAGGTCTCTTCGATTGGAGGTTCCCGTTACTATGTTACATTCATTGATGACTCTACACGGAAGGTATGGGTTTATTTTTTTAAAAATAAATCCGATGTCTTTAACACTTTTAAGAAGTTCAAAGCTGCAGTTGAGAATGAAACAAATCTCAAGATTAAGTGTTTAAAGAGTGATAATGGGGGTGAGTACAGTAGCACAGAGTTTGTAGAGTATTGTGCTGAACAGGGGATCAGAATGCTGAAGACGGTTCCAGAAACACCACAGCAAAATGGTGTTGCAGAGAGGATGAACAGAACACTGAATGAGAGGGCCAGAAGCATGAGATTGCATGCAGGACTTCCTAAGATGTTCTGGGCAGATGCGGTGAACACAGCAGCCTATTTGATCAACAAAGGACCCTCATCTCCCATTGATTTCAAAATTCCAGAAGATGAATGGAAAGGTCGAGAGGTATCCCTTACTCACTTGAAAGTTTTTGGTTGTATTTCTTATGTCAAAGTTAGAGATGCAGATAGTGACAAGCTCGAGGCAAAAGCAAAGAAGTGTATCTTTATTGGGTATGGGATGGATGACATGGGCTACAGGTTCTGGGACAACCACAGCAAGAAGGTTATCAGAAGTAGAGATGTCACCTTCAACGAGAATGCCCTGTATAAAGATGGTCTTGCAGCAGAAACTAGCAAAGCCAAGCAACCAGAAAACAAGCAACAAGTGGTGTTTGACGGGATGACTGAAGATGACATAGCACAACCTGTTGGTTGTGATGAGACAGCTGGAGGCTCAGGGAGCAGTGGGAGCTCAGGAGATACAGGAATGTCTGAAGATAGTGGGAGTGATGAAGATGGTGAAAATTCAGAGGCAACTACTCTTCAAGTCAGACAGTCCACTAGAATCAGAAGACGTCCTAACAGATATTCTCCTTCAGCAAATTATCTGTTGCTGACCGAGAATGGAGAGCCAGAATCTTACTCAGAGGCGTTGACCACGAAAGACTCCATACAGTGGAAGAAGGCCATGGAGGATGAGTTAGATTCACTTGACAAGAACCAAACTTGGTCCTTAGTCAAGCTACCACCGGGAAAGAAAGCTTTGGAGAACAAGTGGGTGTTCAGAATCAAAGATGAAGCAGATGGAGGCAAAAGATACAAGGCGAGGTTAGTTGTCAAAGGGTTCCAACAGAAGAAGGGAGTTGATTACAATGAAATCTTCTCTCCGGTTGTGAAGATGACTACTATCAGGTTGATCCTTGGTATCGTTGCTGCTGAAAATTTGCACTTAGAGCAGCTGGATGTAAAGACTGCTTTTCTTCATGGCAACCTTGAAGAAGACATTTACATGGCTCAACCGGTAGGTTTCTCAGTGTGTGGTAAGGAGAAGTTGGTGTGCAAACTCAAGAAAAGTCTATACGGACTGAAGCAAGCTCCTAGACAGTGGTACTTGAAGTTTGACAGTTTTATGCAGCGGAATGGGTACACTAGATGCAAGATGGACCATTGCTGTTACTTGAAGAAATTCGAGTCTTCATACATTATTCTTCTTTTGTATGTTGATGACATGTTGGTGGCTGGAGCAAACATGCAGGAGATCAACAAGCTCAAGAAGAAGTTGTCTGAAGAATTTGAGATGAAGGATTTAGGGGAGGCGAGACAGATTCTTGGGATGAGCATAGTCAGAGACAAGGTGGAAGGTAATTTAAAGCTTTCACAGCAGAAGTACATTCACAAGGTCCTTGAGAAGTTCAGAATGACGGATGCCAAGCCAAGGAGTACACCGTTAGGGAGTCAGTTGAAACTCTCCAAGCAGCAGTCTCCGAAGACCGATGAAGACAAAGATGAGATGGCTAAAGTTCCTTATGCATCAGCAGTTGGCAGTTTGATGTATGCAATGGTGTCAACAAGGCCAGACATTGCTCATGCAGTGGGAGTTGTTAGCAGGTTTATGTCAAATCCAGGGAAGGAACATTGGGAAGGAGTCAAGTGGCTGCTACGCTACTTGAAAGGCACCTCTAGAACTGCTCTTTGTTTCAGGAGGAATGGGGCAATTCTAGAAGGTTTTGCAGATGCTGATTTGGGGGGCTGTCATGATTCCAGGAAGAGCACTACGGGTTACATATTCATTATTGGAGGTACGGCAATCAGTTGGATGTCCAGATTACAAAAGAGTGTAGCTCTTTCAACCACAGAAGCAGAATATATGGCTATTGCTGAAGCGGCCAAGGAGATGATTTGGTTGAAGAACTTTCTTTCGGAGTTGGGCATGAAACAGGGGGATTGTGGTCTGTACTGTGACAACCAGAGTGCTATTTATCTCGCGAAGAATCCAGTGTTTCACAGCAGAACGAAACACATCAAGATGAGGTTTCATTTCATTCGAGAATTGATTGAAGATGGTACTATAAATTTGAAGAAGATCCTTGGTATGAAGAATCCAGCAGACATGCTTACCAAGGCGGTGACAACGGAGAAGTTGAAGCTATGCATGGCTTCAACGGGCCTTTCAGATACTTGATGAGAAGGCGTGGACGAGAGAGAGAGAGAGAGAAATCAGGGGTTTTACAGAAGATACATGTTCTTGGATGGCAGATAATTGTTGACCAAGCCTCCAAGTGGGAGATTGTTGAAGATGGAGTCTTGTTCAGAGTTTCAGAACTGATACCCGACCGGGTCAGATGAAGGACCCGACCGGGTATGTTGAAGCAGAGACCTGGGAGCTCACTGGACGTGAGACCCGACCGGGTCAGGGAAGGGACCCGACCGGGTCAGTGTTGGTTTTGAGCTTCTGTTAAGACCCGCCCTGGTTTTCTACCCGGGTTTGTATTCTGTGAAGGAGACCCGACCGGGTCAAATAAGAGACCCGACCGGGTCAGTCGACGGGATTTTTAATTACAGGCTTAATTTTGGGCCTGCGGCTCTAATCTCAGTTTAGGTTTTCTTAAACCTATTTAAACGACTCTTATGTACTTGTAAACCTCTTGGGACGCTGATAATAATACATCCTCTCTCTCGTTCGCCGTGGACTAGCGTAATCACCCCGATTGCGTGAACCACGTAAATTCTTGTGTTCTTGCTTTAAATTTATCGTTTATCTTAGCCTAATCGTGATAATTAACAGACTTCAGGTTACCAATGCATGAACGTAAAAGATGAATAATAAAAGTCATAAATAATACTACATCCGTTCTTAAGAATTCTTCACAAGAGGAATCAATTGATCGAAAACGAAGGATTGCAGCTCCTCCGTGAAATGGATAAATTCCGAGAGAATGTACTGCATGGATGTTAAGAAACTGACAGTAAGATACGTAGTATTATGCCAAGAAAAGTGTATTCTTAACAGCCATATACGTAGTATAAATTATTAAACTCCTAAAAATGTTACTTTTGATTTCACGCGTTGAATTGTGTAATAATAAGAAAAAATAAGGTTGGAGTTACTTTTATGTCTGTATTAGTTGAAATTACTATAGAAGACCAATTTGTCTATTTTTAAATATAATTTTTTTCTTTATTTTATTAATAAAGTATATTTTGATATTTTTTGATAAATCAGCAGAATCAGATAATTTAGTCACTTCAGCCAGAATTTCATAAATTTCAGCAGAATCAGTCGATTCAACCAATTTTGGTATTACCAAACGGGTTGTTAGTTTCATAAAAAACAACTCTTTTTTAAGTAAAACTATAGTAACTCATAGATTATTTAATCTAGAGAGAAGAGAGAGCTAGAGAGATAAAGTGATATGTATAATGAATTTCCAACCTCCAACCTTCCAATCCTTTACATGGCTCCCATAGGGAGTATTTATAGGAGAAAAGAGGGCTGAGTTTCCAGGCTTGGGCCTGGCTGGCCCAGTTACAATAAAAGGCCAATAAATGGCTAATAAATGATATTTAACCTATTCTATTGGACATACATGAATAAAATAGAGTGTACAATGAGATAAATGCTATCTACTGAGCGTATGAGGGCCGCTGTCCAGGCCCAATAGTCGTGAGACCCGGGGGTCCGAGTCTATATACTCTATCAGGAGTCCCCCACTCTCTGAGTCGAGAGCACTCGAGGCGAAAGAGAGTAGAACTGTGTGCTGATATGTCGTCGTCCGGTGAATAAACTGCTGTCGTCGCTGAAGCGCCTCACCCGAACTCCCAAGTCTATGATCTGATCCCATTGGCGAGCCCTGACTGAGGCAACCCTGAGGGAGAATCCTCAGCCGAAGGTCTCAGACCAGAGACCATCACCACCGGTCTTGAGGTCGGGGAGCTATGTATATGTACTGGCCGATGTGGAACCTGAATATGTATGTGATATGATGATGTCGTCGGTGCGTGTGGCAATCCTTGCAAAAAATTTGAATTTGTGTCTTTTCGATGGTGGAGGCGCTACGTCCCCCGCTCTTCCAGATCCCCACTCTTTGAGGCGAGTGTAATGAGGTGAAGAGGAGTAGAGTGATGCATGTTTGATGATGTCTTCAACAGGGGGCCGAGGGTTGACACCTTTTGATCCACAATGGGGAGATGCCTCGTTAAAAACCTCATTAGGAAAAAACCCTGTGGGAAAAAATCTTAATGAGGGAAAAAGAGTACACCGGATGCCCCCAGAACGAAGCAAAAGGTGCGAGCCCTTCGGCCTAGAGGTGGAGCCGCAGCGGTGTCTATCTGCTGAGGGGATGGCCGAGGCCGATCCCTAGATATGGGTAGCTCGTCATGATCAGTAGTCTTAGTCATCAAATAAAGATGACTAAGGGATTGGTCAAGCGACCGTCCATAATATGATGTCTGGTTCATCAAATAAAGATGACAAGAATATGAAACCGATGGGCCGATATGAGCTCCACGTCATCAAATAAAGATGACCGGGAGTAATGGCCAAGAGGCATATATGAGAGCTCCACGTCGTCGAAATAAGGACGACGGGGCGATGTATGGCCGAGGGGCCTATATAAGAGCTCCACGTCGTCAAATAAAGACGACGGGGCGATGTATGGCCGAGGGGCCTGCATAAGAGCTCCACGTCGTCAAATAAAGACGACGGGGCGATGTAGGGCAGAGGGGCCTGCATAAGAGCTCCACGTTGTCAAATAAAGACGACGGGGCGATGTACGGCCAAAGGGCCTGCATAAGAGCTTCGGGTCATCAAATAAAGATGACGGAGCGAAATATGGCTCAGAGGCCTATAGATGAGTTCCTCGTCATCAAATAAAGATGACAATACAAAATGTGGCCGATGGGCCTGTAGATGAGCTCTTCGTCATCAAATAAAGATGACCGAGCGGTATATGGCCAAAGGGCCTGTAGATGAGCTTCTCGTCATCAAATAAAGATGACGGAGCAAGATATATGTCCGATGGACGTGTAAATGAGCTTCTCGTCATCAAATAAAGATGACGGAGCAAGATATATGGCCGATGGGCCTGTAAATGAGATTCTCGTCATCAAATAAATATGACGGAGCAAGATATATGGCCGATGGGCCTTTAAATGACATCTGGGATCTTTTAGTCTTTCAACCGAAGACCGCAAGATGTTTGCTAGATCCGAACATGAGGACGAGGCGTGGGACGCTTGTCGGAATATGAGGACAAGGCGCTGGACGCCTGTTTGAATATGAGGACGAGGCGTTGGCCGCCTGTCTAAATATGAGGACGAGGCGTGGGACCCCTGTCTGAATATGAGGACGAGGTGTTGGACCCCTGTCTGAATATGAGGACGAGGCGCTGGACGCCTGTCTGAATATGAGGACGAGGCGCTGGACGCCTCTCAATGAAATCACCAAATGATAGATTATTTAATCTAGAGAGAAGGGAGAGCTAGAGAGATAAAGTGATATGTATAATGAATTTCCAACCTCCAACCTTCCAATCCTTTACATGGCTCCCTTAGGGAGTATTTATAGGAGAAAAGAGGGATGGACTTCCAGGCTTGGGCCTGGCTGGCCCAGTTACAATAAAAGGCTAATAAATGGCTAATAAATGGTATTTAATCTATTCTAATGGACATGCATGAATAAAATAGAGTGTACATTGAGATAAATGTTATCTACCGAGCGTATGAGGGCCGCTGTCCGGGCCCAATAGTCGTGAGACCCGGGGGTCCGAGTCTATATACTCTATCAGTAACCTATGATAAAGAAAGAGTAAAACTAGAGTAACCTGAGGTACCCATCCAAACTCACCTTCACCGGTATTTACTACTCCCACCGTCCCATTTATATTGTCCCGTTTTACCTTTTCGGGAAGTCCCACTTAAATTTTCCCATACCATATTTGTCAAAGTTTGTGTGGCTCTAAATCATTCTTACTTTATTCTTACTTTATCAATTAATATCCCACACAAACCCACTTTTCTTAATAACCGTGCAACCCTCTTCCGTCCCAATATAAATGGGATAGGGGTAGTATTTAGGTAAAAAATCTTCATCTAATGGTTACAAAATGTCTATTTAATGATATGTTTTTCTTTAAATGGATCTAAAAAACATAACTTCCAGGAATAAAACATGGGTCCTTTGAAAAGCTCTTTGAATCAGTAACTAAATTGATTTCTTCGCTCTAATTGTGTGTACCTAGGGTAAGACCTTCAATAAACAAACGAAAATTTAAAAAGTGAACCTAAGGCTGTCCCCAACGGGGAGGGGTGAAACCCCAAATATGAGGTTTTCACCCCAAATATATATGGCGATATAAAGTAGAAGTTGGGTTTGGAGGAAGAGGGGCAGAGGCCTCCGTGGATTTACTGAAGGCGGGGACGGGCTTGTGCCTGGGTTGGTTGCGGGCCGTTTGATTAATTTTTATTCTTTATAATTTTCCTGATTTGTTTCCTATTTGTAGTTAATTAGGATTTCTATTTTTTTCTATTTGGAGTTAATTAGAATTTCTATTATTTGTTTTTTATTTGGATTTAATTAGGATCTCTATTATTTTGTTTCCTATTTAGAGTTGATTAGGATTTGTATGATTTTGTTTCCTAGTTTGGGAATTAGTAAATGAGTATTTAAACTCTTTGTTAGGATTTTGACTATCAGTTAATTAAATTGGATTTTATCATTTTGGATCTGCACAAAGATTTCTACCATTGATAATGGGCAACGATTCTTCTGTTGAATTTACCAAGCAATTTCATAACTATTAAATATAATAGAAATTCAATTTCCTTCCATCCACTTTCTCAATTTCTCGACATACAAAAAGCATCTCATATAAACATGGCGATTAATTTAAAAAACAAACTAGAAGCTGCTTACCTCTTGGAAGGAGGAGAGTAGGGCAACGCAGACCGATTTTGTATTCTTAAATAGAATGGGAAATCTGTTTTTCGCCGCCAAGTTTTTATTTTGCCGCCATCTGCTTGTCTTCAATCCTAAATTTTAAAGAAAGTTCACTACGTATTAAATTGTTTTTTCCGTAATAAATTATTTTTAATACTCGAATTAATGAATGTAAAGTAGTTTAGTACCCTCCCTCAGCTAAAATATTTTACATGGTACAGTGTAAAATGTTTTTAAAAAAGTGTCATGCAGTTTACACCAAATAATTAAAACAAACAGTGTAAGATGTTTACATCCCCACACTACACAAGCAAATTGTTTACTTTACATCGTATCAAACGAGCCATAAGGATGGAGTAAAAAGTTATGAAATTTGATAATCTGTATATTTTTTCTAAAAATAGGATTATAAATAAAAAGATTATACGGAGTAGCAAATTTAAAAACCAAAGAGTTTTTTTTAAAGTTGCGGCACGAGGTAGCCTTATTTCGTCCGCCTTCGATTCCTTCGGAGAGTGATTTTTTCATTGGTCAGTGAGGCGGCGGTTTTTGGTTGGACGGCAGGGCGGTGGAGTGGCTTTATCTAAAGGCAGGCCGACTGAGTAAAGCAGATAGAGGAAGACGGGGTTTGGTCCGCTTCATCGAAGCAGGTTCGCGGGGAAAGGGGGCTATGGACAGCGTCGTGGATCGTTATAAGAAGATGGCACTTCAGGAAGAAGAAGAAGAAGTGAATCTTGATGACGAAGAGGCAGCGAATATACCGGCGGTTGAGGAGTTAGGCAGTGATTGGATTCCCGGTGATCGGTCAAGTACTTACTGATCGGAAGATCAAGTTTTCGGATCTCAAGGAGAAGATGACCTCCTTATGGCGGCCGGGGAAAGGCATGACGGTGAAGGAAATCGGTGATAAAAGATATCTCTTTTCGTTTAACCATCGTTTTGATATGCAGCGTGTTCTTGATGGGGGACCTTGGCAGTTTGAACGTAGTCTGATTATGTTAAAAGAACTTATGCCTGATGAAATTCCACATAAAATAATATTAAATGAGGCTGAGTTTTGGGTACAAATTCATAATGTTCCCTATAGTCTGGTTAATCTGGGTACTGCCAGAAGGGTTGGTAATTTTATTGGGGAATTTATTAAATATGAGGATGGTCACAAGAAGGAAAAGATAGAGTCGTATATGAGAATTAGGGTTCTTATGAAGATGGATAAATCGCTGAAGAAGGGGACAAAACTAAAAAAAGATGGTAAAAGTTTTTGGGTGGATTTTAAATATGAAAGACTGCCCAATTTTTGCTTTATCTGTGGTCTAATTGGACATTCAGATAGCTTTTGTCCATTGAATTATGAAGAGGGGTTAGTTTTAGAAAAAAGATTTGGATCCCATCTCAGAGCGGGTGGTGGGGTGAAGACAAGCCCGACAAGAGGACAAAATTGGGGCTTAGAGGGTTCATTGAGCTCTGGCAAAACGGAGGGGGAGAAGGGGGCATCAAAGATAGATGTAAAGGAAAAAGTTTCAGCAACTGAGTCAGCCCAAAGCTTCACACATGAAGGGGAGGAGGCAAAGGAAGAAGTTTCTAAGAGGATGAAGATTTGGGAGACTGGGTCAGCAAAGGATTTCTGGGAGGACAACATGGCTATGGATGGAACAAAAAATGGGGAGGAGGCGGGCTTTGCTACTTAAGCCCGCCGGAGATGCCGCAAGTCCAGTGGATGGCTCGAGTTTATCGGCTGGAGCAGTAGTTTGTTTTAGTTTGTTTTGCTTATTTTTTCAGTACTGATTACTTTAGTATTGGTTTTTCGTGTGTTTTTATTGTTTCAAATTGTCAGACATTGAGTTTGGATATGGGGATCGGGAGGAGGATGACAACCGTTTTTGACTTTTTGTTTCCCAGCTATGGATCAGCGAATTTTATTGTTACGATGATAAATTCTGAGTCTGGTTTAAGGAATAACGGATGTCAGATTTCTTTCTGTGTTTTGACCCATAGTCTAGATCTGAATGTTTATTGGTTATTAATATAAGGCGAATTCTATCAAAATAAAGTTGGGGCACGAGGTTGCTAGCTTCCTTTGTCACTTCATCAGATTATAAGCAGCATTCAGTTGGCCGCTTTTATTAAAAATAGTTCTTTCTAGTACTGTTTTGGATATATAATATTTTTAATTTGACTCTAATTTGGTAAATAATTTTTTATTAAGCATTATTTTGAAAAATATATACTCCGTATAAAAAACAATATACCATGAAATTAATTAGATTATTAAATATCCGAATTCTTTACAATGTGTATTTATATTATATTTTAGTATTACGATGTATATATGTGTGTGTGTATTACTCTACTGAAAAAAAAAAACTTTACTGGCAGGGAGCAGCTGAAGACACTGAGTTGGAAACAACGGGGTTCCTTTGTATTATGGCTCTTCTTTATCGCATTATTGGGGTATGTACCTTAACGTATACACAAGATTTGTTATTAGGGTGTTTGGTTAATGACCTATCAGTCATTTTTTAGTTGATTTGATCACTATTTGGCTTTTTGATCAGATAAACAACTAATAGAAGTGTTTGGTTAAATAGTTTTTTGACTTGGCTATTTATTTATCTCAAACAGTCAAAATTGGAAAAGGCAATGCTCGTAACTTGTCTTTGTATTCCATACTTCACAATTTTTAACATTTATTATTATTTCATTTGTCAATACAGGAATTTTTGTAGTATATATATATATTTTAAAATTGTATTCCATACTTCACAATCTGTGTAACTTTGTCATAAAGATAATCATACTTATTAAGGCTGGAGTCAAAGTCATTATTCCATTTAGAGAAAACTGTCAAATAGGTCATCGAATTTTCATAAAAGGTCAAATAAGTCCTTATATAGGAGGCTCTGTACGGCCGTCACGATTCGAAGCGGTTCCCGGTGGATTTTTTTTATGAAATTTTTTGAACATTTTATTTATCAAGTCTAGTTTACCCATACCAAATTTCAGCTAAAATTCTAATCGGGAACGCATTCAAATTAATTCTTGAAGATAACTGTGCAGTTATCTTCAAGAATTAATTTGAATGCGTTCACGATTGAAGTTTTAGCTAAAATTTTGTATAAGTAAACTAGACTTGATGAAGAAGATGCTCAAAAACTTTCATCAAAAAATTCTACTGGGAACCGCCCCAAATCGCGACGGCCGGACAGAACCTCCTATATAAGGACTTATTTGACCTTTTTATGAAAGTTCGAGCACATATTTGACAGTTTTCCCTTCCATTTATTATTTCATTGGTCAATACAGGAATTTTCGTAGTGTGTGTGTGTGTGTATATATATATATATATATATATATATATATATATATATATATATATATATATATATTTACTTATTATTCCATTTACTAGTCAAAAGATAAGATAATCATACTTATCAATATAATATTATTTGTCCTACCAAAAAAACGAATGTTATTGGTGTTTTTTTGAAAGAATGTTATTTGTGTTTAAAAAACAATGTTGGAACGAATTGTTACTTGTGTTAAATAAAAATGGATTAAGTAGTTGTATTAATAATATTAGCAAAATGTGTGAGACATATAAAAGTAGTTAATAAACGAAACAAATTAATTGATGTCCTTAAAAGTAATTTAACAAGTTATCAGTCAATTGTAAACAACTGTTTAACCAAATACTATTTTATAAACAACTAACATTATCAGCTAAACAAAACAGCCTACAGAATCTGCTGTCACTAATCAACCAACATATTCAGCCAAAAAACCAACAACCGATTGCCAAACACCCCCATTCTGTTTTTATTTGACCAGCATGATTCATTTTTTATTACTTTGACAGTACCACTAAGATTATCTTATCTTTCTTTATGATCGTATTATATTCTCATGTCTCAATGTTAGTTGGACTGAAGTAGAATTATTTAAACTTGTCTCAAAAATTTAATAATACTTTAAGGATGTTTTTACTTGGACTGTAATTTGCTGGTCTGGTCTGGTCTGGTCTGGTCTGATCTGGTCTGGTCTGGTCTGAACTGGTCTGGTCTGGTCTGGTAAGGTCTGGTTTCTTTGTATTTTTATAACTATCCAAGTCTGGTCTGGTCTGGTCTGGTCTGAACTGGTCTGGTCTGGTCTGGTCTGGGGCAAATTACAGTCCAAGTAAAAACATCCTAACTCAATTTTGGAGCTTGAGTAAGCTTTGAGTTTTCTAAATAAGCAAAATTTAGTTATTAATACGAAACCAGATATTAAAAATACAGAATATATTACTAACTACCCTAGTTAACCAATAGGAGCGTGGGGTGTGCATCTACAAGATTGTCACCATGCGTTGTTTTTATTTTTATTTATTATTATTTTTTTTATACCCGGTGAGGAGCCATAAGATCATGAAGTCCTTCGGGATAGGAGTCAGGGAACACCCTACCAATTTATTAGAAAAATTCAAAGATGCAAAGAGTAGAAGTACTATACCAAATTATTAATAGTGAAGGATTGTTTCTCACATTATAAGTCATGGAAATTTATTCAAAACATATTGGCAGGTATACTTCTGTCTAGGGTTGGGCAAACGATTTGGTTTAACTGAATCAAATCGAACCAAACCAACAATTCATACTTTTATTTGGTTTGTTTCACTACTTAAGTAAACCCGTTTAATAATAATTTGCTCAAACCGAATAGTTTGGTTTGGTTTTAAACCAAAAACCCTAAATCAAACTGAACATGTAATACTTGTAAAAATACATTGTATTTGTTTTCACTCTTCAACTTTAGGATATACTCTGTAAATAAATAAGTTAGATATAAAAAAATACATGTTTCAATATACACATTTCATACATTCATTATGACGAAGTTAGATAATTAGACATATTTGTATTTATTTCATTTTGTACTCTACCTGTGTGTAAAGTTGTTTGACGATGACAATAGCACATTACATTTATGACAATTTCAATTAAACTATAGCACAATATACATTTTACACAATTCATATGGAAAAAAATTATTATGAATTTAAATACATTATTTGTTTAACGCCGACTCATTTAGTTTTGTTTGAATTTTTATGTGATATTATAAATGTTAATCAACTATAAATTAAACTCACCTTTAGTGAGAGATAAATCGTTTTTCTAGTGGTTGAAAAATGTTAGTCTTAGTAAGATAAATTAGGTTTTACTTTATAATATTTTGTTATTTCTTTGTTTATCTTTTATTTTCCTTCACATTTCATTTAAATAAAAAATGAAAGAAGATGTGATTGACTACTATTTACATTTTCTATTTCCAAAATATGAAACTTGATCAAATAAAAGAATAAACATATGATCGAAATCGAATTAAATTGAACCTAATAGTTTTCACTTTGGTAACCGGAAGTTCAAACGAAACCGAACTAAAACCAAATCGAAACATAAATGATTTTATGAAAACTGAATAAACTGAAATTGAACCGAAACTAATGAAAACCTAACCGCTAACCGTACACCGAATTGTTCGCCCTTACTTCTATCATATCTCCTTTTAGTATAATATAAGATAATGTACTTTATTGCTTTGGTTTTATTAAAAGTTCGCTATATTGCCAATACTAGAATTTCACCACATCACCATTGCTATGGTAACAAATTACAAAATATGGAGAAAGTATTTTAAATAAAGAATATTTTCATATCAGTTTATGTTATAAATAATTTCCTAAAAAGTATATCATTGGTCAAAGTTTAGATCATCTCCAATACTGCAATGTGCACGATGCACATGTGACATGGAAGATAACAACATAAATATCAGCGAATAAATTTGATAAGTTTTTCTCTGTAATGTCAATCACAATGTCAACATTTACATGGTCTTCTTGACATTGTGGAGAAAAACTTATCAAAATTGTATAAAAATATTCAAATAAGGAGAGAGATACTTTATTTTCTAATATTTATATGCCTATCTCGCATGTCACATGTGTATCGTACACATTGTAGCATTGAAGATGTTTGAGAGACACCAGGAATATCTTTTTTCCAAATTTGGTGGCATCATCCGATGTTTTCTTGATCTTACTTAGTTCCATATGTGTTCAGTCATATTTTGAGAAATTATCATGCCTGGTTAAATTTTTAGAATTGTCATGAATTTTCATCATATATAAATATTCTCCCCAATTAGAAAAAAATAAATATACTTGCAAACTCGAAAATTGTGATATGTAGTATGGTTACTAACTTGCTTTAATTTGCAGGATAAGTGTGGCTTTGGGATTGTTTTATTATGGTCTTCGAGATACCACAGTGACGTATGCTGCGAACTTTGTCACCATCATTCCAATAATTACATTTTTCTTGTCAACAATTTCTGGGTACGTATTGTTTGGCATATATATGTGTGTGTAATAATATTATACGAACTATAACGTACATCGAAAGCATAATAGCCGAAATTTCAAATGTTCGATCATTCCTGATTATGACGAAATGACGAATATAATAATAATAACAGAAGTCGATCAATTAAAACATACAAATCTTCCATCCTTGCGGGAAAGATGAAGAGAGAGAATCTCCTCCATCTCTCTAAAAAACAAGCAAACTCTTGAACTCGTTTATGGAGTTCCGGCGCCCCGAACGCAGCCGAAATCACCAGCCCCTACTCAATGAAAACCAGTGCTACACGCGAGGGCACTCTCCTCGTTTCAGTGAAAGGAGAAGGGACATTCACTACCACCATTATACACACCCTCAATCCAGGCTCTTCAAAAACAATTGCACAAGCAATGGAGAGTTAATGTCCAGAGACTCTACAGGCTTCGTCAATCATCTCATGTACTACACACAACACTCCTTCAGCCCCTCATCTCGTTATCCATAGGAGGGAAGATTTCTCAGGAGCAATTATATCCCGATTGAACAAATATCAACAAATGAACTCAAATCAGGGCCAAAACAACCAGAATGGCGATGTGAAGCTCACGTAAAACACCAGGTATGACCTTACCATCCGGACCCTTCCCTCAGACAACAATTCAGGGAGTTGGAAGATGGCTGGTTCACAGCCAGCTACAAGGGACATCGCCACCCCAACCAGCGACCCCCAACTCACCAACGAAGCCTCCCAGAGAACATTTGGGTAGATGGGCAAGTAACAGATTATATCAAAGACTGGTATCTTCTTGCCATCAAGAGTAATTCCACTGTTATTACTACTTCTAAGTCCACTAAACCCGAACTCCATATACTCAGTCTTGATCTCCATAGTTTGTCACCATACTTCCAACTTATCTTTTACACTTGATCGTGTCTCATCAATCAACACAATATCATCGGCAAACATCATGTACCACAATATATCTTCTTGAATTGACTTTGTAAGTTCATCCATGACTATAGCAAATAAGAAAAGACTCAGAGCCGATGCTCGGTGTGCTCCGATAGTAATAGGAAACTCCGTAGTTCTCCCTACACTAGCTAGTAGGTGCGGACACTTGTAGTACAAGCCTCATAATACATATCCATGATGATATTGATATACTTACATTATATGCCTTTTCTAGTCAAGGCCCATCATTGATTACCTAAATTTAATTGTTTCGAAATTATCATTAATAACCTATCCTATTTGATTTCAAAATTTGATTATTAGTTGAAAATTTGAATTTGTAATAAAAATGGTGTTTATATTCATTATAAAGATTAATGATATTTGAACGTACGTAGTCATTTTAATCTGAATATGCATCACAATTTCATATACAATTGAAGATGAAAGAATGATTTATATATTCATTGCGAATGTAAGAATGAATTAAAAATTTAAGTTCAATTTTAAAATTGGGAATTAGGTTGAGATGTTTAATGTAAAATATAGTTATTACTTATTAGTTATGACAATATGATATATTAGTTTTTTTCCTGCATGATATATACATTATGATGTATTAGTTAAACTTGGAAATAGTTTAAACCGTTTTATGTTTTAGAATGGAAATCAACATATTGTTTTATATGTGGCTTCAAATTTTATTTTTCTGCCGTTAAACATATTAGTATTATATCATCTAAAGTGTATGTACAAGTGTTTCACTTAATTAAACCATAAATATCAAATGTCAATATCTTGCAAATCATAGTAAATCTAATATCAACATTAACTTTCTAGAATTAAGAACCTAACTAAGAACTAAACAAAGAATCATACCTAATGATTAATAAATAAAATATCATGTTTCTTTGTTCCGGTTCGGTTTTCAAAGGTGAAAAACAAAACCGAAACCAAACAACTAGGGTTCGGTTCGGTTTTTTGAGTTCGGTTTTTCTTGCGGATCAATTTGTTTTTCTTGTGGTTCAGGTTTTGTCGATTCGGTTTACAGTTTTCGGTTTCGCCAACCCACCCCTACTCAGTCCACTCCATTGTAACTTTCTCGGTCCCCCTTTGAGTAAATGGAAAATGGGTAAAAGTAATGGTAACTTTGACACTTTATTCATCATTCCAATCTAAAATAGAAAATGGAAAATCATGTTGGGACAACTGAAATAGGAATAGCGACGGAGGGGGGAGTATATATTCTTTGTTGTGGTATCCATTTACAAGATTTAGAAACTATGCAGACGGAGGGGGGAGTATATATTCTTTGTTGTGGTATCCATTTACAAGATTTAGAAACTATGCAAGAAATGACACGGTTTATGTTCGACATTCTAGCCAAGAGAAGCTGAAATTGAAGAATAAAGATGGAAAAATAAAGGTCTTAGGAGCTATTCTTTGCCTCGCTGGAGCAGTAACCATTATCGTATACAAAGGCAAAACAATTTACCATTCCAATTCTAGTGCCAATGATCAACTTGTTTCTTCTGAAGGGAAAGAGCATTGGGGACGTGGTACTTTATTTCTTATCCTTAGTTGTCTATGTTACAGCACATGGATGATTGCACAGGTAATCTATTATAGTTTGAGTTAGAAAAGTAATTGTAACTATGGAGTAGTACTTATTATTTTAAATGAAAATGACAATGTTCTTTGAGATGACCAAAAAGACAAAGTTGACTACAAAGTCAATAATACATTGACTCACTTTTGTTATTTAGATTAGATGCCACACAAAAAGTTCATGCTTTCATAAAAGGAAACATTTTAATAATTAAATGCCACATATACCCTTAATTAGTTTTTATTACTATTTGCTATACATGACATAAAGTAAAGATATCTCTAATTTACAGGAACATTGTAAAGTTTTACTTTAATATAAAAATGTACATTTTCATATTAAAATAATAGCTTATTTGCGGAGGAGTTTTACTTCTATCCTCTCTCCTATTATCTATAAAAATAGGAAGCTTTCCCTCCCATTTTGGAGATCTTCTTTTTCTTCTTCCACTTCTTCTTTTTCACCTTCTCTCTAGAAAGTTTAAGCCCTCCATTAATGGGAGCTCAATACTTGCACATCATAATTAGTGAGAAGAGTCTAATGAAAATGACAGCAATTTGGATATTAGCCTGAAATGTCTCGTGGTTTTCCACCTTTCAGATTTTCACGTTAAAATAGGCTGTCCATACATTTATTTATACAATTTATATATTTATTATTGTTTCGTGTTGGATTTATCTCAACACTGACACCTTCTATGGGAAACTTGTTCAAAAGGTTTCAATGTGTTCTTACTTCCAAAAAAATTGATACAAATGGACTGATTTTCAACTAGAAAACGAGAAAAAGGAGAATCTGAAGTCGGAATTGGGGGATCTGAACTCCGATCCGGCAGACCGGTAGCCGTACACCATCTGAAGCTTACTGTGAAGCTCCCAATTCACCGACGTTTGCGACATCAGCAGGAGCAACCCAGGCCCACTCTAGACCAACGCCTGAACAACAGCATTAGAGGCCGCTGGGAGCTGTGAACCGGCCTACTGGGGATCCGTTGAGGAAGACACTCAATGAACAACTTCCCATCCGAATGATTTGGTGCATCCTCGGCCCTTATGATTCTGTAGTACCAATGCCAGCCTCCTCGGACATTTCCAAAACCTTGAGACAATAACTGGGACAACTACGGGATACTAGGTTTGTATAACTTGGACGTACGTTCTTTATATATCCACAAGACCTGGAAATCAGACCACAGTTCACAACTGCAACGTCTCCCAGCTAACAGTTGATTAAATCCACCGGACAACCAGAGATGTGGATCATCAATCGCCGCTCGGCCTCCACCTACGTACCGATCACAATAGTGTTCAAGCAACAATGTATAAGAATCGGTTACCTCGGAGTGGTGATCCCTTTACAGACCGGGCCCAACCCCACACCTCATTGATGAGGACCGCTGCTTGGATTTCAGGACCAGCTCCATAGCGCCGATGTTCCTATATCATGACTGGACCATCGGCACGGCGGGGTGATCGCTTTAACGACCGACCCCTCAGCTCGACGCGGTGATAACTTTGAAGACCGGTCCCATCCTCACACCACATGGATGAGGATCGCTGCTTGGATCTCCGGACCGGCTCCATAGTGTTGGTTTTCCCATATCACGACCGGCCCCTTGGCTCAGCGTGGTGATCCCTTTGAAGACCGATCCCATCCTCACAGCTCATGGATAAGGACCGTTGCTCGGATCTTCGATCGGCCCCACAGCGCTGACGTCCCTATATGATGACCGGTCTCTCGGCACGTTGTGGTCATCATTCTGAATCATCTTTGTATGATCAAAGTGTCCTAAAAAAGGGTCGAGGTGCCCTAAAAAAGAGAAGGGGGTCGAGGGATCCAAGAAAATCCCAAGCCGATGCGTCTGGTCTCAGTAATAAGGAATACCTGGTATGCATAGGCGTAAGGCCACTAGGGCTTCTGAGTCCCTATACGGAGGGCTCCATAAAATGTGCAAGTCCATGTGGTGCCCCACCCAAAGGGTAGTGGGTCTGGTGGCCACATTCACTTCGCTTGGCATGCACGTTTGGATAAGCCAAACATTGTGATCAGGGAACTAGAACATGGTCATCTCATCTCGATCAACTGGTTAGAGCACGTCGTCCAATCAGATCGGATGGGGAGATCTTGACTGGTTCGGTTTGGAGGTGTTCTATCTTTCTCATCTCGGTCGACCTAACCCGACCTCGAGTTGTGGAATGGATTTTCGTCTCGATCAATGGGTAAGAGCGAGCCGTCCAATGAGACCGGACAGGGGGATCTTGACTAGTTTGGTTTGGAGGTGTTCAGTCGTTCTCATCTCGGTCGGCTTAACTCGACCTGGAGCTAGGGAATGGATTTTCATCTCGACCGTTTTATGCAGCACGAGCGACTCCTCAGGGCCAGCGTGTCTAGTTCTCGGTCGGGCTCTTCGATCCCTGTTCTGGGATGATGACCTCCACTTTATGCATCAAGAGCGGCTCTTTATTAGCACCGTCGTTTCTAGTTCTCGGTCGTGCTCTTTGATCCCTGTTCTGGGATGGCAACCGCCGTTTTATGCAGCATGAGCGTCTCCTCAGCACTGTCGCGTCTAGTTCTCCGCCGGGCGACCGCCATTTTATGCAGCTGAAGGCCTCTTCAGCGCCATCGTGCCCGGTGTAAGAAATACACATTTTTATCTAACCTATTCATGCATCCACACAGGACTACACGGAGATTCATATTTAAGAAAGATCGCAGAAAAACTTGTGCTAGAGTATAATTTCTCGAGCATATTGTCGTCCCTATCCCGGGATGGCAACCGCCATGTTATGCAGCACGAGCAGCTCATCAGCGCCGTTGTGTCGTTTTCTCGGCCGGGTTCGCCATCCCTGTTCTAGGGTGGCGACCACCGTTTTATGCACCATGAACAGCTCCTCAGCGTCGTCGTGTCTAGTCCTCGGTCGGCTCACCTGTCCCTATTCTGGGATGGTGACCACCATATTAAGCAGAACGATCGACCCCTCAGCACCACCGTGCCCAATGCAAGGGATATGCATCACATCCCACTTATTGTACATGCGCATAGGACTGCTCGAGGACACATATTCAAGGAAGAGCGCGAGCGAGAGTATAATTCCTTGGGCAAATTCACACGCTCAGAGTATATAATTTCTCTAGCAAATTCACACGCTTAGGACTCAAGAAACCGGGTGACTTGTGTTGGGATTTATTATCTCGACCTACTACTGTTCAGGAATCTAAGGCGTTACCCCAGTACGGATGCCGATCAGTTAGGCTCATTTTGGCCCATTCAGCTCATTCCGGCCCCTTGGGTCCACTTTGGCACATTAGGGAAACATTGTACCCCCTCTCCTATTTTCTATAAATGGGAAGCCTTCCCTCCCATTTTGGGGATCTTCTTCCTCCTCCACTTCTTCTCCACCTTCTCTCTAGAAAGCTTAAGACTCCATTAATGGGACCTCAATACTTGTACATTGTAAATGGTGAGAAGAGTCTAATGAAAATGAGACCGGCTTGCATTGGACATTAGGCCGAAAAGTCCTGTGATTTTCACCTTTTCAGATTTCCACGTTAAAATAGGTAGTTCCGACATTTATTTCTATAGTTTATACATTTAATTCTCTTTCGTGTTGGATTTATCTCAATAACTAGTTATATGATGCCGAGCACACGTAAGCTTAGGTAATTTTGTATGTCGGGCAGCACACTACTTAGGTTATTTAGATTATTGAAAAATAAAAGGTATAGAGAATATAATTAAAAAGAGACTAATTAGGGGCGGAACCTAAACAATTTTTTTTTGGGGGGGGGGACTTTTATCAAAATGTAACACTTACATCGTGTTGAAATATGAGAACTACATAATATGTGAAAAGAGGTACTAATTCTGTCCCAAAGAACTTTGTCACCTTTAGAACTTTGATCAAATATAAATTTTTTTATAGAAAATTAATTATAATATAAAAATTATATGAGAACATTCTTTTTTGTTTTTCAAAAGAGTATAAAATTTATATCTTTCATAGTGTTATACTAATCAATATCATAGTTCAAACTTTACAAGTTAAGATGAAAAATTAAAGTTTGTTTGAACGAAGATATTAAGTAAACTACAATGAAGATACTATAATCATTTATCGGCTATTACTTTCTTCAATTCGTTAGCGTTTAGAAAAAGTAAGACTTGTCACCCTGTATCACAAATTATCATAATTAAGTTACCAAATTATAAAATTTTAAAATTATAAACACATTGTCGTACTTTGTATAAGTTTTTTTTTTTGGATGAAAGAGGCTTCAATTGATAACACATCATTCAGAAAGTAGGTAATCCGACAAAAAGACTCCTGAAAACCGCCGTCCCTCGAACCAGACTCAGAGTTTATCACCTCAGTAATATAACTCGTTGATCCACTTGTGGGCACAAATGAGACAAAGACGGTAATCGCAGTCAGTTCATCACCCACATCTAAAATCAAATCCACAATCTTACAACCGAAACAGAAAAGAAAACAAACATAAACTGACAACATCAAACCATTGAAGTAAATAAAATCAACAAAGTAAAAGCCTTCACTCAGTCTTCCAGCAACCATAAAACTCCATCACCCTGTTGCTACCCTCTGCACTGCTTCCGGTGGCGAGCTTACCCCTCTAAGCCCGCCTCCTCCCCGTTTTTTTTGTCTCATCTAGTGCCATACCATCACCCCCCGATTTGCTTTTTCCACTGCCTCCGAGATGCGTCTGCGCTTCTGTTCTCCTGCTGTCTCCTCGGTAGTTCCCAAAATCACATCTTTGGTCGAGCTGCTGACTGAAGCCGCCGTCTCCTCCTTCCCTCCTTTCATCCTTCCGTTTGATTTGTTCTCCTCCTTGTTTTGCGGGGCCCGACTCGAGCTTGAGGACCCCTCCACCAGCCATTTACTCCCTCCTGTAGGGCTAGTCTTCACCCCGCTACCTGCGGGCTCTAAGAAATATGCCAAACCTTTTCTCCAACACTAAATCTTCTTCGTACGCTAGCGGGAAAATTTTTCAGAGTGGCCTATTACTCCACAGACGAAGCAAAAATTTTGCAATTTCTCATACTTAAAATCCACCCAATACCCAATACCTTCTTTTTTTAAGAGTAATGCCCTTTTTCAAAGGCTTTTCCACATTCATACAGACTCTAACTCGCAGATAGGACTCCCATTTTCTCCGAATTGATCATTATCGTAACTAATAAACTTTCCAATAAAATTGCCCACTCGTCGTGTGATGTAAGTTTTCTCGCACTTAAAAAGGTTGTAGAAAAGTGGTTGAAAGTACGAGTATCGTCTCCACAGGGACGGACAAAAGGAAATTAAAGATTAACTAAATTCAGCAATTAAAAAGAAAATAAAATAAAATGCAATTGTGTAAGATTGGTTGGTTTGGAAAATTAAACTAATGCGAATGAGTGATTAAATAAAAAGATTTATTTTTCTCTAATTAACGATGAAGGGAATAGGGATTGATTTCGGGGTAACCAGATTTCTGGCAGATCAGGCTTAATTACATGAATTTGAATTAATTGAACCTAGCTAATCATTACTAAGTTCTTACCGCTCTCGCGGCGTATAGTACAATAATTTAGGGGACCCGGTTGATCTCTCATGCGACAGGATCCTAAATTATTGCCAAGACGAGCGAGCTTACGGCCCCTTAATCGCTACTAATCTCTTAGCTAATGATTAAGTGTGTGTGAATGTGTCCTATAATAAACTAGATCTCTCTTAATTTATTCTACAAGCAATTGTAGTTCTAGCTGCGGTTCCAGATTATAAAAGATATCAGTTAAATTATTCAGACACAAATTAAACAACATTCATTCAATTAACCATCAAGAAACTAGCCATACATCATGATTAACCCCTTCATAAAATCCAAATCCCTAATTAAACTACTCACAATTCATAATTGAAGAATCAACATAATTGGGTGAATAGAATTAATTGTCATTAATTAAAAAGATGAACTTACAAACAATCACAGGGTTCTTGAAGAAAACAACGTAAAAACACAAGTAATTCGTCCCTAGGCCTCTCCGTAATATTCGTAACCCTTAAACAGAAGAAGGGAGACCTTATTTATAGAAAACAGATGAATTTGGGCTGAACTGAGAAAAAAACGCGGTCAGGCACGACGTTCCTAAGGGCCATGCACGACCGTGCCTTCTTGGCAGTAGCACCTCGCGCATTCCTTCTCCACGCACGATCGTGCCTCCCGCCAGGCACGACCGTGCGTGGCATGTTCTTCAACGTTTCTCTAGTCCGAATTTGACAAAACTTCCTTCATGAAAGTTGTAAATACTGAAGTCTTCTATCCACCACAACTTGCAGATTGGATATGAATCATCCAATCAAAAGATATGAATAACATGGTGGAAGGTGGCATTCTGAAATCACAACAGAGATCATCTGACTATATCGTTTGTTTTCACCTTGCTCCTCTAAGACTTTCGGAATGGTGTCTTCATATGATTTGTAGCCCTTGAAGTTAGATTTCATGTGGAATTTGAATCGTGTCCTTTGGATGTTCCTACAAAGAGATATATGCTTGAAATATTAACAGAAGGTCTTTCTGATCGCCGTTTTCAAGCTCTATTCGTCTTCTTTTGATCTCATAGCCAATCTTAGAGCTCTTTTAGCCTTCAATTCTTCATCGCGAACCTCCCGTTGACCTCTAAATCTCTCAATTCACTCTCGAATGCTTCTCAACTCGTCGCAATTTCTTCTCAATCGCCGATGCCGGACTCTAATTTCCTAATTTTGACTCCAAATAACACAAAACTCGAACCAACGCCTGGTAAACATAACTTGATCTAAAATTGAGACTGTAACACCTTAAAGCTAGGAAAACCATCAAAAGCCGATCCAAACACGCATCAAATGTGTGTCTAAATACGGGCTTATCATTGTGCAGTTCCTAAATATATTAAACTATATGAGACATTGTGAACTTGAACCCAAAAATCAGCCTCATTCAAACAGATCTTATGTGGAATATCATTTGGTTTAATTTCTTTCAGAATGAGCAGATTCCTCTCAAACTGCCATGGACCACCATCAAGCACACGTTTCATATCAACGGGATAATAAAAGGTAAAGATATACTCCCTTTGGATGTCCCAAAAAGATTTGTCATTTCCATTTAAAGTAAGGAATATATGGTTAAAGTTAATTCTCTCTCCTTTGCACAAATTTCAACCACACAGTTTTTACTTTATTAATCTACGTGAAAGTCAAAGTTGGCGAACCTTTTCGGGACGGAGGGAGTTCCTCTTATCGCAGACTTCTTTGATCTCTACACCATTTCCCTGTTTCACAGCGATGCCATCAGCTCTTTGAACACTGAGAATTTTATTTTCCTGTCCGTTATCAGCACTCCCACTACTGGATATCCCGGCCGAGTCTCATCCCCTGGACTTTCTTCGGTGTCGGCCTCATCGAGATCCAGTTCCACTGCCTCCTCATCCATGTTCATCTTCCGGTATAATCGACTATTTTTTCCATCCACAAACGTGGAGCCTCAGCGTCGGCCCGCTCTAGAACCAATGTATTGATAACCAGCCTCACCTTCTCCTCCGCCCTAACGCCCTGCTTCCGTAGCCTAGAGTAAACGAACGAGACCTGCACGACTTCCTCGTCTGAACAAAGTCCGACACTTCTTATTAGAAAAGCGTCCAAATCAACAAAATCCAAGGCCGATTTACCGGCACTGCTCCTCGTCGCAAGAACGATAGCAGACAATCAAAACCCTAGCGGTGGTCAAGCCCGAGAGAGATGGCCTGCGAAGTTAGTTAATTTTTTTAATCCCAATATGAATTGAATATAGTGGATTGCTTTCTAGTTAATTGTCCGTAACTCCGTACTTTGTATAAGTTAGAAGATTAAGCACATACATATTATAATATATATTGTACGGAGTATAAAATATCAATCTTTTTATTTAAATGAATTATTTAAGCAAGTAAAACAACTTAGATTAGTAACTAGTTAAAGATTATTAAACTTCCAAAACTTCAAAACCTGAAACTTAATTAACTAAAAGTCTAAAAGAAAACAACATATCAGAAGATAACTTACCGCAAACTAAAAACTAAGGACCTGTTTGGTAATGGCTGCAACGGGTGAAATGATTGAAATTGCTAAAGTGAAAGTATTTGATAATATTTGGACTGAAGTGGCTAATTGAATGTAGCTGATTGAATGTATAATTATCAAATATGGTATTTGTTTATTTGTATTCTTACTATATATATGTAGCTTTGCTAGTAAAATCTTTTTGACTAATATGAGTAAACTAGTTTTAAAGACATTAGTGCCAATTCGAATTCTACAAAAATAAAAGAAATATACATGCAGTAAACATATTACATTGGCACAAACCGTACGTTTATAATTTATATAAAACAATTATCAACTATACATTGATCTCGTTCTATTTAAGATCAATTAGGATCGTTTATGTATGAAGAAAGAGTTTGTGGATTTATCACACTTTAATAAGTTTGTCTACCGTCATTGAAATTTGAAATTAAAGTTCTTTTCGTCTACCGAGTGAATGATTTGTTTTTTGAGTTCTGACATGTTAATTAATCAAATCAAGACACCCTATTTTCTCATTTTCTCTAATCATTCGTGATGGAATAAACACATGTTAATAACATAGTAGTTTGAAATTGATTATTTAGTTACTTAATTCAGTTTATTATTTACCTCTAAGGGACATCTATTTTCTAATTTAATCACACTTGGCAATATCTCAATGTATACAAACATTCTAGTCCAGAAAAACAACTCCATATATATACCTATCATTGATGTTGCAAGTGTAATCAACTTTGTTTATAATATTTCTGTTGCAAAGGCCTGGTTGCTAAAGGAGGAGAGGTTCCCATACAAATATTCTGCAACCACAATATCATGCATAATGGCAACACTTCAATGTATGCTAATAGGCTTGTACATTGATAGAAGAACGGCCTCGTGGAAATTGGGATTGAATTTGCAACTTATTACTATTTTTTATTCTGTAAGTGAATATTTTCTTATTCTTTTGCAGCTTGGGAAATTTACCATTATAGGAGTAAAAATAATTTGAAACCACAGACTAGAAATACTATGCATTTCCCTGCCAAAATAGAATTTTTTTCTTTTAAGTATAAATTTAAAAATAACAACTGCCATTCTAAAATCATATTGTCATACTTTTAAGCATGCGACTCTATAATAACTGCTTTGCTTGACATTATATGACCATATTTATGTGAGAACTAATTGCATTTTTCAAGGATATGTGTAATTACTCGTATTTAAAAGAAAAACTAAGCATTCTTATTTATTAGGATATTATATCACACTTTTTTCTATTTACGGTAATTTCCTACGGGGCTTTTGTCTATCATTATATTTGAGGGATGCTAAAGATCAATTTGTATGAATCCCCTTTTCAGGGTGTATTGGCTACAGCAGCAACATTTTGCTTAATTATATGGGCAGCGACTAGAAAGGGACCAACTTACCCGCTCATGTTCAATCCATTGTCCTTAATAGTGGTAGCCATCATAGAAGCTTTTTTCTTCGGTGCACCTATCTACCTCGGAAGGTTAAATTATCAAATGCCAATTTTAGTTTCAATTACTTTAATTTATATCTTTGTTGAATAATTTCCTCTATATCAACTATACATATATACGAGTATATAATTACCTTCCGGGTTAAAAAAAGAACTATATATTAGGAAATGATGACATATTTATGAATAAAATAAAAATGATGGACACAAATGTGACCTTTTACATAATCTGACTATAATATTAATTTCTAGCGATCTGATTATGTTCTATTTTACATTGTAGTGATCATGAAATTGTGCACATAATAATTTAGATTTTTTTCATAAACTTTATTCGAGTAATGAGAAAATCACACCTATAATACAATACAATACAATACAATACAATACAATACAATACAATACAATACAATACAATACAATACAATACAATACAATACAATACAATACAATACAATACAATACAATACAATACAATACAATACAATACAATACAATACAATACAATACAATACAATACAATACAATACAATACAATACAATAAGATGTAGTGGTTTAAGTTCTATTAAACAAACTTATAGGATGAAAATTTGAGTCATAGTCTGATCCGTCCGGAAAGAGATCCAATAACATACGGAGTACCTATTTCATAGTAATTAAGTAGAGGACGTTGGCCGTGATAGGTATATGGGGTATAGGATTAACAACTAACAATGCTTTTACTTGGACTGCTTTTGGTCCCAGACCAGACCAGACCAGACCTTGAACAATTATAAAATACACAGAGACTAAACATATACCAGACCAGACCAAACCAGTTCAGATCCTAGCAGAGCAGAAAATTCCAGTCCAAGTAGAAAACATCCTAATTGTGGCAGAAATTTAACAAACGAGTAATAAGATATATATTGAGTTACTTTAGTTTGTTTTTAGGCTTATTTTTATGTGAATACACTCCAAGTTTCATAAATAATAGCTATGTTTTAACCGGTGGGTGTAGCTCAACTGGTAGTGAGGGAGTGCCACAAGGGTTCGGTCCCGGGTTCGACTCCCGACAACTGCGATGAGAGGTTACTCAATAGAGGGCCTCTGCAAGTATCGGGGATGGAGACTCACTCTCTATCTGTCAGATTGTGATTATAGTCCAATTTACATCCTCCCATCGTGTCGTCCGGTCGGTGTTGGGGGGCCCTCAAGGATGGGGTGTCATCCTTTCTTTTTAATAATAGCTATTTTTTTAATCGAGAAACTAACAATTCCTAATATATGATAAAAATAATGATTGTAGATATAAATGTAACTTAGTAACTCTTAGTCACTATCACTAGTTCACATTTTACATCAAATTAAATATAAAAATGTTTTCATAGTCACTTTAATCACATTTTTATCCACAAGTCTTATTTAAGTAATATTTCATAAAAAATCTCTTTTATTTTGATATATGCATGATTTATTATAAGTCAAAATATATTTTTTGTTCTTACAAATATGGTACTCTTTTTTCCTACATTTTTCATTCATGCCATAACTCTGCATCTACTTACTCTTTTGTTCTCTCTCTCTAGAACTTGGACATTTATAGTTGAGTAATAAACTAAGTGAAACATATTACTCATGTTTTCAAATTTGAGTATAGGTTTTAATGGCACACTAGAAATAAAACTAAAGTGCTCCGTATTTCGTTACCAAATACACGGTGCTAGGGCCGGCGAGACACTAATAAGAAAAATAACACAAGCAGTTAAAAAGGGTGCCAAAAAATACCAAATCTGCTTGGACTATTTCATACACAACCTCATGAAAATCTTCGTCCCATTTCCTTATCAGGTGGGAATTCCAACATTTCAATTGAGAAATGATTTGTGTGGTTGATATTATATCTCTAATTTCTTTTATATCAGCTACAAACATACAATTCATTTACGTTTTCTTAGTAAATCATGTCAAATAAAAATGGGTAGAAACTAGAAAGTTTAAGACAGAGCATTTATTCCGATTTGATCGAGAAGTAATTTGCCATCTTATATATTGATTTACTATCTTATACTCCGTACATTGACGGCGTGAAAGTCATATTATAATCTTTTTTTCTATGATTATTACCATTTAAATATTATTATGTAATTAATTTTAAAATAATCTCAAAATTCGTTTTTTATCACGGAAGGCAAACAATCAAAATCAGTGAGGCAATTGCCGAGGGACAATTGCCGTTATTGTATACGGATATGAGAGAATTACAAAAAGAGAGGGGATCAAACCAAAACCTCCCAAAGCAAAAAATCCAAACAGATAAAAAACTATAATCTAAGAGCTGGGATACCAAATAGGTCCATATAATATGCCCGCCTAGCCCGATAGGGGAGGGAGCCGGGCTTGTTCGTGTAGCATCTTGACTCAAAAGCTTAATGGCCTGAACACAATCCGATTCCACCTGAATCCCAACAAAGCCTTCACCAGCCACCCATCGTATTGCATACATCAACACCCCAAGCTCAACATCTTCCGAGGAAACAGCCTCCACCTGAAAGCTTATGGCTGACACCATCTCCCCGCTAGGTCGTTTGATAATCGCTCCTCCTCTTGCAGTCTCAAAATTCGTTTATGTCTCTCAATCATCATCTTCAAATAATCTGCTTTTTCTTTGTCCTGCATTAATCTCTATTACATATACTTTTCAAATAATCTTAAAATAATCTGCATTCATATTTTGATCCCAGATTATTGTAGCAAATAATCTCATTAAATAATCTGTGTCATGTCACCAATTTAATCCTCTAAAAAAACTGTCATGTCACCAATTTAATCTTAGAATATTCATACCAATGAGGATGCCCTAATGCGTCTTTTCTAATCAAATCGGGAGATAAATATGCCAAAGCGATTCTAAACGGATGTGATGAGTACATTAGTACACTAACATGTTCCAAAGAAGTTAAAAAGTCAAATCACGGACTTAATTGTTTTGATATGATTTTATAGTAAAATGTTAGTGTTTCATCATAAAAGAAAAACATTTTAAGATGTAATCCTAACTCTTAATAGTATTACATGTTGATAAACATATGTCATTGCAGCTTGATTGGGATGGTGCTAATCATAACCGGATTGGTTTCTTTCCTATTGGGGAAGAAAATGGAGGAAATTCAACGAAGTTCAAATCCAGAGTGATGAATTTAAAGCAGCTCAATTTAACAAATCCGCGTTGAAACTGCGGCTTTAACTGTACCAACTTTTTTCTCTACTGACCATATATTCCATTTATATACTGAAAATGCAGCCCATCAATATCGAGAAGGGATATAAGTTAAGCACAAAGGAATGTTTTTTTACTGTGACAGAGAAAATATTGGTTTCTTTCCTATGGGATTCATTATATTGAACAACCTTTGATCATGTACGTAGCTCAATCCCATTCCCTTACGTCTTTAAGCCTATTTTGAGATCGATCAGCAATTGTTACATACAGAGATAATAAAATACAAGAAATGTTACGTTATAGTTGATACGTTAAAATTACTAGCATTGGGTTTGGAACTATTTTCATTTCGCCTTTACTGCATTGTAATAATTTTATATATAATGTCTTTATCTAGTTTTTATGTTTTAAATAAGGTCTATTATTCACTCCATTCTGAACGGAACTAATAAAATACAAGAATGTTCACTACTACTTTCTATGTGTTTACTTCGTGTGGTTCTCGCATTAGTTGGAAATCTCAATCACAACCCATTGTTGCATTATCTATCATGTAATCGGAGTATGTTGCAGCCATAGAAGCGTTACGTTTAAGGAAGCTATTTGGCTAAAACGTCTTGTCTCCGAGATTGAGTTTCTCAAACATGGAGTTATTGTTTTCTCGACTATCCAACTTTGCGAAACCCCGTATTTCATGATAGGACCAAACATATTGATGTTAGGTTCCATGATATTCGTGATATTGTGGATGCAGGTGCAATCAAGCTGTGCAAGATACCATCCGAGTTTAATACCGCGAATATGGGTACCAAGTGTCTTTTTGTCGAGAAACATTTGTCCTGTAAACGCGTTTTAAACTTTGATTGTGGATAATTGTGGTTTGTTTAGTAAATTGTTTGCCCATTAAGTTTTATCTTTTGATTTTCTGGGTGAACAAGCGATGTTGAGTCTCCTAACAACCTTGTATGGTTATTCTACACCACTTAGGACCAATAAGGTGGAGAATGTTGGAGGTATATTGGTCCTATCAAGGCATTTCTTCCATTTTATTTTAGACTTTCACCCTATATTTACTCCACTTTGGTACCCTTGTTTAAATCCCTCCTATCCAATGATATGCATGTTGACTTACATAGTTACATGGAGTGAGCCCCCATTTGCTTGTTGTCCGCTGTAGTCTATTCTTGTCTTTGCCTTACCCGTAAATGTCTTTGCCTCACCCGTGAGTGCCTAATAGGCATGCAGTCTATGATATCATTGAGCCCTCTTCTTCTTTATGTGACAAGCCTCGTAAGAATACAACGAGATATGAGAGTTGGAGTGGATAGATGAGAGAAGTGGATATAGTGAGAGGTGGAGTGGTCTAGTCTATGTGGTGTGTGAGAGTTGAGCCTAGAGGTTGAAGACCTGAGTCGGAGACAGAAATGTTAAGACCCGGGGTTCCATCCTAAAAGGTCAATCTGATAGGAGGAGTAGCTCAAAGCCTTATATAGTGTTTAATTGTTTTATAGCTTTCCGGTGTGGGACAAATGCTTCAACAAGAAATAATCCAACATCCTTATAATAGACTGAAGACAACCGCAAATTATACCGTGGTACCAGTATACCGTACCATGGTATACCAGTATAATCCAACATCCGTATAGCATGGTATACCGGTACCAATATACTACAGTACCGTTTCTTTATTTTGGGAGCACTATGAACCTTTTCTCCCTTGTCAATCAACACCTCCATGTTTCTTTCTCTTTATTCTACTTTTTTACTTTTTTCGATTCTTTTCTTCTCTCCATCAAATTACTACTCCCTTCATCGCGAATTGAATTGCAAAAGTTGACCGGTCATGGAATTAAGAAATGATAGAAGTTGATATTAGTTTCACCATTTTACCATTTTCCTCCTAAGCTATTCCATAAAAAGCAAAAGTAAAGGTCGTTGAAAATAAAACATCGTGAAGTATCATTAGCTGCGGACCTGAACCTCGAGGTTCTTAGGCACAAGCCGCAAAACTATTCCTGAAAATATATTGTGCGAATGGAGTCTTCTTTTGTCCTTCGTTTTCACAGTACAACATAAACTACAAATGAAGTCTGCAAATGGGGTTCTTCACCATACTGTGTGACCTCACTGTTTTGTTCTTCCTCGTTTATAAATGGGTTTTGTAGAAGTGTTTAGTTTGTTGGTTTGTCCTACTTTGTCTTCGCCGGAAAAATCTTTTACCTTTAGTTTCTCCTTTGTCTTCGAACTGGAAAAAATTCTCAATTGAACACTACTCCATTTGAGAGAGCTATTTGTAGTTGGACTTGTTTTTAGGTGAAGAAATACGTGCAAAATGATTTCAGTTTCTTGTGTTGTTGCAAATCACCTGCCAGCTATATATGTGGATAAATTTGTTGTGTGTTAACTGAGATTTAATGGACCTGAACGTTGGACATAAATGACCAGAACGTTGGGCACACTACTAGAGAATGAGCTTTTCACGTCGGTTATTTTTACCTTTTCACGTCGGTTTTGTATATGACGTGTAAGTGAGAGACGTTATAGGTATGAACTTTTTACGTCGGTTTTAAAACCGACGTGAAAAGTGTATTTTCGAAGAAAAAATAACCCTGCCGCGTCGGTTATTACTCAGAACCTACGTGAAAACTGCATTTTTCGAGGGCAAAAAAAATCTTTAACGTCGGTTCTCACAGAAAACTGACGTCAAAAGTAATTTTGATAGATATGTATTACGTCTGTTTCTTTCAATAACCGTCGTAATTTTTTTTTCTTTTTTTTACCCCGGAAGGCAAACCACCAAAATCAGTGGGGCAGATGTCGGGGGGTCAGCTGCCAGAGTATTATTAAAAACAATGAGAGCATACAAAAAGGAGAGGGGACCAAACCGAACCTCTCCCAAAGGAGCTAAGTATAAAAAACTCGGCAAATAACATAAGGTACATCAAGTGCATCCAGCATAATGGAACCACCTAGCTCTTTGGGTATAGCATTTCCAAACCGTCACGAAAAAGGCTGATGAAGGCCCAACTTGGCTACCTCCCTAGCCGCCCTATTCATTTGGGCCGGGATAATTTGTATCCCCAAATTCCTCAATCCCTTGTTGAAAATATATGAGTCCATCAAGTAACAAGTAATATGTTACTATTTTTAACAATATGTAATATGTTAACTATTTTTTTAATCCCTACATACTTGCAATATGTAACAAGTAACTATTTTTTTTCTTTAAAGAGAAATGTAGAGAAATGTAACACTTAACTAATTTAATAGATAAATGAGAAGTCTAACGATTAACTACTTTTATAAAATGTATGAATGTGTATAAGTCTATATAGTGTATATAACTTATAAATGTATTACTACCTCCGTCCCGAATTGATTTGCAAATTTGACTTTTCTTGGTCAAACAATTTCATTTTATTCTCTTAATTAGGATGTTTATTTTTAATTATATTTTAATTTGAAGTTTGCAACTTTGAAGAGATTTTAATGTAGTTTCTGAATATGTAAATTTTAATTATTAAAAATTGAATTAATTATCACTAAAGAGCATTGACTTTTAATATTGGTTGACCAAAAAATGTTGACTTTGCAAAACAAATTGGGACGGAGGGAGTATAAGTAATATATAATATAATGTTTATAGTATATAATATATAAGTATATTACTATAAGGAGGAATGATCCTGTCCAATCGGAGGGACAGGATCTTCCGTCCGGCCGCCGCCGTTTGAGGCGGTTCCCGGTGGAGTTTTTTGATGAAATTTTTATGAAATGTTCCTCATCAAGTCTAGTTTATCCACAAAACATTTCAGCTAAAAATTCGATAGGGAAGACAGTCAAATAATTTTTTGAAGATAACTGCTCCAACTTAAACATATAAAACGCATTTATGTTTCAAAAAATTATTTGACTGCCTTCCCGATCGAATTTTTAGCTGATTTTTTTTTTTGGTAAACTAGACTTGATGAGGAACATTCCATAAAAATTTCATAAAAAAAATCCACCGGAAACCGCCCTAAACGGCGGCGGCTGGACGGAGGATCCTGTCCCTCCGGCTGGACAGGATCTTTTCCGTTACTATAAGATGAGTAATACACTTACACTTAATACTTTAATATATATATATAATTATATATTAACTAAATGTAATATGTAAATATAAGTAAATAACAATAGTATGGATAAAAACTAAATATCAAATAAATATGAATGTGTATAAGTATATATAGTATATATAATGTGTAAATATATTATAAGTAATATATAATATAATGTTTATAGTATATAATATATAAGTATAAGTATATTACTATAAGATGAGTAATACACTTATACTCAATACTTTAATATATATATATATATATAAGTATATATTAACTAAATGTAATATGTAAATATAAGTAAATAACAATAGTATGGATAATAACTAAATATAAAGTAAATATGAATGTGTATAACTATATATAGTATATATAATGTGTAAAGAATTATAATATGAATGTGTGTAAGTATATATTTATAAGTAGATAATTAATATATAAGTAGATATAATAATTATATAAATTATATATATGTAGAAAGAATTTGAAGATGAAGAATGAAGATGATTGAATATAAGAGATTGAGAGAATAGAGAATTAGAGAGCAGGAAGAGTTGTAGAAGAAGAGGTGTAAGAAATGTATAGAAAATAGGAGTATAAATAGGTTTTTTTTGTATACCCCACCCCCACCCCCCCACCCCACCCCGACCCCACCCCCTAACCCCCCCCCCCCCTCCTATGCTCCCAACAACTATAGAGCCGTTTGGGAACACTCCCAACGGCTATTATAGCCTTTAACAATTTTTTTTTAAAATGACCGTTGAGGCCCGGACCGGGCCCGGACCCGCCGCTTTCTCACCGGGCCGTTGAGGACCGGTTCACTAAATAGCAGGCCTGGGCCCGGACCGCTTTCTCACCGGGCCGGGTGGCCCGAACCGGGCACTAACCGGTTCACCGGGCCGGTCCGGGCCCGCACAATAACGGGCCGGTCCGGTTCTAGGCCGGTTGGCCCGAGTCCATCCCTAATTTCAGACCATCGCACCCGACACACCGCCTGGAGACAAAGCTCCTCACGCACCAAAGACCCACTCAACGGAAATCGATCCGCTGCTACCATCACGTAATAACCGTCGTAATAAGTCCATATTTTTTTTAAAAAAATAATACATACGACGTTGGTTAATAGATTACCAACGTCATATGTATTAATTAATATACATACAGGCTTTTGAAGATTGCACAGTACAACAACTTAAAGTATAAGTTTCATCCACTCGAAATTTTAAATAACACGGAATGCAGCAACTTAAAAGAGTACCTATGCACATCTAACTACAAGAGATGTATAATAAAACACAACCCAATTTTAAAGATGTTGAAACATGTCTATATGTACATCCAGCTAACAAGTTAGCAAATTAAGCCAAATTAACACATTAAGAAAGCTAAAGTAAAAGAATCTAAGCAAGACATAGAGCCATATTGAGCCAGGCCGTGGATAACTCAAATCCTGTTTCAGCTATAGAACGTAAGTAGCCTTTTGCTACAAGCTTAACCTTCATGAATCCAAAGATCCTTTGATATGAAAGCAATCATCTGTTTAACGCTCTCTGGACGGAGACCCAACTGAAATTCAGAGAGGTGTGTTGACATAAAGACACACTTCCAAGTATTACAGGGTATCATTTTTAGGTGAATAAAAGTGTATTTTTTATCTCATTCTGGCTATCAGGTGTAACCACCTAAGTAGCACACCGAGATGCACCACAACAGGTATTAGCTTCAAACGCAATGGAGTAGTTACCTGAAAAGTTGGGCATTGATTAAAACTAGGCTACCAGAATAGTTAAAAAGCAATATATGGATCAAACTAAGAGAATGCTTCATACTAGACTAGTAGGATCTACATGATTTGACAGGAAATTAACATGTATAAGCATCCCGACACTAGGGAATTGAAATAAAGAAGTTATTTATGGGTTCAACCTGTGTAAATATCAGAACATTCAGTTCGATAGAAAACACATGGGAGTGGGTGATACTTTCAAATCTTTAAGCATTAATACAAGATATTTATTGAATGAACTAGAGACTATTGTTAAAGAGACTTATTTTTTTTATATATCGTAAAGGAAATCATAGAGACTTATACATGAACTTATATGGATTAAGAAGATAACGGGCCCCTTTCAAGTACTTATTCAATCCAACATCCCCTTTAGGCGACCACCCACAGTCCTAATAAAATAGAAAATCATATTTACTTGAAGCATTTAAAGGAAAGAACTCAAGCTAAAGCATATTAAACTACATTCTGAATTTAAGTTTATCCTCCTTTAAATATGACCAAGTATTATGAATTAAGTTTATCCTCTAATATAGAGAAGAAAAATGACCACACAAAAATTCACCTGTCAACTTATCAAGTACTCATGTGTCTCTCTGGAGCACTCATGGGCTTTATTTTCACGCTAAGAAGATGTCTCACATCTCACTAGCAATCAATATCAAAGAACATAAGTTAGAATTCAGAATACATTAGTCAAAAGATATAAAAATTGATGTCTTTTAATTGATGAATTACACATTGTACTTCAGAAACTCTCAAGATGATTTATTTTCTATATCGTTCATCTATGCATGTCACCCCAAACAGATACAGAACTCTCACGGAATTAATTAGCCATTTGTCCAATCATCAGAGAAACATACTTCTATATGTACAATAGCATCATTTGTTATTATGCCCTGAAAGTTGATAGTTGCTAACTGTTCCCGTTTCAATTCCACCAGTATGTCAAGTGACCATAGAGGCTTAGCAATGTATCCCAATACGTTTGATTTTGAGCTATGAATAGTTTCATATTTTTATTAAAATAAAAGGCACTAAACAAATAATGGTCCCATTGTAGCCTTTTAATCTCTACTTAGTATCATTTGCTGATGTTGCCAAAATATGGAAACAATTCCTAAAATATTGCACAAATTTATATAAAAAAATAATAAAGAGAAATAGGCCAATCTAAGCAACTAAAATAGATTTTTTTGAGATATTATCCAAAATAGGACTAAAAAAGTTTGAAAATTCCAAAATAGGACTTCCATATTTTTATTCTCAAAATAGGACTAATTATTGTCATGTTTTGGCAGTACAGACTTCAAACATGTCAGTATTTTCCAAATTTGGCAATAATTAGTCTTATTTTGGGAATAAAAACATGACAGTCCTATTTTGGAATTTTCAAACTTTTTTAGTCTTATTTTGGGAACTTTCCCATTTTTTTTTAACATCTTACCGCATGCTCGTAAACTATAAGAGTGAATTTATAGATACATTTTGAAACCCTGAGTAAACATGTTCTAATCTTTCTGCCAGCTTTCTCAATTCACTCCTTAATCTCTTCAAATTCTAATATGTTTCCCATAAATGTGTGTTATATTTTGGGAAGGGGACATTGACGTTTTGCAAACTAATCTAACCTTCACAACATATTGAGTAATCATCACCGAGAGAACTTAAAAACGGGGCCACATTTGGATCAGCTTCTTTCTGTAACATAAACCTTAAGTGGATCAGTAAAATCTTGTCAATATGCAGTATTATATAGCAATACCTATTGATCCACCCAATACTGACCTTTTCAAAACTTGGAAGACCAGAAATGTGGAGAAAATATTTTACTAGTGGAGAGTACAACAAAATCACTGTCAGCCATGATTTAACACATCATGAAATAGAATACACAAAAGAAATAAACTCACCAAAAACTCAAATTCATGCAAAAATAGTAGTGTTGTGCATACTCTATCTTCAGCTATCTGACCTCAGCTTATTAATAAACAAGACTACATGGACCCTATAACACGTAACTCTAATGTTTTGATTCATCTATATGTAGATTGAGCAATATACGGAGAATCTGCCATTTCAAATTAGAGTCCTAACAGCATAAACAGTCTCTTTCCAAAAAGACAGTACAGTAAAAGCATAAAGCATTTAAGCGACAACTAACACTATATAAAAAGTGAAACCGAAATATTTTTACCAAATGAATCAAGCTTGAGAGTTGGAAAAAACCATCAAAAAGCTATATCATTCCCTTTGACCACAAATTGCTAGAAAATACATTCTTAAACCTCTCATTATGGATGAATTAATCAACCGCCAATTATTTAGGGGCACTGAAATTTAAACACACTTTAGGGCAGGACCTGCAATATAAACAATGCTCTCTCATTTTGTCCTACAAATATACCTAAAAAGAAGTAAGTAAACACACACATAAAGCTTGGAATCCTATATCCAAAATGAGATTTACTTTGATTCCAAACCAAATTTGTTTAGATTAATATGTAAAAATTTGCACATAATCTTCCTATGAATTGGATTTTATAACCATAAAAATTAGCAAGTATTCTTCCTGTGGGAGGGCTCTAATTGCATTTTTAGTCATCCCTATGTCATTTGATATTACTTATATAAGAAACTTGAGCAAATGATATTATTAGCCAATCAAGCATGAATTCAAAAAGCATCCAAATTCAAGATCGAGGTTATTCAGATGAGGTAAAACATGTGGACACAGACCTTTACCCGGCTATACTCTTGAACACTGACTGAAAAGTAGCAGCGTGAACTGAAATATATACCGCCTGCTTCTACAAATCAAAATATCATGAACTGAACTAAACTAAACCAAACTTACTTTCATTACAAATCAAAATCTAACATTTGGGTGGTATTTTGATATGCCCTCAAATTAACATAAAACCCTAAATCTGGAAAAAGGTATTTCAAATACACAGTAAAAAGTATTGAAAAAGTTCAATTATGCAAAAATAAGAATGGAAAACGTACCTGAGATGAAGAAATCATCGAATTGGTGCAGCAGAAGATGGCTTCCCGTGAATACCGCACCCTACCTCCTCAATCGTCCAAGTACAAGGATTCTTGTGAATATCGCAAACGCTGACCTCAATCGTCCACTCTGAGCATAAGAAGCTAATTAGTTATAAGAGGAAGAGATCAGATCGACAAATTGAGCATAGAAAAATACCTTGTAGACTTGCCCATTTCGGCGGAGGAGGTGTTCGCAAAGAAAGAGAAGAAAATGAAGCGGACAGCGGAGGAGGTTTTCGCAAAGGAAGAGAAGAAGCCTATGAAGAGCACCTATACTTACTTTACTAGGGTAGCGTATAGGTTTATCCCATTCGTTCCCTTATCAGATGTTACATGATACTCGTACCGTATGTTCCCGGACCGTATCTGCAATTTTTTAAAAGTTTCCATTTTTTTTTGTATTTTTTTGAAAGTTTCCGATACTCGTATCTTGACGGATACCCGTATCAACTTTTAAAAAAAAAACCCAAAATTTACTTAATAAAATTCTTAAAAAAATGAAAATCTAAAACTACATTTTACTTGGTAATCAAATAATGGGCCTATATGGCTATATCTGAATTATAAGTCATTAACTCATACTCCGAATTGGGTACTTGCACTTTTAATTTCAAGATTGTAGTTGTTTGACTTATTTCTCATTTTAAATTAATGACTTATTGACTACATTTATATTTCGAGATGCACTAATGTATATGAGAAATATTATAAATTTATTACTAAGTATCTTGAAAAAGGAAAATGCTTCAATGCAATGAATGAGTAGACATCATAGGATATTATATGTATATATATATATATATATTCAAAACAAATCTATTTTTAATATTTATAAATAGACCCCTATAGTTTTTAATATTTGTAAATACACCCCCATAACTTTTAATATTTTTAAATATGGCCCCGTATCCTACTTTTTTTGGTTTTGACGTATCCTCATACCCGTTTCCGCGTTTCCGCGTACCGGTATCGATGCTACATAGGAAGAAGCAGATGAGCAGAACATAAAGAAAGTTAGAAAACAGAAGCGCCCCAAAATTAAAATTGCTTTCCAGGCCGGGCTTAAAAAAATCGACGTGTAAGAAACACGGACCAATCTATTAAGGCGGTTATTGGATAAACAGCCGTTAAAAGAATGTGTACTTTTTTGGAAAACAACAGACAACGTCAGTTTTTAGAATAACTGACGTAGAATGTTTCTTAGATTGCTTATGACGACCGTTGTTTAAGAACGGACGTTAAATGTGTGACGTGGTATGCCATTCTTGTGGTAGTGGCATTAATATGTCAAAAAACTGTCCAATTAATGACGCATTAAAGGAAAAGAACGTTGGACATTAACTGATGTAACGTTTTGGAAGACTTCTGGTCCGATCCATGTAGTTCTGATGCGGAGCAGAGGCGTTCTACCCGAGCAGTTCTGGTGCGGAGCAGAAGCGGTTCTGTCTGAGCAGTTCTGGTGCGGAGCAGAAGCGATTCTGTCCGTCCGAGAAGTTCTAATTCTGGAAAAAATTAAAACGTTACAGGAAGAAACAAATTATAAAAATGAAATTGTATCTTTGAAATTAATCTGGCAAGGGTAAAAAAAATCAGAAGTATGTAATACTCGGTATAAAAGAAAGGGCAAACTCGTCACTTATGTTTATGTTTTATACTAAAAGTAGAAAGTGAAAAATCATTTCGGGATAGGACAACCAAAATAGGAAATTTTGCAAAATAAATTGGGAAAGAGGACGTAAAAAATAATTTTGATTTTACTTATCTTTATCTTTAACTAATTAAATTAAAATTGAATTAACTGTTTTTATTTACCAATTTATTATGAAGTACAAAATTTTATTAATCCACATAAAATAAGTATATTGTATTTCTTAATCATATACCTTCATTACAAAATTAACTTACCATTTCGGATTAAAGGAGAAGAACGTTGGACATTAACTGATGTAACGTTTCGGAAGACTTCTGGTCCGATCCATGTAGTTCTGATGCGGAGCAGAGGCGTTCTACCCGAGCAGTTCTGGTGCGGAGCAGAAGCGGTTCTGGTGCGGAGCAGAAGCGATTCTGTCCGTCCGAGAAGTTCTGATTCTGGAAAAAAGTAAAACGTTACAGGAAAAAACAAATTATAAAAATGAAATTGTATCTTTGAAATTAATCTGGCAAGGGTAAAAAAAATCAGAAGTATGTAATACTCGGTATAAAAGAAAGGACAAACTCGTCACTTATGTTTATGTTTTATACTAAAAGTAGAAAGTGAAAAATCATTTCGGGATAGGACAACCAAAATAGGAAATTTTGCAAAATAAATTGGGAAAGAGGAAGTAAAAAATAATTTTGATTTTACTTATCTTTATCTTTAACTAATTAAATTAAAATTGAATTAACTGTTTTTATTTACCAATTTATTATGGAGTACAAAATTTTATTAATCCACATAAAATAAGTATATTGTATTTCTTAATCATATACTACCTTCATTACAAAATTAACTTACCATTTCGGATTACCATGCTTGACTGACAATAAAACAACATGATTACTGCTCACACTCAAAGTACTTTTAGTAAATAAAATTTACATATCTAGAAATTACATTAAAACCGCTACAAAGCGTCATAAAAAATGCAAATTTAATAAAAATTTGATATGTAAAGCAAAATATTAAAAGTAATTTAAGTTGACCATGCGAATATTCAATGAGAAGTTAATTTTGTGAAGGAGGGTGTACGTGCTATTTTTTTCTTCTAACTGTGAAATTATTACTAAATTTATTTTTTGTGTAATATTTTTTATACATTTAGAACGCAAAAATTGTTCAGTGTGAAAATCATCAAGTACTTTGCGGTTCACTCTAGATCTTGGAACAAAATGGTGAGTAGGTAAGCTGGCAAAGTTTATGTCCAAGTCGCTTATTGGATATCATTGGTGAGTACAATTAAAAACGGGATAAGGGTCAGTTTGGTCCTCGAAGTTGCAAAAAAGGGGTCAAATAAGTCCTTATATAGAAAATTCTGTCCGGATGTGTCATTTGAGGTGGCTCCGGGTGGATTTTTTTGATGAAATTTTTTGAGCATCTTATTCATTAAGTCTAGTTTACTCATACCAAATTTCAAATAAAAATTCAATCGGGAAGACATTCAAATGAATTCTTGAAGATAATTGTGTCGTTAAAAGCGCAGTTATCTTCAAGAATTCATTTGAATGTCTCCCCGATTGAATTGTTAACTGAAATTTGGTATGAGTAAACTAGACTTAATGAATAAGATGCTCAAAAAATTTCATCAAAAAATTCTATCGGGAGCCACCTCAAATGGCACGTCCGGACAGAATCTTTTATATAAGGACTTATTTGACCCTTTTTTTGCAACTTCGAGGACCAAACTGACCCTTTACTCAATTAAAAACATAACCTCATTGAAAACATGAAAAATTTCTCAACTCCCGATTTCACTTTAAAATTTCTTAATGATCAAGAGTGACTTCATGAGGACACAGAATTGGCAGGGTGAATCATCTAGCAAGATTGAATGTTTTCATATGGACTAATTTCTATTTACCTATTAAGACCAGACTTGATCAGATCTAGATTAATTAGACAGCATATTAATAGACTTAAACATTCAAATATGATGAAACTTGGATAATACAATATACACGTAACACCTGATTTTTCCTAACCATGCACAGTCAAATAATTATGTAAAATTAGCTCAAATTAGCTCAAATTAAACAAAACTTAAAATTTCAATTCAAATAATAAAATTGACAAAAAATACAAAATACAAAGTAAAGCAAAAAACGATATTTCAAATCACAAATCACGCATTTTATCAGGGGTTGTATTGCATTTCAATCATGACATGCTATGATATGCAATGCAATTAGTCTTCCTTCCTTCATAATAATGTTCCCAATTTAGCCTAAAATAATGGACTAAGAAAACAATTAAATCTCAATTAATAATACTTAATAAATATTATTGATTAGAATCTATATTAAATTAATTTTTATTAATAAAATGTATTTTACTAGTTAGAAACTATACTGCAAGTATTTTGAAATATAAAAGTTGTGTTCAAGTTCGATAAAATAAAGTACGTATATAAAATGAAATACTATATTAAAATATAATGAAATTGATAAAACGAAAAATGCATATGAGGTATACTACTATTTTTTTTGTTATTTCAAACATTTTCTTTTAGCATTATCGTATAACTTCTTTTGGCCTAGATTTATGTACTGGGACTATAATTCAACTTTCCCCACATGCAACGTTTTGATTACAACAATGAGTCGATGTCGAATTTTAATTTTCAAACTTTTTTTCAAAGTACTTTTGCCCATTTTTTCAGGTTTTGATTTTTTAGCACACCTGCATACATTTGTGCACACGCCCATACGCTTATAAATTCATTACATATGGGTACTACAATACTCGATAGTAGTGTGGCTGAAAGTAGGGTTAAATAATACGAAAGAATATATATATATAGTTTTTTGAGCTTAATAGAGCAATGGAACAAGAAAGGGAGACTGCTCAATTTGAGGTTTGTTATCGCTAAACTATTTATAGACTGTAGTTATAAACTTATAATTAACGGTGTACACCAAAGAATAATTAATTTGTGGATTATCATTAATTGTTGATTGCTTCTTGGTATAATGACAAGGAGTTGTTATAGGAACTCTTTAATTTGATGTGAAAAATTATTTGCGAAAAAAATATTATATTATGCATTATAGGAGAGGGATAACGTACGTGGGTGTGGAGTATAATGATATAATCCCTCTCTTGTACTTCGTATACTACGTATATTTTTAATGTGTAGGTTTTACTGTTTTAGTGGAAAAGATCATGTCGTCCGGACAGAATCCTCCGTCTGGCCACCTCCATTTGAGGTGGTTTTTAGGGGAATTTTGTGATTAAATTTTGTGAGAATGATTTTCTATAAATGTAGATATGTCTATAAAATTTCAGTTTAAAATTTTATCGGGAAGACAATTAAATAAATTATTGAATATTATTGCAGTTAAATAAATTCTTGAAAAACACTGCAATTTATACGTCTTTTACCTCTAATGTTTCATTTGCACTTTCTATTACATTGACGCACACTATAATCATGCAATTGTGCACATCTATACTTGTTATTATTAAAAATGAATATAAATATATTAGATTGTAAACTATCAATTATCATTTGCATTTGAATTATACAAAAAATGCAGTATTATACCACACTTTCTAAAGACTTACATGCATGACACTGTTTTATGAAATAAAATGCATTTTTACCATGTGCATTCTAAGTACATACCAACAGTTGCGGATCTATTATTCAAAGTATAGGTGTTCATTTATTTTCTATAATTAAAATTGGAAAAGACAATAAAGAATTAAACTAAATTTATACATGTATATTAGCATATTTTTAAAATTTTAAGTGCTCATGCGAACACTTTTGAATCAATGTGGCTCCGCCACTGCATACCAAGGTGCAATATTATATAATTTTTTCTAAATTTTACATTGACACTTGTTACAAAACGAAATACACTTTTTATTGCAAAAGTATCCTAATCTTTTCATTGTTATGGTATCTTCCTGTGTCATCTACAACTGCAAAAAAACTAACAAGTGCATTAAGAGAGCATTGCAAGTGCAATGACAAAGTATTGCAAGTGCATAAGTTTTAATGTAAAATAGAAAATGATGTGTAGATGAATGATTGAATGCACATTTTCTCTACAAAGTGTATGGATATTGTCTTCTATAAAAGGTAAAATAAAATATTTAATGCAAAGTGCATGAACAAAGTATAATAAGTGCATCAAAGTAATCTCAATTATGTTATGCACTTAAATGTAAGTCATTGCGCACATTTTAATAAACATTAAATCAATTCTTATAAACGTGACATATGTTGAAATAACTAAACCCAAGACATATGAAATAGATAAAATACATAAATAAAATGAGAAACACAAAAATTAAACAAAATACATATATGAACATAAAAAACAAAAGCAAAATATCTTGAAAAACTTAAAACTTAAAACTTAAAGGGTAATAATATAATATGTAAGTGGCCGTGAACTTTATGAAGTTCCCATCGATGTTCAATCCTCTAACCCCGGGCATAATTCTGGCCAAACAAATGGATCATAATTTGATAAAAAATGTCTAGTGAGAGACTACTTCTTTTCTTTAAAAAATGAAGGCCGGTTTTGTTTTCTTTTTTACTGGGCATTCTGCGCATATATAAAGTGCAGTATGTTTCAAGAAATTATTTGACTGCCTTCCCGGTCGAATTTTGAGCTAAAATTTGGTATGGATAAACTAGACTTTGATGAGGAACATGCTCAAAAAAATTCATCAAAAAATTCCACCGGGAAGACCTGACCGGAAGCCCCGTGCAGCCTTCCCCTTTTGGGGGTCTTCCCGGTGGAATTTTTTGATGAACATTTTTGAGCATGTTCCTCATCAAGTCTAGTTTATCCATACCAAATTTCAGCTAAAAATTCAACCCGGAAGGCACTCAAATGATTTTTGGAAGATAACTGCGTTGGAACGAATCTTAGGAGAGAAATGAGAACGAATCTGGACCGTTGGATTGAATTATGTGGAACTGAATTGCGCATTTGGTGAAACCGAAAAGTGCATTAGATGATATTGAAATGTGCAAAATAAAAATTTAAACTCACATTTGCATTAGGTGAAACTGAAATGTGCAGAATAATAGATACAAAAATAACATCACATCGTACCTTTTATTCTGCACATTTTAGTTTCATCTAGTGCACATTTCAAATTCACCTAATGTACTATTTAGCTTCACATAATGCCACTACATAGTACCCTTTGTGCTGCGCATTTCAAAGTCACCTAATGCACATTACAGCTTCATCTAATGCACATTGAACTTCACATAAAGCAAATCTAACGGTCCAGATTCATTCTCATTTTTCTCATAAGATCATGTTCTTATTTGAACCAAAACCTATATATATACACATGTGTGTGTGTTAGAGATCAAATACAAATCATGATTAATTTACTAACCTACAAACTCATCTTGATCATCCGATGAGTTGATCTAAAGGCTATAAAGGCAAGATGACGTTTTTGTAATAAAAGCCAACTTTTTTTGGATGCAACTCTTTGAACGTTAATATGCAATTGCTATTTTATGTCTTCTATAATATGCAACACTTTGAACCTCAATATGCAATACAAATAATGTAAAGATGCATCGTACAAACATTTGCACGATAAGCACAGTTTGCACATTATCAATTTGCATGATAAAGATGCATCCTCAATTGCATTTTACTATATTCAATTGATGATAAAGTTAATTGAAACAAATATTTTAATCATGACTTAAAAGTACTCTGATAAAATAAGTTTTTGTTTCAATTATAAAATATATCCTAAAACAATTTAAATTTATATGTTCACACAATCTTAACAGAACTAATTAAACATCATCTAGGGGCGATAATCATGTTCAACGATTTAAGCATTTCAGCTAGAAAAGTAAATCCAAGTTTATTTATTCTTATTATTATACAATTCAACACATGAAATCAACTCTTATGTGTTTGGTAAAACAGTTGACTAATAGAACTGGTAAGATGAATATAGAGGGCCAAACAGGCTCTAATATTCTAAATACAAGATCCAATGACACATATAAGAATATTTCATGGAAATATAGAGTCAAAATATACAAATAATGCGAAAATAATATTGATGCTATCTTGGTGCAATATGAATTAGCAAGTGGGAATAGGTCAATAATATAATGTTTCCTATATATTTATTTTTTAATGTTTTACAAGAAGCATTCCGAGCAGAAAATGGAAAGCCCCGAAAGGAAGGGAGGTCAAGGACTGCTTGTATTTTTTGGGATGTTGGCAGTGCAGGGTATTGCAACAGGCATGCAGATTTTGTCAAAGGTCATTCTGGGACAAGGAACTTTCGTTTTCGCCCTCATGACGTATCGTCACATTGTCGCCGCTATCTCCGTCGCTCCTTTCGCTTGGTATATGGAAAGGTATACTATGTCTTACACTCCTCCCCAATAGACTATTGTTCATGTACTTTGCAAGGGGAGGGATATTATTATTAGAATCATTCAAATGGGTAATACCGGTGCATGCTAGCTAGCTCTTTGATTTAAGAAATGTATCGAACCTTGTAAGGCTTGTATGTTATAGTTAATCATGCTTATAGGTTATTATAACATGCATATAGAGGTAATAAAGAGAAAGTGATGTTTTTATATAGTTTAGAAATGTTCACAAATTTTACCTGCATGTTTAATCATAATACTAGAAATGCGAATTTCTAATCAATAAATTTGTTGCTTCAGAGCTTGATTAATTATAACACAAAAGGATTTGACATATTTCAGCAATTCTTGTTGTACACGAAATTTGTACATACACAAATTGTACACAGCCGTGTACACATGCAGTTGCAGACAATTATTGATTATTTTAATGAATTGTCTGTGTACAAATGCAACTAGGCGTGTGTGTACAATTTGTGTACAAATATTGTGTACAAATGTGATTTTCGTCTAAGATGTAATTTTTAACTAGCGGATTTTGGAGCTTCTTTGGCTTCAAATGTATTCACATTTAACTTTAGAGATGTCAACGGGGTAGAAACAAATATAGTCACTACTTGAAGTCATGCATTACGATGTAACTTTGAACACAATTATAGTCAATAATTATTAAGTCACATTTTCTCCATCAATTTTATTAATAACTTTTTAGGAAAAAAACTCAAAAACAATATGTTGTGCAGTTAATTAGATTATTTTAAACATTCAATTTTTTTCTTTCCATTATGTAATTAATATTCAAAAAAAATCTTTCCATTATGTATATTAATATTTTAATAATATATTACTCTACTGGCAGGAAGGGCCTGAAGACACTGAGTTGGAAAAAACTGGGGTTGTTTGCACTATCGCTATGCGGTGTTGCATTATTGGGGTATATAATATATATGCGCCTTACCTATATATTCCTTAAAATTTTCTAATCTTTGAGTTTTCAGTTTAATGATATTAAACTACTTAACATAATAATTTTGATTAGTATGTTGATAAATTCAGTCCCATATAAGGATCTAATCTAACAAACATGATAAATTTCATAGAATCAATCAATAAGAACACTAACCGGTTGAGGAGTAACCGAACATTGATGGTGCCGTAGAAGATGATGAAGTCATGACGTTTAGATTCTCTAAGGATACAAACTAAAAATTTGATGGATTGTTAAGTCTCCCTTGGGCCTCTTATTATAGATGTTCTTGAGACCTTTGGGAAGAGACACGCCGCTTCTCGTTAGTCGTAAGAATGGAACGAGCAGTTATTTATGTTTTGTATCAAAGAGAAACCCTTTTGGTCCCTTATGTATTATTTAATGTTAAAACATACTCAACATATGTTAACTATACATAAATACAAAGACTAAATCTGTCATATGGCAAATTTAATAGTAAGACATAAATGTCCTGAATATATATTAATTTATATAAATGGTACAAGGGCATTTAAATGGAATATTTTCCAACATTCTCCCACTTGACCTTGAGATCATTTATACAATTTTACATAAGTTAAAGTATTTGTTGGCCAAGAAAAATTTATCTTACTCCATAATAGTATCAAAGCAAATAAGTACTGACGGGTCAATATAATCCGGGACCCCCATTAATCATACTTTGACACTTCTTAAAGAGTATAAGGATTATAAGCCAAAATGACATTAAACTTAGGGTATTAATGTTTTCCTATTAAATAACTTTGTGTGCACAATGAAGAATACACAAAACATACGTAGGGAGCAATTCTAAATCAAGTACTTGAAAATAATAAATAAGATGACCAATGAGGCATTATGCTATAATACCTAAACAGGATCTTTAATCAAGCCCATGTTAGTGACATTTCTTTGAAAAATACTGGGCGGAAGTCCTTTGGTGAGAGGATCTGCTAGCATATCATTTGTGTTGATGTGTTCGATACAAATTTCGTTTTCCTCCACTCTTTCTCGAACGAACAAATATTTTGTATCGAGGAACAATCCCGCTCCACTCGAACTGTTATTGTTTGAGAAGCTCACAGCAGCGGAATTGTCAAAATAAATCCTTAGTGGTCTCGAGACGGAATTCACTACTTTGAATCCTTTGATAAGATTCCTTAACAACATTCAGTGACACGTTGCGTTGTACACCGCAACATATCGGCCATCATTATTGAAGTAGTCGTACGTCTTTGCTTGTGGCTTTTCCAATATATTGTCCCACCAGAGAGCAAGAAAATGTATCCCAAAAGTAGACTTCCTATCGTCTTTGCACTTAGCAAAGTCAGAATCGAAATTGTTGGTCCCAGTTATTGAGGTAACAGTCTAGTAGGGGGGGGGGGGGTTAATAGACTGTTATGGTTTCTAACTTTTTCAAGCTAAGTACCAAGGTTAACAGAATAGCCTGTTCTGTTGAGAACAGACTGGCAGCAGAGGTCTTCTGGTAGGGGTTCTGTCCGAATAGCCTCACAGAGGTGCAAAGGCAGCAGGCCTTCTGTTAACTCACTAGAGGTGTTCTGCTGAACACAGATACCACTTCTTTGGAGTTAATCAGTTTTTAAAGTAAAGGCTAGTAATAAAAGCAGTAAGTAAATGACACCGGGGATTTTGATAGTGGTTCAAGGAACAACTCGTTCCTCTAGTCCACTGTTCCACTAAGCTAGTAATAAACCAATTACAACGCTTAAGTCCTAGCACTTAAGAAGCTCTCCACGTCTTCTTCAAGTGTAGATGTCTCCTGGGATGCACTTCCTTGCTTCCTTTAAGATTGGTCCTTTCACTGAGCTTCCTGGAAGTATACCCACTTCACTACAACAGTTACTTGGACGCCCTTCTTTGCAGAAGATGTTCTGTAGAAAAACAGAGTTTTTCTCCAACTTGCTTCGTTACAATAGATTTGTAAGTGAGGTTCTTGAAGTTGTTGAAGAACAGTAGGAACTTTGCTCTTGTTGGTGTTGAAGGATATATGAAATTATGATCTTCCCAACATAAGCTTTTCTCGTTGATGGAGATGGAGTTTTTGAATCTCAAGATAGCTTTTAGATTGTTTGTTGTAGCAAAGTTCTTCTATTAGTTGTTCTTCGAGTAGTATCTTATATACTGAGGTTGTCTTCCCGTTGGAGGAGGAGACAACTGCATTGAATGCGCTTACTATATGAGTTGACCGGTTGGGCCCGCAAGTTTGGCAGCTTGCTATTTCGGGATAGGTTTTACTGAAATCTCGGTCAATCATCAGCTTTAACTCTTTGGAGTGTAGGGCTCATTAAATGAGCATTAAATGTTGTTCTGTAGCATTTCCGTTGAGTATGAGCTAGCCGTTGAGAATCTTCCGTTGAGGTACATCGGTGAGGTAGCTTGCAAATTCTCCAAGTGTTTGGTCTCTTGTTGCGGGTTCCAGAAGGGCATGTCTCAGAGGGCCTAAATCTCTTCTGTCAAGCAGTAGTTAAACAGAGCACCGTATGCACTCCTAGCAAGTAAACAGTCAACAGAGGGCCTGAGGGTCTTCTGTCAGTCGACTATACTAGATTACTTACACTTAGAAAAATTCTAATACAACAATTCTAATGGGGGTACTCTAAAGTCCTGATAAGTCTAGCATCATCAAAATCTAAATACATTTATTCCTTACAGAAATATCCCACCACCACTTCTAAATTATTAGACCCTCTGATCAGTAAGTTTGTACTCCTTAGTCCCTTGAAGATACCGCAAAACTTTCTTAGCGTACATATATATGCTATATCTGGACGAGTACAAAGTTGAGCATACATCAGGCTTCCAACTACAGAAACATAAGGAATTAGTTTCATTTTCTTTTTCTAAACCTCGGTTTTTGGGCATTGGAATGACCCAAAAACGCCTCCATTAACTATTGGAGCAATTGATGGAGAGCATTGTTGCATGTTGAAACGTTCTAAAATGCGCTCAATATATGCCTTTTGGGACAATCCTAACGTCCCTTTGACTCTATCTCGGTGAATTTCAATGCATGTAACATAAGAAGCTTCACCTAGATCTTTCATGTCAAAATGGCCAAATAATAAGCGTTTTGTTTTATGCAATAAATACAAGTCACTACTTGTTAATAAGATGCCATCAACATATAACACAAGTATGATGAATTTGTTCCCACTCATTTTGAGGTAAGTGCATTTATATACTTTGTTTTTAATGAAGCCATTTGATTTCATGACTTCATCAAATTTGAGGTACCATTGTCGAGATGCTTGCTTGAGCCCATAAATAGACTTCTTGAGTTTACACACTAGATGTTCTTGACCCTTAGAAACATAACCTTTTGGTTGGATCATATAAACATCTTCGTGTATATCTCCATTTAAGAAGGCTGTTTTGACGTCCATTTGATATAGATTAAGATCAAAGTGAGCTGCTAAAGCCATAACGACCCTTAGGGAGTTCTTTCGAGACACAAATGAAAATGTCTCATGATAATCTACACCTTCTCTTTGAGTGTAACCCTTAACGACCAATCTTGCCTTGTTTCTTTCAATGTTTCCCTTTGGATCTAATTTAGTCTTAAAGACCCACTTGCTTGCAACGGACTTTTGACTCTTTGGTAATTCAGCAAGTTCCCAAACATTGTTTTTCTTCATGGAAAGAAGTTCTTCATTCATAGCTTCTTTCCAATGAATCGATTGGTCACCGTTAATGGCATCAAGGAAAGATATAGGCTTCTTCATTTAAATATATCAAATATTCATCAAAATTTATGGGGCGTCCGACCCTTTGAGATCTCCTTAAAGGTTGCTAATTTCCTAAAATTTGATTAGTAACAAGCGGAGTTGGTTCAAGTGGTGAGACATATGACTTTCACTATGATCTTCAAGTGGTGAGTTAGGTGGAATGGGCAGTATATTAAGTGGATTCACTCCACTACGTTCTTGAAGTTCATCATTAATGTTTGAACCATTAGTACTCCCACTACTCTTAGTATTCTCAAGGAATTCAGCATGTCGGGTCTCGACAATCCGGGTAGTATGAGATGGGAAATAGAACCTATATCCCTTTGATCTCTCGGGATAACCAATAAAGGAACAACTAATGGTTCTGATGTCAAGTCTCTTCAATTGAGGATTATACACTTTTGCTTCAGCCGGACAACCCCACACTCTTAAGTACCGTAGACTAGGTTTCCTTCTTGCCCATAACTCATATGGAGTTTTTGGGAAAGATTTAGAAGGTAATCTATTCAATATGTGGGTTGCTGTTTTAAGGGCCTCGGTCCATAAGAATTGGGGAAGATTTTGTTGGAAAATGTGTTAATAAATTGCATTAAATGGTCATTTTGGGGCAAATTTTTGAGTGGGTTCTACTTCTGATTTGGTTCGGATCAAAGTGGTTTTGAATTGTACTTGTCAAGGGCTACAATTCGATATATGGTACGCTCAAAACGGATAACGGGTGAATGAGAAATTGATTCTCGAAGTTCACTCGTTGAAATGGAGAAAACTAGAAAAAGACGGGTTTTTAGTGTGGTTATTTCCCTCATCGGAAAACCCAAGGGAATTTGAACCCCTTATAAAGGGAAGCCCATTCTAAGGAGTTAAGATTCCTAAGTGGAAAGGCTCTCTTTGCGCGCAGGGGGGGTGCATAAAATCCCGAAACCGGAGAACAAAACCGCGACTTGCATGGGCGTGCGATCTGCGGACACAATTTTTGTTCTTCCGCTACGTTCCAATTTTCTCTCTCCATCTAACCCAATCAATTCCCAACGTTCATGGCATTGATGTCCAACGTTCATATGCCTTAAACAGCCATTAACACACCCAAATCCTCCCCTATAAATTGGCTTGCAAGGTGGTTTGCAACAACAAGTTCATACACTTCCTTCATGTACTTTTCAGAGCTAAAAACACCTCTAGCATTCCACAAACTTCCTCTGTGTTCTTGCTTTGTTCCAGTTTGCTGAACAATCGTTTGAGTGCTCAAACGACTGCTCGTTAGTCATCGTATACTGGAAAACGATTGTTGCAACACTCCTAGCACCCCGGGAGGCAATGAATACATTTTAAGGAAATCGTGCGTAGCACGAGCTTTGGCTATATTCTGCTTCATCTATTTTCTGTTTTTTTAGTCATTTCATTTAATTAATTTTTATTAATTAATTTTCTTTGTTTTTCGAAACACACCCAACAAGATTAAAATGTATTTGGTGATTGTTGTACTGCGGTAAACAATCTAAAACGTCGTTTGTCACTTTTGTGAACGAACTTTTTTTTTGTCTTTTCGGAAAACGGAAGGAAAACGAAAAAATTTCTTCTCAAGAAAACGAAATTGGTGTTGGAAAGAATGTGTCGGTGAACGGCACACAATCTGAAAGCGGAGCTCCAGTGAACGCAAGTTCACAACGTGGAGTATCTGCTTTGGCCAACCAAAGGGCAATCCCTATGGTGACCGTGTCGATCAACTCTATGGAGAAACCCGAGAATTTCAATGGGTTAAACTTCAAGAGGTGGAAACAAAAGATGCTCTTTTATCTCACTACTCTCGGCTTGGCAAGGTTCTTGACCGAGGACGCTCCGGTTGAAACGCGGTTGAAACATGGAAGCATTATGACTTCCTTTGTCGAAACTACATGTTGAACGGGCTGCATGATGCTTTGTATGACGTGTATAGCAAATTAGCTACGGCTAAGGAGCTATGGAATGATTTGGACCACAAGTATAAGAGCGAGGATGCCGGCGCAAAGAAATTTGTTGTTGGTCGATTCCTTGATTTTAAAATGGTGAAGGCGGTCTTGAATCAAGTTGAAGACATGCAAATGATCTTCAACGAAATTCGAGATGAAGGAATGACAGTTAGCGAGTCTTTCCAAGTGACATCAATTATCCATTTATTGCCGCCGGCTTGGAAGGATTACAAAAAGTACCTTAAGCATAAGCGAAAGGAAATGAACTTGGAGCAATTGATCCTCCGTCTGAGGATTGAAGAGGATAACCGGAAGAAAGATGGGAAACTCCCAATCGTTAACGGCGCCAAGGCAAACGTGGTGGAGCATGCAAAGGGCTCCAAAAACAAGAATAATGGGAAGAACAAGCTCGGTCCCAAGGGAGGCGTTTCCAAACCGAAGTTCAATAGAAAATGCTTCAATTGCAACAAGAACAGACACAAGTCCTCGGATTGCAAGGCACCAAGGAAGAAGAAAGATTCTCACGTCAACTTGTTGCAAGGTGGGCAAAAGGATGAAAACATTATCCTTGTGGCCGTTGTGAAAGAGGTCAACCTTGTTGGATCCAACTCCAAGGAATGGTTCGTGGACACCGGTGCTACCCGACAAATTTGCTCTAACCTGGAGCTATTCACGAGAGTTTATATCCTTGGAGTTGAAGGCGTGGATGAGAAACTCTGCTCATTCCGAGGTTGAAGGCGTGGGCAAGGTGGTACTGAAGATGACTTCGGGCAAAGAGCTGACTCTCAACCAAGTGTTGTTCGTTCCGGAGATACGCAAAAACCGGATCTCGGGCTCGTTCTTGAACAAGCATGCCTTCTGCATGGTCTTTGAGTCGAACAAACTAGTTTTGTGTAAGTCGGGAATGTATGTGCAGTGGGGAAGGGGTATGCAATTGATGGGCTGTTTAAGCTCAATGTAATGACTATTAATAATAATAATAATAAAATCTCTTATGCTTACTTGTTTGATTCTTCCAATGTGTGGCATGGTAGACTAGGATATGTTAATTTTAATTCTATACGCAGATTAATTAACATGGAACACATTCCTAAATTCACAATTGATGTGAAGCACAAATGTGAAGTTTGTGTCGAGGCAAAACTAACGAAAACGTCTTTCAAATCGGTTGAAAGAAAAACGGAGCCACTAGAATTAATTCATAGTAACGTTTGTGATTTTAAATCAATACAAACACGTGGCGGTAATAAATATTATATTACTTTTATCGATTATAACACTCGCTATAGCTATGTTTATTTATTGAAAAATAAACACGAAGCAATCGATAAATTCATTCTTTATAAGAATGAAGTGGAAAACCAACTTAATCGACAGATTAAAACGGTTGTGGGTATGAAGCACCAATTGGTGACTTTTGCGCGAGAGTGGGTATAGTACATGAACGTACCGCACCCTATTCACCTCAATCAAATGGTGTTGCCGAACGAAAGAATCGCACATTGAAAGATTTGATGAATGCGATGCTAGTAAGTTCGGGCCTGCCACAAAATATGTGGGGCGAAGCAGTTTTGTCAAGCAATTACCTTTTAAATAAGGTTCCCCGGAAAAAATATTATAAAACTCCGTACGAGTTGTGGAAAGGTAGACAGCCTTCCTATCAATATTTAAAACTGTGGGGGTGTCTTGCAAAAGTGCTTGTACCAACACCTAAGAAAATAAAAATAGGTCCAAAAACGGTGGATTGTATTTTTATTGGATATGCACAAAATAGTAGTGCTTATCGGTTTTTAGTGTACAATTCGAATAATCCAAATGTACATAAAAACACAATAATTGAATCAATGAATGCATCATTCTTTGAATACGTATTTCCATGCAAATCCAACGAAGGACCAAGCATGTCAAAACGTACATTTGACGTAGCTATGAAAAATACTAGCGAGGGATCCGGTGACGAACCCGAACCCCGACGTAGCAAATGTGCTAGAGTTGAAAAATCCTTCGGACCAGATTTTCTCACATACTTGGTAGAATCTGATTCGGATATTCTAACATGTATGGTAGAAAATGAACCGGATTTTCTAACATGCTTGGTAGAAAATGAGCCACAGACTTATACGGAAGCCGTGACGTCCACCGAAGGTCCTATGTGGAAAGAATCCATCAAAAGTGAGGTGAACTCTATCCTACAAAATCACACGTGGGAATTGGTTGATGTTCCTCCGGGATGTAAACCTTTGGGATCCAAGTGGATTTTTAAACTGAAAATGAAACCCGATGGTTCCATTGATAAGTACAAGGCCGGACTTGTAATTAAGGGATACAAGCAACATGAAGGCCATGATTACTTTGACATGTATTCTCCTGTAACGAGAATAAATTCCATTAGGATGATACTAGCAATTGCCGCTTTGCGGAAATTGGAAGTTCATCAAATGGACGTAAAAACCGATTTTCTAAATGGCGATATAGACGAAGAAATCTCTAGGGAACAACCCGAGGGTTTTCGTGTTCCAGGCCAAGAAAGAAAAGTTTGTAAAATAATTAGATCATTGCACGGATTGAAACAAGCCCCTAAACAGTGACACGAAAAGTTCGATCATGCAATGTTAATTTATATAAATGGTCCAAGGGCATTTAAATGGAATATTTTCCAACATAGTATAATTTTGTGAATGTTATAAATTTTAAACTTTTAAGTATATATTTTAAACAAAAAATATTTTCATATCATTTTATGTTATAAATAATCTTTTAAAATATACCATTGGTCAAAGTTTAACGATTGAGCAAAAAAATTTAAAGATGATAAAACATTGAAAGACGGAAAGAGTATCTTTTTCTCGAATATATATGACCACATAACTACATAAGGCATGTATTCAACTATTCATAATTGCATATATGTCACCTTATATATTTATAATAGCATATAATTGCACAACTTAATTGCATATAATTGCATATATTGCATGTATTCCCCAATGTATCTCCGACGTTTTCTTTTTCTTATTTATTCCATTTATGTCACGTTATATTTTGATAAATGATCACGTTTATACTTTCAAACTTCTCATTAATTTTAGTGTTAAAGCATTTGTCCCACAACGGAAAGCTATAAAATAATAAAACACTATATAAGGCTTTGGACTACTCCTCCTATCAAGTTGACCTTTTAGGATGAAACCTCGGGTCTTAACATGGTACGTATCAGAGCCAATTCCGGTTGTGGTTTGACGGCTTATTTAGCACCCATGATTAAGGTTAGCTTGTTAAGGGTTTGTTTGGCCCGTTTATACACTCCGATATTGTCCAGCCCGGTTCGGGCTGAGGGGGAGTGTTAAAACATTTGTCCCACACCGAAAAGCTATAAAATAATAAAACACTATATAAGGCTTTGGACTACTCCTCCTATCAGATTGATCTTTTAGGATGGAACACCGGGTGTTAACATTTAGTCCTAAGTAAATATTTTCCCTGATAAGAAAAGATGAATATACTTGCAAACTCGAAATTTACGTTTTAATTACTAACACTACCTTCGCCCTTCAATTGGCAGGATAAGTGCGGCTATGGGATTCTTTTATTATGGTCTTCGAGATACAACACCGACATATGCTACCAACTTTGTCACCATCATTCCAATAGTTACCTTTTTCATGTCAACAATTTCTTGGTACATATATATTGTTTGGCATATACGAGTATATTGTTGTGATATTCATTTACTAAATTTAAAAACTATGCAAGAAAGGACACACACATATGGGTGAGGTCTAATATTGCCTGTTTGGTAACACTAATTTAATACAACCCGTTTGTGATATCCATCTATATCTATAGTAACTTTAACTAATTCATCTAAAAAAGTGACTTCAAACTTACTTATTTTAATTATTACACTACCTAGCGTGCGGAATGAAAAGTTACACGTTTAGTTAAAAAATTGGTTGATAAAGCTGATAAGTCGAAAAATAAGGTCATCCATCGACCTCATAGTTTATGTTGAACATTGCAGCCAAGAGAAGCTGAATTTGAAGAGAAAAGATGGAAAAATAAAAGCATTAGGAGCTATTCTTTGCCTTGCTGGAGCAGTAACCATTATTGTATATAAAGGCAAAACGGTTTACCACTCCAATTCTAGTGCCATTGATAAACTTGTTTCTTCTGAAGGGAAAGAGCATTGGGGGCGTGGTACTTTATTTCTTATCCTCAGCTCTCTATGTTACGGCGCATGGTTTATTGCACAGGTAATCTATTATGGCGCATCGTTCACTGCATAGGCATGTTTGAATCCATTATTAGGCATATTATATGTCCCATAAAATTTGATCAAAGTTTGACTTGACTTTATTGAAATAAAAAAGTAAAATTAAAACTTTTTTATTGAGACAGAAAAGTAATTGTAACTCTTCGTATGAAGTATCGTACTTAATTTTTCAATGAAAATGATAACGTTTTTTAGATGAATAAAAAGACAAAATTGACAAAGTTTTGTCAGAAGGAGAGATCATTGTACTAACTACACAGTCTACACATAAAAAATAAATGCACTGACTCACTTTTTTCTTATTTCTATTTGGTGTCGCAGAATAAAGTTCTCACTTTCATGAGTACAATAAAACATTTTAATAGCTGAATGCCACTTTTGCCCGTAGTATTTCCTTACTATTTGCTTGACATGATATAAGGTATTTGAAAATGCCACTTGGCATTATATTTGAAACATTTTTTAAACATACTTATTTACGGAGAATGGCCCGGGGGGGGGGGGGGGGGGGGGGGTATATGGGTATATAATAATGAAATTCTTCAAAATAAGGGTAAAACAGATACAATGTTCACGTGTAGGCTTAGTTATGTTATATTTCCAAAACAATACTAGCATTTCGCACGTTACTGGTACGTAACTTTGACAATTGATATATTTAAAGAGGTTTTTTCTAAAATATTATTAATAAAAAATTTATGGACAAAAAAGTGACTATAAGTTACTATGCTTAAGTTTTATAGTCACTATGATGTAACATTTAAATATAATTATAGTCACTTAAGTTACTAAAGTCATATTTTTGTCCACTACTTACATTTTGGTTATATATTTGGAATTATTTCATATTTAAATGACTATTAGTAAAAATATAAAATATACATATTGAAAGTTTACATTGTGCCAAATTAATAAAAAATGTCTTTTATGTTCTTTTTTTGTTAATACATTAATCAATAAATATAATTGAAGTAGAGTATATGAATATTGTATAATTTAATATGCATTAAATAATGTGTTACAGTTAATAAAGAACACGTCTATTTAGTAATACACAAACATGCTAACACATGTTGGTATTGAGATATATGCCTAGAAAATGGTATATATCTCAATACCAACAAACATTTTTCTTGGCATATATCTCAATACCAACAAACATTTTAGTCCGGAAAAACAAACCCTTTCCTATAATTGATGTTGCAAGTCTAATTAGCTTTGTTTATAATATTTCTATTGCAAAGGCCAGGGTGCTGAAGACGTTCCCATACAGATATTTTTCAACCACATTATCATGCATAATGGCAACACTTCAATGTATGATAATAGGGTTATGCATGGATAGAAGAATCACCTCGTGGAAATTGGGATGGAATTTGCAACTTATTACTATTTTTTATTCCGTAAGTGATCATTTTCTTACTCTTTTGCAGCTTGGGAAATTTAGTAGAATATGAGTAAAAATAATGCGAAATCATAAAAAAGAAGTATTGTACCATTCCGCTTAAATAGAAGTTTTTCTTTTAAGTATTAGTCAATTACTATCATTTTTAAATCATATTGTCATATTTCTTTAAGCATGTGACTCCATATAATAACTACATTACCTGACATTATATGACCATATTGATGTGAGAACTAATCTCGTTTTTCAAGGATGTGCTTAATTACTCATACTTTAAAGAAAAACTAAAAATACATCCAATGTAACAATGAGCACGGTGTACATGTGACATTAGAGAGATAGACACAGAAACATAAATTATTCACATTTCTTTCTCTTTCTTTTCACGGTTTTATATAATTTTAGTGACTTTTTTACAAAAATTTCAATCACAATGCCTACATCTCGACATCCGTATTGACATTATGAAGAAAAACTTACTAAAAATATATAAGATCTTTCAATTAACTAAGAAAAAAGATATTTTCTTCACTAATATTTATGTGTTTATCTCTCATGACACACATACAGTGTGTATATTGTAGTATTAAAGATGCTCCAAATATGGAATATCACACTTTTTCCATTTATGGTAATTTCTGACGCAGCTTTTGTCTATCATTTGAGGGATGACTGGATGAGCTCAAGTTTATGAACCGCTTTTCAGGGTGCATTGGCTACAGCAGCAACATTTTGCTTAATGTGTTGGACAATGACTAAAATGGGACCGACTTATCCATCAATGTTCAATCCATTGTCCTTAATATTGGTAGCCATGATAGAAGCTTTTTTCTTCGGTGCACCTATCTACCTTGGAAGGTTAAACAGTAAAATGTCAATTTTAGTTTCAGTTTCTTTTTATCATAAATTGTTGAAGAGTTTCCCCCATATCAACTATACATAAAGGAAAAATGACATATAGAGAGTAAAAAAAATGATGGACACAAAGTGACATTTTATATAAAGTGACAAATCCATAATAGTAATTTTTAGCGATATGATTATATTGAATTTTACATTGTAGTGATCATGAAATTAATCACATAATTCCTTCAATTAGATTGTTTCCATATTTTATTTGAGTAACATCTTATGAAAAAACACATATTTAATATAATACGTAGTATAATAAGTTAAAAAAAATCAGTCATAGCCCGTCCGCTAACGGAGATCCAATAACTGTTGGGTAAATTGGTGTGTTTAATCGGAAAATAAAATATTTAAATAAATAAATAAATAAATAAATAAATAGATAGATAGATAAATAAATAAATAAATAAATAAATAAATAAATAAATAAATAAATAAATAAATAAATAAATAAATAAATAAATAAATAAATAAATAAATAAATAAATAAATAAATAAATAAATAAATAAATAAATAAATAAATAAATAAATAAATAAATAAATAAATAAATAAATAAATAAATAAATAAATAAATAAATAAATAAATAAATAAATAAATAAATAAATAAATAAATAAATAAATAAATAAATAAATAAATAAATAAAGCTTGTTCCGGCGAACGGAAACAAAGCAAGAACAACGGAGGGTTTTAGAAAGCTGGAGGCGTTCGTGTCCGGAAGAACCCCAGCGCACGCAAGTCGTGATTTTTATTCTCCGTTTTTAGGATTTGATCCGCACCCCCTATGCGTGAAGAGAGTATTTCCAACTAAGAATCTTAACTTCTTCAAAGAGAGTTACTTTTATAAGGGGTGAAATCCCTTGGGTTTTCCGGTGCACACTAGAAACTCATCTTTTTCCTAGTTTTCTCCATTTCAACAAGTGAACTTTGAGAATCAAATCCTCATTCACCTGTTATCCGTTTTTAGTGTCCCATAGATTGAAACGAATTCCTTAACAAGGAGAATCCAAAACCACGTTTATCCAAGCCAAATCGGAAGTTTAGCCCACTCAAAATTCTGCCCAAAACTGACCATTTAATGTAATTTTAACACTTTTTTCAACAATATCATCGACATTCCAATAACGGTCCACAAATTTAACAAACCAGTAATAAGATATCGATCTACTTTGTGTTTAGGCGGATTTATATGACAATAATGCTCCAAGTATTGATTCCAACGTTTGTTCATTCATGCCATATACTTTGTAGGAGTATATATTTACTTTTTATATCTCTCTCTATTTCGGGGGTAATTATATTTTTGAAAATTCCATTGTAATTAAGGTTTTCACTACCACTGTTTATACCTTGTTGCCTTGTTGGGCATCTGTAGTGGAGTAATAAAAAAACTAAGTGACACTTAACACTCACGTTTTCAAATTTCAATACAGGGTTTAATGCCTGACTAGAAATAAAATTGAAGTAATTCTTAAATTGAAGTATTTCTTAATAGTTCAGTGCTTTTTATAGTTTAAGGGCTTGAATGAATGATTTAATAGTAAAATGACCTAATTAACTATTTTTTATAGTATAGGGGTTCATGGGACAGTGTTCCCTAAAAAATGAATTAAAAATAAGGATAAAAAATCTATTTGTCGTATCTATTTCACTACGAAATAGATGTTGCTAGGATCGGCAAGAGTCTGATAAGAAAAAGGGAAAATTCTCGAAATATGAGTAAAAGCGTCTTGAAATTCCAAAATAAAATTGTCATTATTTTATTTCCTAAATAAGAGTAATTATTGTCAAGTTTTAAAACTACTATCATGTTTAAAGAGTGAGACTGCAAAAACATGAAAGTAATTACTCCTACTTCGTGAGTAAAACATGACAGTCCTATTTTGAAATTTCAGAACATTTTTTTCCTATTTAGAGCAATTTCCCTAAGAAAAATTACACTAAGTACTCAAAAACGGGGCCAAAAAAACTAAATTTGCAACTAAATTTGCTTGGACTGAAAACATTATTAAGCCTTTATATATACTATATAGATAGTATTATATACTACCCCAGTGAGAAATCCAAAAGTTTCTTCTCATTTCAATTGAGAAATGATTTGTGTGGCTGATATAGTTTCTTTAGATTTTCTAGATCAGCTACAAACATTCAATTCATTTACGTTTTCTCAGTGAATCATGTCAAATAAAAATGGGTAGATCAGAGTTTAGGATAGAGTATTTATTAAGATTTGATCGAGAAGCAATTCATGATCTTATATTTAGATTTATTATCTCATACATTCACGGTGTGAGAGTGATACTATAACACGTCTTATATAACAAAATGGTTTTAAAGGGACTGCCCTCATATATTCCAAACAAATCAGACTTCCTTTGATATTATATATATAATATTAGTTTTAATTAATAGTATTAATTACATATTGATAAACGTACATTTCATTGCAGCTTGATTGGGATGGTTCTAATCATAGTTGGAGTGTATTCTTTCCTATGTGGGAAGATGGTGAATAAAAGTTCAAATCCCTCAGCAAATTAAACTGCCGCTTTAATTTGCCACAAACGGCTTCAGTGGTACCAATGTAAGTTCTTTCTCTACTGACCATTATTTATTCCATTTATATATTGACAATGCCGAGAAAAGGTAAAAGCTAAGCAGAAAGTGATGTTTTTTTACTGTGATTCTAATGAGCTTGTGATCATATTTTAACAGCTTGGCCGGGGTTCATTCAACAACCATTCATCCTGTAGTTCATTCCGAGGGGAGGGGCCAAAGATGATCTAGAAAGACTTTAAGGCTTGTATTATTTCTTTTAAATATTACATAGGATGACTTGCTCCGATCCTGTTGAACATTCAGTTCCGGTCACTCCTTGTGAAAACACAGATGTGAATACTAAATTCCTAAACGTTTTTACTGTGTTCTTAAAAACTTTTATATGTGTGTTATACTGTTATATGTGTATACTATAATTCTACATTTCTGCATGCCAAAGAAATAGTGAAGGAAAAACATAAATTTACTTGAAACCGAGCAAAACGTAAACGTTATTTTCCTAGGACATTTTAATTTGTCTCACACACGACGTAGCAAATGCCTCCCGGGATAGAGTGGTTCTTCGTTCCCAGTGCCGATCCTACGTAAAGTTGGACCTGAGTCGAACTTAAATAAAGGCCCTTATCAACAGGAGTTTTTCGGTGGTATATTTTTCTAATTAAAAGAATTTGTACCACAAGCAATATTAAGTACGGGGTAACTAAATGAACTTCGTACAATATAATACTCCCTCCGTTCTTTAATAAAAGTCCTTCTTTCCTTTTTGGGACGTTTTTTTTTATTTGTCCTCCTTTCCATTTAAGAAAAGTTTTTACTTTAAATATACCTTTATACCCTCACTTTTATTACCATTACCCCTTTCTCTTTCCTACTTTTTCATTTACCCACTACTCATTACACCTTTTACACTACCCCTACTATTTTCCTCTTAAAACCCGTGCCAAAGCCTAAGAGGACTTATATTAAAGAACGGAGGGAGTATAAAAACTGAATACTAGAACACAATTAAAAATAACATGTGGTCATATTTAGATGCTAAATTATTTTATTTGTTTTGTAATACTTTAAATAACAAAGCTACCATACCGTATTGAAAACCAATGTGCTAAATACTCCGTATATAAGTCTTATTTGTAAACTAGAGAAGAACTCAATCTTATATGTGTTTTCTTCTTTTTAGCCGACTCAGATGCAACTCATGCAAGTGCTCAAATGCTATTGAATTAGTAAGTATATGTTGTGAGCTATTCAATTAGAATGTATATGTTTCAATTAATTCAACACAAGACAAAGTATATGTTGCAAATTTTGCAATTAATTCAACACAAGACTTGTTGCCTTGTTGGTGTAAATCGATCCAAATTCACTCAAAAATAATAAAAATGAAAAATGAATGAAGAATTAAGAATGAGTGGAAATCACGACTCTTCTAATTAATCTAAGTCAACATTCGTGTATTCATCTCCTCTTCCTCACACAATAAATGGTCTTTAAAACTTTTTAAAGCTTGAGACTGTAGGGGCCGGGGGATAAGATCTCTTGTATGATGTCATTCGTGTTTATGGAAATGAGTGGGATCTTCTACCTTAGTGATCTTAAAAATGAACTAAAGAGGTAGGATCCATCATCTCAATAGTATATATTGATTTAAAATTATCGTGATAAATCTTATTCAAAGATTTGAAATAATTGAACATGAATGGTCTTACCATTTTTTAGTTGTAAAATACATATCATACAATTTAAGTAATTGTTAAATTATCTAAAATCAAGCATGAAGGGACCATAAAACCAAATATGTATTAATATTTGATATAAATAATGAAGAACTATTGAATATAATTTATAAATGAACAACAGTATTTTGATAAAGCAACTTTTAACAAAAATTCAATAATTAAAACATGAAATTTAAGTAGAAGAAGAAAAAAAACATGATAGCACTTAACTATAACAAGTTAGCTCTTTTAAATTTACAAACCAACAACTCAATAATTGAAAAACATTTGTGTATATATTTATATAAAGGTTTTTAAAAAAATTGGGCCCCTAATTTTTTTACATTTTTTGGACCCTGAGGCCTATGCCTCATTGGCCTCAACATTAGGCACGGCCCTGTTCGTTCCCAACGGGACTCCAGCGAACTCATAGATGCAACAAAGCAAGAGTGAATATGGAAAAATTGTTTGTTGATTTTCGGATGCCCCAAAACAGCAGACTGGGTGGGTATTTATAGAGTTTTGGTCAGGATCGGAGCCTCAACTTCTGTAGCAATGTCGCATCACAGAATCAACACCTTCTCTTTAATTTGTTAAAGCGATGCAAATATTCTCGAAGTGATTCGCCTCGTCGTCGAGTGGCCCTGTATTAATCATTGGTTTGCTTCTCAAGAATCCTACTGCTCACAAACTATTAGTTGAAGAGATTGCGAGTTCAGCGAATGAGTTGATCCCCCTGTTGGGTAAGTTAACGAAACATGTCAATGCGGGTCCCGTAAAGGTTGCTCTCAAGGCTCTGCACACGTAAGCCTCTCTTTGTTCTAGTCTAACTGGCACAACCAACATCCTTTTTTTATATTGAACGATGTGTAATCTAGATCAGGATTTCCATGGATTCGGAAAGTGGTGTAACACCCCAAAAAATTGAGAAATATTCAAAACTATGATCTATATCGTTTAGATTTTTTTGAACTCGGCAGGCAAACTACCAAAATCAGTGGGGCGAATTTTGTGGAACATTTGCCAAATTTTATTAAAAAACTCACGGAAATACAACCGAAGAGAGAGACTAGACCAAAACCTATTCAAGAGGGCATACCTTCTTAAAATACATGTGAAGAAATGAAGCGAAAGTTAAAAGCTAATGGGGAGGATAGACCTGACCTATTAGAAAAACAACATTTAAAGATTAAATCTAGTAGATGGAATACCCCTCAAGTCCATAACGGAGACCCGCTTCACTGTCTCTTGAAGGCTGGATACGTTATTGATAATTTTTGTTGGGCCGGAATTTGGCTAGCAAGATAATGAACGGTCCAGTTTCCTTTGCGATGCACATGAACAAAATTAATCGTTTTCCTCTTTGATATCAGTAGCATTTCCTTAATCGTTTAGATAATATCTAGGAAGTTCAATATGTTTAATTTGGTGTTTTGGACAAAGGGGAGACCCAAACGTGCGGACCTTCGCACGGCGTGCGTGGCAGTGAGATTGAATTGGGTGGAGGAGCTACTGGCAGTCACACACGGCATGCGTGGGACTCGCGCACGGCGTGTGCATAAGCTTGGTTTAAGGGAGGCTACTTCAAAACTAAGGTCCATTAATTTTGTTCGACTTCTGATGGAGTATATGGCCCAGGAACCCCCGGCCCATAGAACTCCCACTTCCCCTGCACAAGTCCATTAAGCTCAGGGAACAACTCAGGCCCAAATACAACGGCCCAAGCCTCAAAGTAGCCCAGAATACACGCTGGGGTACCTTCGGCCTTCTCGGCCGAAGGCTCCAAAACTCACAGGATAGCCTTTTGGGCATTAGAAGCTGCTGGGAGAAAACGGGCGAAAACATGAGCCTTCGGCATTTTTATGCCCTCGGCTACACAAGGAGCCCTCGGCTACACAGGGAGCCCTCGGCTACACCAGGAGCCTTCGGCCGAACTAGCTCAATCATCGAAGATTCCTTTTGGAGACAGCCAACCACCGCATTTAATGCCACGTCACATCCACCAGCCGCATTCAATGCGGTAAACGTACCACTGCCGGTGCCAACCGGTTGATGTGACCCTTCGGCCGTTGGATTACTGACACGTGTCCTCTCATCGCATTTATTGCTGCTATAAATAGCAGCCCATTTCTCCTTGTAATCGACATGATCTACATCCCAACTCCACATCTCGAGTTCATTTAATAAAATCGACTCTCTCTCCTCCTATTTGCTCTGACTTCTCTCTAGTTATTCCCACAATAACCCCTCGGATAAGATACCCCCCGGGTAGACCATCCATCATTTGGTGCTCTCGTTGAGAGGTCTGAACTATCAAGTAAGAAGCCCTCCCCCTCTACCGAATACAAAACACTCACCAAAAAATGGGAAGAACCACCCGTGCCCAGTCCAAAACCCTCGAGGAGAACCACGTAGCCCCCGGCGAAACTAACGGGGCTGAGGCCTCCAACAGGCTCTTAGTACCCGAGGGTGGTGTCATCCTCGAGTTAGAGCAAGCCACCGCTGACCTACGTCAGCAGCTGCAGAAGAACACCCCTGATGCCCGCATTGGCCTTGATAATCGAAGGAGGGATCGGAGTGAGAACCAAGTTCCCCCTCCGGCCTCGGCCATCGATCTTCAGGCTGCCTTTGCGGCCTTTGTTCAAAACATGGCTCTTAATTCCGGAGCCCTCGCCTCTCAGGCACCCCTTCAGCCCTATGCTGGAGGGAATGTTATCAACCTACCACCACTCCCTCCTTTGTTCAGCAACCCTCCCCCGGGGGTTGGCAACCGCGAGGGGGTCATAGCGCAGGATACCGCCTCCCAGGAGGCTCAATCCAGAGACAAGCGCCCCATGATGAAGGAGAAGCCCCGGACCTCTGCACTTGAGAGGCTTGGGGGAGCTCCCGGACGCCGAGGGGTCCAAGACCGCCTCGGCAAGCAAGAATTCAGCAGGCCCCAGGAGAGTGGTGCCTCCGCTTCGGGTGCCGAGGGCGTGCCTCCCCCCCGAAGCAAAGGTAAAGCCCTCCTCCATGCCGATGACGCCAGGCACCAAATCAATCAGGCGCAATCCTTCCGGGCCAACTCCCAAGGGGTTGCCCCGAAGGATCCCAAGGACGAGATCATTGAGGCCCTCCTCCGTCAACTTGAGGAGAATCGTCAGGCACCACCGACGGCTTCCACAGCTAGACCGGATCCGGAATACGCTGACCTCCGGGCACAAGTGGAGGAAATGAAGCGTAAACTGGCCGAAGGCTCCGGCGAGCCCCTCATTCAACTCCGCACTAGGACACCCTTCACCCCAAGGGTGTTGGCGGCCAAAATCCCTCACAAGTATCGGGGGCAACCCATCAAGCCGTATGAGGGGAAGACGGATCCCCAAGAGCACTATAGCCGTTACCAAAACAGCATGATGATGATGGGGGCATCGGATGAATACTTGTGCCGTTGGTTCCTTTCCACCTTGGAGGGGCCCGCGTATGAGTGGTTCAACCGGTTGCCCGAAGGCAGCATTGATTCTTGGCAAGAACTTGCCCACCGCTTCCTTACACAATTTGCGGGGAGGCACCGTTCAAAGAAACACTTCTCCCACCTCCTAAACGTGAGACAACAAAAGGAGGAAACCCTTCGGAGTTTCCTAGAACGCTGGAGGCAGGCCTCCCTCGAGGTCGAGGGTGCTGATGACAGAACCTTGATGGCCCTCTTCCACACCGTCCTCCGCAACGGTAACTTCTCTCGGAGCCTTATCACTGATCCCCCCCGCGATTATACGAAGGCCCTTCAGCGGGGGGACCGTTATGCTGAAGCAGAGGAGATCGAGAAGGACCGCCGCAACACGGATCCTTCTCAGAAGAATGAGGGCAGAAATCGGCCCGGAGGACCTCCCCCTCCGGCCAACCGCGAGGCTCAATATAATGATCGCCCCCGGGGTGGCCAAGCCAGAACCGGGGGCGGTTACAAGAACAATCCGAAGGCATGGGCGCAACCCGTCCTCCTTGAGCACCCACGCACTCCCTTGACGCATCCCGTCAGCGTCATTCTCGATCATGCAGAAGAGCGAGGGCTCGTGGAGCGAGACTCCCGGACACCCCTCGAGATTTATGCCATCGGCCCTGATGAGCCCTATTGCCGCTTTCACCGTCACCATGGACACAAAACCGACGACTGCCATCAGCTGAAGAACGCAATTGAAAGGCTGATACAGGCGGGCCACTTGTCTCAATTTATCAGGGGCCCTCCTCCCCAGGGCCCCCATCACAATCAAGGCCCTCCGCCGAAGGCAAACAAGTGGGTGAACCCCAACACCATCCCCTTGGGAAACCCACAGGGGAAGAAGCGTGAAATTGGGGGCCTCGATGACGAGGGAGAGGGCTCCCATCAACAATACAAGCGCCATATCCATATGATCAACGGCGGCAACACCGGAGGCGATTCAACAAGCCAAAGGAAGAAGTGGGCACAGTCCCTTTACATTGGGGAAGTCAATCACATGCCCCCAACTAAAAGGCCGAGGGCGGATCCAATCTACTTCACAGATGCGGACCTCCCCTCGGGTTCTCTACCGCACAGGGATGCCCTCGTCATCCGCACTGAGATCAATGACGCCATCATCCACCGGACTTACGTCGACACGGGGAGTTCTGTCAACGTCATGTATCTCAGCACTTTCCAAGAGTTGGGACTCGACAGGGGGTCCCTTCGACACATCAACACCCCCCTCTCCGGATTTACAGAGGACAGCATCGACGCCGAAGGCGTCATCACCCTCATGGTCGAGTTCGGCGACGGATTCCATAGGGCCAAGCTCGACCGGCCTGCCCTCGAGGACTTGGAAGCCGTCATCTCCATGAGGCACCTCTGCCTCAAGTTCCCCACACCTACCGGCATCGGTTATTCGAGTGGAAATCAGAAGCTCTCCAGGGTCTGCTACCTTCAACTTACCAGGAATGTTAGTAAGACCGAATTTCGGATTGACACCATCACCGCCAAGGCCCTGGAAGAGGAAGAAGGTAGGCCGAGGGCTGAGCCTGCCGAGGAAACCGAAGACTTGATACTCGATCCGGCCAAGCCGGAGAGGGTCCTGAAGATCGGAGCCAAGCTCCCCGAAGACCTGAAGGCTGGCATCACCAAGGCCCTCCGCGCCTACCCCATTGTTTTTGCATGGGGGCCGGAGGACATGCTAGGAGTTGACCGAAGGGTTATCACCCACCGCGTTGCGGTGGACCCTTCGGCCAAACCAGTGCAGCAACGAAGAAGACCCCTCTCGGCCGAAAGAAGGGAGTTCGTGAAGAAGGAGGTATCTATGCTCCTCTCCATCAAACACATCAAGGAGGTGAAATACCCTTCTTGGTTGGCAAACGTAGTCCTCGCACAGAAGCCTCCTACCTTCCGCATGTGCGTGGACTACTGATCTGAATAAGGCGTGCCCTATGGACCCCTTCCCTCTGCCAAACATTGATCAACTGGTGGATGAGACCGCGGGATGCGAGATCATGTCGTTCCTCGACGCGTTCCGCGGATATCATCAAATCTACATGCATGAGGAAGACGCTGATAAAACCGCCTTCATGACACCCGAAGGCATCTTCTGCTATCTTGTGATGGCCTTCGGCCTAAAAAATTCAGGCGCCACCTACACCCGAATGGTGGCCAGGGTCTTTCAAGCTGTCCTCGGACGCACCATGGAGGCCTACGTTGACGACATGATCGTCAAAAGCAAGAAGGCAAGCACTCACGCCGACGACCTCCTGGAAATCTTCGCCATCATGCAAAAATTCAACCTCCGGTTAAATCCAAAGAAATGCACCTTCGGCGTGCAAGGGGGAAAGTTCTTAGGCTACATGGTCAGCCGAAGGGGTATTGAAGCCAACCCCGAGAAGATTCAGGCCATCATCAACATGGAACCCCCACGCAACGTCAAGGAGGTTCAACGGTTGACGGGTCGCCTGGCAGCCCTCAACCGTTTCCTCTCTAAATCAGCCGAGAGGGCCCTCCCCTTCTTCCAAGTCATGAGGAAGACCGCTGGCTTCCAATGGACATCTGAGTGTCAAGAGGCCTTCGACGAACTTAAGAAGTACCTCTCTTCTCCCCCGGTGCTCTCCAAACCGAAGGTGGGGGAGACCTTATACTTGTACCTTGGTGTTAGCCCTGCTGCCATCAGCTCAGTGCTAATCCGAGAGGAGGACGGCGTCCAACACGCCATCTTCTACGTCAGCAAAACCCTCCGGGAGGCCGAACTCAGGTATTCTCCCGTCGAGAAGACGGTGCTAGCCATCGTTTGGACCGTCAAGAAGCTTGGCCACTACTTTCAAGCTCATCCGGTCCAAGTGCTCACTCATCAACCCCTCGGCGCCCTCATGAGAAGCCCCACAAGTTCCTCCCGAATGGTGAAATGGGCCATCTTCCTCAGTCAGTACAACATAGATATCCGTCCGAGGCCTGCCATTAAGGGCCAAGCCCTGGCGGACTTCGTGACGGAATGCACCGCGAGATCAGCAACTGACGAGGAGCCTTCGGCACCCCTTGACGAATGGTGGACCCTCTACACCGATGGCTCTTCAGCCACCAAAGCATGCGGAGGGGGGGTAGTCCTGATCACACCCGAGGGCTTCCGCGCATATTATGCCATCCGCTTCTCCTTCAAAGTCTCCAACAACGAGGCCGAGTACGAAGCCCTCCTCTGTGGCCTTCGGCTGGCAGCGAATCTGAAGGCTAAAATGATCCACGTCAAGTGTGACTCCAAACTCGTCGTGGGTCAAATCTCCGGGGAGTACGAAGCCAAGGAAGGAAGGATGAAGCAATACAAGGATGCTGCCAAGGAGTTGCTTAAGGTATTTGAGGCACATTCCCTCACCCAAATACCGAGGGCTCAAAACTCTGAGGCCGACATTCTATCCAAGCTTTCGGATGAATCCCCCGAGCACCTCTAAAAAATTGCAAGAATTGAGGAACTCAGCCTCTCAAGCATCCACGCAAGCCCCGTCATGAACATTAACCTGAGGTCGGAGGATTGGATCTCCGACATCATCGCCTTCATCACCACAGGGCAACTGCCCCAAGACGAAGCCCGCGCCAAATTAACAAAGCTGAGGGCTCCCAGCTACACCATCGAAAACGGGAGGCTTTACAAGAGATCTTACAACGGCACCCTCCTTCGGTGCCTCCATCAAGATGAGGCCGAAGTCGCCATGGAGGAAGTACACAGTGGAACTTGCTCAGCTCACCAGGGACCCTTCTCCATGTCCCGAAGGCTCATAGTTCAGGGCTACTTCTGGCCCACAATGGCTAGAGATTGTGCTGATCTGGCCCGAAGGTGCACCGCTTGCCAACACTTTCAGAAGGCCCCCGGCAGGCCAGCGGTCAACTATGCCCCCATCAGCACCGCTATACCCTTCTCTAGATGGGGTATTGACTTAGTAGGCCCGCTGCCGAGGGGTACCTCCAATAACAGATATATCATTGTGGCCATTGACTACTTCACCAAATGGGTAGAGGCCGAGCCCCTCGCCAGCATCACTGAGGCCCGGTGCCGCCACTTCGTCCTCAAAAATATTCTCACAAGGTTTGGTGTTCCCCAGCAAATTATCTCCGACAACGGCACTCAATTCGAGGCAGCCCCCTTCTGCGCCCTTCTTGAAGCTTGGGGCATCAAGCACACATTTTCTTCCGTTGCCTACCCTCAGGGCAACGGGCAAGTAGAGAACGCCAACCGAACCCTACTTGAAGGGTTGAAGAAAAAGTTGGAAGCCGAAGGGGGAGGCTGGGTAGAAGAGCTTCATAACATCCTATGGGCCTACCGCACCACCCCTCGGCGTGCAACAGGTGAGACCCCTTTCTCCCTATGCTATGGCTTTGAGGCAAAGGCTCCAACAGAAGTGACCCTTCCCACCCGAAGGGTGGAACAATATGAGCCCGAGGCCAACGACGCCAACATGGCCCTCGACCTTCATCTCATCTCGGAACGCCGAGAGCAAGCTTTCCTCAAGGCCGAAAACTATAGGAGACAAGTCAAAGGATACATCGACGCCAAGGTCCGCTCCCGGGAATTCCAGGTAGGAGACTACGTCCTCCGACGAAGGGAGGCCAGTCTACCCACCGAAGGAGGATAGATGGCGCCCAAGTTTGAAGGCCCCTACATCATCTCAGCCATCATCAAACCAGGGACATACAAGCTTAAACGTCCCAATGGGACGGAGGTCCCTAGACATTGGAATGTGCACCACCTTGTCAAATTCTATCAATAAGGCATGAGCGGCCAAGCCCTCATCCTCAGCAAGTGTAAATATCAATGGCCCAAGGCCCCATCTGTTTCTGAAGAATAATCAAAAGGCCAAGCCTTCACCACCTACATATTATACGAGAGGCCCAAGGCCCCCTCATCCCTTCACCATAAAAGGCCCAAAGCCACTCCCTCTTATGAGGGAAAACAACAATTTAGGTACCAAGTACCAAGTGTATGGATCACCCCCATCACTCTTTGAAAACACCAAGTGTTTTCTCAAACTTTTACATGCCCTCCTAAAAAAAAAAAAAAAAAAAAAAAAAAAAAAAACCGGGGGGTGTAACACCCCTCGGCTCCGGCTGGTACCAAGTGCCCCCGGCTATTTGTGTCCCGCACACAAATAAAACCCTTCCCAGGAACGCTTTCCGCGCCATCCCCCAAGGGGAGGCAGGCAACGGACCATGTCCCGGGCCCAGGATTCGACTTCCACAAACGAAACGCTCCCCGCGCTATCCCCCAAGGGGAAGCAGGCAACAGACCATGTCTCGGGCTGAGGGGACGACTTTCAAAACCGAGGCGCTTTCCGTGCTATCTCCCAAGGGGAAGCAGGCAACAGACGATGTCTCGGGCCGAGGAAACGACCCTCAAACCCTTCGGGATATCGGAAGGTCATTCCCGAAGGGGGAGCCAACGGTTTGTTCCGTTGCCTCCCATATAGGCCAAGCCTTCCCTAGAAACCAAGTTTCTAAATGCCTCTCCTACACCATCTTAAAAAAAAAAAAAAAAAAAAAAAAAAGATGTGTAGGGGGGAAGGAACTCCCCGGATACTATTCTTCCCGGAGGCTCAACACTTCGGATATATATTCCCGAAGGCTCCTACAAAGGCACGAGAAAATCTCTCAGCAACAAGTCATCTGGCTACTTAGCCGAAGGCTTCCCTACATGAAGCCTTGGAGTACAACAATTCCCCCGGAGGTCCAGGAAGAGGGCTCACTAGCAAAACTTCACCTAAATTTGACTGGACCAGAGCCAACCATACTTCATGACGAAGGCCGCACAAAGTCTAACTACATCTACCAGGAGCCGAGGGCAGGAAGCTACCAAACTCACTCAATAGTGAAAAATTTCCCAAGTCCACAAACGGGAAGCCCTCGGTGGGCAAACATGGACTTCACTGCTACCGACAGGCTTAGAGCCGAAGGCAACCTCAAACTACTCGACGAGGACCTAAAACTACACCAAAGCTACACTGTCAATCAAAGGCTCAGCATTTCCGGGGGCCCAAGATGCAATTTCACCTGGTGAAATTGCCAAGTCTAAATTCATTTTAGCCCTCGGTCCCATCACTTCACCCCGGAAGTATTACAAGGATTCCTTACCAGAGTTTGAATTTACTTGGATTATTTTCTGAGATTTTGCTCTACATCCGAAGGGTCCTAACAGAGGTCTTGCTTAGGAAAGTTTCTAACTCCACAACGGCGGAGGCCCCATCAACCGAGGGGTCAATGACACTTATGGCAACTTTGCTAAAAGCCATCAACCGAGGGCTACGCGCGAGATCTATGGGGGACTATCCCAGAATTTCACTAAATCCATAATCTTGGACCCCTCGGGAATCATGTGCACCGGGGGCTCAGGCGATCCTCACACTCGAAGGATTCACTACAGCATCTATTGAAACTCCGTGAAAAAATGACGAAGTCCACAAATGGGGACCCTTCGGGTAGCAATGCTTCAACTGTACACTCGTGGCCGATGGCCCCCTAATCTGCTTGGCAATGACCTAATGATACACCACGGTCGGAGGCTCGCCACTACCGAGGGCCTAGTCGCCGAGGACATGATCTAAGTTTTTACTCATAAAATTTTCTAAGTGCACAGCTTCAAGCCCCCCCGATGGTCCTACGCTACGGCCGAGGACTCATGATTGGGTTTACACTTAGAAAGATTTCTAAAGTCCACAACAACAACCCCCGGCTATTCTACTCTACATCCGAAGGGTTCTGATCAAGTTGTACCTGGAAAATTTCCCTAAGTCCGCAAACTGGTGGCCGTCGGGAAGCCAAACAAGAGAAGGAAAAGAATACATTCATCCAAGTGAAGAAAAGCATTCAGAAATCAAACACAGGAGGCATTCATTCAGAAAAAGCCCGGAGGCAAAACATTAATCACCATAAGAATTCTAAGTACAAGGGTGTTCATTACAAGGCGTGTCCGAAGCCGGCGACTACGAGCTATTACATGGATAATATTTGTAAATTTCTAAGCTTGGGCTCCTCCCGGTGCATCCTCCTTCGGCCTCGAAGCCACATCATCCTCGGCCGCCTCGCCGTCAGAATCGCATCGGGCCAGCTCCGAGTCCTCGAGCAGCTCCCTCTCTTCGCCCTCGGGCAGGGGAATCCGAACATCTGGCATAAGGGGGGGGAGGCCATAAGCTTCAGGCCGAAACTCCTTCGGATCTACGCCGTGGTGCCGGGCCAGCCTCCGGTACAGCATAGCCTGAGTAAAGTATTGGGCGCCCTCGTAAAAACTTTTCCCCTTCAGGGCAAGCCACATTGCCCCGGGGCCCTTCACCCAGGCATCCGCTTTGACCTCAACCACCGAGGCCACCCACTGCTGGTACTCTTCGGCCTTCCAGCCATCGGCAACGAAAGAAGCGACGGCATCCTCGGCGGCTTTGGCAACGGCCTCGGCTTTGGCCTTATCAGCTTCCTCGGCGGCTGCTTTGGCGGCTTCGGCGGCAGCTTTCTCTGCTTCAGCCTTCCCATTAGCGATGCCCTCGGCCCTAGCCTCATTTTTGGCAGCCTCTAGCCTCTGCTCAGATTGCCGAAGGGCTTCCTCCAAACCGGCCAGTTGCCTGATGGCCTCGGTGTTGTTAGCAATCAGCTTCCGCATGGCCTCATCAGACCTCGCCCTTTCAACACGGCGCTGTTCCGCCCTCCTGACTAGCTCCCCGAGGGCAATGCTCGACTGCAAACAGATAAAGGAGCACTCGGGATCAAATTATGCAAAGATAGGGAAACCCGGGACAAAAGTTAAGAAAGGAAAAGGCACTTACCGTGACCGAGGCTTGAAGGGCCTTGAGCTCGAGAGACTCGTCCTCGAACTTGCCGAGGGTTGATCGATCCAGCGAGGGAGTGGCGCCCCTCAGGAACTCCCTCGGATCAAGGGTGCCATGCATAATAGCTGTCCCCTTCTTGATGGGGAACTGCACCTTTTCCAGGGGCCAAGCCCCCTCGTCAAGATCCACTTGGGGGAGGGAATCCGAGGGCTTGCCCGAAGGGGGTTCATCGATAATCACTAAGGGGGCATCCTTGCCCCCCTCACCCCTCTTCTTCTTCTCCGGGGGCATGACACCCTTCCCGGCATTTTTTCTCTTTAGCCCCCCGTCTTGGGAGCCTCCGGCACCAGCACCGGAATCAACAACGGGTTTTTGGGAGAGGTCCCCACCCTCCGGGACCTTGGGAGCCCCTGCCTTCTTCAACACCTCATCAACAAGAGGCTGGTTCGCCGAGGATCCCTCCTCCTTCTTCTTCCTTGGCTCCTTGGCCAGCTTCTTGGTCAGCTTGGCGAACGCCTTCGGATCCATAATATCACCTGCACAAGATAAGGAACGGTTAGAACCACAACAAATGAAAGAGAAATTTTCTAAGTACCAAAAATCAAAGCCCTCGGCAACAACCTCCGGAGTTTAAGTACCCACGATCAATCAGGGGATACTTCTCATCTTTATCCCCCGGAAGGCGATACCTCCGGAAGCCCAGCAGGTACAGATCCTCGGCCAACGTGGCCTGCTTGATGGCGATGACTTTATCCGAGCCCTCGGGTTTCTCCATCAGCTTCTTGCCGGCCTTCTGGAGGGCCGCACTACCCACCTTCGGGTGTCTCTTGAAGTGATCCCGCAAAGCCCCCGGGAATGGATTCTCCGCCGTCCTGACATAGCAAAACTTCTCCTTCCAATCCTTGTGAGACGAAGGAGTCTCGGAGAAAAGCTTCCAGGCAGGGACCTGCTGTAGATTCGCGTACCCGCCGGCATGAGAGTGCCCCCCTCGGCACAAGTTGAATGAAAGGAAAAACTGCTCCAACGTGGCCTCCACCTTCCGGCTTCGGCATAGAGATAGGAAGCCCGCCAGGTAGTAGTGGCTATTCGGGGTGAGCTGGCAGGGGGCTAGCTTCACGTACCTTAAGTACTCGAGGACGAAGGGATGAAGTGGGAACCTGAGGCCCAACTCCACCGACAGCAAGTGCACCGCAAAACACCCCTCCGGGGGTTGGGATAGCAGGTCTTCAAGACCCGGCTCTACGACCAGTGCCGACGGCCCCGCGAGGACTTGGAGACACTGACAGTCCGCAGCCGACACCGTGGTCTTTACCTCGAGGGCAGATATATCGAGATACGAATGACCCTCGGGAATTCCGACAGGTCGCCCGACGTCAACGGCTGCTTGCTTCATCTTTGGAGTGGCCCTCAGCTTCTTCTTCTTCTTGGCGGGGGCAACACTCAGAGGCTCCGGATCTAAGGGCCGTGAGCTACTTGCCTCATCGGTTCTGCGAGGGGGGAGCATAGCCACGGTAACCCCCTGCCTTTCCTTCTCCTCCTCCTCTTCGGCCACTTGGACTGCGAGGGCCAGCTCCTCGTCCTCATTAACTTGCTCGAAATCCTCGGCCTCCATCTCAGCCCGGAGAGCGTTTTGTACTTCCTCGGCCACCACGTGGTCATCATTGGTCGACAGCGTCTCACTCGAGGATCCCACCTCGGATATGCTCTCGGACTGCACCGAAGGCTCCTTGGAGATGTCCTGGGAATCGCTTTGCGAAGACATGTTCGGAGACTAGGACTAAGGGATTTTCGAAGAGAGGGCTCCCTAGATAACTCTAGCACTAAACCTACAGCCAAGGAAGTAAAATGCGCTAAGGAAGGATGAAGCAGAGGGGTGCACTGACCTTAAAGATTTGTTTCGACTGAGGGCGGAACTTTCTCTCTCTAGAAATTTCAGCAGAGCTTCGCTTCAATTCTAAAAACGCACAACGACGAATGAATCGGACTTGGGGTATTTATAGGCAACTGGGCCTCGAGAGTTGGGCCTCGATTTGAAAAGCCCATCATTGCGGGCCGCCGGTTCAACCAATAGGTGGCTACCGCCCACCTACAACCAACGGCAGCCGGCCACGTCGACCCCTCTTCCAACGGCTCTATTTCAACGACCATATTTCGGCAGCACTAGGAGGCCCTCGAACGATAGCCTCCGGCTATCGCTCACCTCAGCCCCCTGCCGGCAAATCTCACCAAGCACCTTCGAGCCCGCGGCAGCGTAAGCCCCCGGCATGACAACATTGTCACCCCTCGGGGAACCCAACAACACATTATAACTCCTTCAGCCCGAACTCGCCTTCGGCCTAAAGGAGTGGGGGACTGGGATACACCCCTCGGGAATCATACAGGACAAAAATTCCTCATGCAAAGATTTACAATTGACGCATGTAGCATCCGGGTGAACATCAAAGCAGAAACTTTCGGGTACATACTTCAACACACCCTTCGGCAGGGGTAGAGTATCAAAATTTTTCCCCGAGTCACTTGCGGAAATGAAGCAGCCCTCATCACAACACATGCAGGCAATACATCCACGCTTTCCTCAGAAAACCCTCGACATGTGAGGGACTGAGGAAAGCCTTCGGCGGTTATACAGGTGTTATACTTCCCTCAGAAAACTCTCGACATGTGAGGGACTGGGGGAAGCCTTCGGCAATCAACAGAAGGCAGTTCTCAAGCAAAGGCACCCAACCAAAAGATGAAGCCTCCAGAAGAATCAACACGACTACTCCTTTTCCCTCAAGTACCTTTCGGCAAAAGGAGTGAGGGACTCCTGATGGAGTATATGGCCCAGGAACCCCCGGCCCATAGAACTCCCACTTCCCCTGCACAAGTCCATTAAGCTCAGGGAACAACTCAGGCCCAAATACAACGGCCCAAGCCTCAAAGTAGCCCAGAATACACGCTGGGGTACCTTCGGCCTTCTCGGCCGAAGGCTCCAAAACTCACAGGATAGCCTTTTGGGCATTAGAAGCTGCTGGGAGAAAACGGGCGAAAACATGAGCCTTCGGCATTTTTATGCCCTCGGCTACACAAGGAGCCCTCGGCTACACAGGGAGCCCTCGGCTACACCAGGAGCCTTCGGCCGAACTAGCTCAATCATCGAAGATTCCTTTTGGAGACAGCCAACCACCGCATTTAATGCCACGTCACATCCACCAGCCGCATTCAATGCGGTAAACGTACCACTGCCGGTGCCAACCAGTTGATGTGACCCTTCGGCCGTTGGATTACTGACACGTGTCCTCTCATCGCATTTATTGCTGCTATAAATAGCAGCCCATTTCTCCTTGTAATCGACATGATCTACATCCCAACTCCACATCTCGAGTTCATTTAATAAAATCGACTCTCTCTCCTCCTATTTGCTCTGACTTCTCTCTAGTTATTCCCACAATAACCTCTCGGATAAGATACCCCCCGGGTAGACCATCCATCAACTTCTTTTACAAATTAGACTCAACATTTATTTTAGAAAACAATTCCTCTAATTTTACTCCTGGAAAAGTTATATACAAAAAGGTGACTTAATAATTAACTGTAATTTGGTTCCAATATTACATCGTAGTAGCTACATATAAAACAAACTGTTGTATCTTTTAATACTTATATATATTTTAGTAGCACGAAAATTGGCTGTTTTGGCTTATTCTGCTGAAATTTATGAAGTTCTGGCTGAAGTGGTTGCATTGGCAGATTCATTTAAAAAAATTAAAATATATTTATTAATAAAATAAAGAAAAAGTTATATACGAAAATAGCTAAAATGATCATCTATAGTAACTTCAGCCAATACAGCCAGAAAAGTAACTTCAACCTTACTTTTTCAGCTTATTACACAATTCAGCGCACGAAAGTAAAAATTACGTGTTTGGTGAAAAAGTTGGCTGATAAGCCTGATAAGCTAAAAAACAGTGGTTCCAAACATCCTAATAGTTTCAAAAAATCTCAAAAAGATATTTCTTTTCGACCTACTAGCTATGCCAAACAAAACTACATTTTTATAGGTTTATTTTGGATTTTGATATTTACTATCTCTACTTATTTTCTACCATCTTATATAAGGTACGTTATTACGTACTTAAATGTATCTTATGTGTTACGCGTGTTTAGCAAAATTAGGGTTTGTTTGCAACTGCTTTTAAAAAAGCACTTCTCAGCTTTTGACTTTAAAAAAGCACTTATTTTCCCAAACACTACAACTTTTAATTTTCTCGGCTTCCGTGTCAAAAGTGCTTTTACTTTTTCTATTACACAAAAAAAACTTATTTTACCAAACACTACCCACTTTTACTTTTCAAAATCACTTTTTTCTAAAACACTATCAACTTTTATTTAATCACTTCTCCCCATTTCATTAAAAAAAACACTTTTTCAAAAGCAGAAGTTGTTGCAAACAGACCTTTAGTTGAAATGATAACTTTTTTGAATTCTTTTATTATGTTTTATATTTCACTATTTTAGTAGTTGAATTTTTTAAAAAAATAACTAAGCTAAAATAGTGGTGTTTGGGTTTAATTACTACTTGTTGATAAAATGTTGTAGCTAAAACTAAAATAGTTTTAAAGTAGTAATTAAAACTATTTTCTATCAAGTAGTAATTAAAACTAACTTTTAAAGCTAAAACTAGTTTTATCAACTATTTTAGCAACTATGTTTATAGCTATCAAGTAGTAATTAAAACCAAACTATTGCACTAAATTGCTTTATAAAATTTAACAACTTGATATAATGGTGTTTGGTTTTAATTACTACTTGTTGCGACTAACTACTGCTAAAAGTAATAAACTTTCTTTCATAATCAAATCAATGTATAGTAGCTTCTACAGAAAATTAAATTTAAAAAGATCCCTCAAAAAAATTGTTATGTTAACGAATTTTTTGAAACTTCTTTAATTGTGCAAAAGTTTAAGTTTTGTCATTTCATTTATGCTTTACCAAATATGCACTAATTGTAAAAATTATTAATCCTACTCTCAATTTATTCATCTTCTTCACGTGTCTCTTAATTTAATTGTAAATTAAAGAAAGATAATAAAAAAATTTCCGTATCTCTCGGTCTTCTCAGAATTGAATGTTCACGAGTGTAAACGGAATGTATGAAGATGCGCTTCCACAGATTGCCGACGTGCATCTCATTGACTAATTAACGGAGTGAATGAACACGTACAGATTACCTAAATAACGAAGTGATCCTTGATATAAATATGGATAAGTATTGAATATTCTCTATTTGATTGATATTAATCGAACTTGATTGATTGATATTCTCTATTGGAGTATTTTTCCTTCCTCTTCCAAAAGGTTGAATCTCTAATCCCAAGGCCCACATGTCCCAACCCGACAAGATTTTTGGAAGGTTGTAAATCACAGTGACTCAGTCGTGCCAATGGCGGTAGACCTTTTACCCGTGCGCACTAGAGGTCAAGCCCAGCACGCAGGAGCTGTAATCTCACACGGCCGTTGCGGGGTTTCGGTCCTTGGTGTAATATCTCTTATCTCTTTTATATGTTTTCAGTGTCTTTAAAACATTAAGTTTGTCTATTTCGATTTAAATTTGATAAAACATGAGATTACATTTTTCATATGTGTGAGTTATGGTTATGGATAGTTTCTTGAGTTGCATTTGATAATATAAGAAGTTACATTTTCTTATAAGCGAGTTATATGTTTTTATGCGTAAGTTACATCTTCCTATACGTGAGTTACATTGGACCTGTCTCAACAAGTAACATTTTGCATACATCTAAGTTAAATTTTTCATCAACGCGAGTTATATTTTTCATAACATGAGTTAGATCACAAAATAAACTCTTGCTAGATATTCAAACAAAAATAAAATATTTTTATGGCAAAAAAAGTTTTTTTGGCAAATAAAGTTTTTTTAAGCATTTTTTAAAATTTTTTATAGCCTAAAATATTATAAACATTTACTATTTATATAAAGTAATTGAGAAATTAGACTCATAATTTTCATTATTTAAATTTGATAGTATATGATTTGTGCTCGAGTTACATTTGGACTTGCCTCAACAAGTTACATTTTGCATACACCCAAGTTTGATTTTCCATCAATGCGGGTTACATTTCTCATAACAAGAGTTACATAAAAAAGTAAGCCCCTGTTATTGAAACAAAAAAAAAGATGATTTTTATTTTGCCAAAAAATGAATATCTTTGGCAAAAAAATGAATTTTTTAAATGATCTTTAAAAATTTTTTTCCCATAATATTAAAAAAAATATATATTCATTATTTACGTAAAGTAATTGAGCAATTCGACTACTTTATTTCATTGTTTACATAATTACATTGAAAACAATGTTTTATTTCTTATAGTCCGTATAACACCTGTTACACTTGGATATTAACGCGAGTTACATTTCTTTACATGCGGGTTGCATCACCCTGGTTTTTTTATACTACTGGGGGGTCTGGGGGGCCTGGAGTAAATTTTGTTGAAACTCACTCCATTGAGTTTCGAACCCGAGACCTCCCATAAGGAAGAGTGAGTCGGTGACCAGCTGAGCTGGACCGCTTCCTCAATTACATCACCCTGCTACTAGAACAAAAAACTCTCTCTGTCTCTCTATTATTGTCCCAGTTCCTATTCACTTGGTCAACACAAATCACTCTTAATCTCTTACTTCATATATCAATTTTTATCAAATTTGTTTCTGGATTTTGCGACTTTGTAAAGTTTTAATGTAGTTTCTAAATATGTAAATTTTTTCCTAAAAATAATTTGAGTGCGGACAGGGATCCGTTTGTTTATCGTTTGTCAAGCATCGTAAACTGCAATGAGGCAATAACAGGGGGACGGAGGTAGTATTGTTTATGCATGTTACTGATCAAGTGTGTTTTAGCCCTGGGAGCACCATGGTAACCATGGTTTTTGCATTATATTTGGTCGTTTAATTTGAACCCATTATTTAGAAAGCTTCTTCTTGTACCCACTTTTGTACCCACCATATTTGCATAGACATATTTTTATCTATGACCGGATTTACAGACAAAAAAAAAAACTCCTCACATACATGATAGGTACAAAAGTGGTACAATAATGAGCACAAATAGTTTTTTCCATTATTTATGACACAATGTCGTTATTATTAAAGCTAATGCGCACCGTTCTGACTTTTGTAACTGCTTCCCAGGTTGCCAGTGTCACCATATTGTATGCAAAAAGTTGCAAGAAACCGTATTTAAGTATTTTTTGGTTGCTACACTTTCCTTTTTTTGGATGTATTCAAAAATTTGGTACACTTTTCCGTTTTAGTAAGTTTTTCCTTTAAAAATACTCAACTACACTTGTTTTTTCTACTTTTTATCTTCTATTTCATATTTTTTCACCATCTCTCCTACATTTTCTCCACTATTCATTACCCCTATTATTTCACTCTAAAAAATGTGCCAACGCCTATTGTAGCAAACAAAAAAATAGGGAGTGAATAGTGAATAGTTATTTATAAAAAGATGACTTCTTAAATATAGTGAATAGTGATTAAAGTAATAACTTTAATCATATTAATTTATAATTAATTTTCACTATGTAAGAATTGAGCATAATCACAAATAAAAGTGACAAAGTCACACTTTAATTAATTTATCCTCATTATAACTTATTTCTCGGAAATACATCTTAAAACGTTTGTAACAATACTCTTCTTAATTGTGAGTTTTCTTATGAACATTTTACATAGAGCCCGTTTGGTGACTATAATTTTCAGCTTATGAGCCTTGTCAGTTAATTATTTCACCAAACATGCAACATTTGATTTTATGCGCTAAGTTGTGTAACAATAAGAAAACGTAAGATTTAAGTTACTTTTCTGACTAGATTGACTAAAGTTACTGTTGAGAACAATTTTTTCTATTTCTCATATAATTGTTTCTTTATTTTATTAATAGAATATATTCTTGAAACAAGTTTTTTCAGAAATTCAGCATAATCAACTAATCCAGTCACTTAAGCCAGAACTTCATAAATTTAAGCAAAACAATCAGATTCAGTCAAATTCAGTTATCTAACAGGCTCATAATATGACCGACATACGTAGGTTTTTGCAGACAGAATCATGAAATTGTATTTTTCTGAAATTATATAATTGTATTTGTTTTTTTATATTATTTATTTGTTTTAATTTTAATTATCATGATGAGTTAATGCATTCATTTATTTATCAACTAAAAACTTGTTTTCTATTGAATAAATACCATCTACTTCATATACTCCCTCCGTCCCATTGGACTTTGTCATTTTTCTATTAAAACAAATAATTTGTAATTCTGCTCATTTCTCTATACATTGCACAAATTTCAATTACACAATTCTACTTTTCTTATTTGCTACCTACCGTAAACTTGGCAAAGTGGACATGTACAAAGATCATACATAGTATTAATTGACACCGTCGAATTTTTTAGTTAAAAGAAAGAATTTGCGAAAAGGTTTTTTAGGACATCATTCAAAGATTCGGCTTTGCGCACTCCGGGTTATATTGCGGGAGTGAATCCATTATCTCGCATAAACAATAAAGTGCGTGCTCCTTTCTGCCTACTCTCCAATTTTTCCTCATTAAGTAGGGATGTTGGAATGGACGGACCAAAGCACAACAATTAAGATCAACTAATATTATCCCCGTCCTATTTAAAGGTTTCTGTTTATTATTCTCCGATTAACATAATTTAATCTTAATCTTTTATTTTATATACTCTCTCCGTATTTTAAAGTTTGCTACACTTTTCTTTTCGGGATAGCAATCATATTGAACTCAAAAACTTACAAATTCCTATTTCGGGAACTTTCCCGAATTTTATTTATAAAAATAATTTTATCATTAACAGGAATAAATTAATTTTTGGGAAAATTTTGATATAGGACTGTCATGTTTTTATTCGCTAAATAAGATTAATTTCTGCCAATTTTGGCTTTATCAAACTTTAAACATGTCAGATTCTGCCACATTTTTTCCAAATATGGAAGAAATTACTCCTACGTAGGAAGTGAAAATATAAAGTCCCTATTTTGAAATTTCAAAACGTTTTTACAACAATTTATCTTATATTTATTCTTAGTCAAATATGGTAAACATCGAATCTTTAATTGGAACGAATGGGGTACTTATAATTATTGTCTTGCATAAAATAGATCCCATTATTTCTTTAGTTCTTTTTGGACGCACATATATTATATATATGAGAAAAGAGAAAAAAGGATGCCAGCTGGCCTGGAGCATATTTGGACATATATATAGAGAGGCAGGCAATCGAATTGAAGGTGGATAGCATACAATAGAGTAGAAGAAAGAAGGAATTGAAGAGATAGAAAATGGAAGGAGGGGTACGAATGGCGATGGAGATGCTGCTGGTTCAGGCTATCGCGACGGGCTTACAGCTTCTGTCGAAGGTCATTTTGGGACAAGGAGCTTTTGTCTTTGCTCTCATGACTTACCGTAACATTGTTGCTGCTTTCTGTGTGGCCCCTTTCGCTTTCTTCCTCGAAAGGTATTTTATTTAAGAAAGAAAAAAGTCTTGGCTTTCATACACACGCAAGGTTTTAAATAGCCGTAGCGGCAGCGGTCATCGCGGTAGCGGCCTGTAGCGGCCTGTAGCCGACTGTAGCGATTGCAGCGGCGTGAAATATTTTCAATTGCGGAAAACATAGATGTATTTTTTCACAACATTTAATTTTGAGTTTCACTCCAAGCATCACCATTAATGTATTTTTTCACAACATTTACACATTTACACATCAAACAGTTCGTGATGTACTGCCGGAAGCCCGGAAATGTCAATAGCGGGCTGTAGCGAGCTGTAACGGACTGTAGCGGGCTGTAGCGGGCGGCGTAGCGGATTTTTCCCGTGATTTGGAAATCACACACAAATAGCGGGCCGTAGTGGTAGCGGCCCCTACCGCGACCGCTATATAGCGGTCGCTATAGCGGTAGCGGACCGCTATTTCAAACCATGTACACACCTGATGTGTAAACAGCACCCTGTACACGCTCCACATCCATCTGTGTCACAGACAACTTTTTTCGTTTTTAAAATGGATTGTCTGTGATCTTTTGTTTTTTCGATATCATAGACGTTTTGCCTTAAAAACGATAAAATTGTCTGTGGCATAGAATGGGGTGAGGCATGTACACGAGCTACAGACATCCGGTGTGTGCACAAATCCGCGTTGTTTATTTAATTATATATTTATATTGTCCACACACATATATATTAGTTCTAATTATTTATGTTTACTGGTTCCATCCAATTTATTCAATTTAAATTCAAATCTATTTCTATATATATATGCGACAGGGATAGTCTGAAGAAATTGAGTTTTTCTGCTGTGATATGGATCTTTTTTGTTGCATTATCCGGGTACGTATAACCTACTCCAACTCTAGTCTATGTATTTATTTATATATTATTAATGCTAATGCATACCGATATGGCAATAATTACACTATTTACATCCGACTTTACAAACTTTCCTTTTTAGCCAATTTCAAAACTCATGATTTTGTTTTTCTCACCATTTTCTTCGTCATTTCCTCATTATATTCATTGTCATGTTTTCATTTTCATTTTGAATTATTTGTATCATGATTTTTGATCGAGTTGGAGACATATATTTCTATCCAAAATGAATAGGAATAGTTTATGTCTATATTTTATTAGTGTGATACCAATATTTTAACAATTTAATTTAATAGATTGAGAACTATTAGTTGGCTGAAATGGATTTGTTTACCTTTGTGAGAATATGGTTTCATTTATATAAACAATTCAGGTTTACATTAGCTTTGCCTTAAACAGAAATGTCGGTCGTTAAGAATTAAAGATGTTTATAATATGTTTGAAATTTCCCGGTTTGATCTGGTTATTTATTAAGATATTATTTCTAATTATAATTCTAAAAGTTTTTGTATTATTTATTTATTTATTTTTATTTATTTATGTATATATTTATATCAACCTAATTCCGTGCCCAATAGAGTACTCCTAGTTTATTTATTTCATTTCAACCTGATCTTGGTTCAAATATTTATCCATGTTTTTTACCAATATATCGTACCAATTCAAAGGGAATTGAAATTGGTGTTACTAAAGTAACATGCATGTTTATAATCAGGCAATATAATTACATTCCATCAAAAATATTGACTGGGATTTGATTGTTTGGTAATACGTAGTACCTATTATAATTACTTTATCAGATTTAAGAAATCGAATAATCAAATGCGAATATTTTGTTAGAGAAAGTTGTTGGAATCACAACTACACTCAAATCTGGAGTGATTCTCTAAAGGGAGAAAGACCTAAATAGCAGGACTGTGCACTGACTTTAAAGTTTTAGAGAAAGATCTAAAACGTTACTCATAAAAAAATACCAATACATACTACGTTTAATTAAACCTTTTTATCCACTGACTTTAAAAATTTACTTAATAAATTACAGGACTGTGCACGAGTTTATATATTTGCATTTTGGTATACGTTTTAATAAATTGTTTATGAATATTCATAGTGTATATTGTTGCGACAAAAAATTAAGAATTATGGATTGACTAATACGCCACGTGTCGAAGCTAAACTGAAACTCTTGTCTTTTCGTTGGATTCGGTTTCCTCCATTAATCCATTTCATTATTGTCTTTATTATTTTCCACAATCTTTTGTTTTTAAATTTAAATAAACATCCACTTGATAACAACGAATATGATCTAGTATCAATTATTTCAGGTGGTTAGTTTGGAAAAAAAATGAGCCCGTTGGATAAGGTTGATATTTATTGAATCCTTTCAATCGATTGAAAATGTTGAACTAGTTGAACCTGTTGAATTTCTTGAATTATAAAAAATTATCATTAAAATAAAGAAATAATATTATTAAAAAAATCAAGATATTTCTCTTTTATTAGCTTATAATTATCATTATACACCAATGTTCGCGATCAAAAGCTTAGTGTCTAGTAAGAAGTTAATGGACATAAATTTTCTGAACTAGTAGATGTCTGGTCTATATGAGGTGTTTGTTAAATGGCGTTTCAGTCGAAAAATGACGGTTTGACTACTTTTAGCGGTTTCAATAAGGGAAAAAGTTGGTTGGTAAATAATTATTCGGCACTAGCGTTTTTGGACAGAAACACTAAAATGAAAACGCTGCAAATAGGAGAGTTTTATTTTTCACTAATTTTATGGCCAAACAGCTAAATTATCGAATACTTTCTGACAACCCGCCAACTTATTCTGCTAGTCAAACCTGGTGATGAGTGCGCTATTGACAAACTGATAGCTGCTAAATGTCAAACACGCCCTATGTATTTTACAACTATCGAAGTGTGTTCTAGTCTGATTTGGCCTGAACTAAACTCTTCTAGCTGTCTGATCAGATCTGATCTAGTCTAGCCTAATCTAATATGGGATTGAAATAAGTTTAAATAAAAACAATCTAATAACCCGAAAAACGTATTATCAAATGGATTCATTATGTATCATGAAGAAATGGATTTACATTGTGGTTTATACATGTACGTCTCTCTTATATCCAGAATCAATTTCAGCACCATAATTATTTGTTTTTGTCAATCTGTATGCCTTTGGAGATTAAAAGTGGGTATATAGTATGTGTTTTATATATATCTATATTGATAGACATTATGATTTATGAATATTCAACAATAATTTGGATCACTAAATAAGCCTAGCTTATTTAGTGTTGAAAGAAAACCAATCGAAATTGACAACTTTAGTGATTGAAAGATACCATTAAATTGTGCAAAAAAAGAAAGAAAGATACCATTAAATCGATGTACATGATGTTGAAGGTTTGGGTACGTGTATTATTATGTACACGCATTAACCTCTCAAATTCGTTAACATCTACACGTGGCTTGGTCAGTGCTCTTTTGTGTTTGATATCGGCTAAAATTCTTCAGTGGAATTATTATAAATAGAAAACTTTTATGGCACGTTTAATCTGCAAAAGGTTTTGTGCACTGTCCTATATATATCCACAAGTATTTATTGACACGTGTTTCTTACACGTTTTCTGTACATAATATTCGTATAGCATTTAAAATATTGGTATAATTCAGAATGAAAGATGAGTCATACGAACAAATAATAGTATTTTGTTTTGTTTTATAAAAAGGATTGATTTAATAAAATAATAAAAAGTTGTAGCTGTTTCAATTCTTGTAGGAGTTAATGCAACTTATTTATTTATTGATCTTATGCATCGTTTAAATTATCGCATATATAATGTGAGTTTTTGTTAATGTCTTCATAAAACAACATCATTGAAACAAGATTTATTGATAAATTATAATTGCATTGTCACTGATGTTTCCATGACTAATGCAAATTGCAAATGGTTTAGTTAATGCTACGTATGTTTCTAATTCATGCAATATTACGTATGTTCATTAAAAAATAATACGTATGTTTCTAATTCATGCAATATTAGAAAGTATATTATATATTAAATAGATTGTACTACGTAATATAATTAATTATAATTTTATGCTAAATATTTACTATAATATAGTTTTCGCTCTATGACTGGCAAACAAAATTACTTCGTAATATGTAGTATTTTTTTTCCATCACATTTAAAAGGGTAATATTTACGGAAGTTTTTCAAAAATTAGTACTCCATAATTAAGTATCAAAAGCAATCAAAGTGAAAGATACAAACTAATGTGAAATTAGCATTAAATTCATACGATCAAATATGAAATTAATTCATATATTCTTTGTATCTATAAACTTTATTTTACAATTTAATGCTTATCCTACTTGGAGTAATTAATGTTAAAACTTGTTAAGATGACATCGAGTGTATTGCAGGATCACTATGGCTATGGGATTCTTTTACTTTGGTCTCCAAAACACATCAGCAACTTATGCTACCAATTTTCTCAATCTAATTCCAATAGTAACCTTCGTCTTCTCGATAATTACTCGGTAAGATAATACAGTTTTTCATCACGAGGCCACACTCTATTATATACGAGTATTACTTTACAAAAGTCAAAGTTTGTACAAACTGACCAAAATTTTATGTGTGTCTGGCATTGAAGTGTAGAGAAGTTGAGATTGAAAACCAAGGCTGGAAATATTATACTCATAGGAATAATGTCGTGCCTTGCGGGAGCGTTGACAATTACATTGTACAAAGGCAAAACATTTCATCTATCTACTATCAACATCAATAATCATGCAATTGCCCCTACTGTGAAACCAAATTGGGGACTTGGAACTATCTTTCTGGCGTGTAGTTGTATAAGTTATGGTTTCTGGTTCATTATTCAGGTAATCACTTTGATCAACGAATTTTTAGTTAAAAGCTATTAATAAATTTTGTAGTATAAAATTAAACCAATCAGTTGAATGGTTTGATTGTGCAGGCAAAATTGTTCAAGATATTTCCATACAAATATTGTGCAACCACTCTAATATGCATATTTGCTACATTTCAAAGCATGGTAGTGGGTTTATTTATTGATAGAACAAAAGCCTCCTGGAAATTGGGATGGAATTTGCAACTAGTTACTATACTCTATTCGGTAAGTATCTCATCATTCCTTCTTCCTTTGATTTTTTGAGACCTAAATTATCATATTGAAACGTTGACTTGATATAAGAAGTAGATTAGAGCTATTTCTGCAGAAACATGAATGTTCTTTTCCCAACTAATAAGACCACAAGTACACCGAAATATTGGTCAGACCAGTACCTTCCGTAGACTGAAAAGTTAGAGACCTATCGACTTGTTTCTCCCTTGCCAGACCTAAAGCTTCTATACATTTATACCTAAATGTATAAATGGTACCTTAACTATCGGTAATGTTGTATTTTGGTACCTTAAATTAATTCTTAAATAAATCAAAATATTACCTTAACTATACATAAATGTTTCAATTCGATATTTTATTCAAATTTGATGCCAAGAAAGCACAAGTGGTGGCCGGAATTCTATGCGTAAAGTCTATTTTTACCTTAATTTTTTTCATATGATCACTATAGGGTGACTATACACATGAAATTTTGATCGTCATGAAGGATTTTTTGGCCGCAAATTTGAATAAAATCTCAAGTTGTAACATTTATGTATAATTATGTACCGAATTGATTCATTTAAGAGTTAAGGTACCAAACGCAACATTACCAATAGTTAAGGTATCATTTATGCATTTGACCCAGGGTTCAACCTTCCACGTGGTTTTGTGAGCACGAGTGAGGCGAGGTTAGAGACTAGGTGTGTGCAATTGAGACGGGAACCGAGTTACCGGCTGCTCGAGCTGAAATTCTGGCATCAGTTACTAATTACTATAGCAAATTTATCTCAAAATTTTTGTGTTTTTCTATGATGAGCTAAACTGAATGTCTTTTGATATTCAAATACTCTTATATACATAGTATATATATGACTATGATGTTAATACTCTTATATACTACGTATATTTATTGTAAAACAGAACGGTGTGAAACGTTTTAACAATATGTGTAACATTGATTATACGATTAAAGAGAATTTACAAATTACTCATTAACTCTTCTGGTTAATTTTTGTAGGGTGCATTAGCTACGGCAGCAACATTTTGCTTAATCTCATCAGCAGTAGCTCAAAGAGGTCCAACTTATCCTTCCATTTTCAATCCGCTCTCTTTAATATTGGTAGCCATTGCAGAGTCCGCTTTACTTGGTTCCTCCATTTCAGTGGGAAGGTTAGTTAGACTTGATATTCTCGATTTGATTACATTTTTAGTCGATACATTTTGATTTATAGAACTCATATTTATATGCTAAACATATCTAATTGCAGCTTGATTGGTATGACATTAATCATTGTGGGATTGTATTTATTCCTATGGGGGAAGAACTTAGAGATCAAAAGCCTAATTATTTCAAATATGAGGAAAACTGAAGCTCAAGTAACGGCCGTTGGTACTAATTCATTGCAATCAACGGCTGTTGTGGTTCCAACATCTTCCCCAAATGAGAGGCACATTCATATTGACTTTGCCGATGAAGAAGAGGAAATGACAAAACCTAAGTAGAAAATGAGGGTATTTTTCTATTTATTAGTTGGGGAATTGAAACTAATTCCGGCAGGACCTTCTCATGCACCAATATTGCAGATCAAATTAATTTTTTAGTTGTAGCTGAAAATGTAACATATCTTTTAATTTTTTATGTAATTCAAATGTAAAACTAATTAATTTTTAGATATCATTTGCTTCATTATTTTATATTTACACCATGATCTTAGATACAGTTGGAACAAGCTAGGAGCAATTTTATGTTGTAAACGTGAGGGTGTAAATGATTTGAGTCGATAACAATTCTATTTTATAAATTTAAACTTCAATAAAAAAAAGTTAACTATCTAGTAATCGGATTAAGAGAAATAACTTTTGAGATAAAAGGATTTTTTCTAATTTATTTTCCCTACAAATAGAATACTTTTAATAAGTAATTTGTATACAAGTGTACACATTTTAATTATCACTATTGCTCCAATAACAGAACTAACGTAAAACAAGAAGAGAGGATCTATGGAAAATAATTTTTTATCTACTTTGAATCATACCGTGTTGGTTATTATACAGGAGATTTTTCACCTTCACAAATATTTGATAAAGCAATATGTTAATTAATTACGTTACATCTAAAAAGGTGCCAAGTATATAGACGCATACATATAAGCTAAGTGATTGAACAATTTTTCTCTACACGATAACCATTCAAAAATAAAAATTAAACAAGTTTGATTATATGACATGGGTATAACATGACATTATCAGCCACTCTTTTCATGTTTTTTTTTTAAATCAAATAACCATTTTATTGATAATCAGATCTTAACAAGAAACATAGCAACGAAAAGCCGAAGCATTACAATCATAGCGTTCAATACTACACTAGGGTGAGACAAAGAACAAAAACGCCATATAAAAGCACTCATGTTCGCTAACCTTGCAACAACGTAGACTCGTACCGCAGTGTGTTTGCTCATGCTACTCGAAATGGGTTCAGCTTGACCAGCCACCGGAAAGGAATTATTGAACTTGCCAATTTTTCCAGCCACCGGTAAGGAGCCAAGTGCAGAAATTGTTCCGGTTTAACCAGCCACCAGAAAGAAAGCAATCCATCCAATGTCATCTTCCTGGATCGGCAGTGGTTCAGGAGGGGGGCGATCGGCCTCTATATCAATGCAAAATAAATCCTGATTCATGATTGATAAAGAAGCCAATACAAACCTCTTACTAGCACACAAGAACACCCAACCGATGATGGTGGCCTGGGGAATATAGATCTGGCGAGCGACACTTCGCCACCGAAAATAATATCTCTAGACAACGCTAGGAAATAAACGTATAGATAGAACTGAAAATACTGAATAAACGAAACTTTTTCCATGATTGAAGTCAAAAGAAGAGAAGAAGGAAGGAAGGAAGGAAGGAAGGAAGGAAGGAAGGAAGGAAGGAAGGAAGGAAGGAAGGAAGGAAGAGGAGGAGGCGGTAGCTAGGGTTTCCCTTCGCCACTCCTCTCTCCCCTCGTATTGCTCGATGGATGTTTAGTCTCTTCTTTTGAGTTGTGGCATTGATTTTTTTCAAAGGTATTATAGTCACTCTTTTCATGAATTAACAATTAAAACGTGATTATCCTTTTATTAGTATTTTAATACGCACTTGTCCGCACTCAACTTTTTTTGAATGAAAAACAACTATTTATTAATAATAAAAATGATCGATATTAATAGATTTTGCATGGATGCTTTTAATTCAGGTAAATTACCGAATAATATTAATCACACTAATCTAGTTTTAATTCCAAAAAAGACAGTCCTGAGTCGTTGAATGACTGGAGACCTCTCTCGTTGTGCAATGTTGCTTATAAGATTTTCTCCATAGTGCTGGCTAATAGATTAAAGGGTGTGCTACATTTATGCATTTATGAGAATCAAAGTGCATTTATCTCAGGCCGGTCCATTGTTGATAACATTATGCTTGCTTTTGAATCACAACATTTTTTGAGACGGAAAACTGAGGGGAAGTTGGGGTTTGTCAGTCTCAAACTAGATATGAGCAAGGCATATGATAGGGTGGAATGGTCTTTCTAGAAGGGATGATGACACTACTAGAACTTTTGTCATTTGCTGCTCCCTTTTTGCTGCGGTTGTTGGTGTACCCGCAGCAAAATGTTAAAATTTTGAACTAATTGCGGCGGTTACACAAGAACCGCAGCATTATCTTAAATTTTTTTGGAGTATTAGCTGCGGTCATTATGGAACCGCAGCATTATCTAAAAAAAAATTGAATTATTTTTTTTTGGGGATCTTTAATTACCGCAGCAAAATAACACCTAAAATAACCAGCCTCCATCGATCAGATCCGCAGCCTCCAAAAAACCCCTCCACATCTGTTCGCACTTCTACATCGATCGTCCAAAAAAAACCCTCCAATACTCCGTCGACCGTCCGCCCTTCCCAGCTGCAGCCTCCGAACGCCGACCCTCCCAGCCGCAGCTGCAGCCGTCTCACGCCCTCCCTCCTAGCCCTACATCTGAAATTCCTCTCGGCATAGTCAGCAATCATGACAGCATCAGTGTGCTCGTGAGACTCAGATCCAAATTGGGAAGATGAGATTGTTGGGCTTTTGGCCGGTGAGCAAAACTCAGTTACCTTAGCTGTAAGCGATTTCTGTACTACTAGACCAGAAGAAGATTGAGGGACGACACAAATCTTTGGGTTAAACTTTTGAGACCAGAAATGTTAGTGAGTGCTCAATCCTTGATCTATTCCATTAACTTGAAATGAGGCTTTCATACTATGAGATCAGAAGAAGATTGACGGAAGGCATGAGACCAGAGAAAGATTCATGCGGCCACAACTGATTTATTCATTTACCCATTAACATAAATCATAATGTTTGCTAAAAACGAAATCAATTTTCTTTTCTTTCATACTTGAATTGAATGACTGACACAGACCTCACAAATGTAGCCGCTGAACGCATCTCCTCCAGTAGCGGCTGAACGCCGCCCAACTCCGCTCCCTCCTAGTACACTCCTTTGCCCACTCAGTGGCTCAATAGAGGTTTATTTTCCAACCTTTTATTTTACATTTTATTTAATTTATTGAATTTTGTCAAATTTGTTGTACATTATTAGCATTATTAGCATTTGTATTTATTGATAGAATTAGTATTGTGTTTAGATGATGGATTAATTGAATTAGTATTCATTATGTTTGGATGAAATTAATGAGACTGTGAAGAAAATAGGGACCCAATGTCTATTTTTGTTGCTGAAGTAACTTCAATGTCAGTTAGCCTTTGTAAAGATCAGCTAGTATTCAATAGACAATTCAGGTAGCCTTTGTAAAGATGAGCTAGTGTTAGATACTTGACAAGTAGAGGAGTAAACCACAAACAAAGGGATTATTTATCACATATAGAACTATTAGCTATATATGGTTCTTGCTAACCAACTTGTTTAGGACACTGGTGATCTAAGAGAATATGTTTGAATTGAAAAGCATGCAGCGCAGAGTGCATCTTTATTGCATGTTTCACCAATTTGTTTGGCATTTAAATAAAAGAAAGGCACACTTTTGATTTATTTGACTGGACACTGGTTAGCATTTATTGTTTTGATAAAAGGCGAATTGAGAAGTGTTTAGCGCAGATTTAAATGTGTCCTCTCATAGTCTGGAGACCAGCCACGAACTGTGTATAGTAATAGTGGTAGGCTCTTTAATTTATTTCGCTGAATGAGGAGTGATGACTAATGCAGCAAAACAAAGTATACTTGAATTGAGAGTGAATGTTCTTAAGAGTGAATTACCTAAATTAATGAGACTGTGAAGAAAATAGGGATATTTTTGTTGCTGAAATAACTTGAATGTCTATGGAGTATGGAGCTCAAGTAATGAAGAATCTACTGCCTATTTAACTCAAATACCTTTTTTGTTGAATCAGTGAATATAAGTTACTGCATTGACTTTGTGGGAGGGGGGGATTTCGTTTCAAGTTATGTAAGGCTATCTTGGAAATGTTAGGAAGATTATGTCATGTTATATGCATAGTTATTACGGCGTCGCCATGGCGTCGCCTAAACGTCGCTATATCGTCGTGGCGCTATCTGAAGCTCGCCATGGGAGGTCGAGACGCCATAAACCATTTGGCGTCGACGCAGCATCGCTGTGGCATCGGAAACACGCCATAGACGCCTAAGCGACGACCCAAACGTAAGTTAATCAATTTCGAACAGGCCCAAACCCAATTATTTGAACCCATCAAAATAAAATAAAATAAAATAAACAGACCTATCTACGAATCGACGACTTCTCAAAAGCACAGTCGCTTCCACCCGTCTTCATCGTTCATTCGTTTGCACGCTCCAGCTTCGCTTGTATTTCCGTCGCCCAGGCTGTAGTCGCTCGTGACTCACAGCGACTGTCGTCCGCTGTTTTTTTTGGTCCAATATTTGTCTAGACTCTAGAGTCGGTTTAATGTGTAAGTCCTTTTTTTTGCATTACTCCAGTATTGTGTGCAGAAATATTTAATGTTTTATGTTGCACTCTTTCAAAAAAAAATGTTTTATGTTGTACAAAAATTTAACCTGTGCTTTGTATTTAATGTGGTATGCTTTGTATTTAATGCTGTGTTAAATTGTGTTTTACAGAAAATCATTTAACTGAAGTGTGCATTGTTGTACTATATTTAATTTTAGTTGCTACTATTTTAGGAAATGTTTCAATTGTTTCAATTTTATGAAAACAACTTTTATTTTATGGATATGGATTTCATTGGATTTGTTTGGGATTGTTTTGATGTACTATAGGCTTATGGATTACTCTGTATGTTGTTTCTGTGATTACATGTTTTATTACTTCATTTTTAGTGTTGCCTACAAGTGTTACATGTAGGTATTTTAGTATGTAAAACGTATTATGAATTTATTAGTGTATATGTCGACTTATCGCCGTGATGCCGCCGCGACGGGCGCCATATCGCCATGGTGGTATGGCAGTCCGGAGGCGCCGCGCCGCAAAACCCCGCCGTAACAACTATGGTTATATGATTTGAGTTATAAGATTTGCAGCAAAAAGTTCAAACTTTACTGGGTTCTCATACTGTTGCCATACAGAATAGAGAGTGCAATTATAGTATATGTAATACAATATTCTCTCCTAAGCTTTCTTTTCCATTATCATATATCAATGATATCACAATTTTTGCTTGCTTCAAAGGGCCCACTCGCCGTTTAGAAGAATCTAATCTAACTAATTTAATCTCAAACAAGTGGTGGACTTTGAGGAAATTATTACTTTAATTGGGTTTTCAGGGAATTGTAGATTAGTACTTTGAATAGAGTGTAGTTATATGTTCTGTACATTCAAAAGTTTCTTACCCATATTATTCATTGTTCTTCAAAAGTGATGTGTAATTATATATGTCACTAAGCACCATAGTGTTCCTTTCTTTGAAAATAACTTAAGTTGTTTTTTAATCTCTATTTCTTTTTTAAAATGATCTATTAATTTCCCTAAATCATATTTAGGAGTAACTATTATCATACTTGAAATTATGATATTGTAAATGATAGGACCAAAGAAATAAGATAGCCTAAAACTGAGATAAGAGAGAGTTAGTCAATTAGTTAGCCTAATTTATTTGGTTATAAAATCTAACTAATGCAACTTACATTTTTTTCTGTAAAGATGAATCGAAGCTGGATGTACGGTAAACGGAACACATTGGAATTTATGAATGGGGTAGCTGAGTTTTGCAAATGTTGTTTAGAATACAGAGCGTTGACCGGTTATGATGAGTTATATTGTCCTTGTGTTGATTGTGCCAACATATATTCATTCCGGTCAATAGAGACAATCAGAGAACATTTAATTTGCCGTGGATTTAGGCAAGAATACTATGTATGGGTGTGGCATGGCGAGAAAGGAGGGTATACAGAAGATCAAACCAAAGTCAATGAGATGACCAATATCACAATCGAGAATCTTTCTGATGTGGAGGGTGAGAATAATGAGGAGACTGAAACTGAAAGTGAAGGTGAAGGTAACGATGAAGATGATATTGAAGATAATGATGAGAGTGACAACGTAGATCAAATCAATGAGATGATGGGTGAAGTAAAAGATCACTTTAGTGGCGACCACGTATATTTGAAAGTTTGTCACAAGCAGCAGAAAAACCATTATATCACGGGTGTACAAAATACACAAAGCTTTCTGCCGTGATAACACTTTATAATGTGAAAGCCAAGAACAATTGGAGCGACACAAGTTTCACATCCTTACTGGAAGTATTACATGACATGCTTCCTGATGGAAATGAAATGCCAAAGTCAAATTATTATGCGAAGAAGTCATTAAATTCAAATGATTAATATATTATACATGTCTATACTTTAAAGATTTTCTAATGTTAGTGTTATATGTTAATGCCTACATTTTTTAGATGGTGTTTTTTAGATGCATAGGGAGAGAGTTCATGCAACAACTGGTCTTCTCTACCTTATATATTTTCTTGCTTTTTCTTTATTCAGTGTTTTAGAATCTCTAAACAACTGGTCTTCTCTACCTTATTACTTTATTAGTAATACATGTGCATTAAATGTAGACCGCGGATACTATTCAGTAGAGACTGTTACGCTTTTAGTTGCTTTGAAGGTCTGCTACAGAGATAGAATCACAATTCTTAGGGGAAGTCACGAGAGCAGGCAAATAACCCAAGTGTAAGTTTTAAAATTGATAAAATGTTAATTGTCATGATTTTACAATTAATAGTAAGAGATTTCCATTATGCGAATGATGAGGCATATTTTGTATGAATCTAACATGCAGGCATTGTATACATAATGGCTGATGATGAGGATGATTTTGTTATTGAAGAGGAAGGTGAGGAGGAAGTTGAAGAAGATGCTATGTCGCGGCGCATTGCTGATTTTGAAGAAGAGGCTGATCTTAGAGGAGATCTGGAGGAGGCAGGGTATTCATTGGAAGAGATCGAGAAACACTTGGAGAAAAGAAGAAGAAAAAGGAAGGATGACAGTAAGAAGTCTGGGAGGGGGGCATTTAAAGGGCTAAAAGTAACGGAACCCATGTTTCTACAATTTGACTCATTTGGTCGTGCCTCGGGTAAATGGAGACTAAAATTTGGACAACATGTTGGCTTATGTTCTCGCAAATTGAACATCAATTCGAGGTGGTCAGACGTATCTAATGGCTTGAAAGATACTCTTTGGGAAGACACTAGGGTGAGCATTATAATTGAAATAATTTATATTTGTGTTTTTTTAATACTAACAATGTCTTGTTTTATTGTTATAGAATTTGTTTCATCTTCCGGACGATCCTGCTATTAAGAATCTTTTTTATCCACGGTGGCATGTCGCTTTAGAGATTTCAAAGCAAAATTAGTTTCAGGATGGATCACATGTGTTAGAAAGCGAACGAAACAGGAAGATGGAAAACTTCCACCACAAATCTGGCGTCACATTAGTTCAGATATTTGGGAAGAGTTTAAGAGGCAGAAGATGACCCCAGAAGCTGAGGTAAGTATTTTAATACACTAGCCAAATATTTTTACATGAAATATAATTACTCTATTTTTAATAGGACATGAGGAAAAAAGCATCAGAGAGTGCTTCACAAAACCAACATCATCATCATATGGGGCAAAGGAATTATGAAGACAGCAGAGCAATTTGGATCGATGAAGGCTTCTATCCTAATGCTTGCACAGATTCTTCATCGATTGGTTCAAGTTCTACACAATTTAATAGAGGTGATGATTGGTACTGTGCAATGCATGCTCGTGATAAGGAGGGAAATCGAGTTATTCCAGATAAGTGTACACAAGAAGTAGCTGAGAAATATGTAAGAAACATAAATCATTTAAATTATTTCATTTGTATTAATAAGGCTATTGTAGATATAATATCTTTGAACAGGTTGAGTATAAGAACAAACAGAATTTGGGTGAATTTGTTCCTCAACGCAATAGAGATGCTTTGTATTATGCTCGTGGAGAGAAGGCAGATCATTCTGGCCGTGCTATTGGATATGGCGGCATTAATGTTGGATACTCAAAAGCTTTTGGCAAAAGAACTTGTGGATCACAGTACAGTGACTGTTCATCACAGAACATTGAGTCCATGAAGTCCTCAATAAGGGAACAGCTTAGAGAAGAGATGAATGAAACAATGAAACTGAACATGATTCAAATCTTGAACGAAATGGGTATTACAGGTTTTAACTTTTCTAGTGGTGCCTCTATTTCAACGCCAACGACATCAACAAATCACGCGCCACATCCATTTCCAAGTGATGAAGCACAGGTATTTTAATAATAACTTTAATGGTCGACTATTTGTCATATTGTTTAGATTTGAGTTTTTTAATGTCTTCAAATGTTCTAAATTTTTATATAGGGCCCAAGAGTATGTCGTTTATTTTTAAATGATCTTGGAACTGAACAATTGGTTGAGGTGGGTGGTGGCACAGCATTTCCATCTATACCTGGAGTGATGTGTCATCATTTACCAATTATGGAAGGTCATTTAAAAGTAAGTTTAGACACAATTTTGGATGAGCATGTGAGTGCCCCACTTCCTGTACCTGTTCCGAGTGTGAATCTGTTTACTCTAGGTGACGCTCAAGGCACTTTTGTGCAATGGCCACTTGTTTGGGTGAAATTTATAAGTGAGGTAATAATAATAGTAATCAGTATATATGTATATATGTACATGCATATGTCTTTTTGAATGTGTATGTGTGTATAATAAACATCTTAAATATTTGATTTAAATATGTGCTATGTTATTATATGTAGGCGACAAGTTTTAAATCATCAAAGGGAAAGAAGAAAATGGATGTCCATAAAAAACCAGCCAAACAACGATCTCTAGTGTCTGAACAGGTTCTATTGTCCCTTAGCAGAGATTGCAAATGGATGCACTCTATTTTAGCATCCCGATCTAGCGATGGTCCCATTGTTGTTACATTAGATGCTAGAATGTTCCATTACGAATCTGATGATGGTAATGCATATCTTACTACTGAGGACATCAGTCAGTTTCTATCTGGTGCCATGCTTAATATTGCCATTATTCAAGTATTTGTGATGTAAGATTTTCAAGTTGTACAACTTATTACTATAGTATTTAATTTATGCCACATTTTAAACTCAATTTATTTTTACAGAGCAATGCAGGATTATCTACAGGGTTTGGATACACATGCACGACTTGGATGGATGTGTCCTGATTCAATTTGTGCGACTACATGTCAAAATAATCCTGAAGATGTGAAAGTTTACATACACCGAGCCATCACTGAATCTCGGAATACGGGCATAGATATTCTTGTTGCTCCTTATTATGAAGCGTATGTATTTCAATATATATTAAGTTGATTTATTATATTTATAATATGAACGATATACAAATGTTATTTTCTAGCTATTACATAATAATGTCCATATCAAATTACTTGTGTAGTTATCATTGGGTGTTGCTTGTGGTTTGGATCTCACGCGGCATAATTTTTATGTATGATTCGCTCCGGACTAGCCCGATGCGTCGCTTATTAATCATGCCATTGTTCAGCAGGTAATTTTATAAAATCATTCTTTACAAACATGATTATTGTTATTGCATTATCTTACTATTTCGGAACTATGTTGTTTATAACGTTGAATGTTTTCATAATAGTGTTTTTAGAAATATTTGTGGTGGTGGACAAGTGAAAAAGATAACTTGGAAACAGATGAAGGTATTAGTATATACATTCTCTAACTAATTTTTTTACTATATTATTTAATTTATTTAACTTGATAGCAAATGTATGAATTAAAACAAATATGTTATGTGTACAATTTGACATCACAGTGCGCAAAACAAACGGGTGGTTTGGAATGTGGATTTTATATAATGAGATTCATGTTTGATGTTGTTAAAAGTATCGCTGAAGGTCACGATCTGGATCAGGTTATTTCAATACTTATTCATGACATATGCTAATTACTTTTGCTTGAAGTTAAGTTATTTTTTAATTGGTTAATGAAATAGTAATCATATAAAAGGTTACAAATGTTACAATGTAATTATTATGAAATTATATTGCAAATCCTAACTTTAATAATTAATATTGCTTATCAGGTGTACACGAGCAACGTAAGAGATGATGCGCTGTCAATGGCAGAAATCGGTGAAATCCGTGATATGTGGGCTATATTTGTTTCTGACAATTTCTTGTAAACTCTTGTATGAATCATGTATTTTAACAATATACATTTTTGTTGCTTCAGATGTTATTGACATTGTAATGTGCTTTTTTGGTGGTCTAAAACTTGTATTGTAATGATTGAGAACTTGGATGGTTAGAAATACAGGTTTCCTGGTGATCTAAAATTTGTTATTGTGAATTTAGAGCAAATAATTATTAAATAGGGCAGATATATTTTAAATATGTAAAGTATTTGCTGCGGGTGTCAGGAACCGCAGCAAAAAGTAATGTGTAAAAATTCAACGGCCTTTTTGCTGCGGTCGTAAGGGAACCGCAGCAATAAGTACTTTTTTTTTAAAAAAAATCGGTCCCTTATTTGCTGCGGTTGTAACCGCAGCAAATACCTGTTTTTACATTTTGCTGCCCCTTCAATTGCTACGGTTCAAAACCGCAGCAATTAAGTCAAAACAACCGCAGCAATTAAGCTTTTTTCTAGTAGTGTGAGACAGTTGGGCTTTGATGTCAGGTGGGTTAATCTTGTGATGGAATGTGTGTGTTCTGTGACTTATATTATTCCATTCCATTTGATGAAATAGACTAGAGTTAGGGCCTATATATATTACCTACTTGGGGTCTTAGACAGGGTGATCCTCTTTCACCATACCTGTTCCTCATTGTGGCAGAGGGGCTAAGTGCTGTATTGAGGTGGTATGAGTCTGCAAGTCGGTTACATGGGGTGGCAGTAGCACGTGGGGCTCCGAGAATATCTCGATCACTTACTGTTTGCAGATGATAGTCTCCTATTGTTTAGAACCACACATGGCCACATGGGGAAGCATCTCTTGTAAAAGAAACGTTGCATGACTACGAGGTGGCTTCGGGATAGGTGATTGATTTGAATAAGTCCAAAATCTTTTTTAGTGCTAATGTGTCGGCCGACTGTCGGGATGGGTTGATTGAGTTGCTGGGGGTAGGTTTGGCAGGCAATGAAGAGAGGTATTTGGGGTTGCGGGTTTTGGTGGGAAGGAATAAAAAATCCATATTATCTTTTTTGAGACACAGGATGGTGAACCGTATACAGAACTGGAATAACCGTTTCTTATCTAGGGTAGGAAGAGAAGTTCTTTTGAAGTCGGTAATTCAAGCGATGCCGAACTTCACTATGAATGTTTTTCTTTTGCGTAATGAGCTTTGGCGGGAAATTGAGGTTCTCATGAATAGGTTTTGGTGGAATGGAAAATCTGGGAAAGGAATTAGGTGGCGGCACTTGAATTTTTTGTGCACACCGAAAAAGTTTGGAGGTATGGGGTTTAAGAAAATCCGGGAATTTAATATCTCTATGCTAGCTAAACAGGCGTGGAGAATTTTTACTCATCCGGATTCACTTCTCGGGAGGGTTTATCAAGCCCGGTATTATCCGGGTGGTTCTTTTTTTACTGCAAAATTGGGTCATAACCCTTCTTTCATCTGACAAAGTATCTTTCAGACCCAAAATGTTACTACCTCCTTCCAATTTTATGTGTCTTAGTTTGACTTGGCACGATTATTAATGAAGTGGTTGAAAAAGTAAAAGTTGTGATTGAAGTTTGAGTATAATAAAGTGAAATAAGGTAGACCACATATGTTTTTAATAAAATAACGGCAACTGACTCCCGGCATTTGCCCCACTGATTTTGGTGGTTTCCCTTCCGGGTTAAAAAAAAAAAGGTAGACCACATATTTCTTTCCAAATAAAGAAAGTAGACACTCATTTTGGGACAATCCGAAAAAGAGAGTAGGACAGGTGAAATGGGATGGAAGGAGTATTAAACAAGGTTATTTTTGGAGGGTGGGGTGTGGAAGTAAAATCAATATTTGGTCGGAACAGTGGTTCCCAGACCCGATTCAGCCTAAGATTATTACTCCTCCTGGTGAAGGTCTGCAAGATGCGTGTGTTGGTAGTCTTCTTTGCTGCTCCAGGGAATACTTGGGACCTGAATATCTTAAGAGACCTGTTTAAGACCAGGGATATAGATTTGATTCGCAGCATCCCTGTAAGCCGTAGAGTGGTCCCGGACAAGATTGCGTGGTTGTGAGAGTCTAGTGGGTGCTTCTCGGTTCGCAGCTGCTATCGAAAATTGGTAGGGGAGCATAGCAGCTCGAATTGGCTGGGCTGGACCTCAGTTTGGGGTTGGTTTTTACCTCCGAAGGTCAAAATGTTCTTCTGGCAGCCTTGCTCTGGCCTGTTGCCGACGAGGGTGAATCTGAGAGCCCGACGTGTTGACTGTTGGAAATATTTAATATATTCCAAATAAAAACTTTTATTTTAATTAGTATCTAATAACCGAGCACTTAATTGACTGAGTCGGTTATCTCAATTGTTTTCTAACGTGCATCTTGGTTGAGGGAGTAATACTTGGCTGAGCTTTTTTATCTCCAACTTTTTAGGATCAATAACAATATTATTGTTCCACTTCTTCCTTCCATTAAAAAAAACGAGAGCTGTGCATTGTATTACGACTCACGAACACTTCTGCTCAAAACCATCTTCCCTGCAAACTTTACTAAAAGCCTTCATTAAAATTGCTTTCTTATAAAAGCCTTTGTTGGATTATAATTATGAATTCCCTCGTAGTTCTGGTTCCGACTATTAGTCGAAGGGCTCGTTTAATCCTGGGGGAAGATTTCCGTTCACCGGAAATACTTTCAGAGGACAGCGTTTACGCGACTCGAGCCACGGTGTTTCTTGTTGTTATGTTTTGCAGGTCTTTCTCCGTGTTGGCGACACAAGTGTTTTGGACCTGCGGTAATAAGATTAGAACAAAGTGCTGCCATGGAAGAACTAAAGAAGATGATACCCAGGAACCGCCATGCCGCCGCAAACTGCCAGAGAGGAAGGATGAAGCTCTTAGCCTGAGTAATCTCGTGTTTCAGTCGGCCAAACTGGGACAGCCAGGAGCAAGTGAAGAAGTCAAATTCCCAACAATCTCTGAAAGTATTTCCGGATGAAGCACGCTCCTACGGTTCCAGTTTAATGGGTTGCTGAGAAATCTGGTATCTCCTTTAATTATTGTAGTTACCTTATTCGCATACTACTGTGTTGGGAGTTTACCCGACTTTGCCGGAATATATGTTCTGCATATTACAAGTTTTAAATTGTTAGTTGTCACCCTATTCACAATAAGCCTTGGTTTAATCTCACTTATTATAATTTATGTCATTGTATGTGATAGAAAGACAACTATGAGAAACAATAATCCACTTAAATCAAAAATAAAATTGATTAAAAGTGATGAAAATTTTATTGCGGTTGTTTCTCAAAGTTGTAAAATAAATGATGTGAATGAATGGTTGGTAGACTTCGGGGCTACCAAGCACATTTGTAAAAACAAAAGTGCTTTTACCTCCTATAGTACTACTATGGGAGATGATGAAGAGCTCGTGTACCTAGCGGACTCAAAAACCGCAAAGGTGCATGGTAAAGGGAAAGTTCTTCTTAAACTCACATCGGGGAAAACTTTATCACTAAATGACGTACTTTATGTACCTGAGTTTCGGACTAATTTAGTTTCTGTTTCTCTCTTGGTAAAAGCTGGAATTAAAGTATCTTTTGATTGTAACAAAATTGTTATGACCAAAAATGATGTTTTTGTGGGCAAAGGCTATTGTAAGAATGGACGTTATGTGCTTAGTATTCCGAAATTAATGCGTGAAAATGCTTCTTATTTGATTGATTCATATGATGTGTGGCATGCAAGATTAGGACATGTGAGTGATTCTTATATCAATTTGTTGCGTGATCGTGGTTTGATTTCTAGTGGAAAGAAATTGACACTAGAAAAATGTGATATTTGTGTTGAATCAAAACAAACCAAAAAATCATGTCCTACCACACATAGGGAATCAGAATTGCTTGAGTTAATTCACACGAATTTAGGTGATTTAAAAAATACCATGACTAGAGGTGGTAATAAATTTTATGTCACCTTTATTGATGATTTTTCGAGATACACTAAAGTTTATTTGCTTAAAAGTAAAGATGAGAAAATATGGGGAGTTTTTATGTCACCTTTATCGAAGCACTGTCCCTAGTGCTCGTCTCTGTAATAACTTTGTTGGAATGTACATCCTCGTAGCCCTGAATCGGTCCCCTAGCCTGTGAACTTGCGCCTCTGTCCTGCTTTGGTGCCATTGATTGCCTTTTTGGAGCTTGAATTTCGGGGGGCTGGGGTTTTGGGTTTTATGGAGAGGAGAAAATATGGGGAGTTTTTTTTTTTTTGGTTTGTAAAGGGAAGTGTCTTGGTGGTGGTATGAGGAAGTTTGGGTGAGTATTGATGGAGATAGTGAAGAAAGAAGGTTTAAAGATGGAGGATTTTGGAGAGGGGGTTCGAAAATGTGGGTTTTGGGCTAAAAACTCGGGTACCCGGTCGGGTGACCTAACATACCCGATCGGGTATACGCGGGTTGACTTGTTCCGGGGTCGGGCCCGATCGAGTTGGGGTAGTACTCGATCGGGAAAATCACGCCGTAGGAATTCCCATAACTCAATTAAATAAACCCGACCGGGTGAAGGGTGTATCCCGATCGGGTACCTTCCCCAGGAGCGTTTTTTTTTTTTTTTTTTTTTTACACAGACACTCAACTGAATGCAAATAATCAAAATACAAACTTGGGTTGCCTCCCAAGAAGCGCCTTAGTTAATGTCGCGGCACGACGTTATTTTTATTTTATTTTCTGAATTAAGTGGGATCATAAACATCCCTTTTATCCTTCTTTAAGGCCCTGTTCGGCCTTGTGTCAATTTTATTTTTCGGCCTTTTCCAGTAAGGCCGAGCTTTCTTTCTTGCTACCACCTCAACCGTCGGTGGTTTTTCTAGTGATTCCTCCATGATCAAAATTGATTCTTTAAAGGAAGAGTGATTTTTAATAGAATTATAAATGTTATATTCTATTTTCCTTCCATCAAATTCCATAGTTAAAAGTCCGCTAGAAACATCAATTGTTGAATTAGCGGTTTTTAAAAATGGCCTCCCTAATAAAATAGGGACTTCATGTTCATCACTCTCCATTTCAAGTACGAAAAAATCGGCAGGAAACACTAGATCACCTACTGAAACTAGTACATCTTCCACTACCCCTTTTGGGAAAATAGTTGATCTATCGGCCAGTTGAATAGTGACACCGGTTTTGTTTAAAGGGCCAAGGTTCAAAGATTTATAAAGATTATAGGGGACCACGTTAATTGATGCCCCTAAGTCTAACATGGCCTTAGAAATGGTGTCTCCTAGCTTGCACGGTATAGTGAACATGCCCGGGTCAGTACATTTTTTTGGGAGTTTTCTTTGAAAAACTGCCGAAACATGTTCACTGATTTCAACTTTCTGTTTTCCCTTTGACGGTTGCGTCCTCTTGATTGTGCATAATTCTTTTAAAAATTTAGCGAATCGAGGGACACCTTTAATCAAGTTAAGGAGTGGAATATTTACCTCACACTTGGCGAAAGTCTCATAGATATCTGCATCTCTCCTTGGCTTCTTTGTTTCCCTCAATGCCTCGGGGAAAGGAGCTACTGCTTCATATGATGACAATGGAGGGGGGTTGGATTTTGTTGACTCCTCCTCGAATTTAGCTTCCTCCTCATGGTCAACCTCTTCAATCCCTTGATCTTTCTTCTCTACCTCTTTCAATGTCGTCCCACTTCTCAACATGATGGCATTCACATGTTGCCTCGGATTTTGCTCCGTTTGAGATGGGAGTTTACCCGAGTCCTTTGCTTCAAGTCGGCTCACAGCATTTGAAATTTGGCTAACTTGAGTTTCCAAATTTTTTATGCTTGACTTTGTCTCATGTTGGAATTGTATCATGGTTTGTTGAAATTCTCCCATGTTTTGTTGCATGGTAACCATGTTTGAGGTCAAAGTTCGGATCATCTCATCAGTTGACATATTAGATTGAGAATTTGAGCCTTGGGTGTTGAAAGGTGGTTGAGAAGATGAGTTGGCTTGTTGAGGGTTCCCATATCTCAAATTTGGATGATCCCTCAATCCCGGATTATAAGAATTTGAGAAAGGATCATACCTTCTTTGTTGATGTCCTTGGAAACCGAGGGCGTTGACTTGCTCTTCTTGGAGTGATGGACATGAATCAGTGGGGTGCCCGGTTGATGTGCAAATGCCACAAGCTTTGACCTCCTGAATTTTTGGTTTTAGAAGGAGTTCTTTTACCAAAGAAGTCAAGCCGGCAACTTGACTTTCTAGATCGGTTGTACTTGTTTCCGCAGCAAGAACTCTTCGGGTGGAGGATTTGCGGCTGAATTGCCGTGAGTTCTCGGCTAATTCCGAGATTAAGCTTGTTGCTTGTGAAGGAGTTTTGTTAACAATGCCACCTCCACAAGCGGCATTCACCATTCTTCTATCATCATCAACAAGACCATCATAAAAGTATAAGATGAGGTCTTGTTCTGTGTATCCGTGATAGGGGCAGCTAGCACATAGCTTCTTAAAACGCTCCCAATATTCATACAAGGATTCATCATCCTTTTGCTCGATGTTGCTTATTTGCTTTTTGAGAGAAGACGAGATAGAAGCAGGATAATACCTATCAAGGAAGCATTTCTTCATTTGCGCCCATGTGTTGATACTCCCAGAAGGAAGATAGAAAAGCCAATCCTTCGCGGTGTCCTTCAAAGAGAATGGAAAGGCCCTTAGTTTGACTTGTTCTTTAGTCACACCGTTTGGACACATGCTTGTGCAAACGATGTGAAACTCTGAGAGGTGTTTGTTCGGATCCTCCCCTCTTAGGCCATGGAAGGACGGTAGCAGATGAATGAGCCCAGATTTTAGCTCAAACGTATTACCCTCATCAAGAGTAGGGAAGGTAATACACAATAGTTGTTGATTCAAGTTCGGAGCTGTGAGCTCCCTCAATGTTCTTGTCTCTTGAGCCATAGTGATTGGCTCTTCAGATTCGCTAGAGTTGGAGCTAGCACTTGATGATTCCTCCGAAGAAGTATTCGGAAATAAATTCCTAAACCTCTCGAAGGCTTGTTCCGTTTCGGGATTTGTTTGGTAAGTAAGTTCGTTTATAGAACGGGTTTTTACCATATACTCAAACAAAGCTCAGAAATAGAAAATAAGAATTCTTTATATTTTTATTTAATTGATTTTTTGTTGATTTTTCTTGAAATAAAAAAAAAATTGCCTCTCCCCGGCAACGGCGCCAAATTTGACGTGCACTTTGTCGTGATGTGCACTCAAAATAATAATCAAGACGACACTAATACGTAGTATAGCGTAGTAAGGTTCGTATCCACAGGGAAAGGAATAATTTTCTTTTTATAGAACTAGTAACAAAATGGGGGGTTTTAGTTTGATTTGGTTTAATAAATTAAACACGAAGATGAACAAGTTATGTGGTTTAATTAATGAGAAGAAGACTTGGCTTTGCTTTTATCCACTTAATGAAATGTTCGTCGATCCCGGTTATATCTTTAACTATCTTCCTCTCGAATACTCAATCGAGGAGTATATCCAATTCATCGAGGGTAGTTATTAATAACGAGACGCGTTCATTAATAAAACTTACTACCGAGTTAATATAGAACACGCGCCGTATATTTACTCGATAGTAGCAATAAAATCAAGATGAAAACGATTGAGATTGATAACCTCAACACAAGTGGTTTATTGGTTTAATCAATATAATTAATTCCCCTTGGTTTATTAACCATGAAACGCATGCATTAACAACCCAAGTTTACTACCGTGAAGGGACCGAGTTAATAACAAGCGTATTAATCGACCGATTCTAGTATTAATTAATATATGAAACAAAACTAGTTGATCCTTTAAGTATTGCTCAAAATATTAATATGTAATAGGAATAGGAATTAATTAATATTCAAGGAAGAAGATTAAAGAAGATAACTCACAACTTACAATTCATTAAGCTTCAAAGTAGCAAAACCAAGATGGAAGAGTTTAGCTCCTCATTTGGAGACTAAACATGAAGAAAATATAAACAAAGAACTTATCTAAACTGAGCTTAGAAGTATATAGGAATTGGTCATTTTATTGTGAAGGAAAGGGGTGTATTTATAGGCTTTTGGGAGCTGCAGGGTCTGATACCCGACCGGGTATATAGGATACCCGACCGGGTATCTCAGGAAATTGCCCAGAAAGTCATTTTTCTGGGCATACCCGATCGGGTAAGGGTATATACCCGATCGGGTATGTGACAAATCTTTATGAAAATTTGCTCCCACGATCATTTGTCTTCGGATTTGATTTGGACAGTCGAATCAAGCAATTACCCGATCGGGTATAGGCAATACCTGACCGGGTACATGAGTATTTTTTCCAATCTTGATCCCTTAGATGATCTTTGACCTGTTTAGCTCAGAAAAATCCTAATCTAACTAAATTACAAATAAAAATGAAAATAAAGTATTACACCAAAAGTGTGTAATTTCCACAACTAGAACTAATAAAAACTAGTTAAAAATACAAACATACACTCGGAAATTACACGAATATCAACGGACACCAAACTTAAAGTCTCATTCCTTTAATCCAGCAAATTTTGTAAATGGTTTTCACAATTTTTTTATTTGAAATATGTGGGGGATTGTTGGAAATATTTAATATATTTCAAATAAAAACTTTTGTTTTAATTAGTATCTAATAACCGAGCACTTAATTGACTGAGTCGGTTATCTCAATTGTTTTCTAACGTGCATCTTGGTTGAGGGAGTAATACTTGGCTGAGCTTTTTTATCTCCAACTTTTTAGGATCAATAACAATATTATTGTTCCACTTCTTCCTTCCATTAAAAAAAACGAGAGCTGTGCATTGTATTACGACTCACGAACACTTCTGCTCAAAACCATCTTCCCTGCAAACTTTACTAAAAGCCTTCATTAAAATTGCTTTCTTATAAAAGCCTTTGTTGGATTATAATTATGAATTCCCTCGTAGTTCTGGTTCCGACTATTAGTCGAAGGGCTCGTTTAATCCTGGGGGAAGATTTCCGTTCACCGGAAATACTTTCAGAGGACAGCGTTTATGCGACTCGAGCCACGGTGTTTCTTGTTGTTATGTTTTGCAGGTCTTTCTCCGTGTTGGCGACACAAGTGTTTTGGACCTGCGGTAATAAGATTAGAACAAAGTGCTGCCATGGAAGAACTAAAGAAGATGATACCCAGGAACCGCCATGCCGCCGCAAACTGCCAGAGAGGAAGGATGAAGCTCTTAGCCTGAGTAATCTCGTGTTTCAGTCGGCCAAACTGGGACAGCCAGGAGCAAGTGAAGAAGTCAAATTCCCAACAATCTCTGAAAGTATTTCCGGATGAAGCACGCTCCTACGGTTCCAGTTTAATGGGTTGCTGAGAAATCCGGTATCTCCTTTAATTATTGTAGTTACCTTATTCGCATACTACTGTGTTGGGAGTTTACCCGACTTTGCCGGAATATATGTTCTGCATATTACAAGTTTTAAATTGTTAGTTGTCACCCTATTCACAATAAGCCTTGGTTTAATCCCACTTATTATAATTTATGTCATTGTATGTGATAGAAAGACAACTATGAGAAACAATAATCCACTTAAATCAAAAATAAAATTGATTAAAAGTGATGAAAATTTTATTGCGGTTGTTTCTCAAAGTTGTAAAATAAATGATGTGAATGAATGGTTGGTAGACTTCGGGGCTACCAAGCACATTTGTAAAAACAAAAGTGCTTTTACCTCCTATAGTACTACTATGGGAGATGATGAAGAGCTCGTGTACCTAGCGGACTCAAAAACCGCAAAGGTGCATGGTAAAGGGAAAGTTCTTCTTAAACTCACATCGGGGAAAACTTTATCACTAAATGACGTACTTTATGTACCTGAGTTTCGGACTAATTTAGTTTTTGTTTCTCTCTTGGTAAAAGCTGGGATTAAAGTATCTTTTGATTGTAACAAAATTGTTATGACCAAAAATGATGTTTTTGTGGGCAAAGGCTATTGTAAGAATGGACGTTATGTGCTTAGTATTCCGAAATTAATGCGTGAAAATGCTTCTTATTTGATTGATTCATATGATGTGTGGCATGCAAGATTAGGACATGTGAGTGATTCTTATATCAATTTGTTGCGTGATCGTGGTTTGATTTCTAGTGGAAAGAAATTGACACTAGAAAAATGTGATATTTGTGTTGAATCAAAACAAACCAAAAAATCATGTCCTACCACACATAGGGAATCAGAATTGCTTGAGTTAATTCACACGGATTTAGGTGATTTAAAAAATACCATGACTAGAGGTGGTAATAAATTTTATGTCACCTTTATTGATGATTTTTCGAGATACACTAAAGTTTATTTGCTTAAAAGTAAAGATGAGGCTTTTGACAAATTTTTAGTGTATAAATCCGAGGTGGAAAATCAATTGAATAAGAAGATTAAGAGAGTGAGATCGGATAGAGGGGGCGAATATATTTTAATAAATGATTTTTGTGAGAGGGAAGGGATTATCCATGAGATAACTCCCCCGTATTCGCCTGAATCCAATGGAATAGCTGAAAGAAAAAATAGGACATTAAAGGAGATGATGAATGCTCTTTTAATTAGTTCTGGTGCGCCTGATAATCTGTGGGGGGAGGCTATTCTTTCTGCTTGTCACTTACAAAACAGAATTCCTTATAAGCATAATAAGAGAACACCCTATGAATTGTGGAAAGGTCATGCGCCTAATTTGAAATATTTGAAAGTGTGGGGGTGTTTGGCTAAAGTCTTATTGCCTGATCCTAAGAAGAGGAAAATTGGTTCTAAGACATCTGATTGCATATTTATTGGTTATGCTGAATGTAGTGCTGCTTATAGATTTCTTGTTTTGAAAAGTGATGTGCTTAATTGGAATACTATTATTGAAACAAAAAATGCTGAATTTTTTGAGCGTGTGTTTCCTTTAAAGCCAGAATACAAGACTGTTGTGCCATATCGTGAAAGTGAGCCATTAAAAGAAAATAATACTTTTAATGATGAACCCTCTAATTTGAGAAGAAGTAAGAGGCCAAGGATAGAAAAATCTTTTGGAAATGATTTTTATACATATCTTGTTAATGATGAACCTTTTACTTATTCACAAGCTATTTCATCAAAAGAGGCTCCTTTTTGGCTTGAGGCAATTCAAAATGAAATTGAATCTATTCAGAAAAATAAAACTTGGATTTTAACTGAATTTCCTAAAGGGTGCAAACCAATCGGATGTAAATGGATTTTTAAAAAGAAATTTAATCCGGATGGTTCAATTGACAAATATAAAGCGAGGCTTGTGGCAAAAGGTTTTTCTCAAAAACAAGATGTTGATTATTTTGATACTTTTGCACCGGTAACGAGAATATCTTCCATTAGAACTTTAATTGCCTTGGCTTCTATTCACAAACTTCTTATCCATCAAATGGATGTTAAAACGGCATTTTTAAATGGTGAATTAGAGGAAGAAATTTATATGGTGCAACCGGAGGGTCATGTAGTTTCTGGACAGGAACACAAAGTGTGTAAGTTGGTCAAATCTTTATATGGTTTGAAACAAGCTCCTAAACAATGGAATGAAAAATTTGATGAAGTATTATTAGCTCATGATTTTACCTCACTTGAAGTAGATAAATGTGTATAGACTAAAATAAAAAATGGTGTGTGCATTATTATTTGCTTGTATGTGGATGACATGCTAATATTTAGCAGCAACATTGAGTTAATAAATGAGACAAAATCATTTCTTGCTTCAAAATTTGATATGAAAGATTTGGGTGAAGCAAAACTGATTTTGGGTATTAAAGTCATAAGGAAGGACGATGGTATTATACTATCTCAAGAGCACTATGCTGAAAAACTTCTAAAGAAGTTTGGACATTTCGATGTCAAACCTGTGGAAATCCCTTATGACTCTAGTACACATTTGAAAAAGCATAGAGGTGATCCTGAGGCTCAATATGAATATGCACAAATAATTGGGAGTTTATTACACTTAATGAACTATACGAGACCCAACATAGCTTATGCTGTCGGAAGATTGAGCCATATACACATAATCCAAATGGGGATCATTGGGCCGCGTTGAGGCGGTTACTGAGATATTTGAGAGGTACCATGAATTATGGTATATTTTATAGAGGTTTACCCGCTGTACTAGAGGGATATAGCGATGCCAACTGGGTCTCTGACTCAGATGAGATTAAATCCAATACTGGATATATATTCACCCTTGGAGGTGGTGCTATTATGTGGAAATCAACTAAACAATCTCTCATTTCTAGATCCACTATGGAGTCCGAGCTTATAGCTTTGGAAGTGACTAGTAGTGAGGCGGAGTGGTTGAAAAATTTCTTAGCAGAAATTCCGGTTGGTACAAAATCAACACCTGCGGTGTCTACTTTGTGATTGCCAAAGTGCAATAAATACTGCTAAGAAAATGTGTTATAATGGGAAGAATAGACACATTCGTTTAAGACATAAAGTCATTAAACGATTATTGAAGAATGGAATTATTTCCATTAATTATGTGAGGTCAGAAGGAAATCTAGCGGATCCATTGACTAAAGCCCTAGGACGAAAAATGATAAGTGAAACCTCGAGGGAAATGGGACTTGTGTCACTTGATTACAAATAGGGATGGTAACCCAACTTGTGTGATTGGAGATCCCATGAAGCAAGTTCATATGGTAATAACAAGTCTTCTATTTATTCTGCTAGCCTTATTACAAGTCTCTTTATATAGTGTGGAAGACTAGACTGCATTCGCTGTGAGGCTGAGCTAAAACTCTTAATGATTTTCATAGCCCTTGCGGGTGGTGTGTTAAGTGCAGAACACACTTGATGAGATCACCTATATGAGTGTGAGGTGGGGCCGCCTCCATGAAGTCTTGACAACGCTTCTAGAGCACTCACGAACACCAGGCACGCGCACGGCCGAAATGCGCACCACGGCGTTAACGCGAGGAAGTGTGCAGAGTGAGACATGGCCATTAAGACCCTGATTTACCATAGTAGCTTCTTGGTTCATAGAAACTATACGTTTCACCAAAAGCTCAGTTTATAAAGACTTAATCGTCTCGGTTTGGTTCATAGTCTACGGACACCAAACTTAAAGTCTCATTCCTTTAATCCAGCAAATTTTGTAAATGGTTTTCACAATTTTTTTATTTGAAATATGTGGGGGATTGTTGGAAATATTTAATATATTTCAAATAAAAACTTTTGTTTTAATTAGTATCTAATAACCGAGCACTTAATTGACTGAGTCGGTTATCTCAATTGTTTTCTAACGTGCATCTTGGTTGAGGGAGTAATACTTGGCTGAGCTTTTTTATCTCCAACTTTTTAGGATCAATAACAATATTATTGTTCCACTTCTTCCTTCCTGTAAGGAATAAATGTAATTAGATTTTGATGATGCTATAGGATTAGAAAGTTAGAGTACCCCCAATTAGACTTTATGTATTAGAATTTTCAATTGTAAGTATTAGTGTAGTCGACGATCAGAGTTGCTCTGCTTTGGATCAGATCAGAAGTGCATCAGAACTGCTCAACCAGACTTGCTCTATGAGAACTGCTCCATCAGAGTTCTCTTACCAGAAGTCCATCAGAGTTGCACCCTGAGAATTGCTGATAAACTTGGACATCTGATAACCGATGAGAGTTACAGATCAGAGGTACTCATCAGCGGACCTATCAGAGTCAGAATTAGAGTTCAGTCAGAGATCAGAAAGCCATCAGAACTCAGAAAGCCATCAGAACTCAGGAAGCCATCAGAATCCAACACATCAGAAGAGCCTGATCAGAGCCCGACTAACACTTAGAAGATTTTAAGCAACATCCAACAGCTATGAATCCAACGGGTAAAATCATCCAACGGCTAGAAGACTGTGCATGAAAGGAAAGCATTTAATGCACATTAAATGAGCCTGATACGCTGAAGGATTGATTGCAAATGATTGACCAAAGAATCCGGGAAGATATATTATAAAAATAGAAACCTTCCAAAAACGGCGGTCAAGTCAACTGTACGCACATTTAATGCAGTTGTCTCCTCCTCCAACGGGCAGACAACCTCAGTATATAAGCTACACACCGAAGAACAGGAAAACAACTTTGCCAAGAACTCTTGATCCATTTCCGAACATACTTCTTGAGATTCAACCTTCATAACACTCTACAAGAAAAGTCCTACGTTGGGAAGATTCAAACTCCAAATCTTTCATCCCCAACAACGAGCAAAGTTCATCCTGTTCTTCAACTCTTCAAGAACTTCATCAAACATCATTTGTAACGAAGCAAGTTGGAGGAAAAACTCTGTTTTTCAAAGGATCTTCTGCAAAGAAGGGCGTCCAAGTAACTGCAGTAGTGAAGTGGTGATACTTCCGGGAAGCTGAGTGAAAGGACCAGCCATCAGGGCGTGGAATTACATCCTGGGTGGCATCTAGACTTGAAGAAGACGAGGAGTGCTTCTTAAGTGCTAGGATTTAGCTTTGTAACCGATCTACTTCAAAGCTAGTGGAACAGTGGACTAGAGGAACGCGTTGTTCCTTGAACCACTATAAAAATATCCGGTGTCATTTACTTTACTGCAATTTATATTTCTGCACTTAGGATATTAACTGGTAACTCTAAGATTTGGAATCTGTGCTCAGCAGATCTTGTTTTCAGAGTTATCAGAAAGGCATTTGCCTTAGTGTTTCTGAGGCTACCCGGACAGATCAGAATCCGCTGCCAAGGCCAGTTCTGTTATCAGAACCAGCCTTTCTCTGTCACCAGAATCAGACATTCTCTGATAAGTCATTTTGGACTTGGAGAAAATTTGAAAAACCAATCAGTCTATTCACCCCCCCCCCCCCCCCCCTCTAGACTGATTACCACATCAATCGGGACCAACAAGTGGTATCAGAGCCTCCTTGTTCTTGTAATCTTTTAGGTTACTCTCTGAACAAAGATCCACTTGTTCTTAGCCTCTATTTATTTGTTATTATGGATAATTCCCTTGCAAAGCATCTAATGTTCACAGATCAGAAATATGATGATTGGAAGATCAGAATGAAGGCACATCTGTGTGCTCTTCATGATGAAATGTGGGAAGTCTTGGAGAATGGACCCTTTATCCAGTTCATGAAGATCAATCCTGCTCACTCCACTGATAACTCTCAGCCCCAGATGATTGAGAAAGCTCGGTCAGAATGGACCAAGGAAGAGAAGAGGCAGTACAATCTAGATAATATAGCCAAGGACATCCTTTACAAGGCTATTGATGAAAGATACTTCAACAGAATCAAGAAGTGCAAAACTGCCAAAGAAATCTGGGACAAGCTAGATGAGATTGGAGCAGGAGATGAGCAAGAAAGAGATAACAAGTTGACCATTGCAATGAAGAAGTTCGATGACTTCAAACTTCTGCCAGAAGAATGCATTGCTAAGATGCATGAGAGATTGCTGATTCTCATCAGTGAAATTTCTGAGCTTGGAAAGGAGCTCACCATCAAAGAGGTCAACATGAAGATCCTCAGGGGACTGCCTTCAGCCTGGAAGATGAAGGTGATTGCAGTCCAGGAAAGCAAGAACATCAAGACCTATGCCACTGAGAAACTCATCTCTGATCTCAAAGCTTATGAGTTTGAGATGCATGAAGAGAAGGAGGAAGTTCCTGATGAAAGGACCACCACTGCTCTCACTGCCAGCACCTCAAAGGTAAGTAACTTTGATCCTTCTACTCTTTTATCTGATGAGTATATGGCTGCTTTTGCCAGGAAATTTAAGAAGTTTATAAAGAAAGATGGAAGGAGTCCATCTTCCATCAGAAGACCACATCAGAAGACTAAACCTTCTGAAAGCAATGGAGAGTACCTCTGCTACAACTGCAGACAGCCTGGTCACTTCAAGGCTAACTGCCCATTCCCTAGAGTGTCCAAGAAGCAAGGACAAGAAGGAGAGACAAAAGCTGAAGATCAACACAGAAGAAGAAGAGCTTTCGTCTCAGAGCAAACTGAGAAAGATCCACTCTCTGAATCAGAGTCCAGTTCAGACTCTGACTCTGATGAAGCATTCTGCTGCTTGGATGCAGAAACTGAAGACCTTTGCCTCATGGCACAATCTGATGATGAGGTATGTTCTACAGCTGATTCTATTTCCTCTTCGGTAGGCACAGCCTTAAATGATGATCCAATGTCATCATTTTGGGAAGAGTTCAAAACTATCCAAGGATCTTATTCCTTTATTAAAGAAGAGAACAGTAAGCTAAAAGCTGAAAATGAGTCTCTTCTAAAGAGAATAAGAGAGATTGAACATCTTGAAGTCAGATACAATAGCCTTCTGAAGATGCAATCTTCTATGAAGGGTATCAATGACTTTCACAACTCTACCCCTGGTCTTGGATATATTGAACCCAAGTCTGGTGAATCTTCTGTAAGGCCTAGCACCCAAGTTGCTAAAGCCAAAAAGGTCATAGTTTCACAGACTTGTGGCCCCATCTGCCATGCTAGTACTTCTGGTACTAAAGTTGTTCATGAGAAAGTCATACCAGAGAAGCAAAATCTAAAGGCCAAACCAAAACAAGTTTTGAAAAATAAAGAACCAGGCAGAAGACTTAATCACAATAAGAGTTTTCAGAAAAATAATAATCAAAGGCCTTATCCTATCAGACAATCTCATGACAATGGTATCAGAAACTGCTATCAGAAAGGCAGATATCAAGAGAAAATTAACTATAGACAAAAGAGGTTGTCTGGTCAACCTCAGAAGCCTAAAGTTAAGCGCTCCTCTGATCTTGATAGTATATGGGACTTCTTTCCAACTAAGAAGGCTATGCAAAAGTATGCAAACAGAAAGCATGATCCTCACAAACATCTGCCCAAAGTGAATCATACATCTGTTTACTACGACTACCAGGTGGACAATGGGTACCACCCACCAAGGTTTCAGTTGATGAGACCAAAATGGTACCAACTACCAAGACTGCATTACCCCCCAGGACCCAACATTGCTTGGGTACCTAAATCTTCCTTTTAATCTTGCAGGAACTGTGTGCTGGAGCTATCTCAGAGCAAGTATGGTATATTGACAGTGGATGCTCCAGGCACATGACAGGTGACAAGAGTTGCCTATCAGAGTTCCAGAAAATCAATGGACCCAGAGTCACTTTCGGTGGAAATGACAAGGAAGGGCAAACAAAAGGAAGAGGGAAGCTGATCAAGAACCAGATAATCATTGAAGATGTCTCTTATGTCAAAGGTCTGAAGTTCAACCTCCTAAGTGCTAGCCAGTTCTGTGACAAAGGCTACACAGTTGAATTCACCAAGACCTTATGCTATGTCAAGCATGAGACAACCAAAGAAGTGGTTCTTACAGCCAAAAGAAGAAAGAACATCTATGTTGTCGACTGGCAAACAGCAAAAGATGGAACCTGTCTGATAGCAAAGGACAATTCAAAGCTAAGCTGGGACTGGCACAAGAAGCTTAGCCACTTGAATTTCAAAACTATCAACAAACTGGCAAGGGAACACATTGTAGATGGCCTGCCTGACATTGTCTACAAGAAGGAGACCCTCTGCAGTGCTTGTCAGGAAGGCAAACAAGTGAAGGCCTCATTCAAGCCCATAGCTGGAGATCTTTCTACTTGTCCTCTAAATCTGATTCACATGGATTTATTTGGACCAGTTGAAACTCCCAGTGTTGGTGGAAAAAGATATACTCTTGTGATGGTTGATGACTACTCAAGATACACGTGGACTGTGTTCCTAACAAAGAAGAATGAAACTCTTCAGAAGTTGCCATCTCTGTTAAAGCAACTTCAGACTGAGAAGAACATGAAGGTCAGGACAATCAGATCTGACAGAGGAACTGAATTTGTCAACAAGGTGATCAAGGACTTCTGTGATCAGAATGGCACATTCCATCAACTCTCTGCTGCCAGAACACCCCAACAAAATGGTGTTGCAGAAAGAAGGAACAGAACACTGAAGGAAGCTGCAAGGACCATGATTGCTGAATCAGGGTTGCCCATTAGATACTGGGCTGAAGCAATCAACACTGCATGCTACACTCAGAACAGAAGCATGATCCACAAGAATCATCAGAAGACCCCCTACGAGCTGTGGAAAGGAAGAAAGCCAAACATCAGCTACTTCCATGTGTTTGGATGCAAGTGCTACATTCTAAACAATGGAAAGGATAATCTGAAAGTATTTCAAGAAAAAGCTGATGAAGGTGTATTCATAGGCTACTCAAGCTCAAGTAAAGCCTATAGAATACTTAACAAGAGAACTATACAAGTTGAAGAATCCATTCATGTCAAGTTTGATGATAGCACCTCTGCAGAAGAACTATCAGAAACCCTGCAGAAAATCAATCTTGAAGACAAGGGTTCAGAACCATCAGAAGGGGTCACTATCAATCCAGTATTCTCAACTCCTACTACTAACCCAATTCTGATAGACAAAGATGAAGATGAAGAATCAGAAGATGAACCATCAGAGTTGCCTAGACAGCAACTATCTGAACCCGATCTAACTTGGTTAAGAGATCATCCTCCTAATCAAGTAATTGGTCAAGTCACCAGTGGTGTTAGGACCAGATCTGCATCTAGAAGAGAAGCCATGTTCACCTGCTGCATATCTCAGATGGAACCAATGAGTGTAGAAGAAGCTCTAGAAGATTCAGATTGGATCAATGCAATGCAAGAAGAGCTGACACAGTTTGAAAGGAATCAAGTATGGGAACTTGTTTCTAGACCAAAGCATCAGAATGTCATTGGAACCAAATGGGTATTCAAGAACAAAGCTGATGAAGAAGGCAACATTGTAAGGAATAAAGCAAGGCTTGTAGCAAAGGGATACTGTCAAGAAGAAGGAATAGATTTTGATGAGACCTTTGCACCTGTTGCCAGACTGGAAGCAATCAGAATCTTCCTAGCCTATGCTGCTTACAACAACATCAAGGTCTACCAGATGGATGTCAAGAGTGCATTCCTGAATGGAGAACTGGAAGAGGAAGTCTATGTTGAACAACCTCCAGGTTTTGTCATTCCTACCCAATCTTCTTGTGTCTACAAGCTTAAAAAGGCCCTTTATGGTCTTAAGCAAGCACCCAGAGCTTGGTATGACACATTGTCCCTATTCTTAGTGAACCATGGGTTTACTAAAGGAAAGGTTGACAAAACTCTATTTCAGATTTCTTTTGCTAATCATATTCTGTTAGTGCAAATCTATGTTGATGATATTATATTTGGAAGCACTAATCCAGAATTATGCAAAAAGTTTTCTAAAGTTATGCAGAAGAAGTTTGAAATGAGTATGATGGGAGAACTCAGTTACTTTCTTGGATTACAAGTCAAACAAGTACCAGAAGGCATCTTTATCAACCAAGGAAAGTACACCAGAGATCTTATCAAGAAGTTTGGAATTGATGGAAAGTCTTCAGTCAAAATTCCTATGAATGCATCTCAAGGAATTGGACCAGATGATGAAGGAAAGGATGTTGATGCCACTACATATAGAGGAATCATTGGATCCCTCCTCTATCTGACTGCAAGCAGACCAGACATAGCTTTTGCAGTAGGAATCTGTGCCAGATACCAATCAAAGCCCAAGGAGAGTCATCTAGTTGCTGCTAAGAAGATTATCAGATATATCAAGGGAAATCCAAATGCAGGACTTTGGTATCCTAAGGGAGGTAATTTTGAACTAATTGGCTATTCTGATTCAGATTTTGCAGGTTGTAGATTGGACAGGAAGAGCACTTCTGGTCACTGTCAATTGCTAGGTGGGAGACTTGTCTCCTGGTTTAGCAAGAAGCAGAATTCAATCTCAACTAGCACTGCTGAAGCTGAGTACATTGCTGCTGGAAGCTGCTGTGCTCAATTACTCTGGATGAAGCAACAACTCAAGGATTATGGAATTCAAGCAAAGGAGATCAAGCTGCTGTGTGACAATACAAGTGCTATTGCCATCACTCAGAATCCTGTGCTGCATTCAAGGACCAAACACATTGAGATCAGACATCACTTCATCAGAGATCATGTGGAGAAGAAGCACATCTCAATTGAGCATGTTCCAACCGAAGATCAGCTTGCGGATATCCTAACCAAACCTCTCACTGAGGCAAGGTTTAACAAGCTAAGGGAAGAACTGGGAATGATGGACGATCTTCCCAGAGACACATGAATCAGAGTTGCAGAAGTATCAGATGTGGATTCATCAGAACACCCCATCTCTGATACCCGAAGCTCTTATCCATCAAAAGCTTGAATCAGAATTGCAAAGATCAGACTCGCAAGAATCAGAATTGCAGGAAGGATCAGACTTTGTATTCATCAGAGGTCCTCGTATCAGAACATCTCTATCTCTGATACAAGGGCTAATATTTATCAGAGTGGCTGTGGACTTGGCAAATTTTCTCAAATTTCGGGCGAGACTATTCACTAAACTGGGTTTTACCTTTTTACCCCCGGTAGTTATTACCACTTTTGGAAAACGGCTTTCCGCCCGCATTCCATTAATTGCGACCTCGAAACCGTATATTATATCAAACGTCCACTAACCCAAATCCATATATACCTTTTCTGAAACCTAAATCGCTACTGCAATTTCACTCTTCGTCTTCAAGCCTTTATCTCTCTAAATCTCCAACCTTCAAACCTCTCAAATCCTATCAAGGATTTGAAAATGAAGTTCATCAACATCACTGATCTCTCTGAATCGGAAGCCAAGGCGCTTGTGGCTAACATTGCCACAGGGATGAAGGTTGACATGTCCTCCTTGCCGTTGCTGGCAGAAAACAAGAAAATCATGAAAGAAGTCATTGCTGGGATGATCAACTCACAGCTAAACAAAATTGTAGCTCATCCTTATGAGCATTTCAGCAACTTGGATGTGGCTGAGTTCTACCTCAACGCCCACATCACCGGCGACGCCATTCATTCTCAAGTGCAAGGGAAAAGCCTGAAAATCGATGCTGACGCCCTCAACGAGTTCTTCAACATCGAACTTGACTCTCAAGACATTGACACCCCGACACTCATCGACTTGGAATCAGTCGAAGTCTCTGTGGAGACATTTGTGGACACCTACTGCCGAGAGGATGCAACAGGCATAGAGACCCTGTATATGAAGAAAAATGCTCTCAAGAAGGACTTTGAGAGGCTGATGAGCATAATGCACAGGTGTTTGTGGTGCAAAACAAGTTCAACTGATCAGATGAACCACGCCAATTCCAAAGCTCTATATGCTGTTCACAGAGGGATGAACATCAACTGGGGTAAAGTGTTGTTCCAATCCATCTCTGAGTCCATCTCAAAGAAGGACAAAAAGACTGGTATGTTCTCTACGAAGATGGGTCATGGACTTCTGATCTCCAGACTCATCTCTAACTCCAAGACAGCTCTCAGAGAAGCCACCTCTGTGGACCACACGAAGACCATCTTCCTCACCATCTCTCCCAAAGTCAACGTGGCCATTGCTGCTGAGTTGAAGAAAACCAGCAAGCAAGAGCAGAACAGGAAGAAAATGGTCGAAAAACCCAAGGCTACCCCCAAGAAGGTCACAAAAAGGGCTGCAACCACCTCTGAGCAGCCTACGGCAAAGCCTGTTCAAACCCCTAAGAAGAAGCATACTCAGAGTTCTAATATTGTCTCTTCTAAGAAAATTGCATCAGAGGAAGATGCATCAGAACAGGACGGATCAGACTTGGCGCCTAGATCTTCTCCCCAAAGGAAGCAGAAGCAGAAGAGGAGAAGAAGAGCAATCATCAGAAATGACTCTGATGACTCTGCCTCTGATCACGTGCAAAGGAAGAAGAAGAAAGAAAACCCTTTTCATAAGAAGTCAGACACTCAGGGGGAACCTGAATCAGAGTCCCATTTCTCATCCCTACCAGACATACATCTGATAGCTCCATCAGAAGATCATCAAGCATCACCTATCAGAGAATCTCCCACAGAGTTCCATGCAGTTCTGGATAGGCAGTTTGACCGTGTGCTAGCCTGGAGAAAATGGAGAATGGGTCCTCTACAACAAATTCTTCAATTCTTCCCCTACTATGAAACTGAGGAAGCTGAAGTTCTCAAGTGGGTAGGAACAGATGATGTCTCACAGTGCTTTGATGTTGAATTCCTCGAGGCTGTTCTAGAGAAAAAGAAAGCCAACTGCAAAGGCAAGGCTGTTCTGATATCCAGCTCACCAGAAGAGCATGTCAAAGCTCTGGAGGATCATGAGAGAGATGCCTTTGATGCCTGGCTGATGGAGAAGAAAAGGCAGGAATCATTGATCAAGATGAAACCCATTCCAGGTGCAGAAGGTGAACCCTCTACTGCAAATGATGTGTCTCTGGCCATGATGAATCTGATCAGAGAATGGAGAACCTCTCAGTTTGAAGAAACAGTTCTTGAGGTAATTCCTAACTCTCCATCTCCACCTCTTCAAATTGCACCAGAACCCCATACCTCACCTCCCAAATCTCCATCCCCTACACCCACAACACCTGAATACACTCCTCCACCTTCACCCCAACCTCCATCACATTCACCCACTCCATCACCCAAGAAAACCCCATCTCCAATCCATCAGAAAACCCCTTCACCTAAGAAGCCCTCACCCAAACAACCATCACCATGTAAACCCCCATCCCCCATCAGAAACCGTTCACCATCACCACCACCATCTCCAAAACAACCACCCTCAGAACCCCTATCCTCACCCCTGCATACTCCTCTTCAAATTTCATCATCAGAGCCATCCCCTCAGGCTCCTCCTCAATCCCCTCCCAACTCTGTTCAAGTTCTGGCCACCACTCAGGCTCCTCAATCCTTCATAGCTGATATAGAGCAGGTTGGACGTCAAATCGCCAAAGGCATGGAAAAGATTCTGGATACTGAATATGAGACTGATACTCATCTCACCAGAGTCAGTGAACATCTCTCCAAAGGGATCAATATGCTGCTAAAGCATGTAGGCATCATTGCCACAGCTTTTGAGGTCCACAAGGATAAAACTGCGGAAAATCTGAGCAACATTGCTAAAGAGGTAGATGGAATCTCAGCAGTGCTATTCCATCACACTAAGGTCCTAGAAGAGCAGGACAAAGTCATCAAGGGTATCTCTGACTCTGTTGATACTCTACAGTGGTCTACTGACAAGGCTAGAGAAGAGATTGCTGATGTTGCAGGCCTATGCAAGGACTCTAAAGAACTTGCTATCAAACTGATCAATAGTGGAAAGGACAGAGATCACAAGCTGACTCTCCTTGAAGCTACTACCAAAGCTATTCAGAGTGCTGTAGATAAACAGAAAGAAATTATTGAGGGTCTGGCATCTGTAACTGAGACTCTGCCAGGTGCTCTTGAGGTCATTAAGGAAAATCAAGCCACCGAATTCTCAAAGATTGAACTCCTCCTTGGTGATCTTGCTGATGCCAAAAAGGGGGAAGATAGAAATGAACAGACTAGAACTGCAGAAGGACCAAGCACCAGAGCTCTAACTCCCATCTCTGGTACCCCTGATCCTGCAATATACTTTGAGAGAGCCAGACAGAAGCAGATTGCTGCTTGTATTCAGAGACCAACTCCTCCAAGATCAAAGAAAGGGAAGAAGACAGCCTCCACTTTCACTCTTGCCCAGTGGCTCAACAGTGATCTGGCTAAACCTGATGCTGCTCAATTCAGAGAAATGAAGAAGCATATGACCCCTACACAACAAGAGAATCTAATCCTAGATAAAGACGGGCTGATAATCATTAATCATGGTGGCTCTATGCAAGAAGCAGAAGAATGGTGGCGAATGAAAGTGATCCCTGGCAAGGACCTTTCAGAAGCCATCAGAAATTATCTGGATTGCAAGCTTGAACCTGCTTGGTCAGGATATCAGAATCCCAGGAATCTTGCTACAATTAGAGCTAGGGTAAATGCTGATCTGAAGGAAATTGATGCAAAGGAAGCTCAACTAGAAGAGGAAGACTTCTAAACTCTATCCTCTTGTTGCTTTAAATATCTTTCATTAATAAGATAACCAGCTTGCCTCGATTTTGCATGGCAATTTCAAATTATTTCTCTATTGCAATCTGATTATTTATGCTCTGATACCTTGTGTTATGTCTTATCTTATTTATCTGATTGATTGTATCTTACTCTTGCTATCTTCCTATGCCAAGTGCCCACCAAGATTCTAAATGAAAGTTTATTTTTAACTTATTTTCCTTCATGGTGTAAGGCACTTCTCTGGAGATAGTTTAAGGGTTTTGGCATCATCAAAAAGGGGGAAATTGTAAGGAATAAATGTAATTAGATTTTGATGATGCTATAGGATTAGAAAGTTAGAGTACCCCCAATTAGACTTTATGTATTAGAATTTTCAATTGTAAGTATTAGTGTAGTCGACGATCAGAGTTGCTCTGCTTTGGATCAGATCAGAAGTGCATCAGAACTGCTCAACCAGACTTGCTCTATGAGAACTGCTCCATCAGAGTTCTCTTACCAGAAGTCCATCAGAGTTGCACCCTGAGAATTGCTGATAAACTTGGACATCTGATAACCGATGAGAGTTACAGATCAGAGGTACTCATCAGCGGACCTATCAGAGTCAGAATTAGAGTTCAGTCAGAGATCAGAAAGCCATCAGAACTCAGAAAGCCATCAGAACTCAGGAAGCCATCAGAATCCAACACATCAGAAGAGCCTGATCAGAGCCCGACTAACACTTAGAAGATTTTAAGCAACATCCAACAGCTATGAATCCAACGGGTAAAATCATCCAACGGCTAGAAGACTGTGCATGAAAGGAAAGCATTTAATGCACATTAAATGAGCCTGATACGCTGAAGGATTGATTGCAAATGATTGACCAAAGAATCCGGGAAGATATATTATAAAAATAGAAACCTTCCAAAAACGGCGGTCAAGTCAACTGTACGCACATTTAATGCAGTTGTCTCCTCCTCCAACGGGCAGACAACCTCAGTATATAAGCTACACACCGAAGAACAGGAAAACAACTTTGCCAAGAACTCTTGATCCATTTCCGAACATACTTCTTGAGATTCAACCTTCATAACACTCTACAAGAAAAGTCCTACGTTGGGAAGATTCAAACTCCAAATCTTTCATCCCCAACAACGAGCAAAGTTCATCCTGTTCTTCAACTCTTCAAGAACTTCATCAAACATCATTTGTAACGAAGCAAGTTGGAGGAAAAACTCTGTTTTTCAAAGGATCTTCTGCAAAGAAGGGCGTCCAAGTAACTGCAGTAGTGAAGTGGTGATACTTCCGGGAAGCTGAGTGAAAGGACCAGCCATCAGGGCGTGGAATTACATCCTGGGTGGCATCTAGACTTGAAGAAGACGAGGAGTGCTTCTTAAGTGCTAGGATTTAGCTTTGTAACCGATCTACTTCAAAGCTAGTGGAACAGTGGACTAGAGGAACGCGTTGTTCCTTGAACCACTATAAAAATATCCGGTGTCATTTACTTTACTGCAATTTATATTTCTGCACTTAGGATATTAACTGGTAACTCTAAGATTTGGAATCTGTGCTCAGCAGATCTTGTTTTCAGAGTTATCAGAAAGGCATTTGCCTTAGTGTTTCTGAGGCTACCCGGACAGATCAGAATCCGCTGCCAAGGCCAGTTCTGTTATCAGAACCAGCCTTTCTCTGTCACCAGAATCAGACATTCTCTGATAAGTCATTTTGGACTTGGAGAAAATTTGAAAAACCAATCAGTCTATTCACCCCCCCCCCCCCTCTAGACTGATTACCACATCAATCGGGACCAACACTTCCATTAAAAAAAACGAGAGCTGTGCATTCTATTACGACTCACGAACACTTCTGCTCAAAACCATCTTCCCTGCAAACTTTACTAAAAGCCTTCATTAAAATTGCTTTATTATAAAAGCCTTTGTTGGATTATAATTATGAATTCCCTCGTAGTTCTGGTTCCGACTATTAGTCGAAGGGCTCGTTTAATCCTGGGGAAAGATTTCCGTTCACCGGAAATACTTTCAGAGGACAGCGTTTACGCGACTCGAGCCACGGTGTTTCTTGTTGTTATGTTTTGCAGGTCTTTCTCCGTGTTGGCGACACAAGTGTTTTGGACCTGCGGTAATAAGATTAGAACAAAGTGCTGCCATGGAAGAACTAAAGAAGATGATACCCAGGAACCGCCATGCCGCCGCAAACTGCCAGAGAGGAAGGATGAAGCTCTTAGCCTGAGGAATCTCGTGTTTCAGTCGGCCAAACTGGGACAGCCAGGAGCAAGTGAAGAAGTCAAATTCCCAACATTGACTGTGTGGTGGATTGTGGGGAAGATGTTGAGACGCTGAGCCATACTTTTGTTGATTGCTCGGTGGCCAAGGCGGCATGGAGGGGGGCCGGCTGGGTTTGGGCAAACGACACATGGGATGGTTTTTTGGAGAAGGTGAAGCCGTGAAGGTCGGTGGAGAAGCTGCAAAAACTTGTGTATGTGGGGCTGCTGGGGGTATCAGGGAGGCTCTCAGGTGGGTAAAAGAGCAAGAGATGGATTTCCTTGATGTAGAATCGGACGCTTTGAGAGCGATGACAGAGATTCGAAATGGCTAGAGTATTCTGCAGCAGGATTGGTAGCAGAAGTTATATGTGATATTTGTTCTAGGATTTTTGATGTTTTATTTAATAGAAATTACTTCAAATAGCACTAAAATTAGAGTTAATTACTCATATAGGACTAAAAGACACACTAATTGCTAAAATAGGAGTGCTTTCGTAAGTAATGTTTCGTAGGACTTATTTAAGCCTGAGTGGACCATAATAACCTTATTTTTAATAAGGCAACACATTTTGTTACAACAGAGGAAATTCATAAAAGTTCAAAATCTTGGAGACACAGTTGGAGACGCGTTGGAGACGCAGCCTTCCACACCGGCGTCGCTGTCCGCCACCATCACCACCCACCGCCACCACCACCCGCCGCCACCACCACCCGCCGCCGCCACCCTCCTATAGCGCCGCCTACTGCTATCACCGCTAGTCACCAGCGCCGCCAGTCGCCAGCGCCTACCGCCGCATCCCTGCCGGTACATCATCGCCGCCCACCGGTGTTGCCATCCTCCGCCGCCGTCACAACTTCGTTGTTGTCGCCAGTGTTAAATCCGACGCCACCACTACACCTCCGAGCACCTCTGCCGCTGTCACAAGTCCAGCGCCATAAATCTGCCATTAGGTTGGCAGATTTAGCTATGAAGATTGATTACAAATCTGCCATTAATATGAGGTTTCTGATATGCCAAAAAGTGGCAGATTCATCTTGGAAGAACACCACAAACTGCCATTATTTTGGCAAAAATATGAAATTGCCAACCAAATATTCGAATTCTTATTTGTAAATGGAATAAGCACTCTAACACATTAAAAAATCAAAAATACGAAGCTAGTGACAAAACTTCAGAAAATCCGATTCACAAAAAAAATGCCATAAACAATTGTTAATGTGCACATTTTTGCCATAAACCTGGCAAAATCTTATGCCATCATCCAAAAATTGAGAAAATCGGAAATTTTTAAAAGTGAGAAAGTTGAAATTGAAAAGACAGAATAGAATCTGAAAACCAACAAAATCTATGCCCGACACAGACTCAAAAATAATACAAAACTGCCATAAATTTGGCAAACATATGAACTCAAACAACTAAATATTCCAAAACTAGTTTTTCAAAGTAACAAAAACTTTTATACAATAAAAAATCACAAATACCAAACAAATGACAAAAAGATTTAAAAACCAATTTACCCAAAATCTATTATGCCATAATCAATTGTCAGTATGCACATTTCTGCCATAAATTTGGCAAAATCATATGCCATCATCTAAGATTACAGAAAAATCAGAATTTTTTAAAAGTTCACAAATCAGAGTCGAAAATACCTAACAGAGGACCAAAAATTAGCCAGACGAATATCAAATCTAAAAACAACTAGAAGAATTAGAGGAAAATCTGAAAAATCGATGTTGAAACTCATAAGGAGGAGGAGGAGGAGGAGGAGGAGGAGGAGGAGGAGGAGGAAGAAGAAGAAGAAGAAGAAGAAGAAGAAGAAGAAGAAGAAGAATTAAGAAGAAGAAGAAGGATTAATCTGCGACAGTAAACGAACATATAATTCGGTTTCACATCCACAAACAAGCAAATAATAGAGAATCTGGTTTGTCCAACCACAAAAAAGAAACACCTAGAGTCCTCAGATTGACCAACTACTGAGAAACCACATAGAACAACTTGAAAATATTTATGAAAGAGATAAGTTTTCATCTTTAGGAGAAAAGTAATTGAGAAGAAGAGGTAGACGGCTAGGGTTTACCTTCGCCACTCCCCAAGTTGTCCTATGCTCTCTATCCGCACTCAATTTAAACAATATTGTAAAAGATTGTGTTGAACACTTAATCATATCTATTTATATATAAGAAAAGAAATAGCTCATAAAAATACAATTTTACCCTTAATGAATCCTAGATGTCAAGCTCTCCTCAATTCACTATTTTTCTAATTTATGGAGTATGCCTTATTTTTTAACTAATTGTATAAACATGTTTTCAGTCTATATTTTCCAATGAAGAGATCATATTTGTTGAATTTTTCCTAAAATATTACTAATAAAATAGTCATGGACAAAAATGTTACTTGATAACTTTTAGTGACTATAATTGTGTTCACAACTTATATCATAGTCACTACATCATAGTAACTTTGAACACAATTTTAGTCACTAAAATTATCAAGTAACATTTTTGTCCATCACTTTTTCAGGATTAATATTAGTGGAATATTTTTTAATTTTCTTATAACTCTCAGTTGCATCGAATTGAAATTAATATATTTTTACCTAAACAAAAAGAAAATACTCAATACCCATTTTTATTCATTTAATTTCATATGTGGCTTATTATTTTTTTCAAAATAACTACACAATTCCATAATTTATTTATCTAAAAATGGGTGTAGTCATGTTTTAAGATATTAGCCCTTATAGGTTTTAGAAATTTTCAAATTTGTCTTTTGTTCGCTTTCTTTAACAAAAGAGTTTAAATTTGAATATACTTCATCCGTTCTTTAAAAGTTGCAACATTGAGTAATAATATTTTACTCAATAATACTTCATCCCTTTAACTACGATTTTCTAATAATATGTGTAATCAAATTATGTTAAAATGTTATTAAATTTATATTATTGTGAATATCCAAAATAATTTTTTTTAAATGTTCAGTAATACGTAATAAAATATAATCACAGTCAAAGTTGTGCATTGACAAACGTGAAAGTCAAATGGTTGCAACTATTGAAGAAAGGAGGATAATATAATTAATTTTGTGACATTTTGATTTTAATGAAGGCGACGTGTTTGGTGTATTAATTAAGGTAATATGAAGGCAAAAGCAATAGCAAGAAAGGATTAAAGGTAAAGACATAAAGTGGGTCAAGTTCTATTACGAACTTACCTAGCCTGAGTCCCGACCCCCTGTTCTACACCGAGCTATTACAGAAGACCTAGAGAGCATTCTAAGTTATAGTATGCAAGTTTGTCAAGCATTTACAATGAAATAAATGTGAGTTTTAATACTACAATGTAGTAGGTTGTACGTGATGATGTATCAAGCCCTCACTGGATAACCCTCAACCATAAAATCATCCATATCTAGTGCACTAAATGCCCTTCCTGCTAATTCTGGTCTTTCTGCTGATTGCTTTGGGGAACTCTCCGACATACAACCAGCACTATCCGAGAAAACACCAAGTATCAGAATATTTCCGACCGGCGGATCCCATGCGGAAAATGGGCTCGTGTGCTAGTTAGGCCGTCTGGGAGTATTTGGGCTTGGACCCTAGACAATAACCCAACATTACTAAAATTATTTTCAAAAATACCTATTATTATACAAATTTTTTTGAACGGTTATCTGTATAATAGTTGTTCAAATAAGTTTCTTGAGCATATTTTTATGTTATAGTTGAAAATAATTTTTTAATAATTAATAATCATTGTTCACAAATATCGATTGAAGAGATCTAATTGAATCTTTTTTTGCAGAATAAGTGCTTTTCCTAGATACTATTTAATAGTTATCAAATTTTAATATTACAATGATTTAATAATTTTTTAATTAAACTTATCAAGTATTTTTTTTAATTAAAACAACATATGACAATAGAGGAGTCTATATATATTATAATACTCCGTATAATATTGGAATACATAAGAGTGGAGTTTTGGAAATTGAATAGCTTTTCATTTATGGTGTTGCCACATGTCACATTTTCCTTACAAAAGTATTGCCACATTTTATTATTTCCAGCATATTTTTATGTTATAGTCAAAAATGATATTTTGATAGTTAATAACCATTGTACCCATTTTTGCTACATAATAGTTTGGAGTACTATTTAATAGTTATCAAGTTTTAATATAACAATGATTTAATTATATTTTTAATTAAACTTAGCAAGTGTTTTTAATTAAAACAACACATGACAATAGAGGAGGCTATATATATATTATAATATAAGATTGGAATACATAAAAGTGGAGTTTTGGAAGTTGAATAGCTTCTCATTTATGTTGTCGCCACATGCCACATTTTCCTTACAAAGATGTTGCCACATGTCAATAATTCATCTAAAGAATTCTTCAAGGGTTGGCTTTATTATATTATATAGATGCTAGAGTAAAAGTTAATTTAACTTTCATAAATAAGATCAAATTTTTGGTTCCAATTGAAAATATTCTTAATTAGAATGGTGAACATTTTACCTGTGTCATTGCGTGTTTTGGCTTTTATTCTACCGAGATTTATTTACATCCCATGAAAGTAAAAGTTAATTTTTACTTTGACGTATCATGAGCATCGTGATGAGTTTTCGATTTCAAAATGAGGGGCAAATTTGCTTGTGTTTTAATTTTTGTTGCATAAATATGATATAACATTAAGACAAATTTGTATTTAATTAGCAAATTTTAACATATACAGTCTTGCTATTAAGCACATCTTACCTTTTTTGAAACATTGACTTACAACGTTAAATGAACTCATTTCATAAATTTGTTCATGATTAAACTTCATGTTAACGATTTTGATATGTTATGTTCTTAAGATTTGTTTTTCTCAATTAGATCTGTTGGGGTATGTTACCCCGGCCTACTACTGTTTAGAGGCCCAATACACCGCCCCGGTATAGGGCCCAGTCAGCGAAGCTCAATTAGGCCATCCCGGCCCATTTCGGCGCACTTGGGCCTACATCGGCCCATTTGCGGCCCATCAGGCTAGAGGGGCTTTCCTCCCCTCCTATAAATAGGAAGCAAGGCTTCCATATTAAAGGATCTTGGCTTTTCCTCCCTCCCCCGGATTGTTTCTTCTCCCTCCTTCCTAGATTAGCTACACAGCTCCATTAATGGAAGCTCCCTGAAATATGTATTATGTAATAGAGTGATGAGAGCATATCGATGAGAAAGAGCGGGGGCTTGGACATTAGCCTAAAAAGTCTCGTGGTTTTCTCCCTTTCCGGGTTTCCACGTAAAAATAGCTAGTTCATACACTTTTATATATTTTATTCATGTTTATACCGAATCCATCGTCCTTAATATCCGGAGTTTATGTTGGGCTTCCGGATCTACGGGACAAAACCTCAACAAGATCATTATCAAGGAATTATTTTTTTTTTGGTTTCTTGTATAATTTATAAAATCAATTTTTGCATTTTTGTACCAAATCATGTGTCATCATCTCAATTTTTTACGACAAATAAAAATGTACTCATGAATACTTTGAAAATATGAATGATTAACTCCATAATAATTCCAACTCTACCTTACTCATGAAAAATTTAAGTAGATTTATTAACTTCTAGTCTAATATTATCGTATATATGGAGTTCTAACTTTTAAGAAGGACTCCATTAAAACATTTTTTATTGGATTGATTTTTTGTTTGATTTATCTGTTCCGATCTAATCTCGTCTGACTTGTATGATCTGATTTGGTCAAATCATATTATCCTAGATATGTTTTAGCTCTTTTTGTCAAACAGGTTTACCTCATCATATTGACAATTCAGATGCAACATTTTAAAATTTGGCTCCCGACAATAGTGTCTAGTTCAGACAATAGCTTTTAATTCATACATTAGCCTACATCTACATTTCATATATTGACTCAATCTTCCGACATTTTAAATAATGACGGGTCTTACACATTTCGTTAATTGTAACAAACTCACGTTTTTAAATGTGCGTTTTAAGCCTCAAAATCACATCTTTGTGTTTTATTTTTAATTTTATTTTATTAAAGGCATAAGGGATATTCACATTATTAACACTGCAATGTAAAATACCATCATTCTTCCTTATGGTTTTAATACTCAAAATTACATTTATTGACTTCTCATGTATCAGCTCAATATAGCTATTGCAATAAGCATTTGAAAAATTCGAACAATATATAAACAAATAATCACACATGCACCATTTAGTATAATCACACATGCACCATTTAATAATCACACATGCACATTCTCCAAAAATTGATCACATTAATATAAACAAAATTATATTTAAAATATTGCACACTAGCACACTATATCTTCAATTTAAGAAAATCATATATATGCTCAACTATTTCAGCATATGAATATAATAAACAACCAAAATTGTACTCCGTATAAGTTATTTATTAACTCAAGGTGGCTAATAAGCCTAACAACAAAATTAACAATGTACAAATTGATGATTCACGTCAAATTCAATTTTTAGCACATACACATTTCAAACAATATGACTTTCCCCTTCCCAAAAGCATTTCTTGAGCACACTATAATTTGAAATGATAAAAGTATATAATTCACATATTTTCAGCATATAAAAAACAACAAAGAAATATCTTTGTAACATGCAATAGACTTTAACTAAGCACCCCCACAATTCACAGAGAGATAATTTCATTTTTATTTTAGATAAAACCATCACAACCTTTATTTGCATGTAATATACGCTCGGTTTTTAAAGAACCACACCAAAAGCACTACATGCAACGAATATATGTTCATCACAACAAAATAATTAATATTTCGTATAATTTAATGACTATAAAGATTTTATGAGAGGAGTTACCGAAAAGGTTAAAAACGTTCTCAACATTAAAGGGAAGTTAATTAATAGTAATAAGTTTAAAGTTGCACACCTACGTGAGAATTACCCTGAGTTGCTCAAATACTTTTAAAAAACAACTAAAGGGTAGCCTTTTTTTTTTATTAAAGGGTAGCCTTATATTAACAAGTTAAAATTGAAATGACATGGATGAACATGTCGAGCAAAATACATGTTTTTTTAACAAGTAAAAATTCTGGACGTTTCATTTAAATTTTATAGTGCAAGACTTTCTCATTTGTCAAACATAAATAAATAAATACCAACATAAGATAAAGTCATATACAGTTCCAGCCTAAAAGTGGAATCACTCCAGCTTTATTCAATTGAGAAATGAAAACAATCAAATCAATCTGAATCCCAATCAAGTGAAATACGTCATTCAAATATAAAAACTTTATATGATGTGAGTTCGATCGCAATTCCTTTTTTTCGTCATCTCCTATAGGACTATAGGAGGATAAACCCTTTTGTATTCACAAATGAATTTGGTAGCCTCAAAATCTACCATATATTCATTCACACATCACTCGTCAATTTGAAGAATTAACCGCACCAATTATATCATCACCGCCAACAAAGTTTACACTTTATTTGGTGGATGTTTTCCTCAAAACTTTCATTATCTAAAAAATCACTCTTTAACAAAGGCTATAAAAAACATACCATAATTTTGACCATCGTTAGGAAGTAGAAATGTAGTCATACTTTTGGTGTCACTAGTCATAGGAGGTGTATCCGCCACGTTGACTGTTCCGTAGGTGTAATTTTTATTCGCCGTTAATTCCTTAGATTGTAGGTTCTATCATTCCAAAATCAACGTGTTTACCGTGTTGTTCCTAAGTTGACCTCGTTGACCATCTAGCTCCGAGAATTAACCTGCATAATAATCACTAAAAACAACTAAAAATACATTAGTGGCTCGAGACGCGTCAGACGCTGTCCTAAGGAATTATTTCCGGCGTACGGAAATTTCCCCCAAGATATAACGAGCCCTTCGGTTATAAAACCGGTACCAGAACTAACGAGAAGAAAATTAATATATATGAACCCAGTAATAATTTGAACAAAACATAATTATATTGTAATATATCTCTTAGATGAATGAATGATTGTTATATGTTCGCATAACATAAACCATAGGAAGCCAGTGTGCAATGCTACCAAGCATACTTTCTTAACCACTTAGCTATCTCCACTCCCAAACAAGAAAACCACGTAATATATACTCCAAGTAGGGGCGGAACCAGGGGGGAGCGAGCCGGTGCTTCCGCCACCCCTTCGCCGGAAATTTTTAGGTAGTAGTATTAGGTGTACAGGTCGGCGCCTCTCTGCATCTTCTTCGTTGGGACAGCTCCATGGCCGGGGGAAGATGCAGCGAACAAGGGATTGAGGTTGCAGGCTGTTTTTTTAATTAACTAAATGACCCAAATCGATGTCGTTTTGGATAAGAGCACAGGAAAATTAAGACGACGTCGTTTTTATCTCAATTACGGAGTAAGATATAAGCGTTAACAGTCCTGCGCGTTAACCAATAACCATGTTCTGATGTCCCTCCTTAATCGCAGAATGGACCTACCTAGTTTGGCCCAAAGTCCCAAACTGTTTGGGTAAGTTTGGTACTCCGTATTAATTTTAAAATTGTTATCTTTTTTAAGTATTTTAATTGCTTGTTTGCTTTAAATGTTTAATTTATTATTTACTTTGAAATTGAATTGGTATAAAGTTCGAATTGTTAGTTTGTGCATTTTCTTTGATTATTTACTCTCATTGTTATAGTTGTTATAAATTTTAATTGATTGATTAGTTTAACTCTTTAAGAACTTAAAGTTGAAAACTTTGTTAACTAGATAGGTTACTCATGTGATCATGTCTACTTTACAATTTGTAACACGAGTTGGCGTTAGTTTTATCAGTTGTAATAGATTCAGTTGAAAGAGTCTTTTGACATGAAAATCATCAAGACTGATTTAAGAGATGAATAGATGAATGACAGCTTGGTGATATACATGGAAAAGGATTTTTTTTCTAAAATTGAAAATGAAGCAATTTTGCAATGTTTTCTAAAATGGTCTCAATTGCCTTCTTCTTCGTCTAACATTTAGTTGTAATGTAATGTACTCTTCACACAAATTTTATATTTTGTAAACTTTAATAGCAATTTATATTTTTTCATTTTATAGTAATTTTAGCCACCCCTTTGTTTTTCTTCTGGTTCCGCCACTGACTCCAAGCAAAAGTAATGTTCCTACAAGCTCATAATTATCAAATTAATAATAGGGGCTATTTGTGTTCCAAGTCTCCAACGTTGCATTCTTACAGAATTTGATTAGTGGTAGTAAACAATCTCCTAAAAACGTTTATGCATTAATATGCATTTATAACAATTAGTAGAGCAATCAATCATGATAATAAAGTATCATAATAAACTTATATAATAATAAATAGTTATAGGCATTTCCAATTATGTGAATCAACTAAAATCATAATCATTACTTACGTATTAGATGAGAAGGAGTAAGCTAGTTTTTTAATATTGTTTAAGTTTTAATAAATTTTCTTTTTAAAAGAAATAAACATTATTCGTTTGAAATACTAGTATTTCCAACAGTTTTAACTCTCATATTAGTCTCAGGAATTATAAAAGTATTAATTTAAAAGTTTGTAGTATATTTGTGTAACCGACGATAATGTTTTTTCTCCGTAGAGTGGTTTCAGAGTCAAACATAGATAAAAGTAATAGTGCATATTACTATATTAGAGATATGAAAAAAAAATAGTGTTTTATAGGGATACAAAATAAAACATGTCATATTTGTAATTAAAGACCTACTTATTTCTGCCGATAAGGCTAGCCTATAAACAGAAGAAAAACATAGTGTGTTGGTTTCCATTCAATTATATAAACAAACGAAAGGAAAAAAACAATAAGCACAAAAGCAGTAAAGGTAAGAAAAAGAAAGATAGCTTAGGAAAGAGCATGAACGATCGGCTAAATTATATGGAGTGAAAGAACTTGTTGAAGCAAAGCACGTTGATCGGAGATGGTGAAGTGAGCGGTAGGAGAATAGAGATAAGTGGAAGGGTTGTATTGGTATTTTGCAAAAAAAAAAAAAAAAAAACTTATATTGGGGATGGTGGCTGCGAATAGTTAAATAGGGGCTGCAAATAGAATTCCCCATTGTGAATTTGTGATAAGCTAACTCGCGGGTTACAAACCATTTCATGTTTTTAAACTGATCTACTCTGCTTATTATAAGGCCCAGTTTGTAATAATTGTATGAGAGAAATAGTTATAAAAAAATTGAATATGTTTTGGTCCCTCCAAATAGAGTATACTACGTATTTTATTAAAATCTCGGCAAAGTTAAATTTTTATTTTTAATTAATGAAATTCATGCTAGTTTGCTTTTTAATAACGAAGCAATACCAACAACAAATTATAGGCAGACCAAAAAAGAATGAAGTTTTCTCGGGTGCATGAATCTAAAACAATTCTGATTTTTTCTTTTTAATTTCTATCAGTCCCCTCCCTTGCCGCTCTAGAATTATATGTGTCATTATCTCTATCACTATATTCTCTCCAAGTATCACTATAATTAGCTTTCTTAGAGGCCGTTTGGCAACACTATTTTTCGGCTTATCAGACTTATCAGCCAACTTTTTCACCAAACACGTAATAAGCAGATGAATTGTGTAATAAGCAGAAAAAGTAAGGTTGGAGTTACTTTTCTGGCTATATTGGCTGAAGTTACTGTACATGACCATTTTAGCCATTTTTATATATATTTTCTTTATAATTTTATTAATAAAATATTTTTTAAAAATATTTTTTTCCTAAATCAGCAGAATCAGCCAATGTAGCCACTTCAGCCAGAACTTCATAAATGTCAGCAGAATCAGCCAAATCAGCCGATTTTCGTGCTACCAAACGGCTTCTGTTACTATTAGTCTATTTCTAAGTAATGCCCTCCATTCAACAATTAAAAGCGATCCTTCCAATTGTTATCCCGTACCTCCTTAAGATAAATCTTAATGTAAATAAAGCCTTTGTGTTTATTATGTTTAGGGAAAGTTCCCGAAATGGGACTAAAAAAGTTCGAAAATTCTAAAATAGGATTGTCATGTTTTTATTCCCAAAATAGGACTAATTACTGTCAAATTTGGAAAATACTGCCATGTTTGAAGTCTGGTACTGCCAAAACATGGCAGTAATTAGTCCTATTTTGGGAATAAAAACATGGAAGTCCTATTTTGGAATTTTCAAACTTTTTTAGTCCCATTTTGGGTAATATCTCTTATGTTTATGATTACAGATTTTCCTCTAATTTTTATCATGTTATTATTCCCAAAATATGTCTAATTACCGCCTTGTAATTACTCCTTCAAACATGGCAATATTTTTAACCTTGGCAGTAACTACTCCTATTTTTAGAATAAAAACATGTCAGTCATATTTTCGAATTTTTAAACTTTTTCACTCCTATTTTAGGAATTTTCCTTAATAAAAAAGTATTTAGTTTTATTTGTTAAAAGAGTTTTAATGCATGTTTAAAAAATGTGAATATTTAGTTTTACATTGTTTTGACTCTCATAATAGTCTCAGGAATTACAAAAGTATTAATTTAAAAGTTTGTAGTATATTTGTGTAACCGACGATAACTTTTTTTCTCCGTAGAGTGGTTTCAGAGTCAAACATAGATAAAAGTAATAGTGCATATTACTATATTAGAGATATGAAAAACAAAGTAGTGTTTTATAGGGATACAAAATAAAATATGTCATATTTGTAATTAAAGACCGGAAACATATTTAAGCCTTAAAAAGAGAAACAATAACGAGATAATAATGAAATCAAATACGAAGTACTGCTATTTTTTCCTTTGCAATTCCGTTTCACAATAACAATTAGCAAAATTAGTAAATCTCATATAGAAAACGTACTCACTTATACCAAAATTAGACTTATTTCACTCTTAGACAAGATCAGATTATATCATAACAGTTCAGACCAGACCAGTTAAAATTAAGCCAAATTAGACCTATTCAAACCAGACGGGATCCAAAAATTTCAGTCTATTAAAAAAGTACTCCGTACTAAATTAAATGACCGAATTATACATCATAGTATCATACTGCTTAATATCAAGTAGAAATACTAAGGGCTTGTTTGCAATCACTTAAGAAAAGTGATTTTGGCTTTTTTTAAAGAAAAAATCACTTATTTTATCAAACACTACCAACTTTTACTTTCTCGGCTTCCGTATAGAATCTACTTTTTCTATTACACAAAAAGCACTTATTTTACCAAACACTACCAACTTTCACTACTAATCACTTTTTCCCAAAAAGTGCTTTTATTTAAGCACAAGTGGTTGCAAACAAAGCCTAAGAGATGAAGCTCGTATAATGTCCTATATTACGCGGACCGGAATAGGGGTTGCGCAGACCGGAACGATCCGAGAAATTATCAAAGGGGTAATTTGAGTTTGCACCTTATTTTATTGTCCAAATTGGACTTTGTGTGACACCGCACCCGGATGTACTTGAATTTGAAATTTGATATGTATTTGAATTTCTGGCGAATAAAATCGTGTAGCAGATTGGGTATATTTAATTAATGCGAGATTAATTAAATTATTTATCGGGCCCATAATAATGAGAATGGGCTACCAAATATTTAGTCGGGTCATTGTAATAATAATTGAAGCCCAATAAAGTGCCAACCAAAGTTGATAAAAATATTTGGACAACCCGAGTGCTAGTTTGGCCCAACCTGTCAAAAATAACAAGAATAATTGGGAGAGACTTCCTATACCCGAATTGGGACTTTTCCCCAAGTATTGTGTACTCAAAATATTGATTTTGAGACAATTAAACATGGGAGGGGCGGACTCATTGGGGGATGGGATTGCACAAGACAAAACATCACTCCTTTGGCCACACCCTTACATTATTTTTGGTGTTTGATTGAGGATAGATACATCCCTTCATTCTACACCATACGCACCAAGTCAAGAGAGGGAGAAGCTTTGGGAGAAGGCTCTCACAAGGTCTGAACGTGGGAGGAGCAAAGGGAAAGGAAATCCCAAGAGAAAACTAGCTAGGAGGAAGGTAAGAACTCAAATAGTTCTTTAGCTAGTATTAATTTTGTATGATTTTTAAGAAATCATACGTTGGATTAAACATGAAGTTCTACATGTTTAAAAGTGTAGAATAATGTTATAAAGTGGTGATAATTAACTTAGAAGAGTTGGTGAATCGATAGGAGTCGAAATCGCCGGAAACCGCCACTCCAAAGGAGCTGCTCGTAGTTGCAGACTACGAAAGCCGCCCGGCTTTCACGAAAGCCGCCCGACTTTCACCTGCTGTCCAGGTTTTTCACTTTCGAACGGCCTAGAACGAGGACGGGTCGAAAGGCTTCGCAAGGGCAACTAGTCAAGCACTCTATAAGGTGAGGATGGCTGACTATATTGCTTATAATCTTTGGGTTAATTTCATGAGATTACCTAAGGTAATTAAATATGTTTTTTTAAGGATTATTAATGATTAATAATGCCTAAGAATGAGAAGACTATTGTCTATAAGGAAAAGAGCATAATATACAAATTTGTAAGAGATTGTGTATGATTATGTGATATGAAAGAAATGGTATGGTAATGGAATTAACTATGAAAATTGTGATAAAATATACTTTTACTTCATGTATGAAATTCATGAAAGGATAAAAGTGATATTTTTGATATTGGGATTTAATCATATTTGGATTGGAAAAATCAATTGAGATAAACTATTTGGTTATAAATTTAGAACTTGGTTGTTCTAAGGTTATTCGACTAGTATCGAAATACTAGTCGGGAGATTTATATAAATAAACGATGGAATTAATCCTAAGAGATAGGATTGTGAATAGATATGCCTTAAGTAGTCTTAAGAGATGCTTTAAGGTCGAATTGTATGAACACTAAGGTGTGTTAGGGGTAGGCCTAAAGGCTATCCAAGTGAATTGATTCTAGGCATAGGATTTGCTTGAGAATTGAGCTATGAAAATAAATTAGAGTCGGACTCTAGGATTACATGGAAATGTAGTTGGGCCGAGCCCTTGCCATGTAATGTGATCAGCATGGAAACGTAGTTGGGCCGAGCCCTTGCCATGCATTGTGATCTTCATGGAAACGTAGTTGGGCCGAGCCCTTGCCATGAAGTTATGGTTGGTATGGAAACGTAGTTGGGCCGAGCCCTTGCCATACACATTTAGATATATTAAATTGAGTTGAAGGATTGTATAGAAATGTAGTTGGGCCGAGCCCTTGCTATACAATCGGGACTCGAGGGAACCCTATGGGGTTGTCGTGACTCATGGTCACGGAAAGTGAAAATGGTAAATTCTAAATGAATATGGGCCCACGGGCCGACTACTTGACTTTATATAAAGTAAGTATATTTATAAAACAGGGTAACCGGGGGTTACGGCCTACGATATAATATCACTCTATTTGAGGGTCTTAAGAAATTGAAACATTGATTATACTTAGTATAGTTGTCATTGTACCTGTCAAATGCTTCCAAGTACTGACCTCCCCTTCACGGGGGAGGCCACCTCACAGTTTCAGGTAGAACTTGAAGAGTTGCTGCCACCACCCGTTGCTTCGGGGAGATCAAGGGAAGAAGACGTGGTTCGTGCTTCTCCCGTTTCTGTTTTGAAAACAATCTAAATAATGCTCATGGATATTATTTTTGAATAATCATTCGGGGGCTTGTATGCCCATGTTTGCCGAGTGTGGCATAAACACTTGTATTAATGTTTCCGCTGTTTAAATGAATATTTTACATTATGCTTGTTTATGGATGTACTATGTGTGAATGGTATTCAAGACGCCTTGTATAGTATGGATGAGTCGGACTGCGGTTGACTATTCGTACTGTACGGCGGGTTGTTGACGTGTCCGGATAGGCCCGGGGCGTGACAATTTAATTGGTATCAGAGCCTTAGTCCGTAAACTTCATAATGAAGCCTCAAAATTCCTTTTTGAAAATGATTTTGCAAACCATGAGCATAAAATTTTGTACTTGTAGAACTTTTGGTACTTGAGTTGCAATGTCTCTAATTGTTAAGATGGTACCCTTAACAATTGGCATGGCGGCGACTTGAGCCAAAGGATGTCTTAAGTACTTATCCGTCAATTGACATTTGATACGGGTCTAACAACTCATTCTCAATTTCTTTCAGAAATGGAACGTACCGGGAAAGTAACTAGAAGGAACCCGACTGGCCAGGCACCGAGAGGGTCCGTGCAAGGCAGTAGAGGGGCTTCTAGAGTGTCCAGGGGACAAGGCCGTGGAGGCCAAGCGCAGACCGTGAGTGACGGTCATGTTGAAACAGTAAATGAGTCTTATGAGTCCGAGGAGGATTCGACGTATCAACCGGGAACAGAGCCGGTTGAGACCCCATATGATGGGGAATATGATGATGATGATGATGATGAGGGGAGCGATGATGATGACGCTCTAGAAAGGATGGAGGAACTACTCCGTCAATATCAACAGGATCGCCAAAGGCGCCGGGCCAGGCGTGCTTTGGGAGGGGCTTCAAGAAGAGGAAGCCATGTGGGTTCTAGGGGACATGTAGAGTCCCGTGAAGATCGAGGTGCCGAGGTCCCGATAATAAGGATCTCAAAGTACCTCAAAGAAGCGAGGGATCTGGGGTGTAAGCCGTTCGATGGAATGGGAGATATCTCCGTTGCGGCGGAGTGGATCAAAAGATTTAATGAAGCGGCTCTTGATATGCAGCTGCCGCCAAACATGAAGATGAGAGTAGCAACGAGGTTGCTAGAGGGAATGGCGTCCACGTGGTGGGACGGAGTCAAAGGGAAGTACGGTGAGAATGTCACTTGGGAGAACTTCCGGCAGGAATTCTTCAACCAATACTACTCCGACTTCGAGGTGAACTTGAAGAGGAGGGAATACACCAACTTGGCCCAAGGAGGCAAGTATACCGTGAGGCAACTCGAGCATAAGTTCAGGGAGCTTGCCGAGTTCATACCGGAGTATGCATGCGATGAGAACCGAATGGTTAACCACTTCTGGGATGCTCTGGATTTAGACGTGCGTGAGAGGGCAACACAGTTGCCTAACATGACGTTTAGTCAAGTGGTGGAGCAAGGCTTGAAGGGAGAAAAAGAATGGGAAGAAAGAAAGCTGAAAAACGCCGAGGAGGCGAAGAAAAGGAAATGGGAGAGCACCGGCCCTCAAGGTTCTAGCAAAAGGGGGAACCACGGGGGAGGTGGATCTTTTAGAACACCCGCAACCCCATCTAGGGGAAATCAAGGCCCAGGAGGGCAAGGTTCGAGGTCGCAGGGCTCGGGCGTAATGAGGTGCAACAATTGCAAAAGAAACCACTCGGGCAAGTGCCGTGATCCCCCACGGTGTTACCAATGTGGGGAGGCAGGACACTTGAGGAGCAGTTGCCCACAACTCGGGCAAGCCACGGGTGCAGGACCTAGTAGCGGGACCACAGCAAGTAGGAACCGGACAGGAGCACCTCATGGGAGCACGGGGCACGGCGGGCCAAGTACAAGCAACGCACCCTCGGTGAACCAAGGGAAGACCCAAGCTAGGGTCTATGCCATGACGGAAGCCGACGCTCGTGCCAATCTGGACTCCGTTGCGGGTAATTCTCTTTAAACTCTAATTTTGTTGAGTCAACGTAGTGGTATCACGAAAGGATCAAAGCCCATACAACCAGGGTCAAACCTGACCAAGTTTGGGTCAAAAACGAGGGAAACAACATGGTTCTGGGCGAAATCCGCCCGACATACGTCTAAGCCGCCCGTCTTTCGGGGTTAGTTTATTGTCGGAATGCTACAGCGACAATCACCGGCCGACAATCGTCAAAACCGGCCGGCTTCTGTTCAGGAGGTTCCAACGTTTCAGCTTCGCTGATGATCGTCGCCCGGCAAGTACAAAACGCGTCCGGCTTTCATGTTTCAATTTTCCGGATTTAATAAGGATTTCCTTCGGCGACGAAAAACCGGCCGAGTTTCGTGGAAACCGGCCGGCATATAAGATCTTGATTTTTGGCTGATCCTGCGGCAACGATAGTCGCCCGGTATTGGCGGAAGCCGCCCGACTTCTGTCTTCGAATTAATTGCTAAATCCTACGGCAACGAACGTCGCCCGACGTTCGCGAATCTCGGCCGGCTTTGGTTCAGGGGTTTTTGCTTGCTGACTTCGCTGAGGAAAGGCGGCCGCCATTTGTAACAACCGACCGGCTTTCATATTTAATAAATAGATTAAACCTGCGGCGACGAAAACCGGCCGGCTTTCATGAAAACCGGCCGGCGTTGAATTTGTTGAAGAAAAGCTACGCAGTTGAAACCCGGACGGCTTTTGCAAAGCCCGGCCGGGTTTGGGTTATATTTTCCCCGATTAAATGTTCGGCGACGAAACCCGGCCGGCTTTGGGCAAAGACCGGCCGGCTTGCGTAACCATCCCTTCCGAGCCGATGGCTAAGGTACGAAAACCGGCCAACTTTCATAAAAAGCGGCCGGCTTTCCTTTATTGGTGCACGGTGTTGATTTTAAGGTGGGAACCGGGATGAATTGAGATGAGGCGTTAAACGACAATCATCTAAACCGTAGCCGGTGTACTCTATAACCCAAGAAGTGAGTCTGTTAATTAGGGAGGGGTGTCTTACATTGTCTATGAATGTAGGAACACTCAAGATTAACGGGAGAGACGCGAGAATCCTTATTGACACCGGGGCGCAACGATCATTCGTGAGTGAGGCGTTTGCCGAGGGATTCAATGAACCGCTTTTACCGATGGCTCAGGCCCTACTGGTATCCACACCTCTAGGGGAAGACATCGAGAGAGATAGCCACTATCCATCGTGTGAGGTGGAAGTGGAGGGCCAAAACTTGTCGTGTGATCTCGTACCGCTGAGTATGATTGAGTTCGATGCAATCCTAGGGATGGATTGGCTTGAGAAGCATCATGCTAGGGTCGATTGCTACACGAAAGTACTTGAACTCGAAGGCGATGAAGGGGTAACCTTACGCTTCGAGGGGGATAGGGCAAAATCCAATAGTTGTATCATATCCGCCGTGAGAGCTAGGAATATGATGAGGAAAGGATGTCACGCATATCTGGCGTATGTGGTGGACAAAACCAAAGAGGAGACGAACATCGATGATGTGAAGGTGGTGTGCAAGTATCCGGATGTCTTTCCAAAAGACTTACCGGGACTCCCACCCGATAGAGAGATTGAATTTGTGATCGAGGTCGAGCCCGACACCAAACCAATCTCCATACCGCCATACCGTATGGCACCCGCTGAACTTAACGAGCTAAAAACCCAACTGCAAGAGCTTTTGGATAATGGTTTCATTAGACCCAGCCACTCCCCGTGGGGAGCACCGGTTCTTTTTGTGAAAAAGAAAGATGGGACACTTCGAATGTGTATCGACTATCGCCAACTGAACAAGGTCACAATCAAGAATAGGTATCCTTTGCCTAGGATTGATGACTTGTTTGATCAACTCCGAGGAGCAACTGTGTTTTCAAAGATTGGCTTGAGGTCGGGGTACCATCAATTGAAGATCAAGGAAGATGACATACCAAAGAGTGCTTTCCGCACAAGGTATGGGCATTTTGAGTTCCTTGTTATGTCGTTTGGGTTAACAAACGCCCCGGCGGCATTCATGGACCTGATGAACCGAGTATTTCATAAGTACTTGGACCGATTCGTGATTGTGTTCATAGATGACATCTTGATTTACTCAAAGAGTGAAGAAGAGTATGAGGAGCACTTGATACTCGTTCTTGAGACACTACGGGAGGAGCAACTCTATGCCAAATTTTCTAAATGTGAATTTTGGCTAAAGGAGATTGGCTTTCTCGGGCATGTAGTTTCGGGATCGGGAATTGCTGTTGATAACAAGAAGATAGAAGCCATTACCAAATGGGAGAGGCCAAAGAATGTCAAGGAAATTCGTAGTTTCCTTGGATTGGCAGGCTACTACAGAAAGTTCGTGGAGAAGTTCTCTGTTTTGGCATCACCATTGACGAAGCTCACTCGTAAAGGAGCTAAGTTTGTATGGGATGACAAATGTGAGAAAGGGTTCATGGAACTAAAGAGGAGATTAACCGAGGCACCTGTACTCACATTACCCAAACAAGGTAATGGGGTACGATTCTATAGTGATGCTAGCATCCAAGGACTTGGATGTGTGTTAATGCAAAATGGGAGGGTAATTGCCTATGCTTCACGACAGTTGAAGAAGCATGAGGTAAACTATCCTACTCATGATTTAGAGCTGGGGGCAGTGGTATTTGCACTAAAGATTTGGAGACATTATCTCTACGGGGAGACATGTCATATATACACTGACCACAAAAGCTTGAAGTATGTGCTTACTTAGAAAGAGTTAAACATGAGGCAGAGGCGATGGATGGAGTTGATAAAGGACTACCATCTTATCATTGAGTACCACCCCGGTAAAGCCAACGTTGTAGCAGATGCGCTCAGTCGGAAGAGTTCGTCTGGGGCATTGCTAGCTAATTTGAGGGCATTAAGAGCCCAACTAGAGGTGTCCAGTGATGGTGCCTTGTTAGCTAGATTCGAGGTGAGACCTACATTACTTGATGAGATCAAGAAGGGTCAAGAAACTGACGAAGGTTTCACCTTGGAAGGGAATCATCCGATTCCAAAGCCGAGGAAAACTAACCCACGCTACATCGGGCCATTTGTAATTCTTGAAAGAATTGGGGCCGTGGCATACAGACTTCAGTTGACTCCGGAATTGGAGAAGCTACATAACATGTTCCATGTGTCTATGCTAAAGAAATACATGTCGGATCCGTCTCACGTGTTAGAGAAACCACCCGTGGAAATACGTGAGGATTTGAACTATGCCGTACGACCAGTAAGAATACTTGATAGGCAAGTAAAGAAATTGAGGAGCAAGAAAGTTCCGATGGTTAAAATTCTTTAGAAGAGTGACCGAGTTGAAGAAGAAACTTGGGAAACGGAAGCCTTGATGAAGGAACAGTATGCATTTCGGTTTGAATAAGCATTTGTGAATTTCGGGGACGAAATTCCCGTTAAGGGGGGGTGAACTTGTGACACCGCACCCGGATGTACTTGAATTTGAAATTTGATATGTATTTGAATTTCTGGCGAATAAAATCGTGTAGCAGATTGGGTATATTTAATTAATGCGAGATTAATTAAATTATTTATCGGGCCCATAATAATGAGAATGGGCTACCAAATATTTAGTCGGGTCATTGTAATAATAATTGAAGCCCAATAAAGTGCCAACCAAAGTTGATAAAAATATTTGGACAACCCGAGTGCTAGTTTGGCCCAACCTGTCAAAAATAACAAGAATAATTGGGAGAGACTTCCTATACCCGAATTGGGACTTTTCCCCAAGTATTGTGTACTCAAAATATTGATTTTGAGACAATTAAACATGGGAGGGGCGGACTCATTGGGGGATGGGATTGCACAAGACAAAACATCACTCCTTTGGCCACACCCTTACATTATTTTTGGTGTTTGATTGAGGATAGATACATCCCCTTCATTCTACACCATACGCACCAAGTCAAGAGAGGGAGAAGCTTTGGGAGAAGGCTCTCACATGGTCTGAACGTGGGAGGAGCAAAGGGAAAGGAAATCCCAAGAGAAAACTAGCTAGGAGGAAGGTAAGAACTCAAATAGTTCTTTAGCTAGTATTAATTTTGTATGATTTTTAAGAAATCATACGTTGGATTAAACATGAAGTTCTACATGTTTAAAAGTGTAGAATAATGTTATAAAGTGGTGATAATTAACTTAGAAGAGTTGGTGAATCGATAGGAGTCGAAATCGCCGGAAACCGCCACTCCAAAGGAGCTGCTCGTAGTTGCAGACTACGAAAGCCGCCCGGCTTTCACGAAAGCCGCCCGGCTTTCACGAAAGCCGCCCGACTTTCACCTGTTGTCCAGGTTTTTCACTTTCGAACGGCCTAGAACGAGGACGGGTCGAAAGGCTTCGCAAGGGCAACTAGTCAAGCACTCTATAAGGTGAGGATGGCTGACTATATTGCTTATAATCTTTGGGTTAATTTCATGAGATTACCTAAGGTAATTAAATATGTTTTTTTAAGGATTATTAATGATTAATAATGCCTAAGAATGAGAAGACTATTGTCTATAAGGAAAAGAGCATAATATACAAATTTGTAAGAGATTGTGTATGATTATGTGATATGAAAGAAATGGTATGGTAATGGAATTAACTATGAAAATTGTGATAAAATATACTTTTACTTCATGTATGAAATTCATGAAAGGATAAAAGTGATATTTTTGATATTGGGATTTAATCATATTTGGATTGGAAAAATCAATTGAGATAAACTATTTGGTTATAAATTTAGAACTTGGTTGTTCTAAGGTTATTCGACTAGTATCGAAATACTAGTCGGGAGATTTATATAAATAAACGATGGAATTAATCCTAAGAGATAGGATTGTGAATAGATATGCCTTAAGTAGTCTTAAGAGATGCTTTAAGGTCGAATTGTATGAACACTAAGGTGTGTTAGGGGTAGGCCTAAAGGCTATCCAAGTGAATTGATTCTAGGCATAGGATTTGCTTGAGAATTGAGCTATGAAAATAAATTAGAGTCGGACTCTAGGATTACATGGAAATGTAGTTGGGCCGAGCCCTTGCCATGTAATGTGATCAGCATGGAAACGTAGTTGGGCCGAGCCCTTGCCATGCATTGTGATCTTCATGGAAACGTAGTTGGGCCGAGCCCTTGCCATGAAGTTATGGTTGGTATGGAAACGTAGTTGGGCCGAGCCCTTGCCATACACATTTAGATATATTAAATTGAGTTGAAGGATTGTATAGAAATGTAGTTGGGCCGAGCCCTTGCTATACAATCGGGACTCGAGGGAACCCTATGGGGTTGTCGTGACTCATGGTCACGGAAAGTGAAAATGGTAAATTCTAAATGAATATGGGCCCACGGGCCGACTACTTGACTTTATATAAAGTAAGTATATTTATAAAACAGGGTAACCGGGGGTTACGGCCTACGATATAATATCACTCTATTTGAGGGTCTTAAGAAATTGAAACATTGATTATACTTAGTATAGTTGTCATTGTACCTGTCAAATGCTTCCAAGTACTGACCTCCCCTTCACGGGGGAGGCCACCTCACAGTTTCAGGTAGAACTTGAAGAGTTGCTGCCACCACCCGTTGCTTCGGGGAGATCAAGGGAAGAAGACGTGGTTCGTGCTTCTCCCGTTTCTGTTTTGAAAACAATCTAAATAATGCTCATGGATATTATTTTTGAATAATCATTCGGGGGCTTGTATGCCCATGTTTGCCGAGTGTGGCATAAACACTTGTATTAATGTTTCCGCTGTTTAAATGAATATTTTACATTATGCTTGTTTATGGATGTACTATGTGTGAATGGTATTCAAGACGCCTTGTATAGTATGGATGAGTCGGACTGCGGTTGACTATTCGTACTGTACGGCGGGTTGTTGACGTGTCCGGATAGGCCCGGGGCGTGACACTTTGCACCCCGTTTTTAAAAATCATTATTTTTGCACCCCCAACCCCATACCAAAAGCCAAAAATGCGCCTTGATCAAGAATATATTGAAGGCCAACAAAATTGTTAATGGAGAGGCATTTTTGTCTTTTCATACGGGGTTGGGGTGCAAAAACAAAGACTTTTAAAAACGGGGTGCAAAGTCCAATTTGAACAATAATATGGGGTGCAAATTCAAATTACCCCATTACCAAAACCCATAATGTACTCATTAAGTTTCAAACACTTCGGTACAATTTGATTCTAAAATTAGAACCATTCGGTACTATGTCAATTCGAAACGATTCTAAACAATACGGTCCAATGTCAAAGCAATGCTAAAATTATTTTTAAAAAAACTAACAATTTGTATTTAATTGATACCATCATACCAACAATTTGTATTTAATTGATACCATCATACCAAGTATCATCTAGTTCAAATGATAAATAAAAAACAGCATACTCACTTCGTGGAATACTGTGGGCATCGATTGAGGGAAGGGTTTTTGCATTCTTAGGTTGTTTGTACTTGACTAAAATTTGCTGGTTTGGTATGGTCTGGTCTAATATTATATGATTTGGTCTAGTCTGAACTTGATCAAGTTTGGTCTGGTAAATGTGTGGTCTCTGTGTATTTTATAATTATCCACGTCTGGTCTGATCGGAACTAATCTGGTCTGGTCTAGTCTGGTCTCGGACTGAATAACAATCCGAGTAAAACATCCTTATTTCATATGACTCCATTAAACCTTAGTCTCTTCCCTCTCTCGCACAAGTTATGGGCAGTGGGCAGGAGTTTTGGACCGGGGCAGGCATGGAATTGGTTATAAGCAGGGGCGGAGCTAGGGGGTGCCCAGGCTAGGCCCTGGCCCACCCCAAATTTGAAAAATGTCAATATTTTTAGTGTAAAAAATTTTGTGTAATTTTTTTTCCGATAATATTCTTTGTACCGGCCCAGTCTAGCCCAGTGTCCTGGCTACGTCCCTGGTTATAAGTGTTGGCCCGAACAAGATTTATTGAGTTGGGAAAAAATATAAAATCTCAAATATATTAATTTGAAACGGTCTAGTTCAGTATTATTTAGTTCCCAAAATTAAGAATGTACCCGCTTCAAACCGTACAATTTCAATTTGGGGTAAAGAAATTATAGAACCGCTGAACTACCTCTTAGGGTCTGTTTGCAACAGCTTCTGCTTTTAAAAAAGTGCTTTTTTTAATGAAATGGAGAGAAGTGATTAAATAAAAGTTGATAATGTTTGAGAAAAAAGTGATTTTGAAAAGTAAAAGTGGGTAGTGTTTGGTAAAATAAGTGCTTTTTGTGTAATAGAAAAGGTAAAAGCACTTTTGACGCGGAAGCCGAGAAAAATAAAAGTTGTAGTGTTTGGAAAAATAAGTGCTTTTTTAAAGCCAAAAGCTGAAAAGTGCTTTTTTAGAAGCAGTTGCAAACCAACCTTTAGTCGTTTCGTTACCATTTTGGACCAGTCAGTACTGGTTTGGCTCGACTAAATGCCCAGTGCCCACCCTACTTCTATATAGCGAGGTGGCAGAGAAGTTGAACATATTCTTTCATTATCGTAGGGCCCCGTACATTCCTCTTATTTTATCAACCTTTTCACTTCTTTCCCTCGATTCTTCAACATATATGCTTGGGGTGTTTGGATCTTATTCTTAAAATTGTTTCTGCTCCTTCAGGGAGCAGAAGCAGAAGTTGGAATGTTTGGGTGGAAGTGCAGAAGTATTTCTGGTACCCTAATTTACTCCTAAAATGTGTTTTTTAGTAACTGGGAAAAAACAGCTTCTGAAAACTGATTCTGCTCCTGCTTCTGCTTTAAAAAATTAACATCTTATGTGTACATCTTATGTAATCATCAAAATTTATCACATATTAATGCTTCCCTCTCTCCTCTCTTTTTCTCTCCATCCATACCGTTCTCCCATTCCCCTCTCCGGCTCTCCCCTTCTTTTTTCTTTCTTCCATCTTTACCACATCATATTCATCATTTCAAGAATTCATTTGAATGTCTTCCCGATTGAAGTTGTAGCTGAAATTTGGTATGAGTAAACTAGACTTGATGAATAAGATGCTTAAAAAATTTAATCAAAAAATTACACCGGAAACGTCACTAAGCCAATGAAAATCTTGGAATAAGGAGACATACGTTATACATCCCTCATACGGAGTAACTAATAAGGGAATGAGTCCTTTTTTTATCGTATAAGGGAATGAGTCCTTATAAAATCCCTTATTAAAATTTCCTTATATCAGGATATAATAAGGCTCCGATTCCCTTAGGGGAAATAGCCCCAAATAGGACTAAATTATTACTAAAATTCCTAAATAGAAGTAATATAATTTTATTCCCAAAATAGGACCATTCTTCCAATTTTACCCCTATTTCAACCCATTTGCAGCTCATAAGCTCCGTAAGATTGTACTCCTCTGATTTTATTTGCACGCTCATAACCAAGCCGCAACTTTGTGCGCAATAGAGGCTAGCTTCAACGGCGAGTGGTGGTGGCGAGGAACGGCAGCAAGCCCCGGCGAGAGGCGACGGCGTTCGACGGCGTGCGACGGCGAGGAGCGGCAGCGTGCGTTAGATCTACCTCTTCCTCCGTTTCTTTTCTCTTCTTTACCTTCGATCTGCATCTGTATTTTCTCTTTGCTTCTTCTTCTTCCTCATTTGGGTTTTTAATTGCTTTGTGTTGGTCAATGATGGTTGATATCTGCCGTGGTTTACTTGGCTTCTGGGAGGATACCAATGGTTCGAATAAACGCTATTTGGTTGTTACAATTGCCATTTGTTTTGAAAATGCCATTAAAATGGCATTCTTATTCTTTAAAATTTTCATATTTTTCTTTGAAAATTCCATTAAAATGGCATTTTAATTTCATGTTGGCATTTTGGTCAAAAAGTTGGCATCAACAATGGCGTCCGTCAGATCTGCAATAGCAGTGGCCGGATCTGCGGCGGCGGCTGCTGGACCCGCAGGGGAGGCGTACGGCAGTCTGCGAAGGCCAGATCTGGCCCAATCTAGGGAGACGACGGCCAAATCTATGGCAACGACTATCAGATCTGCAGCGGCTGCTAGATTTGGGACTGCGGCGGCGGCGACGATCGGAGGTGGCCGGCGGCGGTTGGAGGCGGCTGGTCAGGCTATGTATCGCTGAGAGTATTTTGTCTTTGAGGGTATTATTGTCCAGATTTAAATAATAACTCCTATTTAGGGGTTTTTTTAACTTTAGTCCTATTTTGACAGTTTAGAATTTAATTACTCCCATTTAGGTAAATCCCCATTCCCTTATTACCACTATAACAGATTAATAACGAATGGGCCGTCATACACTCATACTATTCTTACGTGGATGAGTGATGCTGCTTTACTCGTATAAGGAATTAATAAGGACGAATCAGTTATTGATGTTATTATTACAAAATACTTCCTTCGTTCTTTTTTAAATGCAACGGTCCACTTTTCACGTTTGCCAACGCACAAGTTTGACCGTTAATATCTTCCATGCCTTATTAGTAAAAAATTAAAAAAAATAGATTTTGAAAATTTGAAATGAGAAGAATTTAACAATATTTTTTTTTAAATTTAATTTATAATACATTAATAAATAAAATAGAATCAAAGTAGAACGCGTGAATAGTGGAAAAAGTCCAATGTTGCATTTAAAAAAGAACGGAGGGAGTGTTTTTTACCCTGAAAAACAATTGAATTTTAATACCCGTATAAATTGTACTACGTGTAATTGTATTTATATTGTAATAATACCGTGAAAATAGAAAATACATACGACGCAATAATAAATAATATAAACACATCTTCACCATTTTCATCTTATTCATATTCTTTCTTCATTAGCTTCCATCTTCACCTTATCATATTGTGTCATCATTTATCTCATCTACATCATTATCATTGGAATTGAAAACGCTAGGAACGTAAAATGGTTATATGTAGGGGCGGATCTAGGCTAGGTCCAGGGAGGGCCTAGACCCACACTCAAAAAAAAACTTACTAATACATACTCGTATATTATGTTTTTTTTTACTCCAGGGGGATCTGGGGGAGGGGGCTGGGGGAGCCTGGAGTAATCAAGGCTGAAACTCAATCCAATGAGTTTCCAACCCTTGTGTACCTAGGGGGATACGAACTCAAGACCTCCCACTAGGCACGATAACCTCACAACCAGTTGAGCTGGAATGCTTGGTTTCGTAGATATGGGGTAATACTAGCTAAAGTCAAATATTTGATACTACGTACTTGTCATCTTGGCCTGATGGAAGTGAATGCAGCGTCTAGTCTATCCTAAGGTCTGGAGTTTTAACCCCAGGCCCTTCTTCTTTTAGTGCAACACTGATTTTTCTTTTTAAAACTTTCAATTTTCTTTCCGACATTTCTTTATTCCACACATGAAGAAGAGTAGAAAATTATTCTTTCAAACATATCCATTTACATTTGATCTTCATCAATTTTATACATTGAACTTTTGAATATTGATTTGAAATATTAATTAGGTCAATTCATTGGGTTTTTGAATATTGATCTGAAAAATTAATTACTTCAATTCATTGTGCTTTAGAGTATTGGTTTGAGATTGGTTTAATTCATTTGGCATTTGAATATTAGTCTGAAAAATTAATTAGTTCAATTCATTGAACTTTTTAATACTCCTTATTGACATGAAAAATTAATAAGTTCAATTCATTATTCTTAGTGAGTGATATTTAATTAGTTTATTTTTTAAAAAGAGAATACACTATAGAGTCAAAAGAAAACTGCTTTTGGAGAAATTGACTTTAAAATTGGTATTGAACATTTCAGTAGTTGAGTCAATTTCATTTCGTTATCTAGGACTTTTAAAATAATTAAATTGTCGGTTCTCTAATATTTTTTCTTTGACATTTCTGCATTATTATAATTACATTTTGTCAATTTGGCATTTGTCGGTTCTTGTCAGATATGTTGCTCTATCGATCTTTAATTCACAAAATTGTTGGTTACATGGTCGAGGTTTCAACACATCAAATCAAAAAGAAATGTTATTCACTCTTGCCGACATGTACACCACAGTATAGCTCAATACACATTGACAGGACAACCAAAGTTTTCAAATTATATACTACTCCAATTTCTAATTATTTTGTAAAGTCAATATTCTTTGTCAACAATGTTAAAGTTAAATCTTCCCTATTAATAATTAACTCAATTTTAACAATTAAAATTTACTTATTCAGAAATTACATTACAGCCTCTTTGAAGTTGCAAAACTCAATTCAAAATTAAATTAAGAATTCATATCCAAAGTTGGTAAATAAATGAGTCTGGTTGATCCAAAAGAGTCAATTACTTGAGACAAAGGAAGTATGTACAAAGTAACATTTTTCATGAAATATTCATACTTTAATTAGATATATATGTGTTTGATAAACTCTCAAATTTTCCGTATGTTAATCACTCATTTAATCTCATATTTTATTGAATTCCAGGTTTATTTATGATTTATGCGCTTTAATACTTTCAATTCTCGATTTTGTTTTGTTAACGGGTGCTACTAACGTTTTTATTGTTTTTATGAGATTTCAGACGACATTTAGCATCCCGAGACAAGCACGGAAGGCTAAAATCATAAGAGTCAATCCCGGGTCAAACTAGGGTTGACTAGTCAATCCAAATTGTCTAGTCAAAATATGACTCTCCACTAGTCAACCCTCCACTCCCATCCGGTCATCCTTAAGCCCATTTTTATTAGGATTTTTTTTAATTTTACATATGTAATATTTGTATAATATGAAAGATCATAAAAAAATTAAAAATATTAATATATTTTTTTTGGAAAAAATGAACCAAAATTGAAACAATTATAAAAATTGCAAAATTTATAATAATTGTCATGCCATGTGGCAGTCCAATGCGGTGGAGGTGATGTTCATCCTCTTTTGATGGGGTGAACAAAATTATTCTCCCTTTCTCCAGACCTTCTACCTTTAGTGGTCATTCTCCAACTCCAAATTTTACTGTGTAAATATTACCATTCTGTTCACAATCTATTATATTAGTACAATAGATTCCCTCTCTGGCTTTGCCGCCAGGTAGGGTGCCTGTCAAGATTAGGTCGTCGGATCAAATTATTCTTCCCTCGTCCCAAATGTTGCTCGTGTCCTTCTTATTGTCGGATTTGCGCAAGGCACTCTGCCATGCGGCAGAGGACCGTCTCCCTAGAGGAGACCCACTTACAATAGTTTTTACATTTTAGTAAGAGTTTTTACATTTATCTCTCTAAATTTTAGTGTAGATCTGTAGAAAGATGTTCTCCAAGATTCAAGCTTTCTTTTTTCACTTCAATGAATAATTTCTTTTCTATTCAGGTGATATTTTTCCACTGCATTAGTGTTAAATTCAAAGTATTAGTGTTCAACTTTATTTATGCACTTTAATGTTACCTTTTTTATTTTATTTCCAATGCATGAGTAGTTAGATGGGTTAGGGGTTGTTTGGATCTGATTGAAATGTTGTGTAATAAATAGTGAACTTTATTGCTTGTAATGTGTTTGTGAAAATGCCTTAATGACTTTAATTAATGTAATTTGGATAAATCTTGTATTTGATTACTTGGGGAATATTCCGATGAGAATCGAGTCATCATTTTCTCTTTTCACGCTCACCTAGGCCTTAAAAACAGGTAACTATCATCAACAAAGAATAGATGTGAAACTATGGAAGCTCCAGGTGCCATCGGAATACCCATAATATTGCACATAGCTTCCTGTCGCTTGAGTAGAGCACTCAAATCCTCCACCACAAGGATAAAGAGATATGGTGACAGAGGGTCCCCCGTCTGATACCCTTGGATAGTGTTAGGTCCCTGATTTTGATGAAGTAGTTTTGATGATGCCCAACCCCTTTATCCTTGTATTAGACTAGTCTACTACTTATGTTCTACTTTGTTTATTTGTAATGTGCTTCATATTTAGTGGTAAAGTACTCATAAAAAGCAAAGAGTACTAAAAAGAGAAGTTAAACGTACCATAAAACAAGAAGAAAAAGATCGAAAAGAAAAAGGTACAAAAAGAGTTAACTGATATACATTGTTAGGAAGCCTACTGCAAAACCCAGATTTTGGCAGTCAGCTCCCAACTTGGCTGCCAGCTGAAATCTGGAAATTCAGTCAAGGCATTCGAAATCCAATTCTCTCTTCTCTTGGCACAAAACACTTAGACAAAAAGACCAACTTGCAGTCAAAATAACAATTGGATAAAAAGTAAATTTATAAGAAATTTTAATCACATTATAAATTTCTTACGGAGTATAAATTTATTTTACAAAAGCAAGTGTTCGTTCATTGTAAGGAATCATTGAAAGAGGTAAAGGGGTTGAAAACCAAAAAGATTTAAAAGTCTATCCCCCCCCCCCCTCCTAGACTTTTACCTCACTAGGAACTCAGTTGGTATCAATGGCATTCTTCAGATAGCATTATAGGCCCAACCAGGGCCGTCTAATGAATTTGGAGGCCCCGGTTACAAATGGCGAATTGAGGCCCTCTGAAACGATAAAGAATAACAAATTTAATAATGAAATACAAAAAGACTATATAGTTAAATAAATTATAAGTTTTATAATGTTTAAAATACACAAATTAAACAATCTTAAAGTAATATTACATCGCTGATGAAAATCCACATGAATATGATTGTCCTCCTAGCAGTTTTCGAAGCAAAACCATCACTTAAATCTTTATACTCTATCTTGTAGAGAGCTTCATTCACAATTTGATATCATTGTCAAACCATTGAGTCTTTGTTGTGACATAACACACGTTTTAGAATATGAACTAATACACAATAGATAGAAAACGCAACCTATAACTAATACATGTATGACACATACTAAATATTTGGAGGCCCTCTATAAACGTGGGCCCCGGTGCGAAGCACCTATTGCACCTCCTAAAAGACGGCCTTGGGCCCAACAACGCTCCTATCAAAAGGGATAAAATACTCCACACAACCTATGCATTATCCAATTAACTGAACCAATTTTTTTTAATCATAGTTCATAATAAGTTCTAACCCGTTATAAGATGAGATCACTCTGCCCTATCATAGGCTTTACTTATTTCTAGCTTGAGCGCAACATACCCTTCTTTTCCATTTCTCCTATTTTTTTTAAAAAAAATGTAGCGACTCAAACACCACCATTATATTATCCGCAATAAACCTACCTGGGACAAAGGCACACTGGTTTTTTGGAATTAGTCCTTTTAGAAAGCCTTTCATATGGTTAGCCAGGATTTTAGAAATAAACGTATATACACAACATTGCAAAGGGAAATAGGTCTTCAATCACCTAAAGAAGCAGGTTTATCTTTTTTAGGGATTAAGTTTAAATTAGTGCGGTTTACCTCCCTAGGGAAAATCCCCATCGAAAGCCACAATATCACCACCCAAAATATCCCAGTAGTGCTCATTCGATGATCGACTCCAAACAATTCAAGATGATCGATGCATACATCATTCGATGAGAAGATCTCCGTAAAATGGAATTCAATTATAGTGCTCATTCTCTCTATGTTCACCTTTCATTCCCTATTACCCCGTTTCAGGTTTTTTATATAATTTTTCCTTCGACGCTATTTCACTGCATTTTGGGATAACCTAGAATTCTTGTCCCCTTCTTTGAGCTAGAACTCTTTTTCTCTTTGCTGGCAAAATTTATTTTGTCTATGTAATAGATCAAGTAAAGTGGCCTTCGTCCGCATGCACTTGCCTATGTCAGAATTGTTTCCCTCACTCCAGAGTTGATTTAATCTAGCATTGCAAACCTCAATGCTGCTATGAAAGCCCAAGGATCTATATTTTCTCCACACACTTAAATCATGTCCACACATCTCCAATCTCTGCCAAATGGATAAGTTCTCAGAACTCCACCGGGATCGAATAATAAGATCTCTACATTCTCTCTTAGCTTCTTTCAGCCAGATATTTCCAAATTTGATATTAGCTCTATGCCTAGCCCTCATCTCTTTCTCCATTGTCACCATAATAATCAGATGGTCACTAGATGGGCCTTTTAATCAAGGGAAAATGTGCAAATAGGCCAATGTACTAACCAAAAAAGGTCAAATAAGCCCTTATTTAGGAAGTTCTGTCCGGCCGTCGTCATTTGGGGTGGTTCCCGGTGGAATTTTTTGATGAAATTTTTTGAGCACCGTATTCATCAAGTCTAGTTTGCTCATACCAAATTTCAGCTAAAACTTCAATCGGGAAGGCATTCAAATGAATTCTTGAAGATAACTGCGCTTCTAACTACGCAGTTATTTTCAAGAATTCATTTGAATGCCTTCCGGATTGAAGTTTTAGCTGAAATTTGGTATGAGTAAACTAGACTTAATGAATAAGATGCTCAAAAAATTTCATCAAAAAATTCCACCGGGAACCACTCCAAATGGCGAAGGCCGGACAGAGCCTCCTAAATAAGGTCTTATTTGACCTTTTTTTGTTAGTACATGGGCCTATTTGCACCTTTTCCCTTTAATCAATGAATTTGTGGTTGTTATTTTTCTCTCCTCTGCACATATCTCAACCACACAATTTTTACTTTATTAGTTCTCGTGTCGGTCAACCATGACAAAGTATTGAGGGACGGAGGTCGGAGGGAGTATAATATATTTGTATATTTGTATTTGTTTGTTAAATTTTGTATTCCTTCTCATTTTAGAGGGCTAAATTCATTATTTGGAATCCGAACTTCAAATTCAGGTCCTGTGATTGAGGAATTAAGGAAGTGATGTGCTGTTGTCGAATACGGAGTATTTGTTAGTTATTTATCATTATTTTATCACAGCCGTTCAATACACTGCATGGAGGAAATTTAGAATATAAAAGTTCACAAATTGCTGTCGTACATGGTTGGACACAGACAGAAAGGCCTTGTCTTCGTGTTCAGCCGTTCATGTAACAAAAATCAATTCCCAGCACACGTCCTGCTGTTATTGGCTATAGAAAGTACGGAGGACACTAACACCTACATTTGTTTCTTTCTTTCTTCAAAAGCATTGGTCGCCATTGGTTAAAAGATGCCGCCCTGCCGAAAGCAGCGTAAAACATGTAAACTCCCTCCACTAGTATAAAATAGTAGTCCCTCCAACTCATTTTATCTCATTTACTTTCTTTTTTTGAGTTGTTTCAAAATAAGTGTCACTTTTTATTTTTGAAAAAAAATATGTGGTTCACAAAATTTTACTTCATTATACTCAAATCTCAATCATAACTTTTAAATTTTCAACAAATTTCTTAAAAATTGTGCGAAAACCAAATGAGACACATAAAATGGGACGGAGGTAGTAGTTGATTTTTATACTCTCCTTCATCCCCTAAAATTGTCCCAATTTTCCTAGTAGATGTAATCAAAATACTAGTGGATTTTTATACTACTAGATGTAACCAAAATAATACGGAGTACTCCGCAAGACAACTACTCCGGTCTCCGCATGAAATACTAGTAGATTTTTATACTCCCTCCATCTCTTTCGGATTGTCCAAATTTTTCCTTTTGACCTGTTCTACTAAGATTATTTCATGCCGAATTAAGTAACATTTGCATAACTCTAAATCATTTTTATTTTATGAGTTCAATATCAATCACATAAACTCACTTTTATTGATATGTGTGTACTCCATCTTGTACCATTATTAGTGAAACAAGGAAATTCTATTTTCGAAGTTTCAATTAAATACTCATACAGTCATACTTAGGGAACCTTATCTTTTTTTTTTGTGACCAATTACTTAGGGAACCTTATCAGGTATATAAATTTAGGAGTTGCTTCTCGATGTCCACTTTTCAAAACTCCACCTCACAAGGCCATGACCGCCCTTCCATCCCATTGACGCCATATATTGGTGTAGAAGCATGTCTTTTGAAAAATAAACCTTAGATGTCAACGTATAGCAATTGAACCATCACATACCATCCTGGAGGCGGAGCTCAATTAAGAGTCTACTTGAGAAACAAAAAAGTGAAACGAAAAAATGAACCTAACTTTGCCAAAAAAAACTAACCTAACCAAAAATAAATCGGACCCTTCAAAAACCACGCAACAACTTAACTGAATTGTAGTTGTTCCATTGAGCATTATCCAAATCGGACCTCCAAAAACAATGCAACAACTTAACTGAATTGTAATTGTTCCATTGAGCATTTTTTTAAATAATAGAGTGGCTTTTTATAATAACATCAAGAAACGTGAAGTCGTGAAGTAAGAATTCTCTTTATGCATAAATGACATTTGTTCTCCTAACCCTAAATCGGTAGGAATACGGAGGTTGGAAAATTGGAACCAGCTAGTGCGTTGAGGATGTTCTCTGATCGTTACGTTTCTCCCTAGCGGCTTAGCGTCGTGTAGGAATTTGTCTTCCTAGCGGTTTTGCGGCTATTGTTTGTGTAGCTCTTCTTCTCTAGATTTCTAGAGTGCTTTTTAAGGAAGTGTGAGTGCGGTTCCAGCTTTTGCAGTTGAATCCAAGGCTCAAGAAACGATAATCATGTGTTCTTTGAATGATCTAGAGCAGTGTTGTCTCATTTCTACACATGAGGAGGAGGTCGAGGGGTTAGTTTCTAGCGAATCAACGGTAGAACGGCTATGAGAAGACAGAGAGAGGTGAAGGGCTGAGTAAGGAAGAAGACAGATCAGCAGTCCACCACCCTAGAAGACAGATCAGCTAGGGTTTGGAAGATTTATCAGTTATTTATTTTTTATGGTTTTATTTTTGTGTTATGTTTTGTGTTGCTTTGTTTTTTGTTGATTTCTTTAGTTTTAGGTTTACTATTATGATTGACAATTCTGCTAGATATTATGTCATTAGAAGGACCTATATGACCAGTGATGGCAGTGTCACACCCGTTTAATGGTTAGCGATTCGTATTGCTCTTTTGGGGTGATCGTCTCTGAGTCTAGTTGTAGGGTTGATAGTGTTAGTTGGTTATGGATAGTTATTGTCAAGGTTGGTCTTTTTTAGTTTGTTGTAACGATCTGATTCCTAATGATATTAATATAAGCGGTTTGTTTTGATGATAAAAATAATAATAATAATAATAATAACATCAAGAAACCATACAAAACTTCCTCTAAACTAGTTATGGCAGAGCCGGTCATATAAGCCCTAAGAATAGACATAGATACAGTCACATCATAAAAAACAACTTGATTCGCTAGACACAAAACGGACAAATGTAAGCTTAACACAATTAGAACTAAAATACTGCCTATCAAAAGTACTTTAGAAATTCAAATATCCAAACCAAACCTACTCGAAGTAAAATAAAAATAAGTACTACTAAAGGAAAAGTAAAATTGAAATAAAGCCTTTCCACCAAACTCTACGTGGCACAGAGGTGGTTCTGGAGGAAGACGAGCTCTATCATTTCCAACGTGCCACAAAAGAAGGCAAATACAATTCCCTGACCAGACAAAGATGGCCGAGAAACCAAAATAACTCTCCACACCGAGGGAGACACAACAACCCGGAGCGCCAGTAGTGTCTGGAAAGAACCGCCATAGCACAAAACAAACACAATCAGAAAAGCAAAACAGTCTAGTTGGATCATACTCTATCAAGAATCTGTAACCTGATATTTGTCGCAGCCCTGAGAATCTAAGATGGTGTTGAAACCCTGGCCGCATGTATGCTTCATGTCGTCTTTGCCATTGTTGAATCAGAAGAGAAGAGGCAAGTTGCATGACACGCCGCCATCAGCCTATATATAGGGTTTCGAGAGAGAGGTGTTCCATTGAGCATTAATAGTCAAAATTTCATTGTTATTATTTAGTTTTTTCTTTAATATAAAATTAAAGTGTGGCTTTTTATATTATTGTCAAGAAATCATACAAAACAATCTCTATATAGTTATGCCAGAGTCGATCATAAGCCTTAGAAATAGACATAGAATCATTCAACTCATACAAAGCAACTTCATTCGCTAGACACAAAACGGGCAAATTTAAGTCTAAAAAAATCAGAACTGAAACACTGTCTATCAAGAAATCCAAATATCTAAACCAAACCTACTCGAAGTAAAATAAAAGTAAGTACTATTGAAGGAAAAATGAAATTGAAATCAAGTCTGTGTACAAAACTTTTCTTGACACGAAGGTGGTTATGATGGTGGGTGAGATCTACCATTATCTACGCAGTCCAAAAGAAAGCGGTCGGAAACCCCTGACTATACAAAGGTGGTTGGGACACAAAAACAACTCCCCACATTGAGGGTTACAAAACAATCCAGAGCGCCAGTGCCCGGAAAATAGCCAGTAAAACACAGAACAAACACAACCAGAAAACAAGAGTAGTGCAGTTGGGTCATACCCTTATCAAGCATCTCCACAACCTAGACCAAGTCATGGAATTCGCTACCTGGTTGGATGCATTGTCCGTGCTCTTTCAGCTTTACATGAATCTGGAGGCTGGACGGCGGTTGGACTCTTGGAGGCAGGCAGACCGTGGCAACGCAACAGGTTGGAGTGCGAGAGGCTAGAGGCGCAACGCCACAGTTCGCCTCTCACCTAGGGTTTTCATAATATCACCATGTATGGAGCAGAGTATGTTCTTATTTTGCTGTTTCAAGATTAATCAATGTTCCAAAAGGTTGAATCCCCAACCCCAAAAGTCTCACGCTCCGACATGGCATTTGGGAGGTTGCACGGTGACTTAGTCAGTCCAATAGTGAGAGACCTTGCACTCGTGCACACCAGAGGTCCAGACCTGGTACCTTGTACCTGTTTCAAGATTAATCAACAACCAGTGAGTGGATCCATTTAGTATTTGGATTTCTAATATTATAAAATTAAGTTTTATTATGCACTACAAAATTAATTTCTGGTGATATAGTTATTACGAAATTCTTATTTCAAGTTTTAGGTTATTTTATTTATTTTTAATTTGTTTTACAAAAATTCACACACTTTCCTTCCATACTATATTGATTATTTTTTACTTTTTAAAAAATTTATTGTTTGTTGCATAACTTTGATATGCTTTTATTGCTTATTCAGTTATTCTTAGGAGCATTTTTTTGCTACTGTTTTTATCGAAGAATAATTCTAAATATGCAATCAAAATAAAAGGAGTGAACAAAAATGTGACTCTAGTAACTTTAATAACTATAAATATATTCAAATGTTACATCGTAGTGACTATAAAATTTATAGTAGATATGTTTTAAGAACCGAATTGGACCGGACGGTACAACTAAGTATCAAACTGTTAAAGGGATCAAAACCGTGTTTACCTGAAAACCAGTGTTTAGGCCTGGTCCGAACCCGAAAAGTCCAAAGCCGTAAAATTTGAAAACCCTGGAAAAAGCCCTACAAAAGGCTGGGGTTGGAAACGCGATTCGACCGTCTCACTATATAATACATAGATCAGACTTGAATAACAATAAAATACATAGAGACCAGACATTTACCAGGCGAAATCAGACCAATTCCGACCAGCCTAGAAAATTACAGTCCAGTTAAAAACATCCTAACTCAGGGATATATTCACTCCTTCTCCATTTTATTTTATTTTATTTTATTTTATTTTATTTTATTTTATTTTATTTTATTTTATTTTATTTTATTTTATTTTATTTTATTTTGTTTTGTTTTGTTTTGTTTTGTTTTGTTTTGTTTTGTTTTGTTTTGTTTTGTTTTGTTTTGTTTTGTTTTGTTTTGTTTTGTTTTATTTTATTTTATTTTATTTTATTTTATTTTATTTTTTTTATTTTTATTTTTATTTTATTTTATTTTATTTTATTTTATTTTATTTTATTTTATTTTATTTTATTTTATTTTATTTTATTTTATTTTATTTTATTTTATTTTATTTTATTTTATTTTATTTTATTTTATTTTATTTTATTTTATTTTATTTTATTTTATTTTATTTTATTTTATTTTATTTTATTTTATTTTATTTTATTTTATTTTATTTTATTTTATTTTATTTTATTTTATTTTATTTTATTTTATTTTATTTTATTTTATTTTATTGTATTTTTTTTTTATTTTATTGTATTTTATTTTATTTTATTTTATTTTATTTTATTTTATTTTATTTTATTTTATTTTATTTTATTTTATTTTATTTTATTTTATTTTATTTTATTTTATTTTATTTTATTTTATTTTATTTTATTTTATTTTATTTTATTTTATTTTATTTTATTTTATTTTATTTTATTTTATTTTATTTTATTTTATTTTATTTTATTTTATTTTATTTTATTTTATTTTATTTTATTTTATTTTATTTTATTTTATTTTATTTTATTTTATTTTATTTTATTTTATTTTATTTTATTTTATTTTATTTTATTTTATTTTATTTTATTTTATTTTATTTTATTTTATTTTATTTTATTTTATTTTATTTTATTTTATTTTATTTTATTTTATTTTATTTTATTTTATTTTATTTTATTTTATTTTATTTTATTTTATTTTATTGTATTGTTTTTTATTTTATTGTATTTTATTTTATTTTATTTTATTTTATTTTATTTTATTTTATTTTATTTTATTTTATTTTATTTTATTTTATTTTATTTTATTTTATTTTATTTTATTTTATTTTATTTTATTTCATTTTATTTCATTTCATTTCATTTCATTTCATTTCATTTCATTTCATTTCATTTCATTTCATTTCATTTCATTTCATTTCATTTCATTTCATTTCATTTCATTTCATTTCATTTCTATTCTATTCTATTCTATTCTATTTTATTTTATTTTATTTTATTTTATTTTATTTTATTTTATTTCATTTCATTTCATTTCATTTCATTTCATTTCATTTCATTTCATTTCATTTCATTTCATTTCATTTCATTTCATTTCATTTCATTTCATTTCATTTCATTTCTATTCTATTCTATTTTATTTTATTTTATTTTATTTTATTTTATTTTATTTTATTTTATTTTATTTTATTTTATTTTATTTTATTTTATTTTATTTTATTTTATTTTATTTTATTTTATTTTATTTTATTTTATTTTATTTTATTTTATTTTATTTTATTTTATTTTATTTTATTTTATTTTATTTTATTTTATTTTATTTTATTTTATTTTATTTTATTTTATTTTATTTTATTTTATTTTATTTTATTTTATTTTATTTTATTTTATTTCATTTCATTTATTTTATTTCATTTCATTTGATTTTATTTTATTTTATTTTATTTTATTTTATTTTATTTTATTTTATTTTATTTTATTTTATTTTATTTTATTTTATTTTATTTTATTTTTTGTGATATATTTTCATTATTTTTTTGAGTTGTATGTTTGCTTTTTTTATTATGTGTTATTTTTCAATCAAATGATAAATAGGCTCACTCAGCCAAAACACAATTTCATGTTTCAGAGTTAAAATACAGAGCCCGCTTAATAACATCGAAATAGATTAAATAAGTAGAATTGAATTAAAGCTTGTTTGGTAATACTACCCATATCTCGCTAACATTGGGACATGAGGACATGTTGTGATTATTAAGAAAAATGAGTTTATGTGATTGATATTAAATTTATAAAGTAAGAATGATTTAGAATCACACGATGACACGAACTTTATGAAATTTGATATGAGATAATCTTAGTGGGATAGGCCGAAAAGCTAAGGAAAGATGCACAATCTCAACGGGACGGAGGGAGTATTAGTTTTGAGCTTATCAACCGTTTTTTTTTCATCAAATAACTTACTTTTGATTTCGTGATTTAATTGTGTAATATAATCAAAATAACTTATGTGAAAATAGTTAAAAGGATTCTCTATTGTAATTTCAGCCAGAAAAGTAACCTCAGAGCCTGTTTGGTGACTCTGTTTTTATGCCTATCAGGTTTATCAACCAACTTTTTTATCAAACACGTAATTTTTTATTTCGCGCGCTGAATTGTGTAATAATAAGAAAAAATAAGGTTAAAATTACTTTTCTGGCTATGTTGGATTAAATTACTGTAGTTGATCATTTTATCTGTATTTTCATATATATATTTTTTTGTTTTATTAGTAAAAATATTTTAATTTTTTCCTCATAAATTAGTAGAATTAGTCAATCTAGCCACTTCAGCCAGATTTCATAAATTTTAGCAGAATCAGTCGATTCAGCCAATTTCAATTTTACCAAATAGGCTCTCAATCTAACTTGTTTTAATTATTACACAATTCAACATATGATATCAAGATTACGTGTTTGTGAAAAAAAATGAACTAATGATAAATGGAAAACTGGAGTCACCAAACGGTGTCATAACCTTACCAAACTTGAAACCAAACTTTTGTTACTCCAATTATGTATTGAATTTCAATAAAAAAAATTCAAAACTGAATTGACAAAACCAAATACACCATGGGATACGATAGCCAAGGCCCTAAATTCTTGTGAGTAAAAAATTGCGTACTCTGTCAATTAACTTTTTTTTCGGAAAGGTCTATCAATTAGCTTTATGAACTGCAATACTACAGCATATTTGCTGATTCTCCGGATTTCCTCCTCTCCTAGACTCCGCCCCACAAAAACAGATTCGCTCTCAGCATTATAAAATCTCGGCCCGGCAGAATGTGCAGACCCATAGAAATTCTCATTAACATTGTTGCCTTACCATAAAAGCCCTCATCGTCCCCTCTACTCCATTCTGTCATTTGTTGTTTCTAGTTTCTCTGCTCTCTCTCTATTGCCTTCCTCTTCCTTGTCTGTTTCCCATTCTGGACACACAATTTTCAAGTCTGTATTTAATCATACATAAACATATTCTCTGTGCATACATAATCCTACATTTATAGGCTAAAAATACACAATGGGGAGGAAGGAAACAAAAGGGAGGACCTCTAGAATCGGCAGCTATGCGATTGCTTCTTCAATCTCTGACCCCAATTCAGTTTCTTGCACAACCTTCAATATCCTTGCCCCCATTTACAAAAGAATCGCTCACGAGGTATTTGTTTTTGCTTTTTTACATCCGTGTTTTGCCTTCAATCATTATTCTATGTTTTCTTATGTTTTTGAAGTAATAAGTTTGGGTTTTAGATTATTGGTGATAATTTTGAGAAACAAAAAATTGAAGCAGGAACCCAGCATTAGAGAAAGCCATTTCAGGGAGTTTTGGCTGGATAGGAACCAGAGGATTTTGGATTGTTTATTGCTTGAAAGATCTTCCATCATTTGCCTTCAGGTAAAAGTTACAAGCAAAAAAAAAAACTAACCCGGTAACCCCAAATACGGGGAAGGTTTTAGTCATCTCTCTCTGTTTTGTTACTTATTTATAAGAAATTTATGAAATTAGTTTATTTTGCATTGTTTGTGACTTTATGGTGATGCCCAAACTAAAACTATGTTGAAAAATATGTTTCAAGGAATTTTGGGTTGGGAATGAAGAGCTTGTTGATCTGTATAACAAGAGACTAGGAGATGCTGGCTATCTTATTTTTAAGCTTGGCCGAACTAACGGCCGTGGTGATGGTATGTGCCCCAAATTTTCCTCTTTATCGGCTTCTTATGTGTCTTCTTATCATTGTTAATTCCTATATATTCCAAAGTAATTTTCATTTTGATGAACGTTTTTTATTTAACTTTTATGAACTGCAAATATGATATCAATGAACAAAAGTTAGCTGTGAATATGATATTTCATAAAATAGTAACTTCATAAACTGCAAATAAGATATCGATAGTAGCTTTTATTGATGGACACAATGGCTATGTAAACTTTTTAGCACTTGTATGTTGCAGTGAGCTCAAATACAAAATTGTATATAAGAATACAAAAATACAAGTTCACATATTAGACCTTTAGATGTTCTTCTGCACCTCCTCATATAAGGTTGAACTTCTAGAAAGAAGCTTAAATATATGAAAGACCTTTAGCAGACCTGTTATTGATTAAAAAGTGTTCAAAATTAATGTTGATTAAAGTTGTAGTGAATGTCATATATTTATTTTCATTGATATCCAATAGGTCTGCTGACTGCTGTTCACAAGGATTACTTTACAGTAATAAGCCATCAAGAGTTGCATTTCAATGATTTTGGAGACCGAGTTGCACAGTTATTACATGTTGAGCTAGTTTTACCCCCCTCAGCATGCCGGAATAATAATGTTAGACAAGAAATGCTTATAGTTAACACACACTTGCTTTTCCCGCACGATTCAAGTCTTTGCTTGGAACGATTGCGTCAGGTATTTATAATTTTAGATATTCCGTTTCCGTATTCTAATTTACCAATAATATGTAAAGAGGAAATAAGTGGTGCCCAGTGCCCTCATCAAGCTAATGTAGTGAACTCTTTTTATTTTCACAGGTGTATAAAATATTGGAATATGTGGAATCATATAAAAAAGAAAATAAGCTTAACCCTTTGCCGATCATGCTCTGTGGGTAATTTTCTTTTTCACGTGATGCATATGACTTCTGTTTGTATATATAGATTCTGGATCAGTTGATGACATACAATTTTGCAGGGATTGGAATGGAAGCAAAAGAGGACATGTTTACAAGTTTTTGAGGTCTCAGGGATTTGTATCATCATATGATACTGCACATCAGTACACCGATGCAGATGCACATAAGGTCCAACCTCATCTCTCCTCTTTGGAATTTGTAATTACTTACAACCGAAGCTCATTATATTTTGTCTCATGTTTCATTTTTGTTTTATGCAGTGGGTGAGCCATCGTAATCATCGAGGGAACATCTGTGGAGTAGATTTTATATGGCTCCTTAATCCTACTAAATACAGAAAGTTGCTAAAAACAAGTTGGAGTCAGGCCATCTTTGGGATGTTTAAGGTTGATATACATATTACATATTTAAATCTGAAGTCTAACTGCTTATATCATCTTAAAGCTTTAAGTTAAGGAGGATCATGACTTTCAATTTGGTATAAAAGATATTTAGTCGAACGGTCATAACCTTCAATTAATTTGTTGCTCTCTTTTAGTGTCATGTTGGAGTTCTACATAGGAAAATTAGAGAGAAAATGATGAATTATTAAGACTGCTTAGTTGCATCGAATTTGCTAACAGATCAGTTATAATCTTTAGTGTGGTTGACTTAAGCGTCTTATAACCCAATCTGAGATGTCAAACTCAGGTTGTGCCCCACTTTGTCTGTCCATTTTTTTGTTCTGAGAGGGAGGGTTGTAAGTCCACATCTAGAAATTAATGAGACGATGATGGGCTGAATTAGCTAATAGATTGTATTTATTTTTTTAGCACGTAGTATGATTTTGTCCATGTGTCTCGCGACCTAATGGAGTGAGTAACCACACCCCATACCTGAATTTTATCATTTCATTCTAGCCAAAGACATTATTTCTCTAACTAGTGTTTACTCATGAACTCTTTCCATTCTCAGTATCAACTTCGCCGAGCCTCTTTGTCAGAGGAAAATGCATTTGCCTTTTTGAAGGCTGATAGAGATGATGATTGCATTACATATTCAGATTTCTATGAAGCATTGCGGCAGGTAGTATTGAACAACTAAACTTACATATATGTGTGATCATGTTTATATTTTCTGTAGTTTACCTTAATAAAATTATAGCTAATGTGTTCTATTAATTCTGCAGCTTAATTTAATTGGCCATCGCAACGGACTAAGTATTCAGGAGATTAGTGATTTGTGGGTCGAAACAGATATTGATGGAAATGGTGTTGTTGATTACAAAGAATTCAAGGTATTGATTTCAAGTCGTTCTCTATTTCCATGTGATAGGACAAGTTCAATTTACTTTGTGTACCAACATGTATTATACTCCCTCCTTCAACAAAGCAAGTCTAAAACTTTCTACAGTTTAAATTTTTTGGTAATATTTTATAGGCTTAGGGCCAGTTGGTATTCTTGTCATTTTTTTATGATTTTAAAGGTATGTGATATACTGATGTATATTGTCAAATGAACTAAAAAGAATCATATTTTTAGTGATCATGTTAATTGGAAAACTGAAAACAACGTTTTCTACTTTTCTGTCTTTCAGAATTTAGAGGGAAAACAGAAAAACATATGATGCTTGAACTACACAAAACCTATTACTCACCCTGTTCTCTTTTTAAGTTTCTTTAGAGATAAGAAAAATGTTCCCAAATCACTCTCTTTAGATGTAAGAATACCAATAGGAGCACGAATCGTCTATTTTACAACATTACCCTTTTCTCACATGAATGTCACATACAGAGTAGTATTTACAAAATACTTGAGGTGTGTTATGAGAATGATGATTATATGGTCTCTTTTCATTTCAGCAACGCATATGGAACCCGACATGGTCTGAACAAAGAGACATAGCATACAATGACTCTTGGGATGACAGTGAAAATGCCAGTGAGGAAACAATTGGTTTTAGCATCCAGAATGCGGTTCTTTTCCCAAAGGAAGCTGAGAAGGGAATATGGCCCGAAAACTACTCTCTCTCTGATCATGCCAAGCTAACTGTTGTATTTTCACCCGTAAGAATGTGTGATCTTAGTCGTCCAGCAAATCGTTGAAATGCTGTAGTTTAGAATTAGTTTCAAGTGGAAATGGTCTTGTCGGATTATAGGTAGATCACATAGCCTACTTCCCGTGATCCATGGCTTCTCTGCTAGAAGACACATGTGGGAGGTTACGTTGGGAGAAACCCTGATTGGGAAATGATTGCTTTCATCATAATGTGTAAATAACATTGCTGGATCTTTGTCGAAGAGATGGCCTCTTGCTGCTCATTCATCCAGTCGTGTTCATCAGGGACTGATTATCTGGTTGGTCTGTTTCTGAAAAACCATTGTTTATGCCAATGAATAAATTACTACTCCGTACATAATAGTTTTGGTATTAGTATTACGGAGTATAACTTAACAAACACTCCGTATATTTGAGTTAAAATGTAATTTAACAAATACATTTTAACTAATTGAATTTCAATACGATACATGTAAAAAAAATTGAATTTTAATACGATACTTCTTTCATGATACAACTTTGTAGTTCACTATAAGGTATTGTAAATATCTTGTGCTCGATACAAGGTATGATTTTAATTAGATTATTAGAATGGACTACCAGACTTGGATACTGTTTGTGTTTGCTCCTACTTGTAAGAAGTGATTAATTTCAGAATGTTATATGAAGAATAAATAATAGAGTAAATGTTGATAGCATTTGAAATACATTTTGAAGAAGTAATATTAGTGTTTGGTAAAAAAAGTATGGAATATGTAATGCTTTTTGAGCCCGTTTGGTAGCACCAAAATCGGCTGTTTTGGCTGATTCTGCTGAAATTTATGATATTCTGGCTGGAGTGGCTGTTTTGGCTGATTCTGCTGATTTAAGAAAAAAATATTTTAAAAATATATTTTATTAATAAATTAAAGAAAAAATTATATGTAAAAATAGCTAAAATGGTCTTCTACAGTAACTTCAGCCAATACAGCCAGAAAAGTAACTCCAACCTTACTTTTTCGGCTTATTACACAATTCAGCGCGCGAAAGTAAAAGTTACGTGTTTGGTGAAAAAGCTGGCTGATAAGCCTGATAAGCCGAAAACAGAGTTCTCCAAACGGGCTCTTTATGTAATAGAAAATTGAGAAACGGTTTAAGCTTTAATACAACTTTTTTTAATCGTAGCTTTAAAACAACCTTTCAAAGCTAAAAACTGCATAACACTTAATAAGTAACACAAAAAACTTTTTTTAAATAGAGTAGAATAATACTACGTAGATGTAGTCATGGACTCGGGCCGGGTGGCCCGACCCGGAACTGGTACTATGCTGAACCGGCCTGGCCCGGTGGCCCGGCCAGTGACCGGTCCGGGCTCGGGTCACCCAAAAGCCGAACCGGCCCGGTTGGTTCGGGCCCGGTTACGGGTTTTTTATTTTTTTTATTTTCAATTTTTTTAACTTTTTGGGTTGGGCTGAGTATTTTGGGCCATTTGGGGGATTGGGGGTGGCGGGGGGGGGGGGAGTTAATTAGGAAAAGGAAAACAAAAAAAATAGACCCGAGGCCCGGGCCGGTCCCAGTTCTTCCTTCCCAAAAAAGCCCGGCCCGGAACCGGCCTGACCCGGATCCATGACTGCGTAGATCATACTTGAATAATACAGAGTAATAAAATGCAGATATATTAAACGGTTATTGAACAAGACCATACTAGATTTAAAAATATTTGACCACATTATATCGAAATGTTTTAGACTTTAGTACAAATAAAAACATCGAAGTGAACCAAACTCGAGATAAAAAGCCCCTTTCTCTTTCAATCTCCAAGCCCCAAACAATATAACTCCATATTGTTGCTCTCATCAAGGCTAAAATTTTGGTACTCTATCCATTTTTCCTTTTGGAATATGTTTAATTTTTTTGTTAAATTTTCCGATAAGTGTTCCTTTAAAAATATTCAATTATCCTTGTTTTTCACTTTTTACTTTTTCTTTCATATTATCTACCTTCTCTTGTCATTGTTCTTTACTCCGTATTATTCATCATCTCTATCATTTTCTACTTAAATTCTGTATCAACCTTTATTGTACTACTTCCATACCGAAAAAGTTCACTACATCGACTTTTATTAGCCAATGATGACAAATTTTGGACAATGATTTTAATTATTGTATTTGTATATAAATGATAACATTTATTCTTTGATGAAAGTATTTGGAATAAAGAATATTTTGATATAATTTTTATATTCTAAATAATTTCGTATTAAAAAATAGGCCAAAGGGTCAAATAGGCCCTCGAACTAACTTAAAAAGTGCAAATCACCCCTTATATAGGAAGCTCTGTCCGGCCGCCACCATTTGGGGCGTTTTCCGGCAGAACTGTTTAATGAAATTTTTTGAACATCTTCTTCATTAAGTCTAATTTACTCATATCAAATTTTAGCTAAAAATTCAACCGGGAAGGTAGTCAAATGAATTTTTGAAGATAAATGTGCAGTTAAAAAACGCGGTACGCCTGTACATTAATACATTTCAGAAAATTATTTGACTGTCTTCCTGGTTAAATTTTTATCTGAAATTTGGTATGGATAAAAGTTGATCCTTTATTCATTGATCAAAGTTGATTGTCATTGACAAAAAAAGTCAATTTGGCGAACTTTTTCGGGATGGAAGGAGTAGTAAACATTTTCCTTTTACTTTATTAAATTTTGAATTTCAAGTCCTCCCCAAACCCAATCCTATATCTAGCTTGTAGCTGTGTACTCCATGAAAATCCTCCGTGTCGGCCACTAGGAATAGTGATATCGTACTCACCTAACCAATGCCTCCCCCACGAGTCTCTGGTAATGGAACGGTTACTTCATCAAAGGTGAGGAGAAAGCTTTGTCTGCGATTGGTCGGCCGGTCGATTACAAAATCAAAATGTACTACAAAAGTCGGTGATATCACGCATTTCCCATCCAGAGGTTTTGCATGACCATATATTACAAAAGGGAGCTTCTTCTTGTACCCACTATTGTACCCACTATTGTACCCACCATGCCTTCATAGACATATTTTTGTCTATGACCAGGATTCACAGACAAAAAAAAACTCTTCATAGACATGGTGGGTACAGAAGTGGGTACAATAGTGGGTACAAATAGTTTTTTTGATTACAAAATAAGTGCAACATTCTAAATCTATTCTATTCTATTTATATATAAGAAAAGAAACGGCTCATTAAAACACAATTTTATCCTCAAAAAAGTCTATGAGTTCTTTTCTCCACAATTCACTCCTTTACTCTACATATGACACGTGGCAAGCTCAAAGACATTACAGAACATTCAAACAGCAAAGGAAGCTCACCATTTTGTATTACTCCGTATAAAACGTGACATCGATATATGTGGGGCCCAATTAATAAAAAACATCATTTTCTTTAATGTGTTATAACTTTTTCAATTGTTCCCTAATCTTTATGAATAATATGTCAAAATTCATAATTTTTTATGATCTTTTGACATCAATATTATATATATATAATTCAAAAAAAATTGAAGGTTTACTGAACATCTTTCTTAATTTCAAGACTTTGATACAAATTATTTTGTACTCCCTCCGTCCCTAATAACTTTGCCAAATTTGACCGGCACGGGGATTAATAAAGTAAAAACTGTGTGGTTGAGGTTTGTGCAGAAGAGAGAGAATTAACTGGAACCACAAATTCTTTACTTAAAAGGGAAAGTGGCAAAGTTAATGGGACATCCAAAAAAGGAAAGTTGGCAAAGTTATAAGGGACGGAGGGAGTATTAAATAAATAAATAAATAAATCTCCATATATCACCACAAAAAGGTTATTAAATAAAAATATGACTTATTAATTTTTAGTGAATATTTTTATGTTTAAAATTATATCAAAGTGACTATAACAAAAAATCTCTCAAATAAATATTTATGGATAAAAATGTAAGAAAATTGGATATGAGTACACTTTTTTAGTCACTTTGATATAAAATAAAACATAATTATAATTCCTTAAAAGCTAATAAGTCACATTTCTAACCACTATTATCCTTATTTTAGTCAAAGTGATGATTTATTTGTTCTAAACTGGCCTTTCCATTTGTTCTATTAGACACAAATGACATTTATGTACCAAACAATATAGACTTTCGGTCAATTTGTTGGTCAGTTTCGGTTTTTCAATTTTTTTACCCTTATTTAAACAACACCCAGAGCATGAATTGACGAGATTCTCATAATCTAGATTAAACATCACATTTCTTTACTTACATTTCACAACATACGTACGTCTTTTGTACTCATTTTATTTTCTCTTACATGATATTACAGAAATATTATTAATATTATCACATGTAGTGTTTTTAGGTATAAGATAAGCTGGCTATTAATTGAGAGGAAAACTTTTCTCTATCATATGTAGTGTTTTTAGGTATTAGAAATAAAAGATAAGCTTGCTAACAATTGAACGAGAAATTTTTATCTCCCATATGCTGTTCTTTTAAGTATATAAAATAAGCCGACTAACATTTAAACGAGATAATTTTCTCTCTCACATGTAGTGATTTTAGGTATAACTGTATAGGGAGATAATTAAGAAAATAATCTTTCTATCAATTGAGCCGAAAAACTTTCTCCCTCATATGTAGTTTTTTTAAGTATAAAGTAATCCGACTAAACAATTGAGCAGAAAAATTCTCTCTCATGCGTAGTCCTTTTAGGTATAAGAAGATAAGATAAGTTGGTTAACACATGAGCGGGAAAATTATTTTCTCATATGTTGTGCTTTTAACTATTATAAGATAATTAAACTTGCTAATAATTGCGCGGGAGAAATTTCTCTCTCATATGTAATGCCTTTAGGTATTAGAAGATAAACTTGCTAACTAATATTGTGTGTGATTAGCAAGTTCTTATTTAACTAATATGCGTTTATTTGAATATTTATTGTATGTATTCACTTAAACTTTATACCATTCACTTATTGTACTCACTTTTTTAGAATAATATTTAATTTTAAAATAAATTTGATCATAAAAATTAATAGGTAGCAAATTCTAATGAGTGGTGTTAATTAAATTTCCCTAATATACTCTTCATTGAATAATTATTTTATGGCTTATACTTGATGATGTTTACTTATTGTCCTATTATTTTTCGAAACATATAATTCTAAAAAGTTGTTTTTATTTTAAGATTTATTTGGATCATGAGTAAAAATATATTCAGCACTTGCTATTTCACGTGCATATGTACGGTACACATGTCATGTTTTTAGGTATAACATAAGCCGGCTAACAAATGAACAAAATAATTTTCTCTCTCATATGTAGTTTTTTAGATATAACATAAATTTGCTAATAATTGATCGAGAAAAGTTTCTCTCACATATGTAGTCTTTTATGTATTAGAAGATAAATTTGGTAACAATTGAGCAAGGAAATTCTCATATAAGCAGATTTTTTTAAGTATAAGATAAGCTATCTAACAATTAAGCAGTAGAATTTTATCTCTCATACATAGTGTTTTTAGGTATAAGTTAATCCGGCTGTGGAAAATTTTCTCTTATATGTATCTTTTTTGTTGTTTAAGACTAGCTAACAATTGAGCGGGAATTTTTTTTCTCCCATATGTAGTGCTTTTAGATATAACATAAGTCGGCTAACAGTTGAAAAAGCACTACATAAAGCACTACATAATGTTTCTAGATATAACAAGATAAGTTTGCTAATCATTAAGCGGGAAAATTTTCTCTCTTATATGAAGTCTCTTATGTATTAGAATATAAACATGCTAACAATTGAGCTAAGAAATTATCATATAAGTAGTTGTTTTAAATAAAGATAAGTCGGTTAACAATTAAGCAGTACAATTTTGTGTGTCATATATAGTGTTTTTAGGTATAAGTTAATCTGACTAACATTTGAGTTGAAAATGTGCTCTCATATATAGTTCTTTTTTGTATAAGACTAGCTAGCAATTGTGCGGATTTTTTTTTTGCTCCCATACATAGTGTTTTTAGGTATAACATAAGCCGGCTAACAATTGAACGAGAGAACTTTTTCTCTCATATGCAGTGATTTTAGATATAACAAGATAAGTTTGCTAATAGTTGAGTGGAAAATTTCTCTCTCTTATATGTAGTCTTTTACGTGTTAGAAGATAAAGTTGCTAACAATTGAGCGGGAAAATTCTCATATAAGTAGTTCTTTTAAGTATAAGATATAAGTCGGCTAACAATTAAGCAATAGAGTTTTGTCTCTCATACATAGTGCTTTTATAAGTTAATCCAGCAAACAATTGAGTGAAAAAAATTCTCTCATGTGTAGTTCTTTTTGTATAAGATATGCTGCTGACTAAGAATTGAACAATATAATTTTCTTTCTCATATGCTAGCACTAATTTAACTAATGAGTTGCAAGTTATTATTTAGCTGATACGTAGTATTCATTGATTTCAATATATATTGTATTCGCCTTCTTAGAATAGTATTTAATTTTAAAATTAATTTCATCATGAAAATTAATAAGTACAAACTCTAATGTGTGGTGCTAATTAATTTTTTTAATATACTCTCTCCATTGAATATTTATTGTATGAGCTTATACTTTATGGTATTAATTAGCTTATTGTATTCTTATTTTTTGAAAATGTAGAATCCTACAAAGTTATTTTATTTTAATAATGAATTATATAATAAGTAAAAATATATGCACCAACCATTTTTCCCGTGCGTATGCACGGGTACTATACTAGTTTTACACTATTCACAAGTTCTACTTTGATTACATTTTGTTTATTGATGTATTAATATATTTTTTTTGAAAAAATATTACTAAATTTGTCTCATCGTAAATTTTAAAAATATGATTTTTTAAAATTTATTTACTAATAGAGAGTTATATATATTAATGGTCAAAATAGTGTCTCGGCATATGTGAAATGTTGACTGTTGCACTTATTTAAGAACGGAGGAAGTAATATAGTTAGTCGATGTTTGGATAATTGGTTAACAACCCATTTGATAACACGAAAATCGGCTGATTCTGATGAAATTTATGAAGTTCTGGCTGAAGTGGCTGCATTGGCTGATTCTACTGATTTAAGAAACAATTATTTTGAAAAAAATATTTTATTAATAAAAAAAGAAAAAAATTATGTATAAAAAAACTAAAATGACCATCTATAGTAACTTCGGCCAATGTAGCCAGAAAAGTAACTCCAACCTTACTTTTTCTTATTATTACACAATTCAGTGCGCGAAAACAAAAATACGTGTTTCGTGAAAAGGTTGACTGAAAAGCCTGATAAGGCGAAAAACAGTGTTACCAAACGGCCTCTATATGTAGAAAGTAAGTTGTAATGGTATTGAGCAAATAATGTTGGGTTATTTTAGTCACAAACTACCAAATTAAAATGGATCATACTCAGAGGCGAATCTAGGATATCAATTCAGGAGAGGCCAAACTTTTCAAATACAAAAATAAATCTTAGCTGTGTAAGAAAAATGTAAAATGAATGTGAGCCACACGAATTTTCCAAAAATGGTAAGTGAGAAGAATTTTTTGGGACATAAAAAAAAAAGTTGGAAGAATTTTATCAGACGGAGGGAGTACAAGTGTTTTACAAGGATAAAAGTTTATATCCAAGTGAAGCTATCAAGTATTCCCTCTGTCCTACTATAATTGTCTCATTTTTCTTTTTCCGTTTGTTCTATTAAATTTGTCTTATACTATATTTGATAATATTGTGTGGTTCTAATTCATTTTTACTTTATTTATACTTTAGCAATTCATTATCAACCACATAAGTCTATTTTTCTTAAAACCGTGACACTCTTATTCGTCCCAATCTTATGGGGACAGAGGTAGAATAAAAAACATTAACTAAAAGAAGAAGCTAAGTTATACAATTGATAGATACTAGAGTATCCAATTGTATAGAATACAGAGAGATTGAGAGTATAGAACAAGGTATAGGTGCAACCCTAGCGGGTAGGGGGCGGGGGCCATTGGCCAAAAAAAGATATTAAGGTCCAATTTTTTTTTTCTTAGTAGTAGGTTTGAGCAGGGTGATTTTTCAACATTCAAATACCCATTTTGTCTTGCCCAGTCGCCCAAAGGCCCAGGGAATATTTTTCAATAGAGATATTTTCTAACTTTTTTCTGTTTTCCGTTCTCCAATTTTTTGTTTTGATTTTCCAATTTTTCGATCCAATTTTCTGGTTCTCATTTTTTAGTTTTCCATTTTCCAATCTGAAAACATATTTACCAAATGTTTTTACCCAATTTTGAGACTGAACGGAAGACCGAAAGTTCTGTCCCGATCCGGCACCGGACCTGGTACAACCAAAATAGGGTACCTGTGATGGGTATAGGAAAGGGTGAAGTTGACTTACCACTTTTTGGGTGATATTGGACTTTGCATCCCATTTTGAAAAAACTTTGATTTTGCACCCCATTCCACTTAAAATTCCTTTGACTTTGCACCACATTTAGAAATTTTTCTTCTCAAAATGGTATGTGTTGTCGTGCAAAGTCAAAGTTTTTTAAAAATGGGGTGCAAAATCCAATATCACCCAAAAAGTGGGGTGCAAAGTCAAATTCTCCCTATAGGAAAATTGGGACCAAAACCGGATAGTCTTGGTCGGTCCCAACAGCTAGATTGACTAATTCTTTTCCTTTCTCCCTACTGGTTGGGAACCCAACGACTCTTTTGAAACTCTTCACTTTGAAAAAAATGTTTTAAAAAATGAGAACTAGACAATGACCACCGAGTCGTCGATCGGACCAGGCAGGGATTGCCGGGTTGTCAATTGGATGCAACTTACCAGGACCGCCTAGTCATCAGGCGGACCAGACTGAGCCGGAATCGAGATCGGAGCAGGACCGGGTCAACCACCGGGCGTAAGTAGGTAAATTCATAGTAGCAGCACTGTAGCCTCCGCGCATTTCAAATTTCAAAGACTAGTAAAACTCACTTCTCCAATTTATTAAGGAAAACAGAGATATCCCATTTTTGGTTTTAGAAAATGATTTGGTGAACGCATTTTTCTGTTTTCCTTTCTGCATCTTTCCAGCAATTTTTTCGGTAAACATGTTTTCATGTTTTTCTTTTTCCAGTTTTACAGTTCTCTTGAAAACTAGAGAATATCTCTATTAGTAAACAACTCTTAGATTCACCAATGGAAAATTGAAAAAGACTAAATCCTAAAGGAGGTTCACGACTTACGAAACAGCCGAATGACAATATCGATGAACTCTGTGTTTGAAAAATTGTGTTAAATTTGCATTAAAGGGCCATTTCCAGGCATATTGTTTTTATATTGACCCACTTCCGATTTGAATCGGATCAAAGTGGATTCGGATTCTCCTTTTTATGTGTTTCAATTCAATATGTGGTGCACTCAAAACGGATAACGGTGGATGAGAAATTGATTCTCACAGTTCACTTGTTGAGCTGAGAAAACCGGAAAATTCCAAAGGTCGAACTAAATGTAGAAGTACCGGGAGTTAGTAGAAGTTTTAATTTTTCATTCGAACTGCCAGCATTTTGAACGTTGGTTAACGTTCTGAAACTATCATACATGATTAATATTTAATAATGCATGGTTTAATTGTGTGATTAATATCTTGTAACGTTCCAACCCATTAAGACGTGTTTAATGGATGGTTTCACTACAATAAGTGTGGTAGTAGTGCATAATTAATACAAAGCTCCTTCTCCCCTATATATGCTTAGCCGAACCTTTTGGAAATAATACTGAGCATATTGAGCATTTTGAAAATACTACTCGTATCACATACTCGCTGCAATATTCTCTCAAACGAAAAACTCGGCCAAACTTCCGATTAAACTTCCTCAGCTATTTTTTTTGTTTTTTTTTATGCTTCATCATTACTCATTACAGTAGCAAAAATTTATCATTTGTTCGAGGACAAAATATAGTTTTCCCAAGTTAAACAATCTTCAGAATGGGCCGCGAGACACACAATCATCTTTGTATTGAGAAATGTTTTTTTTTATAAAAAGATATTTTATTAATGAAAAAGAAAGTACAAAAACAAAGCACGGAAAAAGAAACAAAGAAAAAAACGAGAAAGTAAATAACTAACCCCAAGTACAATAGAAACCCCCCTCAATAAAAAAAACCTCATATCAAGGTTCCTCGCGAGTTTGGGATCTTGTCCTCATATGGTGTGACAACGAAATCAAGAAATTGGGCAAGAAATCATTAAGATGTGATAATGAGGAGTCAATTTCAGAACGGAGCACCAAAGATTGGTCACAGAGGTCAGACTTTTCAACATCAATTTGAAAAAGAGTGCCAGAAATTGAAAGCTCGTTAAGAGGGAGATCTCTATCCAAGGTGACAAGATCCCACTCAAAATTAGTGTTTTTCCTTGGACTATGTTCAAGTAGTAGAGGTGGCTGTTTGACTTTGACTTCTTTCAACAAAATGACTGATTTCATAATCCGTGACAGAAAGAGCTTAATCCCTAATCCATTCCTTCCCTCGAGAATATACAAAGATTCGACACCCCTCTCAATGATACGGAAGAAACCGCCAAATAAATTCTCGAGCTCCAATTAACATCATAGAAAATAGAAAAAGAATTCTCGAGCTCCAATTTGGTGCAAGACCAGTTATCAGATAGAATAGTATAAATGGAGTCCCTTAGCCAAATAATGCTTTCAATATCAATTTCAACACTAGATGAAATGCCACATTTTGTTTCAGATATTCGAAACAAAATGTTTTGCTCTCAATGATAAGTTTCAATCCATTTGATGCCTCTGGAAAACATTGATACCTATTTGACTATTTCCCGATTGCTTGTCAACCTTCTTGGATGGCCTCTGCGGCTCTGCCTAATGCTTGATTGTCGAACTGGGAACCCAATATTTGCTCGCTGCTGTACTGCTGTGCCAAATGATTGAAAGCCTCTGGCCGGTTGAACTCATTTGGACCAAGATCCCTGAGTCGTTGTTGTTGACCCAACTTTGTGATTGTAAACTCTGAATCGTTTGGATCTGTCGTCGATATTGAGGTCTCGCCGTCGCAGGATTGGTCTTCGCCTGGTCTCAGTAAGCCACGGAGTGTGGCCTTTATCTCTGGTCAGCAGATCTGAATTAGGACCATCCCGTCGCAGGTGAACAGGGGATTCCGCTGAGATGGTGTTGTTGTGGTTGAACTCTCTCTTCTGTGGATTTGAGTTCCCATGACTTTCTAAGAGGTGAAAGATGAATGACCCAAAGGAGATGGAAGAAGGCCGCTCATGATCGGCTGTGGTGACTGCCAAGGCCTTGGCGGCGCTATACTTCCTCAGCTATACTTTATCAACAATAATATAGAAATAATAAGAGAGAATTCCCCAAATAGGAGTAAAAACGTTTTGAAATTCCAAAATAGGAGTATCATGTTTTTTATTCCTTGAATAGGAGTAATCTGCCAAGTTTGGAAGAAAATGCCATGCTTAAAAGCCTTGTAATGTCAAACTTGGCAGAAATTTACTCCTATTCAGGGAATAAAAAACATGATACTCCTATTTTGGAATTTCAAAACGTTTTTACTCCTATTTAGGTCAATTTCTGAAATAATAATATAGAAACAGTAATATAGAATTACTCTATCACAGTTCACAAGTATAGTAGAAACATTCAACAATAGAATTACTACTAACAAAAGATAATAGGATTAATGTAAAAAAAATGAGATTGATACTCACAAATTTCAATCATGTTAATTCTAGTTGTATTACTAATAAATTTGTAATAAACAATGAGTTAAATACTAACAATTATACTAGTGCTTGTTAGGCCGCGGGGATGCGATGCCAACATTTCTGTCAGCCAGTCAGTGCAATCGACTGTGATGATTTGCCTATTCTATAAATATAAATGGAAGAATGGCGTGTTACATGACCTAACTAAACTTAGAAGCTTTCTGTTCGTCTTATTCTTATTACTTATAACTTATTCTTATTTTATTCAGATCAGATCAAAAACATTTAGATCAGACCAGATCAAAAACATTCAGATCAGATAAGGAAGATTTGTCTCTTTTTTTATAATTGTAATAATAATTGTTATTCTTTATTATTATTATTATTGTTATTATTATTATTATTATGCAAGTTAGATTAGTTATAAAAGAGTTTTACATTTTTTTTAAAATTATGTCCATTTTAATTCTCCGCTCATAGGCCTTCAACCATACAGGATCCGCCTTGCTTGGACCACATGAGAAATCTGAAGGCGAGCTGCTCTGCCTGCCTGATGGCTCCAATCGACGAAACTGTCCCTGGTGTACCTGCAAAAGTTGGCCCGACAAACAAATGAGAAGGGGATAGACTATTGTGGTCAAGAACGGACTTATGTGTGTATGGGTAGGGGGCAATTGCCCCTCCCAACTTTTTTATTTTTTAATACTACTACAGTACTACTACTCCGTATTGTGAAATAATGATACCGGTTGCCCTCTAAGGAGCCCGGGCAGATATATTTATATAAGAGAAATATTGGTTAAAATACACAAATATCCCTAGTCTATTACACCCCCTCAAACTGTGCGGGAGATACAACGCGCAGGTTGTCCTTTAAAAAATGAAAACGTTGACTAGGAAGACTTTTAGTAAAAATATCTGCCAACTAAAGATGAGTGGGAACATATCTGACAAGTAAATCACCATGAGCCACTCGTTCGCGAACAAAATGATAATCAATCTGAATATGTTTGCTCCGAGCATGTTGAATTGGATTGGCAGTCAGGTAGGAAGCAGAGATATTATCACACAGTAGATGAACCGGTACCGTGATGGGAAATCCTAGCTAAAAAAGAACGGACCGAATGTGCAACGTGTCCTGGACTGTATATGCAATGGCTTTATATTCAGCTTCAGTAGATGATTTGGACACTGTTGGTTGCTTCTTTGACTTCCAAGAGATTAGATTGGGACCCAGAAATACTGCAAACCCCGTAGTAGACCGTGAGCTATCCGGACAGCCAGCCCAATCTGCATCAGAATATGCCAAAATACCTGTCGGGGTGGCGGAGGTCTGAAGCCAGAGACCATGATCACGAGTACCCTGTAAATATCTGAATATACGCTTGACTGCAAACAAGTGAGTAGTGCGGGGAGCATGCATAAACTGAGACACTAAATGTACTGCAAAAGTAATATCAGGTCGTGTCAAAGTTAAATATTGCAATGCACTTACCATGCTGCGATACTCCGTCGCATCTGTCAGAAGCTCACCATCAGTGAGGGTTAAAGTCGTACGAGAGGCTAGAGGAGTACGGACAGATTTAACAGTATGAAGGTGAAAACGGGCAAGTAAATCAGTGACATACTTTTGTTGAGAGAGAAACAAACCTTTGGAGGTACGAGTGGCCTCAATGCCCAGAAAATAATGAAGAGCACCTAGATCTTTCATAGCAAAATGATGAGATATAAGAGAAATAAAATGATTGACAGTAGTCTCAGAATTTCCAGTAATAATAATATCATCTACATATAATAATAAATAAATGATAGAATTATCCTGGCGGAAAATAAACAAGGAATTATCTGACTTACTGCAAGAAAAATTATGCTGAAGAAGAAAACTACTAAATCTATGGAACCAAGCCCGTGGTGCTTGTTTAAGACCATAAATAGCCTTGCGCAAGCGACACATGTGAGTAGGAAACTGAGGGTGAATAAACCCACGGGGCTGACGCATGTAAACCTCCTCAGTTAGATGACCATGTAAGAAAGCATTTTTAACATCTAACTGACGAACCACCCAACCAAAAGAAATAGCCAGGGTGAGAACAATACGCACGGTGGTTGGTTTAATGACAGGACTAAAAGTTTCAGAAAAATCTACACCCGCCTGCTGATTAAAACCTTGAGCCACTAAACGAGCTTTATGGCGCTCCACTGTGCCATTAGAATGATATTTCGTTTTATAAATCCACTTACAGCCAACTATATTCTTAGAATTGTCAAAAGGAACCAGATCCCAAGTATGATTAGTGATTAGTGCATTGAACTCCTCAGCCATGGCCTCTCTCCATTTTAAATGTTTATTTGCCTCAGAAAAACAAGATGGATCAGTGCTAACAACATCAGTGTGTAAAGAAAAAATAGATTTGGGTTTAAAAATTCCATTTTTAGTACGAGTCTGCATGGGGGTGAATATTAGCAATAGTAGTGGGCACAGAAGAGGAGACTGGGTTCCCAGCCGATGTGTGCGTGGTGGCAGGTGTCTCGACCAGGGAATGAGAGGTCGGATTTGGGGAAGGAGACCTAAGAGGACTGGGATTATCATGGTCTGGGATGGATAGGGATGGAGTGGACGGTGTGGTGGGGCTTACTGGTGTAGACAAGTTACTGGCAGTGGGAGATACGTGTGGTGCAATGGATCCAATTGAATGAGTAAAATCTGATTGTGGAAGATATTGGTTGGATGCAGACCGTGGAGAATTACAAGTGTGGGGGGCACAGAATGAACCACCAGGTACAGGGCAGGGAGCCAAATGAGACAAGACAGTGGATTGGGTGTTATGGATTGTTTGGAATGGATAAATACTCTCATGAAATCTAACATGACGACTAATGTATACTCGCCGAGTCCTAGGATCATAACAACGATAGCCCTTGTACCCTGATGCATATCCTAAAAACACACACTGAACAGATCGAGGAGAGAGTTTATTAGAAGAGGTGGCAACAAAATTGGGGTAGCACGCGGATCCAAAAAGACGCAAAAAAGAGTAATCAGGTGTTTTGTTAAAAAGTTTTTGAAACGGAGACAAACCATTTAGGAGAGGAGATGGTAATCTATTAGTGATGTATGCAGCAGTATAGAGAGCATCTACCCAGAATTGACTCGGAACTGAAGCTTCAAGTAGCATGGTTCGAGTTAATTCAAGTAAATGACGATGTTTACGCTCAACAACCCCGTTTTGTTGGGGGGTGTCAGGACAAGATTTTTGAAAATAAATTCCGTGATTATTAAAAAATTGCTGCATTTCACGATTAACGAATTCACCACCCCCATCACTTTGAAAATTTTTAATTTTCTGGTTAAACAGATTTTCAACAAGAAGCTTAAAATTTTTAAAGTGGTGAAAAACTTCACTCTTACGACACATGGGATAAATCCAAGTAAAGCGCGAGTAATCATCAATAAATGAAACATAATATTTAAATCCCAAATTTGATAAAACAGGAGACTGCCACACATCCGAATGAATAATTTGTAAAGGAAAAGTATACATATGAGTAACATTAGAGAAAGGCAAACGTTGAGATTTTCCTAAACGGCAAGCAACACAGTCATGAGCAAAACTCGAATTATTACATAGAGATTTAGTGTGTCTAAGAAGGTGTAAAATTTTGTCACCGCAGTGACCTAGTCTACGATGCCAGACTGGACCCGGAGCTGACACAGATGCTAAAGCTAGTGAGGGTGATGGCGGCAAGTGAATAGGATAGAGTGGCCCACTACTGGAAGCTTGTAGAAGAATTCCCCCCGAGATTTTGTCCTTGACACAAAATGAATTTTTATCAAAAATTACAACACAGTTGTTATCAGCACATAATTTTTGAATAGAAATTAAATTAAATTTTAACTGAGGCACATGATAAACAGATTTCAACATAAGAGAGCGACCCGACGAGGGTAGGGGCACATCACCAACATTACAAATAGATAACTGATTACCATTTGCAACACTAATGGAAGTAGAGCCAGAATAAGCAGATTTATTTTGCAAAATACCTTCTGAGGCTGTCATGTGAGCCGACGCCCCAGAGTCGGGGTACCACAAAGCTGGATTAGTTTCTCCAGAATTAGCCATGAGAACAGGTGCAGATTGCTGTGAGAAACGAGACGGACAGGCAATTGCCGAATGACCTGTAGAAAAACATATCTGACACACAATAGGAGGAGGGGCTGACCCCGGAATACCCCCATCTGATGGAAAGCCTGCAGAATTAGAGTTAGTACCCCAAACAGATAAAGCATGAATATTTAAACTGGACCTGAAGTGTGAGTGAACTGCGGAGCACCCCCTGTATTGGTACTTGCTGCTGCCCCCCGAGGAAGAGCCACCGTGAGAAGGACCTGCTACCGCATACCCCTGTGGTGGAAAAGGCCCCTGCTGGCCATAGAAGTGAACTGCCTGCTGCGGAAATCTGCCACGGCCGCGACCACCACGACCGCGAGTACCACGACCGCGACCACCACGACCGCGGAAGCCAGGCGCCGGAGGACGCTTCTGCAGACCCTGTTGCGGCTGATTCTGGGCAGCGAATGCTTGGTGCTGGACAGTTGCTTCCTGTTGTTGAAAATATTTATCTCTTTGCTCTATCTCAATGAGGTGATTCCTGAGTGTTTCAAACGGGAAGCTTTGGGGAAACATGGTGACCGTGTTTATCATGGAAGCATAATCCTTGCCCAAACCCATAATGATAGATTTAAGCATATCAAGATGAGAAACGGGACAATTAATGCAAGCAAGGTCATCAACCAAAATTTTAATTTCCCGTAAATAACTGTCCATTGATTGGTCAGGCTTTTTCCGAATAGTATTCAACATATGTCTTAATTCCATAGACCTGGCTAAACTGGCAGACATAAATCTTGACTCCAATCGTTCCCAAATCCCAAAAGAATGTTTTAAGTCACGCACATCAATAAGCACATCACGTGATAAGGTAGCAAATAACCATGAACGAATAGTTTGATCAATGCATAGCCAAGAGGAGTATTCGAGATTAGGGATTTGACGATTGTAAAGATCTATGGAATAAACAGAGGGTACCTGAACCGAACCATCTACCATGCCCAGAAGATTTTGAGAGACAAGGAAGGACTCAAATTGGGTGCGCCACGTGGAGTAATCCTAACAGCCTGCAATTTAGTGGTGACGATGTTGGTAACATTTGTTGCCACATGTGACAAAGTCTGGGCTAAATCCGCCATAGGAGTGTGTGAGAGAGGGGTAGGTCCAGGCCGAGCAGCAGGGGTTGAAGAAGAAATACCCGGAGAACCCACAAACGTTGGCCCCGAAAACTGTGGAGCAGGCGGAACAGAGAGAGCAGAAAACTGTGGTGGGGGTTCCAATGTCAGCGCCGAAGCAGTGGAGGGTGCAGACCAAGAGAAAACCGGCGGCAATGACTGAAAAAGATTGTAAGCCATGGCTGAACTACGTGCAGGGGAGGCAAAGGAAGACACCGAGAGAGAAGCAGTGCCAGGCATGAGAACAGACGATTGAGGCCCTGTGAGAGACGGTGCACCGATTGCTGTTGAGGATGTGATGTCGGTGCTGACTGGAGGGGAAGAAGTCGGTACTGTGGTGGAGATGGTTGCTGCAGCAGAGGCCATGGTGGCGTGTCTGCGCGCAATAGAGAACGAACAGTAGAAAAAAATAGGGTAAGCCTAGACTCTTGATACCATGTGAAATAATGATACCGGTTGCCCTCTAAGGAGCCCGGGCAGATATATTTATATAAGAGAAATATTGGTTAAAATACACAAATATCCCTAGTCTATTACGTATTAGATATGAAATGATCGAAAAAGATCAGGTCAAAATTATCAGATAGAAGTCTCAATTTGAGATGCTTACCAGTATATTTTTTGATAAATTTTTGTGACCATATATTTTTATGAACATTAGATTATGTCTGCCAAATTTTAGCTTAAAATTCATTTGGAAAGTTACTAAGATAATATATGAAAAAACATCGCGTTGTTTTTAAATATATTTTGGGACAATATGTTCCAATAGTTTATTTATTTGACATCTGAATTGAATTTTATACTAAAATTTGGTGTAAATAATCAATGTGGAAGCACCTCAAACATAGGCGGCTAGACGGTGGGTCCTGTCAGGTAGTTTTTGACAGAATCATTGCTTATGAAAATATTAATATATATGATTAAAAATAGTACAAATTATGTTTTATTTCTCAAATAAAACGGAGCAGTTCTTATCAAGTATGTTTTATATATGAAAAAATTCCCGCTATCAAGGAAATTTTTCTTATTATTGTTTGTCTTTCTTCTTGCCCCCCCCCAGGGACTAAATCCTGGCTCCGTCCCTGGTTGTGGTCAATCGAGAAAAAGAGCCAGAGTTGGACGATGCGTAATGCACAGGCACTGGAACCCATGAAAAAGCAGGGCGAGACCAAGAAAGGGCGTCTGCGGTGAAGAGAAGCGGCGCCTACATATAGGTGGCAGAAGAAGAAGTTGGAGGAGGTAACTTCGTCCTGAGAGAAGAGGCACCCATTGTCATCGCAGTGGAGAAATAGGAGCTTGGTGTAGCCGACGACATGGTCTAGGGGGGCCACCCGTGGTTAACACTAGGAAGAGGGTATGGCGTCGGAAAGAGAGGTGGCCGAAGCCATTATTGAGAGAAAAAACAGGTATTTAGATGTTTAAATTCTTGATAATATACATGTTTTTACTCGGATTTTTTTAATCTAAGACTAGACTTAAGCAGATCAGATCAGATTAGACAAGACTTCTATAGTTATATAATACACAGACATCAGACATTTACAAGACCAAACCAGTTCAGACCGGATCAGGCCAAACTTAAACAAACCAGACCAAACTATGCCAGCAAATCTCAATCCAAGTAAAAACATCAAATGTGAGAATTATTATCAGACTTAACCAGAATGACAGCCTTGTCATATGTATTTATTAATTATAATAAAAGCATCTCCAATGGTACAATGTGCACGGTGCACACGTGACATGAGAGAGATAGAGACATAAAAATGAATAATTGACATTTATCTCTCTTTCTTTCCACGGTTTTATATAAGTTTGGTAATAATGTCAACCACAATGTCTACATCTAGACATGTTTCTTGATATTGTGGAGAAAAATTTACAAAAAACATACTACCTCCGTCCCATTTTATGTGCCTTAGTTTGACTTGACACGATTATTAATGAAGTGGTTGAAGAAGTAAAAGTTGTGGTTGAAGTTTGCGTATAATAAAGTGAAATGGTGTAGGCCACATATTTCTTTCCAAAAAGGAAAAGGAGACACTTATTTTGGGACAACTCACAAAGGAAAGTAGGACAAGTAAAATGGGACTGAGGGAGTATAAGACAGTTCAAATAAATAGAGAAATATTTTACTTACTAATATTTGTATATCTATCTCTTTCATGTCACATGTGCACCGTGCACACTTTGACATTGGAGATGCTCTAATAAAAAGTTATAATTAGAATCAGAATCCCCGCACATAATATATATAAAAATACATTATTACCTTTTACTCATAAAAACTCTCAAATAAAAAGAGAAGCTTGAACCTTCCTTTCCTTCTCCATAACCATTTCCGTTTTAAGAGAGCCCACTTTAGGTATCTCACATGTTCACATTGTAAGTGGTTCAACTCAAACATTGCATCAAATCAAAATAATGCTTTAAATGACGTGTATAGCTAGTCCTTGACATTAGAAAACAATTGTATGGCCAACTTTATGAGTTAGCTTTATGTTTGATTCACACTTGCTTGTTTTGGAGTATGTAGTATACTATACAGTATACACACATATATACATATGGAGTAATGGAGTATATTTAAACACACATTTTTACATTCTCCAACCCGTCAATTACATAAGGAGCTTATTCTTGTACTCACTATTGTACCCACTATTATACCCACCATGTCTAATTCATAGACATATTTTTGTCTATGATCGGAATTCCCAGACAAAAAAAAAACTCCTCACAGACATGGTGGGTACAGAAGTGAGTACAATAGTGGGTACAAATAGTTTTTTTGATTACATAAACCACATGTCAACACACACATAATGACATTAGTACACATTAGTAACAAACTACGGTAGTAATTAGAACCCATTTTAGCCAACCCATAATTACAAGTGCTCTAACTTAAATATCATGTCAATAGAATCGTTTGAACTTCGAAATTCAGAATTCCGAGTTAAGTGGACTGAAAAATTTTATATATTCAAAAATTATATTAAAAGTTTACAAAGTTGCAAAAAACTTAAATTTGATAAATATTGAATATATAAAGTAAAAGATTAAAAAACAATTTATGTTGACCACAGAATATATAGTGAACTCGAACTTTTCATGGGATGGAGGCAGTAACTTTTTTCTGAAAATGCCAAAATTTTCTCTCACAAACTACCAATGCATATTGGCATTCTTTTGATGGTCAAAGCAAGTGGTGTTGGAAAGTAGCTGAGGCGGGAAATGAGGCATGTATTTTTTTTAAGTTTTCCATTTTTTAATTTTTTTAAAGTTTATGTAATATTTTTATTTTTTTTTATTTTTTTTGTTTTTACTTAAATATTTATTTCATGTGTTTTTAATTTTTATTCTTTACTATAAATGAACATATTTTATTATTTTTATGTTTTATTAATAAAACATACGTAATACAAAATTGCTGGCTAACTGAATGAAGTAGATTCGTTTGAATAAAACAACTGAAAAATTATCCGATCCGGATAATATAAAATTGGGAAAACTGCCAAATAGGTCCTCGAACTTTCATAAAAAAGTCAATTAAGTCCTTCTATAGGAGACTAGGTTCGGTCGTCGCAATTTGGGGTGGTTCCCGGCGGATTTTTTTGATGAATTGTTTTTAGCTTCTTATTTATCAAGTCTATTTTACTCATACCAAATTTCAGCTAAAAATTTAATCGGGAGCGCATTCAAATTAATTCGAGAACGCAAAAAATGCGCAGTTATCTTCAAGAATTAATTTCAATGTGTTCCCGATTGAATTTTTAGCTGAAATTTGGTACGAGTAAACTAGACTTGGTGAATAAGAAGCTAAAAAAAATTCATCAAAAAATTCCACCGGGAACTATCCCAAATCGGGACGGCCGGACAGAACCTCTTATAGAAGGACTTAATTGACCTTTTTATGAAAGTTCGAGGACCTATTTGACACTTTTCCCTATAAAATTTCATTAAAGGACATATGATTAATTAACACAATACATATTTACTGTGATAAATTTATATTTTAATAGATACTCCATATCTAAATTGTAGTACATTATTATATGTGAGTGTATGTATATAAAAAATATGGTGCATCGAATACAAAAAAAATATTTCTATACAAAAAAAAAACATTTTTGTATATAAAATATTAAAAAGATTTCTGTGTTATAACAGTTATTTTTGTAAACAGGATAATCTGAGGGATAGTTCTAATAGGAGCATCAAAATAATTCTAGCACAATCATTAATGGAACAATTTTAATAAGGATGGATAATTCACTTAGCTTGTTCTATTTACTTTCACTTGTTCTATTTACTTTTTAGGTTAGAACAAAGAAATTTCTAAATTAGATGATGCAGAAGATGTACGCCGTTATTCAAGCTATATATGTAAGAACACCCAACAGATTCCTAAAATTGGTGAATAATACTAGCAAAAACCAGAAGAGGAGAAATATAATTGAAGTAAAGTTTAAAATTTCAGATGGAAGAGAATTGGAATGAAGAACGGAGGAGACGACCAACGGCAACACAGGGATATTTTAGGTATGAACGAGTATTATGCCATCAACTGAACAGAAACGCTAGCTAGGTTCTTCACCGTTTGATTTCAGGCAAACAATTTCAGCTTCAGCTTGGTTTAGACTCTTATCCAAACAGGGCTACAAATAAAATTATGGACTGAATTTAAGATATTTCATCCTATTATGGGGTGAACTATCATGCCAAACATAGCCTAAATGTATCTATATAAGGATCGAATAAATGAAAACTATCAATCTAAAACCTAAAATTTGAGGAATTTTTCTTCCCAAAGGTTTATTAGTTTTATAAAATTAAATAATATTTTAAATTAATAAAGAATAAATAATAAAATTCATGAAACTTTAAATCCTAAATTGATAGATTTCAATCATTCGAGCTCTATCGCGATACATTTAATTTTTTTAATCCTAAAATGAGAATCCATCTATTTTTTAGATACTGAATGAATAAAAAGATTAAGTGCCCGTTTGGTAGCCATGATTTTTGGTTTTTCAAGCTTATAATCCAGTTTTTTTACCAAACACGTAACTTTTGATTTTACGGGCTGAAATGTGTAATAATGAGACAATATAAGGTTGAAGCTATTTTTCTGAATGTATTGACTGAAGTTACTGTAGAGGATCATTTTAAATATTTTTCATATATTTTTTCCTTTATTTTATAAATAAAAAGTATTCTTAAATTATTATTTTTCACAAACCAGCCGAATCGACCAATATAGCCACATCGGCAATTTCTTGAGCAGAATCTTGACTATTACCAAACCGGCTCTAACTTTCATTGCTCGAGAATTACTGGAATACCCCAATTTTGATGTTGTTATGTTGACAAGTAGGCAGTAAGAATCTTACTGGTGACGTTTCGTCCAATTCCCTTCAGACAGTGTACTTGTCACCACGCGGCAAGAAAGACCAGCTTTTGCTTATCCATTTTGAAACAAAATCTGCTACTCATTTCATCAGTATATACAAACGCGTGATCCCACCAAGTCACCACATTGGCAATTTTTCAAAAAAAAAAAGGTAAAAGAGATGAATGGTAGGACCAAACAAATGGATTAAATTTCTTTATCTGATGGACTAATCTTATTTGATTTGGTCAATTTAATACTCCCTATTTGTGTTGGTCTGGTAGTCGGTAGAACTCTATTACTCCGTATATGGAAGTATGTCTGTATGTGTGTAGTATTATACGGAGTATGCATTGTTAATTTCTATTAGGGTGAGTTCGGTTTATGCGGTTCGGTTTTGATCTAAAACCAAATGTAGAATCAAACTAAAAACTTTGGTTCGGTTCGGTTCGGTTCGGTTTGTTCATATTTTTTGTCCAACCACGGTTGATTCGGTTCGGTTTTGTTCGGTTCGATTTCGGTTTTTTCGATTTTAAACCAAAAGACACATACTTTCTGAAAAAAGAAATGACGTGCAATTGTGCAAAATAACTAAAGTGCAGGAAAATAAAACACAAAGTACTGAGAAAGTCAATTCCTGCCTTACAATTTAAATAAAGTGCACTAAACATTAGTGCATGACACTTAAAAGTTAAGCGTAGTAAACTTGGATATAGTGCAGCAAAATAAAATGCAGTCCCAACTGAAATCAAAATAAAATGCAGTCCCGAAGGGAGATCCGCTCATTTTTGCTTCACATCTTGAATCGAGAGAGCAAAGTGGAGGGCGGGTATTCGTGTGGAGTAGTGATCTCGTATTATTATTATTATTATTATTATTATTATTATTATTATTATTATTATTATTATTATTATTATTATTATTATTATTATTATTATTATTATTATTATTATTATTATTATTATTATTATTATTATTATTATTATTATTATTATTATTATTATTATTATTATTATTATTATTATTATTATTATTATTATTATTATTATTATTATTATTATTATTATTATTATTATTATTATTATTATTATTATTATTATTATTATTATTATTATTATTATTATTATTATTATTATTATTATTATTATTATTATTATTATTATTATTATTATTATTTTCCCTCGTCTTTTTTTAGTGTTTTTTATTCTTTTATCCTTATATATAAACATTATTCTTACCCTTTAAATTTTATCATTTTTATGTATATTCATTCCGTTTTATATTATCTTTTTTTATAATAGCTTATTTTTTAATCTTCATTTTCTTTCTTTTTCTTTTGGTGGTGATATCATGTATCGATTCATGTTAGCCGACCCCAATTTCATTTGAGACTAAGGCTTGGATGTTGTTGTTGTTGTATCTTGAATCGATCTACCATGTCTTCGACGGCGGCTTCTTTTTTCGAGAGCTAAGCCTCTTACATTTTAGGTTAAAAGATTATGGAGTACTGGACTCGTAAAAAGCCTCTTACGCTTTCGGTCTTGAGCGTTGACCACATGACCGGCCATATACTCCATATAAAATAAATGATTTTTTTATATTTTTAAATATTTCGGTTTTTTCGGTTCGGTTCGGTTTTGAGGAGTCAAAACCGAAATCGAAACCAAACATGTTCGGTTCGGTTTAGTTTCTTATGTTCGGTTTCGGTTTTTCATCGGTTCGGTTTATTTGGTCGCGGTTTGATTTGATTCGATTCGGTTTTCGGTTCTACGAACCCACCCCTAATTTTCTATCCAGCCATGATCCGATTTATTAAGTAATAAGAGACTAAAATCAGTTTAATTTTTCTTTTTTTTGAAAGGAAAACCTGGGTATTACATTAGATTAGACTTTTGGTGAGTAACTGAGAGACAATAAATGGTATGGTATGGTAAACGTCTGGTTTCTATGTATTTTATGACTACGGAAGTCTAGTCTGGTCTGGTCTGGTCTAGTCTGATCTGGGACTAAAAACAGTCCAAAAGAAAGCATCCTGAGTCGGCCAAAACAATCACGCGGATCCCCCAAATAACCTGTTGAAGCCCAAATTCGCCCCTTTCACCGGAATCCAAACCATCAGTGTTCCACCCGGATCAAACAAAGCTGGTACAACTTCCATCTCAGTCACCATCAGAGCCAAAATAGCAAAACCAAGCATCGTAAAATCGGGCCCCGCAACCCTAGCCGACGCAAATCCACGGCCACCTCCGAAACCGCTGAATGTCATTGACATCAATCGCGAAGACGACAAATCCCGAGTTTCAATCGGCAGAGAGCGATGCGCCGCACAAAGTCCTCCACCTGGCCGCCGCTAACAACAACCCTTTATGCCTTCTTCTCTGCCCGTGCGTATCTTCCGATTACCGCCCCTACACATGCGATGTGCGCTACTGGGAAAAAAACTGCCGGTCAGGACGAAAACGCCGCCGGAAAAACTATGCAAAACTTAGGGAGAATCCTAGGCACCGTCCGCTTGAGCTCTCGATACCTGACAAAAATTAGTTTAATTAAAAACATTATTATAACATGAGTATCATACCTTTTATATATATTCCGTATGAAATAATTCGGTGGTTGTAACTAATCCCAATTATTTGGTATGGAATTGGAAATTAGTATTAGAAAAGAGGTCCCTATAGGAGTAAAAATAAAAAATAACGAGCATAACTTTTATTTGTATGGACTATTGTTGTATTTGTTAAAAAAATGTGTTTAATTTTGTATGAAATGGTCATTTTCGGGCACAATTTTGAGTGGGTTTACTTCCAATTTGGATCGAGTCAAAATGGATTCAGGTTCCTCTTGGTAAGAGGTTCAATTCGATATAATGTGCGTTTAATATTGAGTCTCCTTCTATCCTATATATCTCTGACAAATTTTTGAAAAGAACACTGAGCTACACATTATATTGAGGTCTATTTCGGTCTATTGAGGTATATTTGAAAAGAACATCCTGTTTAGGTCTATATTTGAACTTGCCAAACTTCTATAAAATTTCCTTTAGTTCATCGAAGCAGCATGTTGAGTGCTCAATAGGATTGTTCGCTTGTCGTCGTATCTTGGGAAACTAACGCTGCAACGCTCCTAGATTCGTGGGAGGCAGCGAATTGATTTTAAGGACTTTGTGCTTCACACAAACTTTGTCTGTCTCTTTGTTCAATTTAGTTTTGGTATGTTCGGGATATTTTCTTATTTTCGGTAAACAAACAATTATCCTAACAAACTTAAAAGCAATTCGTTTTCATAAAGACAAACGAATAAATGGTCTCACTCCAAAACCAAAATGCTTTTGTTAGACAGAATGTGCAAACTCAAACACACTTGGAAAGTGGAGTTCTAGTTAGAGCCGTCAAAATGAGCCGGAACCCGCGGCCTAACCCGTTTAAACCCATTTATTTAATAGAGTAGAATTTATATTTGTTTATTACTGGGTACTCCTATTGTAATTATGACATTTATTCTCTATTTATATATCTATCAGAACTACCATTATGGTTAAGTCTGGTAATTATTCTCACATGGTATCAAGAGCCACTTTTATCCTACCCTAATTTTTTTTCCGGCTCCATGTCTTCCGCCGAGACTGTGTCTACCATTGCCGCTGCGAGCTTCACAACCGCCGAAGCCTCCATGTCTGCGGCAGTCTTCTCCACTGCTGTTGCGACTACCGGTGGTGTCTCTTCCGTGACCGGATCTTCTTCGACAGCCTCCATCTTCTCTACACCGGTCATCTCTCACATCGGCTCACCGCGTCATCTTCAGTCCTGTTCTCTTCTTCCGAAGGTGACGCGTGGGTACCTCCAGTGTTCACCTGGACTCCCGCGCAACCGGCAATTAACCTGCAGCACCCTCCGGTTGTTCACCCACCGCCTCATATGCCCAGATTCTTCTCTAACGGTGGACTCTCTCCAACAGCCTCCTCTAATTCTACCTTTGCAGGACCCACGTTTCCAGGTGCTCCAGGAGTAGCGCCCCTTTCCTCTGCTGCATCGATAGGCCCAATTGGATTGCGTATTTCTGCCTCAGTTCAACCAGGTTATTCCCTGTCTGAACTTGTTAAAAACATTGGCTTTTCGGCGCTTAATATTACCAATATTGTGACTACGAAACTTGCTGCTGTTGAGGATTACTTGACCTGGCGTACTCAATTTGAGTCGTTTTTTGTGTCTAATGGATTTTTGGGGATCTTGGATGGGTCCATTCCTGCTCCCTCCCCTTATATTGTTGATTTATCATCAAGAGACAATTAATCCGGACTATTCTAATTGGCTAAAATTGGATCAAACTGTGTGTTCCTGGTTATTTGCTACTTTGTCTCGTGATGTGTTAATTGAGGTGCGTGAACTTAAAAATGCCTTTGCTATCTGGACTCGATTGGAATCACATTTTATGTCTGCTAGTTTTGCTCGTTCCATGGAACTGAAACATCAGCTTTCCCATTCTAAGAAGCGTCCTATCAGCCCATGGAACACTACCTTCGTGACATTAAAGATATTGCAGACCGACTTGCTTCTATAAATGCGCTGGTGTATCGTCGGGAATTGTTCCAATACATTTTACTTGGTCTAGGATGGGATTATGAATCTCTCATTACTTCGGTGGACTTATTTCCGGATAGTTTCACTTTTGAGAATCTTCGTACAAAGTTGGTTGAGAAAGAGCAAACTATTCAGTACATGAATGCTCACGATGAGTCTCAGTCGGCTCATGCGTTTGCAGGACAGGTCCAGCCAGCTGCCGAGCCGCAGCAGGGTCTCGGGCAGCCGTCGCAGGGTGGCGGACAGCAGCAGGTCGGCGGGCAGCAGCACCAGGCCGGTGGTCCAACACCTCGGGGCAGAGGTTATCACGGTGGAAGGGGTGGTCGCGGTCAGCGTGGCCGTGGTTATCCTTCTCAGTTTGGTTATGCTTATCCTCCACCGGGCTACTTTCCAGGGGGTGCACCTCATGCAGGCATTCTCGGGCCTCCAACTTCAGCTGGTATGTCTGTTCAGTCAAATTTTTATACTTATGCCTTATCTACTTTTTCTACTAATTGTGGTTCTGCAGGCTCTTCCTCAGTTGAGGGGAATTCAGTTCCTCATCTGATTGTCTGTCAAATTTGTTATGCTACAGGTCATTCAGCTTCTACTTGTCCTTCTCGTTTCATTTAACCGGCACCACCTGCTCTTGCTGCTCAGGCTCCTGCTGCTACTGATCTGGTTTGGTATCCTGATTCAGGTGCCTCAGCACATATGACCCCTCATTCAGGTATTTTATCTTATAAATCATTTCCTCCTAATTCTCATTATAAAATTGTAGCAAATGGAACAACTCTCCCGGTTATGCAAATGGGACAGGTCTCTTTAACTTCTTCACCAAGGCATCTTCACTTAAAATCTGTTTTACATGTTCCTCATATTAAATATAATCTTTTATCCATTCAAAAGTTGTGTGCTGATAACAATTGTGCTGTGATTTTTGATAAAAATAATTTTTTTTGTTAAGGATTTAACCACGGGGAAGGTCCTTCTTCGAGCTCTCAGTGATAACGGCGTTTATCCTATCCGTCAGTCTCCACCTCAGCCTGTTGCTCTCTCTACTGCGTCCCTTTCCGTTTGGCATAATAGATTAGGACATTGTGGTTCTCGTGTTTTAGATCAGCTTAGACTAAATAATTTTATTTCTGGTAGTTCTGCTAATATTTCTGAATGTATTCCCTGTCGTTTGGGAAAATCACAATGGTTGCTATTTAATAAAGTTTTTCATAACAGTCCATATGCCTTATATTTAATTCATTCTGATGTTTGGCAGTCCCCTGTGCTGTCTAATTCAGGTTTTAAATATTATGTTTGTTTTGTGGATGATTTTTCTCGTTTTACTTGGGTCTATCCCATGCGGCGCAAGTCTGAGGTTACTATTCATTTTAATCATTTTTAATTAATAATTGAAAATTTACTTGACCGCAAAATCAAGATTTTTCAGAGTGATGGAGGGGGTGAATATGATAATTTCAGTATGCGTAAACTTTACACTGATAATGGCATAATTTTTAAAAAAATCTTGTCCTCAGACTCCCCAACAGAATGACGTTGCTGAGCGTAAGCATCGACATTTACTTGAATTGGCTCGCACTATGCTCATCACTGCTAACTTACCAGCCAAGTTTTGGGTAGATGCCGTTCTTTCTGCTACTTTTATAATTAAAAGAATACCCTCTCCGACTCTACATGGTTTGTCTCCCTTTGAAAAACTTTTCAATCCCAAACCTGATTTATCCTTTTTACATGTTTTTTTGGTGTGGCTGTTTTCCCAATTTTACTGCTTCCTCTGCTAATAAGTTGCACCCGCGGTCTGTTACATGTATTTTCTTGGGTTATGCGTCTGAATATAAAGGGTACTGTTGTTTTGATCCCATTTTTGGTCGTGTTTATATTAGCAGAAATGTCAGATTTTTAGAAAATATTTTTCCTTATTCTGATCTAGTTCGTACTGCCGTGTCTTCTTCTGCGATGCCATCTCATGCCTCCCTAATTTGAGTCCGATTTTGTTCACCCCACTAAAGAGGGTGAACATCACCCTCACCCTTTAATGCATGCCATTTGGCATTACATTTCTTTTTTTCCTTAAATTTATTATAACTTTTTAATTTCTAATCTAATTTTCACAAAACAATATATCAGATTTAATAACTCTTTATGATCTTTCCAATGACATCCATATTCCATACAAAAAAATTAAACAAAAAATCTTTTTTTTCTTAAGTCCATTTTTAACGAGATTTTTTTTAAATTTTACATATGTAATATTTATACCATATGAAATATCATAAAAAATTAAAAATATTGATATATTTTTTGAAAAAATTAAACCAAAAATGAAAAAGTTATAACAATTGCCAAATTTTAAAGAATTGCCATGCCATGTGGCAACCTAATAGGGTGAGGGTGATGTTCACCCTCATTTGAGGTGGTGAACAAAATTGTTCTCCCCTAATTTAGAACCGCAGTCGTGATGAGCCCCCACCTTCCCCTAATCTTCCTTTACCGCACATCTTCCCACCTTCTCCAGTATCTAAATCTTTTCCTTCACCTGTCAGTTCACCCAACCCAAATGCTACCTCTGGCACCACTATCAGACAAGTGGTGGAATGAACCGGGCCGGTTCAGGCCTCGGGCCTAGGCCCGGCCGGTTCAGGCCTCGGGCCTAGGCCCGGCCGGGCCTCGGTTCAGTAATAGCAGGCCCGAGCCCGAACCGGGGTAGGGCGGTCCCGGGTCCGGTTCCGGGCCGGACCGGGCCGGTTCGGGCCACCCGGTTTAATTTTTTTTTCCTTTCTTCCCCCCCTTCACCCCCCACCCCCCCCCCCCCAAACCCCCCCAAACCGGCCTAAATAGATAGCCCAAGCCCAACAGCCCAAAAAAATGAAAAAAATTACTCCCTCCGTCCCAATATAAAATGCACATTTGCGTTTGGGGAGTTTTTAAGGGTGAACACTGTTTGAACACTGTTTGACACTGTTTAGACACTGTTTGGCACTGTTTGGACACTGTTTGGCACTGTTTTGCACTGTTTTGTTTGCCAAAAAGGGAAATGTGCCTTTTATATTGGGACGAACCGAAAAGGAAAGTGTGCCTTTTATATTGGGACGGAGGGAGTAAGAAAAATAGATTTGGCTCGGACCCGGGCCCGAACCGGCCGGGCTGGGCCGTCAAACCCATGAACCGAGCCCGGAACCGCCCCACCCCCGGGCCTCCGGCCCGAACCGGACCCGGACCCGGACCCGGACCCGGAAAACCGGGCCGGGCCGGGCCCGCACAGTAGCGGGTCGGGCCGGTCCCGGGCCGGGCGGCCCGAACCGAGGCCTCATTTTTTGCCACATTAGGCTTCATTTCAGACCCCACTGCAGTGACCCCTCCTTCCCATTCTTCTGCAGACCCCGACCTTACCTTAGACCCGCCCCAGTCCACTTCTTCAACTGCCGTAGTCACTACCTCCTCGACTGAGAGTTCTTCACCTGTAGTTAATATTCATCCCATGCAAACCCGGTCCAAATCTAGAATTTTTAAGCCCAAAACTATTTTTACTTTGAGCACAGTTGTTAACACACCTGATCCCACATGTTTTTCTTCTGCAAATAAACATTTAAAATGGAGGGAAGCTATGGCTGAAGAATTTAATGCCCTTATCTCTAATCATACTTGGGATTTGGTTCCGTTTGATGCTAAAAAGAATGTGGTTGGGTCTAAATGGATTTATAAGACTAAGTATCTGGCTGATGGTTCTGTTGATTGCTATAAAGCTCGATTAGTTGCACAGAGTTTTAATCAGTAGGCGGGTATTGATTTTACTGAGACTTTTAGCCCTGTTGTTAAACCTACTACTGTTCGTCTTGTTCTTACCTTAGCAGTGTCGTTTGGTTGGCCCACTCGCCAACTATAGTTAAAATGGCGAAATGAACAACTCTAGTTAAAATGGCGTAGTCATTGGATTGAGAACATGAATTTAACTCAATTAAATTGAATCTCCTTTTGTTCCTCAATAGCTCAGTGGTAGAGCGGTCGGCTGTTAACCGACAGGTCGTTGGTTCGAATCCTACTTTTTGTTGGAAAAAATGTGTTAAAATTGCATTAAACGGTCATTTTGGGGCATGCAATACTTTGAGTGGGGTCCACTTCTGATTTGGGTCGGGGCAAAGTGGTTTCAGATTGTCCTTGTTAAAGGCTACACTTCGATATATGGTACGCTCAAAACGGATAACGGGTGAATGAGAAATTGATTCTCAAAGTTTACTCGTTAAAATGATAAACTGGGAAAATGATGGGTTTCTAGTGTGATTTATCTTTCACCGGAAAACCCAATGACTTAAGTGGAAAGACTGACTTTGCGCGCAGGGGGTGCCGATCAAATCCCGAAAACGGAGAAGTAAAACCACAATTTGCGTGCGCGGGAGATTTGCGGACACGAATGTCGTCCAAAATTTGTATTTCTTAAAGTATTAATCAAGTGGACATAATCATGTCATCAATAAACTCTTTGTGAATTGATAACGCAACTAATGTGACGTGCACTTTGTCGTGCGTGCACTCAAAATAAATCGATACTAACACTTATACGTAGCATAGGTGAAGTAGAGTTCGTATCCACAGGGAAAAGAATAACTTTCTTTTTATAAAAATAGTAAATAAAGGGGGGGGGGGGGGTTTGATTGTTGAGTGATTTAATTAACTTAAACACGAAGATGAACGAGTTATATGGGATTGAATTCAAGAATAAAAGAGACTTGGTCTTGCTACTTTCCACTTGTTGATATATTTTAGTCGATCATTGTTATATCTATAACTTATCCCCTCTCGAATACTCAATCGAGGAGTATATCCAATTCATCGAGGGTAGTTATTAACAACGACCGTTCATTAATAACCCTTACTATTTATCAAATATAGAACAACGCCGTATACCGATATAACAGTAGCTTTTAACCTCTTTAACTCCTTGATGAAATCAATTAAGATTGATAACCTCAACACAACGGTTTCGGTTTAACCAACAAAATTAATCTCTCTTAAATTTATTAACCACGACCGTGCATTAATAAACCGAAGTTACTTACTTATGAAACCATCAACGTTTAACCATCGGTTCGTTGAACGTTTCTAGTAATAATCAATGTTGGAACGTTAACTAATCGTCACTTAGCCACCCTCCAACATTAATATAGAATGAGATTAAGGGAAGAATTAATAATCAAGAGGAGAAAGTAAGAAAATAACTCACAACTTTAATAATCAATCAAGCTTCAAGAGCAAAACCAAGAAATGGAAGTTTAGCTCCTCATTTGGAGACTAAACATGCTAAAAGAAATATAGAGAAATTCTATTCTAAACTGAACTTAAGAGTATAAAGGAATTGGTGTCTAAAAGTGAAGGAAAGGAGGTGTATTTATAGGCTTTTTGAGGTGGAGGTCGAGTACTCGATCGAGTATATACATATACTCGATCGAGTATGTGTAGAACTTCGAATTCGATCCATACTCGATCGATATTCGGGTATAATTCATAGCTATACCCGATCGAGTATGTCGGTGTACCCGATCGGGTATAGACACTCGATCGTGGAAAATCTTCTCCTGCATGTTCCTTTGTTTTCGGATCCAATCCGATTTGAAATTTCAACCAGATACCCGATCGAGTATATGTGATACTCGACCAAGTATAGACCAAAATCATGATTTCATTTTTCTCTTGTGATTTTTGCACCTTCTTTCCACTTTTGGGTTTCACCAACTATCCTTTGAGTGATGGTAGACCTGTTTGAGCCCAGAATAAACCTAATCTAAACATTTTACAAGAATTTCAACAACTAAACTATTACACCAAAAGTGTGTAATTTCCGAAATGCTAAACTACAAAAAGTAACTAAAAATGCAAACAAAAACACGGAAATTACACGTGTATCATAATGCATTCAATCTTTTTTTAAACATGCTTGACCATAAAAATGTCTTTATATCCTTCTTTTTTGAAAAACTTTTTTCTGCACTTAGCATCATTTAGTAAATCAATACGGAGTATAACGTTACAACAATTTTGAAAATACAACAAAACAAGTAAGTTAAAAAAGAGAAATTGTCCAATAAACATATACTACCTCCGGTTTTTTTTAATCTTCACAGTTTGACTTCACACAAAATAAGGAAAGAAATTTGACTTTACTGTAGAGTACACTGTTGAGGCACTGTTTGACACTGTTTGACACTGTAGAGACACTGTTTGGCACTGTTTTGATGTAGATTTCTTTGCCAAAAAAGGAAATAAGGAAGTGTGAAGTTTATTTTAGACCATCCCAAAAAGGAAAGTGTGAAGTTTATTAAAAACCGGAGGGAGTACATAATTGCACAAATAGGAGTAAAACTTAAAACTTTCTTCAATAGGAGTAAACATTTATTTTGTACCCTTAATATCCCTAACCTAGTTAATTCTAAAATATGACTTATTTGATCCTATTAAAATAACAAAAAATATAAGTTCATTCACTGGAAACAATACCTTTATGCAGGCTTTTAATATAAAAAAAAAACTAATTTCATCCCAACAATATTAAAATATTACTACCTCCGTTCTTTTTTATTAGTCTTTCTTTCCTTTTTGGGACATTTTTTTTTATCTGTCCTCCTTTCCATTTAAGGAACGTTTTTACTCTAAATATACCTTTATACCCCAACTTTTATTACCATTACCCCTTTCTCTTTCCTACTTTTTCATTTACTCACTACTCATTACACCTTTTACACTACCCCTACTATTTTCCTCTTAAAACCCGTGCCAAAGCCTAGGAGTACTTATATTAAAGAACGGAGGGAGTATAAATTAAAAAAATTATTTTTTAAAAAATAAAAAAACAAAAGAAATAGATAAACTGCATTAAAAAGTATACTCCCGAAATAATCTTTACTCAGCCTCGGTCATCACACAGCAATGTCACCTCCGATCGGCGAAAAATGCCATTTATGTAAAAACTGTCATTTTTCTTTGAAATGCAATAAAGATGGCAGTTTTACTCTTTGAAAATGTTGACATTTTTTTGCTGGTCGGAGCTGGTGGTGTTGGGAGGTTGTTGGCAAATTAGAACATTCCAGTGTTTTTTATACTCCCGAAATCATCTTTACTAATGTTCCACATCTTGTGGTCCTTGGGCGGCTACTAAATTTTCGTCATGTCATGTATCAAATCAGGGCTATAGGATTAGATACACGTATCGGCTCACGAATACGGGTATCAGAAGTATCCATATTTTAAAAAACAAGTCCAATACTTTAATTAATTTACGGATACGGACCTAATACGTACAAGACGTGTATCGGTGAGTATCGGTATGAAATACGCATCGGATAACATATATCGTGATAAAATATGAAGTTGTACTATAACTATACTATGTTGAATCAGCTCTATTGTTGGGAGTTGGGACTTTGGGAGCAAGGAAATACTGCGTACTAGTAGCATCAAGTTACTGTAGTAAAAATATTACTCCGTAGCAATTAGCAAAGACGCCTATAAAGGACTACGACTACGCCATTTCATACAGTGTCCAATGCCGAGTTAAGGCATTATCATTATTTCTACACCTTTCTTTCTCAGTTTCCTGGAAGTTTCATGGGTAGTCGAAACCCTAATAAAAACATTTGCAAACAATTTTACTCTAATCATCTAAACCCTTTATCAAAATCATCTTTTTGTAATTCACTATTCTTCTTGATTATAGTGCTTTATTTCCAATTGGGTGCGTAGTTCTATCCTCTCCCAATTCTGAACGCGACGATGGCTGTAATGAAGGTAGAAAGGGCGGCGGCCTTGCCGCCGTTGCATTCTCTTCCAGTGGGGTACCGGTTCCGACCGACGGACGAGGAGCTGGTGGATCACTACTTGAAGAGGAAGATCACCGGCTCAGAAGCAGAAGTCAGTGTAATTCGCGAGATTGATATCTGTAAGCATGAGCCCTGGGACTTGCCCGGTGAGTTGTTTTTTCTTAAATTGAAGTATTTTCGGTAAATCAAACCCAATCTTTCTTTTGAATTTGGCTTGGTATTTGATTGAAAGGATGCTAAGATCTATCTTAATCAGAAATCCTATTATTCTGCGGATAGTCCTGTTGTGAATTATCTAAATAAATTCTAATTTGATTCGACCATATTGACCGCAAAGTCTGGTTAGCTGGACAAAATTCTAATTTCACTTCCTCTTTTTCTTCTTGATTTTTTTCATCATTTAAACATTTCAGTCTAGTAATATAGCTCTCTTTCACAGAACTAATTTTGTTTCCACTTCAGACCATAGTTCACTTATATTTAGAAACTGATGTTGTTTGTGGACACACTGCTGCTCTTGCAGATATGTCAGTGGTAGAATCACATGACAATGAGTGGTTCTTCTTCTGCCCAAAAGACAGGAAGTATCAGAACGGGCAGCGCTTGAATAGGGCAACAGAGCGAGGGTACTGGAAGGCAACTGGTAAAGATAGGACCATTTCTTCTAGGAAGGGTGGAAAGGTTGGGATGAAGAAGACTTTAGTGTACTACACAGGCCGAGCTCCTGACGGTAAGAGGACTCATTGGGTGATTCATGAATATCGTGCAACCGAGAAAGCATTTGATGGAACACTCCCAGGACAGGTTGGGGCTTCTATGTTCTTTCTGGTGACTCTTAATTTATGCCTGGATCCAGGAAATACTAGGGAAGTTCAAAGGAAAATGAAATATGATTAATGTTTGACAAAATCTTACATGTTTAGATTGTTCAAACTTTTTATGTAATAGAAACTGATAAAGGATTTGAGTTTGAAAAAAATAGTGAACAGTATTTTTTTTGTTATGGTACTCTCAGTTTTTTTTTCACTAGCATTTCCCGGGCTCCGAATGGACCCTTGGTCCCTTATTTGAACATGGTGTCAGTGTTTTCTTCATTATCAAGGCTACTTTTTTTTCCCAATACAATGTTTGAGTAGTTGACCCATTCCTGTGTACAGGCTCCTTTTGTGCTGTGCAGACTATTTAAGAAGGCGGAGTTAAAACAGGATGAAGTTGCTGAAACTTCAAATTCTGATGAGCTGAAGTCACTTGCTGAAGGTGAACCTTCTGAAGGTGTGATTCCTATGGTCATGTCTGGCCACATCAATACACACCCATTGACACCAGAGAAGAGTTTTGAGGAAGCTCCTGGTGGTGGTTCTCTTTTCCCCATCGAAAGTAACAGCAATAGTTGTATTGTTGATAGTAAAGAAGATCAAGTATTTGACATTACTTCGCTTCCGGTGACTAGAAAAAACATTACTTTTCCATCTTGGTTTAATTGTTTTTATTGTATAGGTTAGTTATTTACATCCCTTGTTTTACATTGCAGGCTGATCCAGAGCTTGAAGCGTTGAAATACTTTTGCGACCCTTCAACAGAGCCCATATTTTCTCCCCCATATGCAATGCCAGGTTTCGGATCTACATACGGCTTGTATGGAGAGGTCACAAATGGAATTATGAATAATAATGATATCCAATTTGAGTATGGGACTAACAGTTTTGACCCAAATGAGTTTTTGAACATGGCTGCCCTTGTCAGCTCAGATGGTGAGTCAGAAGCAGAAGTTACTCAAAGGCTGGAAAGTGGAAGCCCTCTTCAGGTTCTTCTACTTTCTAATTTAGGGGAAATTAGGAAGTATAGAAATGTGGGAAGTACATAAATTTATTTCTTATATCTGTGCGAACTCATTTTATTTACCTATCTCTATTATATGAAGACTAAGAAATATGAACGTATAACACAAAACATTAATGGTTTATGAGAAACTGGTTTGTGAACTCATTTTATATATTTGGTTTCTTTTGCTGTGATATATATATATATATATATATATATATATATATATATATATAGGGAACTCTTCCACTAAAGTATACCTTACCGGAGCCGCCGTGCGGCCTCCACGTTTTGAGGGCCTTCCCGATGGAATTTTTCGATGAAATTTTTTGAGCATGTTCTTCATCAAGTCTAGTACATCCATACCAAATTTCAGCAAAAAAATCAATCGGGAAGGCAGTCAAACGATTTTTGGAAGATAACTACGTTTTATATGTATATAAAGGGTGCAGTTATCTACCAAAAATCATTTGACTGCCTTCCCGATTGAATTTTTTGCTGAAATTTGGTATGGATGTACTAGACTTGATGAAGAACATGCTCAAAAAATTTCACGAAAAATTCCACCAGGAAGGCCTTCAAAACGTGGAGGTCGCACGGCGGCTCCGGTAAGGTATACCTTACCGGAAGTTTTTCCTATATATATATATATATATATATATATATATATATAACATTTTTGTTCCTGTCCCGCATATTCTGAGATCCAAACATACTTATAAAGATTCTTATTGCGCCATTTGTTTGTGAGAAACTGGTTTATGGTTATATTTGGTTTCTTCTGCTGTGAAATAAAATCCTAATTTCTTGCGTCTCTTTCAGGCTGATTTGGGTTGTTTTGTAAATCAACTGTTTGTGACAAATAATCAAGAGGGGGTGCTTCCAAGACAGGTTAATTGTGCTGCAAATCCATATTTTGGCGATTACACTGCTCCAAGTTTGGGAAGTGATCACCAGAACTGGAATTTCGATCTCCTGGACAATAATTATTACAGAACGGGTGATTTATCTTCTGTTTCTAGTGGGATTGAGGCCCCTGAAATGGTATACTTTCAACCACAGTGTGCTGTTAATGATGGCACCATATCTGGACCTAAAATAAAATTCAGGTCCAGACAGGTGCAAAATCAACCTGGTGATCATCCGCAGTTAGCGGAACAAGGCACCGCTCATCGGAGAATTCGTTTGCAAAAGAAATTTCAAGTTGGACCTGTTGATTGTATCCGGCGTAGAGACTCAGATCAGGCCGAAAGCGAACAATCAGGAATAACTGATGTAAGCTCTTCCTCACAATAATGAAACCTCATCATTTCCAAGCATTTGTCTGTTAATGTAACTTATTTTTTATCTGGCTTGGCAGGATAATACAGATTCCAAAGAAGATGCTTCTAGTGCCACTAAGATTCAGAATACAATTCTTGAAGGTTGTGGGAAAGATGACAGTGAAGTGGCTGCAACCGCAAAAGCGCAAGGTGAAAGGATTGCCTGTGCATACCCAAAGATGTCATTGTGCTCTGCTTCATCTGCTATTTTCATGCCCAAGGTACTTATGGCTGTAAGCCTATTTGCAGTTCTTGTGGGCGGCTTGGTATGCTTTAGTCTCTAGAGTCTGGTTTGGAGGTAAAGGAGGAGAAGCAAGCGGTGTTCATTGCACAAGAATCACAGTTTTGTGCATCGAGTCCGTAGTGTGTAGCTGGAGTCAGTGAAGAACTCTCATAACTTTAATATTATTATTTTATTATTTTTTTAATTATGAATGGGTTGCAGGACTTTAAATGACATTGGTAGTTATGTTTATTGTATAATATAAAAGTAGAAAACTCTTTTAATTGGAAATCCATTGTGAATCTAGTTTTTTAGCAGCTTCAAAGTGTGAGAATAATGGCAGACTTACCAATGTGATAGCCCTGAATTTCATATAAATAATAGAATATGTGTCCTGAATACATAAGGAAACTGAATAAAATAGGAAAACCTATTAAGACTAATTAATACATTATTACACCCCTCAATCTGTGCAGGAGAAACAACGCGCAGATTGTCCCTAAGAAAAACAAAACGTTGAGGAGACAAACATGTAGTGAAAATATCAGTGAGTTGAAACTGCGTAGGAACATAGCGAATAACCAGATCTTCATGGGATACTCTCTCACGAACAAAGTGATAGTCAATGCTGATATGTTTGTTGCGAGCATGTTGAATAGGATTAATGGAAAAATATGATGCTGCATTATCAGTTTATCACAGAATAGCTGAACATGCGTGGTAATGGGAACCCCAAATTCAAACAGTATAGAGCGAATATGTAGTGTGTCCTGCACGGTATAAGCAATGGCCCTATATTCAGCTTCTGTGGATGATCAAGAGACAGTAAGCTACTTCTGGGACTTCCAAGAAACTAAATTTGGACCCAGAAATATAGCAAAACTGGATGTGGACTTGCTGCTATCAAGACACCCAGCCCAATCAACATCAGAATAGGCCTGTAATGTAGGAGAAGTGGCACTCGGCTGAAGTAATAATCCATGGTCCGGAGTCCCTTGAAGGTACCTGAAAATACGCTTAACGGCCAAAAAATGTGAAGTGGGGGAGCATGCATAAATTGGGACACCAGGTGAACAACAAATGTAATATCAGGTCGAGTCATGGTTAAATATTGTAAAGCACCAACCATACTCCAATACTCAGTAGGATCTACAAGGAGATCTCCATCATTGAGAGATAGTTTAGTTCGTGTAGGAAGAGAGGCACGAACTGGCTTAAGAGTGTGAAGATGGAACCTGGTCAGTAAATCAGACACATATTTTTGCTGAGATAGAAATAACCCTTTGGAAAGACGGACATCTTGGACACCCAAGAAAAAATGTAAATCCTCTAAATCCTTCATTGCAAAATAACGTCCAAGACAAGAGATAAAGCAGCGAATGAAGGAGGGAGAATTACCAGTAGTAATAATGTCGTCAACATAGAGAAGGAGATATAGAATAATGGACGCTTGACGAAAAATAAAGAAAGAATTGTCAGATTTACTACAAACAAATCCATGAGTCAACAGAAAGTTACCAAACCTGTAAAACCAAGCTCTCGGAGCCTGTTTTAAACCATAAATAGCCTTTCGGGGGTGACAAACATGATTAGGAAACTGAGGTTGAATAAAGCCAGGGGGCTGACGCATATAGACTTCTTCTGTTAAATTACCATGAAGAAATGCATTCTTAACATCTAACTGACAATATTCCAACCAAACGACATATGAAGAGATAAGGTGATACGAACTGTGGTGGGTTTAACCACCGGACTAAAAGTCTGAAAAATCCACACCAGCTTGTTGAGTAAAATCTTGAGCAACCAGACGCGCCTTATGACGCTCAATAGACCCATCAGAATTAAATTTAGTTTTATAATTCCATTTAGAACCAACCACATTTTTACGAGGATTAAACAGAACTAAATCCCAAGTTTGATTGTCAATAAGAGCATTAAATTCTTCTGCCATAGCAGCCCTCCATTTAGCATCTTTATTAGCGGTGGAAAAACAAGTAGGATCACATGCCGATATATCCATTTTTAAAGTAAAAATTGATTTTGGTTTAAAAATGCCCGATTTTGATCGGGTTTGCATCGGATGACCATTGTTAAGGGGAGGTGCCGGCTGGAGAGTGATGGCCGACGCAGGACTAAGAATGAGAGAAGTATGGTCCAATGGCGAAGAGTTTGGGTCGGTCGGCAGAGAAGGAGTGATTGACTGTTTTGGGTTAGGGGACGGTGTGGTGGGTGGAGAAGATGACGGAGTAGCTGACTTGTGGGTTAAATGTGGGCTGGCAGTGGGTTGATCCGCAGGTGGACTAGTGGTCTGGTGCTGGGGAGTTGTCGGCGGGCTGGCAGTCGGCCTGGGGTGTGTTGCCGGTGTGCTGGCAGTCAGGTAGGCTGGCTGGGGCATAAAAGCTGAGAAATTAGCGGGAGGGGGTGGAAGAATGGATAATTCATGGAGTTCAACTGTAGACGCCAGTGACAATGGGGAAACAGCCGAGTGCTTTGAGGAAGAAACTAAGTCTCGATATGGAAAATAATTTTCAAAGAACCTCACATTCCTACTAATGTAAAATTTTCTAATAGTAGGATCAAAACAACGATAACCTTTATATTCAGGAGTAAACCCCAAAAATACACACAACGTAGATCGGGGAGAAAGCTTATTGGCAGATGTGGCATTAAAATTTGGAAAACAGGCACACCCAAAAACACGCAAAAAAGAGAAGTCAGGAGTATGGTGAAATAGTTTTTCAAAAGGAGAAACTCAATTCAAATTTGGAGTAAGGAGACGATTGATAATATAGGTAGCCGTACAAATCGCATATACCCAAAATTTAGCTGGCAACTTAGCCTCAAGAAGCATAGTGCGAGTTAATTCAAGTAGATGACAGTGTTTTCTCTCAGCAACACCATTTTGCTGGGGAGTGTCAGGACAAGATTTGCGAAAAAGAATTTCATGCTGAAGAAAAATATTACTCATACCATAATTATCAAACTCACCTCCTCCATCTCTTTAAAAAATTTTAATTGTGGAGTTAAATAAATTTTCGACCATTGCTTTAAAATGCTGAAAATGACATATAACTTCACTTTTATTGCGCATTGGATAGAGCCAAGTAAAACGAGAATAATCATCAATAAATAAAACATAATATTTAAAACCATTCTCAGAAAGAATTGGAGATTGCCACACACCAGAATGAATTAAAAATAAAGGAGAAGTAGATTTTTGCCAAACTTCCTCAAATGGTAATCGTTGTGATTTTCTTAATCTACAAGAAACACAATCATGAGAAAATGTAGAAGTACTTAAAATAGGCCCAGACTTTTTAAGTTTATCTAAAATCCGGCGGCCACAATGTCCCAAGCGTCTATGCCAAACAGGTCCACGAGCAACATGAGAAATAAGAGCAATCGGTTGAGAGTGGCTAAGGGAAATAGGATAGACCCCACCTTTACTAGAAGCTTGAAGAAGCACCTCCCCCGAAATTTTGTCCTTTACATAGATAGAAGATTTATCAAAAATTACAAAACAATTATTATCGGCACATAATTTTTGAATGGATAGTAAATTATATTTCAAATGAGGGACATGAAAAACAAATTTTAAATGGAGAGGTCCAGGCATAGCAGGGAATGCCAAATTACCAACAGTCATAATCGGTAAATTAGTACCATTAGCCACCGCAACAGTCAGCGATTGAGTAGAAATAGATTTATTAACCAAAATACCTTCATTAGAGGTCATATGAGCGGAGGCACCGGAGTCAGGACACGCAACCGCAGAATGACCTGGGGAATGACAAATTTGGCAGACAACAGGGTGAGCGACAGAATCAAAACTATTCTCAAAAGACAAAGGACCTGCAGAACCATAGTTAGTACCAAAAGTAGATAAGGCAGGCGTATTCAACAATGACCCAACAGAATTACATAATACTGTACCCGATTGTCCCATAGGTTGCGGCTGAGGCGGGCCATGGCCGTTGAACTGCTGCTGACGTGGCGCGGGGTGCTGGCCGTGATTCTGCTGCGGCTGGCCGTAGTTCAGAGGCGGCTCTCAGGGGAGTAAGCCCAGGCATTTACCTTTGTGGGGTAAGGGGTATGGTCGGGGTGGGGTGGTAAGGTCTAAGGGTTGGGGGTTGGGTGGGGGTAGTGGGTGGGTTAGGGTCGTGGTTAGAGGTAAGGGTGGGGTAGTGGGTAGGGTTGGGGTAAGGTAGGGGTAGGGTAGAGAGTTGGGATAGGATGGCAGTAGGGTGGGGTCGGGACCAGGGTGGGGCCAAGGTAGGGAAGGGGTAGGGTGGGGGGTAGGATGGCAGTAAGGGTAGGGGTAGTGGGTAGGGTTGGGGTAGGTAGGGGTAGGGTAGGGAGTTGCGATAGGATGGCTGTAGGGTGGGCCCGGGATCCGGGTGGGGTGGGGGGTAGGATGGTGGTGGGGGTAGGATGGCGGTGGGGTGGGGCCGAGGTAGGTGGTAAGGGGTAAGGTATGGGTAAGTGGTAATATACGAGGGGTGGGTCGGGTGGGGTCGAGGTGGTAGGGGGGTGGCGGTAGGGTTGGGTGGATCGGGGTGGGGCCGAGGTAGGGGCATGTGGTAGGGGGTGGGGTAAGGTCATTATAGGGAAAAATGGGTACGCGGGTTGGGGGTTGGGTGGGTAGAGTAGGGTAGGGATAAGGGGTAAGGTACGAGGATGGAGGTACTGGAATGGAATCGACATCAGAGCGGGACCGGACCCACCACTAGGTGCAAATTCATTGCAGCGGCACTGTAGCATCTGCATTTTCCAAATTTGGAAAACTAGTAAAAGTCACTTCTCTAAATCATTACGGAAAAGAGAGACATGTCTCATTTTTTTCGTTTTGGAAAACGATTTGGTAAACGCGTTTTTCTTTTTTCCTTTCTCCAGTTTTCCAGCAATTTCTTTGTTAAACACGTTTCCTGTTTTCTGTTTTCCAGTTTTCTGGAAAATTGGAAAATATATCTGTCAATAAACAGACACTAAATATTTGTGAACCACCATTTATTTGTAGAAAATAACTCTATAGAACCATTTCAGCAGGTATATGAACACATCTGTGAGAAAAGTTAAGTAAGTGCCTCTAGTCCATTGGTGGTGATGAAATGCATCTTGAACAAAGCATCGGAGGGAAGTGTAGGACGAGCCGCCCTCCTCCGCTAGTGCCAGTCTGCTCATTTCACCCAATTCTTTTGCCCTTAGCCTAACCGGATTCAGAGGATCCATAAGCTGCGCGATTCCCCGTTGAATCTCCGCCTCCGGCACAACATTTGAGACCAATTGACCAGTTCCGTCGGAAACTACCTTCTTGGAACTCAGCTTAATCTCCACTCCGGCCCCTATCTCCTTCACTAACAGGAAGGCATTGGCTTCTTGCTCTGCTCCGATAGGCCATGTTCCGATCGGCTTCCCGAACCAGAGGCTCTCCAGAGTGGAATTCCATCCGCAGTGGGAAATGAAGCCTCCCACAGCTGGGTGGGCCAGTATGGCGACCTGAGGGACCCACCCGTTGACCACCTTCCCCACCTTTTCCGTCCTCTCCAAGAACCCATTGGGCAGCAGCCGCCTTCCTTGACCGCCGTCATCCTCTGCTGACCGGAATGCCCACAAGAACCTCTGCCCGCTCCCCTCCAGAGCCGTAGCGATCTCCTTCACTTGCTCCTCATCTTCAGCACCGAAACGAGCCATGCTCCCGAAGCAAAGGAACAAGACAGATCCCTGCTCCTGAAAGCTGTCTAGAAATTCCAAAATCTGCCCTTTTTCGCCGCCGGCGGCCGCCGTTTCCAGATTTAGCAATGGGCCGATGGGGTAGATCGGCGGGGTTAGTGGGTCGTTATTCAGGGCGTTGACCGCGTGTGATTCAAGCTCGAGGAACGTGTTGACCAGCACTCCTCTCGCCCCTCTGATCCGTTCGGATATGTCGAGGAAGGTCTGGAAGGAGTCCTTATTGAGAAGCGGCGGCGGCAGACACTCTGCCGGAAATGGGTTTCGGTAAGTGGGGATGTCAAAGAAGGGGGTGGGATTGTTAGGATGATCGGATAATGATTTAATGGTCTCGAGAGAGAAAATGAGAACCCCCAACGTTGCCGCGCCGGAGGTGAAGAACACATAGGTTGGGATGCCGAGATCATTCCCGACGTCAACCATGGCCGTACAGAAGAAGTCAACCACGAAGGTCAACCTTCCCGAAGATCGGAGGTTTTTCCGGGAAACCCAGTCTCTGACTTGGGGTTTGAAGGCGTCCACCGACCGCACCCCTGTTGCAGGAGCGTCGGTGGCCGGCGGCGGCAGCGTGAGCGTCTCAAACTTCAATGAGCTCGGATGGCGGGAGTCATCCGCCGCCGTCGTCGTTTGGGACTGGATGTAATGGCTGATTTCGGGATCGAAAGACCGTTGCTGCAATATGAGAATGGTGATAATAACCTCATTGCTACCGCCGTCGTTTATCCGCTTTGCCATTTCGACAGCCGATACTATGTGACCCATAATAGGTGTGGGAATGAAGACCAGCTCCATCACTTCTTAATGAATCTGGACGAAGTGTTGAGTTTGGTATATAGCTATTCAATGTAGGATAAATAGTGGAATAATGTGGTGGAATGTAGGATAAATCCAAAAAAAGTAGTTGTAATAGTGTATTATTTTAAGAATTATTGAGGGTATGATGGGAAGATTTAGAAATGAGAAGATTTTTGTGTTACGGACGAAAAAGGAAAGTGTGGAGATTTTTAAGTTACGGAGGGAGTATAAATTTATAATGCTCTTTCCTCTGCAATTTTGTGAGGAGAGTATAAATAGGTGGTGGTCTTAGCAATGTTGACTCCGTCAGCCATGAGGCACGAGCAGAGTCATCCAAGTTGACTACGTCAGCCATGAGACATGAGCAAGGTCATCCCAAAAAGTGTTGCAGTGTTGCTACTCGCACCTAATTATTAGTAAGGACAATTTTTAGGATAGGACTAAAACTAATTAAGTTTCTCTAAATATGGGTTTAATGCAACAAACTCCCATGATATGGAAATTCGACGCATTAGCCTCTTATGCTTTGAAAAAAGCGTCAAACCCCCATGTGTTTTAATTAATCATACATAACTCCTTTTATGAATAAATTTAACGATTTGTAAATCAATTTTCCTAATATTCTGATTGAATATGCAAGTAAATATGTCAAAATCATTAAAGCATACAAAAATGTTAATCATTTTTTTTAGAAATAATTACATTAATATGACCAAAATAAAAATGGTTTACAAAAATATGATTAATTATTAGAGTAGTAATGAAAACATAGTAATTCATGTTCAAGTTTCGAACTTAAATTACTACAACACTACGTTGTAGTAATGAGTAGTCATATTTATGTAAATAAGTTTTATTTTAGTAATATTGTTGTAAAAAAACCTTTTTTTATTTGAAAATTTAGTTTGTTCATAGAAAGAATTTGAGCATAATTAATTAAAACACAAGAAGGTTTGATGCATTTTTTAAATCACATGGGGCTAACGCGCCAAATTTCCATATCACGAGGGGGTTAAGTGCATTAAACCGCTCTAAATATGACTAATTTTGTTTTTAGACTTTTGTATGACCGAAAATCCATAAGAAAAAAGAAAATTTCGTTTTAATTTAAATGTTGAATGAAGAAAATAACCTTATTTAAAATATGTGCATTTTGCACTTATTTCGTTCAATTAACATTATTACACTTAATTTCGTTGTAATAATCACTGTACTTCCTCCAAAATTAATTCTCTTCTCATTCACTTTAGGAATTTATTTATAGTTTTTATTATTTATATTTTAGATTTAATAATTTTTACTCCCTCTGTCCAATTGGACTTTGTCAAGTGCAAAGTATGTGAGAAATAAGAATAATAAAAAATGTGTGGTTGAGATTTGTGCAGAGGAGAGAGCAATGTGCAGAATCACAAATTAGTTGCTTTAATAGGAAAGTGGCAAAACTTTAATAGGTAAGGACATAAAATGTAGCTTAAAAATGTTGGTGTAACTTGTTTCTTACAATCTTATAAACATGAATAGAGGTAAGGACATAACATATACTCCCTCCGTCCCAAAAAATTGTTCCCGCATTGACTTGGATCGGAGTTTAAGAAAGTAGGAATAAAGTGGAAACGTATGATCGCAGTAGTGTAAAAAAAGGTAAATGAATGTGAGCTACACAAAACTTTCTAAAAGGGGAAAGTGGAACAATTTTTTGGGACGGCCTAAAAATAAAATCGGGAACAATTTTTTGGGACGGAGGGAGTAGTTTAAAATTTTGCTAAGTAGAATAGATCTTTAGATGTAAAAGTTGTACAACTTTGAGAGAGTTGTACAACTTTGACAGTTTGTAGACACTTGGACGTTTAGACACTTGCCTCCGTTAACTTTGAGCTTTAGTAATCCGTTAACTTTGTTGACCTTTAGTTTTTTTTAGCTAGGTATATAGCTAAAGTTAACTATCAAGTCATCAAGGCATACCATACATACTAATATACGTAGATAACAAAACTCATTAATAAAATGGACATAGGTAATTTTAACTAGATTTTGATTCAACGAGATGGTAACATGTTGATAACCTTATACTACCTCTGTCCCAAATTGATTTGCAAATTTGACTTTTCTTGGTCAAACAATTTTGTTTTGTTCGCTTAATTAGGATGTCAATTTTTAATTATATTCTAATTTGGTGTTTACAACTTTGAAAAGATTTCAATATAATTTATGAATATGTAAATTTTAATTATTAAAAATAGAGTTAATTATCCGTAAAGAGGATTGACTTTTATTATTGGTTGACAAAAAAATGTTGACTTTGCAAAACAAATTGGGACGGAGGGAGTATCATGTTTTATATGTTTGCATACTTCCTCTCAGAATAAAGGTGGTCAAAGCATAATAATATTGATTTCACATTAAAACCATTTTATTTATAGACTTCTGAGGCATAGGAGGGAACGCAATTAACTAAACTCATACTTATACATAGAGGGGCTGGAGAAGGCCTCGACCCTTCTAAGAAAAAAAATTGTGATGTACGTAGTATGTACATATATAAGTATTTATAGGTAGTAAGGAATCAATTTGTGATGTACGTAGTATGTACATATATAAGTATTTATAGGTAGTAAGGAATCAGTAAAATTTTACGATTTGACCCCTACAACATAAATATTTTTTTATGCTTTGGACCCCCGGCCTACCATTTCTGGCTCCTCCACTACTTATGCAGAAAAAATTCCAAAGATGGTGACATAGATTGGAACAACCAATTTTAACCACCTTTAGTTAATATCTAGATCTCTGAGTGTGTCATGCTTGCTAATAAGGGTCAAAAGTTTGCAAAGAAACATATCAAATGTCTTTATAACAATTCTTATTATGGAATAAATTATGGATAAAGCTTTATTGCAATTTCAAACAACTTAATTAAAAAGTTATGTATTAAGATTTCATTATGTTAATTTTATTAAAATAGCATTGGGCATTTTACCTCTCGCACATCGTGTGTAGTAAACTAGTATTTTGTACTTTAAATAAAAGATAAGTACAAATCTACAATTTTATGCATTGACATTACTATGGCATAATGTAATGTCATATGAATGAATCTAAACTAATCAACACTAACTCATAGTTGAGTAATTTGCGAGCTTTTCAGTCGAGTTTTTATATAACTTGAGCTTGACTTGGTTTGGTTCCAGCAGTTGAGTTTGAATACGAGTTAGATTCAAAAAAGAATTGAGTCGATCTCGAGTAACTTACATGTCGATTTTCCTGATTAGGACTCTTAGTGTCCGTTTGGTATCACTAAAATCGGCCGAATCGGCTGAAATCTATGAAATGATGGTCGAAATGGCTGGATTGATTGATTCTGCTAAATTATAAAAAAAATTATATTTGAAATATATTTGATTAATAAAACAAGGAAAAAAATTATATGTAGTATGAAATAGTTAATAGTCCACTATAGTAACTTCAATCAAAATAGTCAGAAAACAACTTTAACCTTACTTTATCTTATTATTATGCAATTTAGCGTGAGAAAACATACATATTTGTGCACCTGCATTTATTTGTATGGAAATAACTATGTAAAACCATTTAAGCAAATATTTGAAAACATCACTCGAAAAATTGAGGAAGAATGGGACATGGGTAGCTATCAATTGAAACCAATTGCTGGTGATGAAATGCATCTTGAACAAAGCGTCGTAGGGATGTGTAGGACGAGCCGCCCTCCGCCGTTAGTGCCCGTCTGCTCTTTTCACCCAATTCTTTGGCCTTTTGCCTAACGGGGTTCAGAGGATCCATAAGCTGCGCGATTCCCCGTTGAATCTCCGCCGCCGGCACTATCTTTGACACCAATTCATCAGTTCCGTCGGAAACTACCTTCTTGGCAGCCAGCTTAATCTCTACTCCGGCCCCTATCTCCTTCACTAACAGGAAGGCATTGGCTTCTTGCTCTGCTCCGATAGGCCATGTTCCGATCGGCTTCCCGAACCAGAGGCTCTCCAGAGTGGAATTCCATCCGCAGTGGGAAATGAAGCCCCCCACAGCCGGGTGGGCCAGTATGGCGACCTGAGGGACCCACCCGTTGACCACCTTCCCCACCTTTTCCGTCCTCTCCAGGAACCCATCGGGCAGCAGCCGCCTTCCTTGACCGCCGTCATCCTCTGCTGACCGGAATGCCCACAAGAACCTCTGCCCGTTCCGCTCTAGAGCTGTAGCGATCTCCTTCACTTGCTCCTCATCTTCAGCACCGAAACGAGCCATGCTCCCGAAGCAAAGGAACAGGACAGATCCCTGCTCCTGAAAGCCGTCTAGAAATTCCAAAATCTGCCCTGTTTCGCCGCCGGCAGCTGCGGCTTCCAGGTTCAGCAACGGGCCGATGGGGTAGATCGGCGGGGCGCGTGGGTCGTCATTCAGGGCGTTGACCGCGTGGGATTCAAGCTCGAGGAATGTGTTGACCAGCACTCCTTTCGCCCCTCTGATTCGTTCGGCGATGCCGAGGAAGGTCTGGAAGGAGTCCTTATTCAGAAGCGGCGGCGGCAGACACTTAGCCGGAAATGGGTTCCGGTAGGTTGGGATCTTTATGAACGGGGTGGGATTGTTAGGATGATCGGATAATGATTGGATGGTCTGCAGAGAGAAAATAAGAACCCCCAGCGTCGCCGCGCCGGAGGTGAACAACACATAGGTTGGGATACCGAAATCATTCCCGACGTCGACCATGGCCGTACAGAAAAAGTCAACCACGAAGGTCAACCTTCCCGAGGGTCGGAGGTTTTTTCCGGAAACCCAGTCTCTGACTTGGGGTTTGAAGGCATCCACCGACGGTACCCCTGTTGCAGGAGCGTCGGTGGCCGGCGGCGGCAGTGTGAGAGACTCAAACTTCAATGAGCTCGGATGGCGGGAGTCCTTCGCCGCCGTCGTCGTTTGGGACTGGATGTAATGGCTGATTTCGGCATCGAAAGACCGTTTCTGCAATATGAGAATGGTGACGGTGGTGATAATGGCTTCATCGTCGCGCCCACCATTGATTAAGTGCTTTGCCAGTTCTACAGCTGATACTATGTGACCCATAATGGGTGTGGGAATGAAGACTAGCTCCATTGCTTCTTAATTAATCTGGACGAAGTGTTGAGTTTCGGTAATTATAATGCTCTTTTCCTCTGCAATTTTGTGAGGAGAGTATAAATAGGTGGTGGTCTTAGCAATGTTGACTACGTCAGCCATGAGGCATGCATGAGCAAACTCATCCAAGTTGACTGCCTCATGCATGAGGCATGAGCTAAGTCATCAATGTGAGCTAAAACTACTACATTTTCAGCCTTAACGTAACATTAAATATGTAACATATTTATAAAAGTGTTACATATTTCTCTAATGTAACAGTTTTTAGACCTAGTGTAACACTTTCTAGAAGTAAAAATGTTACATAAGGGACTATAAAATGTTACAATAGGTCAAATGCAACATGAACAAATGCAATGGTTGAAAAGTGTTACATTATTTTCTCTAGTGTAACACTTTTATGTGATATTGTAACACTTTTGGGTGATACTTTAAGCGTTGAAATATTGTATCGATCTAGTACGCGATGTAAAAATGTGTATGAACTCATCTGAATATATATTTTCAAAATATTTATTTTAATAGTTAGTACAAATTGATATTTAAATATATTAACAGTCAAAGACTTATGGCGGAAGGGACCTAGCCGCTGTTAGGGTTAGTTTTGGTTACGTAAGACTCATGCACAGTTTTTTCCACGGTCAGTTCAAGGCAATGAATCGGCAGCACGTAATCGAGAGAGAAGACTCTCATTTTCGCTCGTACGGTACTAGGTGCAAGGCTGTACAAGCTTTCCTCTCAAGGCAGCGGCACGACGACGGATACCGGTGAAGGACCGGACTCTACTTGGCAAAACGAAATGGAGGACGGATATAACCATGAAGAAGTTGAAGCGCAGCACAAGCGTATGGACAGATGGAGATGGAAGAGGAAGATGAGTTCCAAACTGTGGAGTCTATGGCACAAAACTCTTCTAATCACAATATGACCCTAGTTGGAACAATTACGTCAGAAAAGTAGGTACATTTTACAAATTTAAAGATATTATGGCGTCTGTGTGAAAACCTGAGAAAGGTGTTACTATAACTGAAATCGGCTCTAGAAGATATGTATTTCGATTTTATAATGAAGAGGATATGAATAAGGTAGCAGATGAGGGACCGTGGCTTTTCGATCAGAACCTAGTTGTTATGAGTAGGCTCAAAGATGGTGATATTCCTATGTCTGTTCCACTGAACAAAGCTGAGTTCTGGATTCAAGTCCATGACATTCTTGTGGGATATTTCACCATAGACAATGCAGAACGCATAGGGAATTTTTTGGGGATTTTTATAAAGGTTGATGAACACAATTTCTCTGAGAGATGGGAACCTTTTATGAGAATTCGGGTCCGAATTGATCTGGGGAAACCCCTAAAATGGAAATTGTTCCTGCAAAAGGTGGAAGTAGTTTCTGAGAGATGGGAACCTTTTATGAGAATTCGGGTCCGGATTGATTCGGGTCCGGATTGATCTGGGTTCAACTTCTGCGTCAGGCTTCGTTATGAGAAACTGCCTAGTTTCTGCTTTATGTGTGGAATAATAGGTCATGCTAAGAGTCATTGTCCTCGTAAGAGGAGGGGTTACGAGTTAACCGCATAGAGGCCTTTTGGTCCATGGCATAGGGCAGCAAAGGGGACAAGGCAAAGGAATCAACTCTGGTAGCCACGCTAACAACGGAAGTAGCAAAGAGGGCAAGCGGACAATTGTTTTGGAAGGCAGGTCTGCACAAAAAGAGAGAGGGAACCTCGAACAGAAGCGCACACGTGTGGAGGATTCAGAAGGCTACTAGGATGGGGAGGAAATAGAACTTGTGCGTGCCGGGAGGGAAAACGGGGAGGAGGCGATGTGGAAATAAATAAGGCCGGAGGCCATGAAGCATTTTATTATTTTTACCCTCTTTTAGTTTCAGTTGATCATGTTGCTTTTGTTTTCATTGTGAACTTTAAAGGTAGGTTGCTGTTTTGTTTTCTTTTTATTGCTCACGACATTTTGGTGGATGGAAGCGATAAGCCTTATTTGGCCGTTAAAAGCTTTGAAGCTCTCACATGGTTAGCGAATAGTCTCACTCTTTTGAGGGCGATCTATTCTATGTCTAGTCAGAGAGTGTGAGAGCTTTTTGGCTATGCGGAGCCTCATAGGGTGGTTTGGCGATGCATGGTTGGAAGAACTCTGTTAAGTTTGATTGCTATAATATAAGTCGTTTCCTTTAACTTAAATAAAACGAATCATATCCTGGGCAGTCCGGTGGCGGCATCCACTCAGCCGCTGCTACATCTAGTGGGGGAAGTCCAATGACCAAGCTTGAACCCATCTGTGTTCGTCTAATGACAAATAATTAATCTATCAAAAAGTTTTGGAAGATGGTGTCATTCTCTATGCAGTGAAAGATCGAATCAAAGGTTTTTAATACTTCCGTTCTTTTTTAATTTCTGTTTTCAAGGATTTTGGTCCGGCTACTTCATTGGCCGAGAATTTTGTCCGCTTCATGTGAGCGTGTGGTATGTTATTCTCCTAGCAATGTCTAGAGGTTGTATGTTTCTAATCGGTGTAATTGATCTAGTAAATTTTCGTTGTTCATGGTTGGTAAAGTTTTTTCATAAGTGTTGAGTATGGCAGAAAATATGACAAGATATATGTTGTACATGATAGTGAATGAATGCATTAAGACAGTTCTATATGCAGTGATTATGACCAATAGTGCATTGACACAGAGCAGTAATACCATCATGAAATGGTATATACTTCATTAAATGTAAACTAGTAAAATTATTAAATCTAAAAAACTAAAAAATAAAAACCATAAATAAAATCCTAAAGTGAATGGGAAGAGATTTAATTTTAGCGGAAGTGCAGTGATTATTAGTGGATGTGCAGTAATGTCAAGCAGTAACCGGAATATAAAGTGCAATAATTTTAAATAGACGAAATTAGTGCAAAATACACATATTTTAAATAAGAGTGTTTTCGTCATTCGACATTAAAATATAAACGAGATGTTTTTTGGATTTTTGGTCATACAAATGTCTAAAAACTAAGTTAGTCATATTTAGGAAAATTGAATAAGTTTTAATCATATCTTACTAAATTTCCCTTTTTTTTATTGTATAGGTTAGTGGTTTATATCCCTCGTTTTACATTGCAGGCTGATCCAGAGCTTGAAGCATTGAAATACGTACTTTTGCTACCCTTCACAAAAGCCCATAGTTTCTACCCCATATGCAATCAAGGTTTCATATCTACATACCACTTGTATGGAAAGGTCTAGGGCCAGTCGTGACATTTTATGGGTTCATGGTAATTGAAAAAAAGGTCCTTAAAATTATATGGGCAAAAATTTAAGTGAAATTCTATTCACAGCCTCCATTTTACTAAATAAAGTCTTCAAAATAGATATTTATTGATAAAATTATTTTAAATATCTAATTTACCCCTGCCTCCAACGTAGCGTGGCGGTTTCTCTACACCGTCTTTCTGCTCCATCACCCTCCGACTCCGTACCTCTTCTTAGTCGTCTCATCAACGTCTCTCCCTTTTGTTCAAAGGGCTTGCAATATCAAAAACCTTCTTCGCCCCAATCATATACGTAGTAAAATTAAAACTTAAGGAAGAGTAAGCCTTGAAATAAGGATGTTCGTGCTTGTTTTGAAAAAGTTTAAAAGAAGGGAAAACTGTCAAATAGGTCCTCGAACTTTCATAAAAAGGTCAATTAAGTCCTTCTATAGGAGGTTATGTCCGGCCGTCGCGATTTGGGGCAGTTCCCGATGTAACTTTTTGATGAAATTTTTTGAGCATCTTATTCACCAAGTCTAGTATACTCATACCAAATTTCAGCTAAAAATTCAATCGGGAACACATTCAAATTAATTCTTGAAGATTACTGCGCATTTTTGCGTTCTCGAATTAATTTGAATGCTCTCCCGATTAAATTTTTAGCTGAAATTTGATATGAGTAAACTAGACTTGATGAATAAGATGCTAAAAAAAATTTATTAAAAAATTCCACCGGGAACCGCCCCAAATCGCAACGACCGGACAGAATCTCCTATAGAAGGACTTAATTGACTTCTTTATGAAATTTGGAGGACCTATTAAAAGAATTGGTTGCTTGCTTGTGACTAAATTAGTAGAAATAAGCAACTGATAGAGAGCAAGTGATGTTTTGATAAGCAAGATCTGTAATTTAGCCGACCATTGACCTCCAATAGCTGTGATACTCGATGACTTGGATCTACTACTACTTTTCCATTTAATAAAACAGAGCAATTGATGGTAACCTCCAATTAGAGCCGTCAAAATGGGTCGAAACACGCGGGCTAGCCCGTTTAAACCTATTTATTGGTGGGTTAGGGTTGGGAATTTCTGACCCATTTTACCATTTAGAAGCTGTTCTCTTCGCCTGATCTGAATGTTTCTGATCTGAATTTTTTAAGTTCTGATCTAATCTGATCTGAATTTTTCTGATCTGATCTGATCTGAATCTTTCTGATCTGATCTGAATCTTTCTGATCTGATCTGATCTGATCTGAATCTTCCTGATCTGATCTGAATGTTTCTGATCTGGTCTGATCTGATCTGAATGTTTCTGATCTGATCTGAATCCTTCTGATCTGATCTAAATCTTTCTGATCTGATCTGATTTGAATATTTCTATGATTATAATTATAATTATAATTATTATAATTGCAATTACAAATTTAACTTAAATAAAATTATAATTATAAACGTAACTATAAAAAAAAATAATAATAATTAAAATTAAATTTAAAATGAAAAAATTTATACATATTACACTAATTATAAATATAGATATAATTATAATTGTAATTATATTTTTAATTATAATTACTTATATAATTATAATTGTAATTATAATTACAATATTTATCTCTATAATTGTAACTATAGTTATCAATATTATTATAATTACTCCGTAAAATAATTACAATAGTAACAATAATAATAATAATAATATTAATAATTATAATAAAAATAATAATTATAATCATAAATTATAACTATAATATAATTATAAGTATATTTATAATTAATAATAATTATAATTATATTAACATTAATTATAATATTATAATATAATAATAGTAATATAAATACAATTAATATTAATTTAACGATATTATTATATTAATTTTATTATTAAAATAACATAATAATAATAATAATATTATAATTATTATTATATTATTATAATTTTATATTATAATTATAATTATAATCATAATTATAATTATGATTGTAATTATAAGTATTATAATTATAATTAATTACAATTATAATTAATTATAGATATAAATATAATAATTACAATTGATATACTTATAATTATAAGAATTATAATTGTAAGTATAATTATAATTACATATAATTACAATATAATATTATAATAATATTAATCATATTTTTATTATTATTATTATAATATTGTAATAATAATAATAGTCTTCTTAATAATTGCATTTATATTACTATTATTATATTAAAATATTATAACTATATTAATATCTTATTTTTTTATCATATTATTATTAATATTATTAATAATAATTATATAATAATAATCATAATAGTAATAACAATATTAATAATAATAATAATAATTAATATAATAATAAAAGTGATAAATCATGTTTGAACTTTTCTGATCTGATCTGATCTGAATGTTTCTGATCTGGTCTGATATGATCTGAATCTTTCTGATCTGATCTGAATCTTTCTGATCTGATCTGATCTGAATCTTTCTGATCTGATCTGATCTGATCTGAATTTTTCTGATCTGATCTGAATTTTTCTGATCTGATCTGATCTGATCTGAATAAAATAAGAATAAGTAATAAGTAATAAGAATAAGACGAACAGAACAGCACCTTAGTTCGCGGGTTTAGTGGGTCAACCAACGCGGGTTACGGGTTTAAGTGGGTTGGCCCGCGGGCCAAAATATAATAATATAGTTTTGAATTTTAGTATCGTAAATATTGTTCTTTTACTACCAATATTATTATAATTACAATTAAAAAATTACAACCATGGCAAAACAATATTTATTTCTATAATAAATATTCAAATACAATTTTGAAATTTGATACAATATTTAACAATTAGTAGTCATTAATTACAATTAATTAATCAAAAGGCTTATGTAGATCTTTAGTTTTATACAATGAGTATTTTTTTGCATACCCTTTTATAGTTTACAAATTCTTGTACTACATATTTAATACGAAGTCTTATTTAACTAAACTTAACAAGTATTGAATTTTTAGTATTTTAATTTCTTACATTTCATTTGCAATGAACTTTAGAAAAATCTTGTTTACTAACTCTCCTCTGACATCATCATCATTACCCCAGTGCTGCAAAGACTCCCCACCTACTGTGGGGTAGGGGGGTCGGATGTACGCAGTTTTACCCATGTACTAAAGCACAAAGAAATTGTTTTCAAATGACCCATAGTGAAAATCATGTCGAAAATTGCATAGACTGACTGTTACTTCATAACAAAAAAGCGCAGACAGTTTAGTGAGCCATTTTGCTTTATTCCATCATATTCCTAAGCCATAAAATAGTGAGTCTTTGGTTCCATTGAAAATGATGGATCGGAATCACATGAGTTAGATGAAGTAAAAAAAGTCCATAAAGATGAAATCATACAGTCCAAATGAACAAAAAGTTGTCTCACAAATACTGTTTAAAGGGTATAAAAAGACTAAATGCATGTATATAAAGTTAAAAATAGAGCTGTTAGGAAAAGAACACGAATCTTGACATTAAAAAAGACTATAATGTTTTTATTTAGTGGAATTTGGAACATTTCAGCATAATTTATGTTTACTTGAGCTTAGTAACACCCATGAAGTTTTCTCGTGTTCATGTCATTGTTTAATATAATCTATTGCCACTATAGTTGAATTTTTACTATCACTATATAACCTAAGTCCGGCTTATCACTATAGTGATAAGACTGAATGATATTTTTTTTGAGTTTGTGAGTTTGTGACTAAAGCAAGTAACTGAAGCATTAAGGTTGGTGTAACTTTTGCTTTATGAATTCCTTATTTTCTTGACTGATCTTTTCTTTTACTAGCTCTGGCGGTTAGTTATAGATAAAACATCTTCTTAGTTCTCTCATTTTCTACTTTAAATATTATCAAAAGAGAATGGTTGCTCAAAATTGACAAATAAAAAACTCTATCATTTACATGTTGATGTTTTTGTATAAGGAGCACTTCACAAACTAATTCGAGAAAGGTATGTGATAAGTCCGTATTTAGACACGCATTTGATGTGTGTTGAGATCGGTTTTTGATGATTTTCCTATCTTTAAGGTGTTACAAGTCTCAATTTTAGCTCAAGTTATGTTTACCGGGCGTTGGTTCGAGTTTTGTGTTGTTTGTAGTCAAAATCAGGAAATTTGAGCCCGGTACCGGCACTTGAGGAACAATCGGGATGATTTGAGAAGCATTTGATAATGATTTGAGAGCTATGGAGGTCACCGGTAGGTTTACGATGAAGATTTAATGACAAAAGAGCTCTAGGATTGGCTATGGGATCAAAAAGAAGATGAATGAAGTTGGAAAACAACGATCAGGATGACCTTTGGTCAATCGTTCAAGCATATCTCTTTGAAGAAACATCCAATGTACACGATTCAAGTTCCATAGGAAAGCCAACTTCAATGGCTACAAATCATATGAAGACACCTTTGCAAGAATATGAGAGGAAGAAGGTGAAAACAGACGATGAAGTCAGATGATCTCTGCTGCGATTTCAGAAAGACACCTTCCACCGTTTTGATCATATCTCTTAATTAGATGATTCAAATCACATTCGGCAAATTGGGGTGGATAGAGGACTTCATTATCTACAACTTTCATGAAGGAAGTTTTGTCAAATTCGGACTAGAAAAAAGGCTGAAGAGCACGCACGCACGACCGTGCGTAAAAGGACGCACGATCGTGCGTAAGAGCCCAAAACGCGGCAACAAATCTGCCTGCTACGCACGATCGTGCGTGGAAAGGTACGCACGATCGTGCGTACACCCGAGACGCGGATTTCAGCCCTTTTTTAGTCCCAGTTCAGCCCAAATTCATCTGTTTTCTATAAATAAGACCCCCATACCCATATTTTGACGTGACGAACATTACGGAGAGGCCTAGGGACGAATTTAACACCGTTTTTACGCTATTTTCTTCCAAGACCCTGGGATTATTTGTAAGTTCATCTTTTTAATTAATGACAATTATTTCTATTCATCCCAATTCTGTTGATTCTTCAATTATGAATTGTGAGTAGTTTAATTAGGGATTTGGGGTTGATGAAGGGGTTAATCATGATGTATGGCTAGATTCTTGACGGTTTAATTGCATGAATGCCGTTTAATTTGTGTTTGAATAATTTAATTGATATCTCTTGTAACCTAGACTGCAGCTAGAATTACAATTGCATGTAGAATAAATTAAGAGAGATCTAATTTGTTCTAGGACACATTCACACACACTTAATCGTTCGCTAAGAGATTAGTAGCGATTAAGGGGCCGTAAGCTCGCTCGTCTTGGCAATAATTTAGGATCCTGTCGCATGAGAGATCAGCCTGGTCTCCTAAATTATTGTACTCTACGCCGCGAGAGCGGTAAGAACTTAGTAATGATTAGCTAGGCTCAATTAAATCAATTTCATGTAATTAGGCCTGATCTGCCAGAAATCAGATTACCCCGGAATCAATCCCTACTCCCTTCGTCGTTAATTGAGAAGAAACCAATCTTTTATTTTCATCGCTCATTAGCATTAGTTTTATTTTTAATTCAACCAACCAATCTCGCACAATTGCACTTTTATTTTATTTATTTCTTTTTAATCGCTGAATTTAGTTAATCTTTATTTCCCTTTTGTCCGTCCCTGTGGAGACGATACTCGTACTTTACACCACTTTTCTACAACTATTTTAAGTGCGAGAAAACTCACATCAGTTTTTGGCGCCGTTGCCGGGGACGGTTACGGTTTTAAGGGTTAATTAATTTCAGCGAGAATTTTTTTTTGTTAGTTTTCTTTTTGTTCTTCGTAGGATTTTCTGTGCTAACCTTTCAGGATTTTTTCAAAGAGGCATGAGATGAACCTATTCAGCCAAATTCCTGGAGGAATTCCTTACCCTCAAACCTCCATGGAATATTCACCATATACGCCATACCCTCCTTACACTCCTCCTCCTCCTCAATATTACACATCTCATCAAAATTATTCTCCTACACCACAAAATTTCCCATCTTCCTATTCTTACCCTCTTCCAAATACGCAATACACCCAATCTCATTCTCCTAATCAGTATCCTTATCCACAATATCCTCGGACAAAACCAGGCTCCATTATGGAATTCCTCATTCAAACTAAAAGTCCCGAGGAATTGGTTGATTGCTTTCCTAAAAATAGCATTTGTAACTTCTGTGGAGGTGGCCACCATTCATGTCTTTGCCCCATTCCTCCATACGACCATCCTTACTGGGCAACTGCATACCCCACTTCTTCCTCCCCACAATTTACGGACACAAATGTTTCAGTCACTCCTACATACTTCCCGAGTAATGAGCCTCATAATCAACAAGAGGATCTGGAGGAGGCAGATTTAAAGAGACTTTCTAGCTTGGAAGAAGTACTCAACAAATTAGCACAAAATCAGCTGAGAGCAGACTCAAGGATGCAAATGATTGAGACAAGGATGCAGAACATGGAGAATCAATTGGGGCAGATTGCAAAGGCTTTATCTGAGGAGTCCGAGAGATCCCATCCTAGTGACACAGAAGCCCAACCTGAGGAGACCAATATGGATGATCATATGAGTGAGTCGGACTGCGAAGGTGGGAATATGATGGATGATACCCTCCTAGATGCTTTTGAAGACCCTGATGAGAACGGTGTTAACGAGAGTTGGGATGCCTTCATGGGGAGTGATACAGAGTCTGGAGGAGAGGTTGTGAATGTTCATGATATTTGTGGAGAAGAAAAAGACTTTTCTATGGTGTACTTCGATCACGGTGTTGCTCCTAATCTTTGCTTTGAGACATCTTTTGAGCTTCCGGTGATACCTAGAGTAATCAAAGTTCTCACTCATGTTCCCTATCCACCTGAAGAGGATGAGAGTTTCATACTTCACTTCTGCGCTGATGAGGGTTTTGAAGACCATATGCTGCCTACGTGGATTGAAGAATTTAAAGATCCGCGACACCTAATGGCATTTGTTGAGAGGAAGCTGGAGACATTGATTATTAGTGCACCAATGCAGTCTTTGCTATTTGAGAGCGTATGAGGAAGTTGCGTCGGGCACACGACGTTAAAAATAGCGCTTCTCGGGAGGCAACCCGAGCTTATTTCTGCTTTTGATTTTGCTTTTGTTTTGTTTGTTGTTTGGTTGTTTTGCTTTGTGTTTTTGTTGCAGCTCAGGGTCTTGATGTATGGATGATGCGCCGAGGATTACATTGACTCAGTTTAGTTCTGCATCGACCAATGCCTTAGGGAAGTTTCTTTGACTCTTTTACTCGCTTGTTGAAATATTGACTTGAGTTAAGTTGAGCATGTGTGACCCCATCCTCTTTACCCCCTAGTACATAATGCATTTTTGGTCATCGAGGACGATGCCAAAGTTTAAGTGTGGGGGAGTGAATTGGGCATTCGGGCAGTAGTTGTTACATGAGATTTGTTAGAGTTAGCATGCGCAGGTGTTAGTTGTATATTCATAGGAAATTCAAGCAAAATTTTTGAAAATTTTTCTTTAAACTAAGTCTTTGTGAGCTGGCTAGCGCTTTGACTATGCTCTTAGAACATCTTTGAAGTGTTTTGGCTTAAATTGCTTGCATGGTAATCTAGTTGTTGAAAGGATGAAGGCATTAGTCACCTATTGAATTCTCCATTAATCATCCACCCCACCTGAAAGAATCCTTTAGGAGAAGCCATTTTGAGCCTGACCGTTTATTGTTAGCCGATTAATTGAGCTCCATAGCCAAATGGCCTGTGTTCCTTACCCATGAATATTTCTGACTTAGTTTTTATGTTTAGGGAATTAAGGGATTAATTTGCTAAGTTTAGGGAATTTGTGTAGGAGCCATGTTTTTGGCACTGTTCCTATGCCTCAAATGGGGTAAGAGCAGTCACTTTTTAGGAATATGATACTTTCGAGGATTGCATTGTAGGCATGGATTCACTTTGAAATTAATGAACTTAAATTGCTATTTTTCCTTGGTGAGGCCGAGATTAGAATGGGGTAATGTCTAGTAAGAATCCGAAAGGTGAAAAATTAATATAGCTAGACCTCTTACTTTCCGAAAAAGAGAATGGGAGCCCCGGTCAAAAAGCGTAAGATGAGACTTGGGTATCTTTCGAAAGAAATGGCGTTCTCGTGCCAACATGACAAGGAAAACTAAACTTAATTAATGAACTTGGAGGCTATTGCAAAAATTAGCTTTAGTCCTTCGCGTACTTCAAGTATACGTCAAAGCACAAATGTGCCGAGACGGTTTAGCTTAGTTGTACACCATGTCTACTCTTTGCATAGGTTTAAATGATTGTTCCTAAATTGTGGCTTACTAAGTTCCTTGTTCTTAAAAATAGCCCCGAAATTCCCAAATGCATTGAGTCTTTGTCAGGATGTTCCAAACTCTCAAAAAAAAAAAAAGAAGGAACTGTTTATCCTTACCATTCACACTTCACCACCACCTTCACAAGTCCTTCTAATCAATAGCTAGTTTATTTGTGTATTTTGTCATTACTCTAAGGATGTTGTGAATACTTTGTCAAATAGTTTAGCTTGAGTACAAAGATGTAGTTTAGGGAAGAATTTTCTTGGTTTAGATTGTATGTTCTGTGAATATCCCTTTAACTACATGTGCATGCTAACTGTTTTAAATTCCTTGTGGTGATTATCGTAAGTCCCGTTGTTCAGTTTGCTTGAGGACAAGCAAAGGCTTAAGTGTGGGGGAATCTGATAAGTCCGTATTTAGACACGCATTTGATGTGTGTTGAGATCGGTTTTTGATGATTTTCCTATCTTTAAGGTGTTACAAGTCTCAATTTTAGCTCAAGTTATGTTTACCGGGCGTTGGTTCGAGTTTTGTGTTGTTTGTAGTCAAAATCAGGAAATTTGAGCCCGGGTACCGGCACTTGAGGAACAATCGGGATGATTTGAGAAGCATTTGATAATGATTTGAGAGCTATGGAGGTCACCGGTAGGTTTACGATGAAGATTTAATGACAAAAGAGCTCTAGGATTGGCTATGGGATCAAAAAGAAGATGAATGAAGTTGGAAAACAACGATCAGGATGACCTTTGGTCAATCGTTCAAGCATATCTCTTTGAAGAAACATCCAATGTACACGATTCAAGTTCCATAGGAAAGCCAACTTCAATGGCTACAAATCATATGAAGACACCTTTGCAAGAATATGAGAGGAAGAAGGTGAAAACAGACGATGAAGTCAGATGATCTCTGCTGCGATTTCAGAAAGACACCTTCCACCGTTTTGATCATATCTCTTAATTAGATGATTCAAATCACATTCGGCAAATTGGGGTGGATAGAGGACTTCATTATCTACAACTTTCATGAAGGAAGTTTTGTCAAATTCGGACTAGAAAAAAGGCTGAAGAGCACGCACGCACGACCGTGCGTAAAAGGACGCACGATCGTGCGTAAGAGCCCAAAACGCGGCAACAAATCTGCCTGCTACGCACGATCGTGCGTGGCAAGGTACGCACGATCGTGCGTACACCCGAGACGCGGATTTCAGCCCTTTTTTAGTCCCAGTTCAGCCCAAATTCATCTGTTTTCTATAAATAAGACCCCCATACCCATATTTTGACGTGACGAACATTACGGAGAGGCCTAGGGACGAATTTAACACCGTTTTTACGCTATTTTCTTCCAAGACCCTGGGATTATTTGTAAGTTCATCTTTTTAATTAATGACAATTATTTCTATTCATCCCAATTCTGTTGATTCTTCAATTATGAATTGTGAGTAGTTTAATTAGGGATTTGGGGTTGATGAAGGGGTTAATCATGATGTATGGCTAGATTCTTGACGGTTTAATTGCATGAATGCCGTTTAATTTGTGTTTGAATAATTTAATTGATATCTCTTGTAACCTAGACTGCAGCTAGAATTACAATTGCATGTAGAATAAATTAAGAGAGATCTAATTTGTTCTAGGACACATTCACACACACTTAATCGTTCGCTAAGAGATTAGTAGCGATTAAGGGGCCGTAAGCTCGCTCGTCTTGGCAATAATTTAGGATCCTGTCGCATGAGAGATCAGCCTGGTCTCCTAAATTATTGTACTCTACGCCGCGAGAGCGGTAAGAACTTAGTAATGATTAGCTAGGCTCAATTAAATCAATTTCATGTAATTAGGCCTGATCTGCCAGAAATCAGATTACCCCGGAATCAATCCCTACTCCCTTCGTCGTTAATTGAGAAGAAACCAATCTTTTATTTTCATCGCTCATTAGCATTAGTTTTATTTTTAATTCAACCAACCAATCTCGCACAATTGCACTTTTATTTTATTTATTTCTTTTTAATCGCTGAATTTAGTTAATCTTTATTTCCCTTTTGTCCGTCCCTGTGGAGACGATACTCGTACTTTACACCACTTTTCTACAACTATTTTAAGTGCGAGAAAACTCACATCAGTATGACTATTGTACTAATTCGAGACTGAATTTGTCTCTTTCATGTGTAATAAGAACTATAGCTACCCACGTTTCATGCAGAAAGGCTTTTGAAATCTTTAATCATTCAAATATCATGTATCTCTCTCTTTTACCCCTTTGTCCGGTAATAAGAACCCACTAATGATCAAGTAAGTTGCTTTGTTAGATGATTATGTTATGAGAACAAAGCTAACGATATCGTGTTTTACCAATGATGCTCTTAGATTTACTATTTTGGAAGAACAGATGCACTATTGTTTTCCTGTTTTTTTCTCTTGGTACTATATATAGAGACACTAAATTGTTGTTTTTATTTTGTTAAGTTTTATGGAATTTTGATTCAGATAATTAATCACCACTTCTACAAGCATACAAATTCACATTTCCAAATTGACATATTGTGACATATAATTTATGTTATCAGTTTTTTCAAAATCTGTGATGTTTGAAAATCTGTTTTTTCGACATGAATTAAAAATTTGTGATGTTTCATATACAAGCATGTGATACTTTAGAGTGACTTCTTATTCTAACCTTTTAAACGCGGTGTTGGAGTATAAAAGCCGACAAATCTCAACCAAAGTGACCTCTTATTTTAGAGCCTGTTTGGAGAACTCTGTTTTCGGCTTATCAGGCTTATCAGCCAGCTTTTTCACCAAACACGTAATTTTTACTTTCGCGTGCTGAATTGTGTAATAAGCCGAAAAAGTAAGGTTGGAGTTACTTTTCTGGCTGTATTGGCTGAAGTTACTGTAGAGGACCATTTTAGCTATTTTTACATATAATTTTTTCTTTAATTTATTAATAAAATATATTTTTAAAATATTTTTTTCTTAAATCAGCAGAATCAGCCAAAACAGCCACTCCAGCCAGAATATCATAAATTTCAGCAGAATCAGCCAAAACAGCCGATTTTGGTGCTACCAAACGGGCTCTTAACCTTCTTAAAGATTTAAACAAATCTTAGTCAATAATTCAGCAAAGAATTCATAGTTGTAGGGGACTTGGGAGTATTAGTAATTACGAGTAATATAATAACTTTTGTTATTTGCAGGTTTGAAAGGATCATCGTCAATCAATATCTTATTATCCTTGGGATGACAGTTGCTCAATACATTTTCGTACCTATAATAGGCAAAATCATCATTGTTAAGGACTAAAGGAGTCATCTATTTTCACATAGTTGTCATCCATTGTATCATAGATGCTCAATACATTTTCCTACCTTATGTATCTTCAATTTGCACTTCTTGCAATGAACATTGGTACGCCACTATTCTTATCAAGAGTTGAAGTTCAATGCTTAAATATCAACCAAATAAGAGTTGTTAGATTGTGATAAATATTACTACATGTGCCCCCTAAATTTGGGACAAGAAGGGTGGTGGAGTTATTTAAATGAAGCGAAATTGTTTGATTTGTATATTATTGTTGTAAAAATGTGAATAAAGTAAAAATGAATTGTAATCTAGTATTATCAAATCTATATATTAATTAAACGAGTTAACTCTCTTCCCGCTCATTTTTCTAGGGGTATTTATGTAACTATATCTTCTTCGTAAATTCTAATTTCTTCTCATTCTTTTAACCTATTTTTCTCTACATATTCTTTACTGCCGATTCCGAGGTTTTCATTTGTCGTCAAAGAATGCTCCAGGTGATCGAATTGACTCTTTTTCTTCGAATAGATTTTCGCTAGATCATGATCTCGACATCTTCTTCAGACTTAAGGTTCCTCTTTAAGGTATTCTTATAGATTATGTACTTTTTGGTGAACTACTCTGAAGCTTTCCTTCTTCTCCCGTGAAAAGAAAATTCTGAAATTCTAGATTCTTCAATTAAGCATGTAACTATGAGAAGGAGTAGAGATGAGGCGCGAAAGAAGTCCATATTGATTCTGAAATCGCCTTCTTAGGTCACGATCTAGGGTTGATTTAGTAGTGTCTAAAATGGGTTTGAAGAATACATATGTGTTCTCATACAAAATTCATGGATAATCCAATGAACTCTTAGGAAATACACGAGTAGTCCTAGAAATACTTTGATAATATAAAACCCTGCTATTGATTCTTCTTAAATGATTTTGTCTATATAAAAACTTATAGCTTTATTCACAAGGTTTGAAAGTCTATTTTTTATTTTTATTCATATCTAAATTCAATTTTTAATATCCTTATCCAATATATTTATGGAAATTGTAATTTCAGAATTCATTATAGAAAAAATGGCATAGATATAACTTCTAGAGTTGTTGTAGATAAAAATATGACCATAATTCAATTTGACAAAAAAGTGACCGGCTAACTATTTCATCGCACAAACGCTCTCATCCGTATCCAAGCTTCCGTCCTTGTAGCGCTGAATCAACAAGGCTTCCGTCCAGAGCTCATCCGTCTTCCGTCCTCAAGGCTTCGCCGCGACCTGCAGACATCATCTCCGACTCTTCGTAATCTGACTTCGTCTGCTCTCTTCTCAATCGTCTTCTCCGCTCCAGAGCTCATATGCGAGAACACAGAGCCGCAGCTGCAGCCACCGTGAGAAGAGAGCCACCGATGTCAATTCCGTCGTCTCCACCGCCGATGAACCTCTCCCTTGGCGTCGCTGCCACTCTTCTTCTCTCTTCTTCTGGTCTGCGACCCCATGGCGAGCAGAAATCGGTCAGATCTGGGGGAGGGCGGCGGCTAGGGTTCATTGGCGGTGGTCAGTGCTAGGTTGGGCTGTCAAAGGTGGGGCTGGGAGGGGTGGATTGGGGCTGCTTAGGGTGGTCGGAGATGTGCAGCAGAGATTGAGTGGCTAAACAGTTGGATCTGGGTTGGGGTAGCAGGGGAGGGGGCTGGGGTTGCAGGAGAGGGGGTTGGGGGCAGAAAAGGGGATTGGGGGAGCAGGGGAGGGGGTCGGGGTAAGGGCGTAAGCAAACTCAAGCAATGGTGGTGGTGTCGAAGCGGCAGGTTGATGGTTTCCGGTGAAGATTTTGGTGCTAAAAGTCGCCGGAAAATTTCCCGACGACATAGTGACACATTTTCCGGTGTAGTGACATAGGTGGTGTCTATAGTGACACGGGCGGTGGCCACAGTGACATGGGCGGTGGCCGCAGTGACACGGGCGGTGGCCGCAGTGACACGGGCGGTGGCCGCAGTGACACGGGCGGTGGCCACAGTGACACGGGCGGTGGCTACAGTGACACGGGTGGTGGTTGTAGTGACATCATGTTTTCTAATTCTACGTATATGACCTTCTTGATCATTTTTTTGTCTCTTTTTAAAAATGGTCACTTTTTAGGTAATTGGTTCAGAATTAGTAATATTCAAGTAAAAATCCCTTCATTATATATGTTCAAAAGTTATGATTTTCATAAATTCTTGAGAATTACAATTGATGGAGAATAAAGCAAAATTCAAGTGTATTTGTTGGAGAAGTTCTGGTGTCAGGGTTTATTTGCAAATGCTTTAAAAAAAAGTACTTCTCAACTTTTGGCTTAAAAAAGCACTTATTTTACCAAACACTACCAACTTTTATTTTTCTCGGCTTTCGTGTCAAAAGTGTTTTTACTTTTTCTATTACACAAAAAGCACTTATTTTACCAAACACTATCAACTTTTACTTTTCAAAATTACTTTTTCTCAAACACTATCAACTTTTATTTAATCACTTCTCCCCATTTCATTAAAAAAAGCACTTTTTTTAAAGCAGAAGCTGTTGCAAACAGACCCTCAGTCTACCACTGGTGCCTCATTGAAAGGGTAATTTGAATGTATAGAGTTTTTTCTTAGTTCTAAAGTTTAGGTAGCCCCACTTTTATCAAGTTACACTATTGTATTAACTCTTCTAGGTGTTTACTTTGTTTTCCATTGATAGCTAAAGTATTTTAGTGTAATCTTTATAACTTCTGTGATCTTTATTCTATGATCTATATTAGGTTAGATTTGATTTGTATTTAGCTTTTGAATGGAAATAACACCCAATTCAGGAACAAGCTGGCCAAGAGCATCATTTGGTTTGGGTTTCAGTGTATGAAGCCAAATGTTTTAGTTTCAAACTGTTTATAGTTTGCAAGTTCTTGAGTGGGTTCGTTTTGTTGCTTTTGTGTAGGTCATTTTTTGTTGGCACTCGAGTAGGGATTTATCCTATTGACATGGTAACTATAAGAGTACTTTGAAATATTTATAGACCAAGATGATCTATTTATCTGGCTTCCTATGCTTAAACTTGCTTTCCGGTTTACAAATAAAAACAACAAGCTACAATTTTCAATTTTCCAGAGTTTCTATGGTGGCCAAACGCCAAGTTTAGCTATGTTTTGTCAAAACATGATATTAATTGAGAGTTGGAAATCTACTATCTCATTAACTCAACTAAGTGAGTTCCCGCATAACTTTTTTAGGTGTATTAGTAAATTACTTGCTTGGTTGCTCCTGTGTTTCCTGACTATCTCAAAGTTTCCTTCTACATGGCTCTCATTCCTCTCAAATCCTCTGGCCTCCTACACATGAGTCACAACTTTACGTATCATTCGTTAGCCCTGGCCCCCCTCTAGGAAGGCTGCTTCCAATAACTCTTGGTCAGGTGTTTCAAAGGATTTTGATGACAGCAACTTTGGCTCACAAATTTGAAATTATATGAACATCCAGGATCAAGATTGTACTTCGTATATGAGAAGACTATAGTGAAGACATCAGGAAACATATCACAACTACCACCATTGGAGGTACACCGATTGCCAGATGTGATCAAGCCAAAATCCAGTCTAGGGAGAGGTGATTTTGATGTTGCATTATTACGATTCTGATATATCTGTTACAAGGGGTGATGGGGGGGGGGGGGGGTTACGGGTATTTGTCATCTCAGGTTTGAGTCAACCAACACTTCTTGTGGATTTTCCCTCAACAAGTCAACAGTTCAATGTCAATCCTCAAATATATTGTGATACAACAGGGTTTGCAAGAAGAACGAACAAATAAACATTGCCGGGTGAATTCAGCAACCAATATTGCAAGTGGCAATTATTTACGATATGTCCAGGTTTTATACATTTAGTTTTGGCTTAGCTTATGTGGCACTGGTCATTTTGGGCAATTAGTATACAAATGGCATGTTCTTTCAACTAAGGGATTGACGTTTACTTATGTTGAATGTTGGGTGTGTTTCTACATACAAAGTAATGAAAGAGGAATTCCATTCATTGTTTGTTTTTATTATTATCCAGGATAGTACTTTAATCTTTTTTACTACTGCTATGTTTAAAATTTAAAGTTTTAACTCAAGGAAGTTCATTGGTTCAAATCTTTAAGACATATTTTTAAGACTATAATTTGCCTTACTCATTTATTATTGGATGATTTCTTTTCGTTAGTGCTCTATTGTTGTTTTTGTTTCAAATTTGTTATTTTTTATTAATGGATAGCGCACATAGTTCTGACATTTTCGACACTTGATCAACTAATTAGAGTTGAACTACATTTGCACCAGTACAGCTTGGAATAAAAAATGCTTATACTTTTTTTTTAAAATGCTTATACTATTGCATACTATTTTAGTTATGTTAAAAAAAGTGATGACTATGTTGTATAGTGGTCTATCAAAGTATACTTCTCTTTGGCTCTCAACATATGTCTCTAGGATGTGAATGATAAATAATAGTACACTGAATTAAGCAAATACACTCTCATTCTTGGTTTATTCATAGCATGTTTATATGCAGTAAAAAGGTAACTTTAAAGACGAATGAGATTATATGGTGAGGTCTGGTGCAGACGTAGTTCAAAGTATTATTGTTTTTTAATAGTGTCTTTTGTTGTCAAAACTTTAGGTTGAGTACAAATTGCATTCAACCTAAAGTATTTACACGATTAGATTTGATTATATATACGTACAGGAACGGGTTGTTTGACACAATTGCTAAAAGTTGCTATTGGCAACATTTTTTTGAAAGAAATGTTATATAATAACAACATATAAGTAACAACTAATTTGTAAAATATGTTGTTTTCAAATTGCATGCGCCGTAATAGATATTTATGCTTATTGTAGGTCGAGTGGTACAAGGAAATGACTATCATTAGTTACTTAGTTTGCAAAATAAAGATGGATAGATGGAGATAATAACATAATAGTCATAATGAGTGTGCCAATTACTACTTTATGCCATCTTAGAATAGTACTAAAAGCACAAATATAATGGGCAAGAAGGTGAAGCTTTAGTTTCTAAAGAAGATAAAAGCAAGGATAGGAAAATTAAGAACATTGCTTATATATTTACTCTGTGTGGTAGTATCACCACTGTTAGTAAGCTGATATTCATCAATATAAGTAAGTTTTATTCATCAATAGTGAGTTTTTGATAAGGTTTAATTTTCAAGAGTATCTTGGTCCAAATGTTATCCATTGTACGGCTTTTGAACTATTCGTATAAAACCTATGCTTTTGCAGATTCAGACTTTTGAGGATTTTCATCTGTGAAAGTATAATGTGATTTGGGGACTAGCAGGGACGCGTGAGTTTGGGAAACTTATTGTGGATGTTTACCAGAGTAAACTTTGATGAAAATAATGGGTATATCTAGCTGTAAACAAAATCATACATGATATATATGTGCGATATACATATTTTATTTGTATGAGCCATGAGGTTAGTTATATAGTCCAAACCTTCATTTTTTGCATGGCCTGCTTTGGTACATCAAAAGTATAAACTTTCAATTCTTTTTTGGATTTGTATGTCTCACTTCAACTACACATTGAAGAATTTTAAACTTACAAACATTTTAAAATTGGGTTGCTTTGATTTGGTTCTAATGTTTGATATTTTCACGGTTTTTTTATAGTGAAGGGCGTCTAATTTTATACTTTGATAGTTAGATAGTAGCAGTTCTTCATTTCAATAGTAAATGTATTCATATGCCAAAGATAAACATAACATACGGAGTATTAATGTTTCTTAGTTGCTGATACTCTATAAAATTGAATTGAAAAAGTTTGACAGACAAAAAAGGTCAAATGGGACAAAGATAAAGAGACGGAGGGAATACTATGTAAGTATAAACTAAATAAATAGTCATAATTCTTCTTCACACCTATGCACTGGGCTAACCTGAAGACAAACTAACAGTCCGTTTGGTCACTCTGTTTTTTCGACTTATCTGTCTATTTTTCACCACACACGTAACTTTTGATTTCACGCGCTGTATTGGCTGGAGTTACCGTAGATGATCATTTTCACTATTTTTTCATATACTACCACCGTCACGTTGGAATGTTCTCATGGCAAAACGACAGAGTTATTTAGACAATAATTAAATAAGTTAATTCGAGTATATTTTGAGAAATAATTTTAATAGGTTTGTCATACTCCGTATAGTTGAGTTAGTATTGATAAATGTGATGTTATAATTGTAATATTTTTAATATTCAGTGATTAAATTGTCATTTCAAATTGTAAATTGTTTTCTAAAATAGAAACGAGAACATTTATATAGAACGTCCAAAAACGAAAAGTAGGAACTTTTCTATGGAAAAGATGGAGTATCATTTATAATATCTACATATTACATCCCGTGCAACGCACGGGTGGAATACTAATTAATATTAATGACAAAACCCTAATGTTTTGTTTTTGCTTATAAATATTCAATTTGATTCGTTTTATTTATGACCAATGTTTCAACAAGTGCAACTTAGGGAAGCTAACCGAGCGAGTCGAGCTCGAGTTTGACTTATGATGTTTTTACTTTGACTGGAATTTTCTGATCTGATCTGGTCTGATCTAACCTGATCTAGTTTAGTCTGATAAATGTCTGGTTTTCGTGTATTTTATAAATGTTCAAGTCTAGTCTGGTTTGGTCTGATCTGGTCTGGTCTGAGATTGAAAACAGTCTAAGTAAAAACATACTTAAATCAAAATTGGGCTTGATAAAGAAAGATCAAGTTCGAGTTAGAGTCGAGTTTCAGTGGCAATTCAGAAAAAATGATATGGTTTTAAACAAAGAGTTTCATTTATTATGCGTTTAAACAGATATGTGCAATCGTTAATAAAAATTTTTAAATTTGAAAACATTTGTTTTAAATTTTTCCTCATAGTTGACTCATATATTGTTGGACTCACTTTACGGTCTCTGTTTTATTTAAATCTAAGATAAACTAAGTTGAATTATGATGTCCCTAGTATTCCTTTATGTAACACCCCGATTTTAGCGATATAGTTACATTAATATTTATATCTATTTAGTCAGTTAAATAAGTTTATTTTATGAATAATGTGATTTATTGTTTGATTATATGTTGTTCTGGCAGGTAACGTTGACCGGTAAGCTCTAATAATTTTAAGTGACTAAATATGTAATGTTTTAAAGCTTAAATCAGTTTATTTGAAAAAAGAAAATACTTTTGGAGCGTTGAAAATATTTTTTTAAGGAGTTATTCAGAAGCCCTAATTAGTTAATTAAGCCCAAATAATTATATTTACGACCAAAATCCCTAGAGATTCACACGATGTATATATAAACATGAGCAGAAACCTTTGGTTGCGCTCCATTCTATTTTGTTCGACAATCCTCCATCACCCCCTACAAAATTCTTCTTCTCCAACTTTAAATTTTCCTTCCGCCAAAGCTTAGTCAGATTTCTTTGCATCATCATCTCTCTGTCGGTAAGCTTCTTCACTCAGTCCTTTAGTTTTATTTTCTACCGTGAGAAGTAAGAACGATATTCAGATAAGGGTCAGATGCATTTTCAAAAGACATTTAAAAAAATCCAAGCTGGTTATTTCAGCCCGATTGAAATTTTAGGAGTATTTTTCTGATTAGAAGCCCTAGAACTAGAAAGAGAAACATAGGTGTAGTCGTATACATAGGATGTCTCTGTTCCCAGGAGCCGTTCCCCTCTTATTCTCTTGGACAATTACCATCTCTCATATGTGCCGTGAATCACCTTAAGTCTGGTGAGTTTAATTTTACACCCATCTAGGATTTTAGACGTGTTTAAGGGGAGTAAAGATAGTTTAGCACCTGTTTTGAAAATTCAGTTGAATTGTAAAATTTTAAGCATGTGTTTGAAGTTTCGTTTTGAAATTTGTATTACCCTAAATAGATGATCGCTGGCCACTTAGGCTGTTGCCTTTGGTTTCAGTCTAAAAGGAATATAATATACAGATTCAAAAGCCATTTATTGGAAACAAAGTTTTTTTTGCTGCTTGGCTTATTAAGACAAGAATTCTAAATTTTGACTATTTTAACTAAAGATTTAAGTGAAGAGCTTATCGGAAGACGTTATCAAGGTGCCATACTTGTTGAGTAGTTCGAATTCTGCTTCTATCATGTAAGTTCACTACCACCTGTACATGTTTGTTCAACCAAATGAAAGGAAGAAGTCTGGTTGATTTTTAATAGATGATTTTAGACTATTTGCTATTATGTGAAGTTTGTAAACTTGGTGAGTTATTTGCTGAGTTATTTTATTTGTTGCATTAAGTGATGATTATTATCTGGCATAGTCAAGAGTTTGTCAGTATTTTTATTTTCTGATTTAATGATGTGGTTATCCAAACGACACTATAAAAAGAACTAATATTTAAAGTGAAAGATTAAGTGATATGTACCCGGGAACAAGTTCCCACAGAGTAATCAGAGTTTCAGAGTTTCAGAGAGTCCGATATGTTTAGTGGGTCGCTCCCCTGAGCTGTCGGATTGGCGCCTTTGGGTACATATCACGGGCCCACAGAGTAAAATTAGCCACAAAGAGTTTTACAGAAAGTTGTTTTTGAGATCTCTTTCAGAAAGTTTTACAGAAAGTTGTTTTTGAGATCTCTTTCAGAAAGTTTTACAGAAAGTTGTTTTTGAGATCTCTTTCAGAAAGTTTTACAGAAAGTGTTTTTGAGATCTCTTTCAGAAAGTTTTACAGAGATGTTTTGAGAAAGAAATCTTTTTGAGATCTCTCCAGCAGTTTTGAGAAATTATTTTCGAAAAGAGTTTTCTTTTGAGATCTCCCTCAAAATGTATTTGAGAAGTTATGTGTTAGTTATTTGTTCAGTGCATGCTTATAGCCTAAATTTATCTATTGATAAATTGACATAGACTTCTAGATATTTTTGTGGATCCATAGTGACTTACTAAGCGTAAAGCTTATCAGTTTTCTTTCTTCGCATGTACAGATACTAAGGGTAAGCCCAAGGCCTAGGAAGATGATGAGGGAGTGGAACGCGTGCCAAGATGAGTTAACGGGAACGACCTTGGCGGCTTTTTGCTAGATATTATTTTGCTTCAGTGTTATAATAAAGAGATTATTATTATTTTATTTTATTTAAGGATTTGATGTTTGAATAAATTCCTGGATCCAGGTGGTTGTCACATTTGCTGGTGATAACTATATTTTATTAAGTTTTTATTTGGAGTTGTTTTAGTTACTTTTGAGATTTTATCAGGGTTATTTTCTTAAATAGACGGCCGTTATATTGTAATTATTTCTAGAAGTAATAAGTTAGTGTAACGTATCCTTTAACCCTGAGAGGGGCGTTACACTTTAATTGACGATAAGTACAATTTTATGCATTGATAATTATCCGTTAATATGGATATATGTTGTAATGTCATACTACCTCCGTCCCGAAATGGTTCGCCATATTGACTTTTCTTGGTCAATGATGACGAACTTTGGGCAATCATTTAAGGTATTATATTTGTATATAATATATAAATTTTATATTTTTATGAAAATATTTTGAATACGAAACATTTTGATATAACTTTCATATTCTAAATAATTTCATATTAAAAGATATCATTGGTCAAAGTTGATTGTCATTGACCAAGAAAAGACAATTTGACGAACCTTTTCGGGACAGAGGGGGTATGTATGAATCTAAAACCATCAACATTAACTCATTGGTAAGTAACTTGTGAGGTTCTCAATTGAGGTTGTATATAACTTGAGTTTGACTTGATTATGTTCCAGTCGTTTTGTAGTACAAAACAAGTTTAAAATTAAGTAAGACTTACTCGATCTCGGGTAAATTACATGTGTGTTTGCTTGATAATGTGAAAACATAAACATTTATTTGTAGGAAAAACTTAAGCAAGAATGCGTTAGCTATTAAACATCAAGAGTCCGTTTGGAGAACTCTGTTTTCGGCTTATCAGGCTTATCAGCCAGCTTTTTCACCAAACACGTAACTTTTACTTTCGCGCGCTGAATTGTGTAATAAGCCGAAAAAGTAAGGTTGGAGTTACTTTTCTGGCTGTATTGGCTGAAGTTACTGTAGAGGACCATTTTAGCTATTTTTACATATAATTTTTTCTTTAATTTATTAATAAAATATATTTTTAAAATATTTTTTTCTTAAATCAGCAGAATCAGCCCAAACAGCCACTCCAGCCAGAAAATCATAAATTTCAGCAGAATCAGCCAAAACAGCCGATTTTGGTGCTACCAAACGGGCTCCAAATCAATTGCCTGTGATGAAATGTGCATGTTGAGCAAAGCGTAGTAGGGATGTGTAGGACGAGCCGCCCTCCGCTAGTGCCCCTCTGCCCTTATCACCCAATTCTTGGGCCCTTAGCCTAACCGGATTCAGAGGATCCATAAGCTGCGCGATTCCCCGTTGAATCTCCGCCGCCAGCACTATCTTTGACACCAATTCATCAGTTCCGTCGGAAACTACCGTCTTGGAAGCCAGCTTTATCTCTACTCCGGCCCCTATCTCCTTCACTAACAGGAAGGCATTGGCTTCTTGCTCTGCTCGCATAGGCCAGGTTCCGATCGGCTTCCCGAACCAGAGGCTCTCCAGAGTTGAATTCCATCCGCAGTGGGAAATGAAGCCCCCCACAGCCGGGTGGGCCAGTATGGCGATTTGAGGGGCCCACCCGTTGACCACCTTCCCCACCCCTTCCGTCCTCTCCAGGAACCCATCGGGCAGCAGCCGCCTTCCTTGACCGCCGTCATCCTCTGCTGACCGGAAGGCCCACAAGAACCTCTGCCCGCTCCGCTCCAGAGATGTAGCGATCTCCTTCACTTGCTCCTCATCTTCAGTACTGAAACGAGTCATGCTCCCGAAGCAAAGGAACACGACAGACCCCTCTTCCTGCCACCTGTCTAGCCATTCCAAAATCTGCTCTGTTTCGCCGCCGGCAGCCGCCGTTTCCAGGTTCAGCAACGGGCCGATGGGGTAGATGGGTGGGGCGCGTGGGTCGTCATTCAGGGCGTTGACCGCGTGTGATTCAAGCTCTAGGAATGTGTTGACCAGTACTCCTTTCGCCGCTCTAATCCCTTCGGAGATGCGGAGGAACATATGGGAGGAGTCCTCATTCAGAAGCGGCGGCGGCATACACTTTGCCGGAAATGGGTTTTGGTAAGTGGGGATGTCTAAGAAGGGGGTGGGGTTATTAGGATGATCGGATAATGATTTGACGATCTCGATAGAGAAAATGAGAACCCCCAGCGCCGCCGCGCCGGAGGTGAAGAACACATAGGTTGGGATGCCGAGATCTTTCCCGACGTCGACCATGGCCGTACAGAAAAAGTCAACCACGAAGGTCAACCTCCCCGAGGATCGGAGGTTTTTCCCGGAAACCCAGTCTCTTACTCGGGGTTTGAAGGCGTCGACGGACTGCACCCCTGCTACAGCGGGGCCGCTGCCGGTCGGCAGGGGCAGAGTGAGCGTCTCAAACTTCAATGAGCTCGGACGGCGGGAGTCATCCGCCGTCCTTGTTTGGGACCGAATGTATTGGCTGATTTCGTCATCGAAAGAGCATTGCTGCAATATGAGAATGGTGACGCTGCTGATAATAACCTCATTGTCCCGGTCGTTGCACATTAAGCGCTTTGCCATTTCGACAGTTGATACTATGTGACCCATCATAGGTGCGGGAATGAAGACCAGCTCCATTGCTTCTTAGTTAAATCGGACGGAGAATTGAGCTTGGATTTATAGCTATTGAATTCTAATGCACTTTCTTTCCTCTACAATTTTGTTCCGAGCGAGGGTATCTACAATCTTAGGCACATCCAAGTTGAGTACATCAGCCATGAGACATGATCGAGCGAAGTCATCCTATAAAGTTTCTATGCGCACCCCATATTAGTCAACGCAACCTTGTGGTTACAAGTTTGCCCCTTCAACTTTTAAAACTAATAACATTGCTAAAATCAAATAAACAACCCTAAAAATTGGTGGAATCCCGGTAATTTCTTTAAAGAAAATAACCCATCATTTAATAGTTTCATGACATGTGGGTAATCAATGTTTTATGTGGAATGTTATAGCTTTTTCATTTGGAATCTGTTTGTATACAAAATGTATCGCATTAATATTACAAAGTATTTTATAATTTTTCATATGACACCAATATAGTTGATGGATTGTCGACCCCGGGGATAGCCGGAATCCGGGAAAATAAGGGAGAAGATCGGCGAAATCGCTGAGTGAGATCGAGCGTGTATTTCAGTAGAGTAACAACAAGAGAATTGTATTTCGGATCTCTTTCCACATGTTGGAGGGTGATATTTATACTAAAAAGACAATACTTGGTGACCATAAAGTGAAAAGATGCTATTCTATTGTGGAGTGAACATGTGTCCTTCCTGTCTAACAGAATAATTAGACTAATCTAATGGAGTGTTGACACGTGTGAAAGTGATTGAAGAGATAAGTGGGACAGCTGGCTGATTGGAACTGCATGTAACAAATTAGTACTGGAATACATATGCGGGTTACACGTGTATTATCCGGAATATTCTTCATAGCATTCACTTGGAGTGATGTGGCGCTTCCTATAATATCGGTGACGTGGCAGTAGCCTATGTAGTGCTTGCTTCAATCCGGGAAATGCCCAAGTCCATATAGTGTTGGGAGATCCTGAGCTCCTGGAGGTCAGAGCTCGGATGCTTACGTCCATCACTCGAGGATTTATCTCCGGTCTTCGGTCTTGTCTAGTAGAGTTGACCCCCTCGTTGACTTCGTTTGACTTAGGTTGACCTTGTGTCAGTGTCAGAGGTCAGAGTTGGCACCGAGCTCGACGTGCCCGAGGTCGGCCTAATATTTGGCCTAATCCAAGCGATTCTCGAGCTCCGACCTCAAGGTGGGGGTCAAGGTCGGCCTCGGCCGGATTTCTGGCCTTTGTTGATTCATCGTCTAACGTCTTTATCCGACCCTGGGTGTCGGAGGTCGGTTGGAACCCCTGTCCTTATGCGTTTGAGATGCATGTTCGGGGGCCTTTCGTTTGCCAGTTGTGGTACCCCTGGGGTATATGGAAATATACTCCATCATGAGTCCCCCACTCTCCGAAGCGAAAGTAACACTTGAGGTGAGAGAGAGTAAACCTTCTAACTTCTGGGCTGGCGCGCCCGGCGGGAGCACTTCTCTCCATGGTCATAACAAAGGGGGCCTCAGTAAAAACTCCGCTGAGGAAAAAACCTTGTGGGAAAAAACCCAATGTAGGAAAAAGAGTACACTCCGCTTTGAAATGATTTCCGGAGAAGAAGGCGATACGCCGCTACATGCCTACAAATGAACATGAGCTCGAGCTTGGAAGTCTCCGTTCCGCTGCTCTAATTTCCTGCTCTTACAAGTTAGTTGCTACATCCACGGCCTCAACCGTGGGTTGATAAAATTTTCAATAAATTCAAAATCAAAAAATTCAATATGGATTTAAAGTCATATATAGCGAGCTCAGTGCGTAGTTAAACATGTTGAGTGGTGCCGACCTGGTTGTTGTTACAGATGATATGAAGCAGAGATCACGATGTTTGTTGTTGGCCTTCTAATACTCAATAGATTAGTCCAGATGCTCACTAAAAGTACACTAATGCTCATTTAGCTGAAGCCGTGATTTTTCGCTTAAATTACAAAAATGCCAACGAAATAAATGGCCCCTTCTGCTTGTTTTCCACCTCAAACATTGGACGTCTTGATTATGGGTTGTATTAGTTAATGATTTTTTTTTTGTTATTTGGACTGGATGTACGTGCACACCCGGCCGGATGTAGGATATAGGGATTCGTGTTTTTGTGCCCGAAATAGAAGCAAGCAATGCCAAATTTGAAAAAAAAATAACATATTTAAAGTTTGGTACTACCAAAACATAACAACAATTAGTTCTATTTGGGTAATAAAAACATTATAGTTCTATTTTAAAATATACAAACATTTTAAGTTCTATCTATTGTAATTTCCTTAATTAATTCTCTATCAACTAAAATTAATGAGCATGCGTGTGACTTATGAGCATGTGACATATAATATGCGGATAGAACTTGATGATTGCTTTTGGCATGGTATTTTAAGAGCTCAATTAATAGAAGAACAAATGTCTTGCATGCCTTTTGACTTTTAGGGGGAATTAATGCTATTTATTCAAATGTAAAAAGTGGGTAGTGAAGGGTAGTTAAAACATTTAATGTAAAAGGAGTTGTCTAAAAAGGAAACGTAAAAGAGTAAATGGAATGTCCCAAAAAGAAAAATGTAAAATTTTAAATGGGACGGGGGAGTATAAAGTTTCAAGTTGATCGGAGGAAACGTCAGCCATGAGCATATGAACATCTGTATTTGAAGTCATCCCAAAATTTAGGATAATTGACAACTTATAATTGGATCATCAATTCCATTAAATGCGCTTGTAATTTGACTAATTTCCGTTTTATAGCTGCGATATTGTCATTTTGAAATTATTCACAAACCTTATCATGATTTATGATTTCTACCAATATATCTAGTTAAATAATATTGTACTCCCTCCATCCCCTTTTAAATGTCCCGGAAGAATGTGACACGAGTTTTAAGAAAAATGGATTTGTGTGGTTGATATTAATTGATAAAGTAAGAATGATTTTGAGTCACACAAACTTTACCAAATGGAGAAATTGCCCAATATAGGAGTAAACATAATTGCACAAATAGGAGTGAAACTTACAACTTCCTTCAATAGGAGTAAACATTAATTTTGTACCCTTAATACCCCTAATCTAGTTAATTCTAAAATATGACTTATTTGATCCTAATAAAATATAAAAAAAATTCTAAAATATTTGAAAATATATATTGAAATAATAAAAATTAAAAAAATATTTTTTTTAAAAAAATAAAAAAATTTAAAAATAAATAAAAAATAGATAAACCACATTAAAAAATATAAAAAAATTATTCAGGCCTTTGCCGCAACCTCGGCCATCACCCAGCAATGTCACCTCCGATCGGCGGAAAAAATGCCATCTTATGTTAAAACTTCCATTTTTCTTTGAAAATGTCATAAAGATGGCAGTTTTGCTCTTTGAAAATGCCAAATTTTCTCAAAATCTGCCATCATGACGGCATTTCGGAAAAATGATGGCATTTTTTTCGGTGGTCGGAGCTGGTGGTGCTGGGAGGTTGTTGAGGCGGCGGTAGAAGCCTACATATTTTTTTTTGGTTTTTTTTTTAATTTTAATTTTTTAGTTTTTTATTTAATATTTTTTATTTTAATAATTTTTATTTTTATTAATTTTATTTAATACGAAGTACTACGTATGTTTTATTTGATATATTTTTGTGTTTTTTCATTTTTTTTTTACAATTTTATTATAAATTAATGTTATTCCTTTTATCTTTTAATTATTAATGAAAGTTGTTGGGACTTGGGTAGGGATATACTTGTCTAAACACTAAAGTTACTCGTATTCAAAACATGGTACTCTTATTTTTGCATTTTGCCTATCTTTTACTCCTATTTGGGGAATTCTCTCTACCAAATAACGTATGAGACAATTAAATAGGAACATCCCAATATGGTAAAACAAGACATTTAAAAGGGGACGGAGGGAGTATAAAATATTATTAAATTTTTATTAATGTGAATTTTCAAAATATTAACTTCTTATAATATATTTTTTTCAGCGCCGGTGGCAAACCATCCGAGGATGGGGTAAGGGTCGGGTAACACCTTACCAATTTAGTAAAAGAACAAATTATAACGAGAAAGTAAATAGGCTGAGCCTAATTAAAATTTAGCGAAAGGGTAGCTAATGGCAGAACTTATAATATTTACTACGTAGTAATACGTAATTCAATATAATTACAATCAAAATCGTGGGTTGGCAGCGTGAAAGTCAATGTGTTGCAATTAATAAAGAACGGAAGTAGTGTATTATATTTTTGTCACATAAAATTTGAAATAAATCATTTAAAAATGTACTTCGTATTAAGAATTGACGGAAAAGCCTACAGCTTTTTATTATTGCAATTACATTCAGATTATGATTCACATTTGTTGATAAATGGTCCATTTTTTAAAAAAATGTGAAAGCGATATCATATAGTAAATGTGCAACACTAAATGGATATATATGTGCACTATATTAAAAAGTAATAAGAAAATTGTGATATATAGGAATAAAAACATTTAAAAAAAATTTCAATTCTTGGTTGCCTAGCTGTAGTCCCCATCTACTTTGATCCATATCTAGCGGCGGACGCAGGATTTCCCAATAGCAGGGGCGGCAGTACAAGAATATAAATACAAATACATATATATTAAAAATTTCGGAGTAAATATACCTAGAATTTTTTTTCGCCAGAGGGGCGGCAGCCCCCCATAGCCCCCATGTGTGGCCGCCACTGTCCATATCTACAATATATTGAATAATACAAGTATGTTTTTTTTGTGGCTGATTGCTCTCTACGATGTAATACACTCAAAGAATTGTCTCGAAAAATGCCTTTAAACTCCTGCTAAAAAAACATTTGAAAATTTCAAATTATAATTACAATGTTTTATCGCTAAATTATGATTACAATGTTTTATGGCTAGATATTACTACGTAGTAATTACTTTTAAACTTGTAAGATATTGTCACTTATGACACTATATAAGTGATCTTGTTATCTAAGCTTGACGATAATTACACATAATTAAAAAAAAAACATTGTAATTCTATTTAGAAATTTCAAAACATTTTTATGTTTCGGGTATGGTGAATGCTATGACTATATACATAAACATAAATAATATATTTAGATTTTCTTCTATACACGATTAATGAATCTATTGTATCCTATTAAAAAGTTAGAGTACAATATGTATTACATTTCATTGATTTATGTCATTATTCTTTATGAAATAATTACATAAATATGATCAGAATAAAGATGATTTACAAAAATATGACTAGTTACTAGAGTAGTAATGAAATCATAGTAATTCATGTTCAAGTTTTGAACTTAAGTTACCACAACATCACGTTATAGTAATGAATAGTCATATGTATGTAAGTAAGTTTTATTTTAGTAATATTCTTGTAAAAAACCCGTCCTAATTTTGTTTTTCATTATTTTCATTCACATAATATAATGTGATTAAATTATTATGTCTTCTTTATTTCTCATTTACTTAAGTTTCAATCATACCGCCTTTATAATGAGGTTGAAACTGACGTACACTCCATCCGGTTCTTAATTAAGTTGCTAGTTTGACTTCACACATATTAAGAAATAAATTTGACTTTACTGTGGAGTGCACTGTTTGAACACTGTTTGACACTGTTTTGGTGTAAATCATTTGCCAAATAAGGAAAGGTTTGAAGTAGGACTTTAATATGGACCATCCCAAAAAGGAAAATAGGAACTTAATTACGGGACGGAGAGAGTACATAGCCGGAAAAGGTGGTATCTGCGGTTCCAGTGGTATTATATATACGTATGCATATCGTCATTCTGATCCATTCTTGACTTTTTTTCCTTCAGATTTGCATGTGCGACTAAAGTAAATGATAGGCGGAATCGCGTGTGGTTGCCGCTCAATAAGTTCATTAGTGTTTAGGGTTTGGATTTAAGTACCCTCTATGTTCGCAGTTAGTATATTTCACTATCTTTAACTCTTTAAGTGAAATTTGAAAACTGATCTTTCGAAAAATATAATTGAGACACATTTCTACAATATTTTAAAAAGTAAATCCATTAAAAAGTAGATCCTTCGTAGTGACAATGGTGGGGAGTATAAAAATCATACTATGCAGGCTTACTTGGATACTCAAGGCATTGTTCACCAGACTACTTGTGTTGACACTCCTCAACAGAACGGTGTAGCTGAGCGAAAAAACCGACACTTATTGGAAGTGGTTCGTGCTCTATTGTTACCCGCTCACCTACCATTTTCTTATTGGGGTGAGGCCTTGTGTGCCGCGGTCTATTTAATTAACAGGACTCCTTCGAGGGTTCTTGAATTCCATACGCCTCTTCACACTTTGAACACAACTATGACAGGCCCATCAATTTCGAGTATTCCTCTGAAATTGTTTGGGTGTATTGTTTTCGCGCATATTCATAAACCACAACACCATAAATTAGCTCCACGAGCCTTGAAGTGTCTGTTTCTAGGCTATGCAGTGAATCGGAAGGGGTATCGCTGCTATCATCCGCCAACAAAGCAGATGTTTATTACAATCGATGTGGTTTTTCATGAAGAACAAATGTATTTCTCCTCGGCTGAACTTCAGGGGGAGAGTCAGGAGGATATTATGACATTGGATCTCGAAGTTCAGGAGAATATTATGACATTGGATCTCGAAGTCGAGGAGGTTTGCAAAAATGCGTGTGAAGGGAGCAACCAATTATCTGAATCTAATGATACTCAAGAGAGTAGTTTGGAACAAGAATCTCCAGGATTGCAGCCTGAAGTCACCATTGATCACACTCCTGTGAATCCAGAGTATGAAAATGAGAGTGCACCTAGAACTATGTCAGGTGTTGGTGAAGAATCTACAACAGTACCACACCAATCGTCCCTTCAAGAAGTTCGTAGTTTAGATATTGAACTTATGCCAAGGAAATTACCTGACCGTGTCAATAGAGGTATACCTAAGCCTACTTATGAACCTAAACTCTCAAGTAAAGTTAAATATCCTATGAACAATTATGTTTCGGATCAAAAGTTGTCTGAGTCAAATAAAGCATTTATGAATCAATTATCTTCTGTTGTTATTCCTAACAATGAACAGGAAGCTGTAGCGGATCTCAGATGGCGATATGCAATGAATGAAGAGATAGCCTCTCTTAAAAAAATGAAACTTAGGAACTCGTTTCTTGTCCACCAGGGAAGATACCAGTTGGCTGTCACTGGGTGTTTACTGTTAAATATCGGGCAGATGGATCTGTGGAGCGTTTCGAAGCACGATTGGTAGCCAAGGGGTATACTCAAACTTATGGAGTAGATTATACAGAAACTTTTGCTCCAGTAGCTAAAATCAATACAGTACGGGTTCTATTGTCACTAACAGCAAGCTTGGATTGGCCATTGCATCAATTTGATGTAAAAAAAAGCGTTTTTACATGGTGAATTATTAGAGGAGGTTTATTGGAACTTCCACCAGGATGTGTGATTTCTAGAGCTTTGTCTGGAAAAGTATGTAAGCTTAAGAAGGCATTGTATGGATTAAAGCAGTCTCCCAGAGCATGGTTTGGAAGATTCACGAAGTCCATGATCGCGTTTGGATATCATCAGAGTAATCGTGATCATACATTGTTCCTAAAAAGGGTAAAAGGCAAAGTTACAACCCTCATCGTTTATGTTGACGACATGGTCGTGACCGGAGATGATCCTGAAGAAATAATGGCCTTGAGAGAATATTTGTCAACGGAGTTCGAAATGAAGGATTTGGGATATTTGAAATATTTTCTGGGTATAGAGTATTCTGTATATATATTTTCCTGATATGTAGTGATCTGATGCAGTAGAATAATTAGGCAGATTTGGTGGAGTATAATTAGGCATTAATTTGTCATCTATTCTTAGAAGGTCTTGTTCCTCATGTATATATATATCTTCCTTGTACATCAAAGTAACATATGATAATATATACAGTCTTGAAACTCTCTGTATCTTCTTTTCAACTGCAAGTTCATTCAATTCAGGAAATCTAGTACTCCTTCCGTCCCGAATTATAAGATACTTTTCGGTTTACGATGTTTGACCGACGATAAAACAAACAAATCCCTGTGTGCACTCAAATTATTTTTAGAAAAAAAATTACATATTCAGAAACTACATTAAAACCGCTACAAAACCTGCAAAAAATAATTTGAAATTCATAAAATTTTGATATATAAATTATGAGATTAAGAATGATTTGTGTTGACCAAGTGAATAGTAAAGATATCTTATAAAATGGGACAGAGGGAGTATCTGAGTAAAATTGATTCGCAATTCCAAAAGGTGTTTGGTAAATGGCTGATAAGCCATTTCTCAGCTTCTTTGACCATTTTAATTGGGTTGACCAGCTAAATTGTTAAAATCATTGTTTGGTAAATAGATGGTGTGTTGAGCTAATTGGCCTTGAAAAGCTAATTTTCAAAACGCTAGCAGTAGCAGAGTTTGGGCTTCGCTGCTTCGTATATAATTATTTAATATTGATGTACTCCTTTATGCTTTAAACCTACACCAGCACCAATAGCATACCGCGCACCTAAGTTCACAATAATCATATTTAGCATCCCACACTACAAACAAACTGCCATATATACCAATGGTAACAAAACTAATGGTATAGATATATAAACTATTGGAATAGATATCATTTGGCTATACCAACGCAAATACACACTATTCCAACAAAAGTTTCATTGTTGGTGTACGTTTTGTAGGTATAGGCCAATACCAACATATTTTCGTAGTGTTGGATAGCTCATAAGCTTATACCAACAAAGTAGTTTGTATTAGTATTTACATTTACCGTTAGTATAGACTTGAACTAATAATACTTAGGTTTTTATTAACAGACTGTAATAGCTCATAAGCTTAGGTGTAAACTATTGTTACATTTACTAACAGAGATATTTTCCTGTTTTCTACTTCTGTTTTTTGTTCTCCAATTTTCTGTTTTTATTTTTCAGTTTTTCTAGCTCCAATTTTCTGTTTCTATTTTTTAGTTTTCCATTTTCAAATCTGAAAACATGTTCATCAATTTTTTCACCCAGTTCTCCAATTCCACACCCTTGACTCCTACCCCTACCCTTACCACGATCTTACACTCTGCACATACTCCCCCACAACCCTTCATACCCACCCATACCTACTCGTAGGGGTCGGGGTAGGGAAGTTATGGGTGGGGGTGGGGTAAGGGGTATGGTCGGGGTGGGGTGGTAAGGTCTAGGGGTAGGGGGTTGGGTGGGGGGTAGTGGGTGGGTTAGGGTTGTGGTTAGGGGTAAGGGTGGGGTAGTGGGTAGGGTTGGGGTAAGGTAGGGGTAAGGTAGGGAGTTGGGATAGGATGGCGGTAGGGTGGGGCCGGGACCAAGATGGGGCCGAGGTAGGGAAGGGGTAGGGTAGGGGGTAGGATGGCAGTTAAGGGTGGGGGTAGTGGGTATGGTTTGGGGTTGGGGTAGGGAGTTGGGATAGGATGGCGGTAGGGTTGGAAAACGATTTGATAAACGCGTTTTTTTCTCCTTTCTCCAGTTTTCCAGCAATTTCTTTGGTAAACACATTTCCTGTTTTCTGTTTTCCAGTTTTCCAATTTTCTGGAAAACTGGAAAATATCTCTGTTAGTAAACAGACCCTAAGGGCAACGCTTGATTTACCATTGGAATTGCTCTACTATATGTAACAACAATTATTTGCTAATTTATGTAAATCAACGCCCACACATTCAAAATAAAAATGCATTAAATAAAACATTCAATTTCTGAATGGAAGTGTTTTTATAAATTGAATAGCATTCTTGCTGAAAATACAAAATATATCAACTAGTAATAATAACTATTTTCTACAGACATAAACAAACTCTTGATTGCTAAATACTAACAACTCCAAATTTAAAATAAGAATTTTGTTCTGAATGACAAATCCAAAGTTCAACTTGTTGTCCAAAAGCTGTTTTCTCTTGTCCAAAAGCATAACACCTGAAATAAAACAATTGCAAATGAATAAAGAAATTGCTAGAGATAAACAATCACACTCTTTAATTTTAATCTTTAAGCCATTAAAAACCTACATCATAATAATTTACTACTCCCTCCGTCCCACTATGATTGTCCTATTTTACCATTTCGGTCCGTCCCACTAAGATTGTCTCATGCCTTATTTGATAAAGTTTGTGTGGTTCTAACTCATTCCTACTTTATTTTTACTTTATCAATTCAATATCAACCACATAAACTCACTTTTATTAATAACTGTGCCACAACCTCTTGTCCCAAACTTAGCGGGACGGAGGTAGTATATTTTAGGAGTAATGTGTGAGAGCCATGTACATGTATCACTTACATGTCTTGAGGAAGTGTTGAATCATCAGTGTTTTGTATAACAAAGCCAATGAGCCCCCACTCTCGATACTTAGAAACTTCAATGAAGCTAAATCATTATATCCATTGGTCACTGCAAAGATGTCCACTGAAACACCAAATTGGAGCAAAATGGTTACTATTACAGTATCATTTTGTTAAACCAAAAAACTACTCAAAAAAACAAAAACAAAAAACTGTATGAGTCCCCCAAAAATAAGAAATTACCCAAAATGGCATTTCTTTTTTGTTAATTATGGAACCATAACTAATTACCAAATTTGTTTGGATCAATTTTAAGTTATATAGAACATGCAAGGGAGTAAAAATTGAAACAGATCAAATACCAAGAAATCATAACTACGAAGATTATTTGTGAACCATTCTTCCCCGAAGAAAAGTAATGCATTATTTAGATGACAAACCTTTTGAAAATGGTTTCCTGATTCACTTCTATTGAGTAAAATCTTCTCCTGTAATAAAAGTGACTCCAATTTGGAAATAGTTGTATCTGAGCAAGTACTTCTTTCAAAGCCTGCATAGCAAGATCAAGTTTAGACCATCTGTAAACTTCCGTGGTGAATTAAAAAAATATATATAAAAAGTATCATTCTCAAAGAAGAATATAAATTACGTTTTCTCAGTCTCAGCTCTGAGAATTTCTAGAACCAGGTTCAAGCTAGGGATCCACAAAGATAAGCCACCATATATGGTACTTCTTATCAGATGGTAGAAGTATAAAGCATAATAATAGAAAGTACATATAACTTGCCTCCGTTATCTCTATAGAAGACCCAGATGATTTTCCAATTTCCTTTGAAGGTGGCCATCATTGCATTTTCTGCAGGTCCTGTTGTATGTTTGAGACTTCAGAGTCTATTCTGAGCAGAGACCATGAAACTGTAAATATAAAAAAATTATGATTATAGTTTTGTACTTTTGCTTTTGCATTAGTACCGAAGGCAGGAAAATGGATAACTGGCCCTGTTATTAGCCGTTTAAGGGGGTGTTTAAAGCAGAGGCAGAATCAGAATCAGTTTTTAGAAGCTGGTCACCCCCAGCTTCTAAAAAAACTGATTCTAGGAGTAAAAAAGAGCACCAGAATCACTTCTGTGCTTTCACCCAAACACTCCAGCTTCTGCTTCTGCTCCCTCAGGGAGCAAAAGCAGTTTTAAGAATCAGATCCAAACACTCCCTAAAATGGCAAATTTACTCCCTATGTATCACATATTCCGTATAGCAAATGAGCCAGAAAATAATAATAATGTGTCTCTAACACAACCTTGCTATGTCAGCATTTACTTTCGGCCCAGCAATTGCACTTTGTGCAAATAGAAGCAGGTCTTCCTTCTTTGTGTGATATAACGGAGAGAGCTGAGCAACTTTTTTAACTTCCTGATATCTTCAGAACAAAGCAATTAACCACAAAGTATGAAGATGTCAACTAAATAGGTCCTTGAACATCATATAAGCCAATTTTATGGCTGAAAGTAGCAAGGCCAAATAGAGATCCAGGCCCAAGACCTGGTATTTAAAATACAATCTTTACATTACAACCTTCCAGTGCTGCTAGAAGAGCACTATTGACAAGTCTAAAAAATTCCTCTGAGGCTGCACAAGAATGCAAGAACAGTTATGGGCCTATTGCAATTAGCAAAACATCAGTCTAAACTGAATACACTTTTAAACAAATGGAGGTTGTGAATGCAATTCATGTGCATTTTAGAACAAAATACAGGAAAATATGGATATAAGTTTTCACTTTCACAAGGATGATATTTGATACCTATGAAAGAAATTATTGTAACAAAACATGGTTCTTGCTCGAGATTGTTGCTATATCACAAAGTATGTTAAAGTCTAGAATGGCAAGGAGAAACTAAGACTTAGAGTGAATTCATTGGAGAATCCACCATTCCACCTTATGAAATACGTAGTAAAAACTTATAACCCTAAAAATCTGATGTGGTAAACAATCCGTGGGCTTTTTAAAATTTTGTATGAAAATTTGAGATTCAACACCTGAAAGCTTTAAATAAGTTTTAATTAGGCATCCAAAGAATGTTTTAATTTGAAAATAAAACATTTAACAGAACGGGCTAACTAGGACCATCCCTGAAAAAAAATTAATAAAGAATAAACAACGGCTTTACTTCTAGACTTAAACAAAAGAACTGAATGTAGTACTAATAAATTGATTGGTATTACAGAACGGCTGATAATAACATTGTTCTTCATTCTGAGGTTATGAGGCTTGTACCCAATGGAAGAGAATGCTATCTCAGAGCACTTTGTTCTTCAAATTGAAGATTAATAACCTCGAAAAAACCTCCATTCATGTAGTTAAGGTTGAAGTGAAACAACCATATATTACAAGTAGGCGAGAATATACTAAATAAAGAGGACTTACAAGCAAGATCAACGGATGCCACATACACAGGCCGTGCCTGCATTTCCTCGCATTCTTCCAATGCGCCAATATAAATACATGTTAAATTCGTAAGTACATGATATGGCAATTCAAGGTCAATGAGTGAGGGTATGTTCTAGGGGCAGGAATCAGGGCAGGAATAATGAGACATGGCCTGGGAAGAGAGGCCATTAAGGGTTCCACAGAGAGCAAATTACTAACGGAAATGAAAGGACAATAAATATCGAAATACCATTATATATCATTTGATGCATACCTTCGTGATGAAGCTGTGTGATATCGCTACGGTGTTTACAAGCTCCAACATGTGACCAAAGCTGCGACTAACAGGAGTTGTGGCATGAATTTTCCGAAGCTGCGACCTGCGGGAGTTAGGGATTTCAATTTGAAAAAACTTTTGAACTTTACCTTTAGTCTAGCGTGATTCGTCGGCGGGGTGTCACTCGCCTCTTTCTTCTTCAAATTGAGGAACACTAAGACTGAATGGGAGGGTTCGTCCTGGATCCACTTCTCTCTGTTTCCCGCTGCATCCGGCTCTTCTTCTTCGTTTCAATCCGGCGTGGTTGGGCGGCGGTACGGTCGGAGATTGCGGCTGCGAGTGGTTCGACCTCGAACGGGAATGGATGGCGGCGATGCTTCAGATTCACACCTTCCACTCTTCTCAGTCGGACTCAGTCCTCTCTCTTTTTCTTCGTAGTTAGTTTCTTCATTTTCCTTGCAGATTCCGACTTGGATGAGATCTCCGACTTCTAGAAGAAGGGATGGACAGACTCCACCGGCGGTGAGACGGCAGCTACCGCCTTCATATCCGTTTGTTGCTTCAGAACTAGTATAGTACCCTGCGATGCACAGGTAATAATTTGATGGTTAGTTTGAAAGAACGTAAATTAATTAGAAATGTAATAAATCGGGCAAAACAAAACTACATACTAGGGGTGTTTGGATCTGATTCTCAAAACTGATTCTGCTCCTTCCGGGAGAAGCAGAAGCTGGAGTGTTTGGGTGAAATTCCAGAAGCACTTCTGGAGCTCTAATTTACTCTCAGAATCAGTTTTTTTTATAAGCTGGGAGGTACCAGCTTCTGAAAACTGATTTTGATTCTGCTTCTGCTTTAAAAAAAGAAGCAGAAGCAGAATCAGTTCCAAACACCCCCTAATAAATTTCATAGATTTTTTGGAAAGATTCTTTAATATACAACGTACATACTACTCGTATGTTAGCAAACAATTTAAAAAGGTAATTTGAGTTTGCACCTCATATTATTTTTCAAATTAGACTTTGCATCCAGTTTTTTAAAAAATATGTTTTTGCACCCCAACCCCATATGAAAAGACAAAAATGCCATCGATCAGGAATATGTTGAAGGCCATCATAATTGTTAATGAAAGGGCATTTTTGTCTTTTCACATTGGGTTGGGGGTGCAAAAACAAATATTTTTATAAACGGGGTGCAAAGTCCAATTTGGACAATAAAATGGGATGCAAACTCAAATTATCCCTTACAAAAATGATTTTCAATTTTTAACTTAATAGTTGAAATGAGTGTTTTCCAATTTCAAGTGACAATTTATACTTAAATATAATTTCTAAAAACTAAAAGCTGAACATACTTTTTACTTATTCTAGTATCCAAAAAACACATATTTTACAAAACATTATCAAGATTTATTTTTCAAAATCAATTTTCTCAAACACTGTCAACTTTTACATTTGCACCTTCTTCGAAATCACTTTCAAAAGTCATTTTTTAAAAGCAGAAGCAATCACAAACACGACATACGTCTCATTAATATCTAGACCATCTTTATCACAATCACTTTGTAATCCCAACCTGAACCCGTTAACTTAGGGAGTATTTGCTAAAAATTAAAATAAGTGCTTTTCACCTTTTGGCATAAAAAAAAGCTAAAATGAGTGTTTTGAAATGACATCTTCTGCTTAAATTAATCACTTAAAACTAAAAGCTGGAAGCAGGTTGAGAGGTGCTTTAGACTGGTTTTTCATTTTTTCTATTACACAAAAAACACTTATTCTATCAAACACTATCAACTTTTATTTACTTTTTCATAATTATTTTTTTCAAACACTACAAACGTTTACTATTAATCACTTTTTCTCAAAATCACTTTAAAAATGACTTTTTTAAAGTTGAAGCAATCGCAAATACTCCCCTTATTTTATGAGCTATACCCAAACTCATTACCAGGTGGCTCTAGAATAAGAGTTCCAGGCCAGATCCAATGGGTTTGGTAGACCAGTTTAAATTGGGATTTGGATAACTGTGTTTTTTCAGATAGGATTAAAGACAATGTGTAACTATATACTACGTATTACACATTGTAACTATCACTATTTTTTCCAAGCTATCTGATGGTATAATTATCCCAACCATGGATAAATGTTGACCTGGATTAACATGGATGAAAACGTGTGCAAGGTAACTATGTACTATACGGATGATGATAAGGTATGAGGGGAGCTCATACGTGGGGACCATGGGCAGGTTAGGAGATAAAGACTGTACATGGCGACTGTGAACGAAAGGAAGTTAGCAGAACACCAGGGAGTACGGAGTAACCGTGGATGTCATGGTAAGCTTATCCAAAGAGCACATCCACAGCAACCATGGACACAAGTAGAAGACCAGAGTGCATTATAGCCTTGGATGCCATGGCGAGCTTATATAAAGAAATGTCCACGGTGACCCTCAACATAGTAGTAGAAGCTTATCCAAATAACCTATACATGGTGTCTCTGGGCATCATGGCAAAAGCTATATGGCAACTCCGTACGACAAACTACATTAACGACGTCTTTTCAAGATATTCACACAATCAACAAAGGATTCCGCGGATCAGGATTATTGATTTGCATATCAATTCGAACATGGCGACCATGTCGCCCAAATCTTTTATGTCTTATTTTCTACTATAAAATCATGTAATCTTTGGAAAGTTAATCAAGCTGAATACACTGAGTACACTACATACATTTATCCCTCTAAAGATTATCTTGAGCACTTTAATTATTTTCAGCTGTCTCTTATTAATTATTTTCCGGTGGATTTACTTCCATCACTATCTAACCTATTATAGTATGCTCTAAACGACTAACTATTACTCTCTCATACAATAGTAATTTTATATGGCAACTGCTGTTAATTTATGCATGCGCTAAAAAGAATTCATAACACACAATTATGATAATTTGTAATATAGTCAGACACCCGCACACAATTATGATAATTTGTAATATAGTCAGACACCCGCTAAATGCAGACTCATATCAAGATCCGGAACGTCGAAAGAACTGGGTCTAGACCCGACATTTGACAGGCCTAAATTATTACTCCGTATATACTTGTATGAACATTTAAATCAAGCACTAGTGTTATTGTTATCCCAATTTGTATCCTATTTTATATTCCCTCCCTATATTTGTGGTTCACAAAAGCAATTCATTAAAATGAAGCAATTCATTCAATGTGTTGGGATTTTGTGAATCACAAATATAAGAAGAGGATACAAATGAGGTATCAAATGGGTACCTCTAGCAAAACTCTATACCATGAGAGTTTCTAACATAGGTAATACGTAGTACTTGTTTTCTACGACTTTACTTTATTTGCAATTTAATTTTCAATCTAGCTACTCCGTATTTACTATAGATAGTAGATACAGATACTTATTCTGTTATTCATCATCAAATTGCATTAACAATCTTTTAGTTCTTTGATGAGATTGGAATCTATCTATTTATGTTGTATTTACATATCACAGTTGATCTACTACTATTATATTGGCCGCATGTTTAATGTAAATAAGATAATTTATGCTTTCCTTGCGTTTTAAAGTGTTTCCAGTCAGATCACACCAAGCATGCTAAAGAAAGTAAATACATTTAAAATACTCTGTATATATTTCAATTGGTTGCCTTACTATATCTTGGCACAAATATATACTACTACGTACGGAGTATTATTAAAGGATAGGTTTTTTTCGTCTATGTATACTTCACAAATACTTGAGATCTATTTTCGGTCGGTTGTTATGCATGCGAGGAATATATTTCATGTAGAGTTTTGTTCTCCGTGTTTTTTTCATGAGTTTGTTTTGAATTTCTTACTTTCACTCAGAAATCAAACAATAAACATATCTATACTAATATAAAAAGGGAAACCAAGACAATAACTATCCCGCCTCAATGTTATAACCGTTGTGACCGATGCAACTCACGTCCTCATTAACCGGTGACTGTTGGACATTATTTGACCATCACGTTGTTTCCAAACCGGCACTTTCACTCCTACAAAATGATTATTTGTTCACCGCACTACTGCCATTAGTTACTTTCATTTCATTATCTGATTCAAATTCAAATTGGTAGCAGGATATTCTCTACTCATGTGTGCGCACCGGAAGCATTCTCCCAACTTCTTTTATTTATTTTGAAATGACAGGTAAAACAGTGTCATTTGTGTTGGATGTCTGCTTCTCTCGATTGTAATAGAATGAATATGTTTTGGTGGTAGTTTCTATCTTTATAAAAAGCGGAAATTTAATTAAAGAACTATTCAAATTCATGTGCTATTTCATAGGTATATCAATGAGATGAGTAATTCGAGTATATGTGGGGTTTGAAGCTTTGGTTGTCTATGAGCAATAATAGAAGTACCCTCCAAAAAAAGATATCAATGATAGTTTGAGATAGATGTATCTTCATAAATTTACAGGTACGCACTTAATGTTCCTGACATGCCGAAAATAATTTTTTTTTACTTTTGTATAGAAGTATTTTGTGGATGCTTTTCTTTAAGTTCGGCCATTACAATAATTATATCGGGCGTGCCGGCATAATTAGGAGTGCTAATTTAGGTTCTTACTCATCCTATGTTTTAATTTGATTAAATTATTAGTGTAAAAGAGTTGTGTGAAGGAAGTGCTACATTTTTGGTACCATTATTGGTTACAGCTTTAATAACCACTATTGGTATAGTGCTACATTTTTTAATAACCACTATTGGTTACAGCTTTAATAACCACTATTGGTTACAGCTTTAATTATTAGTTACAGCTTTAATAACCACTATTGGTATAGTGCTACATTTTTTAGTGTAGGAAGTGCATGACATTTACCAACGAACTTAGTTCAATGTAGGTAATTATATTGTATTAACCAACGGAATTGATTAATTGTAGGTACAACTATCTTATATCAACAATATTTGTCTATTGGTATAGATTATCGCTGGTAAATGACAATTTATTTGTAGTGCCACTAATGTATCATGTGATTTACATGATTTCATGATTCAAATTATATTAATTATTACTCTCTCCGTCCCGAAAACAACTTCCCGGTTGGACTTTCACACACTTTTAGGAAATAAATTTGACTTTAGTGTAGAATGCACTGTTTTGCACTGTTTTAACACTGTTTGGCACTGTTTAAACACTGTTTGGCACTGTTTTAACACTGTTTGGCACTGTTTATCACTTTTTTTATGTAGATAATTTGCCAAATAAGGAAAGTATTGAAGTGTGAAGTTAATTTTGGGACATCCATTTAAGGAAAGTGGGAAGTTGTTTTCGGGACGGAGGGAGTATAATTTGGCTGACAATACAATCAGAGAAAAAGCAGGAAACAGAACGATAAAAAGTCTTTTGACTGTCGTCCGCCCTTGAACAAGACTTAGAACCCATTATCTCTGTAGAAGCAAATAACATTCGATGATCCTGTAATGGGCACTGAGCCAATGACTGACAAACATACTTCTCATCACCAGACCTAAACTCTAGAAACTTTCTACTAGGAAATAAGAACACATCCAAAACAACATGCAATTTGAAAGAAAACACAAACAAAATAAAACAGAATTAAACCAGAATTCATTTATCTTCTTCCAAACCCAAGACTCTCTTGCACTCCTGGCGGCGGCTCGGGAGGAGGACGAGTCCGCCGTTCATCCGCCTCAATAGTCATGCTTTTGTAGTGATTGACGATATTCTCCATTGATATCCCTTGTTGTTGAATCGAACTCAAGCTCCGCCACAACTTATCCGCCTTTTCTTTATCTACCCTCGCCCCTCGATCAGAAACAGCAACAAAAGACAATCCAGTGAAGCCATGACCGCCAAAGCGCTGCATCCCTGGTCACGAGCCTGCTTGCACGACCAAAATCCACCAACGGTCGCTCTTCGTCAATGACGAAAGCGAAAAAACAAAACCCTAGAGAGGGAGGGACCACCTTTGAACTGGAAGATTTTAAAAAGGAGAAATCTTTATGCTCCTCATCCTAAATTCCGATCAAATCCGTTTAATTCAGAATTTCCGAAAAATCCAGAGCATGGAAAGCCACGGCGGCACTCTAAAAGCCCCATATCAGTCTCAATTCTTTAGTTCCTTTTAAAAACTACAAATAAACATGATCTTTTAAAACTCATATTATTCAAATTAAATTAAAATGTTTCATTTCATTTATTTTATTTTTCATGTAGTTGTATTTATATAATTCCAAAATTTCTAAAATATGACTCATATATACTCTAAGTAAATTTAGGTGGTATTATTTTTTTTATAAGAAGTATCTAAATATAAAATAGAACACTAATGTCTTTATATGTCTTTTTACACACAAATAGCTATTATTGAACAGCTAATTTAACAAACATTTGCAAACAACAAGCTAACATAATCAGTCAACTAAAATAGCTAACAAAATCAGCTATTATCAATCAGTTGTAATAACCAGCTAACTATTATCTGCTAACAGCCGATTGCCAAACAAGGCCTTCATATTTTTCCAAAGAAAATTTCTAAGCACCATTCATATTCCACACAAATCTTGTAATGTCTCACATAAAAAACCACAACAATCTGGAAAGCAATGTGAAAATGTGATAACATTGACATTTAAAGCAATGTGATGCACAACAAAGCTCTTTTGTTACATATTTTTAAACTTTGCTCAAATTCAACCATATTAAATAAACACGCGGTGTTATTTTTGTAAATATTATGACAACGCGAAAAATGCAATAGACGAGTTTTGTTGTGCATCACGTTGGGCTAACGTGGCTTTCTCACGTTAAGCATTTTTCTCTTTTAATCCAAATTCTATATATATTAAAATAAAATTACTACTTATTCCACTACCAAAAAAAATCGCCATAGGGTCGGATTTTGGCTCGGATCACTTCATAAATATCCCAGACTATCGGTGTTGGCACGGATTTGGCACGGATGTCGGATCCGTCGCACCTGGCTCGTGCCAAACGAGTTGGCACGGCTATATCTTTCCGTGCCAACCCTTGGCACGGAAATAGTAACGGCAATATCCAGGCCAAACTAAGTTTACAAGACCCAAATAATTTGTCTCGGATTTGTGTTGGCACGGATTTTGGCTCGGTTGTTGTCGGGTCGGCCTAACCAAAACCCGTTATGTTGGCTCGGATTAATTCCGAGCCAACCTTCATCATATATCCAAAATTTACCAGGAATGTTGGTACGGATATATCCGTGCCAAATGAGTGTATTTAAAAAAAAGTACACCGTACATATGTACGGTATTCCGTACATATGTACGGTGTACATTTTTTCCCTGCATTGTTAGCAACAAAACAACAATAAAAGCACACACCCATGATCAATATAGAACACATGCAATAGAACATCATAAACAGTCCACGTAAATAAAAGAGCAAGTGTACAGAATATGAAATTATTACATTCCAAGCAGATAAACCACTGCCAAAACATAAGTAGAAATGGCAAGTAAATTGCCAGAAGATGTCCAGGAGTAGTACAGAAATTGAAATTGTTTTCATCACACAAACATATCTTCCAGCCCGTTCATTTGGGCAGAGGTCGGGGTACGAAAATCCGAGAAATCAGGCAGCGGGACGGAAGGGTTCACACTTCGCACTTGTTCCATGTACGCCGTAAACACAGAAGTCATGTTCGCCATCTGGGTTTGCCACTGCTTCTCCTGCTCCGCAAATCGGGCTTCCAGCTGTTCCTTGATGCGGGAATCAATTTCCTGCTGAGTCGGCCCCGATATCCGGCTAGAACATTCAACGTCCGACAGCGCCTCGGCTTCAGATCCTGTCCCAAACCGCCTGCCTTTGTACAGCGGCACCACCGCACAAAACAGCTCAGAATCATCCTCTTCGTACGATTTCCCTTGAGACTCAGCCTGGGCTTTCATTTCATTGTATTTTTGCTGCACAATCAGAAAACAGGGGGTTCAAATATACTTATACTATAATATAATAGTACGAAAACAAACTGATATATACCTTCGTTTCAGCTACACGTGCCGGGGGGTCACCAGATTTCGGGACGTACACTTTGTCAAACACTTCAATCTTCAGCGGGGGCCTATTCAACTCCTTTGTCTACGAATTTAAACAGTACACAATTATCAGTTCAATATAGGTATAAAAAACTCTTAATTTCTTTTTCAAAATCATAACAAAAATCTAACCAGCCTTTCAACATGCGCAGTCACCGGTATCCTTCCACCGCGATACTGTGATTCTTTCCCTGCTTTGAAATTTCTGTTCTTCTTGCCAGCACGGCTTTTCTTCTTAAAAGCATCAGAGGACCAATACTCTTGCAACAGCTTCCAATCTCCATCACCAATCCAGTCCGGCTTTTTGTTGTCACGCCGAGCTCTACCAATGTTTTTGCTTAGTCATTCAGAGGCCCGAGACTTGAACTTCTTCTTCATTTTGGTATTAAAGCAGGAATCCCACTCATACTTCCTCTGAAAACTCAAAAACAAGTTGATCAGCAATAACTCACAATCTGTCAAATAAAAACTAAGTGTTAGTACGTTTAACATACTTGAAACAGTTTCCACCAACGGTTGCGTTGATCAGCATCCGCATTCATATAAGAACGCCACGGACCGTGAAAATTGTTAGTCAAGATTGAAATGATGTTGTTGAGGACAGTAGGATTGCTACATCGTAAAAGCACATATTAGTAATATATAGGTAGAAATTCTTTAAATAAGAATTACATAATGCAGTTTTACTATTTACCTTCTCATTTCAAAGGGTGAAATAAAGGTCTTATTCGGAACAGATTCATCAGGGGTCGAAGAATCAAAACCATTTGAATGATGATCAGAAAGGTGTCGGGATTGGACAGACTCATGCGAATCAGGTTGAGGAGAGGTCTGCTCATTCGGGACTATGTGTGGGCTACCCCCACCTGCCCGACCTCCGCGGATGGAAGTAAACGAAGTAAATGAACCTCTACGGGCAGACATTCTATTGAAATGTATAAGAAATTTATAGAAAGAGACAAGTGAAATAGTTAGGTTTTAACCAAATAATAACAAAATACAAGTATAGATTTAAAAATATAAACAGCTTGTTACATTTAGTTATATAAGGAGGCGTAGTACACAGATTGTCAAACTCCCAGATTGATTTAACAACTTATGAGTTAATACACAGTTTACTAACTTATAGTTCTACATCATGTATATACGGTTTTACTGCTTTCATAATTATTATCATTGGTTTTACAATATTAATAGTTAACTTAAGAGTGTAGCACTGTGAGGTATATAAGAGTTGAGAATTTATATACTTTATTTATAATAAATACTTCATGGACAAGATGATTACCATACTTGGATTCTAATAAAAAAAAATATGAACAACGCATTATAACACTTCGTTTATAATATAAATAAATAAATACTTCATCAAATACCACTGTCATATTTTTAAGTTAATTATAATAGTTCGTTTGTAATTAAAAAATATATAAACAAAAGTATATAAAAAAAAATATAATACTTTGTTTCTAATTATAAATACCACTGTCAAAATTTTATGTTGTAAATGTACTTCGTTTCTAATTAAAAAATATAATACTTTGTTTCTAATTATAAAATTATCATCTATAATTTTATATTGATGATAATACTTTATAAATAGTTTATCTAAAATCAATTACAAACTACTTTTTTTAAGATAGTTATTTTTTAAATAACGACTTTAAATAAAACGTAAGTTAACCATACGTTGAAATAAATTTAATATGAAAAAACGTAAACAAAGAGTTTTAAAGGGGACATGACCTGGACACAGAGCAAAGACGATGGCCGGTGAGGGAGAAACAAAGGTCGTCGTGGCCGGAGATCGCTACAAACACGGCATGCAGGAGGGGGGGGGCTGCTTGAATGGATCCTAGCGTCGCCGGTGAATGCCTCGTGGTGGCCGGAGTAACTGCTTGAAGAAGTAAGCCGTGAGAGATAGAGGGGGAGGCAGAGTCAGTGGTGGCCGGACTTTGTCGTGGGAGATGGAGGGAGGGAGAGTATGTAGTGGCCGGAGTTTGTTGTGGGAGATGGAGGGGGTGGAGGGAGAGTATGTAGTGGCCGGAGTTCGTTGTGGGAGATGGAGGGGGTGGAAGGGTAAGTGGTGGCCGCAGTTCGTAGTGGGCGGAGGAAACAGAGGCGGAGAGGGGGGAAGACAGAAGTAATGGGCTAGGGTTTGGGCAAAATCTGCTAAGGCCAGCTTATATACTTCGTATTTTGGCTCGGAAGTATCCGTCGCAACGACGGAGCCAGACCCGTTCTAGAGTATTCGTATATCTGTGCGGTGTTGGCACCAACGTGCGACGGAAATATCCGTCCCAAAAGCGCGCAAAAAATAACACGAAACGGTGGGGTAAATAAATTTGAAATTTGAAATTTGAATTTGAATTGGCACGGCCTAATCCGTCGCAACTTCCTTGCCCAACCCATTTCTAGATTATTCCGAGGTATTATTCGCATTTGGCGCCGATGTGGGTCGGAAATATCCGTCCCAATTGCGCGCAAAACGATAACAGACTGGCGGAGATAATTAATTTAAAATTGAAAAGGATTTTGGCACGGACAGATCCGTGCCAAACTGAAAAGGTGTCTGAAACTCTGTGCGGTCAGTAATTATTATGTCAGACGGTATTGGGACTGATTTGTGAGGGCTAGATCCGTGCCAACGACGTACATTACCGGAATTACGGCATTGAGACGGAAATATCCCACCCAATTCCTAGCCAAATGTCGAATTTGTACTATAAATATGTCTTATGGGGGAAAATATTTATAATTGTGTCAAAGAAGATTAGAAAGTGTGAAATTAGAAAGAGATATATTATGGAAAAATCTGAAGGTTCAAGTGGGAAAAAAATATGGGGCTGTGATTTTGATGCCTTGGGAAAAAAAATTGATAGGCTAGGAGAAATACTTAAATATATGAAGCCTGTTGATGATGCTGCAGCCGAGAAAATTAAAAAGTTAATGGAAAAACGAAGTGAAACGGAGGCTAAAAGTGAAGATCATGGTAGCAAGGCAGTTTGAAGAATGAAGTTGGTGTCTTGTTTTATTATGCACTGTTATTATCATAAATTGTTTAATTATGTGATATTTATTATGTTGTATCGTTTCATCTTTCAGTAATTTTATTATGTTTCGACTAAAATTAATGTAATAAAAACGTCCGCTTTTTGCGTAATAAAATTGGTCTTTGTATTTAAGTTAAAATAATTTACTTATTTAACTATTTATTTAAAAACGTCCGCTTTTTGCGTAATAAAATTCGTCTTTGTATACAAACCAGACGTATTCGGATTACAGCAGGTAGAGAAGATTGAAATGAGAATAATGAGAATCATGACACAACAAATTAGACTACAAATTAATTTATTTCGAATAAGTCATGAAAATAAAACAATTCATTCTTCTTCTTCTTCTTCTTCTTCTTCAGAGTCGATCCGATCAGCGTACTCATCATCATCGTCAGTATCTTCCGCTTGAAAGTTCCATTCTTCTTCTTCGTATTCAGTTCCCTCGTTGGCGTCGTTGGGGTCAAGTTCTATTTCTGCTCCAGTAGAATCGTTCAAAAACATATCCTCAATAATGTCTGGAACTGGGGCTTGAAAAAACTCTTGTTGGTAAACATCAATATCAACATTTTTTTGTGACGCATGAGAAACAACTTTTCTCGGTCTAATTGTGCAAGCACTTACCCAGCCAGTGCGATTGATCCGTGTCGTCGGATATTCCGCGTAATACACCTGGACAGCCTGTTGAGCTAATATGAAAGCTTCATTTTTTGGATACACACGCCTATGATTAACATCCACCAAGTTATGTTTGTGATCCTTTTTCATCCCCCTCACTGGATCCACCCAAGTGCATTTGAATAACACACACGATAACTTGTTGTGGCCAGTGAATGTCATTTCCAGTATTTCATCGACATATCCAAAAAAACTAGTCTCAGAATTGTCATAACTACAAGTCGACACGCTCACACCACTGTTCATAGTGGGTTTATTGTCTCCATAAGCCCGTGTATGATATTTGTAGCCATTGACAAAATATATAGACCAACACCTCACTAGTGTTTCAGGACCCCATGCTAATGACTCCAAGAAAGGATCAACGGGAGAATTTTCAGCTTCACGGAGTATCTGCAAATGTCATTTAGTTGTTGAGTAATGATACTATAAAATTGATACTTAGAATTGCAGCTAAAAAACCTTATTGATTTACCGTAGTTTTGAACCATGCTGCAAATTCAGTGTCGATCGTCGCATCAATGACCTCATTGGAATAACCAGCTAGAGAAAGCATTTCTCTATAATCACTACATTTTTTATAAGAAAATGAAATGGTTAGAGTGTTTGTTAGTGTGCAAAATAATTTATTACGATGTTTGTTAATATTGACTTACGTGTAATACGGAATAACTTCCGGGCAGTTCATCAGAATGTAAGTTTGTGCTATTCGAAACTCGTCTCCAACAACACGACGGTGTCTCCTTCTACCATATCCTTTGCCCGGATAGTTGAAGATGAAAACCATTTGCTCATACAATGCTGGATCAACATTATCATTTCTGACAGGCCTTTTTCGCTTAGTCATGATATCTCTTTCAAAATAGAAGGAAGAGAATGTGGAAACTTCTTCTGTGAGGTATGCTTGGCATATAGATGCTCCAACGTGTGCTTTATTTGTCACCTTCTTTTTCAGCTCTCGCAAAAATCTAAAAATATTTACTACAATATTAATAAATTATTTTATATTCATAACTACCTATATTCATAACTAAAATGTAAAAGTATTTACCTCTCAAAGCCGTACATCCACCTATACCAAGCCGGCCCTGCAGTCATTGCTTCAAATGGAAGATGGACCAGTAAATGCTCCATTCCATCGAAAAAGGATGGAGGAAAAATCTTTTCCAAATTACACAATATAGTGGGAACATTACGGTGAAGATCCTGAATTGCCTGTATGTCTAGCACTGGTGAGCATAGTAACTGAAATAATTGAGAAACATCACAAATACACGCCCACACATTATCCGGAAGATTTTCTTTCAATGCAATTGGAAGGAGGCGCTGCATCATCACATGAGCATCATGACTCTTCATAGTCTTCATCGCCAAATTCTCTAAGTCAACACATCTATAAAAGTTAGAAGTGTATCCATCGGGGAATCGTAGCTGGATGAGCCACTCTAATATGCATTTCTTCTGCTCGTCCGTCAGCTGATAAACTGCTTTCTTCAATGGACCAACATAGTCAGGGCCCATAGCAATTTCAGGTCTATCACAAAACAAAGCTACATCTTTCCTTGATGAAAGCCCATCCTTAGTCTTTCCCTTGAAGTTCATAACCGTGTTAAAAATGTTATCAAAAACATTTTTCTCAATATGCATTACATCCAAATTATGTCTAATGAGAAGATCCTTCCAATATGGCAAATCCCAGAAAATGCTTTTCTTTGTCCACTTATGATATATGCGATATCCATCTGGATACTGAAGAGGCTCGTCTATGGCAGAAGGGATGTTTCGAACACGATCATAAATCTGATATCCTGTTAACCTCGGAGGCGGAGGATCACGTTCATTGCGACCCTTGATGAATGACTTCTTATCCTTTCGATACGGATGATTAGGAGGGAGAAATTTCCTGTGACAATCAAAGTAGGATGCTTTGCGGCTATTCTTTAGCCAAAATGCATTTGATTTTTCCATACAAACAGGGCAGCCCATAAGCCCAGCAGTACTCCATCCAGATAGCATGCCGTATGCTGGAAAATCACTAATGGTCCACATAATCGCAGCTTTCATATTAAATATTTGCAGGGCCGTCTAATGAATTTGGAGGCCCCGGTTCAAAATGGCGAATTGAGGCCCTCTAAAACGATAAAGAATAACAAATTTAATAATGAAATACAAAAAGACTATATAGTTAAATAAATTATAAGTTTTATAATATTTAAAATACACAAATTAAACAATCTTAAAGTAATATTACATCGCTAATGAAAATCCACATGAATATGATTGTCCTCCTAGCAGTTTTCGAAGCAAAACCATCACTTAAATCTTTATACTCTATCTTGTAGAGAGCTTCATTCACAATTTGATATCATTGTCAAACCATTGAGTCTTTGTTGTGACATAACACATGTTTTAGAATATGAACTAATACACAATAGATAGAAAAAGCAACCTATAACTAATACATGTATGACACATACTAAATATTTGGAGGCCCTCTATAAACGTGGGCCCCGGTGCGAAGCACCTATTGCACCTCCTAAAAGACGGCCTTGAATATTTGATCCCTCGAAACATCATATGTAGGAACACCAACTTCCCACAATTCTTTCAGCTCTTCGATCAATGGCTGCAAATACACATCAATTCTTTTTTTTGGATTACCAGGACCTGGACACATTAATGATAAAAACATAAAATGATTTTTCATACACATGTCCGGGGGGAAGTTATATGGTGTAATGATGATTGGCCAACATGAGAACTGCCCTCCAAATTGACCGTAAGGAGCAAAACCATCAGAACATAACCCAAGTCTGACGTTGCGTGGTTCAAAAGCAAATTGAGGATAACACCGGTCAAAATGCTTCCACGCCGCGGAATTTGATGGATGACACATTAACCCTTCCTCAGTGTCATGCTCTACATGCCACGTCATGTGTTTCGCGGTAGCGCTTGAGGCATATAATCTCTGCAAACGTGGTGCTAAAGGAAGATATATCAACTTCGATGCTGTAGATCTTTTTCGGGCTTTTCGAGTCATACCTGATATGGGCTTGTACCTATCCGCATTACAAAACTTACACCGGATAAGTGTTTCGTCATTCTTCCAAAACAACATACATCCTCCAGGGCATGCGTGGATTTTGATCATAGGGAGACCTAACTCAGAAACAAACTTTTTCATGTTGTAGTAACTATCGGGAAGACAATGATCACGAGGTAACATACTACCAACTGAGTTTAATATTTTGGACATGCAGCTTTCAGAGAGGTTATATTCTGACTTTATGTTAAGAAATTCAGAAACTGCTGATAATTGTGAATGATCATAACAGTCAGAATATAAAGGCTGGTCCGCACTTTTGAGCACTTCTTGAAATCTAGTGCCTAACTCATCCACATCATAATATGATGAGCTTGGTCCTTCGTTCACATTATTGTGTGCGTTGAAATCACTATCCGTGTGGATATTTGGAAACGTAGAAGGACAAGCCAAATCATAAAGCATCTTTTGCTCCCATACCATTTCTTCATAATTTCCCCAATTAGCCATCTCATCGGGAACATACCTTGATGTTCCTACGTTTTGCGGCAACAGCTCTGGCTCAATTGGTTCTCCTTGAGCAGTCCAGTTGTAATAGTTTTCAACAAAACCATGCGTATATAAATGCCAACAAACCTCATCACCTTCAACAAATTTGTTATTTTTACACTCTGTACAAGGACATCTTATTTTACTTCCATCAGCATAGCGTGTTTGCCCTTGTGCGAATCTAATAAATTCGTTAACTCCATTTTCGAACACTTTTTTCAATCCTCTACCATTTTCCTTGTAGCGGTCATACATCCAACTTCTAGTTTGTCTATACATTGTGCCTGAATATTAAAAAATATCTTAATTAACTTTTTTTGACAGTATATCTTAACGAAATTAATTTATTAAATTTATAAGATAATGTCTCACGTTTTAAAGCTAACACTTGAATTCAATCAAAATAATTAAGACAAATTGAATAATACTGATAACAACTCATAATATGGATATGATCAAATTAATTTAAAAGCACAATGGTCGTAATTTACATACCTTAAGTACAAAGATGATACCAAGTAATATAAAGTAAGAAATCCAAATAGAAAACCTCCAGATATCAAGTAATATAACTTCCAACTTTTATCCAGAATTCATCATACACAAAGATCGAAGACATCATTTTCTGAGATGTAGTTTGCTTGACATCCCAACTTGGTATATTTGTAGATTTAGTAGGCACAGAAATTGGGACGGAAATGCCCCTGCCAAAATGTGCAGAACGGTTCTCATTGTCTCGGATTTTGGCACGAAACTAAGTTCCTTTGAAATCCGGTCACTGCGACGGTTTTTGGGACGGCCAAATTCCTGTCAAACTAACGGTTACATTTTGGCACTACGTTTGGGTCGGATATAAGCCACCCAACGTAACGGCTAGATGTAGGCACGGAAATAGGGACGGAGAGTAGAACAGTCAAATATGATACGGGGTTGTCTCGGAGTTTGGCATGGAAAACGTAGGCACGGATATATACCGGGCCAATTTTTTTTGAAAAAAAGTCTGTCCTTGGGACGGATATTTTTCCCTGCCATATTGGAGCGGCATTTGGCACGGATATTAACACAGGCCAACTACGTCACAGTTTTTTCGGTCTTGTCACGGATGTAGGGTCGAACTGTCCGAGCCAAACATGTTGGCACGGATAATTCCGTGCCATTGTAGTAATAAATCGACTTTTTCAGCTTTCCGTCCCCAATTCCGCGCCAAAATTGTCTGGGTTTTATTCTGTGCCAAAATCCGTATCTATAACGAGTTTTTTTGGTAGTGTTCGCTTCTAGTAATTTAAAAGAAAGTTGTTAAATACTTAAATTACACCCGCAATCAGACAAGGTTTTGAGGAGGTTAAACTGGTTCTACATAATAGGTCCCCAATATATGGAGCCCCAATTTTTTTAAAAAAAATTTATTAGTATTATATGGAGTATATTAGTATTATATATTAATATTAATCAGTAAAATAAAGCAAGGAAGAAAAATAATGTAGATCTATTATTTTCGGTCGGTCCTTTTAGCTTTCTTTTACTCACATTATCTTAGTAATGAGTTGTGTTGTTTTGAATCAAGTAAAAAGCGTAACTTTTTGAAAATTTTTAATTGCATTATTTAAAAACTATTCAATTGATTTAACCACATTATTGAAAACTCCTTTAAGTTTTTTATATGAATATGGAGTCCCTATTTTACACTAGAAATATAGACCTCCAAATTCATTAGACAGATCTACCCACAAAATCCTAGTTCCTAAATATCACTTAATGAAGCACGTCAAATGTTCAAATCAGGTTATTAGGCAGTAGAAAATCAGTTAGCATGCTAAGATCAGTTGGTATACCGTGGGAGCAACGCACGGTGAGCATGTTGCTTCCACACACAAAAAAAGGCGCGTTATTGTTGACGTGCGTGAATAGTAACTACTATTTGTTTATTTTATTTACTCAGTAGCAGAATGGTGTAACTCGCGTGTAAAGAAATGTAGCTCATCACGCTGATTAGAAATGTAACTACAGGCAAGTCGAAATGTAACTTGTCTAATACGGATTATAAGAAATAAAACATTGATTTTAATGAAAAAAGGAGTCTAATTTCTCAATTACTTTACAAAAATAGTTAATATGTTTTGTTTTTAATATTAAGGCCAAAAAATTATTTTTTCTACAAAAAAATCATTTTATTTTTGCCAAACATAAGAAAACTCGGACTGGTCACATTTTGCAGTGTGGGCTGGATCAATTTCAGGGTTTTGATTTGGCTTTTCCCACCCAAAAATAATTTCTCCAACATGCTTATTCTATTACTACGTGCTCTCCTTGTACCTCTAACAACGGGAGAAAGAGTGACACGCAAAACAATAAAAAGTGATTTGTGTGATTGATATTGAATTAATAAAACAAAAATAAAGTAAAAATGATTTAGAGTCACATGAACTTTATCAAATTTGATATGGAACAATCTTAGTGAAACGGACCGAAAAGGTAAAATGCGACAATCTTGGGGGCCGAGGGAGTAATATATTAGGAATTATTTCTAAATAATATGAGAATTTTCATTAAATATTACTAATAAAATATTATGGGCAAAATTGTTACGTAACTATTAGTGACTATAATTGTGATCAAATTAACTTACAATAACTTACATTTTTTTTGAGAGGACAATAACTTATTTGTGATTTAAGGACTTTCCCCCTGAAAAGTACACTCTCTGCGTTGGATTTTTCTGCCAGAAAGTGTACTTTCCGGTGGACAAGTCCTTAAACTGCAAAGATTTATTACTCACACGATCAAATTTGCAAGTGATTAAAGTTGCAGAATCAGTAACAATAACAGTCGAAACTCGAAAGTTACAGGACTAAAATTGCAAATCTCTCTTATTTCAATTCACTAATGATGCAGTTTGATCCAAAATCTAACAGAATTCACTCTTGCTTAATTTGCTAACGCAATTTGGCAACTAACACTTCATCTCCAATTTCTCTACCCACCCTTTATGTTGATGCTCAAATGGGAGATACTTATTGGAAATTATTTATAATATAAATATGATATGAATATGTTCTTTGTTAAAATTATTTTCGTAAAAGTATAAAATTTATAACTTTCATAATATTATACTAATCAAAATCAATGTCTAAATTTTGAGATTTGACTAAACATTTTGGGACAAATTTATACTAATCAGACCGACTAGACTTCTATCTCTTTTCCCCTCGACTGGATTTCACCTAATGGATCTCTAAAGTGGTCGAATTTCCAACATTGTCTGATGTATGAATTTGGGTTAATTAATTTCCGAGATTTGCCCCACAAATCAAGATTTTAAAATTTTAGATTTGTATCCATCTGAGTTTGGGCTTTTTGGAGGGGAATGGAAATGTAAGACGGGCAGGAAGGTGCTTATCTCGCATCATTTGATTAGGAATTTATTTTAAAAGATTATTAAGAGAGATTTAATTTTCTCTTCTCTTATGAAAGTGAATAATGCAACACCGACACGAGACATTTTTTGTTCTCCCCTTGCCTTTTCTCCCCTTATATTGAACCAAACACATGCACTATAAAGGTTTCGCAAATGCAAGGAAGAAAGGATTGAGGAAATAGATCAGAAGGATGGAAGATCTTACAAACAATAATGCCTTTTAGATAGAATTATTATTGTCTCCTTATTATATAAATTAAAGTTCAAAAATTAATGTATAGACATAGAAAGTTAAAAGGCTAAAGGGTCAAATAGGCCTTCAAAATAACTTAAAAAGTGCAATTCAAACCCTTATTTAGCATGCTCTGTCTGGTTGTCGCCAATTGGGGCAGATCCCGGTAAAAAATTTTGATGAAATTTTTTAAGCATCTTCTTCATTAAGTCTAGTTTACTCATACCAAATTTCAGCTAAAAATTCAATCCGCAAGACAGTCAAAGAAATTTTTGAAGATAATTGCGCATTTAAACAGCGCAGTACATTTCAGAAAATCATTTGACCATTTTTTCGGTTGAATTTTTATCTGAAATTTGGTATGAGTAAACTAGACTTAATGAAGAAGATGCTCAAAAAATTTCATCAAAAAATTCTACCGGGAACCGCCCCAATTGACGACGGCCGGATAGAGCCTCCTAAATAAGGGGTGAATCGCACTTTTAAGTTAGTTCGAGAGCTTATATAACCCTTTAGCCTTAAAACTATAATGATTTCTGATTTACCTACAATAAAAATCTTATAATATGAGTTCATCAAAGTCGATCTATCTTGTCAAGTATATAAAAGTTTATAACGAAATATCTAATGTGTATGGGACACACACATATCATACATACGGAGTATATATACTATCGTATACTCTACCCCGTGATTGATTGTGATCATATATCATATCTTGTTGATTGTTTAACATGCCCGCAGGATCATCATTCATTTGAACAAAATGACAATCGGAATATATAAAAATTCAATTTATCGTATCCACGCATATGATTGCATTCATACGCGTCTTTAGTAATTTTTTCATGACATCTCTTCAGTCTAGAAACTAAGGTTTATAAGAAAAGACAAATGTATGGTACTTTGTCAGTATAGTACATTACAAAAAAGTGAAAAACTGATTTTTTTTACGGATACCGTCCAAAAAGGGAAAAATAATTAAAATACCTCAAACTTTCAGGGGTGTGAGGCAAGCACCCCAAACATACATATGTAATTTAAATACCCCAAACTTTATATAAAAAATTATTTTAGCATCATGGTCATGCATTATTTCTTTCAAAAATGTTACTTTTTGGTGTTAATTTCATAATTTCAAATATTTTACCATTCATGAAGATACAATTAACATTCTAAATTTACATTGTGAAATAAATGGTATTACCCTTCCATTCTATATAATTGCAACGTTTTCAATTTGCTATTTTAAATTATGCAATTAACACCATAAATTTCCATTTTTGAAATAAATAATACATGACCATGATGTTAATACACTACAAGAAATGTTACATTTCTTGACACACATATTTGTTGACACATAAAAAAGTGTTATACTCCCTCTGTCCCTAAATTTACTTCCATTTCGCTTTTCGAGAGTCAACTTAAATCACTCTTAAACTCTTACTTTTTGTATCAAAACTTTATGAAAATTGATTTTTTTTGTGCAGGCTTTGTAGCGGGTGTAATGTAGTTTCTGAATATGTAAATTTTATTTACTAAAAATAATCCGAGTTTTCACAGGGATCATTTAACTTTATCGTCGGTCAACCTTCGTAATCCGCAATCGGAAGAACATTCAGGGACGGAGGGAGTAATAGCTAACATATATTAACACTTTTGTTTGACAAGATAACTACTCATAAGTTTACATAATAATATTCACGTATAAAAATTGGTCCTTATGACTTGAAGAGAAAATTAAAGCATGTAACTGCTTGTTTTGTTGACTCACTTTTCATTTGCCGACACATTTTTAAAAAATTGATGTATACCGCAACTCCGTAAGATTAGAAAATGGAAGTTACCCATGTTAAAAATTCCTGGACGACATTTCAAAGAAATAAAATGCCTGGAGAGTTATTTTTTAAAAGTAAAAGGAATTCAAATACAAAAAAAAAACAGAGAATGCATGGTGCAAATTAATCGGTGCTTTTGGCCGGATCAAATCGAGCAGACCTAAGTTCTTCAATCGGTGCTTTCGATCGTCGTGGACTCATTATCAGCCATCACACGAGGTAGAAGATCATCCTCGGACTCCTCGATCATAGCGGATTTGTGCCATCGCAAATCTTCCATCAGATTTTCTCCGCAGTCAAATTTCCAAAATCATCCTATTTCCGTCTGTTAGAATAAATCGGTATTTCTACTACTTTTTCGTGATTGCTTAATTTGTACTTGTGAGTATATCTCCTCGACTGATGTGGTCAAATCTACTACAGTCATACCTATGGATGCTTAACTGATCTAATTTATACTTGAGAGTATGTCTGTCTGGATATGGATGCTTAACTGATCTAATTTCTACTAGAGTCAGTGTCTACGACTCTTTAATTAGTTTGTTGTGAGAGGATTGCCTTTTTATGAATTTCTATATAGATGTGTTTAATTTTGTTTACACTAATTGGCAAATATGGCTTCCATTATTTGATAAATTGTCCAATGGAATAGTAATATCGATGTATTGGTCTAATAACAAAACACAATCATATGTACTTTTCATGACTAGCTTTATATACAGAACAATTCATATATGCATTATTTTACTTGTAAACTTACTTGATGTATCAATATGATTTTGTTTGTCCTTAGTTAGGTTACCCTTCTCCGGCTGACATGGATCACTAACTAGGCTAGAATACATTGATAGAATGGTACTTTTTGAGATACTACATAAAGTAGTTAATTAGCAGGAATGGAATATACTATATAGAACCGATCGATTCCTAATTGTCTTTACTTATTTTAAGTTTATTGCAATTTTACTTGTGAGTGCAGGGCTGCAGGCATACATATTTTTATGTTGTTTGTACTAGTGAATTTTGAAAATAATGTATGCTATGGTAAATTGGTAATGAGGGTGATGGCACTCAGTGGGTGATGGCGCTCAAGATTCTGAAGATACTTTTGATTGGAGAAATGATGATTTAGCCGAAGTGATAGGTCCAAAAAAAAGAGGGGGAACTCGTTGTGTAAGTTTTACAGTTTTAAATGTATACAAATATAGCCAGATCAGATTTCCTTGATGCAATCCTTATTTATTCAATGGGTTGTCTAATTTAGTCAGATCCCTTTTTGTGCACCAAGCTTCACATTGAGCCTCTTCTAACCCCAACAAGGCCTGTGTCACTAAATATAGAGAAAAGAGACAACAAACCTTCAATATGAACTATGAGAGCCAGCTAAAGCTATGTAGGTTATTTGATCATCCATTATTCAATTTCACGTTAATCATTGTGTTTCATGTTTCTTTTTCCAGACTTCAATTGTGGAAGGAAACAGGTGCCATCTTGAAGGTCAATTAACCATCCCTTATCTAATTATATTCTATTTCTTCCTGTTGGGTTAAGGGCCCAAGCCGAGGTCCGGCCCACTAACCCATATTGCCAGACGCACGTCCAGTTAGAACACCAGGCCATCCCACAGGCCCATGTCCCTTGAGGATGGACGAACGTCTGATGTTGAGGGCTCAGGCCCAGCAAACTCATCCCGACGAACGGCTGTACGGGGACAAGGAGCAGGACCACGGGCCACCAGGGATGGCGACGAACGTCCCCGGGGCAAGCCTGTAGTCATCGGAGGGGACCCAGTTCACATGGTGAATATCTACAAGGCCAGGAGACGAACAGCCGATATCTTTCGAGGGTCACTTGGAGCAATCCAACTCACTTCCCGGGAGGACGAACGTCCCCACTAATCAGGCGGGAAACCTAGATTCTGGCGGGAAGTGCATTTAATGCTGAAGATTTGGTAGTTGGGACACCAGCGGTCCACAGGCTGCCACGTCAGTACAGCCACCTGCCCATTGGTGGGTATAAATAGAAGCATTTATTTCATTGTAAAGGGTTGGCAACTTTCTATTCTTAGCATACTAGCTTCAGCATTCTTACTTGCAGCATTTCTAAGTGCCTTGTAAGACGAACGGCCGACGTGCCTTTTTAGCAAGTAGATTGTATTTAGGGGAGTTATTACGAAGTTAATAATACCTACTTACATTGCCTGCTATTTCTCTTGTTTCCTGATCCATCTGAAAGTTGTTGGGCTAGATATCCACACACTCACTCCACTCGAAATCTTTGGGCTTACGTGTTGGGTCCAAGGGTTGAAGGAATAAACCTCAACACTGGCGCCGTCTGTGGGAAACTGAGCAAAAAGTTTCCAGAAACTCTCCCAAACAGCTACTAAGTCTACCTACAGCAAACACGATGTCAGGAAGCAACAACCAGCGTGATCTCTCCGAGCGTCTGGAGTCGAGCCGCCGGAATCGCGGCCAGAACTCGGAACTATCCGCAACGATATGGACCTCTGGAGGAAACGGGGGAATCACTGACCTCATTCCCCTGGAGGCCAGGCAGGATCCCCGCCTCATGCGGGAACTCGCAGACACCATGCGTCGCATGGCGGACGAGCGGGAGGCCCGAGATCAGGTGTACTCTGCAAGCACCCAGCGAACACCCCTCTCTCCCATACGCCGCATGCAGTCGTATGACGATACGACGGGATCCAGCGACCACCGGCCCTCAGTCCACGAGCGGCTAGGTGGGGGTTCAGGCTCCCGTGAGACGGGAGGGCGAACCAGGGTCAGCATCGCTGCATCCAGGGCTCTCACACCATCGGTTCCTCGCAAGATCCCGCAGGGAGACGAGACCCCAAGGGTCAACGCCGTTGGACGACGTTTCCAACGGCGAGGAGCGCAGATCTTCAGGCGGCCGCATGAAGCTGTGGCTGCTCAGCAGAACGTCACCCCCGAAGCCGCGCCCCCTGTGTCCCCCGGAAGGGCCACACAGGACGCACGGCTGGAAGCCATGGAGAGGCAGATAGCCGAGATGAATAGGCGGGCGGACGTCGGCTCGGCCACACCCTCCTTCTCACTCACATCACCCTTTACCCCACGGGTGATGAGCGTCGAGATCCCCCGGGATTGCAGACCCCCGGGAAACTTGGTGTATAATGGGGCTGGCGATCCTAAGGCCCATCTGATAAGCTACCAAGGGAACCTCTCCATGCTGGGAGCATCGGACGAGGCCATCTGCAGATTGTTCTTCAGCACCCTCAGGGGGCCAGCTCAGGAATGGTTCGGCCAGTTGAGACCAGGCACCATTGACTCATACGAACAGCTTTCCCGGCAGTTCATGGCACAGTTTGCTGCCAGTACCACCCCCAGGAAGGACGTCACGGCTCTCGCCCACATCAAACAAGGGCGGGACGAACCGCTGGCTAGGTTCCTGGTAAGGTGGAGGGACGAGGTACTACAGGTCGACGATCTGGACGAACGTCTGGCCACCAACATGTTCACCAGTGCGCTGGCCACAGGGGATCTATACCGGGACCTGAGGAGGAATCCCGGCACCAGCTACACCGAGGTTTTGGCTCGGGCACAAAAGTATGCCTCCATCGAGGAGGAGATCAGGCAGCGGGACGGAGTTCCCGCGGCCCACCCACGGAAGATGGCGGACAGGCTCGGACCCGGACCAGGAACCGGGCCCTCCCCCCCAAACAAAAAGAAAAAGGTGGACGGGGCAATGGTCCCTTAGAAGGCTCCGTCCGGAGACAGTCAAACGCGGCCGGACGACCGCTATTTTCCCTTGGCCTATCCAGTGAGCCAAATCTTCGAGGCCATCAAGGACAAGGGCCTCCTGGTGGAGCCCCAAGACATGAAGAAGCATATGGGGCACGACCAATCGGCCTACTGTGAATACCATCAGAGGGCCGGCCACCTGACAGACAATTGCAGCCAATTGAGGAAGGCAATTGACGAGCTGATCCGCTAGGGGTACTTGGGCGAATTCACCCAGCTGCTGAACAAAAACAGCCAGCAGAAGCCGAACCCCAGGCACAGGACATGGCGCCGCGACGACCGGCGCGAGGCGGAACCTCAGGACGTGGATTATCGGAGTGCAGATAAGCGTCCGGAGGGATCCCTTGGCCCGAAGGGCAAAAAGAAGAAGTTAGAGATCAAGGTGATCTTCGGGGGCGCTGAGACAGGGGATACACCCGCCGAGCGGAAAAAATTTGAGAGATCACTCTATGTGGGTTCCGTATCAGCACCCCCCGCTAAGCGCAACAAAATCGAGGCGATCACTTTCGGTCCCGCCGATCTGCCAATGTCACCAGCGCCGCACAGAGACGAGCTGGTGATCAGCATGGACGTGAACGATGCCATCGTCCGCCGCGTCCTTGTGGATACCGGGAGCAGTGTGAACGTCCTCTACTGGGAGGCTTTCGAGGGAATGAAGCTCAGGAAGGACATGCTGCACCCTCTACGCACCCCGCTGTCCGGCTTCACCGGGGATTGTATTGACGCTGAGGGCACCATCATCTTGCCAGTGGAGGTCGGCGACGGCCCCCACACCGCCCGGATCGGAATGACGTTCGTCGTGGTCCGCCTGAAGTGCGCCCACAACGCCATTTTGGGCCGACCCGGCCTAGAAGACTTGGGGGCCATATGCTCCGTACGGCACTCATGCATCAAGTTCCCCACCGACACTGGAGTGGGAGTAGCACGTACGGACCCGCATATGGCCAGAGCCTGCTACACGAAGGCCATGGAGAAGCTCAACGAGCGGGAGGCTCGGGTCAACAGCATCTCCGAGAAGGCCAAACAAGTCGACTTGGACGCTCATCTGGAACCAGCAACTCTGCTAGAGGAAATTGAACTCGACGATCCGACGGACAGGAAGGTGTCCATTGGTGCGGATCTAGAGCCGGAAATCAGGGCAGGGGTCATAGCCGTCCTCCGGAGGTTCAGGGTCTTGTTCGCCAGAGGGCCGGAGGACATGCCGGGCATCGACCCCAACCTCATATGCCATAAACTCGCCGTGCGGCCGGATACCAAGCCTATACAACAGAAGAAGAGATATATGGCGGCCGACCGACGCGATTTCATCAGGAAGGAAACAACAACTCTCCTCAGCATCAAACATATCCGGCCAGTCATCCACGTGGAGTGGTTGGCCAACGTGGTACTAGCCCCAAAGGGCGACACTTGGCGGATGTGCGTCGATTACTCGGACCTCAACAAAGCTTGTCCGATGGACCCCTACCCTGTCCCAAGGATCGACCTGCTGGTGGATGAGACAGCAGGCTGCGAGCTGCTCAGCTTCATGGACGCATTCAGGGGCTACCATCAGGTGTTCATGCACCCCGATGATGCCGAAAAAAACGGCGTTCGTTACGGCGGACGGCGTGTACTGTTACATCGTCATGCCTTTCGGCCTGAGAAACGCCATGGCTACTTTTCAGAGGATGATTGGGATGTTGTTCAAGGACGTACTTGGAAAGACAATGGAAGCTTACGTGGATGACATCCTGATCAAAAGCAAGAAAAAGGAGGACCATGTCCAGGACATGGAGAGGGTCTTCAGCATCATGGAGAAGGCCAGCATGAGGCTCAATCCGAAGAAGTGCGCCTTCGCCGTCAGGGGCGGCAAGTTCCTCGGCTACATGATGAGCGAGCGGGGGATCGAGCCTAACCCGGAGAAGGTGAAGGCGATTATGGACATGGAGGCCCCAAATAACCTAAAAGACGTGCAGCGGCTCACCGGGCGTCTGGCGGCTCACCGGGCGTCTGGCGGCTCTGAGCAGATTCTTATCCAAGCTGGCTGATAAGGCGATTCCCTTTTTTCAGATCATGAAGAAGGCCAATCCCTTTCAATGGACCCCGGAGTGCCAAACTGCTTTCGAAGATTTCAAGGTATATCTCTCCTCTCCGCTCGTCCTTACCAAGGCAGACCCCGGGGAGAAATTATACATGTACTTGGCAGTGGCCGATCTGGCCGTAAGTGCCGTGCTGCTGAAGGAATCTGAAGGCGTTCAGCGGCCAATATACTTTGTAAGTAAGGCGCTGAACGGTCCCGAGACGAGGTACACACTGATGGAAAAGACGATCCTCGCCTTGATTGCATCCATCAAGCGTCTGGCACCGTATTTCCAAGCACACCCGGTGACTATCTACACGTCGCAGCCCCTCGCCACAGTCCTCAGGAACCCGATGGCAAGCGGAAGGATAACGAAGTGGTCCTTGATGATCGGCCAGTATGACGTGGACTTCAAGCCGAGGCCGACGATCAAAGGGCAGGCTCTGGCGGACTTCATTGCGGAATGCACCGCGCCCACCGAGGACGAAACCCATGACAACAATGACTTTGACGATTGGTGGGAAATATACACCGATGGGGCCTCGAGTGCGCGGGGCTGCGGCGGAGGAGCAGTGATCACTTCCCCCGAAGGTTTCAAAGCCTACTACTCTATGAAATTTGAGTTCAAGGTCACCAACAACGAGGCTGAGTACGAGGCGCTTATCGCAGGGCTGAAATGCGCGAAAGCCCTCGGAGCAGCTCGTCTGAAGGTGAGAATGGACAGTCAGCTGGTGGTAACCCAGATGAACGGCACTGCAGAAACCAGGGAAGAGAGAATGAAGGTCTACAAAGAGCTGGCGGAGGAACAGACCGCACAATTTGAGCAGGTGGTGCTTGAGCAGGTATCGCGGGTGGAGAATGCAGAGGCGGACATTCTGTCAAAACTAAGCAACCCTCCAACCGATGACCCGGCATCAAGCATCCCCCGACACATCAGAGGCTTCGTTAGGCAGGAGGTGTTCCCAGCACCGGCGACGGACGTCATCCAGGTGGAGGTTATCTCCGTTGCCGAACCTAACTGGGCAAAGGAGATAGCAGATTATCTCAGAGATGGGACACTCCCTGAGCCTGAAGGTGATGGCAGTACAGGAAGAGCCGCGTGGATAAAGAGGCGTGCCCCTAACTTCGAACTCATTGATGGGCAACTTTACAAGAAGACGTTCGGCGGACCCTACCTCAGGTGCCTCCCGCCGAGCCTGGCAGCAGCGGTAATCGAGGAAATACATGAAGGGATCTGCTCCAGCCACCAGGGCCCCCGAACCTTGGCCAGAAAAATCATCCTGCAGGGCTATTACTGGCCGACCATACAGCAAGATTGCTTCAACCACACGCGGAAGTGCGCAGTATGCCAGCAGTATGCACCTGTCCCTGGCCGCCCAGCGAGCTTCTACACCCCTATGACCATCGCACTACCTTTTGCTAGGAGGGGCGTAGACCTGCTGGGTCCTCTGCCAACGGCTGCTGGTGGAAGGAAGTTCGTCATTGTGGCGGTTGATTATTTCACGAAATGGGTCGAGGCCGAACCATTGGCCTCCATCACTGAGTTCCAGTGCCAGAAGTTCGTCTGGCAGAACATCATTTGCCGCTTCGGGATCCCAGAGCAGATCATCACAGACAACGGTCGGCAGTTCGTCGGCAGAGGCTTTGAGGCATACTTGGCGAAGTGGGGCATCAGGCACTCTAAGGCCTCGGTGGCCTACCCGCAAGCCAACGGCCAAGTGGAGAACATGAACCGGACCATCATGGACGGGATCAAGAAGAAGTTGGAAGACTACACCTCCACCTGGCCGGAGCAGCTGAATTATGTCTTGTGGACGTACAGAACGACGCCAAGAACGGCGACTGGGGAAACCCCCTTTGCCTTGGCTTACGGATTCCAAGCTAAGGTACCGACGGAGGTACTGGTACCTACCCATCGCACCAAGCACTTCCAGCCGGAGGACAACGAGATCAACCTACGAGCAGAGCTCCACTTCATCAAGGAACGGAGGGATCTAGCGGCTCGTCGCATGGAAGAGTATCACAGGGCTACCCAGAGATACTTCAACAAAGCCGTGAAATTCCGCGAAATAGAGGCCGGGGACCTCGTACTCAGGAAAAGAGAGAAGAGCAAGCCGCTCGAAGGCGGCAAAATGGCGAAGAACTGGGAAGGACCTTACCGGGTCATCAGAAGATATAACCAGGGGACGTTCCTCCTCCACACCATGGAGGGGAACCATGCCGGGATGTGGAACGTAGAACACTTGAAGAAGTTCTATCAATAGTTAGGGGCTGTTGTCCTTGTATTATTCCCACTACCATGTAAAATGACCGGACGTCGTCAATAGTAAGGCCCCTGTTTTTTCTGAAATTCTGTTCTTGCCAACGACCGTTAAAGAAGGGAATCTCGATGCAGATAAACCTGTTCCTCCTTGTGATGTCTGCGGATACCGAACGTCTCCTCGAAGTAGGGACGCCGGTAGGACCAAGGACCAAGGACGAACGAAGCACCAGGGAATCTCGATGCAGATAAACCTGTTCCTCATTGAGATGTCGGCGGATACCGGACGTCTCCTCGAAGTAGGAACGCCGGTAGGACCAGGGACCAATGACGAGCGAAGAGTATGGATTGCCTCCACCAAAAAAAAAAAAAAAAAAAATGGGGAGAAGAGGAGAGGAGCTCCTATGTAGAAGGGAATCTTGCCCGGGTGTGCCAGATCTTCTCCAACCGCCGAAGACGAACGCCTCTCGGTGTAGAGGTTAGTATAGACGCGGAGGGGGCTAGACGAACCAAGGGAGCCTGCCAAGATAAACCTGTTTATCCCACAAACGACCATGGATCGATGGACGTGGGGTAACAAAGTCGGGGACCCGTGAGGGTAGACCTGTTCGTCCCTGCGAGTCCTTGGGTACCGAACGTCCTCTTCGAAGCAAGAGACGTCGGTAAGGCCGAAAGGACCACGGACGAACGAAAAAAGGGGGGGAATCTCGATGTAGATAAACCTGTTCATCCTTGCGATGTCGGCGGACACCGAACGTTTCCTCGAAGTAGGGACGCCGGTGGGACCAGGGACCAAGGACGAACGAAGACTAAAAGACTCCAAAAAAAAAAAAGAAAAAGAAAAAAAGAAAAAAAAAAAAAAAAAAAAAGCCAGAAGAGCAAGGAGCAAAGAATGATTTTTTATTCTTCGGCACTATTGGCCGGAAAATTACAAGACAATGAAAATAATGGGAAAAATTGTACAAGTACAAGGTCATGAACAGAGAATCACTTTCGATCGACGTCCGGAGCTGGAACTTTGGAAAGAGCCTGCTTGCATTCTTCACTAGCTTTGGCTTCCGCCTGCTCCTTCAGCAGCTCGAGGGCCCCCGCATGAGCGTCCGCCATCAGAACATCAAAGCCAGCCGCCTCCGGATCGAAAGGAGCCCCGAAATGACGCTCGAACGTGGGGAGATTCTCCGCTACGAGCCCAACCATGCCCTTACGATAGGTATCATCGGCAAGATCATCAAGGAAACGCCGTCCGGTGGGGGTGGCCTGGAGCAATTTGACCCCATCCAGATAGGCGTCCGGGCAGGTGGCTAGAAATTCTCCGACGAGCCTCGGGAGAAATTTCATGGCCATAGTGTGGATGGCGCCAGTGTAAGCTTTGGATCTTTGGAACGCTATGGATCCAGACTCCTTGATCTTGACGACATCGGCCTCGTATATAGGGACATGATTGTCCACGCCCGTACGGCGGAGCTCCACCTTGGCCTGCTCTACGGCCCACATCCGGCTGCGGAGATCCACAAGCTCGGCCTCCTGCTTTTTAAGGAGCTCCTTCTGAGAGGCATTCTCCTGGACGAGCTTGTCGTAGGCATCAGCCTTCTCTTGAAGAGTTCCGGCCCTGCCTTTTGCATTCTTCAGGAGGGCGTCACATTCGGCCCGGACTCTGGCCATCTCCCTGCCCTGAAGCTCAAAAGCCATCCGAGCCCTGTGGAAGTAGAGCCCGGCCTTATCCAGAGTGCTCTGACCACACTCCAGGAGGTCTTCGGGTGCCTCCTGAGCAGCAAAATCCTGGGGGACCTTGAGATTCAGGCCGCACCAGATGGAGGACGCTGTCTGGCCGAAGAGCATCATAGACTCCTTGCGGGGGCCAACCCCAGAAAACTCGATCAGGCCAAGAGAAGACTCACTGGCTCCTGGGGGAGAGTTTGGACGGGCGTCGTCAGAACCTTTGGCGGTTGGGGTATCATCATCCCGGAGACGGCGGACGTCGGAGTTCCTCGGAGGAGAGGCACGGAGATTGGTCCGCGAAGTACGCTTCCGCTTGAGGGGACTTCCGGGCTCCCCATCGGAGTCATCGGCCACAATGATGGCCTTGGAGGAGGTGCCCTCAACACGTGGCCTCTTGGAGGCGCCGGCCCCCGAAGCGTCATCAGCTCGTGCCCTGGTCACCCGAGGTTCGACCTTGGGGACGAGCGGCTTCCCGGGCTTGTCATGCCCCTTGTGCTCACGGCCGGCGGCAGTCGAAGCAGCGTTGACTCGGCTCATCATGGACGTGGAGGGAAAAATGCCTGCACAAAGGGAACCAAGACGTTCAGAGCCATAACAGTGGAGAGAGGTTAAAACAATACAAGTACAAACGGACGCACCTAACCCAGCCCGAGCTTTGAAAGCCTCGGCCACCAGCAACCGGAAGTTCTGGATGCCAAGTCCGGCTATGCGCTTGGCATATCCGAGCTCCTCGTCCGTCATGGGCGGCGGGATCGTCTTCACGGGGTAAGCGTTCCACCGATCAGAGAATGGCATCGGTGAGCCTACTCCGGCCAGGAAGAAGCGCTCTTCCCAACCGTCTGGATTCCCGGCATTGTTCGAGAATAGAACCATGGACGGACGGGCAATCAGGGTCAAATACCCTGTGCGTCCGAAGGTGGACAGACGGAAGAAGTAGTGCAGCAGGTCCACGGTGGGGGTCACACCGACGCTGTGGCATCTGATGATGAAGCCAGCGATTATCCGATAGGCGGCAGGGACGAGCTGCGCAGGCACAATCTCAAGGGCCCTGAAAAGTTCCAAGTGGAAGCTGTGCAGGGGGAAGTTCAGCCCGGCTATCACCGAATCTAGGTGAACCACCACATAGCCGGGCAAATGGCGCATGGGGTTCCGAAGACGCCGATCGTCGTAGGTCCTTGGGGGATAAAACCATTGACTGATCAGTCGCTTGTCAGCGTTCGTCAGGCGTTGGACTTGACGCCGAACGCACGAGAAGCTGAGGCTATAACGGGGAGGCCGGGGTGGCATTCCCCGCTCATAACATTCCAAGTCTTCGCCGGAAGAACATCCATCGTCAAAGCGATTCTCGGAAGACATGACAACGAACGGTACCTTTTGGGCTCGAGATTTCCGACACGGTTTGAGAGAGGTCTAGAGAGAAAGAAGACAATTGTGCAGCGTAAGGAGAAATGTGAGTGGATCACATGGACTCTGAATACTTATAGGCGACACCGCAAAATCGCGCCAACCGAAGCAGGACACGTGGCGCCTGGATACCGGTACCTACCACGGCATTTAAGGCACCTCGATTTCGTCGCCACATAATCGCCACAAGGACACCCGGATCCATGCCACGAACGTCCCTTGAAGAGGGCTTACCGGCTCGGCGGGATTCGGGGACATCGTCTTTCCGTATTTCCGTAAGTCTCCGGCTGTCCCTAACACCGGCGGCTGATGAGGACACACGCGATAACCGGTTACGCTCGTCTTGCGGTACCCCGGTTTTCCATGTCACACGACCATCGACGAACGTCGACACCGGGCGCTGGTTCAGGGAAATACGTCCGTACGTCCATACTTGAGAAGAGCGTATTGTCAAGACAGCTACCGACGAGCGTCTTCCCATTGTCGGAATGTCGTATGGACGGCAAGCCGGCCTCGTAGGAGGACGCCATGCGACAGACGTGTGTCGAGGCGCCGGAAGGATTTCTTATGCTACAAACAATGGAGGACACGAAATGATGAAATAAAATCATGTCCTTAGGGGACGCACGGAGGATGAACATCGCTTTCCACACGCCATGCCAATTGGACATGTAGGACGGACGGACATCCTTGCTCGAAAGCTTTAGCATTCACACCGCGCGACAGTAGATGCACGTCGTTAACAAGCATTGGGGCAATCTCCGACGTGCATATGACCACACTTGCAAAGTGTGGCCAACCCCCGACGAACGTCGTCTCGCCATCAGGATGCTGTGCAGAAGGGGCAGCCGGCATCGGCGCTGGGTGTCGCCATCCGAAGACGGACCTTAACACGGGCGCCGCGCACCGAATATGTACGGGGTCCTTTGGCAAAGAGACGCCCCTGCCCCCAAACCAAATGGGGAACAGAGATGAACGTCCGCGCAGATTATGCAACAGAGAATATCGAAACACAAAAGGGAGTTTCCATACAACAAAAGACAAAAGGATGGAAATAAAGAAGTAAAGATCATGAACGTAGAGACAATTCGATCCAAGTTGTATATATTCTTCGGCTCTAACGGCCGGGCATTACAAGCGCAAAATGAAGAGGTTACAATGTACATTTACACCATGAAAGGGGACTCAGGCCGGCTGCCTCCCGGGATCTGCTCCTCCTCCTCGGCTTCGGGCTCGGGGGACGGGGGTTTCGGAGTTTCCCCTCTAGCCTTGGCCTCCTCCCGCCGTTGATCTCTCCCCAACTTCCCCAAGGCTTGAAGCAGCAGATCGTCGTCTGTATTTGCAGCAAGCTCGAAGTCGGCCCCCTGCAGCCTCGAGAAAATGGGGAGGGTGGCCTTAACCCCCTCATTGTAGCCAGCGGCGAAGGAGCTGTCGCCGACCTCGTAGAGAAACTTATGCGACAAGGGGGAACTCTCCAGTATCCGCACGCCGCACGCCAGGCGCTGCCGGGGCGGGATCTTCGCCAGCGCCGCGGAGAACACATCGCCGAAGGCCCCGGCGCAGTAGTCCTTAGCAGAATCCATAAATTCCCCGGTGTTCTTGTAGCCGGAGGTGTCGACCAACCACTCCGGAGTGGCATCCTTGGCGGCAGGAAGCACCGGAACAAGCTTGAAACCGGCTCTCTCAAGGCCGGCCAACTGGCTGCGGGATTCGGCCTGCAGGGCAGCAATCTCCCTCCCCTTGGCTGCAGCCTCCGCCTCGGCTCGACGAGCGGCCTCCCGGGCTGTGGCGACGGCCGCATCAGCCTTGGCCTTGGCCTCCTTCAGGTCGGCCTCCCTGGCAGCTTCAGCCTGGAGGACTAGAAGCCCAGACTGGATAACAGAAGAGAAAGCAATGGTCAGGGGATGAACGTCAGGAAAAAATGTACTCGGATCTAGCAAGGAGAAATTACCTGAAGAGCGGCTGCCAGGGCAGCACTGGTCGCCTCGGAAGACGAACGGCGGGGCAGCTCGAGACCGGCCTTGAGGGCCATCTCCCTCCAAAGCTCTTCCGCCGGGCGGCTCAATGGCAGAGAGCCGGCATCTTCAAGCAGGGGACCAGTGGAGCCTGCCTCACGGCCCCTCTTCTGCTTCTTCTCGGGGACCCTCTCCGTCCCCTTCTGAGGAACCGCCTTCGAAGGGGCGACCGGCGGCGGAAGAGCAGCTCCAAGAGCAGGGGCCCCAGAACCCTGAGCCAGCATGGTGGCGATTAAATGCTGCTCACCCTCAGCTGTTCGCCGGGCAGCATCAGAAGCCGAGGAGTTAGACTCCGAGGCGGGGGCGTTTTTGGCCTTCGCCTGTGCGGCTTTAGCAGCGGCCGCCTTGGCTTTCCTTGTCTTCAGGCACTCGGCGTGATTCATCTGGTCTCTGTCTGGCGGGGAACCTGCAAGAAACCACAAAGGGTTAAAAGACGAGCGGGGAATACGATAAGACACTCACCTCGAAGGACAGGACCGCCCGGTGCCCCGAGACGAGCGTCGAAGGGTGGAAGGAGTCCAAGGACACGGGCGGTACCTATGCCTGCCCCCGAGAGTGCCTCGAAGGTCAGATAGCCAGCTATGGGGCGAATGCCGCCCTGAAGGATGCCTTCCACGGCCTCACTCAGATCGTCGGTCAACTCCGGCGACTCTATCTTCGGGGGATAGCCATTCCAACGAACTGGGAGGGGAGGACCATCATGGCGAAGGAAGAAGAACCGGTTTTTCCAGTCATGGATGGAGGAGGGGTAGCTCTTAAACAGCCTCCTCCCCGGACGAGCGGCCACGCTCAGATACCCGTCGGAGTTCTGGGGAGTGATCCGGTAAAAATAGTGGAACAGATCCAGGCTGGCTTCGACCCCCGCAAGTTTGCAGCGCACCAGGAAGGCCGATATGAACCTATAGGAGTTTGGCATGAATTGCGCCGGGGCCACTTGGAAGCAGTGGAAGAACTCCACATAAAATGCGTGAAGGGGAAACCGCAGCCCAGCTTCGACGGAGTCCAAGTGAAGCATGATCATCCCTGGACGTCTCCTCATCACGTGCTCGGCGCCCCTCACGCTCCAGACGAACGGCGGGGGGAAGAAGGTGCGGATTTTGTTGAGGGCCACACGGGAGAGGACCTGGTCATGGTCAAGGGCGCTCCTGATCGGGCAGATGTGGCGCTCCATATCCGTAGGGATGCCCAGGTCATACACCTCCATATCGGAACCGGATTCGGCCTCCTCTCCAGAATCATAATCAGCAGGACGCTCATTCAGGGGGACTGCGTCAATAACATCTACTGCCCCGTCAGCGCCCCCGTCCCCGGCGTCGCTCCCACTACTTTGAGACACATCATCCGGCTCGCCATCAGCCCGGATGGACCCCACCGTCGTGGCCGAACCAGAGGTCCCGGAAATACTGGCCTTTCCGGGGGAGCGCGCACTCACATTGTCCGAAGAGGAGCCCGAGGAGGAACCCGACGAACCGGATTCAGAACTTGACGAAATCTCCATCGAAGTCATGTCGGCTAGGAATCAGAACAAGAAAAGAAGCAGAGGGGAAAATTACCTTACAAGGGGGTTAGCCGAATTCGGAAGGAGAGAAGAAGACTTGAAGAGCTGCGAGAAGTCGAAAGCAAGAGGGCAGAAATTGGGAACCCTAATTCAGAGGGAAAACCCGGCATTTATAGCAGAAATACCGATGGGGAAACCAACGAGGAGCTGACACGTGGCAAGGAGCGTATTCCGGCCCACGCGCTGTGCGTGGGATGGGAACGTAATGATGGCACTTCCTCGGGAAAATGCGCCGCCGCAACATCAGCCGTCACCTCGTTCCCTGAACCGTCAACAGTTGTCAAGCACCATAACCACGAGCGTACGCTTCCCACGGGTGCAGAAAACACAAAGTATCAAGACACGAACGTCTACCTTGAGGGGATTCCTACTTCCTTATGTCCTGCGCGAGCCCAGAACATCAGAAGTGGGGGACTTGTGTTGGGTTAAGGGCCCAAGCCGAGGTCCGGCCCACTAACCCATATTGCCAGACGCACGTCCAGTTAGAACACCAGGCCATCCCACAGGCCCATGTCCCTTGAGGATGGACGAACGTCTGATGTTGAGGGCTCAGGCCCAGCAAACTCATCCCGACGAACGGCTGTACGGGGACAAGGAGCAGGACCACGGGCCACCAGGGATGGCGACGAACGTCCCCGGGGCAAGCCTGTAGTCATCGGAGGGGACCCAGTTCACATGGTGAATATCTACAAGGCCAGGAGACGAACAGCCGATATCTTTCGAGGGTCACTTGGAGCAATCCAACTCACTTCCCGGGAGGACGAACGTCCCCACTAATCAGGCGGGAAACCTAGATTCTGGCGGGAAGTGCATTTAATGCTGAAGATTTGGTAGTTGGGACACCAGCGGTCCACAGGCTGCCACGTCAGTACAGCCACCTGCCCATTGGTGGGTATAAATAGAAGCATTTATTTCATTGTAAAGGGTTGGCAACTTTCTATTCTTAGCATACTAGCTTCAGCATTCTTACTTGCAGCATTTCTAAGTGCCTTGTAAGACGAACGGCCGACGTGCCTTTTTAGCAAGTAGATTGTATTTAGGGGAGTTATTACGAAGTTAATAATACCTACTTACATTGCCTGCTATTTCTCTTGTTTCCTGATCCATCTGAAAGTTGTTGGGCTAGATATCCACACACTCACTCCACTCGAAATCTTTGGGCTTACGTGTTGGGTCCAAGGGTTGAAGGAATAAACCTCAACACTTCCTTTTCAATCTGCCTCAATTGTTATTTATTGTGGCTTTCCTGGATTAGTTCTTGAAAATTGATATTCAGAAATTCAATATGAATCATGGAAACCAGAAGCGAGTGAAAAGGTAAATTCATCATTCCTCATTTAATTTCACATTTTTTTTTGTTTCTTTCAATTTTATTACTCATGACATGTATTGTGTAGTCTCCCAAATTATTTCCATTTTACCTAACAATATTCCTGTTCACACTTAGTACGGCCTGTTAATAAAACATGCAGATTTTTTTAAAACATGTGGATTTTTACATTAATCTATAAGATCTCAGTTTGCACTTTTAGTTTGACTACACCATCAATTAAGGTTGCTAAACGTACAGTTTTACAGTAATCTATAAGATGTTACTTTACACTTTCAATTTGACTGCCCCATCAAATTAGGTAGTTATTATAAGTTTTGGCTATGGAAGTACTTTTCACTTATATTTTTTGGAATAAAAAATTCTGGTCCACCGTTAATATGAAAAACTCTGCACGACTATGAAATAATTTTTACTTATATGGGCAGACATGTACTGTCATATACTCTGAACTACACTGGATACTCTTAAAGTTATTTAGATTTCTCATCTACTTTAGATTTTTGTATTTTTGGCATTGGGGGAAAGGAGGGTAGGGAGAAATGAAATATTGTCTCCTAACCGTGCCATTGTTATGCTTTTTTACCTATATCTCATTTGATAGCTAAATCTTATTCATTCATTTCAGTTTCATTTAGGTTTTTAGATCTTTCTTCAAGTTTCATACCAAGAGGAATCGGGTTCCTTCGTATTGAATTGCTCCAACAAAATTTCATTTTTCAAATGAACCAAGTTAATTTTATGAACCATATACTTGTATTTGTTGTTTTCTTCAAGTAATTTACAATGTTGTTTAGTAGAGTTTCATTAATTTCTTACAAGTTTAAAAGATATGGATCATTGAAGTCACTTGGTATTTCAGGATTTTTGTAATGTGAGTAAATATCTTTTATTAACTTTATTAAATGTATATTCACAAATAGGGCCAAAATGCAATATTATTGCATATGATGGTACATATTTATTTGTTTTGTGAATCTTGCACCTTCAGCTTAAAGCATAAAAAGTAGGTGCTATGTGTGAAATTACCATCTAGAGGCTATTTGTGCAAGCATGTGAATTGTGAAGAAAAAGGAGATTGAGAAGGTACATATTACGTAGTAACATATATGATCTATGGTATCCAAGAAACTAAATGTTTCTTATTGTATGAAAATGTGTGATACTATTATCTTTAATTATTATGTATAGCTTACATTAATATGAAGATAGATGCTTTGAAATATTTTAAATATTAGCAGGTTAAAAATGAATAGCTATGTATCTTAGCATGATTTTGAGAATACTTGTTTGCCAGAATTACTGTTGATGCATGACATAAGCACTATTTGCATAAATTTAGACATTGAATGTAGGTTATGAGTTAGTTTCATTAATGTAGTTTGTGGGTGGATTACAATGTATTTACTGATCATGTGATGAACTTTATTTTATTTCCGCATTGCTATTTTCAGGTCATTGGCGAATTGTCTCCGACCACATGATCGATCGTCAATAGGAAGCCATCAACCCAAAGGAGCTAATTAGAGATTTAGTATATAGTTGATCTTGATTGAACAAGTTATTTATTTCAATTTGCGTAAAGTACAATCTCTAAAGTACAATCTAGTCTTGTGTACTTAATTTGTATTAGTCTTTTAGATACATTTGAATGATATACTAAAAACTTATTTCAATTTGCAAGTTTTAAAACTAAAATAATCTCTAATACCCTACTTTGTTATTAGTTATTACAGGACATATAAGAAATAGAAACAATTCTTATTAATTAGCATATTATCTACTAAATTGATTGAGCATGATTTTTCTTGACACTCAATTTTGTGTCACAAAAGGTCTATAGGGATTCACCAACACTTGTGCTTGAGTTTCAAGAATTGTCTTTACTAACACCTCTCCTCTTGACACTTTTTGTGTGTGTTGGCAATTCCCTTAAGGAGGCTATCTTGACACTTTTTCCACTTTTTCTAACACTTTCTGTGTGTCAAGAAATGTTACCTTTCTTGTAGTGTAAAAAACGTTTTTATAAAAAGTTTGGGGTATTTAAATTACATATGAAAGTTTGGGGTATTTATCTCACTCCCTTCAAAGTTTGGGGTATTTTAATTATTCTTTATCAATTTTAATTTGTTATGGATGTGTGGGAAAGTTGACCGAAAAAAATTGTTGTGGAATTTGTTAAAGGATGTGTGAAAAGTGACAACATTGATATGTATCTTATCTTATATATATGGACCAAATAGAATATTACAACTGAATTATTTAAATATGAATAAATAACAAAATGATGACTCAGGCCAATTAAATGCTAGGTAAGATACCTCAAGTCCTCAAGAGGTCATAAAAACATTATATAAAAATTTTATTTAAAAATATAATTGAGTACCATTATTACCATATACGGAGTACGGGAGTAGCATTCACTACGCATAACAAAAATATGTGAAAATGATATTTTAGCTTTCATAATATCGATTCAACCTCATAGACTAGATAAGTCTAAATTGTCTAATAATGATACAGTCTCATATTGGGTTGGTAATTTAAAATGGATATCTAGATAAGTACCGGGCCAATTAATGAGCCAAGGGTGTAGGCCAATCGTGGAGACATCTACTTTAATTTCTACGAGGGGCATAGTAATATAAGGGAAATTTTCACTTTTAATCATATGATTATTATACAAATTTCACACTAGATTCTGTCTTTTGAGTTAGCCTATTCATTTTTAGTATAGAAAAAAATTATCTGTATCCATATAATCACACTACATATAATCATATTACTTTTTGTTTGTGAATAGCCTGTTCATGCAAAGCAGGCTCACGAATGTCGGTGAACAAAAAATAGTCCGTTCACTGACATGTGTACCGGCATGTAGAAAAAGTGTTTAAAAAAGCAGGGTTGCTTCGTCATATTTACGGAGTATTATTCTTTCCATGTGTAGTTTTGATGTCAAATTTCAAATTTTGGACTCATTGTATTTCAGGTGATTATAAACACTACAAATTCATTTGGAATGCCACAAGTATAAGTGATAATAGACATTAATCACGAGATATCAAAAGGGAAATTTTTAATTTTGGTCCAGTAACTTTCGGCCCTTTTCATTATTAGTTTCGTAATTTTAATCACATGCCAATTCGGTCATATAACTAATTAATATTTGCGATTTAAGAAATTTTTCCCTGAAAAGTACACTTTCCGGCGATAGTAAACCGGAAAAGATGTCGCCGACGTCAAATTTATGTTCCGAAAAGTGTACTTTCAGGTGGAAAAGTCCTTAAATTATAAACATTTATTAGTTATAGGACCAAATTTGCAGGTGATTAAAGTTACAAGATCAATAACGATAACAGACGAAAGTTATAGGACTAAAATTGCAAATCTCCCATATTAGTATCTAAAACATGGACCTCATGTGAAACAAGAATGCTTGTGAAGTTAGGTCATAGATTTTCAATTCTAGAGACGATATATGTTTTGGAAAGACAAAGAAATTCAATTACAAATGCTTCTTTATGTCATATATAACTGATGTTTGTGTACACATATTAGTTTCCATACGACCTAACCAAGCATTTTAGTCCAGCTGATTGTGAGGTAACTATTCATAGTGAGAGTTCGAACCCTGCTAGGCATATAAGAGTTCGAAACTCAATGGAGTGAGTTTCAATCCTGATTACTTCGGCCCCCCTCCCCCAGACCCCTAGAGTAAAAAAAATAAAAAAAATAAAAAATAAAAAAAATAGTTTCCGTACGACCTAACATTTTACATCTCCCCAAAAAGCAGATAAGAGGGCAAGGATCAGGATCCTCTGCCTTAAGGCCTTAAGGCAGAGTGCCTTGCGGCATCCGACGGAGGGGAAGCGACCAGAAGGACCACAAGATCGGTGAAGGGGTGGAGCCCAAGATCTTCGGCCGTCCAATTCCCGATCGAACGGCCTCGAAGAGCCAGGCACCCTGCCTTGCTTTAGGGTTTAATGCACCAAACCCCCTTGTGATAGAGAAATTTAGCGCATTAGCCCCCTGTGATTTGAAAAATACGTCAAACCTCCTTGTGTTTTAATTAATCATGCACAGAACCCCTTTTATGAAAAATTTAACGATTTGAAAATCATTTTTCCTAATATTTTGATTGAATATGCAAGTAAATATGTCAAAATCTCTAAATCATATAAAAATGTTAATCATATTTCTTTTATTTGACAACTGAATTTATTCATAAAAGGGGTTTTGTGCATGATTAATTAAAACACAAAGGTGTTTCATCATTTTTCAAATCACAGGAGGCTAATGCGCCGAATTTTCATATCACATGGGGGTTTGGTGCATTAGTGATTAGACCCCTTGCTTTAAAGCAAGGGAGAGGCTCCGGGAGGGAGAGGCTCCAGATGCAGAGGGCAAATCAATGCGAGGAGCAAGCGAGCCAATCTCGGTGCACAATATTATTGTTTGTGTGAATAGTTTTGATTGTTTTCAATTTATTTAATTTCACACACTCAAAATTTGTCATCGAAACTAATTGCCTTTATCAGATCGAGATATGATTCATTTGTTCAACAAGTTGGTATAAATATCATTTTCTGATATGAAATTGATAATGATAGTGCTAGGAGCTAAAGAACTTTTTAAATTATAAAGGCCTGAATGAAACTAGAGAGATTCTATACTCTAAAAGATCTTTATAATTTCACAGCAATGGTTCATAATCGATCCGATTTTGTGGTCTAAAATGTTTTAGTTGGACTGAAATTTGCTATAATGGTCTGATTTGATATATTTAAGTATGATCTAGTCTGAATTGGTCTAGTCTGGTAAATGTCTTGTTTGCGCGTATTTTATAACTAATGGAATCTGGTCTTGTTTGGTCTGGTTCGAGATTGAAAAACAATCTAAGTAAAAACATCCTAATTAATCCAATTCTAAAACTATTTGGTTAACTAATCCGATTCTAAATTACTAGCATTTTATTATCTCCTAATTTGCTTTTAAAAAAAATCTCCTAGTTTATTTTGGGACCCAAAATAATCGTCCAACTGTAACTGGTCTCGCTCCATATTATCGGGCCGACAAGTCTCGTTTTGTTATATACGGAGTATCGCTTATTCGTATCAGATGATGGGATTAATTAGTTTCGGTTGTTTTTAATTTGTAAACATCGAGAAAATCCTGTGCGGCTGTATGGAATAACATGGACAGTATTCATAAGTTCACCCTACCATTGATTGTTAATGATCATACTTAAGTCAGACACCCAAACATGCAAAGTATGAAAAACATGTTCTAATATTATCATAGAATTTATAATTTATAATTGTTCTTTTTTTTTAATATTATAATTATAATTGTTGGGGACCAGTTTATTTATTGGATTATAAAGCTACAGGAAATATGAAAGAGGTTAATAATTAGAGACACAAAAATCAGAAATACATGAAAATAAAGAAAATGTTTAATGTATTATTTGCCATTATTTTGACATTTGAGAAATAGATGGGAAAGTAGCGATGTTTAATTTTAACAAGACCAAAAGACCTACCCTTAAAGTTTCAAAAATACAAACCTTTAGAAAAATGTAGAGTGGGTATAATATAAATCTTTAGAAAAAAGCTCATGTATTAAAAAAAGTATCATATAGATACACTTACTGAATAAAACGGTCAATCAGGAAGATGTTTGCATCCCGGGTGACAAAACGAGGATTGCTTCTTAGGAGATAGGGATAAGTGTTGTAGTTGGAGGTTACAAGTGCTTAGTGGAACATTGGACTAGAAGAATCCGTTGTTCCTTGAACCACTATAAAAATCTTTGGTGTCATTTAATTTGCTGCTTTTAATATTCTATACTTACGCAAATCATTTTCTCAAGAGCACGGGCTAGTGCTGGACTCGGGCCGGGCGGCCCGAACCGGCCCCGGCCCGGCCCGGTTACTGTGTGAACCGGCCCGGCCCGGTGGCCCGGTCCACCGGCGGTTCGGGTCGAACCGGCCCGGTGGATACCGGTTCCGGGCCCGGGCCTTCCATTTGGTGAACCGGCCCGGCCGGTTCGGGCCCGGTCCGGGCCGGAATAATTTTTTTTTATTTTTTTTTGAATTTTTTTTAATTTTTGGGTTGGATTAGGTATTTTGGGCCATTTGAGGTGGTTTGGGTGGTTTGGGGTTGAGGGGGAGGGGTAGGGGGTTAAATAAGAGAAGCCAAAAAATCAAAAAAAAATGGGGCGGGTGAACCGGCCCGATCTGGCCCGGAACCGGCCCGGAACCGGTCACCGGCCGGTTCGGGCCCGGGCCCTCCTTTTGGTGAACCGAGGCCTGGCCGGTTCAAGGCCCGAACCGGGCCCGGCCCGAACCGAGTCCAGCCCTGGCACGGGCTACTGGATCTTGTGCCTTAACAGATTTCACTGTAGAGACTCAGAAGGCAAATATGTCTTAGAGTGTTTCCAGGCTACTCGACCAGACTTACTTATTTCACTGCACAACTAAATTTGTCAGATTTAGTCTCAACTCTTTTGAGGGATAGATTATGTTAATAAGAAAAAGAGATTCTTAGAATAGTCTATTCACTCACTCTAGACTTTTTCTCTACACTTTTTCTCTACTGTTCACTTGATATTAAATTGAGTGTAAGAGAAGCCTGACTCTTCCTATGATAACAGTTTATGCACTTCACACAACTAGATAGACATTTGCATGGGAAAACTGAACATGTAGAATTTGAAATGCATAATCCTACAAAGTTCCAAGAGTATAAAGTTTTGAGCTTGAAAAGTGTTAGTGTTAGGCCAATATCGGCCAGTGTTCATGTTCACATTAATCACACAGGCTTATGTCTTTGTAACATGGTCATAAACATGATGATATAACTTTGCAAAATTTGTGTTTGTCCGTAACGCAATTTGAAACCACTTATAAACTAATTGTCTGAGTGAATATATAAAGGGAGAATTCTCTAAATGAGAGTAAATAAATCCTTAATTGTTAAAATAGGACTACAATTTAAAAATTCTCTAAATAGGATTTATTATTTGTAGTTGGACAAAAATGCCCTTGAACCTTGGTAACATGCTGCCACCGAAACAATGATGGACCGCTGCAACTCGCCGGCCACCACCGCTCGCTGGCCACCGTCGCTTGCCGGTCACTGGCGTGGCCGCAAAATTAGCCACCATTGCAGATCTAGCCGCCGCCGCCGTTGCAGATCTAGCCACCGCAGCTGCAGATCTGGTAGCCGGAGCCATAGATCAAGCCGCCTCCATCCGCCGACTGTTGTTCCTGCAAATCCAGCCGCCGCTGCAGATATGGCCTCCGCCTCTGCACCTCTGGCCTCCGCTACCATTATTGCCAACGTTTTTATTGGAATGCAAACATGACATCGAAATTTCCATTTTAATGGCATTTCCGAAAGTAAACACGGATTGTTCGAAGAGTAAGAATGCCACTTTGATGGCATTTCATAGTAAATTTGGCAATTTTAACAAGTAAAGAAGAAATCAGAAGCATCGGACCTGCGGGCTGCGACAAAAACAGAAGATGGTAGAGAGAAAGACAGTACAACGAGCTTCACTCTGCAGCAATAGATGTGGATCGAATTTGTCCCTCGATGCTCGCTCTTGCTCGCCTTTGGTTTCGTTGCTAACCGATGGTCGCCGCAGTTGCTCGTCGTTTCTGGAAACTCGATGTTGCAAGTTTTAACCGGAGAAGACGAGAAGGTTGGCGAAGACGGGCAAGTTGGAGAAGATACGGGTGCACATGGAATAATTTAAAAAACAGAGAAGTTTTAGCTGAAATTTGGTATGAGTAAACTAGACTTAATGAATAAGATGTTCAAAAGAATTCGTCAAAAATTTCCACCGGGAACCGCCCAAATGGTGACGGCCGGACAGAGCCTCCTATATAAGGACTTATTTTACCCCTTTTATTCAACTTCGAGTAACAACCTAATCATTTTCTCTATGATCTAATAATCTGATTTGGAAGAGAAATCAGTTCAATTAAAAAGATGGTGATTTTCCTTTTTAAACCATAGGAGGATAGAACTCATTTTTATGATGATTTCCATAGACAAAACTCATTTTGTAAATACTTCGTCAAAACTTAAATTCTTATTATAAACAATTTTAATTTCCTTATCTAAATCTCTGATTGGTCTGATCCATAGATGATCGCTCGAACATTAAAATCTTTGACCAAATCCGCATTTTAAAGAAGAGAGTAGTAATCATATATATCTTGATGTTAGGGCAGGCAACAAAGCAAGTCCACATGGAAAATTCGACAAGAACCGAAAAAGAAGTAAAGAAAATGAATTTAATAAAAGAGAAAATCAAATGGATTTAGATTATTGAAATAGAAATAGAAAAAACTGGCGGGCGCATATGTATGCTATATATACTGCCCATATAGGCATATATGTTATTCAGAGCTAAGATATAACTCTGTTTTATACTTTATATATTCAGCTCTGCTTTCTGAAACATTAAATTAGTCATATTATTATATTCTTTGTGATCGAAGATGATGAAAGTGGGAATGATGGTGGAGATGATCGTGAAATGCGGAATGGCAATGGGAAGGATGAGAGAGCAATTTGTTGTGGAGCCCATCATCAGGCGTTTCTGCACTGCCCTCCCTGCTCTTCATTCTTCTGCAACTTACTCTTCATCATCTTCTTCTTCATTTATCCTTTACTTTTGATTACTACATACTGTATAGCTTCCTGAGCTTATCCCACAATTTTTTGCTTCTCTTTCTCGTTACCTATTCTTTAATTTGTACGAGTAATTTTTATGTATAAAGCTATTTCAACCCTGCTATACCCATCTCTCAATAAACTATTACAAACTATTACGTACTACCACTACAAAAAAAACACGGGATTGGCAGGGATTTTGGCACGGATTTGGCACGGATTTTGGCAGGGATACGCCAAATCCGTGCCAAAAACACTTTGGCACGAGCTATTTGGCACGAAAAATTGATAAGTTCGTGCCAAATTCCGTGCCAATCCCGCCTTTTTTTTGTAGTGTACCTTTGACTCATTGTACGTTTTTCTTTCAATTTAACAACACAATTAATAATAAATTAGTTAAAAATGTGAAAATTATAATTGAGATTTGAGTATAATAAAGTGAAATGTTATCAACAACATATTTAATTTCCTTTCATAAAAGGAAATGGGACAACCTATCTATTAACACTTAATATTTATATGAACTATATTTTTGTCACCATATTATAAAGTTATTATGAAATTCCTAGCAAACAAAAATAATATAAAGAAATAACATAGAAACTCTGATTGGAGTCAAGGCGCCTGCCTAGACAAGTCACGTGCTTCACTCCCCAACTAGGGGTGTAAATGAGTCGAGCCACTCGCGAGCTGCTCGTGGATCGCTCGGGAAAAGCTCGACTCGAGTTCGGTCATATTAAGCTCGACTCGAATAGTTAACAAGCTCAATTCAAGCGTACTTATTTTAGGATCGTGGCTCGCGAGCCGGTTCACGAGCCTTTGTGTCATATTTTATACTACATATATAATAAATATATATGTAATAATTATATATATATATATATATATTGAAATATATATTCTAATTTAGGACTATTCCAATTTCACTACTTATCACATAGTATATTATAATAGTCATAATTACAAAAATAATAACATGTGCGTAGTTTTATTATTATAATCACAATCTGTAATAATTATAATATGTACTCTTAATATTTGTGGACAGTAAAATAAAGAATAAAAATGTTAGCAAATGAGAGATAAACCAAAAATGAGAATGAAAAGGTACTCATATATTATTTTTAATAGAGTTCGAGCATCTTATTTGAGTTCAAACCTATAAAAATTAATTGGTGAAACTTGACCCGAGCTCGAACCAAGCTCGAATGGAGTTCGAGCCGAGCTTGGCTCGAGATCGAGTTTGAATTATTTAACTCGTCCATGCTCGAGCTCGAGCTCGTGAATTCTTATCAAGCTCAAGCTCAAGCATACCCATGTTCGGGCTCGGCTCATTTGCACCCCTATTCCCGACTAATGTTTGGTGCCTTAACATTACTGTTGACTAGCAGTAACATATAATCAGTACTCGGTATTAACATGTACTATCTCCGTCTCACTAACATCGAGACATGAAAATGTGACACAATTATTAAGAAAAATGAGTTTATGTGGTTGATATTGATTTGAAAAAGTAAGATTAATGTAAGAATGATTTAGATACACACAAAATTGTACTCCGGTAGATGGCAGTGAAACTTTGGTCATCTAAAGTAGACTCGGGCCACCGCCAATATCCGATCAACATCGCCGGATCAAATATTGCTACCGTAGTGAAAGAAAATGCAACGTCAAATGGAAACAATATCAACATTTAATGACTAAAAACATGACAACAACACTATAACATGATAAAATAATTTGATATTGACATTTCATCTTACCCATTATATTGCGGAGTACTAAATAGAAGGAGAGATCATCGTTATAATTAAATTAGGCGAAGGAAGTCGTCATGCACTAGCGGATTTGAAATTCTCATTTTGGATGTTCAAACACTTTTACAATTAAAACTTGAACACTAAATAATTATATTAAATTTATTGGTATATATTCTTACATTTTTTAAAGCTTTGAATGTTCAAGTGAACACTTTGGATCAATAGTAGCTCTGCCCCTGTCGTCATGGCGCTTCAATACAAAATAGTAGCCGAATTGATTCCTGTGATTTGATAACTATTTGTCCCCCTCTAGCATTTTGGGACGGAATTATGGATATAAAAATGTTATAAGTATCAGCAGTTGGATTTAGCTTTTGAAAGAGCATGCATTATCATAAAAATTACTCCCTAAACAATTTTCGTTTCTCTAATGTAATTCACGAGCTATTACTTCTAATTAGATCTAGCAAAAGTAAACATAAATATTAAAAAAAAATAGTAAAATTGATATAAGGAAACAACTTTAAATAAATAAACACTACTAATAAAGACTATTTGAGCTTACTCAAAATGATATGCAATCGCATTTTTACTCAAAATTAAGTGAAGAAATGACCTCATTATAATTTGATATCAAATTATCATTTAAATGATTAGATATGCAAATAAACTTACTGAATGGTTTTATATATTATTATTATTGGTGTTGCATGCATGTGTTCAATGACTTGATTTATAGAAAAGCACATCAACTCAAATCATACTGAACCGCCGACCGATTAATGAGAAAGAAAGAAGGAGAAGAACAGAAAGATGAATAACATGAACTTGTCTGACAGTGAATCGGACGGTTGGGCTATGGGACACATTGACGGGAAATCGGAGAGACAGAGGGGCGACGATGATGGCAAAGCGAGGTTGCGGTGGTGACGAGAGCAAGAGATGATGGGAGCGGCATGAAATGGTGGAGGGGGGGGGGAGAAGATTGGAGGTGAGAGGAGGAGAGAAACATGGAAGAGAAGACTTGCACTAGAGAAGATGAGGAGACATGCGCTGCAAATGTCGAGGACTCGAGGGTATTGGAGCCTTTTTAGATTAGATATATCACTTTTTGTCCACATCTATTCTAGTCATGTTTTTGTCCATTCAAACCTATGAGTAATAACCCATGAGTAATATCACAATCATTCTTTCAATACTAAAGAAGCATCTTGTGCTTAGTAATTGTCTGCACAGACAATTACGTACAAATGTGTACAAATTTTCGAGAAAGCGATCCAATCCAACTGGTCACCGACTCACTCTCCCTTACGGGGATCTTAGGTTCAAAACTCGATGGGCTGAGTTTCAGCTCCCATCACTTCAAGGTTCAGCCCCAAGCCCCCCCCCCCACGTCCCCTCGAGTAATAAAAACAAAATCAAAACCGTGCAAATTTAATGTAAAAACAAAAAAAAATGTTGCATAAGTAATGACATTCTTCTGACACACCTTTACTAAGATTCATTTAACAATTTTTATTCCAGTCTTGATAACTTGCTTAGTTGAAATGTGGTTTTCAATAGATTTCTTCTTTTACTTGCAACTCAGTAACAAAACTCAGACGAACAGACAAAAGAAATCCAATTCTGCATTAAACAATATGGATTCAAGAAAATCATGCACAACTTGGCAACACATGGTTCCCCAGTTGGGATAATTAGGATAAAATGGTAAACAAAATCAGTTCCAAAACCTTAACTCCATAATCTAAGAGTTATTCAAGTAGTGAGCTCCATAATAGCACTAACAATGTCACCATCATGGGCCTTCAGAGCCTTAACAGCCTTGAACTTGGAAACACCAGCTTGTGTCATAACCAAATCAATGTCCCGAGGTTCAACTCCGCTGTCATCAATGTCTTCTTCATCTTCTTCCTCAGCTGCCTGCACAGCCGCAGTAGAATCTCCTGGCTTAGCTCCAGCCGAACCGCCCAATTCTGCTGGAGCCCTAAACTGTTGTGCAGCCTGTGTCTGGAGTTGAGAGCTCAAGTCTTCAATCTTTGCCTCCCCAAATATCACGTAGGTCTCGCTATTAGGACTTTTAAACACATCTGGCTTTGAGATGAAGAATAATACCTGTTGCAATTGTCATATTAGATTAAGAAAGTATTCTGCAAGAGTTTTTAGTCGAATCTTCTGGAATTTGTGAAAGTGAAAGCTTTGAGTAAAACAGATTTCAGCCCAAGAAGTCACGTTAATATCTATTTAATCTACTATTCTGTTGATAAACAGATTAAGGCACTAAATGCTGTCAGTAAGGAGAGTCTAAGACACAACAAACACCATTGATTTTCTAAATGCAGAATAACCATTATAAAAAAGAGGGGAGAAAAGACATTAAACTGATACATACATTCTTAGTTCTCTTAATAGTAACACGGCTAACACCTGGAATGGGTTTCATTCCAAGTTTCAGCATTGCCTTTCGACTCTTCTTCTCGCTCCTGCTCTGCTTTGAACTATCATTCCCACCTGCAAATACAAATTGCATATCATACAATAAATTGAGAACAAATTGTAAGAATATATCCACAGATAATGATTAAAAAAAACTTTGCAATGGCATAGATGTTGACAGAAAAATAAGTGCAGTTTCTACTGCTCTTCTCCAAATCACATTAACACATACATTACATCAAAGCAGAACCAAATAATCAAATACTACTTATGAAGTTTCTGAGAAAAATAGCCATATATCACAACAATCATTCCAATAACGAAAACAAAACTGCAAAGCACAGTAAAATCAAATTTCAGATATAGGAATATTTTCTGGATGTACATTGTACTACGTAATAAACAGACCTTGAGCTCCATCTTCCTTATCATCGTCTTCATCGTCGGAATCATCGAGGTCGTCGTGCTCGTCTTCCTCATTCACGTCTTCCACAACTGGCACATCTTCCGGCTTCACCAAATATCATACGGTTATTCGGAGATTAAACTAAAGGACTTACTGACTACTCGAAATTCGGAAATGAAAAGTTAAAATATATACTAAAAAGAAAAAGGAAAAGGTCGAGAGAGAGAATTACATGCAGCTTCTTCCTAACCTCAACTTCTTCGATGATCGGGGCAGGTGCCATCGGCGATTTTTTTCAAGTTGTATTGTGGTTTCGGCGATTGGAGAGCAGGTAGTAAACTAGGGTTTTGGGGGTTGAGTTTTGAAAGGGTTTCAAACTTTCAATGATGGGCTGGACTTAGAAAATGGGCATCAATCTGCCTGCTAAGCTAAAGTCCGTTTTACAATAACGATGGTGTATTCATACATAGGGCCTAAAAAGCAGTCTTATCAAAACCGGATCGTGTGGCGACCCAAACTGAAACTTTAAAAAACAAGGTTGTTTATATACTTTTTTCATTCCCTTTTAATTGTAACAGTCAACGTTTCACGTTTGTCAACATACAAGTTTGACCAATAATATCATTCATTCTTTATTAGTAAAAAATTTAAAAAACTCATATTCTGAAAATTTAGAATGAGAAGAATTTAAAAATATTTTTTAAAAATTGAATTTATAATATATTAATTAATAAAATATAGTCAAAGTAGAATACGTGAATAGTGCAAAAAGTCCAATATTGCAATTAAAAGAGAACAGAGGTAGTACTTAATACTCCTCCGCACCTAATAGTTTGATTCTTTCTCTTATGGGACTTATAATTAGGGGTGGGCAAACGGGTCTTGGAACCGCGGTCCGGTCCGGGTAATGGCGGTTCGGGTCCAAAACGGGCCGGTTCCATTTTTTGTTGCCATAAAACGGTCCGGGTAGGGTCGGGTAATTTTTTTTAAAGAACCGCACCGGTTCCAAAATTAAAAAATAACGGGTACCCGGCCCGGCCCGTTATATATATTGTATATTAATTTATTAATAGTTTTGTGATAATCAGTTTTGAAATAGTTTTGTTTCCTTTGCTAGAAGTATGATTTTAAATTGAGTTGCAATAACATCCTTTTGTTTTCAAATTATTGATTAAATTTTTCATAAATATCTTATTACTTTTTATTGTTATTGAGTTATTCCTTTCTACGGAGTTTAATTATTTGTTAAAAATGATTTTGTTATATTTTTTTATAATATTGTTCTTAAAATATATAAATTGTGTTTACCACCCACCATGTGTGTGTCAACTTTGGCTAATACTAGAAATTTAATTAAAAAAAGCAATCACTTATATTGGCTATGTTGCATATTTTTGGAATTTCTTTAGACAACATGTTTAAATACAAATGTTAGAAAATATGTATTTTGGCTATGTTGCATATTTTTAGAATTTCTTTAATTGTTTGAAACTTATATACATGAAATTATGGAGTATTGGACTTGTCGTTTGTGTTACGTGTGCACCACTATGTTTTTGTTTTGAAACTTGCTATTGTCATATATTATTGATTATTAATTTTTGGAACTTCGTGAGTTTTTACTAATTTTAAGACATGAGAATAGAAACCGTAAAACCCGGACCGGACCGACCCGTTTCAAACGGGCCGGGTAAGGTCCGGTTCCTATTTTGAAAATTGCAATACTCGGACCGGACCGAACCGTACAATGGAACCGGCAGTTCCATTTTATTTTGCATTACCCGCCCCGACCCGCCCCGTGCCCAGCCCTACTTATAATAAAAGAAATGTCATATTTCTCTTTTTAAACATGGACACAACCACCTTTTAATCTTTATCATTAAATATTTTCATTTTCCATTTTCTTTTCCCACATACCCCATTATTTCTGTTCCACCCGTCAGCATTTATTCCCCCATTATGAATGCACCGTTTAGTTTATCTCAAAGCATCCCCTCTCTCTGTCAAACCACCTCTCTGTCTTTTTGGTTTTTCTCAGTCCACCTTCGCGTATCGGCTCTATTGTCTACCACCACCATTGTTTCCCATCATCGACCTACGAATCCACCGTTCCTTTGCATGGATCCGTACAAATCCGATTCCGAGCTGATACTGCTTGAATAGAGGCACAACAATTCGCCGTACAGTACAAATAGTCAATCGCAGTCCAACACATCCATATTATATTAGGCGTCTTGAATACCATTCACACATAGTACATCCATAAACAAACATAATGTAAAATATTCATTTAAAACAGCGGAAGTAATATAACAAGTGTTCAAGCCACACTTGGCAAATATGGGCATAGAAGCCCCCAAATAATTATTCAGAAATTAATATCCATGAGCATTTATAGAATTGTTTTTAAAACAGAAACGGAGGAAGCACGAACCACGTCTTCTCTCCCTGAACTTCCTGAAGCAACGAGTGATGGTAGCAAGCTTTAACCTCTACCTGAAACTGTGAGGTGACCTCCCCCGTGAAGGGGATGTCAGTATTTTGAAGCATTTGAAAAGTACAATGACAATTATACTAAGTATAATCAATGTTTTAATTTCTAATACCCTCAAATAGAGTGATATCATAATATAATGATAGTTCTTACTTAACCCTTATTATCTTCATAATAAGTTAATTAATTAATTTGTCGGCACACAGGCCCCTTTTTATATTCTGTTTCATTCATCGTTTGCACAACACCGCCCGTAGGTCTTATCATCCTTACGAGACTTGTTACCTCTATCCGAGGCCTCATCGGGCCATTGGGCCGGAGTCCAACATGTCGCCCCTAGACTCATGCCCATCATTCCGTAGGAAGGTAAGGTCCATTGGGGTCCTATCTTAAGTGTTACCGCTGTCGGGAGTCTCGTAAGATCTCCGATTCGAATTCCACCCTAACCTGTGATTACGGTGCAAGTCCATGCTATCCAACCCCGCTCTCTAGAGTCGGGAAGAGCCATGGTCCTTACTTCTTGCCATAATTTAACCGGCTATCCTCAAGGACTACCGAATATACTCGTAGGCCAATCTTATATCTAGGATCAATTAATTATTCACTTTATCTTGGGTTTCCCTTAAGGTCTACCCCCAGTATAACTTAAAGTTCATACATATCCACCTTAGTATTCCTAAGACTAATTAAGGTTCAACATTTCACAATCCAACCTTTGTATCAATTCTATCATAATCTCATTCCAATACCCCGACTGGTATTTCAATACTAGTCGGATTAATTCTATTAAACCAAGTTCTCATTTCATAGTCATATAGAAAATTCCCAAACAGTTTTTCCATTGAAAATATAGTTTATATCGATATACAAAATATCACTTTTAATCACTCTGTTAGAACTTTTATTGTGGGTCAAGTTTGTCTGTAATGTCTTGTTTAAATAAAGTAGACTAGTTATACCATTTATGGTATTAGATTAGTATTTAGTATTTATTATGTAGCAAATAAGGTAAAGGGAATAAGGCCCAAAAAGGCCTTGGCCCAACTTCCAAGGTTTACCTAAATCGGTAACCTGTACAGCGCCTATAAATACGCGCCTTGTGTACAGGTACCGATATCGATCAATACACATTAGCCTTACGCTGCCAAATTTACTTCTCGATACTACAGAAAGAAGGTTTCACTGTTCTCGATAAATCTTATATCATTATATGAAATCCTTCTCTTCTGTCTATCGATGATGTTCATCTAGCTGATCGTTAGTCTACTAAACTGGGACCAACAACTGGTATCAGAGCCTGCTCGAGTGTGATCGTCGAAGAAAAGTTTTCGAAGTTTCTCTGTTTTCATACTTTTCGATATATTTCTTTGTAATCACTGTAATCTTGTTTCTGATCGATAAACTGTAAAAGTTATATCATTGGATTCGCCATTCAGAAACGAACCAAGGGTATATCTTACTTTTCGATTTCAGTAGATTCAGTATTTTTGATTTCTCGATAGTATGAGTTCGAAAAGCAGGGTTCTCGACATTTAAGCAGGTTTTTCAGGACGATAACTATACAGGAAGACTCTCGAGATCGAAAACTTCACAGAAAAGTTGTTTAAACTGTTTTAATCTGAAATTTTGATTTGCAGGATTTCGATACTACGTTCTCGATACAAGTTCTCGAACTGAGTTCTCGAGATTGCTTTCTCGACACTCAGTTTTCGATACTAAATATCTAAAACTCTGTTTTTTTTCGAATTGCAGGTTCTCGATACAGCTTCTCGACACTCAGTTCTCGAAACTAAGTTCTCGAACTTAGCTTCTCGATACTGAAGTTCTCGATACAGCTTCTCGACTCCTGCTTCTCGATAAACAGTTTCTCGATATTCACTATCGAAAACTGGTTCTCGATAGAACTTCTCGAACCATAGTTTTCGAATTTCTTTCTTGAATTAGGTTTTCGACATTCTGCATCTTAAATTTTTTTCTGATCAAAACACTCGACCGATCTGTTAAGGCTCAATCAGCAAAGATGGAAGCATTAGCACTTGGAAATGACAACAGACCACCCATCCTCAGAAAAGGAGAATATCAGATGTGGAAGACAAGATTCTTGAACTTTCTGGAAGGGAAAGACAATTCATCTGCCATGCTTGAATCACTCACACAAGGTCCTGCTGAGATCTATACTGATGTAGATACCTCAGATGTAAACAACCCCCCTGTCAACTATGTGAAAAGATTGAAGACAAAAGGCGAATACACTGAGGCTGACAGGTTGAGAATCAAAGCTGATCTCATGGCAAAAACTTACCTGCTGCAAGCTATTCCCAATGATATCTACATTCTGATAGACAGCATGGAGACAGCAAAGGAAATGTGGGATGAGGTGAAGAAGTTAATGATTGGAACTGATCTTGGCTTGAAGACAAAGAAAGCGAACATCTTGACCGCCTATGATGCTTTTAAAGCCCTACCTGGTGAGGCGCTCCATGAGACGTATAACAGATTCGTACAACTGATCAATGAGATGAGAAAGATCAAAGTTGTCAAATCTAACATGGAAATGAACATACGTTTCTTGTCGAGCCTGCCGCCAGAATGGAGAAGAACTGTTAAGAATCTACGACAGCACCTAGACTTGGATGAACTTGACCTCTGCACTGTCCATGAACATCTACAGCAGTTTGTTAATGACACTGCTGAGATGGAAGGAAGCTTCTCCGCTAATCCTTTAGCACTGATGATTGAAGCTAAATCAAAGAGTTCATCTAAGGGTCCGAAGAAGAAGAAGGCAGTCAAGATAGAGTCAGAAGAAGAAGAGAGTGAAGAAGAAATGGATGTTGAATCCGAGCTGGCCGATCTACAGAAGAAGATGGCACTACTTACCAATCAGTTCAACAAAAGGTTTGCCAAGAAAGGAAGCTCATCAAACAAGCTCCGAACCTCCTCAGCCAACTACAAAACAAAAACCAATGATCAAAACTCTTCTAGTAGAGTTGTTGCAGCCGAAGACCCCCTCAAATGCTTTAACTGTGGAAAAGCTGGACATGTTATCAAGGACTGTCGCTTACCAAAGAAGAGGGACTTCAACTATTACAAGCAAAAGATGCTGTGGAACAAGCAGAAGATGTTCATGGCCAAGCAAGATGATGATAGTGCTGCAACTCCTACTGAGAATGATCCATGGCAGGAGGAGAGTTCCGATGATGAAGAAGAAGAGAATCTGGCCCTGATGGCGTTTGTAGAAGAAGAAGAAAAAGAAAAGGGTGATGCTGCGATCCCCGGAAAAAGTCAAAGTTCAAGTTCAAACACCACTGTAAGTACTTCTGAATCTTCCTGCTCATGCATATGCAAAGTTCATTCCTCGTGTGAAAAGGATAACACCATAAAGGAGCAAAAGAGCAGGTTAGATCATTACTACAAAGTAGTACTTGATACTCTAGACAAAAGTCACTCCCTGAAGTTACAACTAGAAAATGAGAAAGAAAGAGTTCAGAAACAAAATTTAGAAGCAGAAAAGCTTACACAGAAAATTGCTGAACTAACTAAGAAGGTCAGTGACACAGAACTCGAACGAAATGTTGCAAAAGCAGAAAATGATTTTCTACGCAAACAAAGATGTGCTCTTTACACAAAAATCAAAGAATTAGAAGACCTGCTGGTCAAAAGAGGACAAACTGAACAAACAATCTTCTTAAACCAAAACAGGGACACTCGGTTTTATAACTCAAAGGAAGGTCTTGGATTTACTAACCCCAACAATCTGAAAAAGATTGATTGTCTCCAACTTTACAACATAAAGTACATGGGGTTAGGATTGACCAAGTTGATGGCTTTTACCTACGGAAAGGAAACCGCAGAAGAAGAAGAGGTAAAGCGGTCAAATCCTTCAAAAGCCGAAATTCCTTTCAGTTATGATTCCCTGAACGAAAGCTATGAAAACGATGAACCTGCTTTGTCAACTGACGAGAGTGTGAATCTCTATCCTTCTGAGAAGGAAGTTGTGTCAGAACCTGAAACCTCTTCAACCTCAGGTTCAAATGGAGAAGAACCCTACATCCCTCCATTAATCAGGAAATTTGAAAACTTACACATCTCTTTAGAAAATCAAAGAAAAAGTTTTGAAGAAGAGAGAAAAGAATTCGAAAGTGAGAGGGAGAGGTTGTTGAGAGAACTGACCATTTTAAAAGAAAGTTCCCAATCTGGCACAACTTCTCAATCATCTAGCGATACTGATACATCTCAACCAATTCTGAACAAAACTAACCTTTTCAAAAGGACACCCACTCACTCCAACTCTCCTTTGAAAACAGGAAATGAAGTAAGTCGGAGAGTGGAAAGGAGAAGAGAGTGGAAGTTAAAGAGAGCTGAGATAGCTGAAGGAAAGAAGAAGATGTTTTCTGAGAATAAAAAGTCGTGTTCGAATGCTGTTTTCTATTCAAATAAGCGTAGATCTAGTTCTATGTCACAGTCATGTAGTTCCAGTTCAGTCTTGTGTCCCAAGCTGAATCATTCTAAATTTAAATCTGATACTTTCATTCTCAATGAAAAGTTGTTTACTTCTGGGTTTGTGAATCATTGCAATGATACTTTTGGTTCTGATCATGATGTAAATGCTGTACGTGAGAAAGAAAAAGGAGAGCGCAAACAAAGAAAACAGTCTGAGAATAGAACTGTAGAGGGTACCTATAATCTTCCAAATTTAAGATATCCTCTTAGAGTTCATTCGAAGAAACATTTACAACGTCTCTCTAAAGAAGAAATTTTCAAACCTTATCTCACGAACCAGCCATTTACACATGGTAACAATGACTCTGTCTTCTTTGCTCCTAAAATCAAACAAAAATGGATACCAAAGGCTGAACTTGAAAAACAAAGAACATTATCTGAAAAGGCTGTTGACCTTGGATCACAGCTGAAAGAAAAATTCAAAAAGATTTTCTCAATTGATAAGGAAGGACCCATCCTGCGGTGGGTACCTAAAAATCCTTAATCTGTTTTGCAGAACGGTCATGTGTGGCATTTAGATTCTGGCTGCTCAACCCACATGACCGGAATAAAGGACCTGTTGAGCAACTACACCAAATGCTACGGAGGAAATGTGAGATTTGGAAACAACGCGGCCTCTCCAATCCTAGGATATGGGGATGTCATCTGTGCAAGTGTCACCATCAAGGCTGTGTCATATGTGAAAGGACTGAAGCATAATCTGCTAAGTATTGGACAGTTCTGCGATAGTGGCATGGAAGTGAAGTTCATAGCCAGACAATGCTGTGTGCTGGACAGGTTTGGAAAGGTATTATTGACCTGCACAAGAACTTCCAACCTGTACACCATTGATCTGAAGAGCGTACAATTACCTTCTGCCATCTGTCTGCTGTCCAAAGCTTCCACTGAACAAAACAGTCTATGGCACAGACGCCTATCTCACCTCAACTTCAAATATCTCACTACCTTGTCCTCCAAGAAACTTGTGAAAGGGCTGCCTCCTCTGAAGACTTCCGCTGACACTCATTGTGATGCCTGCAGACTAGGCAAGATGAAAAGGAGCTCTCACAAGTTAAAACCTGTTCCATCCTCCTCCCGACTGCTGCAACTACTTCACATGGATCTGTGTGGACCAATGAGAGTCCAAAGCATCAATGGACGTAAATATACACTGGTCATTGTGGATGACTTCTCTCGGTACACATGGACCAAATTTCTGAGGACAAAGGATGAAACAGCTGCAACCATCATAACCTTCATCAGGACAATCCAAAATTTTCTACAAAAGAGTGTGGAGATCATCAGAACAGATAATGGTACCGAGTTCAAGAACCAGTCTCTTGCTGAGTTCTATGAAACTCAGGGTATCACACAACAATTCTCTGCAGCAAAGACACCACAACAAAACGGGGTCGTTGAACGAAAGAATAGAACTCTTGTTGAAGCAGCACGCACCATGCTTATTCAGTCAAAGCTTCCCCATTTCATGTGGGCTGAAGCAATCAACACCGCGTGTTTTACTCAGAACAGAACATCAATTCACAAGCGCTTCAACAAGACCCCCTATGAAATACTCTTCAACAGAACACCTGACATCTCATTCTTCAGAGTGTTTGGCTGCAAGTGCTTTGTTCTAAATGACAGAAATGAAAGAAGCAAGATGGATCCGAAAGCCGTCGAAGGAGTATTCATTGGGTACTCCACGCAATCAAAGGCGTATCGGGTCTATCTACGTGATCGCAGAACAGTCATTGAGAGTGTCAACGTTGCATTCTATGAAATGGCTGACTTTGCTTCTGAACATTTCTCGATAGAAAACACACTCTCTGTTCAAAGGAAGCAACCTGATGAAGCTGAAGCAACAAAGCAAACAACGGCTGACAGTGCAATTCTCGACTCTCTCTTTGAACATTTCTATGAAAATGCAAGCACTGCCAACCAACAATTACCAACAGAAGCTGCTCAACCACCTTTCATGCCTGACCTCAGTGAGGAAGAAGCTGACTCACCTCATACATCAGATCACGAAAATACTGAGGATCATGGCACGGCAGCAACACAAGCAACTTCACCAGCACAAGTTTCAGAAATACCAGCTCAAGCAGACACAGAATCTGAATCGACCCCTGTGCACTCCACTCCTCAACAAACCACATCTACTACTTTTGAGGACCCGGATCACCCCATCATAACTCCAATCCCTCTAACTCATGAGCGGAAATGGACGAAAGCACATCCTGCAGAACAAATTATTGGAGATCCAAGTCGTGGAGTTTGTACAAGAACAGCCACAGCAAATGAATGTCTCTTCTCTTGCTTCATCAGCCAATCTGAACCAACCAAAGTTTCTGAAGCTCTAACAGATCCAGATTGGGTGATAGCAATGCAGGAGGAGATCAATCAGTTTGAAAGATTGGATGTATGGACCCTGGTGCCAAGACCCCCAAAGAAAACAATAATTGGCACCAAGTGGGTCTTCAAGAACAAGAAAGATGAAGACGGTGTGATTATAAGGAACAAAGCCCGACTGGTTGCAAAAGGGTACAACCAACAAGAAGGAATTGACTATGATGAAACCTTTGCACCAGTGGCCAGAATTGAAGCAATAAGGCTGTTCCTTGCCTATGCTGCTCATAAGAGTTTCACCATCTATCAAATGGATGTAAAGACTGCGTTTCTGAATGGAGAACTGAAAGAAGAAGTTTACGTGGCACAACCAGAAGGCTTTGTTGACCCTGAACGCCCACACTATGTCTACAAGCTGAAGAAAGCTCTGTATGGACTAAAACAGGCACCGAGAGCCTGGTATGATGCACTATCTGATTTTCTTGTACACTCAGGCTACTCGAAGGGAAAGATAGATCCAACTCTTTTCATCAAGCGAGAGAACAGTGACATCATGTTGATACAAATCTATGTAGATGACATCATATTCGCCTCGTCCAATCCGAACTTCTGCGAAGAATTCAGCAACTTGATGCACACTGAGTTTGAAATGAGTATGATGGGAGAGTTGAACTTCTTTCTAGGGCTACAGATCAAGCAAATGCCAGACGGAATTTTCATCAGCCAGTCAAAATACATCCATGAAATGCTCAAGAGATTCAAGATGGACAGCAAGTCAACCATGAAAACCCCCATGTCTCCCTCACAAAAGCTCGACTCTGACCCTTCTGGGACTTCCGTCGATGCTACCAACTATCGGGCTATCATCGGTTCCTTGCTGTACCTGACATCTAGTAGACCGGATATTGTCTTTGCAACTTGTCTGTGCGCTCGCTTTCAAGCAAATCCAAAGGAATCACATCTGAATGCAGTAAAGAGAATCCTGAGATACCTGAAAGGAACAATCAACTTGGGACTTTGGTATCCCAAGGACACGGGTTTTGACCTTGTTGGTTACTCAGATGCTGATTTTGCAGGTTGCAAGTTAGATCGAAAAAGTACATCCGGTGGTGCTCAATTTCTGGGAGAGAAGCTAGTCTGTTGGTCCTCCAAGAAGCAGAACTGCGTGTCAACTTCTACAGCCGAGGCAGAATACGTTGCGGCTGCTAGTTGCTGTTCACAAATCCTATGGATGAGGACACAACTCAGAGACTATGGCTTCCTATTCAACCATATTCCCATCTACAGTGACTCCCAGAGTGCAATCGCCATAACCAGCAACCCCGTTCACCACTCGCGCACCAAGCACATCGATTTGCGCTATCACTTCATCAAGGACCATGTGGAGAAAGGAGATGTTGATCTGTACTTTGTAAGCACTGAGCTTCAACTGGCTGACATATTTACTAAGGCACTGGATGACAAGAGATTCCAGTTCCTAGTATCTAAGTTAGGCATGTTGAATCTCGATCCTATGTAATTGTGTTATCTCCATGGTCTGAATAAAATGAGTGTGTGTGTGGTGTGTGTTGCATGTGTTGAGGGGGAGAAAAGGGAGAAAATAAGAGAGAGAGGAATACTTTGAGGGGGAGAAAAGAAGAATATCAGAAAAAGAGTGTGTGTGTAAGTGTGTGTAGAAAATCAGAAAAGAAAGAAAAAGAGTGTGTGTGTGTTTTTTTCCTTTTTTTTTTTTTTTTTTTCATTTTTTTATGCACAATTTGAGGGGGAGTTTTGTTTATCTACGAGAGTGCAAGTGCTTTTGGGCCCCATACATTTTAAAACAAAAGGGAAACTGGGCCCAACTCAAACCTCTGGGCCCAATCAAATTTTCTCGCAAGGCCCAAAATCAACTTCCCGCATATTTAAAGGACTTCGAGAACCCAAAATCATATCTTTTCGCATTCTCAGTTCTCGAAGTCCAGAGCAAAAAGTTTTCGCAATCTTCTCGACCCCATTCTTCTCTGAACCTTTCTCGAATCAATCAAAAGGTAGTAAAAATGGTTCTTAATCATGAAAAACAACAGGAAACCAGTTTACGCTCACAATGTAAAGATTCTCGAGTTCAAACTTGGGAAATTTCTCGAGTTTGTACATCGAGAACCACTTTTTCAAAATCGGAAATCCGACATCGAAAAGCTTTCAAGCTAAAATTTAGTTATCATTATGTATTGTGTGTTCTTGCAGGCGGTTCTCGACATCTATCTGAGTGAAAACTCGAAGAATCCAATTTCTCGATGATTAGAACTCGAGATTAACTTCTCGATATTTCAAAACTCGAAGTTCAGTTCTCGATATTAAACCTCGAAAAGGTCTTTTCGATGTTTAATACCGAGAACCTATTTCTCGAAGTTTGAAATACCAAGAAGAGGTTCTCGATATTCAACATCGAGAAAGGGTTCTCGCAGCTTAAGTCTCGAGAAGGACTTTTCGATACTTTCATCTCGAGAACTAAGTTCTCGATATTTGAGTATCGAGAAGAGCTTCTCGGTATTTAAACATCGAGAACCTACTTCTCGATGTTCAAAACTCGAGAAGTTGGTTCTCGTGGTTTACACTTAGAATAATTTCGATGTCCCACCTGTACACACCTGATCTGAAAAAATTGCAAAAACAGAACAAAAATAAAATTTTCAAACGAACAATTGTGCTGACCCATTTCTTTCAGTCAATCATGTCAGGAACAGACAGAACAGCACAATCTGGCAATGAACTGTACCCAAAAGAGAACTGGGTCCCACTGTACGACAACAACTTCCAACTGGACCTCAAGCTTTTCAAGTGTCAGGACCCAGTCATTCTCTCAATCCTGCAGAAACATTACCTTTGGACCGCATTCAACGAAGCCAAACCAGTACCAATGATATACCTGCAGCAATTCTGGGGCTGCATGCGAACTGAGAGCAAGAAAGATCGGTCTAAGATCATGACCAAGCTGAATGATGTAAGAGCGGTGCTGACACCCTCTACAATAAGGGAGACTCTGAATCTCCCGGTGCTCCAGAACTATGCACCGCTACCCACCAATGAAGATCTGATCACAGACATGAAGAAGCTAGGGTATGAAGGACCGTTACCCCTGATCTCAAACTTTACCATCTCAAACCTGCCCCACCCGTGGAAGAGTCTGTTCGGCCTGGTGAACAAGTGCCTATCTCCTAAGCACGCCGGACATGACAAATGCAACAAACAAATTCTCCAAATCTTCCACGGGATCGCCTTCAACGTCAAATATGACATGGCTCAGCTCTTCTGGACGGAGTTGATGGATCAAGTGAAGATGAAGGAGAACAACAAGGGGAGCACTATTCCCTACGCTCGGTGGCTGGCGCTGATGATCCACAATATGATGGAAGCCACCCCTACAATCCCTAAGCGTAAGGAAGACAAGCACTTCACTGCGCCAAAGCTCAAGTACTTTCAACGAGACAGTAACAAAGCTGAAGCACTGCCTATTCCGGACTCCCTGCTTGATCTAGCAAACCCGAGGGACAAGGCAGTCATTGATTACAAGAAGGAGCTTGAGAGAACGGTCCCTATGGTTCAGCAAAACCCAGCTGGACCTTCCCAAGGGACCAAGCCGAGTGAACGTGAGGGTAAGAAGAAGAGAGCCCCGCCACAGAAACCAGTGGCAACCCGGCCTAATGATGATCAGTCTGCTAACTCTTCCGAGAGGACCCAGACTGCTGAGGGCCACCCTAATGCTGAGGACACTGCCGATGAACCATCTAGCCAGGCCCCTTCTAATAAGGCTGGTGGTGAGGCCTCCGATAGCATGGCCAAGGGAAAGGAGAATAATGACGATGATGATGATGCAGATGATGATGATGACATGGAGGGAGTTCTGATCAGCAACAGGAAAAGAGCCGGAAAGAGGGCCATTCCGATAGACTCCAACTCCTCATCGGACAATGAAGAGGCTGTTCACATGTCCCGACCACTTAAGGGCATTGTCATCAGTGAGCAGCGCTCCAAACACAACAACGACAAATCTGCATCATCACAGCCTAAGAAGAGGCTAAGAAAGAAGAGTGCAGTGGAGGAGGAGCTGGCACTATACGATGACTGCGACACCTTTGTCACCATAGACCGAACCACGCCCCTAGGAGCAGGAGCTGACCTTGTCAGTTCCCGGGTAGAAGTCGCAGCATCTGGTTCAACTGCGCGGGCACAGCCATCTCCCATCCACTCTCCAGTCTCCCAACAGACTGGGGTTTCAATAACTCAAGGGGAACTTACACCGACCTCACTGATTCCTTCCGAATCTGCTGAGAGACTTAGTGGTCAACAGCCCCGGACCACTACCCCCATCCGTTCTATCACATCGAGTCTAGGTGTCACCATTCCTACATTTTCACATTTTTCTAGGACACCTACACTATTCACTGCACATACAGGTGCACTCACCCTGAATGCAACGACCGGAGTGCAAACTATGATGGTCGGAAGCCCTGCTACGCCAACAATGCCTCAATCATTGAACGCAGGCCACACATCAGCTATCTTCACTGATGCTGTGACAACAGTTACAACCCCCGTAACTGGTGCCATTATCCCCGAAGACATTCTCGTATATCTGAACAGCTTTCTAGAGTCTACCATTAAGCCATGGGTGCATGAAGCAATAACCGCTAATGCACAAGACTCTGGAAGTACCCCAGTTGTTCAGGATATATCACCCAAACCTCAAACAACCCAGCCCCCAACCATTTCCATACCTGTTTCCAAACCCTTAACTATAGAAAACCAACAACCATCCACATCAAGGGGAACCCAGGATACAGAACTAGTATTCTCCCCTACAACGACCAAACCCAACCTAACAACCATACCCTTCGAGGATCTTGTAGCTGAGATCTACGACCGTATACTAGACGTGGAAGAAGGCAACCTCACCCCTCTTCAAAAAGCCCTTCTCCATGCTCTAGATACACAGAACACATGCCGTGACAGTCTCCGTGGCGCTAAACGTTCACATGAGGATCCTGATGATTCGGATTCTCATGAGGGGGAGAACAAGCGCCAGCGGATACTTGAGCATGTTGCTTCTACTAGCCAACCCTCAAAGCCAAACCAACCCTCTACCTCTACCAATGAGCAACCCACTACTTCAGCTAGCCATAAATCCCTAGCCACTCTCTCTAGCATGGTCGAGCTAGACATAACATCCCGAGGTGCATCTCCTATAGATGTTAACCAAGGACGGAATGGAAGTCCTGATGATGCTACCACGAGTACATCTTCTTATTCAGGCCATCAGTTAGAACCTAGTTCGAAACTGATGTCAACGGGCAATCCTGAGGATCCCGGTGTTTCACACGACGAGTCACCTTCGACACAGCAGCAAGCTCCCTCTGAACCCTCTGACAATCCAATACAAGATGAACTTGAAGATCTTCTAGTTCATGATCAATGGCCCCGCAAATGGACAGAGTGGGATGACCTTAGAGTGGAAGCCGATCAGTACGAAATGTGTCGAAGCTGGCATCTCAGAGAGTTCCTCAATAAATACCACGCAATGATGATTGGACTCGATGAAGACGAACTCAAGGAAGGGGAGAATCAAAAAGAAAACCCCAAGGAACCAGAAACAGCTAAAGAAAAATGGGAAATCATAAGGATCAAAGCCCCCTTTCTTGAAGAAATTCGAGAGAAGATTTGGAGACAACCAGAAAAGATCAAGCAGTTCAATGAATTAAAAATGCGAGGAATCAATCACTTGAAAGGAAAATACAGAGGAGGAAATCTGTATATGCTAGGACATAGATCCACAGGGCAACGTCGACAAGTTTTAAATCACAATCTTGCAACAAGTGGATGTCCCATATTGAAAATCTTGGAAATCACAGAAGATTACCTAGAGACAATCAAGTTCATGATTTTTCGTCTACAACGTACTGATGGCTCAGAGTTCACCTGTCAAGAGAATGACTTCTTTCTACTGCACATGGATGACATTTATCAAATGTTCATGAGGTGCAGGGAGCTTCCAGTTCACAAAGACAGACTCGCTAAAGAAGGCTTCGAGGCGATAAAAAGATTCATGACAAGACAAGTTCGGTTCTACGCCTCTCATGACCTTCAGATGACCATAGAGCACAACTATTCAAAGGTGAATCTCACTAGACCGGACTTAAGTAGACCTGGCCTTGAATCCTTTGAAGCATATCATATCTTTGACAATCCAGTATCAGTCATCTATCTGAATCATAACAAAGAAAAACGTCTAATGTTCGTGGATGAAATTAACAAGTATTGTGACGGAACGTTGAAGATCATCCAGGAGCAGCTCCGATCAAAGAAACAAGAACTTGGACAGAAATCGACTGAAGCCACTGAAGGAGACCAGAAGGAACTGCACAGAATAGACAAAATTCTACAAGCTATCCAGAAACAACTTGATAGAAGAAACTCACTCAGAAACTATGAGCACGCACTTAATCTCAGAAAGAACTATTACAAAGCTCAGAAGTGAAGAAACCCAGCAAGACGGCACTTGACCACAAAGGGGGAGATTGTTAGAACTTTTATTGTGGGTCAAGTTTGTCTGTAATGTCTTGTTTAAATAAAGTAGACTAGTTATACCATTTATGGTATTAGATTAGTATTTAGTATTTATTATGTAGCAAATAAGGTAAAGGGAATAAGGCCCAAAAAGGCCTTGGCCCAACTTCCAAGGTTTACCTAAATCGGTAACCTGTACAGCGCCTATAAATACGCGCCTTGTGTACAGGTACCGATATCGATCAATACACATTAGCCTTACGCTGCCAAATTTACTTCTCGATACTACAGAAAGAAGGTTTCACTGTTCTCGATAAATCTTATATCATTATATGAAATCCTTCTCTTCTGTCTATCGATGATGTTCATCTAGCTGATCGTTAGTCTACTAAACTGGGACCAACACACTCATATATTCTTATATGAAGTAAAAGTATATTTCAACATAAAGTTTATAGTTAATTCCACTATCAAGCCAACATGCTCATAACACATAATCATACACAATTTATTCTTAAATTTGTATATCATGCTCCTTTCTTAATAGACAATAGTCTTTCATTCTTAAGCATTATTAATAATTAATAATCCATAAAAACACATTAAATTACCTTAGGTAATCTCATGAAATTAACTCACTAATTATAAGCAATATAGTCAGCCATCCTCACCTTATGATGTGCTCAACTAGTTGCCTTTGCAAAGCCCTTTGATCAATCCCCGTTCTAGACTGATCAAACTGATGATTTTGGATAGCAGGCAAAAGCCAGCCGGTTTTTGGTAAAAGACGGGCGGCGTTCGTCGTCTGCTACTGCGGGCAACTAGTTTTTTTTGGCGGTTTACGGCGGTTTCAACTTCTATCGATTCCACGACTCATCTAAGTTAAATACCACCACTTTATAACAATATTCTACACTTTTAAACGTGTAGAACTTCAGGGGCGTCTTTAGCATTTCGGAGGCCCTAGACAAAAAAAAACTTACTGCGCAATATGCCCTTAATGTACTGGTCGCTTGGAGAGTTCAGTTGGAGCAATATGCCCTTAATTTCGAAAATCAGATAATACATACACCGTAATAGATTAATAGTACCGCGTAATCAATGTTCTAAAAGGCGTAAGGCGTGTCGAGGCGGCACGACCAAGCCTGAAGCCTTTTAAGTCTAGGCCTCAAAAGACGTTTTATCTTAATTTATCTACTATTAATTTATATGTATATTAGTATGGATGTTTTTACTTGGATTGTTTTCAGTCCCAAACCAGACCAAACTTGGATAATTATAAAATACACAGAGACCAGACCAGACCAATTCACACCAAAGCATAAAAGATCAGACCAAATCAGAAAGTTTTGGTCCAAGTAAAAACATCCTATACGTAATATCACATACAAAACTTATATATATTTTTTAATGTTCTAGTAGAAATAAAATTTTCAAAACGTTTACAAATTTACTTACTATACAAAAACATGAATTAAAGAAGGTGATTGATAAAATAATAATATCAATTATAATTACAATAAGTTAAGATAAAATTGAAGTAGGATTTATTCACCGACCAAGTACGGGTGTAATCATCTTAATGGGGATAAGGGTCAGTTTGGTCCTCGAAGTTGCAAAAAAGGAGTCAAATAAGTCCTTATATAGAAGATTCTGTCCGGACGTGCCATTTGAGGTGGCTCCCGGTGGAATTTTTTGATGAAATTTTTTGAGCATCTTATTCATTAAGTCTAGTTTACTCATACCAAATTTCAGATAAAAATTCAATCGGGAAGACATTCAAATAAATTCTTGAAGATAACTGTGCCGTTAAAAGCGCTGTTATCTTCAAGAATTCATTTGAATGTCTTCCCGATTGAATTTTTAGCTGAAATTTGGTATGAGTAAACTAGACTTAATGAATAAGATGCTAAAAAAAAATTATCACAAAATTCCACCGGGAGCCACCTCAAATGGCACGTCTGGACAGAATCTTCTATATAAGGACTTATTTGACGCCTTTTTTGCAACTTCGAGAACTAAAGTGACCCTTAATGCCTTTTGCATTCCAATATAAAAAATACGGAGTAAATGATTTATATTCCATTACAAGGAAGATGCGTCCCACACCGGAAATGTACACGCGTTCCATCACCCGTTCTTCTATATATAAAAAGAGCTTCACTCGCAATGCTTTCTCAGTTCTCTTCCACTTCTAATCAGTTGTTTTTGGCCGGCTTTTTTTAGCCTAAATGGTCAAAACTAATAGGTTTAACAACACTGCGTAATACATTAATACTAATAGGTTTTTTCATCTTTTTGGGGGTCCCATTGGCATGTGAGGCCCAAGGCATTTGCCTGGTCCAACTGCCTCTATGGACGCCACTGTAGAACTTCATGTTTAATCCACCATATGATTTCTTAAAAATCATACAAAATAATACTAGTTAAAAAACTATATGAGTTCTTACCTTTCTTCTAGCTATTTTTCTTTTGTGTATCCTTTCTTCTAGCTTCCTCAAACTTGAGCTTAGGTGAGGGAGTTTCCTGGAGTTCTTTCTCTCCTTGTGATGGCCGAATAATGCAAGGATGGTAGGGGGATGCTCCTTCTCAATCACTTAAGAGTAATGCCAAGAAGTGGGGCATGTGAGTATGGGTATTTGTCTCTATGAGACTTCCTCTCCTATAGCACGTACCAACCCATTTTGGGTTGTCCCCCTCCCTATTATTTGAGGCTTATTGGTGTGTAGAATACCCCAAGTGGGTATAGGAAGTTCCTCCCAATTATTCCTTCTATTTGTGGAAGGTTGGGCCAAAATAGCACTCGGGTTGTCCAAACATTTTTATCAACATTAGTTGACACTTTATTGGGCTTCAATATTTATCACGATGACCCAAGTAAATATTTGGTAGCCCATTCTCATTATTATGGGCCCAATAAATAATTAAATTAATCACACATTAATTAAATACACCAATCTGTTACACGATTTTATTCGCTTGGAAATTCAAATACATGTTGAATTTAAAATTCAAGTACATCCGGGTGCGGCGTCACATTATTGATCCTTCCTCCCCTGCTTCTTTCTCTATTGGTCCTTGTTGCATTGGTTCATGCACTCTGACACTAGTAGCGGGGGCGACTGAAACTAGTAGCATATATTGCCTCTGTAATAAATTCTTGCCTATGTGAACTTGTTCATATGCATTGCCCCCCTTCACCTTCATTACTTCAATCATGCATAACTATAAGTTTAGGGATACATGATTTAAGGAAAGATGGTTGTATGCAATGAATGAATCTTTGCAGTTGTAAACAAGTTTAAAAAATATGTTGTTGAGCATTTATCCTTTGAAGACTAAATAGCCTGGAATAGGCCCAGATCAAGGATGTTCATATCCGGGCGATTTAGCGGTTGATTGATTAACTGGACATCCCCTTCTATCTGTTGCACTGCCAATCTGAATTCATTAATTATCATCTCCCCTTATATGTGGCTTTGCATTATCTTGTTGGATGTATATTGTCTTGTGATCCCTCGGTGGTCACTTTTCATGTACTATAGGTAGTAGTTTTGTGATGATCATGTTTATGCATGCTTCTTTGTTCACAATTGTTATTGGCTTCAGTTTTGGTGAACCTTTGGGGTCTGTTTTGCTCTTTCTTTGTGCCTGCACCATCTGAACAAAAAGGCCACATACATATCTTCCCATCAAAACTACATTTACCTAATTGTTTGAACCTAGACCTGGCTACTGCACCTAAGAACATTACTTTCTCTATGAACCTTTTGCTTTTGGTTGTTCTGTATGGTTATACTTCATCGGGTACCGAATAAAACTTCTGGCTACCTTTGGTTATATATAACCATTTTTTGTCTATGTGGATTATGTTGAACATATCATCAAACACTGGAGTTTGTGAGAGTGACTCTACTTTGAGATATTTGATGCACCGTTACAACCTATTGATCTTGTTATCAGCCGTTAAGAATGTCTTAATAGCATTTGAGTGAGGCTTGATATGTCCCCTCTTCACTAATCTCTGTAAAGTTGATGCAAGCACCACCCAAAGCTGTTACAACGCCTCTAATAGAACTCCTTTGGCGGAATGGAAGAGCTCACACCGTGGCCATGCCCACTTCTTTGAGCTTCCTTCCACACCTTCCCTTTCTGTTGTAGTTGTTGACGGGTTCTTCTTCAGCAATGAATGTTTCTAACATTTTCCATATCTTGTACACGGTTCGACGAGTGATGCCAAACACATTCTTAGCTTCCGTGAATCCACCTCGTCTGACCCTTCCATTCACTGTCATTTGGTTAAGGAAGTCCACTAGAGCTGCACGCTCTGTGGTGGTGAGGTTGGTTTTTTTTCTTGGCATCTCCCTTCTGATTTCAGAACTGGAAAAGTCACACAGATCTTGGACGACTTGGAGATAGCAACCACAACAACACTCCTTGCTGTTCGAAGGCTGCCAGAGAGCAACCAGACGTAACCGCCCACTATGATGACAAATTTTACCTGTTTTTAGCCTTGTAAAAGCCCCCTCAATTATAACAACTAGTCTGAGAGGTCTCCCCTCAGTCTGAGAGGTGTTACTGTGTCCCTTCTAATTCTACAAATCCACCATTCTTTTGAAAAACATGTGTATTGATCCTTGGACTGTAAAATTATGTATTCAGATCAAAGTGATTGGTCAAGGCTTTGTATTTATAGATGTGTGAAACTATGGAATTATTTTGGCTCCAAAACTGAAATGTTGGCGCCACTTTGCTGGGTTGTATTCACACCTACGAATTAGCTACAATGAATTCCCTTTTGCCTAATATGTTTCATCTACAGTGCTCAATGTATTGCATTTTTCGTTTGTGCTACAGTGCACGTTTTTAATCATCTACAGTGTTTCTTACTTTGTTTACAGTACAAATACATTACTCTTTAAACTACGTAAAAAGCCTAACGGGGCAATTAATTAGATACAGAGGGAGTATGATTCTTTCAAATTATGTCACTAAAATCACTATTGAAATTTGGATAGGATAGAAATGAACCGAAGATGTATAAAATTGTAGGGCTAGACGACTGAAGCTAAATTTCATAATCTCCAACAAGTAAAGCTCGACATGAAAACCGTCAGTTGCTCCTTTATAGCATACCCTAAACGGTCAAAAAGTTCTTGCCCATCTCACAAAACTCACATTATTGATCGAGACTCGACATGTCGAGTTTCTACAGAACTCAAACATTACAGGGAGTAGGTTTTCTAATCATGAGCAGATGCACAGAGGGCGACAAGGCCCCCTATCCCGACACCCCATTTTTATTTCCATATGAGTAGTATTGTTACTATGCATTTTTTAATTTTACCCCTATCAAACCCATTATTTTTTTTAGTAGTAGTACTTGGGGGCGGAGCCAGGGCACTGGGCCGGACTAGGCCGTTACAAAGAATATTTTTGAAAAAAAAATACACCGAATTTTTTAATACTAAAATTATAAACATTTTTAGAATTCGGGATGGGCCGAGACCAGGGCTGGCCCTCCCCTAGCTATGCCCATGGTAGTACTACTACCCGTATTGTATTCATGTATTTGGACAGACCATTTAAACTTTAAATTCCCTAAGTGCAAAAAATATTAATAAAAATAATAATAGAAGAATAGATAGCAGCAACATGAAGCCTTGGATAGAATCGTCGAACTCCTCAGACAGGATTGAAATGTGGAAATATGGAACTAATTTGGATAAAAACATTTAACAAATGACATGTATTATATCAATATAGTTTCCCCGGACATATATATATATATATATATGATTAGTCACTCAGTACGAGTAACTGGACAAAAGTCACTATAGTGTATTTCAGAGGAAATTTTTCCATTTTTGGTCCCCTAGCTTTAATGCCAAAGACACTTTTAGTCCTGGACTTTTATTTTTTCCAGAATTAGTGCACGACTATTGCACTTGTCCCGTTTTTAGTCCTCCGATTGTTTTTCATGTGATAAAAAATGTTTAAGATAACACATGCCGAACGTATGCTGATTTTTGAAGGACAAGATTGTCAATCCCACTCCACCCAATTGCCAAGCCAGCTCTCCTTCTTAAATTTCTTATCCAGATCACCACATCTGCAACTATTCTTCTTTACTCATGTGTTTATTTTTAATCTCGTACTTCTTAAATCTCCAGCTTATCAAGAGAGTTCTGCATCAATAGTGGTGTTTCGTCTTGTCTTATTTTTCTGTTCCTTTATATATGCATGTTTCAGTTTGAAAAAAAATGTTATTTCTTCTTCTAAATGCACAACAAGTCCAAGTCGATGGGAAATATGAATTCAGTTGTTGGGTCTTCTTCGACGACATCAAGTAATGGGGCACATGTAAGAATCAATTGTCATCACAATATGAGTTCAGTTTAAGGGTTGTTAAAAATGAAATTAATGATGGAAGATAATATTGTGGTTGCTGCTTATGGCCGGTAAATGTGTTTGATATTAATCTTCTTTAATTTTGATATGAACATGCTGAAATTAGGGTTCATATTAGTTTGAGATATGTGGAAGAGATGAATAATACTTTTTAAATTTTGAACAACATGAAAATTGTCATTTCTTCAAGTGGGAAGATGATGATGACGATGATGATGATGATGACGACGACGACGATAGAACAAAAAGAAGTCCACAATCATTCAAACCCAGATGGGCTACAACTTAAGAAGCAGATGGTAGAAGAAAAGATTCAAAAGAGTATGCTAGGAAATGAAGAAGTCCACCCCCAGGAATCAAACACAAGTGAGACAAGATTTCAAATGAAGATTCTAGAAGAAAAGATTCAAAAGCTGCAAGTGAAAAACAAAAATTTGAAAGAGGGATTGCATACTGCAAATTTAAAGTCTTCACAGAATGAAAAGAAGTTTCACTTTATCTAATTGTTTCATGGATGATGTTTTCGGTTGTACATTTATTCTTCAAATAAGTATTGGTGTAGTAAATGTATTTTGTACTGATGTTTTGTATTGTATTTCCATATCTATACTCAAATGTTTAATAAATGTTGAGGTTTCATTTGAGGAAGCGGTCCAGCCCAGCTGATCGCTGACTCACTCTCCCTTATGGGAGGTCCCGGGTTCAATTCTCAATGGACTGAGATTGATCCCAGTTTACCCCAGGGCCCCAAAACCCCCCTCCCCCCCCGACGCCCCCTTGGGGTTAAAAAAAGTTGAGGTTCAATTTATAGCTCAAGTTTTACATACTAACCATAATATGACAATAGGATTTCAATTGTTGTGGGCAATTCTTTTCTATCCAACCTTTCTTATTTATACATCTTCTCTTCTACATTTTATACATTGTTCACTAAGCATTAATATATACTCTTCATTTTTATAACTTAAGGAAGGTTCGGAGTTTAGAACTAATTTGACTTATTAGTATCCTTTTTGAAAAACTATTTAAACCATATTAAGTTCAGTTAACAGTTGTACCACTTCACACTTGTAATAAACTTCTTTAAAACAACATAATACTAAAAATGATGCAGGCCAACATAGTATCAAAAATAATAGCCAAGGATAGTATCCAAAATAATAGCCTATGTAAATAATAGTCAAAGATATTACCCGAAACAATGTTGAAAGATAGTATCATTTGTAAATGTAACAGGGCCTTGTTATATAGCTTCTTTGTAAAGAATGTATCATCATGGGCAGAATGTATGAAGTAAAACTTCAACACCAGGTGTCTCATAGTTCTCAGGGTGACCAGGGGTGTTACTCCCCCATTGCCTGAAACTTTTCAATTCCTCTTCCTAGTTTAAATCATTCCAACAAAAATAAAATATAAATGGAGTTGAACTGTTTAAATCAAATACACTTCTAACACAAACTATAATATTGCAACCATCACTCCAAAAAGAGAATAAACTGTTTGAAACAAGTGTGTCTGGACAAAAATAAACTGGCACTATCCAGCTTAGAAAGTATGTGTGGACCAAAACAAAATATTGGGCACATATTTAGTAGATGAAATGTATCTGGATAAAAACAAAAACAGAAAGTGTCCAGCTTCATCAAAATAGCATGGTTGAACTACACTATCCAGAAGACATCAACTCTCTCCTGTGTATGCATCTTCACTATTGTGTGTCCCTTAATGTTGATCCCTTTGATCTTGATCTCCAGTTTGATCGGGAATTACTTCAAACCTTGCTTGAGAAGTCCGGCTTCTTACTCTTTTTCTTGGCTTACACTAGAAAAATAAGCCAACATAATAGGAAAATCATGTGTATGCAAATCACAGATAAAAAAGCACATGAGACTGCTCTTAAATTCTGAAACATATAACTTACAAGTTTAGATGTATTCTTGGCATCTTCAGGACACCTTCTACAGCTGTGACCCGCTATTTTGCAGTTTGTGCAGTGGAGTTGGATATGATTCCTAGCCACCTTTTGTCCATCTTTGGTCTCTCCCTCAACTAATGCATAAGCTAATGGGAACAATGAGTCATTGACGTCATATCTTATCGCAGTGAGTAGTTGTCCACCAATGTCTGACTTCAAGTGTGTTCCATCTACACCAATTAAAGTCCTACATTGTTTTTGAAACCCATCTTGCAAGCCTCCCAACATATATATATTCGAAGGAATCTCTTTTTGCCATCTATATTAGTTAATTCACTCAACTTAACACAAGAGGTTGCTCCTGGATTTGTTATGTTGATCTCTAAGCAATAACTCCATATTTGATTAAAATTCTCAACATCGGAACCTTGTATGTATTTTCTTGCTTTCTCCATCGCTCGATATGCTTGTTTGTTACTGACATGAAACTTTTCATCGGTGCATACCTTCTCTCTAAACTCTTTCATTGTTCAAGTTCTATGAAATTTTATTTCCTTCATCCACCTCTTAGATACCATGGTTGATTTTACCATCTTATTATGGTATGCCCAAGAACAGCCATCATGATTCTCCATAAAGCCTAAAATCCTTCACGATAGAGATTCTTGCACTTTTCTAAGATTTATCTTCCGTGGACATCTCAGATGATTACAACGGACAATGAACCTTATCTTGTCATTTTTTCAATTTTCAAATCTTTCACATTCTTAAAAGCATAGTTTTACATCGCTTCCTTGAATTCATCTTTAGTGCTAAAGGTCATGCCTAGCTTAAACTCATCTGGATCTTTCATGTCAATGCTAGCATTAAATATGGACCACTTTACTTTTGGGTTATCACCTCAAAGTCATAATCATCTAAAGAGTCATCATCAGAGAAGTTCAGTATTTCAAGGGCTTTATCCCATGTTATTGCAACACCATCATCAACTGTAAAATCTTATACTCCAAATTCAAATGTTGGTTTCACAAAATTCACCCCATTCAAATTCTCATCCAATGGATCAATATCCCACTCCCATTCAATATTTTCTCTCAACTCACCAATATCATTGAACTCCCTTCTTACATGCACATCATCATTATATGCATTTGTTGTCTTTGATACAACCCAAATCTCTAACACTCTATTAGGACCAAAACTTTTAGTCAAGCTCCAAACTTGTTTTTCAGAGACAAGTTTAACCAACCCTAGGTCTGAATATGAGAAAAACACAAACTCTTCAACATTACTGTATCCCAGTTTCTCAAATTTTTCCTTTAGAGCTATAAAATTAAACTAATCAGCATCTTCCTCATAAAAAAGTCAATTTTACCTCCCAAATACAAAGGTGATGTCATACCCAAGTCAATACTTCCACCATGTGATATTTTCAGCACAAATAATCCACCGATTTCATCTGAAAAAGCATGCCAAATTAACGCATCTATTTAAAGTTTAATATGCACACATCTAATTTTCATATGATACAAGAAGGTTGTAAATGTTATAGCAAGAAGGCCAGAATAAAAAGAAGGCCACTAACGTCTTGTTCTGCCTATCCTATGTCTGCTCAATATATATTCTACTACTTGGTTAATACATACTCCTTATAATTAGGCTAACTGTACCTGGGGCTTGGTTTCAGTTTCTGAAAAAGCGCAATACTACTGAATCTATATGAAACAACTCACCCAAACTGACTTGTGACACCGCACCCGAACGTCCTTGAAAAACTCAATATAAAAAAAAATTAATTTCTATGTATTGAATTATCGATTTTCAAACAATTGTAAAACGATTAATGTTTTACGTAGCGCATGATTGATTTTTTGTATTGTTCAAACTCGTATATTAGTGTCGGGTTTGAAAATACTTATTTGGGCCTTATTAATGAACATAAGAGCCCAACATTATCTAAATAATGTTACATAACCTTTCAAGACAAGTTGAGGAAGGTCGGGCGGCCCAAGCATTATTTTGGGCCCAACCTGCTAAAAATAGCAAGTATTCGAGAATGGCATTCTAGACCCACTCGGGAGTGACCCACACGGCTAGTAGCCCAATAATATGTATGACAAATGTCAAATAAGTGATAGAATGATTAAAGAAGAATACAAATGCCTATAATCCCATCTTTGGCATTATTGAGCTAAATAATGGGAGTAGGATTTTCCTTCTATAATATCCATCAAGTAAATTATTGGGATGAGCCTACACATATTGGAGATCAATAATGTGATTTAGGAAGTTGACTTGTTCTAAATAAATTAGGATGAGTACAAAAAGACATCTTTGACAAAAGATAAAACAATAGGACCCATCTTCCTATTTTTTGGAAGTATTGGTAGATATTTTGGATCTCAAATTGATTGAGATCAATTGGGGGGCATTCCATGTGGCTTGGGTACCTGCAAGACAAAGAAAATATGTGAGAAGACTCACCTTGGCCGCACCACATGGAGAAGAACTGCACATGACTTGATAAGAATCAAAGTTTGGGCCACCATCCTTATTTTCGCACAAATTGGTGTGCTGTTTGTCTCCCCTCATTATAGGAGCTATACTCAACCAAATAACGTGTATGAGGTGTCCTTGGATAGACTTTGAAGTGTAGTTTCTTATTTGAGTGGTCTATGTTCGAGAAGGGAGAGTCTATCCCACAAAAACCGAGATGGAGTGAACTGCTGTCTGTAAACTCGAGCAGTGAGAGTGCTGAAGCTGTTTGGTTGATATCTCGAGTTATAACGATCCAATTAAGGCGAATAAGATACCAAAAGAAAGATCTCAAGACGAGGAATCCGTGAAGGTCTAGTTTGCATCAATCGGAGTAGTGTAAGGTTTCCAAATCGTCCGAGCAAAACGAAACCTCGCAGAAACGGATCTACACCTCTAAAGTGAGTTGTTAACCCCGAAACCTTTCCTTTCATTTTCCAAATGATATGAACGATTGGTGGAACTATTGTACACTAATCCAAGTGTGTAATATGTCCTTGTAAAGTTATTTTATTGATGTAAAGGTTAGATACTAACCTAGAGTAAATCTTGAAAAACTAGGAAACGAGCTAACCGGAAAACACCCATTCTAGGGGCTGTTTTCGTATCAACGTTTGAGGGTTGAGCTAGCACTTTGAGGAGGCTGTTTAACACTCATATTTAAGCAAGGAATCAGTTCTTAATCCACCTTGGCCAAAACTTTGACCATTGGATCAATAAAGAAAAGTTTAAAGCTCAATTAAGGTGAGGATCGACATCTAATTGCTTACAACTTGTAGGTTAAGCATAAGATTACCTAAATGCCTAAATCATAATTTTTCATGGATTATTATGATTAAATATTGATGAAATATTGATATAGTTCCCAAAGAATGAAATTGGAAATGATTTGAGGATGTATGAATAATATGAGATTAAATGAGTTATAAATGAACTATTTTGTGAAATGGGGATTTTACTCATGTATGAATTATGTGGATACATAAATGGATATTTATGTATTGAAGTTGAATATTTAAGTTGCTGCTACATACTTATAAATATGTAGAAAATTACAAAATGAGGATATTTGTATGATGACAATAATCTTAATAGTATTGAAATACTAGTTAGTGATTAATTGAAATTGTTGATAGAATTGATCCTAAGTATTGGATTGTATGGAATGCACGTGAATGTACTTCAAGTGCATAAAATGACTTAGTATGAAGCTAAGAGTAAGTTATGGGCAGTCATTAAGAATGACTCAAGGTATATTATTGAGATGTCAATTCTAGGCATAGGTTTGCTTAGGAATTGGACTATAATGAGGAATTAGAGCCGGACTCTATGATTTGCATGGAAATGTAGTTGGTCCGAGACCTTGCCATGTAAATTGTGATTTGCATAGAAATGTAGTTGGTCCGAGACCTTGCTATGCAAATGTGATAGGATGTAAATTGTGATTTGCATAGAAATGTAGTTGGTCCGAGACCTTGCTATGCAAATGTGATAGGATGTAAATTGTGATTTGCATAGAAATGTAGTTGGTCCGAGACCTTGCCATGTAAATTGTGATTTGCATAGAAATGTAGTTGGTCCGAGACCTTGCTATGCAAATGTGATAGGATGTAAATTGTGATTTGCATAGAAATGTAGTTGGTCCGAGACCTTGCTATGCAAATGTGATAGGATGTAAATTGTGATTTGCATAGAAATGTAGTTGGTCCGAGACCTTGCTATGCAAATGTGATAGGATGTAATTGTGATTTGCATGGAAATGTAGTTGGTCCGAGACCTTGCCATGTAAATTGTGATTTGCATAGAAATGTAGTTGGTCCGAGACCTTGCTATGCAAATGTGATAGGATGTAAATTGTGTTTTGCATAGAAATATAGTTGGGCCGAGCCCTTGCTATGCAAATGTGATAGGATGTACTTGACATAAAGGATTGCATAGAAATGTAGTTGGGCCGAGCCCTTGCTATGCAATAGTAATGTGATGAACTCTATGAATTGTCGTGGCTTATAGTCACGGGGAATGGGAATGGTGATTTCTAAATGAACATGGGCCCACGAGCCGATTACTTGAATTTTATATAAAGTAAGTATATTATCAAACGGGGTAACTTAGGGTTACCACTATATTGTATTATCACCCTATTTGAGGGTCTTGTGTTCGAAATTCTTGTTGTATATCTCTTAGATGCCATCCACACCAGTACTTTATAGCCGTATAGAGTACTGACCCCTTCGGGGGCGTCCCACCACCATTTCAGGTTGAGGCTCGAGCTTGCTACCTGTGCCCGTTGCTCGGGTGATCCTTTTGAGAGAAGACGTGGTTCGTGCTTCCTCCATTCTGATTTGAACACTAATAAATTTGCTCATGGATATTTTACTATAGAGCCTGCGTGCTCATGAATAGCCTTGTGTGGCCCTTTTGTTTTTAACAATGTTTTCCGCTGCGTTATGAATTACTTATTATGTTTGTTTATGGATGTTATGTGTGTGAATGATATTCAAGACGCCTTGTATAATATGAATGTGTTGGACTGCGGTTGACTATTCGTATTGTACGGCGGGTTGTTGACGTGTCCGGGGAGGTCCGGGGCGTGACATGACTAATTTGTTAGACCCACCAGATTATGGCGTTTAAGGCCATATATGAAAAACTGCATTTTTTTGCCTGAGGCGTACGCAATAGACGGGTCCTTCATATGAACCAAATAAATAAATAGAGTATACTGCAGAGATGAGATTACAAAACTGGTGCTATAGTGAAGGTAAGTTTAATAACTTACTAGAATTTAGGGTCTCCTTCCCACGCGAGGCTTGTGAGTTGCTTTCCATTGGTAGCAACCTATTCGCGCGATGGTAACTTCTTTGTGCTTGCTCTGTGAGTTTGAACTTTGAAGACATACAGAGTAAGAGATAGAACGGGAAGGGCTTGTGTAAGTATAATTACTCCTTTGGCCTTTTAAATGTAACATATGTTAGGTACGTGCTTGGTTAATTATTTTTCTTCACCGGAGAAACACCCGGAGGACTAAAACTAGGAAGAGTGCAATAGTCTTGCACCAGATCTCGAAAAATTAAAAGACAAGGAATAAAAGTGTCTTTGACATTAAAGTTAGAGGACCAAAAATGAAAAAAAAAAACTCTATTTCAGAGTAACAAGTCACTGATAGATGATGAGTCATTGGGAACTAGTCACTAATAAATTAAATATGTCACTTTTTGGAAAATTTTAAAATAAGTCATATTTTAGTCCTTTGAATTTAATTTAGCACAAAACAAGAATGGTCGTGACTATTTAATACGTAGTATTTCCCAATATTAATACTCTCTCTCTATCCTAATTAAAACACCCTATGAAAAACACCATAAGGAGCAAAAAAACCAAACTCCTTAAAATTATACATTGTTCCAAAAAGGTTAGTCAAATTGTCTTTCTTAGTCAATGATACACAAGTTTGATCAGTGATATATTTTAATACGAAAATAATTTGAATAAGAAAATTATATTAAAATATTATTGAAAATATTTTCATGAAAGTATAAAATTTATGAGTTGCATACAAATGCGATAATTAAAACATTTGTTCAAAGTTTATCATTATTGATCAAGAAAAATCAACATGACAAAACTTTTAGGGACAAAGGCGTAGCATACCTCATCTACTCCCTTCATCCCACAAAATTTTGTGAATTTTCTCTTTTTAGTCGTTTCAAAATACTTTTCCCTTTTTATTTAAAGCAATACTATTTGGTTAAAGTTAATTCTTTATCGTCTATCAAACACACAATCTTTACTTTATTCTTCTACGTGTAAGATAACCTTGGCCAAATTATATTCCGTATGAAATAGATTGAGGGAGCATCCTTTGTCCTATAGAGGATTACATATCCATTTCTTAGAGTAATGATATCATCTTCTTACAATCTCCCCCTAAAGAATATTGGATGCTCTCCATGTAAGGATGTTTTCTTTTGGACTGAAATTTGCTGGTCTGGTCTGGTCTGGTCTGGTCTGTTTAAGTCTGGTCTGGTCTGGTCTGGTCTGGTAAACGTATGGTCTCTGTGTATTTTATAACTGTCCAAGTCTGGTTTGTTTAAGTCTGGTCTGGTCTGTTTAAGTCTGGTTTCGTCTGGTCTGATCTGATCTGGTCTGGTCTGGTTTGGGACTGAAAACAGTCCAAAAGAAAACATCCTAACTCCTCCTCATGATCGAACTTTATGATTGTGAGTTAATTACTTTAAGATGTTATATATTAAATCTTGGTTATATCACATTAATTCTCATCAATAAAAAGTCACAAGTGAATACCCTATTGCAAGAAGGAAATACGAACAAGGATAGTAAAAGTAATATTGTGATGATAAAATGAAAATAAATGATTCTGGTTCCTCATTGAAGAGGATTTCATCAACCCTATTGATCGAGATTGAAAATCGAAGTATATATTTCATTCTGATTACACTCTTCAAATTTATTATGCACTCCTTAGTGTACACTATCGTATGTAGTTTGATCATTACAAAGTATATATGGCAGGTAAATACCTTTTGAAACAAAGAGTACATAACACAACTGTACCTTCATTCAAACTATTTTACATGCATAATAAAGCCCAAAACGCATATATAGTAATATCCATGCTTGCATTTTTATGAAAGAGCTGTTAAGATACGTAGAAGCTAGCTTAATTAGCTAGCTAGTTCTTGAAGAGCTCCAAACCGTGCTGTTGTTTTAGGGCACCGCTCCAGAACTTGCTGTAATACTCTTGATAGGTAAACTTCCGATAAACAGCCGTAGAACCGTCTTGGGTGAGCGATTCCGGGGCGCTGATCACGGCCTCGTTTTCTGGGCACAGGAACGAAGCCACCGACACTCTTGCTCTGTCACTGTTCACGATAGCTCTATGCCACACACTCTTGTACTTGCCATTACTAAGTGCCTGCTCACCCATCAGAAAATTAATTACGATTGATTCTTGATGTTGTTACAAGAAGGATGATAAAGTTAATCGGGAAGATGTAAACCGGACTTTAATCAGAAGTTGTCGGATAGTAAGTGGGGCTTTGACTTAGATATAGTAGTTGCGGGATTTAAACCCGAATCTCATCCCTTGTGAGAACCTCTATCTATCAGTTGAGTTACCCGCACTGGCATTATTCCTATTATTACTACTTGAGTAGGTGTTTCTAGCTACTCCGTAGTTAATATTTTAGGGAAAATACCTATATGTCATATGTGACTACAACTCGTTCAAATTCTTAAAATATGACCTTGGATGTTTCTTTCTCAATATACGACTATATATGCATGGAATGAAATAAGAAAAAGGAAACACCCGGTGGTATGCTATTTTGGGAAACACGCAATGTTTTGGTCATTGAAGGGGTAATTTTATCTAATTTTTTATCACTTTAAACCCAAAAAGTATAACTTTGGCAAATTGTGCTAAAAACTTTAATTTTTTTATATTCTATAATTACGAAGTATTTACCAAGCACTAACGAGACAACTTTTTTTAACCAAAACAGTTGAACTTTACCTTTTTCAATCGCTTTTATGTTTAATCATTAATTGTTTCTAAAATCGAATGCTCCTTTTGTTGCGTTAAGATTGTCTCATACCAAATTTGGTAAAGTGTGTGATTCTAAATCAATGTTAGTGGGACGGAGGTAGTTGTACTCATTTGACTTTATCAACTTTTGTTTTTTGTTTATGCCATAAATTTTGTCATTTTCATTTTAAAATTTCAGTCCTACTTATTTTCTCCTTTTCATCTGCAAACATCAATCACGCAATTTCTACTTTTTTATTTGATACCAACTGGTATGATCTATGATATTAAGAGATGGGTACCTGAAGTTGATCACCAATGTTGACGACGAAGGCATCTGGGCGGGGCTTGATGGTCAACCATTTTCCTTCTTTGAGGACCTGGAGTCCGGCAACATGGGAATCTTGAAGAAGAATGGTTAGGGTATTCGGGTCGGTGTGAGCCGGTAACCCGTAGGTCAGTTCGGGTTGGGGGCATGGCGGGTAGTAGTTAACCGCCATGTGTTGACCCTGTTCACCCAAAATGTTCTTGATGCATTTTGAGTCAAGGCCTAGACTCTCAGATATGGCTTCCTCTATTCTCAATCCAACTTGTCGAACCATTGTTACATAGGTCTTCACCACTTCTCTGTTCATACACGAGAATGAAAAATATAGGTAATTTATACTCCGTATACATTAAAGTCATTATATATACTACGTATATAATAATGATGTTTAGGGTGATGCTTAAGAACATGTTCATCTAGTATAGTTGTATGAGAAGTTGTCATATAAAATTTGAAAAACAAAAAAATCTCCGTAATTGATTGTTATCTTTTGTAGAAAACAACAACATACATTTTCGATCAATTTCACTCCCTTTACTTTTGGTTGTACGCGTTTCATTATTAGTTCTATAACTTTATTTGTTTGCTTATTCAAGGCCGGCCCTAGCCATGTGCTCCACATGCAATGGCACAAGGTCCAATAAAAATAAATGCCCAAAAATAATGAATAATATAAAGTATTATGTAGTATACATAGCTCAAGATAATTCTGCATGCCACAAAAAGGGTGTCGAAGGGTAAGATATTTTTTCTGTAATTGATTTAACAAATGCCCTATGCATATTGGTATTATAATAAATGAATATGTGCGCGCAATTTAAGACACTAGAGAGTACACATTCCGAAAAAATCATAAATCACATCACCAGTTTGAAATTGCATAAATTTATTAGTTAAATTACACGATCACATCCGCAAAAGATTAAAATTATACGTAGTACTACACAAAGTTGTTATAGGGCTAACCACGAACTTTAATACTATGAATAGCCCAACAGAGTCAAAAAATGATAATCTACACTAGGAATGTCGTTCAAGATGGTGTGATCTAGTCAAATCAGGTAATTAAATAGTTGCGGGTTGCTTTACATGGTAGACAAAGTTATTTAATTGGTGTTATTATCATAATAATAATCAATCGATTCGTTCATGAATGTTATTATATTTAATCATCGCTAGCTACTAGCCTAGTACTATAGGTTAAATAAATGTCAAAAACAATGGGCAACGTAGCGTATACGGAGTGAGACCATGACAATATATAACCACGAAGTCTCCAACTAACTAATAAATGCAGCAAATCCAGCAGCCATCAACATATTATGAATGTTAATTGAGGGTAAATACTTAGTTATAATGGATATTAATTTATTAGTTATGTTGTTATTAAATCATTTATTTATGTTATTATTCAATTGTATTTCAGTGCACATACCAAAGTACAGCATCATCAACACCCTCAATGAAACTATGTAGAATTTTGGCCTAAAAAATATTGCTACGTCACTCGTAGATCGCATGTAACTGATGTAAGCATGCATCTTTCATACTTTCGAAAACTAATTCTTATCTCAAATTTATTTGCCTAATTAAGGCTTACATCACTTGTTATTTAATTCTCATATACGGAGTATTAAAATGACTTCTATAAACCTTTATTCATGAAAAAGTTATCAGGAATGTGATTAGAAGATATAGTGAATCCTAATATACGGCTAAATAGTTTTTTATTCCAATGATATTAACACTCTTAAATAACAATTTAGTCATCAAATACTAAAAAAAAGTCTATAACATCACATTTATCATTAATAACTCATTATTTTTATGTATCTATCAAAACTATTTGTCAAGATAAATTAAAATTAACATATTTAATTATTATCTAAATAGTCTTATCAACGGACGTAGTAAGTGTTTTGATGATACTTTTAGTCCCTTGAATTTAATTATTACTCATGTAAATGCAAGTTTAAGTTTGCTAGTCATATATTAAAAATTTATTAGCGTTTTTGTCATATATAAATAAATTTCCTTTATTCGTTCGGATCGTTCTAAGTTTCATATATATGTTACACTATCGTACACAAAAGTTTCAAGTTTATATCTATATCTATATATATATTCATTTTACCATTTTGTATACGCACTGTTTATACATATATGAAATTAATAATGCTCTCAATCTATTATTTCGCCTTTATTAATGAACGTTACTCCAGAAAAAACTTCACGTCGTAGATGCATGCATCAACGTTTTCAACAGCCAAAAGTAAAGTCTTTTCTTCAACCGTCTTATTGTCTTTTTTGGGGTAGCGAATAAAAGGCCGACGCATGGTAACCTAATACCCTCTCCTTTACCATACAGATGTACTTGAACAATGTAAATATTGAAAACAATAGTGTATCTGGGTATGCAGATTAGATATAACGAACTAGAACCCTTTGAAGTCATTGTATTTTGATAAACTCCTGACCATTATTTTGTTTTGATAATTGAATAGTTTCTTTTTTTATTTAAATTTGTGTATATAGACATTTTCTAAAGGGAAAACCGTCAAATAGGTCCTCGAACTTTCATAAAAAAGTCAATTAAGTCCTTCTATAGGAGACTCTGTCCAATCGTCGCGATTTGGGGCGGTTCTAGGTAGAATTTTTTGATGAAATTTTTTGAGCATCTTATTCATCAAGTCTAGTTTACTCATACCAAATTTCAGCTAAAAATTTAATCGGGAGCGCATTCAAATTAACGCAGAAATGCGCAATTATCTTCAAGAATTAATTTGAATGTGTTTCGGATTGAATTTTTTTCTGAAATTTGTTATGAGTAAACTAGACTTGGTGAATAAGATGCTCAAAAAATTTCATCAAAAAATTCCACCGGGAACTACCCCAAATCGCGACGGCCAGACAGAATCTTCTATAGAAGGACTTAATTGACCTTTTTATGAAAGTTCGAGGACCTATTTGATAGTTTTCCCTTTTCTAAACCTCATTTTAGAGCAATTCCATGTACGTACTCGTATCATTTATCTTTTAACTTTGTTTGTGTATACATATATCATTGTGGTACTTTTAGTATAATATATTGAAAGCAATCAATAATTAACTACCATATGATCATTCAGTAAGTCCCGGCTATAATCGTAATAAACAACGCGATTTTTTTTTGATAATTTTAAACCATTTATTTCACACTCGGGTATTCAATCGGTCCAGAAATTTTCACATTTTTTGTGATTTAAAACTTACTTTTAAGTATCAGTTGTGAGAAAAGTTGTATCTAGGGTTGGACCGGTCAGACCGGCCCGGTACCCAGCCCAGACCGCCACTGTGCGGTACTGGATCAGCCCGGTACGGGGGGGGGGGGGGGGTTGGGGGGGGGGTTACGGGCTCTAGTTCTCTTCGAACCGGTCCGGCCGGTGTCCGGGCCAAAAAAGTTTTTTTCCCGAATGGATTGGGTGGTAGGCGGGTTGGGTTGGGTTGGGTGGTTTGGGGGTGTTTGGGGGTGGGTGGGTGGGTGGGGGTAGGAATAAATAAGAAAAACAAATTTTTTTAAAATATATATATAAGACCCGGTCCCGACCCGACCCGGTCCCGGAACCTACCCGGGCCGGTACCGGGCCTCCAACTCCCAACCCTAGTCCCGCCCATGGCCCGACCCGGCCCCGGTCCATCCTTAGTTGTATCCATCGAATACTCTAGTGCATAATTATAATATATCTTAAGAGTATTGTGTATATATATATAATTTTTTAAATAAGAAATAAGATCTTGTACATTTTAGTATTAGAGCATCTCCATTCATGATCTCTAATAATCAATTTTTTCTATGATTCTTACCTTTTAAATATTGTTATATAATTAATGTTTAAATAATCTCAATATTCGTTTATGTCTCTCAACCATCATCTTCAAATAATTCGATTTTTTCGTTCCTGCAATAACTTCTATTACATATAGTTTTTAAATAATCTTAAAATAATCTGGATTCATATTTTGATCCCGGATTATTATTGTAGCAAATAATCTCAATAAATAATTTATGTCTCTCAATGATGCTCCTTTAAAAAATCTGTCATGTCACTTACTTAATCTCTTAATGATCCTATCAATGGGGATGCCCTTACACATAATGACTATAAAAATTACAAAGAAATATAAATTTTTTTTTTTTTTTTTTGAAATAACAAAGAAATATAAATAGAAACTACTTTAAAGCCCTACTATTTCGAGAGAAAGTTAACGTAGACTTGACAAAAAGAACGCGAACTTAATACATATTCCGTACATAGTAGTACTTTATATGTTGAACATTGCTCTTTTTGGTGAGCAAAATAAGGAAATTTCACTTCATTCACATGTCAAACAAATGAGGTAACATTTCAATTCTAAACATGTATTTTTGCTTGTTTTGTTTTAAATATTTAAGTTTTTATGAAAATTATAAGTGTTCCTATTTGAAAAAAACGGGACCCGCCTTCTGCGCGCCTTTGAGGTCGACTTTTGATAGTGTGGCTGAAATATTACTCGTAGCTAGTATTGAGAAACACCACCATACAGTCGCATACTAAGGGCGGAATATTGGGGTGGGCGGAACAGTTTTGGAAAGTTTTAACATAATTTTTTCACCCTAATAATTTATACAAGGTTGAAATTTGAGTACCTCAAATTGGAGCTCATTTATTCTTTCATAGTATATTAGTACCAATCTTAGCTTGTTAGTTTGACTAATGAAACCCTAGAAGGGTAAATGTGTCAAATAAATATGTATATAGACTTGCTGACAAAAACAAAGTAGGAAGATTTCGAAAAATAGGACTAAATAGGGTTTGGAATTTCAAAATAGGACTACTATGTTATTCTTCCCGAAATAAGACTAAGATGACAGTATTTATTGTCATCTTTTACTCATGACTGCCAAATAGTTGTAGTACTATACATTTAACATGATAATATTTATTATACTTAATGACAGTATTTTTCAATCATGACATCAACGACTACTATTTGGGGAAGAAAAACATAGTATTCATATTTTAGAATTTCCAAAATTGTATACTCCTATTTAGGGTAATTTTCTGAAAAAAGTTTCATGAAATACTACTACGTATATTTAGTTACGTATAGTTACGTTAGTTCCCAATTCCCAAACCTTAAATTGGGTAGATCTTTTGAACAAAAATAGGCGTTAATTACATGTAGTGAATGAACATTTCTTACTTGAAAGAAGAAGGATTTGAAGGCCATTCAGGGGCATATTTCTCAAGGGGATAACAATGAAGCCTGAGATAATCCCTCCAGTTGTGGACAGTCTCTTTTGTGATGTTGAAGCTGGTGGAAAGCCTCATGGTCCTCGATGGATCGTCGGAGTAGAGCTTCATCTTCTCCTCCACTGATAAATTGAAGAACTCATGTGATACCTCTAGCATTTCCTCAACCACTCTTTTTGGAACCCCGTGATTTATTATCTACACAACACATAATATGTTTTTAAGAAAAAGAAAACTCAAAAATTGATGTTTTTCCATTACAACTTTCTAGAAGCTAGAGCAAAATTGGTATGATAACAAAGTAAATAGTTTTCTTTTTCTTTTTTTGGAAGAAATCGGTTTAAATTGATAACACATCATTCAGATAGTAGGTAATCCGACAAAACAACTCCTGACAATCGTCGTCCCTCGAACCAGACTTAGAGCTTATCGCCTCATCAATATAACTCGTTGATCCATTGATGGGCACAAATGAGTCAAAGACGGTTACCGCAATCATTACATCACCCACATCCAAATCCAAAACCACACTCTTACAATCGAAAGAGATAAAACAACAAACAAACACAGACAAATTCAGACCATTAAAATAAATAAAAGCAAAAAAATAAATTTCTTTACTCAGCCTTCCAAGAACCACCGGAGGGGGTCGTATGGCCTTCACTTCATCTTCTTCCTTAATCGCCTTGATCTACCCTTGAGTCGCCTCCAGCTGATTCTCCCCATCCAGGAATGAATTGCTGGAAGACGGCACCGCTCCTCACAAAACGACAATAGCGGACGAATAAAACTCTAGCGGTGAAACCCTAGAGACATGACGCGAATCCAGGACAATGCAGTCCTCCTCCTCTTCGACCAACGAAATATCGATCGTCGTCGTCTTCATCTGATCTCCATGGCGGAGTTGTCCGCCTTCATCGTCCACCCTCCAGACTGATCGATAATAACAACTTGGCTGGCCGAAACTAAATCCCGCTCCTCGGCTAAGCCGATAGTGGACACTCCGAGAGCTAAAGATCGTCTTGCGGCAACCCTAGAGAGAATTTTCCAAGTGAATAAACTTTTGGAAATTAATTAGTTTTCTTTATAAAATAGAACGAATTTCCTAAAGTTTTTATTGTTTCATTATGTTAAATTTAAACTTAGCTTGATTATATGTTAAGACTCTAGGTTCCATCCTCAAAGGTCAATTCTGATAGGAGGAGTAGCCCAAAGCCTTATATAGTGTTTAATTGTTTTATAGCTTTCCAGTGTGGGACAAATGCTTTAACACGCCCCCTCAACCCGAACCGGACTAGACAATATCGGGGTGTATGAACGGGCCAAACAAACCCTTAACAAGTTACCCTTCATCATGGGGGCTAAACAAGCCATCAAACCATAACCGTAATTGGCTCTGATATCATGTTAAGACCCGGGCTTCCCTCCTATATAGTGTCTTATATAGTGTTTAATTGTTTTATAGCTTTCCAGTGTGGCACAAATGCTTTAACATTATAAGTCTTACTACCTCCTTCCCGCTAAGATTGTCTCGTTTTACCATTTCGGTCTGTCCCACTGCGATCGTCCCACACCAAATTTGACAAGGTTTGTGTGGTTCTAAACCATTCTTACTTTATTCTTACTTTATCAGTTCAATATCAACCACATAAATCACTTTTTATTAGTTTGTGTGTCACTCCATCTTATCTCATTGTTATGGGGACGAAGGGAGTACTTTATAAATAAAATATACCTAGTATATACTTCGTCCTATTTTTAACTTAGTTTATGTTTCACTCTATTCTAAGTAATCCATTTGGAAAAATATCAGTAAAGGAACAAAATCAATACAATTAAAACGTAACTCAATTTATTCAAATGTGACTTTTAAAAAATAATAATTTTCAACTAAATGAAGATTAAAGTTATTTATGAACTTATTAATGTTTAACTCAATTTCATTAAATAAAACTGTTTACTACCTACAGGCTTCAGTCAGTCAGTGACAGAATCGTTTAGTAAAAAAACAGAAAAAATTATTCCGTAATTTATAACTTAATCCTCCCTTAGCTTATTTGATTATAATTATTAAATACCAAAAAAGTGATCGATACTCCGTTTGATATGACTATTTTATATATGTAGAGCAAATAAATTTATCAGATTCTTGACATAATTAATAGCCCTAATCCCTAATGCACAAATAGGACTATGTTATGTATCTTCCCTAATTGGACTAAAATATACTCTTATACCCTTACAATAACTTAATAGGATAATCATGTTTTAATTTGAAATTAATACCAAAAACTATAAAAATGATTTAACTTATACAGAAAATTGTAAAAAATTATTAAAAAGTTATTAAACATTTTGAAGAAATACTAATATAATAAAAAAATTAAAAATAAAAAAATTTAAAAACAAATAAAAATAGATAAAACACCTTAAAATATAAAAAAATATGGAGGCCCTTCCCGGTTACTGTCCAGTCAAGTTACGTCAGATCCGCTAAAAAGTGTCATTTTATATATAAAAAAACTGTCATTTTCTCTTTAAAAATGTCATGAAGATGATATTTTTACTCTTTGAAAATGTAAAAAAAAAATCGAAACTGTCATCAAGATGGCATTTCTGACAAAATTTTCGGTAATGGTGCTGGAGGTTCTGGGAGGTTGTTGAGGTGGCGCCATAGGCCTGCATATATTTTTTATATTTTTTTCATTTTTTATTTATTTTACTTTATTTTTAAAGTTTTTTTAATTTCAATTTTTTATTTTTTGATTTTTGATTTTTTGATTTTTTATTTTTATTAATTTTATTTAATACATATTTCGTGTTTCTTTATTTTCTTTACATTTTTATTAATATAAAGCAAGCGTAGAATTGAAAAGTTAATCTATTTATGGAATTTTTAACTTGTGATCGTCAATTAAAGTTTCATCTAGTTCCATGGGGATTCTTTCTTTTAAATAGTACCTTCATCTCTATGAAACTCATTACGTTTGACTTTAGCGCACTTTAAAGTTTAAACGGCGCGAACGAATTCCCATAGTTTTTGGTATGGTCGATTTATATACTTTTCATCTCTTGGGTTGGTATGTGAAACCGCCACATGAATCTACCTTAGACTATAGTGGAGTTTGCTACTTCAGTCATTTTAATTTTTTCAATTTTTTTCAAAATACTATCGTATTTTTTAGGGAAAATGGAAACTAATAATCCAACCTTTTAGCGGTCTTCTTTTAATAGTCCCACATTTTCGTTATTCATGAATAATTCAACCTTTGCACCTCATCTTCATTCACTGGTCCCTGACCGGTTGATGACCTACTATTCCAAGTTATTTTCTTATCTTTGCAAAATATTATCTTTGTGAAAGGTGGAATTTATGGTATAACAGTTTGCAGAGATAAAAAAAATAACTCGGAATAACAGGTCATCAACCGGTCGGGGACCAATGAATGAAGATGGGATGCAAAGGTTGGATTATTCATGAATAACGAAAAGGTCGGAATATTAAAAGAAGATCGCTAAAAGGTTGGATTATTAGTTTTCATTTTCCCCATTTTTTATGAATTTAACTCATTTAGTAAACGTTTAAGTCTCCTATAATTACCGGATCCATCGCTGTTTTTGTAGAATTTAATACAACTAAAAAGAACGATTACCCCCTATCCAAATTAGTAGAACACATTATAGAAAATTAAATTTAAAGAAACATTAAAAGTGGAACTTCCATTAATATATATATACTCCATATTTGGTTAAAATATTGACCTGAAAAAATCCATAAAGGCGGCAGGCATCTCCGATTTGCCGGACGAGGAGGTTTCTGTCTCCGCAGCCCAAATCGATGACCGGAATATCGTCGCAGGTGTCGACGGCCGACAGCTGTGGCCTTTGTGAGAGGGGGTGGACATAGCTGTGGGGGAGGGTGGCATAACGGGTTCCGTTCGAAAGAACCGTTGCAGCCATTGCTCGGAATATAATCGAGTCGCCGGCGGCCGGAGAAAAAAAGAAGATTATATTATAGTGACTTAGGAGGAGATGATCAGCTCAGCTGAGGAGGTTATTATTACGAGGAGGAGAAGGCGCTCTTTATAGTGACTTGTTTGAAAGAATTACCAAAACACGGGAGTATTCGTTCTGACATTCCAAAAAACGGGAGTTCCTTTTAGGTTACCAAATCCCGTAAGTCGGAATTGGGCATTCCGACTGGAGATTAGGGTTACAAAAATCTGACACACAACTGACACAAGCCTGTCGGAATTGGGAAATCCGACAGGAGAGCCTTTAATAAAGCCATCTACCTAGTCGGAATTGGGGAATCCGACTAGGGTATTTTTTTTTTAAAAAAAACTGGCAGCCTTTAATAAATCGGATAAATCCCATATCAAGCCAACTACCTAGTCGGAATTGGGGAATCCGACTAGGGTATTTTTTTTAAAAAAAAATACTACCTAGTCGGAATTGGGGAATCCGACTAGGGTATTTTTTTTAAAAAAAATGCCGCTATTTTAATTGGTACTCCATCCGTCCCCAATTAAATGTCCCATTTTACCATATTGAGATGTTCCTATTTAAATGTCTCATACCTGATTTGGTAAAGTTTGTGTGGCTCAAAATCATTCTTACTTTATTCCTACTTTATCAATTAATATCAACCACACAAACCCACTTTTCTTAAAATTCGTGTCACCCTCTTCCGGGACTTTTAAAAGGGGACGGAGGGAGTATCTCCTAACTCTATAAAAACCATTCATTTCTTCTCAAAATTTACAAACACACTCCAAAAACACTTCTTTCTTTCTTTCTTAACATACCATTCCCTCATACCCACTTCTTTCTTTCTTTAACATACCATCCCCACGTACCATATTCACTCCAAGAACACTTCTTTCTTTCTTCAACATACCATCCCCACATACCATATTCACTCAAAAACACTTTAATATATTCATTACTTTTTTGTTTACCACTCTTCTCTCATATTATATTTATAATATATACCATATATAAAAAATGTCTAGTGAGGGTAATATTATTCTTATGGTTCATTGGAATGGCTCTACATCTCAAAAAGATGATGAAATAGAGTACTCCATACCTCCTAGGGCTGTACTATTCATTAGTGAAGGAGATGATTATACTACTATACATGAAAATGTTCTCAATCATGTTAGACGCGACGGATTTTCCGAAATTAAATTAATTTACGGAAAATTGCCGAAATATAAGAATTCGGTATATGTTGCTTCTAGATTATGGCCCATTCATGATGAGCGAACATGGCGTCATTTTTTCCGGATTGCCACAAATGAGTATGAGGAGTTGCACATTTACGTGGAAGCTTCAGCGACCCCGCCACAAAATTTGACGTTCCACGGAACTGCTGGAGTGGAAGGCCCATCATCAAGTCGGAGGAACAACCGCCAATCGTTTCAGAACCAGGAAACTCCCGGTATGTATAGTTCTATTTAATTTAGTAATTTGTAAATGTTTTACTTTAGATTGTTAAATTGGAATTTTAGAGTTAAATGATTATATAGCTTAAATAAATATGATAGGACAAATTAATAACCTATATTATATTTTTATTAAATGCATAGCACTTTTGCAACTAATGTGAGAAGACGTAATATAAGCTCACTTGTGCAACCGTCTCTTTTTCATTCATTTAAATAACTTATTTAGGCTATTTGTTTAATTTATACAAATATATGACACATACTTAATTGCACATATTTAAAGTGGTATATACACCCAAATATTCCATATATATCTCTTTAACTTATAATTTGCCTTAATTAGTTTTTTTAGGAACGTAGAAGTAGTAGATTTAGTAATTTGTAAATGTTTTTAAATTTATTTGTTAAATTTGAATTTTAGGGGTAAATTTAGCTATAAAATACTTGAGAGTTAGAAAGAGTGTTAAAATTAGAATTGAACTTAAATTTTGGTTGTAGGACTATAGACGTAGTTCATTTAGCAATTTGTAAATGTTTTCATTTAGATTGTTAAATTGTAATTTTAGAGTTAAATTTGACTATAAATTACTTGAAAGTTAGAAAATGTGTTAAATTGAGAATTTGCCTTAACTTTGCTTTTACGAGTATAGTTAATTTAGTAATTTTTAATTTTGTTTTAAATTTTTATTTGAGAAATTGGAATTTTAATTTAGTGTATAATATTATTCTTAATTTAATATGTGTACAAATTCATTAATGTCTTTAATGTAAATAATATGGAGTATTATGGTGTGGAAACTATAATTGATGTGGGATTTCACAAATTTAGATTTTTTAATGTAAAAAAAATCGTTTTTAATCCTTATTTAACACATTAAAAATATCTCTTAAATAAAAAATGTAAATGTCTTTTTTAGTGCAAACTATATTTAATTTAACATAAATAAAAAATAAATTTTAATTGTGTCGGAATGCTCAAATCCGACTGGGAGTTTAAAAAAAAGGACAACTCTAGTCGGATAGGTTAATTCCGACTAGAGGGTGTTTTTTTGGAAATATTTAGTTTTATTTTTAAAAACTATATATATTAAATTTTATATATTACATTTTTTATTAAAAACTATATTTTTTATTCGAGAAAAATTTGATTTTGTTTAGAAGTACTCCGTATTTATTTTAGTAATTTTGAACTCATTGATTTAGATAAAACAGACATTTTATAATATAACTCGGTTAAACAAAATCTAACACATTTAGTCATATGAATTCATTCAGATTCAGGTGAAATAAGCCTGATAAACCAAAAAACATGGTCACCAAATGGGCTCTAAGTGACCGTTTGTTAGTAAACTTATGAAAGCTAATTTCTTTCGGCAAAATAATTTAAATACATCAAACCTAACAGAGTGTGAGACAAGTACACGAAACTTGCATATGTAATATATATATATATATATATATATATATATATATATATATATATATATATATATATATATCCTAAACTGTATATAAAAAGTTATTTTCGCATCATGATGGTATGTTTTTTTAAATACAAGTTTATTGGAATAATTACATAATTTAAAATACTCTAAGCTTTGATAGAATGCAGTTAACATTCTAATATTTCATTTCTGAAATAAATAGTATTACATCCGGTACAATTTAATTTTATTTGTATTATCATAAATATTTTATGTATTTTCATTTATGTACTTCACAACATTAAATTACATTTGTGAAAAATTTTTATGATTGTAAGGAATAAATGTATTTAGATTTTGATGATGCTAGATTAATTAGAACATTAGAGTACCCCCATTAGAATTGATGTATTAGAATTTTTCTAAGTGTAAGCCTTCTAGATTAGCCGACTGGCAGAAGACCTACAGGCCCTCTGTTGGATGTTTACTTGACAGAAGTGCTCATGGCCCTCTGTTGAGCTTTTGCTGGACAGAAGAGCTCGAGGTCCTCTGTAACTACCTCTCTATGCAACGCAACATAAGACCACACACTTAGAAGTTTTGCAAGCTACCTCGCCGGAGTACCTAACGAAAGATTCCCTCAACGGCTAGGAGTCCCTCAACAGAAATGCTACATGAGAGCATTTAATGCTCATTTAATGAGCTCTACACTCTAAAAGAGTTAAAGCTGATGATTGACCGAGATTCCTGGAAAGCCTATCCCAAAATAGCAAGCCGCCAAACTTGCGGGCCCAACCGGTCAACTCAACAGTACGCGCATTCAATGCAGTTGTCTCCTCCTCCAACGGCAAGACAACCCTTGTATAAAAGATACATAATGAAGAACAACCGGATAACTTTTGCTCTCTCTACAACCCTCAAAGCTTTCTTGAGATTCAAACTCCATCTCCAAAAACAAGAAAAGCTTACGTTGGAAAGATCATATTCTTATATAACCTTCATACTCCAACAAGAGCAAAGTTCCTACAGTTCTTCAACACTTCAAGCACTTCATCTACAAATCCTTTGTGACGAAGCAAGTTGGAGAAAACTCTGTTTTGACAAACATCTTCTAGTAAAGAAGGGCGTCTTAAAGTAACTGGTGTAAGTGAAGTGGTGATACTTCAAGGAGACTCGGTGAAACAAGAGCAGTCTTAAAGGAAGCAAGGAAGTGCATCCCAGGAGACATCTACACTTGAAGAAGACGTGGAGAGCTTTTTAAGTGCTAGGACTTAAGTGTTGTAATTGGTTTATTACAAGCTTAGTAGAACAGTGGATTAGAGGAACGAGTTGTTCCTTGAACCACTATAAAAATCTCTGGTGTCATTTACTTATTGCTTTTACATTTAAACTGATTAACTCCAAAGAAGTGGTATCTGTGTTTAGCAGAACACCTCTTGAAAGTTAACAGAAGGCCTAGTGCCTTTGCATCTCTGTGAGGCTATCCCGACAGAACCCCTACCAGAAGACCTCCGCTGCCAGTCTGTTCCCAACAGAACAGGTTGTTCTGTTAACCTTGGTACTTAGCTTGAAAAAGTTAAAAACCATAACAGTATATTCACCCTCCCCCCCTCTAGATTGTTACCTTGATAACCGGGACCAACAATGATCATAGTGTTAACATAAGTTTTTATATAAAGTTTGGGGTATATCTATTACATGTGCAAGTTCGGGGTACTTATCTCACACTCTTTGAAAGTTTGGGATATCTAAATTATTTTCCCCAATTTTTTGCAAACATTAAGAGCTTCAACAATAAAAGCAAATTAGGAGGAGAAAAGAATCAACTCTGGCTATCAGACAAATGAAATGGTCTTGTTCGGTACCTGGTTTAACAAATTTCGGGTACCCAATTCTGCTCTCGGTCTGTTGTACACGTGTGAATTAATGGACTTGTATGTTTAAAAAAATACTTTAAAATTTGAAATTTAATGCAAAATACCTCAAATTTCAAGTTAATAGATGTGACTTGTGTAAGGGTGGATTGGAATCAATTCCACACCTATTCTTCCTATGTCCATTTACTTGTAGGGTATGGGACAAGATTCGAGAATGGATGGGATTTGGGCATCAAATGTCTACATTGCTTAGCTCAATCAAATGGATTTCGAAGAAGCACAAAGGATCAATGTTGAAAGCAAAGGCGGCCCGAATTGCTCTATGTGACGTGGTGTATTACATATGGCATGCAAGAAATGAGTTCCGCTTTGGTGATGGCAAGAAGACCGAGGAGGACGTTATAGCCAAGATTAAGCATATCGTCTATAAGATACTCTATAGTATCTATCCATATGAATTGATAAACTTTTGAGTGGGCCAAAATCAAGTGGGAGGCCACGACATGTATGCCGCGGTATGGTCACACTGCACACTGCGACATGGATTTTCTGGATGTCGCGGAATGGACCTCTTGGATGTCGCGGTTTGGGCACATGAGATACTGCGGCATAGGCATCTTGGATGACGTGGCATGAAGCAGTGTTTTGGACTTAGGGTGTGTGCAACTTGCAATACCTTTGTATTTTGTTATGATTTGAACCTTATGATCTGTGTGCGTGCATGTGCAGCATCGATGTATGTTTTTGAATTTTGATGGGACAAGTATTTATACTTGGTCCTTTTGAGGTAGATTAGATTGAATAAAAACCTCCTTTCATCCCTACATTATGTGGGGGGGGGGGGGGTTAGGAGATCTAGGATACTTAATGTATAGTTTTCTTGGGTGTTAATATATATTTACATTTCATCCAAAAAAACATATGATTATATGTGTACACTTCCTGGTCGGTTGTCATTTCCTCCATGAAATGGCGGGTCGGTGTTAGAACGAGGCACCCCTTCATCATGAACAAAGGAAGAAGTCTTCTGATTAGACTTGAACCCGTGCTGCTAATGGAATCATCAGGAAGACCCCATTCTGGTAACGAAACAAGGAAGACACTAGACTGCTAATCTTAGAGGGACTTGTCTGCATCGGCGGTTGGGACATTGTGGTAGTCGTATTTTAGATAAACTTAAAAAGTCTGGTTCTATTCTTAGTAATTCTAATTTTTCCCATGATTGTATTTCTTGTCGGTTAGGAAAATCTCAACGGTTACCTTTTCAAGAAGTTTGGCATAAATCTACTGCCCCTTTGTTTTTGGTTCATTCTGATGTATGGCAGTCTCATGTTCTGTGTGACAGTGGTTTTAAATATTATGTTTTATTTATTGATGATTTTTCACGGTTTACTTGGTTATATCCTATGCGCAATAAAAGTGAAGTTCTAAAACATTTTACTAATTTTAAAGCAATGGTTGAAAATCTTCTCAATGGTAAAATTAAATTTTTTAAAAGTGATGGAGGGGGTGAGTTTGATAATCATGGTATGCGTAGTCTTTTTCTTCAGCATGACATTTTGTTTAGAAAATCTTGTTCTGACACTCCTGAACAGAATGAGGTGGCTGAAAGAAAACACGGTCATCTTCTACAATTAACTCGCACTATGCTCTTTGAAGAAAAAATGCCAGCTAAATTCTGGGTTGATGCGGTTTTTACTGCTACTTATATTGTCAATCGTCTTCCCACTCCGAATTTAAATGGACTTTCTCCCTTTGAAAAATTATTTCATCATTCTGCAGACTTTTCTTTTATGCACATTTCTGGGTGTGCCCGTTTTTCCAAATTTTAATGTCACGTCTGCAAATAAACTTTCTCCCCGCTCAGTTTTGTGTGTTTTTCTGGCCTACGCTCCTGAGTACAAAGGTTACCATTGTCTTGATCCTCTTACTGGCAAAATTTACATAAATAGGAATGTTAGATTTTATGAAAATTATTTTCCATATTCTGAGCTTAATTCTTCTAAATCTGAAAACACTGTCTCGGTGCCCCCTGAACAACCGCATGCTTACATACCGTTGGTATCACCTTCCCGGTTAAGTTCGCATCAACCACCCTCGTCCGACTTCCCATCTATCCGAACCGAAGAGCAGCTGCCCAAACACACCCCATGCAGCCCTGCTACCCCTCGGCCTACCTCTCCCAGGGAGCTCGACAATCCTGCTAACTCTTGCACTACTAGAATTTTCCTCATTTGCTGCTACCTAATTGCTACGGTTATAAGTAAAACCGCAGCAAATACTCAAAATTTATACCTATTTGCTGCGGTTGTGGTATGACCGCAGCAAATACTCTTAAAATTTCAACTTTTTGTTGCGGTCATGTAACAACCGCAGCAAATAGTATTAATATTTCGTAATTTAATTTTTTTCTTGACGTTTTCGCTGCGAGTAAAGTGAACCGCAGTAATTAATATAAAAAATCGCACCTATTTGCTGCGGTCGTGGCCAGTGGCGCAGCAAATACACAAAAATTCGCCCCTATACGCTGTTAAAAATAAAATTTCCCTTCTCCCCTCAACAGATCCACTAGCGCCCAAAACCCCAGCCCCCTCCCAGCCAATACCAGCGCCGCTCCTCGCCAACTCCTCACCCGTAGAGCAGAGCCGCCGCCGCAGGTCCTCAACGAAGCCGCTGCACGAAGCTTAAACATCCCGCAACCCAAGATTGCTTTTGTCGGCCGCTGTAGCTCGCTGCCGAGCTCCTAGCCTACGCTGCCGCACGACACCGGTTCACCCTCTAACTTCATCTTCTCTACAATTCAATGTTATCTTTTTATTAAGGTTAGTTGTTATTATTAACTTATTTGATATTTTGTGTAGTCCATATTGTGTATTCAATGAATAAATTGATTTTATTGTTCTTGTTGTTATTTATTGTTTGAAAGAAATTGAACATTGGATGAAAAAGTTGGAGAAATATATGATATATAAATTAAATGATAAAATTAAATATACTATATAGTTGGGTCCTATATAAGGAGGAACTGGAGGATTGTAACGTGCTATGGTTAAATCAATGACATTGGCTGCAAAAACTCCTCATATTTAGCAACGTGCTATGGTTAGTTTGTGAATCTCACAAGTTTCTTTATAATTTTTTTGAATTAAGAACTTTATATTGAAAAGCTTCTAATAATAGCTGAAAAAAGTGTGATATCTGACTTCGATACAAAATCCAAAAATTTAGCTTATCATAATAAAATTAGGCTTTCAATTTCTTTTTTCTTGTCTTTCATGTCTTTCTGCATATTGTACTCTTTCCTTCATTCAATAAAAGATTTTCTTTTCAAAAAAAAAAAAAAAATAGGCTTTCCTCCAACTGAGATGATATTTACTTTAAATTTAGCTTGTGGGTTTTGCTTGTGTCTATATTAATGGACTTAGTTTGTGGGTTTTGCTCATGTCTCAGGTAAACCATGTAAATTAGAATTATGATTGCTGATAATAGTGTAATGTTAAACAAAGAAAGAACAAAAATCGCTTTGTTTATATTTAGAGTGCAAGGAATGCAATGAACGTACTAAGTGATCATAGTTATGCTTGTTCTTGTTGCTGTTTACCAAGAATCACATTTGGGTAGAGAGTAACTCTTTCAATTGCTCAAATGTAAAAATGACTAAAGGGTGTTTAAAATATCATATGATCACCTATTATGTTTTTGCTGAGAAGGATCACCTATTATGTTATTCCTTCAAATTTTATAAAATCTCAAATATATACGAAGATATAAATGTACTTGAAACTAACCCTTGGGGAGATATTTGAGAACAAGCACATTGGTATTGTTTTTTTATTCTGTGAAATCAAATCTTAAGCTTATTATATATGTGTGATCATAAACGGACGAATATTATGCATTTTTACTTGTTTATAGCTCTGAATAAGTTTTTTGTTTTGTTTTAAATCATAAGTAGATGTGTTAACTTAGAAAGAATATAATTTGGTTATTGTTGAGACAGTAAAAGAAGCTCTTTGCTGAGCTAAAGAGGACTGCTAAATCTGGGAATGAGGTATGTGGCTTTGATTGCCTATTGAGTACACTGTAGTTGACTTCGGGATGGTGGTGGATACATTAACTGAATTAGACAACTAGTACCTGGAATGCAGGTTGCCATGTTATAATTTGTGAATTTCCTGGTCTCTAACCAAATCTTAGTGTTCTTTGTTTTCATGACTTTATAAATCCTTTTTTGCATTCAAAACTATGGAGGCTGGAGCTGTAGCAGTCAGTTCTTCTCCTTTTGGTATGGAGTTGTAGTGCTCACCATTGTAGGTAGGCTGAAAATAAATTTGGATGTTGCAGAATAAAATCCATGTTAACTTTAGTGTTGAGCATTAAAAACTTGGTTAAACATTGTCTTTAGTGTTGGACCTACATTAATTGAAATGATTCTCAATCTGACATAAAAACACTAATATACAAGTAAAAAATCTAGTTAAGTCAAAATATGTCAATATTGTAAGGTATACTCTGTGTTATTGATTTAAGTAAAATTTATAGTTTAGGATAGTTTAGAATAGTTAGTTTTTTAATTGTGTGTGCATGTATCTTATGGATTCTAAGACAGACATTGCCTGAATTTTCACTAATTCCAGGTTCAGTCATCTCGGGGTATGGACTGTCTGTAGCCCAAATTGGAGCAGTAACGAAGAACAAAGCCGCTTGGTGGATGCCGATGAGTATGATTATTTGGCAAAAAATGGTGACATTTTTCGGAGGACTCTCAGGCTTGTAGAGACTGCTATATGTTTGTTGTTGTTTCTGGGTTAGCTTGATGTGTTTTTGGACTACCCATAGTTATATCTTTCCTTAGATGGGGTGTTGCCGTAACAAGAAAAAACATGGTGGCAACTTTTGTGATCACGATGTGTCCAGTCTGGACCCGTGAAAGCCGTTAACTATGTGTGTTTGTCCTGTTTGGTGATGTATAGTTTAATTCTTTTTGGAATTATGGTTTAGATTTGTGATGTGGGATACTTTTGTTGTAAAACGAATATTTATTTTTTTATAAATAGGATATGTTTTGGTTTGAAATACCATGTTTGTAAATTTGGGTAATAGAACAAAACAAAAATTCTCTCAAAAAAGAACAAAACAAAAATAATATTACAATTTTTTTTTCAATTTTTTTGCTGCGAAATATTTTTTCCCCAAAACTTAATACTATTTGCTGCGGTTCAGAACCGCAGCAATAAGTCAAAATTCATTTTTTTAAAGAGCTATTTGCTGCGGTTTGGAACCGCAGCAAATACGTTTTCTTACTATTTGCTGCCCTGCCAATTGCTGCGGTTCAGAACCGCAGCAAATAGCTAAAAATAACCGCATCAAATAGCTATTTTTCTAGTAGTGTTGGCCTACTTCAAACCTGCACCCCGAGAGTCCACCCATGTCTCCGCCACCTTCACCACCACAACCTGATAGCCCCCTCGACCACCAGCCTACTCCCGACTTCTGCAGTCCCCTCGACCACCAGCCTACTCCAAACCTTTGCAGCCCGAACAACCCGCCACCTGCTCCCCCGAATCTGCCCGGTCATCCGATGCAAACACGTGCTAAATCTGGAATTTTTAAACCAAAAACTATTTTTAATCTTAAAACAGATATTATGGCATGTGATCCTACTTGTTTTTCAGTTGCTAATGAAGATGCTAAATGGAGAACGGCTATGGCTAAGGAGTTTAATGCTTTAATTGATAATCACACGTGGGATTTAGTTCTGTTTAATCATCATAAAAATGTGGTTGGGTCTAAATGGATTTATAAAACTAAATTTAATTCTGATGGGTCTGTTGAAAGGCATAAAGCGCGTTTAGTAATTCAAGGATTTACTCAACAGGCTGGGGTTGATTTTTCAGAAACTTGTAGTCATGTGGTCAAGCCTCCTACTATTCGTATTGTTTTATCTCTAGTGGTTTCCTTTGGTTGGACAATGCGTCAATTAGATGTTAAAAATGCCTTCCTTTATGGAAATCTGATAGAGAAAGTTTATATGCGTCAGCCGCCTAGTTTTATTCATCCTTAGTTCCCTAATCATGTTTGTCGCCTGCGAAAGGCAATTTATGGTCTCAAACAAGCCCCTCGGGCCTGGTTTTACAGGTTTAGTAGTTTTCTTCTGACTCACGGCTTTATGGGCAGCAAGTCTGATAATTCTCTATTTATTTATCGCCATGGGTCATCTATTCTCGACCTACTCCTCTATGTGGATGCTATTATTATTAGTGGTAATTCCCCTTCCTATATTTCTTCCTTTATTTCCTGTCTGGACCGTTACTTTGCTATGAAGGATTTGGGGGATTTACATTTTTCCTGGGTGTCCAAGTTGTTCGTCTCTCTAAAGGTCTATTTTTATCTCAACAAAAATATGTGTCTGATCTCTTAACCCAGTTTCATCTTCATACACTTAAACCTGATCGCACCCGTCTTCCTTCTCGAACTAATTTATCAATCACTGATGGTGAACTTGTTGCAGATCCTACGGAGTATAGAAGTATGGTAGGTGCTTTACAGTATTTGACCATGACTCGACCTTATATTACTTTTGTTGTTCACCTGGTTTCCCAACTTATGCATTCTCCTCGTACTTCACATATGTTGGCTGTTAAGCGCATTTTCAGGTATTTACAAGGTACTCCAGCTCACGGCCTATTGCTTCAGCCAGATCGGTCATCTCCTACTGTTCAAGCTTATTCTGATGCTGATTGGGCCAGGTGTCCTGATAGTAGCCGGTCCACGTCTGGTTTTGTTATTTTCTTGGGTGCTAACTTGATCTCTTGGATGTCCAAGAAACAGCCCACGGTTTCCCGATCATCTACTGAAGCCGAATACAGGGCCATTGCTTACACAGTTCAGGTTACATTACACATCAGGTCCATTCTGTTCGAGTTAGACGTTCCTATTCGCACGCCTGTCCGGTTGCTGTGTGATAATGTATCCGCTTCATATTTATCCACTAATCCTATTCAGCATGCACACAACAAACACATCAGCATTGATTATCATCTTGTTCGAGAGCGTGTCTCGCATGGAGATTTGATTGTTCGGCATGTTCCTACACAGTTTCAGCTTGCAAATATCTGCACCAAGTGTCTGTCTCCGCAGCGGTTTATTTTTCTTCGAGACAATTTGAGGGAGTGTAATAGTGTATTTAAGAATATTAATTAGCTTTCCATATTTTATTAGTTTCCTATTGTAATCACGATACTTCTTTATTATATATATGACATCGAGGGCTACCACATTGGTAAGTCATTCCATTATTCTCACAGCCACCGCACGCCACTGCTGTCTTCATCGCGGCCAGGCTCACCGTCGCCGCTGTCTTCATCGCAGCCAACCCGCGTCATCGCCAGTGTCTTCGCCGAAGCCAACTTTGTCATCTCCTCCAGGTCTGCAATCTTCTACTTCTCCTTACTCTGGACGAGATCGGTATCGGTGAACAGCTTTGTGACGACAGCTACAACGACATAGTGCTAGGTTTCGGCTCAGATCGTCAGACCTGCGAACTGATTTGCCTTGCGGTTAGTTTGACTACAAGGGCGGCGGTTATATATGGATTCTGAGGCGGCGACTTGTTGCGATGGCTTGGCGGCACATGTTGGGGCTTGAGCGGGGAGATGGTGGGCCGGTCGTGGATGGGCTGATCGGGTCTAGATTGAGGATGGGAAGGTGTGGATCTAGGGCTTGGTTGGACTGATTGCAGAAGGAGCAGGGAGGTTGGCTGGGCAAGGGCGGAGCTAGAGGGTGCTAGGGGCTATGGAGGGGGGTTTGGGGGCTGGGGAGGGGGTTGCTGACGGTAGTGGTAGGTCAGGTGAGCCAGATGGAAGTGGCCGGAAAGTGGTGGCGGTAAACTAAGTTGGGCGGGTAATCACTATGGTCGGGGTCACTGTGACTGATGGACTGACAGTCACTTTGATCGCGGCGGCAATCACCGGCGGGCCGGGCAGAGTCACTGTGGCGGGGTGGAGTCACTGTGGCGGCGGAGTCACTATGGTGGGACGGAGTCACTGTGGCAGCGAAGTCACTATGTCGGCTGTTCACTGTGGCGGCAGAGTCACTTTGACAGAAGTCACTTTACACTGCAGGGTTTATTTGTGATGTTGAGTCTTATTTTTGGAATTTTTAAAAAGATGTCACATTTTTGTCTTTTGTCTTTTTCTTTAGTAATATCTAGGCCAAAGGCCTTTTATTTATGGTTAGACCATTTGGAGTGGGGTGGAGGCTAAAATGTCAAAAATGGATTCCATTCATGTGAAAACAATGTTTTAACTCCTATTTTTCTGCATTCCAGCACTGTCAATAAAATACACTCGGCATAATTTTTACATATTAATTTAACAAAACATTAATTAAATTATCATAAGTAATTTTTTCTTATTAATTTTCTCCGAATAAGTATGAAATAAAAAATACACATTTTGATGTAAAAATAAATAAATTTCATTTAAAAAAATTAATGTTTTTTGGTTAACAAAAATGAACTTATTTCAAGTAAACTTCGATTATGGAATATTCATTTATTTGTGAACGCTCCATGAATCAAAAAATTGTATTTCGTGTTTTTTTTTTAACAAAAAACTTCAAAAGTTAAATCTTCAGATTTTTTGTTTCATTTTGTATATTATATTAGTGTCACATGAAAGATCATAAAAAAACATTAATTTTGATATATTTTTTGAAAATTTTAAAGAACAAATAAAAAGGTTATAAGAATTTAAAATTATTTGAGATTATAATCTTGTCTGCATAATGTCATCATGACTCGTCCAAAGGAATGAAGAACGCGCACGGACCACTTGGCCTTTTCCCTCCCGGCACAAATCCCAAACGCCCCACTCCCCATTTTAATTTCTTTTTCGTTTTTTGCTATCAAAACACCATCTAAATTTAAGTCCATTCTTCTCCATACTCAATTTTCCTATCCACTTTAAGTTTTAACCCATCAATATATGAAATTAGGAGTTCAAAATATCATTTTTAACATTTTGGACTCTTAATACCCACCACTCCGACTAGTGTTAGGAGTTCAAAGTGATGTACTTTTAAACAAGATCCAGTATAGTACCCGTGCATACGCACGGGAAAGAGCAGTTGGTGCATATATTTTTTTTTTTGATCTAATTAAATATTAAAATGAAAATAAGTTTTTAGGATTCTACATTCGAAAAATTAGAGTACAATGAGCTAATACCATAAAGCATAAGCTCATATGAGAGAAAAATTATCCCGCTCAATTATTAGCAATGTTATCTTCTTATACCTAAAATCAATACATATGAGAGATAAAAAAATTCTTGCTCGCTTAATTGTTAGGTGACTTATCTTATAACTAAAAACACTACATACATGAGACAAAATTCTTTTGTGCAATTGTAAGCTGGTTTATCTTATACTTAAAGGAAATACATATGAGAGAGAAAGTTCTCACGCTCAATGGTTAGCAAATTTATCTTCTAATACTACATACATGAGACAAAATTCTTTTGTGCAATTGTAAGCTGGTTTATCTTATACTTAAAGGAAATACATATGAGAGAGAAAGTTCTCACGCTCAATGGTTAGCAAATTTATCTTCTAATACTTAAAAGCATTACATATGAGAAAAAAAATATCCCGCTCAATTTCCTGTTTACCAAGCTTATCTTCTAATACCTAGAAAAACTACATATGAGAGAGAGAAAATTCTACAACTCAATTATTAGAGAAAAGTATTACATATGAGAGATTAATTCTCCCGCTCAATTATTAATCTGCTTATCTTTATCTTATCTTATACTTAAAAGAACTACATATGAGAGAAAGTTTTGTGGCTCAATTGTTAGCAAGCTTATCGTCTACTCCGTAGTAATAATAATACTTAAAAACACTACATAGAAGAGAGAAAATTAAAAGCACTACATAGAAGAGAGAAAATTCTCCCGCTCAATTGTTAGCTTGTTTATCTTATACCTAAAAGCACTATGATGGAGTATATGACCCAGGAACTCCCGGCCCATAGACTCCTACTTCTCCTACACAAGTCCATTGGGCTCAGGAATCGACTCGGGCCCAAATACAACGGCCCAGGCCTCAAAATAGCCCAGAGTACACACCGGGGGGCCTTCGGGCTCCTTGGCCGAAGGCTCCAAAAAAAAACTCACAGGATAGCCTTCTCTGGCGTACGAAGCTACTGGGAGAAGACGGCGAAAAACATGAGCCTTCGGCATTACCAAGCCCTCGGCATTAGGGAAGCCTTCGGCTGAACTTAGCCCTCTGTCACTCGGGGCCTTCGGCCACACAAGGAGCCTTCGGCCAAACACTCTCAATCATCGAAGATTCCTTTTGGGGACAGCCAACCACCGCATTTAATGCCACGTCACATCCGCCAACCGCATTCAATGCGGTGAACGTACCACTGCCGGTGCCACCAGGCTGATGTGACCCTTCGGCCGTTGGATTACTGACACGTGTACTCTCATCGCATTTATTGCTGCTATAAATAGCAGCCCATTTCTCCTTGTAAACGATCCCCAACTCCACATCTCGAGTTCATTTAATAAATCGACTCTCTCTCCTCCTATTTGCTCTGACTTCTCTCTAGTTACTCTCGCAATAACCCTTCGGATAAGATACCCCCCGGGTAGACTATCCATCACACTATATATGATAGAGAAAATTCTCCCGCTCAATTATATTGTTAGTTTGATTATCTAATAAGTAGTACTTAAAAGAACTACATTTATAGAAAGTCCTCTGCTAAATTGTTAGCAAGCTTATCTTCTACTCCGCAGCAAAGATGTTTTTAATTGGACCGAAATTTGTTGGTCTGGTCTGGCCTGATCTGATTTGGTCTGATCTGCTCTGGTAAATGTCTGGTCTCTATGTATTTTATAACTATGAAAGTCTGGTCTGATCTGATTTATTTTAGTCTGGTGTGATCTGGTATTGAAAACAGTCCAAATAAAAACATTCCAATACTTAAAGCGGTAAAAGAACTACATATGAGAGAGAATGTTTATCCGCTCAATTGTTAGCCGGCCTATCAATATATGAAATTAGGAGTTCAAAATATCATTTTTAACATTTTGGACTCTTAATACCCACCCCTCCGACTAGTGTTAGGAGTTCAAAGTGATGTACTTTTAAACAAGAACTAGCTAGAACGACCCACATTTCAGAAGTTAAAAGAGATTGGGTCTTAGCTTGTTCTGTGTGTTGTCATTATTTGTCATTATTTACTGACATTGTTTTGTAGGTAAACGTGTTGAAATAAACACGGTATTGTATTGTGTATTGTGATTGCTTACGGAGTTAAAAAAACATGGTATTGTGTCAGGGCATTCAAAAATTTAGTCGTAAGATTTTTTAATAAGCCTTGTCGGTAATGTAATTGACCTAAATGTATGGAGTGTTTACTTCATTACTAAAGTCACAGTTAGGTTAGTAAGACAGGTGAAGTAAACACGCACACTGCTTAAAAAGCCGCTTACTAACCGAAAGAGGTGCTTAAAGTGCCGCTTATTAAGCATACCACCCCCCATGTATTAATTAAGCGGCACTTTAAGCTTTTTCAGTTTCCGAATTTACCCCTTGCCCGTAACCTATTGTTATCCCTGCCCCACCTCGACCCCAACCCCACCTACCCCGACCCCACCCTACCCTTACCCCACCTACCCTTACCCCACCTACCTCGACCCCACCCTACCTACCCCACCCCTACCCTACCTAACCGACCCCCACCCTACCCCTACCCCACCTACCCCGACCCCACCCCACCCCTACCCTTACCCCAACTACCCTACCCCACCCCGACCCCACCCTACCTACCCACCCCTACCCTACCTAACCGACCCCCACCCTACCCTTACCCCACCTACCCTGATCCCACCCTACCTCGACCCCACCCTACCCCATCCCGGCCCCACCCCTACCCTACCTAACCGACCCCCACCCTACCCTTACCCCACCTACCCCGACCCCACCCCACCCCTACCCTTACCCCACCCCGACCCCACCCTACCTACCCCACCCCTACCCTACCTAACCGACCCCCACCCTACCTTACCCCACCTACCCTGACCCCACCCTACCCCACCCTGACCCCACCCTACTTACCCCGACCCTACCCTACCTAACCGACCCCCACCCTACCCTTACCCCACTACCCCGACCCCACCCCTACCCTTACCCCACCTACCCTACCCCACCCCACCTTACCACTACCCCTACGGGCCTATGGGGGTAGGGGCCTATGGGGTCGGGGGTAGGGTAGGGTGGGGACAGGTTAGGGTGGGGTCGGGTAGGTAGGGTGGGGTCAGGTGGGTAGGGTAGGGGTAGGGGGTAGGGGTAGGCAGTGGGGTGGGGTCGGGGTAAGGTAGGGTGGGTAAGGGGTTAGGGGTATGGGTACACATATTATATTATATACTTGTGTTCATGAATGTTTGTGTGTATATATATGTATAGGGTTATTTTGGACATTTTAATGTTAAGCGGTGTTTTAAACCGTTTGAAGTAAACACGGTCTTACAACATTGTTTATTTTATGCGCCGCTTATTAACACGGGTCTTAATAAGCACCGTTTAATAACCGGTGAAGTAAACATGTCCTAAGAATTTTTTTGCCCTCCTTGTGAGGACTTAAAGAGACTTTGTTTTGTCCAAATTAATTACATTTGTACCACGCTTTGATATTCATTAGACATATATACCCAAGGCCAATGCGAGTGATATGATAGTAGCTCTTTAGGGTAATGAAAGCCTTGAGGTTGTGCTTCATCAAAATGCATCCTTTCATGCTTAAGTTCCACACTTGTGGAGGTATTGAGTACGAGTCATCAAGATATTTCGAAATAATGACTCTCTAACTCACGAGAACTTAGTCTAGCAAACTGCTTGATAAACTTTTAGTCTCACGTCAAATGACATTGTGAAAAGTTTAAGTACCTTACTCGGATCTTAGACCAATCAATGGCGATCTTACTATTCGTGTGTTTGGAATTGGCTACACACTAGTTTTGAGTACTTTTGACAACTCTCATGTACGAACAAAGGCGGATCCAGAAATTTGAGTTAGACTAGGCTGAATAGTAATTATACTTGACTTAGACATTAGATAGTGAGCTAAATTTGACAAATGAAAAAAATTTACACTAAAAAATGAAAACGAAAATAAGTTATCATGGGCTTCAGTCCACTATACCTCATATTTAGATCCTCTCCGGCATACGAAGGCATTAACATGTCATTGACAACATGAAATATAACTAATCAGCTAGCAATTTACTTTCTTGGTCTTTCGGTTGAGAGAGATCGATGTAATAGAAATCTTGTGACAAAGTGATTACAATTTCAAGTCCCTAGAAGACTAGAAGTAGACGCGTAGGCCGGAGAAATTGAGGTAAGCCTATAAATAAAAATCATCTGTATATTTTTTTATATATTTTCACACTTCTTTTATACTACCTCCGTTCTCTTTTAGTTGCAACGTTAGACTTTTTGCACTATTCACATACTCTACTTTGACTACATTTTATTAATTGATGTATTATAAATTAAATTTTTAAAAAATATTGTTAAATTCTTCTCATTCTAAATTTTCAAAATATGAATTTTTTAAATTTTTTATTAATACGGAATGAAAGATATTAATGGTCAAACTTGTGCATTGGCAAACGTGAAATGTTGACTGTTGCAATTAAAAAGGAACGGAGGAAGTATAAAATAGAGGATTTTTATCATAATTAGAGTGGGTTAGGACCAGTGGCGGACCCACTAAGGGTCCCACGGGTCCCGGGACCCGTGCACCTCCAAAAAATACATATATACGTAGTATATTATATTTATTTCATATAAAATTAATTAATAAATGTATATAAATAACGAAAGCTACACTTAAAACAGAAGGCTTATGCAGCGGTACGGGAGTACAGGTTATAGTGAAGCGCTTCTTCTTGTTGAGGTTCAGTGTTCAACTCCCTCCACCTTTTTTGTTTTTTTTTTAAACTTTCCATATTTCATTTTTAACTTTTATAGGTTTTTCAATTCCCATATTTTATTGTTTATCCTTTACACACTTCATTTTTTGGGATTAGTTATTAATTTTTTTTTAATATTAAGATTAAAAAGAAATTGCTCAATATAGGACTAAAACATATACAAAGTTCACAAATATGACTAAATATGTTTTATTTCTCAAATAAGACTTATTCAACACTATTAAAAGAATAAATTGATTAAAGCTTCCCAAAATAAGAGTGAATGATTCTTACTTTTGGATTAAAACATTTATAGTCCTATTTATGAACTTTATCCATATTTTAGTCCTATTTAGAGATTTTTCTTTTGTTTTTGTGTACTTAGGAATGTTTTTTATCCAATATTTTACGATTTAGGATGAATATATGTTTCGATAGTGTACCCAGATTTAAAAGAATTTGGAGTACCATGTGTAGTTCAGATGTTAATTCAAATGATTCGTCATTAGTAAATGAAGAATTGAATCAAGTAATTGCTGAAAGTTAAAGTAATTTGACATGCAATCTGCATAAACAACAGGTTGATTTTGAATCTTTGGAAGCTCATCATAGATTGAGGGGGGGAAATTGTTGATTTTCGTCCTAATGTTCAAGACAAGGTACGCCACAGTTACCTTCAAGAAGGGTTGTTTCACCCTCATGATCATGATGTCCGTTTTAAGATAATTGAGTGCAAAAGACGTAGATTTTTTCAAGTTAGTTTGATGAACATAAATGGTTGAAAAAAAGTATTGCCATATATGCTCTATTTTCTTTACCATGTTATTTTTTTTAGAATGAGTGGGAAGTTGGAGGTGACCATTTCTGGGAAATAGAGTTTTCAGATGCTACATTTTGTTTATCACGTTATTTCTCTTTTAAGATGCTTCATTTTGTTTATCATGTTATTCTTTTAATTTTATATTAACTAGAGTAACATTAGAGTAGGAACCCCGTAACTCTATTTTTCTGGGTCCGCCACTGGTTAGTTAGGACACAAATCGCCTCTCTGATTATGCTAATGCCCGGGGGACTTTCAATAAAGCAATTAGTATTAAAGTTAAACGTGAATGGTTATGAGAATAACCAGTCCGGGTGAGCACCTTTGGAATGTGGACATCTCAATTAGTAAGAGCTATCATAATTTGACATTATCAAACTTTATTTTCAACGTTTGACAGTAATTACTAATATTCATAAAATAAAAATAATATTTATATTTTAACATTTTTAGTCATATTTGGAGGATAAAATTTGATATGGAAGTGAGTTTCTTGTAGCGTTTCCGCTAATTCACCTCAACGACGTCACTGCCGACGTCATACAAGTGATGATGTGTTCGCGATACTGTCTATTGTATACAGATTTTGGGGAAGAATAATTGGACTTCATAATACCTTAACACTCATAAAGCAAAAATAGCTAGGGATTTGTAAATAACGAAAGTATTGTAGCTTTGTAGGTGTTGCCGCGTATGGGTGTAGAAAATCAACACCCAACTTTATTAAAAAGGTCGGGTGGAAATTGATGCTTGCTCCTCATTTTGTTAGTTCAATTATATAGATCTTTCTTGAAGATAGAGAAATATTGAAATTAAGAATGAGAGAATGGATGAAAAGGTATGAACAAGAAGATCTAAAACATAGAAAAAGTAATAGAGAAATATTGAGATTAAGGAAAACTTTATCGAAAAAGGAAATATAATAAATACGGAGTAATAAAATAAAAATGTGTCACATCGCAACAAATGAAATAGGAGTATTAGAGCGTCTCTAATGCTACAATGTGCACGATGCACATGAAGCATGAGATAGATAGACACAAAAGATTAATTTTTTGATATTTCTTTCTCCGTCTTTTCACGGTCTTATGTGGTTTTGGTATGTTTTTCCCTGCAATGTCAACCACAATGTCTACATCTAGACATTGTGCTTGACATTATGAAGAAAAATTACCAAAATTATATAAGATCCTTCAAATAAGGAGAGAAATATTTTATTTATTGTTTTTTGATTGGTTATCTCTCATGCCACGTATGTCTCGTTAATGTATTAGCATTGGAGATGCTATTAGTCCTAAATGGGATTAAAAGTAGCCTAAAATAGAAGTAATGCATGTTTCTTTTTCCTATTCTACCCACAACCTATAATTTCTAATAGATTTATTAATACATAGTTTTATTTATAATATACGCATAAAAATTGTAATAATATTTATTAATTAATAAAAAATATGGAAAACATAAAAATAAAATGAAAAAAAAATTAAAAATAAAAATAAAAAAATAAATAAATAATTTTAAAAACTTTAAAAAATCTAAAAACAATAAAATAAAATGCCTAAATAAATATTAAAAATATATAGGCCGCTCCCTCTATATCCCCCACCGCCCAGCACCACCACCTCCGATCGCCGGAAAAAATGTAATCTTGTATAAAAAAAAATGGCACAATTCTTTGAAAATGACATAAAATGACATTTATACTCTTTGAAAATATCCAACTTTCTTTTCAAAATTGCCATAAGGATGACATTTTCCCCCAACTTGGCAATCTTTTCTGACGATTGGAGGTGACAGTGCTGGAAGGTGGCTGAGGTCGTGGTTGATGTCTGTGTATTTTTTATTTTTTTATTACGATTTTTAATTTTTAATTTTAATTTTTTTATGATTTATAATGATCATTTAAAAAATCCTATTAAGAAGGACAAGGGAAAGGATAGATCGAATAGGAAGAGTTAGTCCTGTTTTAAAATTTTAAACATTAAACTCCTATTATTGTAATTATCCTTTTATTTAGTCCTATTTAAGGAAATCTCCCATAAAATAGAGATGGAAGCTCTTCTAGTAATATGTATTTATAGGATTATAAGATGACTTATTTGTAATTTTAAACATTAAACTCCTATTATTGCAATTATCCCTTTATTTAGTCCTATTTAAGGAAATCTCCCATAAAATAGAGATGGGAGCCCTTCTAGTATAATATGTACTTATAAGATTATAAGATTATTTATTTCCTTTAAAAAAAAGATGACTTATTTGTAACCAGGCCATAGAGTTGATCACTTATTTAGGATTATAAGATGACTCGTGTGGACAAATAGAACTACAAACCAGATCTACATTTTATAGGACTTAAATCCATCTAATTATACAAAAAATGCCCCTAATACTTTTTTTTTTTTTGAATTTATAATTAAAAATGTTACACTAAATTTTGATGAAACCCTAAATTTGATGCCCATAACATTTTGCAAAAAAACAACAACTTATCAACACATCACAGCAATATGTTAGATTTGGTTTAGTTCGAGTAGGTTTGGTTTATATATCTTGATATTTGCAGCACTTGGGATAGGTACTTCTGGTCGTTTTAGGCATAAAATTGCTTGTCTTGTGTCTAGTGAATCGTGTTGTTTTGTATAAGATGACTGACTCTGTGTATATTTCTAGGGTTTCTGGTCGTTTTAGGCATAAAATTGCTTGTCTTGTGTCTACTGAATCGTGTTGTTTTGTATAAGATGACTGACTCTGTGTATATTTCTAGGGTTTACGATCGGATCTGTAATAAATATTTGAAGTTTGTCTTGTATGTTTTCTCCATATTATTATAAAAATCTTCCTTTTGTACGGAGTATTAAAAAACACGTGGCACCAAAATTGAATTGAATCCATGTCAATTTTGCAGGTGATTCAATAAGTACGACATGGTGGGGAAGATACCCTATCTAACTAAAGTGTTTAAGGATATTTTTACTTACACCATGACCAGATCAGATTTGAGCAGCCTAATTATACTAGATCAACTTTCATAATTATAAAATACACAGAGGTCAGACATTTACCAGACTAAACCAAACCAGATTAAACTGAAGCAGACCAAACTATAAAATTTATGTTCCATTAAATCATACTTAAACAGAAAAAACATCTTAAGAAGGTAAACTAGACCAAGTGACGTGCACTTGTCGTGAGGTGCACTCAAAGTAATAATACAATACAACACTAAAACGTAGTATAGTGAAGTAAAGTTCGTATCCACAGGGAAAGGAATTCTTTTCTTCTTACAGAAATAAATAAGTGACAATAAGGGGGGTTTATATTTGGTTGATGAACTTTAAATTATATTTAAACACGAAGATGAACGAGTTATGTGGTTTAATTAATGAGAAGAAGACTTGGCTTTGCTTTTATCCACTTAATGAAATGTTCATCGATCCCGGTTATATCTTTAACTATCTTCCTCTCGAATACTCAATCGAGGAGTATATCCAGTTCATCGAGGGTAGTTATTAATAACGAGAAGCGTTCATTAATAAAACTTACTACCGAGTCAATATAGAACCAGCGCCGTATATTAACTTGATAGTAGCAATAAAATCAAGATGAAAACGATTGAGATTGATAACCTCAACACAAGCGGTTTATTGGTTTAATCAATATAATTAATTCCCCTTGGCTTATTAACCATGAGAAGCATGCATTAATAACCCAAGTTTACTATCGTGAAAGGACCGAATTAATAACAAGCGTATTAACCGACCGATTCTAGTAATAATTAATATATAGAACAAGACTAGTTGATACTTTAAGTAATGCTCAATATATTAATATGGAATGAGAATAGGAAGTAATTAATATTCAAGGAAGAAGATTAAAGAGGATAACTCACAACTTACAAATCATTAAGCTTCAAAGTGGCAAAACCAAGATGGAAGAGTTTAGCTCCTCATTTGGAGACTAAACATGATGAAAAATATAAAGAAAGAACTTGTCTAAACTGGGCTAAGAAGTATATGTGAATTGGTTCTAAAAGTGGAGGAAAGGAGGTGTATTTATAGGCTTTTTGAGGTGCAGGTCGGGTACTCGATCGAGTATATACATATACTCGATCGAGTATGTGTAGAAATCAGAATTCGACCCATACTCGATCGGTTTTAGAGTAAATTTTATAACTATACCCGATCGAGTATGTCGGTGTACTCGATCGGGTATAGACACTCGATCATGGGTAAAATTTCCCTGCATGTTCCTTTGCTTTCGGATCCGATTTGATTTGAAGTTTCAACAAGATACCCGATCGAGTATAGGTGATACTCGACCGGGTATAGACATAAAATTCAGGATCTCTTCTTTGTCTTGTGATTTTGCACCTTCCTTCCACTTTTGGGGTTCACCAACTGTCCTTTGAGTGATGGTATACCTGTTTGAGCTCAGAATAAACCTAATCTAAACAATTTACAAGAATTTAACAAACTAAACTATTACACCGAAAGTGTGTAATTTCCGAAATACTAAACAACCAAAACTAACTAAAATGTAAATAAACACACGGAAATTACAAACGTATCAACTCCCCCACACTTAGTTCTTTACTCGTCCTCGAGTAAAGTTCAATGTTTACAAGTGTAAAGATTCCCAGAGTTTCAATAGTTTTAACAACACAAAGACCACCAAGGATAAAATATGAGTTTTAATGCTCAAATTACAAATATCATATTGGGTTTTATGGTCTTCTAGTGTTCATCTTCTCTTCATCTTCTCCTTTTTCTTCTTCTTCTTCTTCTTCTTCTTCTTCTTCTTCTTCTTCTTCTTCTTCTTCTTCTTCTTCTTCTTCTTCTTCTTCTTCTTCTTCTTCTTCTTCTTCTTCTTCTTCTTCTTCTTCTTCTTCTTCTTCTTCTTCTTCTTCTTCTTCTTCCAAGAGATCAAATGAGTTCCTGCACACAGAAAAATATTTCTCTCATATCTCTCATTTTGCCTAGGAGCCTTTTCAGGTTTTCATCCTAGCATCTCTTTACATTTTCCTTTTCTCCCCACTCACTCATTTTTTATAAGCCTTTTTTGCTTAGATTGCCCATTTGTGGGTTTTCAACCTAACTAGCATGTACTTTTTCTTTTATTCATTTTTTTTGTTTTTTTTTTGTGTTTACAAAGAGTAAAAGAAAACTTCATGCATAGTAAAGGGTAGAAAATGAAATTACATACCAAGCAGAGTTTCCTCCCCCACACTTAGATCAAGCACGGTCCCTAGTGCCCGCCTTCTCCACCGTAGAAGCTGCCTCCAAATCCGCCTCCAAAGCTCCCGTCGCCCATGTGTGTGTCCCCGCCGTCCCCGCCGTCATAACCGCCACCCCGGAGCTCGATCCTCCAAAGTTGCCCCATTGAGTGGGGTCATACCAAGAGGGGGGTGGTGGTGGTTGAGCCATGGTGTGGAATTGGCCTTGATGAGCCATGTAAGAATACATAGGTCCATAGAACCTACGTTGATCTTCTTCATACCTGCGGTTGTCTTCGGCCCGTTGCTCCTCTAATCTTTGAAATCCCGCCCTTTGTTCCTCCCGATATTTACCAACTTCATTGGTAACTCTATTGAATCCGTCAAGCAGTTGTTGGAAGTAATCGGGAGGTGGGGAAGCTTGGTTCGGTTCGGGCATGTGGTGATGTGCAACCTCGGTTTCTTGATACTCGGGTTGAGGCTCTTGGTCGGGTTGGTCTTCGGGGAGATCTTGGGCTTGTGGTTCTTGGAGATGTGGTGGAAGGGCGTGTGGGAATAGGTAGTGGGGCTCCTCGAACTCCGGTCTGTAGCGTAGTTTGGGGGTGTCCGGGTTTGGCATTAGGAAATATTAGACAGGTTGTACGTGTATGACCCAATTGTACATGATTTTTGGTTGGTCTCCAATATACACCGTATGGGAGAAAGATGTACATCCTGAGCGTCCTAACCAACCCATATCCATCAAGCAAAAGTCGGGTATAGGAGAGTTATCCGTATACTCGAACCTACTTGCCAAGTGCATTATCACTCCACCCACAACTATGGCCCCTTTTGCTAAGCTTTCTTTTTTCAAATGTGCCCACATGAGGTTGCACAGATTGAAGTCCACGTGACGACGGAATAAGGCCACGGACATCAAACAAACGTCCCCGATTCTAGTGTGATGGTTGTTGGGACGGCCAAGCAAGCAATTGGCTAGGAATTTCAGGAACAACCGGAGAACGGGGTGTTGGACATGACTAATATACATTTGGGATGAACTAAATTTTACTTCCCCGGTCATCTTTGTCCATAGGGAGTGCCCAAAAATGGTGTTATCCGAGATGGTTCTCTCGTAGGGCATCGGGATGCCAAAATGTTCAGAAAACTCGAGTTTCGTTATTGAATAATTTCGGTTAAACAGACGAAACTCGAGTCTATCATCCCTAAAATCCACCTCATCACTTTCAAACTTCACCGAACTCAAGAATTCGTAGATAATTCGTTCATTAGAATTGTATTTCATATTGAAAATACGGTCCATATCTAATGCATGAAAGAATTTTCTACAACTCTTATAGACTCCTAATTCACGTAGAGCATCATGGCATAGAAAACGGGAAGGTTTTACTTGCCTTTTTGTTGTTGAGAGGAGTCTAGTTCGGTGTTCGGCGTCGGCGGGAATGATGTCTTCAAAGCCCGGGATGGGTGCTATGGTGCTTGAGCTCTCTCCCCTATTCTTCCTTGGTGCCATTGTTGATGATTTTGAGCTTGAAATCCAAAAATTCAAATGGGGTAGGGTTTTTTTTGGATTTGTTGGATATTTGGGGAAAAGGGGATTTTTGGGTACAGATATGGAGAGGAGAGTGAGGGGAGTATTTTGGTGGTGGAATGGGTTGATTTGGTGAAGGAATGAGGGAGTTATGGTAGAGAGAAGGTAGAAAAATGGAGGTTGGAAGGGGAGGGGTTCGAAGTTGGGAGTTTGTTTGGGGAAGATGAAGTGTTTTTGGGTGTTGTTTGGGTATAAATCGCAGGGGTACCCGATCGAGTATACCTGTATACCCGATCGGGTACCGGAGGCAGGGGGGCAGAAAAGTTGGTTTTTCACACATATTCGACCGAGTATGGATATGTACTCGATCGGGTATAGGAGGCAGGCTTCCGATGGAGTTGATTTTCCAGGCATACTCGACCGGGTATGTTACAATACTCGATCGAGTATGCCTGTATCTTTGAAAATTGATCTGCACCTCGATCGAGTATGGAAACCGGGTCCCCTTTTTTACCCATACCCGACCGAGTATTACAGAGTACTCGATCAGGCATGTCCCCAGATACACTTTTTTTATTTTTATTTTTTTTATTTACACACTCACATACTGAAATAAACTGAAAAGAGAACATTCCTTGCTTGGGTTGCCTCCCAAGAAGCGCCTAATTTAACGTCGCGGCACGACGTTTATTTTTATTTCATTTTTGGTTTATGTGGGATCATGAACATCCCCTTTATTTTCAAAAATCTTTTTAGGCCGAGTTTCATTTTTCTTCTTCGGCCTTCCCCAGTAAGGCCGGGCCTTTATTTTTGTTACCACCTCAATGTTAGGTGGTTCCAACTTATGTTCGGGAGGTTTGATGAACGGTAGATGATTTTGTGCTTCTCCAACATCAAAGATCGATTCAATTTTTTCTTCAAATGGAGAGTGATTTTTAATAGAATCATAAATGCTATATTCTATTTTCTTTCCATCAAATTCCATAGTTAAAAATCCGCTAGAAACATCGATTTTTGAGTTAGCGGTTTTTAAAAATGGCCTCCCTAATAGAATAGGGGTGTCATGTTTATCACTCTCCATTTCGAGTACGTAAAAATCTGCTGGGAAGACTAGATCACCTACCGACACAAGTACGTCCTCCACTAGCCCTTTTGGGGACACACTTGACCTATCGACTAGTTGGATTATGACACCGGTTTCTTTTAAAGGACCAAGTTTTAAAGAATTGTAAAGAGTGTAGGGGATCACATTAATTGATGCCCCTAGGTCCAACATGGCTTTAGAAGAAATGGTGTCTCCTAGCTTGCATGGTATAGTGAACATGCCCGGGTCAGTGCATTTCTGGGGAAGTTTCTTTTGAAAAACTGCCGAGACATGTTCACTAATTTCATTCTTTTCTTTCCCTTTTGAGCGGTGTGTCCTCTTGATAGTGCATAATTCTTTGAAAAATTTAGCAAATCGAGGGACACTTTTGATTAAGTTGAGGAGTGGGATGTTTACCTCGCATTTGGCGAATGTCTCGTACATGTCTTTGTCATTCTTTAGCGGCCTTGTTTCCCTCAATGCTTCGGGGAATGGGGGTGATGGTTCATATGATGATAGTGGTGGAGCTTTCATGGTCATCTCCCCCGGTTGATCTTCCTCCAACTCTTCTTTAGTCTTCTCTCCTTCTTGCAACTCTTTTCCGCTTTTCAACATGATTGCATTAACATGTTGTCGTGGATTTTGTTCCGTTTGAGAAGGGAGTTTTGCTGAAGTCTTGGCCTCAAGTCTAATTACCGCACTTGAGATTTGTCCCATTTGGTTCTCAAGGTTTTGGATGCTAGACTTGGTCTCATGTTGAAATTGGATCATATTTTGTTGCATGGTCGAGACAGTTAAGGTGAGTGCTCGAATCATGTCCTCCGTGGACATATTCGAGCCTTGGCCTTGGTTTTGTGGAGGGTTGGATTGCTGGGGGTTTCCATATCTCAAGTTTGGATGATCCCTCAATCCGGGGTTGTAAGAGTTTGAGAATGGGTCATACCTCCTTTGTTGATGCCCTTGGAAACCCAAGACGTTGACTTGCTCTAGATTGTCTTCTTGAAGAGTTGGGCATGAGTCCGTGGGGTGCCCCTGTTGTGTACAAATGCCGCAGACTTTGACTTCTTGGGTCTTGGATTTTAAGAGGAAATCCTTAACCAAAGAAGTCAAACCGGCAACTTGACTCTCCAATGATGATGTTGATTCTGCAGCGGCAACTCTACGAGATGAGGATTTGCGGCCGAATTGCCGTGAGTTCTCGGCCAACTCCGAGATAAGATTTATGGCTTGTGAAGGTGTTTTATTGACAATGCCGCCTCCACAGGCGGCGTTCACCATTCTTCTATCATCATCAACAAGACCGTCATAAAAATATAAGATGAGGTCTTGTTCTGAGTATCCATGATAGGGGCAGCTGGCACATAACTTCTTAAATCGTTCCCAAAATTCATACAAAGACTCATCATCCTTTTGCTCGTGTTGCTTATTTGCTTTTTGAGAGAAGATGAGATAGAAGCAGGATAATACCTATCAAGGAAGCATTTCTTCATTTGTGCCCATGTGTTGATACTCCCTGAAGGAAGATAGAAAAGCCAATCCTTCGCGGTGTCCTTCAAAGAGAAAGGGAAGACCCTCAGTTTGATTTGTTCTTCGGTAACACCGTTTGGACACATGCTGGTGCATACGATGTGGAATTCCGAAAGATGTTTATTCAGGTCTTCTCCTCGTAAGCCATGGAAGGATGGCAAAAGATGAATGAGCCCTGATTTGAGCTCAAATGTATTACCTTCGTTGAGTGTAGGGAAGGTAATACATAGCGGTTGTTGATTCAAGTTTGGAGCTGTGAGCTCCCTCAACGTTCTTGTTTCAAGAGCCATAGTTGTTGGCTCTTCAGGTTCGCTAGAATAAGAGTTGGCACTTGATGAATCTCTCGAGTCGGTAGTTGAGAATTTGTTTTTCAACCGCTCGAGAGCTTGTTCTATTTCGGGGTTTGATTGGTAGGTGATTTCGTTCAGTGAATGATATTTTACCATATACTTTACAAAGCTCAGAAATAGAAGAAGAACTCTTTATGTATTTTATTTAATTATATATATATATTTTTTTTCTTGAAATAAAATAAAAAGAAAAATAATTGCCTTTCCCCGGCAACGGCGCCAAATTTGACGTGCACTTGTCGTGAGGTGCACTCAAAGTAATAATACAATACAACACTAAAACGTAGTATAGTGAAGTAAGGTTCGTATCCACAGGAAAAGGAATTCTTTTCTTCTTACAGAAATAAATAAGTGACAATAAGGGGGGTTTATATTTGGTTGATGAACTTTAAATTATATTTAAACACGAAGATGAACGAGTTATGTGGTTTAATTAATGAGAAGAAGACTTGGCTTTGCTTTTATCCACTTAATGAAATGTTCATCGATCCCGGTTATATCTTTAACTATCTTCCTCTCGAATACTCAATCGAGGAGTATATCCAGTTCATCGAGGGTAGTTATTAATAACGAGAAGCGTTCATTAATAAAACTTACTACCGAGTCAATATAGAACCAGCGCCGTATATTAACTTGATAGTAGCAATAAAATCAAGATGAAAACGATTGAGATTGATAACCTCAACACAAGCGGTTTATTGGTTTAATCAATATAATTAATTCCCCTTGGCTTATTAACCATGAGAAGCATGCATTAATAACCCAAGTTTACTATCGTGAAAGGACCGAATTAATAACAAGCGTATTAACCGACCGATTCTAGTAATAATTAATATATAGAACAAGACTAGTTGATACTTTAAGTAATGCTCAATATATTAATATGGAATGAGAATAGGAAGTAATTAATATTCAAGGAAGAAGATTAAAGAGGATAACTCACAACTTACAAATCATTAAGCTTCAAAGTAGCAAAACCAAGATGGAAGAGTTTAGCTCCTCATTTGGAGACTAAACATGATGAAAAATATAAAGAAAGAACTTGTCTAAACTGGGCTAAGAAGTATATGTGAATTGGTTCTAAAAGTGGAGTAAAGGAGGTGTATTTATAGGATTTTTGAGGTGCAGGTCGGGTACTCGATCGAGTATATACATATACTCGATCGAGTATGTGTAGAAATCAGAATTCGACCCATACTCGATCGGTTTTAGAGTAAATTTTATAACTATACCCGATCGAGTATGTCGGTGTACTCGATCGGGTATAGACACTCGATCGTGGGTAAAATTTCCCTGCATGTTCCTTTGCTTTCGGATCCGATTTGATTTGAAGTTTCAACAAGATACCCGATCGAGTATAGGTGATACTCGACCGGGTATAGACATAAAATTCAGGATCTCTTCTTTGTCTTGTGATTTTGCATCTTCCTTCCACTTTTGGGGTTCACCAACTGTCCTTTGAGTGATGGTATACCTGTTTGAGCTCAGAATAAACCTAATCTAAACAATTTACAAGAATTTAACAAACTAAACTATTACACCGAAAGTGTGTAATTTCCGAAATACTAAACAACCAAAACTAACTAAAAATGTAAATAAACACACGAAAATTACAAACGTATCACCAAGGAAGGTTACATTAAGTAACATTAAGGTCATCTTAAAAGAAAAGAAATCCGAACCAATTACATCTTTCGAACCGGATCCGATTTAGGGGTGGGCATTTCGGTTTTCGGTTTGGTTTTTGTCGATTTCGGTCCGGTTTTGATTTGGAACGAATTGGTAGAGTTAATACCAAACAAAAATCATCTTATATTTCGGTTTGGTTCGGTTCGATTTAGTTCGTTTGGATCTGTTATGTTTTGGGTTTAATGCACAAAACCCCTCATGATATGGAAATTCGTCGCATTAGCCCCATGTGATTTAAAAATACGTCAAACCCCCTTGTGTTTTAATTAATTATGCGCAAACTCCCTTTTATGAACAAATTAAAATGTCAAATAAAAGAAAAATGATTAATATTTTTGTAAGATTTAAAAATTTTGACATATTTACTTGCATATTCAATCAGAATATTAGGAAAAATAATTTCCAAATCATTAAATTTATTCATAAAAGGAGTTCTGTGCATGATTAATTAAAACACAAGGGAGTTTGACACATTTTTCAAATCATAAGGGGCTAATGCGCTGAATTTTTATATCACGAAGGGGTTTGATGCATTAAACTCATTATGTTTTTAATAATATATGAATGTTCTATTGTATTTATTTAGTTCGATTCAATTTTATTTAGGTTTTCTCAGTTCAGATTCGATTCGATTTAATACAGTTTGAAAGAATTAATACCAAATTCAAACAAAATTACGGTTCGATTTAGTTTGATTTGGTACGGTTGGATTCGGCTAAACCCAATGTCCAATTACTTTGCCCACCCCCCAATCCGATTCCTATTAGTGGGTGTCAGTAGGGTTGTATACGAACCGAATCGAGTCGAATAGTAGGATTTTGTATTTGTATCTGTTTAATTTTTTCGAATTCGAATTCGAATTCAAATATGAAACGAATATTAATTTCGATTTGTATTTGTATTTGTTTAATAATACGAATAATTAACGAATCTTATACGAATATCGAATAGATTTTAGCATAGGTTAAATATTAGTCAAATATCACTTTAAAATAAATTTTATTATATTTTTTTATGTTGTAAATGTACACTATGACTTAATATGTGTTTTTAGAATTTAAATTCAATGGATCAATGTAGTTTTAGATTGTGCAAGATATACTTAAGTGAATCAATTTTATGATTAACAAATATAAATCTATTTCAAACTTTTTGAAATAAACACTTACACACATGTTAGAAATTATACTTATAATGTGTGAAATAAGTTAATAATTGTATATATCAAAGTCAAATGACTCTAATTTTATTCTGCGAATCAAATACATAATTATCTGTATTGTATTTGAAAGACATTTGAACCACAAATCCGATTTGTATTCGTATTTATACTCTGACTTGTTACAAATGGACTTAGAATCGGTATGCATAAATGTATTTATGAACTACACTTTAGGGTATTGCTATCTTTTAAAAGTTATTATAGTGTTATTACTATTATTATTAATAATAATAATAATAATAATATCACTATTATTAATCGAATATATTTGAATAATATTCGAATCGAATACACTGATATTCTTATTTGTATTTGATAACAACTCGAATCAAATTTAATATTCATATTTGTATTTGTATTTGAATTTTTCGAATTCGAATCGTCTTATACGAATTCGAATCGCGAATCGAGCACAAATTATTTGATTCGTTTACAACCCTAGGTGTCAGTTTGATTTCCCCCAACTCATTCCTCGCTTTCTCATGTCTCCAAAGCCGCCATCAGGACCGCCGCTTCACCACCTTCATAGGAAGCCCACCTTTCTCCCGGAGTTCATCTTCACCGCTCTCTCCATCTTCATTCTCTTCTCCTCTTCCACCCCAGCTAACATTATTCTCCACAAAGTCTCGCCGCTCATCTCTTTCCCTCGTAGGTTCCTTAAAATCTCCTCCATGTCCTCTCCGCCCAATTCGAATCGTCTCAGAAACCCTAACCTCCCCTTCCCAAACCCGCAGTCCCTTTCCGATTGGCTTAATCCCCGTTTACCACCGCACTCTTTCGCTTCTTGGGGCGTAAATCCAGGCACAAAGAACGTTAACAACCTCTGGCTCGAGATCTACGAGGGCGAAAGCTCGTTGTCCGATTCCACGCCTCCAATTCGGACCCTGGAGGTCGTGGTGGTTCGGGTCATCGCAAAAGACAGCAGAGTCCTTGTCGAATCGCGCCAAGAATTGTCCGATGGCAGTGTCCGGGATCGGTGCCGACCCTTATCGGAGAAAATGAAGTCCGGCGAGACTGTCGAAGAAGCCGTTTTTCGTGCAGTTAAAGAAGAGCTGGGTTCGATATTTAGCCGGGATTCCGAGATTGATGGGATTGTGAAAATAGTGCCGAATTCGTATGTGAAGAAGGTGGAGGAGGGGGTTTCCGTTTCGTACCCGGGATTGCCGGCTTGCTATGTTCTGCACACCGTAGATGCCACGGTGGAAGGTCTGCCGGAAGGAGATTTCTTCACGGAAGAGGTGGATGAATATGAAGGTGTTAAAGACAATGGAGTTGTAAAGGGAGCCATCTCATGTAAGAAGCATTATTGGAAATGGGTCGATTCAAGTTCGAATTGTTGAATCATTAGTGTTATTTCACACCTCTTCTTCCAAGATTGCGTTTTTGGATTGTTATACTTATGGTCATGACTGCTTTTTGTTCTATTCTGGTTTTACTAGAGGTCTTAAAGAACTGTTTAGAGTGTTTACTACTTTACTGTGTATACTCCTTATGGCTAAACAGTTGAAACTGAAACAAATCAAGACTTATACATCGTTTGAATCTATCACTTGCATATTTTTTATGATATGCTTATCCCTTTCAAAGTTCTTTTTCCCCTTTCTTAGAGCATCTTTAATATGAAGCTTTCAACATTACAAAAATTGTGACATATGACAATACATGGAATGTTTAGTGATGCTCTCCAATGGAAACCGTTGATGTCTAGCAGTTTTCTAAGTGGAACATATTTAAGTCAAATTAATAAATGGGAAAGTATATAGATGCAACAGTTATGCTTCAGGCTTTGTTGAGTCATGCTGTGCAGGGGACTGTCGTGAGACAACATTCATGTATACACTGCATTGGAAATTAAAATCTCATCATAACGTTAACGAATGATGACATGGCAATTTTTTTAAATTTTGAAGATGTGCGACCGGAGATGCTCTTAACTTTGTGATATGATAATATGAATTTATCGCTTGCATTTTTATGATATAGGTGAGAATTGTTCTGCAATTTTCCAAACCATGTCTCATTTAGGAAAAGTGTAACACATTTATAGACATTCATTTCAGAACATTAACACCCAGAAAAACTATACATCACATATCCTAGATCTCCTAAAACCTCCCCCACCCCCACATAAAGTGAGGGTGAAAGGAGGTTTTTATCCAATCTATTCTATGCCAAAATAACCAGGTATACAACCTGACCCATCAAGAGGTTCAAAAAATACATCGGTGCTGCACAAGGACACACTCAGATCAGAGGCTAAAAATCAAAACAAAGTACAAAGGTGTTGCAAGATGCACACCCTAAAATCCAAGACCATGCTTCATGTCGCGACATCCATGATGTCCATGCCGCGGTGTCCTGAGTGCCCTAGCCACGACATCCAAGATAACCATGGCTCGGCGCACAAAACATTCATGTAGCAGTCTATCTATACCGCGGCATCCATAATATCCAAGTCACGGCCTTCACCTCAGAACTTGATCAACTCTTGTGGATAGATACTAAAGAGTATCCTATAAACCACAATTTTGATCTTAGCAACGATGTCTTCCTCATTCTTTGTCACTTCATCAAACCTAGCCTCATTCCTTGCTCTCCAGATGTAGTATACCGAGACACAGAATGCCAATCTCACCGCTTTGCCCTTCAGCTTCGAGCCCTTGTGCGTCTTTAGTACCCACTTGACCGAGCTCGCTAGCGTAGTCATTCGGTGGCTAAGTCCCATCCAGTCTCTAACTCGTTGCCATACCCTACATGTAAAAGGGCATTGAAAGAACAGGTGTGGTATTGTTTCCAAACCACCCTTGCATAGGTCACATCTATTCACAACATGCAGATAACCGAGGCTATCCTGAGTAGGAAGCCGGTTTCGTAGGGCCAACCATACATTGAATGAGAATTTCGGAGGGATATAGGACTTCCAAATGAAGCTCATCGTAGTCCTAGTCTCACCCTTAATCCTTAATAGCTCATACACCTTGGCCGAGATTAATTTCCCATTGATGGCCCAAGATGGTGTCATTCAGATTATTAAAGCACCCTCTCAGTTTGTCCCGAATGAGACTCATCCGCTTCATGAGCTGAGAGTCTCGGTTGTGTGGGATAAAATCCCACACACTTCTACCCTTAAGATAGACACCGTTAACCCACTTCACCCATAAGGTGTCCTTTTTATTATGCACGTCCCAAATAACTCGTGAGAGGAGGGCGTGATTCCAATTTTTTTCATTATGGATCCCTAGCCCACCTTCCGCTTTTGGTAAGCAAATATCATCCCACGCAACTTTCGCGAATTTCCCACCCCACAAAAAAATCCTACAAATGGACACAATCCTATCCAAAATTGTTTGGGGAACCGGAAAGACCTGGAGCCAAAACGATTAAACCCCTTGGATTACCGATCGAATTAGCTCAATCTTCCCGGCATAGTTTTTTTTTTTCCAAGTGTTAAGGAAATCTTGAATTATGGAAATCAATGGTGCATATTGTGCAACCGAGACTTTTAAGGGGGCAAGGGGAATCCCAAGGTATCGAACCGGGAAGGTACCTTGCCCATAGTCTACAAGGTCCAAGATATTTTGCAATTCCAAGTCCCTCACCCCACTAACAAAAAATGTTGGATTTGTCATGGTTTACCCTTAGCCCAGATACATCCCAAAACTCTTTGAGAGCATTGACTAATATTCGTATAGAATATGTGTCACCTCTCGAGAAGAGCATTAGATCATCCGCATAGGCTAGGTGTGTAATACCAAGTGACACGCATTGGGGGTGGAAATTAAAACTCCCTTCATTGGTTCTCAAAGTGAGTAACCGGGAGAAATACTCAAGGCATATCACGAAAAACAGAGGGGACATTGGATCCCCTTGCCGTATGCCCCGCTAACCATTAAAAAAAGCCATACAAAGAACCATTCAGGGAGACCGAATATGATGGAGTTGATACACACTCCATGATCCATCTGATAAATCTATTCGGGAAGCCCAATCCCACCAAGACATTTCGGAGGAAATCCCAAGATATGGTGTCATAGGCCTTTCGCAGATCCACCATAATCATACAACGTGGTGAGATCCGCTTCCTGTTGTATCCTCTAACAAGTTCCTGGGCAAGGAAAATGTTATCAAACATCAGGCGGCCATCCACAAACTCCCTGTGCTTGATTAATCAACCCCGGAAGGCACGGGGTTAGTCTAGCCGCAATAATTTTGGTAATAACCTTGTACAAAACATTTGTACAAGAAATGGGTCGATAATCCGATGCTTTTGGGGAGTGACTAGTCTTAGGGATAAGTGCTATCACAGTATGGTTGATCTGTTTAAGCAATTTTCCCGTTCGAAAAAACTCCTTAATAGCCCGAATCATGTCATTCCCCACTAAACTCCAATATCAGGTCCCGGTGCCTTATCATCCCCAATATCAAACAAGGCATTTTTAATTTCCTTATCCGTTATTGGAGCAAGAAGGCCATCATGAGCAGCTGGCTCAATCAGAGGACCAGTACCTAAAACCGAGTGGTCTACGTCAAGGGTATCCACATGAGATCCAAACAAATCAACAAAAAAAATAACAAATACATCACCAACATTATCTAAAGACTTAGTAATAGTGTCATCTTCCCGCGTGACCGAGGATATAGCATTCCGAGCCGCATTCCTATTCACAATAGCATGAAAATAGCGCGTGCCTTTATCTGCTTCAAGAATGTGCGTAGCTTTGTACAAACAAGTGGCATGATATTGTCGAGACAAATTTAGGTACGGAGTATAATATTAATTGTAACATCAAATAGTGGTCAAAGGTGCTTCGTATTACACGCATGACGCATAGAAAAATCTATTTATACACGCCATCTATTCACGTTTTTACGGAGTACGTTTTGTTTACATGTCCATTAGTTTTTTGGGTACGCAAGCAATTCGTTAAAAAACGCAAAATTTTTTAAAGTGTACTGAATTATAGTATGTGACGTGTGAAAATAGCGTGCGACGTGTGAAAATGATGTGTACACGCTCTCAAGTGTACTCGCTCTGATGTGTACACGCTCCAATGTATACACGACTCAATCTTATAGTTACAAGAGTTAATGTGATGGTGAGTTTAGCTAATAAAACTTGAACATTTCAAATCATTGTAGATTTTTTTTTTTTAATTTGATTCATACAAGTATGTTGGTTTCTTTCTCACCCCTCTACACTCTATGACTCTATGTGAACCTTCTATTTACATAAAAACATAATTACTCCGACGTCTAACAGAACTTCAATCATGTTTCCATTGTCACATTAACTATGTAACCATGCTAAACTATGTAACAACGTGGGTATACTTCCATTTCATCATTAACCCCCCCCCCAATTAATTAGATCCGGAGATTCTGCCTTACTTTAGAGCAAGGCACGGTGTCCGACCATTTGGAGTCGTCCGATCAAATCTTCAACGGCCATAGATCTCATGGCTCGCATCTCGAAGCTTCATCTTTCTCATCAGACGGTCTCCCTGCGGCAAAGCACTCTGCCGTGTGGCAAAGGATCATAATCCCAATTATATTGTACACCCCATGTATCATACTATCATGCTTATATGAGTACATAAAAAAGCCGTAATAATTTTGATTTTTAAAATAAAATAAAATATCTTGAGGGTTAATAGTGGCGGTTCATCCTCCAATTTCACTTTTCTCCCCTCCCTTCATCCTTCTCCTTCCTGCAAGTCTAGGTCCATATGAAATACAAAGCTTCTATCTAAACTCAATCATCTAGTATCTTACATTTCTACTATCAGAGTTGGTGGGATCTATACTCTGTTACATGTGCGGACTTATAGTTGTTAAAAAGTGTTCATGTGAACACCCAAAAAATTAACTAGTGTAAAAATACATGTATATGAATATTAATGTTAAATTTAATATATGCATATGAACACTTAAAACTTATAAAATCAATTTGAACCTTCAAAATTAATGTCCAAGATCCGCCACTATCTGTTACTATCTGCAAGTAGGGATTAACTGGGCCCGATGGCCCAGCCCTGCCACTACTGTCGGGTCCGGCCCAGTTTTCTGGGACTATTGTCAGGCCCGGTACCTGGCCCGGTGAAAAAGGGAGGCAGGCTCGGGCTCCTCTTTTGGTGGACCGGCCCGGGCCTAACGGTCACCAGTTATTTTTTTTTTCCATTGGGTTGCCTGCTAGGTGGGTGAGGCTGGGCGGTTTGGTGGGTTTGGGGGTTAGAATTCATTCAAAAAAACAAAATTAACAAAAAAAATAATACAGGCCCGACCCGGTCCCGGACCGAACCCCACCCGGGTAGCCCGAACCGGAACTGGTACCGGTACAATGCGGGCCGGTACCAGGCTTGATTTTCTTAGTCCCGAAGCCCGCCCGAGGCCCGACCTGGCCAGTTCCAGTCCATGCATATCTACAAGAATTGAATGAAGATGGATATTGGCTTAGATGTCATTGTAACAATTTACAGTGTCGAGAACTCATATATCAATGTCTGAATCCACATGAAATATGTTGATTCATAACCCAAAACTTTTGTATTGGTAGTTCTTATTTTTTTAATATGGCTAAATTCACTGTTGAAAGTTTTTTTTGGAAAGAAATATCTTATATTAGAATCAATCAAAACGTAACAACAACCATACCCCACAAGACCAGAACCAAAACCTCCCTCTATCCAACCAATATCAAAAGTCCATTGTGTGGATCGTTGCGCTTACCGCTACACTAAAAGCAATCGCTGATAGTGTAGCACGCTCCTCCCCCTTAATAGCACATGTGAAGTGCCACGCGGTTCGATTGCACCGGCAGGCTGGCTGTTGCTGGCACCGCATACCCGCGGCCCAACACATCGGTCCCCTCACATCATGATCAGACATAGAATAGCCCACCTCGGAAAGAGCGAGACTAATCATTGAAAAAATGAGAGCATAGAGACTATTAGAGGCTGAACCAGTTTGATTGCCTCCAACAAGATTTATACCTACAAAATAAAAGCAGCACTCATGCACTCATACCCACCCCCTTATTGTATGACACAAAAACAACATAAACAACAAGCAAATTCAATCTGAAATGAAAAATGCAAAAGAAATAAGACTTCAGCTGATGGAACTCTCTTGCTTCCATCCCTTCAGTGTGTATCAGGTGGGCTTTTTGGCCCACCTCCTCCCCATTTTTTGACCACTTCAGCTCTACCTCCATGTCCTTGTGCAAAGATCTTTCCTCCCATTGATCAACTCTCATATGCTTCTGCTCAATCTTCTGTCCTGTAGCATGATGTTCTTGCTCCTTTTGCAGATTTCCTTGACCATCCAAGCCTGACACGCTGGTGCTGTCTCCGCCTTCCTTCCCTTTTCCTTTTCCCACTGGAACTAACCACTTATTCCCACCCTCCGGTACTCTCCCTTTTGAAGCTCTCAGCTCAGGTCCAAACAGTAGGGCCTCCACTCTTCCATGTGCCATCAGGATAACACAGGTAATACCTTTCTGCATGACCAATGATACCTTAAATAAAATAGATAGTAGGGAGTTTTTCATATCTAAACTTGACACAAGAATTGTCCCCTTCATCCATTTGCAAAAAGGGTTTCATTTTCAAGGGCCTGGTCAAATCAATACTAACTCTTGTCCTCATGAACGGATTCCATTTGGCAGAATTTTTTTGTTCATCCACTTTAATGAATCTTCCCACAAAATTACCAATTTTTATTGCATTCTTCATAGACAATTATCCAACCGGAACATCATGGATCTATAGACAGAAATCAGCCCTATTTAAGAGCACCTCTAAAGGTAGATCCCCTTGCCTTAACCTATCTAATATGATGAGGTTTTGATCAAAAGTCTAGGGTCCTTCCTCCAAAACCCGTATCATATCACTTTCATTATAAAATTGAAACATGCACGTTCTACCCCTAACTCTGTAATAGTGACGCCTCTAACGGATTTCCAAATATTTTCCATAGTATCTCAAAAAATGGAAAAGTGTACCGATTTTTCAGATGTAATTGTCTCCACCAAGGACAAACCCTCATCTTCACTATCAGGCGTCGTGGCCTCTATCTGTAGGAATTCATCTACATCCTACATCTCAATGCATCCATATGCACTAACTAGCCTCTCAATCTCCCTCTGCTCATTGATGTCCTCCATCGATCTTTTTCATGCCGTTATTATCCTTCTGCTAGCCAACGAACACATTGTCTGTGAAACTCTTCCTTCGTCGGCTGCTTTGCTCCGTCCCTCGCCAAAACCTACTGCAAACGGACAAGACGGATGGTTGCTACTCTTCGACGAATCCCTCCAGCAATCAGCTGATAGCTTGGATGGCCTTTACGATGCCCGACAAAAGATCGCCAACCAAATTCTCACAAACCTAGTTTACCCTAGGTGTGAGCCTCACCGCCTAGGTGTTGAAGTTTGTACGCCCAATATATTTGTATTTTCATTGTTGAAAGTTCGGTGAACTTGGTTGAATTTACAAGTTTGTCTTTTAAATTAAGGATGTTTTTAATTGAACCGGTTTAATCCTCAGACCTGATTTAATCAGATTTGAATAGACTAAACCAAATTTCCACAAAATACACATAGAAAAAACTAATTCAGATCTAATCATACCAAATTAAATAGATCGGACCAAAAATTACAATCCAATTAATTAAAAACATTAAAGGGTTACAACTCTTTAGAGTTGATGCTATTGAAGTTGTCAAACATCCTCCTCATGGTGCATGCTTATGAGAGATGCACGGTTAAGAAGTACATAGTATTATTTTCGAATGGTGATTTCTCGATGCTACTTTTTTTATACCTAGTGTAGTGCTGGACTCGGGCCGGGCGGCCCGGCCCAGAACCGGCCCGGTGGGTCCACCGGTTCGGTTCGGCCCGGCCCGGCTGCTGGGCGGTTCGGGCCCGGGCCCAGGTTTTGGTGAACCGGCCCGGCCGGTTCGGGCCCGGTCCGGGCCGGATTTTAATTTTTTTTTTTTTTGAAATTTTTTTAAGTTTTAGGTTGGATTAGGTATTTTGGGCCATTTGAGGTGGTTTGGGATGGTTTGGGGTTGAGGGGGAGGGGTAGGGGATTAAATAGGAGAACAAAAAAAAAAAAAATTAATTGGGCCGGTTCGGCCCGGCCCGGCCCGGCCCGGTTTGGCCCGGAACCGGGACCGGAACCGGCCACCGGCGGTTCGGGCTCGGGCCTCCCTTTCCTGGCCCGAGGCCCGGCCGGGCCCGAACCGGCCCGAGTCCAGCACTAACCTAGTGTTTGTGGGTGATGAATAAACCTACTTACTTGCAATTTGCATTATACTGTATCTAGTTGAGTATAGTTTCGTGAAGATTTATATACCAATTTTTTTTATCTGTAATGAGTTTATAGATATAAATTGGTACTACATTCGCATTGTAGTTTCCCAAACGCATGAAATTGGTTCCAAAAACGAGACGAATTGGTGCCGCTTCCCTTGGTGAGCTGGTGGGGTTTGGGCTCTCACCATGAACCACATTTAGGGATGGACGGGGACGGGTCGGCCCGGGCCCGGTGCTGTTTAGGCCCGGCTTGGCCCGATGGCTATAAGGGCGGGCTTCGGGCTCGGTTTTTGGCTCAGCCCGCCCCGGCCCCGCTACAAACCTGGCCCGATATTCGGCCTGAAATTTTTAGGCCCAAGCCCGCCCATTCCCGTTCCGACCCGATCCCGGTACATCCCTAACCACATCAAGATATGGGTGGACTCGGGTCGGGCCGCCCAACCCGGAACCGGACCGGCCCGGTACCCGGTCTTCGGGCCGGTTCGGGCCAACCGGAACCGTTCAACTCCCGGTGCGGGGTTGGGGCCCCTAAAATGCTAACCAGCCCATCCGGTACGGGGCTAATTTTTTTTTTTTTTTCAATTTTTTTTTTTGTTTCTACCGGGTTGGGGAGGCTTGGACCCGGTTTGGGCCACCCGGCCCAGTACTATTTGGGCCCGGTCCGGCCCGAGAATCGGGTACTGGTATCAGGTCTAGGCCCGGTTTGAAGGGGAAACCAGGGGCGGGTACGGGTTTAGGGAGTTGAGAACCGGCTCGGCCAGTTTCGGGCCCGATTCGGGCCTTTTCAATTTTTTTTTGTTTGGGGCTTTGGGCCGGGTTTAAATGGGCTGCAATGGGTGTTTCAGATGGGTTTGTGGGATGGGGGGTAGGGGATAAAATAATCAAGAAAAAAAATAAAACCAGACCCGACCCGGCCCGGGCACGGTCCAGCACCGGTCAACTACCGGGCCGGTCCCGGTTATCACAGAATTTTTTTTGGACCCGACCCGGAACCGGGCCCGGTTCAGTCCAGGACTAGGGTTGGGCTAGGTGTTTGGGGGGTTAGGGGGTCGGGGGTGAAGGGTCGGGGGGTGAAGGGTTATTTATAAAATCAAAAGAAAATAAAAAAAATAACATTGAATCGGAACCGGCCCGGCTCGAAACCGCTGCCTACCCGGGCCGGTTCCGGTTCACCCCCCCCCCCCTCAAAGAAAAAGCCCGGCCGGGCCCAGGCCCGAACCAAAACCGGCCCGGGTCCATCCCTACATCAAGAAAACAATTAATTGAGCTGAAATATTATTGGCTTCAAACGTTCACTCCCAAACAATTGAACAAATAGCCTGTTTGTTAACACTAAAATTGGCTAAATCAGTTGATTCTGTTGAAATTTATGAAATTCTGACTGAAGTGGTTCCATTTGGCTAATTCTGCCGATTTACGAAAAAAAAATATAAAATATTGTTTATTTATAAAATGAAGAAAAAATATGAAAAAATAGTTAAAATGATCTTCTACAATCACTTAAACCAATACAGTCAGAAAGGTAACTCCAACCTTACTTTTCTTATTATTACACAATTCATCGCGCGAAATTAAAAGTTACTCCGTATGTGTTTGGTGAAAAAGTTGGTTGATAAGCCTAATAAGCCGAAAAAAAGAGCCCCCAAACAGGCTCAAAAAGAATAATAAAACAAAAAAATGTTCGCAATTCCTGCTTACGGGTGTGGTCTATAGAAAAGTTCAAGTATGATACCCAAAAGTTACAAAACCAATTGAAACTACTCCGTATAGTAGTTAGCAAGGAAGAATGATCTTCAATTACAGTGTCCATACTTAACTAGCTGTTACCTGGCTATGTTTCAAAAAGATCATCTATCTATACATCAAACAAGCACTGCCATAGCAAAACCCTTGCTGGCAATTACAAATGCATATGCACTGCTACTAATTATATGGGTAGTAGTATAAGAGGTGGTTGCCACTCCTCCCAGGACTTCTACTTTGTAGAATATAGTCTGCTCCCTATTTTGTTTAAACAAAAAATGATATGCATTGCTAACCAGTTCATGTGTCACCGGGTGGTGGTTCGCTTGGCAAATGGCGAACAAACTGTCCTTTCACTCGCGGTCGCTGCTCTGCAAGCTTTTTCCTGCTTTCGTATCTTACCTGTGTCCAAATCCATAAAATTGATTGATCAGTCTCATCTTTACTTTATACTTCTGTCAATCAGGGCTTAGCACTAGAGTCCAAGCCAGACCCAAACCAAAATCTCCAAAGTTATTGGACGGAAGACCCGACTTGCATATCTGCAGCTTAGGACCAGACAAGACTAAACCATTCTAAGTATAACCAGACCGGTCAGTAATTATTCAGAACTGTGTTTTTTAATTAGCTTTGCCCACTATTGATATTTTTAATAAATAAAACTTTTCTTGCAAAGAAAATTAAATTGGAGTGAATGATTCAAATATATTTATAAATAAATTATGTTAGTTAAAAACACATACTCACTCCGTCCCTTGTAAATTTGCCAAGTTTGACCGGCACGTGGAATAACAAAGTAAAAATTGTGTGTTTGATGTTTGTGAAAATAAAGAATAAGAACCACAAATTATGTGTTTAAAGTGGAAAGTGGCATAGATTTAGGGACAACAGGAAAAAGGAAAGATGACAAATTTATAAGGGATAGAGAGCCGCTCCATTAAAAGGAAAGATCACAAATTATTAAAAATATTTCGGGTTTGGACCATAACCGGAATCTATAAAAACCTTGGACTGAAGACTATAGTGCTGACTGCTGAGAGCCGCTCCTTTAAAAAAAAGAAGTAACAAACCTTTTTCTCAAAGCATCTGTCTTTCCTCTTCAAGCGGAATTTGTCAAGAGCCGCTTGTCTTTGCAACTTTTGAGAATTTCTATCTTGAGCCACAGAAGCTTCTTCGTTCCTACACTCGGATTTAGAATCGACGGCAGTGTAATGACAGTTCATAACACCATTACCGTTATTTGCACTTTGATCAGTTGTAGAAGATACATGTGCACGTTCAGGTTCTGAATGAAAACCTTGTTGGTAATTGGCCTGAGTGGTGGCTGAACTCACGTTCTGATTGGTTAGACCATGACACTGCTGAGAATGTGTACTTTGATGATTCAAGCAATGAAACGGGTATGCCATGAAGCTGTAGGTATTGCTTAGACTGTCAAATGTCACAGTTCTTACAGGAATTGGAACAGTAAATACTGTCCCTGCTGGAGAAGGAAGTGCAGTTTCACCACCCTGCCCAGATTCAATATCTGTCCGCTGGGTAAGACATTGAAAGCTCTTTGTGGGACCCTGAGTATCAGAATTATGATCATCATCACCTCTCTGTTGATTCAAAGTATTTGGAGATATCAAGTCTCTGGGATGCACCCCCTTGCTGACATACCTGCATGTATACTTTCTGCTTGTTAGGCAAATTTCAAATATTTTCCAATGATTTCGCATTGAAGCCTCTCTAATAGGAGTAAATTTTCCAGAAGAAATTCAAGTGACATAATATTTTGAAATTATTATGGCATGGTTGTTGTTGTTGTTGTATAGTAGGGTTCAGTTACCTTGCAGAGACGTACCCCTTTTCATTATTATTATTACTGTCAATGTTCAATAGGCTTCCCTTTTACTTATTACAATGTGGTTGAATTTCCTAAAAGTATATTTAAAAAAATGACCATGCAGTTGTAGTGTTGTACTTTCGTCCATGTGTACTACTTCCGTAATATTATACTCCACATGAATACTCTTGTATTGAATAAATTCTGTAATTTCGGCAAGAAGCCTCTCTCAAGGCAAGGGTCTGAGAAAGGGTCTCACCATAAGGGTGTGAGGGGCAAGCCTTCTCTTGTCATTTCGACAAGAAGTCTCTCTCAAGACTTAAAACCCTGACCTCTCCGATACGTAGCAACACCGTAACCTTAGGCCAAGGCTCCCCTTCAATTTCTTAAGAAACCAAAGAAACAAAAACTACGATATAATGGAGGGATTTTCATTTTCTTTCATCTTAAGTTAAAAAATATAGCAAATTCCCCACTTGGTTTGTCATTATCGCCCAATTCAGCAGTCACTTGAGTTAGTGGTTGGTTGAACAACTGATGGATAAGCAGAAAAGGATTGCTTCCTAAAGGGCATTTGAGAAAGCAAAAAGACACTCACCTAGTAAAGGCTGATGCATCTGAAAGTTTTAACCTATGCCTTTCATCTGAAGGTTGGTTGATGGAACCGCTGGGATGCCTTGTCAAGGAAAGGTCCAGCGAAGGTGAAGAAGAAATGTAATTGCAATTTGGGTGGTTATCAAATGGACCAACCAAACTGGTGGCCTGCTTAGGCAGTTCTAATATAGTAGGATTGTTTTCATAAGAACTCATGTCTTCACCGCTGACTTGATTCTCAAGATTCCTCAACTGAATACCTGAAGGGATTGGATGAGGTTCTTGAATATCTGGCTTCGTACAAGAGCTCTGGATATGATCAAGGAATAAAAAGAATCATTATAGCTCATAAAATAGTCTTTAACTATATTTTTCAATGTCCACTCTACAGGGGGGGTGTAATTTAGGATGGCAGATGGCTTGTGGCAGCTCCACTGCGCCGTAATGCCATTAAAAGATTGAATTCAAATATTCAATCTATTAGCTAGTTAGAACCAATATATTATTAACTCAATTGACTAATTGAGTGACCCCAAACCAATACTAAAATCTACCGATATGTAAGCACTACCTGAGCATCATCACTTCCTTTCTGAATGCATTCCTTATTCCTTTCATTACAAGCCTTAAAACCACTAGAACCATTATTAAAACCATCGTTTTCGGCCATTGCTTCAAACTTCAGCTGTACAACACTCTCATCAGCTTGTCCTTCTTCACGTTTGCTTGACTGAATGAGATTCTAAAAAATATGAGTTTTCTATGTTTTTCCCCAAAGAATAGGAAAACTTAAAGGGTTTTAGTATTTGCTTACAGCTTGCCTCCTCCAAACATGCTGCCACAAGTTCCTCAACTCGTTTTTCCTTACTGGCTTGACAAGAAAGTCAGCCGCTCCTTTCAGCATGCATTTATAGACCGTACCAATTGAATCGCGAGCAGACATCACTGTTACCATGAATGCAACATAACAAATTTAACAATTAATTAATTAGCTAATTAAGATCAGCTTGTATAAATGAAGACTTATAAATGCTGGTGATGCTAATAGAAACATACTTATAACAGGAATATTTTTACAGATCTCATGTTCCATGATAAGAGTGAGAAGGGCATATCCAGAGATGGAAGGAAGATCAACTTCTGTCAATATTAGGTCAACATTTCTTGGCCGCTTCTTTAGCACCTCCCATGCTTTTAAACCATCACCAACTGCAGTCACTGCAAATACCATAAGCTCTAAATTGTTTCATCAAACAAAGGCTTTAACCTTTGTGATGTGTGAAGACATTAATTAAACTATAAATCTACAAATCAACATAGTGGTTTTATCAGAACCTTTGAAGACAAAAACAACTAAAACGTAGCCACAAAAAAAGCAAAATTGCAACTAATTTTAAGAATGAAAACTGCAATCATCAGAATCTCTAAAGATTGTACCTTTACAAACAAACATACTCTATACAGCAAACAATTAATTAAATGTCATAAGTGCAAGTCTGCAACTAAGGAACATTCAAGAACCTTCAACAAAAATAAGTTCATTTGTTGAAATCGAAGAGTAATTCGCAAAGGAGCACTATTTTAACCTTTAAATCTGCATTTTCTGAGAAGAGCAGCAATGATCTGCCTAGTAGAATCATCAGATTCAACCAACAATACTTTGAGAACCATTTTAGGCAACAATATCTCCCATCTCACCGCCGCCGTGGCGGAAGGCGACTCGTTTCCTTCCTCAGCCTTCCTCTGCCCCGGCGCCGTCAGCAAGTCTACCCCCTCCGTTTCTTGAATCTCCGTTACAGCTCCGTCGCCGCCGCGGTCGTCACTGATCACCACAAATTCGCCCATTTTCCGGCAATGGGTCCTCAGAAAAACGGCAAGCTAAACATCAAGTGAGAAACAAGAGTCGCAAAGATTGTTCTTTGTCTTAAGACTGTAAAAAAAATATCTCCGGAATGGGGGAGAACTAGTGGCTTAGTGATCGAACGGTTGGAAATAAAAGTTGTTCAGCTGCTTCAGTGATCGGACGGTGGAAAGTCAAAGTCGTTCCTTTATCCGCCTGCCGTCTAAATGGCTCCTAATCACTTTCAAGTAATCGTAATTATCACAGGAAGAACGTGGCAAAATATCTGTCCAAGGCTAACGTGTATGGGCCCCAATCAGCCACGTCGGCCCCTTATATATTCTTCTGATCATAAAAGCAAAAGAGTCATTGGTCTTTTTGGGTTGTTGGGCTCACCTCAAAAAAATTAATTAGAGAGAAAAATAAAAGGAAATGATATCAGCCCCATGTATTTTTGAGTAAATACTGAGTAGTTTATGAGCCCGTTTGGAGAACTCTGTTTTCGGCTTATCAGGCTTATCAGCCAGCTTTTTCACCAAACACGTAACTTTTACTTTCGCGCGCTGAATTGTGTAATAAGCCGAAAAAGTAAGGTTGGAGTTACTTTTCTGGCTGTATTGGCTGAAGTTACTGTAGAGGACCATTTTAGCTATTTTTACATATAATTTTTTCTTTAATTTATTAATAAAATATATTTTTAAAATATTTTTTTCTTAAATCAGCAGAATCAGCCAAAACAGCCACTCCAGCCAGAATATCATAAATTTCAGCAGAATCAGCCAAAACAGCCGATTTTGGTGCTACCAAACGGGCTCTATGTCTTTATGATACTCTTAGATATTTTGTGTGTGGGCCCTACCAAGAAGATATTTTGCTTGTAGATGGAGGGTTTCATGGATATCAGATAGACACGTGGACGGTGGAACAACCCACTTTAGATCTTCCATTTGTGGCTTTGGAGCTGTCAAACGATATCTTTGGTTTTCGTTCAAAGCAAGCTTTACTCTTCCTCTTTATTTCAATATTTATAGGGTTATTTGAATCTATTTCTTAAAAGGAAAAATGCATTTTTAGTTCATGAAATAGTTACGAAAACGAAATGTTGGAACCGTATTTTTGATATTGTAAATGACAACTCTCAATTTTTCAAATTGTTGTAAATGTGATCCTTTAAATGTTGAAATATACTCTCGCGCACATTATATATTTCACCTCTAAAAGGATCACATTTATAGCATTTATTATGACAATTGAACGATGACATTTACAAATTTGAGAATATGGGTCCGACATTTCATTTACGTGACTATTCCATTTCAAGGACTAAAAATGTGATTTCCTTTTCTTAAAATTATTTTTATTCTTTTATCGAATAGAAGCAGACATTGAATTGTTTTGAGCGAAATTGTAAAACTATTTCTAGGTGTTTCAAAGTACTTTTCGCAACATTTTTTTTTGAAGTAGTGAAAGATAGTTTCTTAAGAAAAACTGAATCAATTTCAAACACCTTTATATTAGCAAATCATCTTTTTTAGGAAAGATGCCGTTGAAATACGTACTCCGTTACTCCGTAGATATTATTATACCGATGAACTTGTCATTATAAATTTATAACCCATTTCAATTTTCCTAGCAATTTATCCGGTTTAGGATGACATGTACATGTTTATCTTTTTTTATGGGAATATTGCTTCCATAGAGTTCATTTGGTAATTTGTATTTCCAGTTTATCAGTTTTATCGAACAACTTTTCTGTCAAATACGAGACTCTTGATTTCACGCATTCAATTGTGTAATATGAGAATAATTAAGGTTAGAGTTACGCTTTTAAATGATTTGGATACAATTTTTATATAGGCTATTTAGTGATTTTTTTCCCATCATTTGTAATGGAGCCAAAGACTCACTATTTTTTTGCTTGTAAATATGATGGAATAAAGCAAAATGGCTCACTAAGTGACTAAACTGTCTCCACTTCTTTGTTATGAAGGTGCAGTCAATCCATGCAATTTTGGATGCGATTTTCACTATGAGTCATCTGGAAATAGTCTCTGATCTTTGTGCTTTGGTACAGGGGTAAGACTGCGTACATCCGACCTCCCTTACCCCACCGTAGGTGGGAGCCTTTGCGGCACTGGGGTAATGATGATGAATGAATGAATGAATGAATGAATGAATGAATGACTTTTTAGTTATTTTTTCATATAATCTTTTCATTATTTTATGAACAAAATATACTGTAAATATAATAATTTCATAATTCATCAATTTCAACAGATTAAATCAATTCAACCAATTTCAGTATGATCAAACAAACTCTCTAAATATACATTATCCTTTAATCTTTATTATCATACTTAGCAAACTAGGTCCACATAAACATGTCGAAGTTCTTTTAAAATTAATTCTCAACTTTCAACCGAATTATGATGCATTTCTATTAAAGTGATTAAAGTGAGACAATTTACCTTGGGTAATAAATATTTTCGGTATAGGGAGGTAAGTTATGTTTATTGAGTAAGTAAAAGTTATTATATTGAAGTTTTTTCAAAAACCTATTGACATTAATTGTGAGAATACTTTTTCATAAGTTCGTAATTTAACACGCATTTAATGCGTGTTGAGATTAATTTTTGTCAATTTTTCTAGCTTAAGTGTGTCACAAGGCTCATAGTTAGGTCAAGTCATGGTTTACCGGGTTTTGGATTGTGTTTGGCATTTTTAAAGTAAAAAAATAGGAAATTGAGCCCGATATCGGCGTTGGAGAATTAATCAGGAGGATTCAAGACACATTTTAGAGTTATTGAGAAGTCATGAAGGTCCATGAGTCATTAAAGGAGCGATTTTGAAGCCAAAGGAGCTCAAGGATCAAACACGAGATCAAACGGGGATGAATAAAGCTTGAAAATGGCAATCACAATGACGCTTTGTTACTCGTTCGAGCATATCTTTTCATAGAGACATCAAAAGGAAACAAATCATGTTTCATATGAAAGTTAACTTAAAGAGATACAAATCATATAAAGACACCATGACGAGAATGTGAGAGGATCAAGGTGAAAACAAACAAGGAAGTAAAATAAACGTTGCTGAGATTTCAGAATGCGATCTTCCACCATTTTGTCCATGTTTTTTATTGGATGATCCAATATCCGTTTCTCAAGTTGTGGTGGATAGAGTACTTCATTAGCTACAACTTTGGTGCAAAAAGCATAGTCCAACTCAGACGGAAAATGCACACGCCATGCACCCAAAGTACGCACGCCGTGCGTGAAAGGAGAAATCACAGAAATGCTACTGGAGGCCGCGCACGCCGTGCACACGAACCACACATGGCGTGTGCGGCGATTTTCAAGCTCAGGTTGCTCCGGACACACGGGAGGCATGCACGCCGTGCGTGGGCATCGTGCGTGTGCTCTAGGTGTCTTTTTTGGCCAAAATTGCTCCGTTTTCTATTTAAGCAGCCTGTAAACCCCTGTTTTATTGTTGCAAAGCTTAGAGAGAGTGCCTAGGACGAAATTTTGAGAGGTTTTCAACCTTGGATCTTTAATATCTTGGGATTATTTGTAAGTTCTATTTTTAATTAATGACGATTAATTTTTTCTTTCTCAATTCTATTGTTAATTCAATTATATATGGTGAGTAGTTTTGATCAGGGATTTGAAATTGGTGAAGGGGTTAATCGTGATCTTTGAAAGAGTCGAACCAACATAAGAGTATATGACATGTTTGGTATATAGTCTTAAGAATAAACCCGATGATTAGACGGGTGATCAAATTCCTATGTTACCTCAATATCTACTAGTCTTATGTCGAAGTTGCGGTGACAATGTTAAAAGTTGGCGTTCCATTCTAAAAGGTCAACCTGATATGAGCAGTAATTCAAAATATTATATAGTGTTTTATTGTTTTAAAGCAATCCAATGTCAGACAAATATATTTACACGTCATCTCAGCCCAAATTGGGCTAAACAATATTGGGGTGTATAAGTGGACCAAATAATCCCTTAACAATTTATCATTAGTCATTGGTGCTAAACAAGCAACAAACCACAATCAGATCTAATTCTGATACCATGTTAGGACTTAGGGTTCTATCCTAAAGGTAAACCTCATATGAGGTGTTACTCAGAATCTTATATATATATATATATATATATATATATATATAGTCCTTTTCTTGTCCAGCCGGCCTGACGGGAACCGCCGTCCGGCCGAAGGCATTTCAGGCACTTCCCGATGTAATTTTTTGATGAAAGTTTTTTAGCATGTTCTTCATGAAGCCTAGTTTATCCATACCAAATTTCAGCTCAAAATTCGATCGGGAAGGCATTCAAATAATTTTGTGAAGTTAACTGGGCAGTTTATATGTATGAACTGCCCAGTTAACTTCAAGAAATTATTTGAATGCCTTCCCGATTGAATTTTTAGCTGAAATTTGGTATGGATAAACTAGACTTCATGAAGAACATGCTCAAAAAATTTCATCAAAAATTTCCACCGGGAAGTGCCCGAAATGCCCTCAGCCGGACGGCGGTTCCCGTCAGACCGGCTGGACATGAAAAGTTGTCTATATATATATTAATTGTTTTAAAGCAATACAGTGTGAAACAAATACTTTTAGCAAGGTTGTTAACTATACGTTGCCTTTTATTTTGTTCATTACAAGTAAAAAGTTCTCACAAAATTGAATAGCTTGAATCCTATGTTGTAAGAACCGTGCCGGGGAGTGACCCAGACATATGACTGGGTCACGATCAATCCGGCCAATGACCGGTAAACCCGGTCAACACCAATACATATAATTAATTATATAAAAGATTAAATTGATTATTAGAAAAAGTATATTCCTTCATTAGAATCTTATATACTCTCTACGTCCATTAAAGCTTTGCCATCTTTGAATTTTTGGTCAACCATGTTGAACTTTGACCAATTATATATTTTTATAGGAAATATTTATAATATATAAAATTATATGAAAATGTTCTTTGTTAGAAGCACTTTCATAAGAGTATAAAACTAATCAAAATCATGGTCCAAACTTTATCATCACTGACTTAAAAATCAAAGATGAAATAGAGCCCGTTTGGTAGCACGAAAATCGACTGATTTGACTGATTCTGCTGAAATTATGAAACTCTGGCTGAAGTGGTTGAAGTTGCTGATTCTGCTTATTTAGGAAAAAATTATTTTTAAAATATATTTTATAAATAAAATAAAGAAAGAAATATATGTAAAAATAGCTAAAATGGTCATCTACAGTAACTTCATCCAATACAGTCAGAAAAGTAACTCCAACCTTACTTTTCCGGCTTATTACACAATTCAGCACACGAAAGCAAAAGTTGCGTGTTTGTTGAAAAAGATGGCTCATAAACCTGATAAGCCGAAAGACAATGTTGTCAAACGGCCTCATAGTTGTTAGAGAATAAGGTAGGAGTGTTTTATTGTTTGAAAGCAATTCAATGTTGGACAAATACATGGTTCTTCACTACATGTCGCCTTTTATTTCGTACATTACGGGTTAAAATTCTCAAGAAAGTTAGTAGCTTGAATCCTATATCGTCCACCATTATGCTTTGAGTTTTTACCTCTAATTAGGACCGAATTATCATCAAAACTCCTATATGGGAGTTAATCCTTTATTTTACCTAAATGGGACCCTTTATTCCCATTATACCCTTGCTACTCGTGTAATAAAACTCATCAGCCCAACATCTGAATTGGATCGACATCTTCTATTCCACATCGATTGCGCAGCTCCTCTCCGATCCTCTTCCGCATCGATTGCGCAGCTCCTCTCCGATCCTCTTCCGCATCTTACTCCGGCCAGCAGTCTCCAGGTAATTCCTCCCCCTTCTCCTTCTCTTCCTTCTTCTTCCTTCTCCTCTTTCCTTATCCCTCTTCTTTCTTCTCCTCTATTTTCTGCTCCTCATTCTTCTATTATAATTTTCTGTAATTTGTTTCGAATTTTTTTCAATTCTAAATGGATATTTGGAATTTGAAACCTTTGTGAATGAAAAGTTCAGGCTCTCGTTCAAAAAATTCAGATCTAAAATTTATGATTTTGTAATTCTTAATCAATTTGTAAAAATTGCCACATTTATGGCATTTGTTTATGCAGATGGAAATATTACAAGTTCCAAAATGCCAGATTTTTGGAATTTTCACAAATTATGGCATTTTTATGGCATTGAATTCAATTCATTGACAACACACCTTCATTTTTCTTCTCCTATTTCACAATTTCAACTCCAAAATGTGAAAATGACATAATTGTTAATCTAAAAATTCCATGTTTTTGCATATAGAAATGCCATTTTTTTGTCATTACTGTTATCGTAATTGTAATTTTGCCTGAAATTGAAATTATACACTCCACAGGAGGTAGCTGTGATTAAGAAGATGATAGCATCTCCACAAAGGATTTAGCAGTGGCACCATTCTCGCTGGAGGAAGGGGTAAGTCACCTCACCGGAAGTGTGCAACAGCTATTTCGGCGGCGACAGTCTCGACAGCGGTGGTTGTGTTGGCATGCACTGAAGGCGCTGAAGGTGTTCGACGGTTTGGAGATTTACGCTATAGGCATCGATGAATGAGGCGTATGGGGAATTGTGTCTGTACAGCTGGGTTTTGTTTTTTATTTGACCCTTAATTTCATTAAGGACAGTTGTGTCTAATCAGTTCATTTTAAATCCTATAAATTATTAGAGTCCTATTTGTGCATTTCAACATTGATTTAGTCCCATTTAAGGAATGACCTCTTACATGAGATTGTTTTGTGTGTTTTATCGTTCGAAATATGTGAAAAAAATCTGATGAATCGAGCTCTTCAGACTTATTACTCTAGATAACTACTTCTAAGATAGTAGAAAACGTATTGAGGGCTAGTACTAATATTAGTACTATAACTCAGTTTCTATTTTTCAACAGGTAATATTACTCTTTTTTTTACTCTTTTAATTATTGTATAACAAGATAAATATTCTCTTTATTTTGTTTTTGTCATTATAATAATTCATTTCTACTCGTTATAAAATTTATTCCATATGCTTTACCTCTTTTCTTAATATATATACATCTTTAAATCCTTTAGAATATAGTTTTCTCGTGCATCGCACGAGTATAATAGTAGTACAGAAATAAAGAATTAACACGAAAAATTAAAATAGAGTAACGACAACGGTATAGGAATGACTCAAAGATAAATATGAAGCAATTATATAATTAATTAGAAGAGAATAAAAAAGTTGCAAAAGGAGATGCCTATTAATTCAAAATCTTTTCAATACCAAGTCCCAAGTATTTATAGGTGGATTATCGATGACTCTTGAGTAGGGGTGGACTGAACCGGGCCGGTTCGGGCCTCGGGCCTGGGCCCGGCCGGGCCTCGGTTCAGTATATATAGGCCCGAGCCCGAACCGGGGTTGGCCGGTTCCGGGCCGGTTCCAGGCCGGTTCCGGGCCGGGCCACCCGCCCTATTAATTTTTTTTTTTGGCTTCTTTATTTAATCCCCTACCCCTCTTTCTCAACCCCAAACCACCCCAAACCATCTCAAATGGACCAAAATACCTAATCTAACCCAAAACATAAAAAATTTTCAAAAAAAAAAAAAAAATTAATTCCGGCCCGGACCGGGCCCGAACCGGCCGGGCCGGTTCACCATATGGAAGGCCCGGGCCCGGAACCGGGAACCACCGGGCCGGTTCGACCCGAACCGCCGGTGGACCGGGCCACCGGGCCGGGCCGGTTGCTACAGTGGCCGGGCCGGGCCGGTTCCGGGTCGGGCCGCCCGGCCCGAGTCCAGGCCTGCTCTTGAGTTGTCAAATGGTCGTTCGGAAACCATGCTGGATGCTCGAGTTTCGGAATGAAAAAGAAGACGGATTGGAAATGGACGGTCACAAAAACGTAAGGTTGAGAGGAAAGGTTTAAATGTTTAATATGTACTCGCTAAGATGGTTCCATTTCCTTTTTTAGTCCGTCCCACTAAGATTATCTCATAACAAATTCAGTAAAGTTCATGTCATTCTAAATCGTTTTTACTTTTTCAACTAAATAGGGGTCATCACCTTTGCATGATCGATTTGTCCTGTTTTACAAGCTTCCCCAGTGGGACACCCGTCCATGGGATTTCTTGCCCTTAGGCTAGCTAAATTAGAGAGTTGATGATCTGAGTTAGCACACACAATCAAAGTAGTAACCAATTCAAGGTGGATTCTTTTGAACACCCACACAGTTAACTACACTAATGCAGAACCCCATTACTTAGAAGTGGATGAATGTGAGAGGCTGCATCACGTGGTGCCAACATGTCACACCTAATCAAAGAGTGATACTAATCCTTATAAGATTAACAACCTTCCACATCATTCACTCCCACAAACTAATGTTCAACAATTATAATACTACCTCCGTCCCGCTAAGATGTTCCTAGTTTGACCTACACACATATTAAGAAAATAAACTTACTAGGTGGGTAAAATTTACCGTTTCGACACTGTTTGACACTGTTTGACACTGTTTTGATGTAGGATAACTTTCCATTTAGAGAAATGAGAAATTTGTTTTAGGGCTGCTAAAAAAGGAAAGCAAGAAGATCTTAATGGGACGGGGGGAGTATAATCCAAATCACCCCACCACATTGTTAAATTGTTACATGCCATCCCTTATAAATATTTGAAATACATAAATTTTAATTTCAGAATTATACTAGCTTAACAATGTTATACTCTTAATATAGGTCTCAATTGTTCTATAACAACAACAATAACAAATACGCAGGAGGCAGAGAGCTCCTAGGGCAGAGCCGCCACTAGGTAATTTCCGATTTCGATCTTTCTTGATCGAAGTTCGGTCAATGTTTCCCTAGCGAGATCTCTCGCGTAGGGTTTTTACTTCGCTGCCCTGGTGCAGCGTTTCTTTCAATCGACGCAGCACTGCTTCGGATTGCCGTGGTTTGGACGTAGCTCGGGATGGATGATCATGGCAGTGAGAAGATGGTGGAGAAGAGAGAGAGAGAGAGAGAGAGAGAGAGAGAGAGAGAGAGAGAGAGAGAGAGAGAGAGAGAGAGAGAGAGAGAGAGAGAGAGAGAGAGAGAGAGAGAGAGAGAGAGAGAGACATAAGGATGATTGGGACATGATTAACGTGGAGAGGCTAAACACTCCATTCAATGGCATGAATTTGGGTCATAGGGCGGATACGCCACCGAAAGAGGGTATCAATCGAGCGGCGGTCCGACCTTCGCCTGAACCACCACCATGGATTATACGAGCTGCTAGAGTCCGTGAAAGATTTCCTAGTTTTTAGCCTCTCTTGATGTCATTGGATATGATTGGATCTATGGGAACATGTTTGGTTGTGTCAAGCCCACTACATGGTTAGCGATTCGTGTTGCTCTTATTTCAGGGGTGACCGTCTCAAAGTCTCATCATAGGGTTACAGTCGTAGTTGTTGGAGTTTCAGTTGATGTCAGTTTTATTTTCCCTTTGTTTGATGTAATGATCTTGAATCTTTTGATATGAATAGATGCGTGTTTTGATGATATAAAAAGAATTGTACTAGCTTAACTCATGCTGTTTCATTTTTTAAATATTTCTTACTCAAATAAATATAAAATATAATGAAATTTTTATTCGAAACATTCAATTAAAAAATAAAAACCTAAATGTGATTCATCTTCCGGTTCGGTTCATATCTGGGTTCGTTTCTACTTATGGTACCTGGTTCTACACTTCTACCAGGCGATATGTTTCTTTGCCGGGAACGTTAATGGCGACATTGTCTATGTCTTCAACTACCAGAGCATTTTCTTGCCCTTCCTATTACTCCACATATTCTTCTCTGTCACCAACAATATCTTTGGTCAGGTGCTGCAAAAATGTGGACTTCTTGTCACTTTCCTATAGTTACTGTCTTGCTTCGAGTTTCAAGATCACCGAGACTAATATCTCGAGAAGAAAATCTATGGGGATTCGGATGTCTTGGGATGGCCCTCTCTCTTCCGTCAAACTCAAAGTCCAAGGCAAACACTTTGAGGTATACCTCCTATTCCCCTGCAATTCTGTTTGTATTTCCCTGATTTTGGAGCTAGTTGGAGGTTTTCTATTGTGAAAATTTTGTCTATATCTACGCGATTTAACTGGAATAGAGAGAAATCGTGCTTCCGATTATATGTATAAGTGGAATTGCATGTGCTTTCTATTGTCTGTTAGAACTACTTAGAATGCTACTTTTTGCGATTAAAAGAGATGAAGTGGCGTTAAGAAATTGTTATTGAATTGTAGTTAACACCTGCTGTAAGAAGCTATATTGAGGACAAGTTGGGTAGGGCAGTTCAGAAGCATAGCCATCTGGTGAGGGAAGTGGACGCTAGGTTGTCCGTGCGTGGTGGTGAGTTTGGGAAAGGCCCAAAAGTTCAAAGATGCGAGGTATCTGTTGCTGACATGATAACTAGTGTTATTTTTTTTTGTGTGTGTATAGTTATAGATTCTTAAATGAACTTTTAGGTGACTTTGTATACAAAGAAGCACGGTGTTGTTCGTGCAGAGGTTGATGCAGAGTCGCTCCACGGGAGTATTGACTTGGTGTCATCAACTGTACGGAGAAAGCTGCGGAAGATTAAGGACAAAGATTCTGATCATGGTCGGCATATGAAAGGCTTCGACAGACAGAAGGTTGGGGATCCAGGTGCACTAGCAGGACCAGAAGCGGGGGAGCCACTTTCTATAGAAGAAGAAAAACAAGAGAATGATGATGAAGGCTTCATTGGTGAGGTCAGTTTCCAGACCGTTTGGATTATGGTTTCATGATTTCTCATTTTTGGGAAACTCGGTTGAGATATAGTCATATAGGGAACAACCTATTTCTTTATTACTCAATCAGTGCAAATATGCACATAGTTGCAAATCAACTTGAACTGTAAGTTACTTCATAGTATTTGTTAAACACAATCTCTTAGGGAGAAGAGGCGGAATGTTGTAGGTAGTCGATACGTTGAAGAGTAGCACTCTATTTTTTCTTCAGCTATGCAATGGGATGGAAGAAAGGTCACATGAAGGGATGGTCATTTTGAAGAAAAACTTGATGGTTACAGTCCACATGCTTGCTGAGATCAACAAGTAGATTCACACGATAAGAAGAGAGCGAAAATAGCCTCCTGAAAAAGAAATGTTTATTTTTTTTAAAGGTTAAAGTAGGGGTCCCTACAGAGTACGATTTACCTAAAGAAGCATGCTTGAGAAACCTTTACTCGTATTATTACCTGATTCCCAACTATATTAGGGTAGGTGACAATGTGACATGAATTTTTAGTGTCAATCAGTTGTATAAAACTAAATAACTAGTTAACACATATATTTGCATAAATAAAGCTCATGGGAAAATTTTTACTCTTAGGGTATGTTTGGGAGTTTGGAGGGAAGGGGAGAGCAAGACTTTGGAGGTTAGTCATAGGAGGTTTAAGGGGAAGTGAAGTGAAGGGAATCCTTCTTGTTTAGGAGTTATAAATTTGAAAAGAGGGGGGTTATGGAGGAATTATAATTAAATCACTTCAGTGATATGCCATGTTCAAATAGTTGAACTTATATTCCTTTTAAATTGAGCTAAACTTACCATTTAGTTAGTTGTCCTTCAAAATCCCTCAATTTGGGCAAACTTAAAAATTGAGCATTTAAAGGGTTTTGGAAGGTTTATAAGAACACTCTAAACCCATTCCTTCCCATTTTTTACTCCCACACAAGAAAGGAGAGGTCATAAACCCTCCTAATCCCCCTCCCCTCCAAAATATAACTCCTAAACATACCCTTAATGCCTGTATTATTGCAATCTTTGAAAGAAATAATGAGATGAAATTCATAAACGTTCATCATCAGAATTTTTTTCTGCTTTCATGAAAACTACAAAAAAATTAAAACCTTCACCTGCTCCCTATGAAGTAAACCAAGCCTTTAACTGTCGCTCACAAATCAAAAGAAATGAAAAACGGATAAGTACACATAAAATAAGGAAAATAAACATGTTAGCTATTCTGGTGCTGGGAACCATCTACTGACCAACTCAGACATTCTTGAACAATGTGTCAAAACATTGGCCAGTCTTAAAACAAATCCCGAAGGCATGCTATTGAGACACTATAAAAGGTCAGCTTACTTGGCCTTTGTTTTTCTCCAAGTGTCCACGCTGCCAACAGGATAGTCAACACTCTCTCAGTAATTATTTTGAAGAATTATATCTTACATGGAGCAATTTTTTTCTTTCTAGGCCAGTATTATGATCTGAGACCAAACATGACAACTTAACTGTGATATTTGTTTTACGTTGCACATATGATTTGATTAACATATTGGGCTGAGAGTTTTTTTTCTCAGATTGTTCGCAAAAAGTACTTCGACATGCCACCATTGACTGTAAATGAAGCAATCGAGCAGCTAGAAAATGTGGATCATGACTTCTATGGTTTTAGGAATGAGGAAACTGGTAAATGTTTATATGTGATAGATATTTTTCTTCTTTAAGCTAGTTTATGTTTTTGTACCTGCCGTTGACTCTTTCCAAACTTGCAGGTGAAATCAACATTGTCTATCGCGGAAGAGCTGGGGGCTATGGCCTTATTATACCAAAGAGGAATGGGGAAGTGGAGAAGTATGAGGGTGTTTAGGCCGAGTCAATCAAGAAAGCATCCCAGGCTTCCTAGGCGTATTGGGGGGAAATGGGAAACCGATGCGGATGTGTTTTTTTGTACTTTTGGTATATTAGTGGATAACAGTAATGCTCTTCAGCAAATTCTAATTTTTCTTATAGTTGGCAGACATATTTGACAAGATTAAGACGAAGTAGAAGAATGAAGATGCTCATATTCAGTATTTCTAGAAAATTCCAGGTACTTGGCGCATCTGTTTTTTAAAAGAAGAATGAAGATGCTCATATTCAGTATTTCTAGAAAATTCCAGGTACTTGGCGCATCTGTTTTTTAAAAAGGAATTTAGAGTACATTGTATAATTTGGTTCGGATAGCAATGTATTTTTAATGAAATGACCACCTTGAACTTTTTGTACTTTTGAAGATTCTTTACTAGCAAGTGTGGTTGAATTAACTCTCAACCATTGCATTAAGTAGGGAAGGAAAACAAACTCGACATCAATAAAGGAGATGTTTTAAAAAGCAAAGCCGATCCTTTGGAACAAGCGTTACAAAATCCAGTGTCATTATGTGTTGATGATATGGCCTTATATCGGTCATCTACTTTTAGCAAAACATAGTTTGGCCAAAAATTTATGTCCATGTATGATGTATGCAACTCCAATTCAATGAAGATACTTATTTGCACATATTGTCAAATTTAACCAATTGCTTAGGTAGTGTGCAACTCCAATGCTTTTTGTACGATTTTCTATTCATTTTAGCTAGTTCATCTCTGCAAGCCAAATTAGTGTAGTCTTTAAGACTAATTTTTTTAATCTTTTCTCTCTCTTCTTTACATCCTCAACAGCCTCTGAATTATGGCTATTAGGAAAAGAAAAGTTGCATATAATTATGTTATAAAGTAACCAAATGTAGAATGGAATAGGCAAATTGTTAGTGTTATTGTGGCTTGCCCATATCCATTTTTTAAATACAATTAAGTCAAATTAGTGTATTGTTTATAATACTTAAAAAGTCATATTGTTGGAGGTTCTTCTATAAACCTATTTAAAACGGTAAAGTCCTGGTGAATAAAGGCTAACATTTCAGTGCTGAGAGATAATCTCAAATTTTCAGAGGCCCGATCAGCATATGTATTATTGTTAGGCAATATTCTTCTTATGCAATAATCTCATATATTATCGCATGCAATAGAACGTGCGGGTAACACTGCATGCATGCGTGTGAACTTTAATTTGTACACAAAAATAATATTATAATAATGCCAACATATTCCAGTTTTTTCCAAATGAACTTTATTGTCAAAATATTAGAAACTAATAGGGAGATTTCAACGGACCTAATCATACTATTTTTTCAAAATTAGGACCACACATTAGCGTAAGACATAAGTACACATCCTTTGACCTAATTGCCCTTGCTTTTAAATTCTATAGCAGACTGCATCGAAAGATTTAATGGAAGAATAGATCTGGGAGTAAGCAAACCTTCTTTCCCCTTCTTTCCTTCCATTCTACAGTAGCTTTGTTTCAATTTTTCTCCAATCCCATTTGCGACGCGCCGACACAGTGTAGAATTGAAGCATGGAGGGTGAATTTTTTCATAACCTCTGACCGTCGGCGATCCAGTAGCAACTGACGGCGGGTTTGTCAATTTTCTTCAAGCTCCTTCTTCAATCATCTACCCCTCCGATCCTCTATTTTTATCGGACGCCACCGCCATAGGTTTCTTCTTCGTACTCATCATCATCATCATCATCATCATCATCATCATCATCATCATCTTCTTCTTCTTTCTGATTTTGGACATTGATTTTTCCAATTTCGAACTTCTAATTCATAGTTTCACAAGGCCACGAGGTACTCTGCAAAACTTTTGAAGTAATCATATCCAAAATCAAACTTGCAAACACTAGACAATACATAGACAATAAGTAGTCGGTAAACAAACAATAAATTCTAATAATAGCTCAATAGCAGACAACACATAGACAATAAGTAGTCATTAAACAGACAATAATTTCTGATAATAGCTCAATAACAGACCAGGTAACGTAAAGCTAGGAGTACATTGAACTTGACCTTGAAATTGGGAGGGGGCTTATTAGCATCATCCCAGGGAGGATATTGAACTTGATTTCACAGAAATAGGGGGAATAGGGGAGAAATCGCTGGAATCCGAATAGGAAGGGTATGAGTAGTTCCCCATGGTTGTGATTGCTGCAGAATTGATTTTTTGACCTTTCTGTGTGTTTAGGGTTCCGTCGACGATGGGCGACGACCTCTCTAGCGGCGATGAATGGCGGTGAACTCAGTTGTAGCCTGCGACGAAGAGGTGCAATTAATTGAAATCGGTAAAAGGTGTAAGGTGAGTCGATTGCTCTGGTGCGTCTTCTTCGTGGTTGGCCTGCAGTAAATAAGGGTAAAAATGTAAAGCGATAATAATGTTTCCTAAAATATGACTATATAAATCTTACGGATGGAAAAAGGATACTTGAGTCCTCCTTTTGTAAAGACGGTAGCTTTTGGTCTTATGAATAACAATTTTCTCAAACTAATATTGTAAGAATCTATCTATAAAAATTATTATGTCAATTAAGTCTGTTTCCTGGCCATACTTAAGGCTATTTCCTTAAATCTAAATACTCGGCATCCTTGAAGGAAATCTGGATATTCTTCCTCCAATCTCTTCGGTTCTTATTTACCAGTTTATCTCACGAAAAGTTTAATAATGAATGATACTATTGTTGGAAATGTGATGGAATATTATATTTGAAAAAATTATTATACATCAAAGTACAACTTTTCAAGAGTGGATTATAACTAACAAAATAATCCATAGTTGTAAAGGTGGTAAAGTGATGTATTAATATGATGAATTTTTTTGTTGCTTATAAAATAAAAGCTCCCGTTGTAAATTATTTTAACTGATAAGGAACATAGTTCAAGTATCATTTAAAATGACTTGAATTGAGGGATCGCTTGTGTTTCCACAAAAATTTGAGGCTAGCTGAATCTGAATGGTTTTTTATTTTAAATAGTAAAATAAAAACACAGCAGCTAAAGTTTATTCAATTTTCAAAATTGAAATGAGCTGCTGGTATTTTAAATAGTAAAATAAAAAGAATATTTTTAATGAAATTTCACTCCCGTGATAATATTCATTTTTCAAAATAATGTATTTAGCAGATTAAAATATTGAACACAACACTCCTTAAATTAATAACCAAGTAATAATTTTTAACCGATTATAATGACATGAATATTATCAACAATAAAAATTAAAACTTGCCGAAGCCTAAACTTACTTAGTTACACATAATTACAGTAAACAAAATAAAAGTAGAATTCATGATAGGCATAATTAATTTAACAGGTTAAGGAAATTGAATTAATTTGCGAGAATGAGTATTGTGTTAAGTACCTGCATAAATAATGAAAACATGGATGATATTTCCAAGTGAACTTTATTGTGAAAATATTAGAAACTGGTATTGTAAGAATCTATCTATATAAATTATTATGTCAATTAAGTCTGTTTGCTGACCATACTTAAGGGTATTTCCTTAAATCTAAATACTCGACATCCTTGAAGGAAATATTGATATCCTTTTTCCAATCTCTTCGGTTCTTCTTTACCAGTTTATCTCACGAAAAGTATAATAGTGAATGATAATATTACTTAAATCCATACCGCGCACGAAAACTACTGAAAGATAAAATGATGTCTTTAATTACAATTTGTAATTTACAAAATTAAATAAATTTGAATGGATGAGCTAAGCGAGCTCATGAAGGCACATCACTTTCATTATCTTTCATTGTCTAGTGATTATTAGACAATGAAAATGTTCTACCTTCATGAGCTCGCTCACTTATCATACAAATTTGACACAACCTCTAAACCAAGGCATTTTGATAACTTTAGTTTGAAATTAGGAATATAATCTTGTAATTTATTTGACGTCGGTGTGGGAATATTGATGGAATTGGTTTTGCAAAAAAGTCAAAAGAAACCCAAGCACAATTAATGTTGGAGTTCGTATTTATTTAAGAGGAAATTTACCAAATCATACTTTTACAATCATAAAGCACGAAAAATGCGAACGTGTGAGGATTAAAAAATAAACTTTTGATAAGGGCGTGTAGTCTTTTTCAAAGCAGATTTACCTTAATATAGGACTAAAACTCATCCATTTTTCAAAAATAGGACCAATAATTTAAACTTTCTTCAATATGGTTTTTATTTGTGATTGGACAAAATTACCCTTACAGGGTTGGAGTTGCTACCCCTGCTGCCCAAATCAATGAAATAAAATTTCCAGAACTGCTCCGACGGCCTGCTAGAATTTCTGCCACCATTTTTGGTGGCATTTTAAATTCCCTTCAGCTTTAATAAAATTGACATTTTTGGTTCTTCAGTTATTATAATAGTGATAGTTTTAGTGATAGTACATCCTCTTATTATGGCAAAATAGTATTTGAAGGACTAAAACTGTTGATAAGTCCATTTATGTACTTATTTTTCTTATCAAATTTAAGCAATTCTGGATTGAAAAATAGAAAAACAAGGCACATTTTATATATTTTGGTTCAAGTTTCATGAAATCGGGTAAAAATCGCATTCATAACATGTTTTGTGAAATTTCGGGTCAATTGCGTGAAGAAAGTGGCACTTTTTGCCAACAAATGAATTGATACGGAAGTTTGCAAGATATATTGACCAATTGTTCAATGAAAAAAGTCCAAGTGATGAAGAAATCATGCAAGGAAGTTCAAAACCACGAAGGAGTCACATATATGGCTACTTTTGATGAAAATGGACGATGCATAGAGACACATGTTCGTATTGTGATCATAACTTTGCGCATAATTGTCCAACGTTCGTGATACGAGTTTCATTACATTGATATCTTCCTGATCTACAACTCTTATGAAGAACACAGAGCCAAATAACCACCGTAGAATGGACATATTGCTCAAAGAAGTCAGACATTTGCAGTTGCGATGGAAAGTGACATGTGGTCACCGTTTTGACCATATCTCATAAACTACAAATCCAATGAATGCGATTCAAATTCCAGTAGTTAGCCAAGAAAGAGAGCTACAACTTTGATGAAGACAACTTTTCCATTTGACGTAAGGCGGTGGAGCAGGCGGCCGCCTTTCCGGGCGCCTACGAGTTTTTGACAGTTTCAGCACTTAACACTTTGCATGGCGACAAAATGATGGAAGGCTGCCGACGGGGGCCGGAGGGCGGCCGCCCTCTGTGGCCGCCTGCGGTGGGATGTGATTTACGAGCTGCCGGTAGCTGAGACAAGACGGGAGGCGGCCAAGGAGGGCGGCCGCCTACCGTGGACGCCTGCGGCGGAATTGACCCGTGCACGAAGCTTTGTCGGAGAAATGACCGAAGGCTGCCGGCCATGGCCGGAGGGCGGCCGCCTTCTTGGCCGCCTTCCAATAATCTCCGGCTATAAAAGCCCTCTTCCATCCCCAACTCAATACACCAATTTTCAAGCCCAAATCAGATAAAAAAGGGCGTCTTCTTCCTCCTCAAAGCTCGGATTTCCACCATTGTTGCACCTTCAACTTCAATCTTTCATATCTTTCTCATTTTAGCTCCAAATTGTGAGTTCTTTATATGTATTTTCATCCTTTCAATGAGTAGAATCTGAATCTGTACTTAGTTTTTTTTATCTGTGCTTCTAAAATTTCCAGAAAATTATTCAACTATTTCGCATTTTCGTCTTAAATTTGAATAAAATAGTTGTTGACATTAAATCCATTCCAATTAATTATATAGTTGTTTACTAGCCTCAAGGTAGTTATTTATCAAAACAAAGTTAATTTTTATGAAGTAGAAGTAAATTTTAATTAATTCTGGCATTTAGTTGTTATTATTGCGTAAATTAAATTAAATACTCAAAAAAGGAAAAAAATTAGTTTCTGTCCTAATTCCAGTTAAATTCACAGTAATATCACTCCTAGTATTCAATATAAAATTTAGAACGAATGTAGAATATTTGTAGTTGCTTTTTTTTGTATTTTCTAGTTAATATTGGGAAAATTATCAATTAGTTGTTAAAATTGGATTTTAGGTTATAAAATTCGGGAAAAATTCCAGAAGGTGATATTTTAGTTCTACAAGTTTATTTTGGAAGAATACTATTTTTGTTTAATTTTTGCTATTATACATGCTTAATTCCTTGTTAATGTTGAATTTATTCATTGTATTGTTAAATGAAAAAATGATGTTTATTAGCTAAATTTGTTTTGGGCATGAATTGACTAAAGGAATATGGATTGACTTGTTGACCGAAAATTAGGGATTAAAATTAATAATTTGGACTAGTTGTTTGAAATGATGAAATAGTAATTAATAATTGTTAGCCATATTCATTAATTAAATTCTTGGAAAATTATTTCTAACTTGTCTATGAGATTAGAAAATAATTTAAGCCAACCATATTCAAGCACATTAATAAGGCCTAGAAATAGGATAATTTAATGAAAGGGATTTACATCTTGTCTATGAGAGATAAATTCAATTGCTTAAATAATGAGTTTAACTAGTTAATGAATTCGGCTATTTTTATTAATTAAAATATTGGAGAATTATTTCTACCTTGTCTATGAGGTTAGAATTTAATTCAAGCCAACCATTTTTGAACACATTAATGACACCTAGAAATAGGATAAATTAATGAAAATAGTTTCTATTCTTGTCTATAAGGAAAGAAATTATTAGTCCAATTTTAGTTTTAATTTCCCTAATTACTAGGTTCAAGAATATATCCATTTCTAATTACTCAATTCATTGCCCTTATTTGCACCAATCCATTTAAGTTTAATATTATATTTTTTCCTTTAGTCTATTTTTGAGCCATCATTAGTATTTGCACAATTTAATTTACTTTCTTTTCCAAAAAGTAGTTTAGAAAATCAATCAAAAATTTTAATTTGGAAAGCTTCCAATAATTTGCGATAACCTGTGACTGGACTTGAAATCAAGAAGCTCCTCCGCCATTCCTCGAGAGACACGATACTCGGGGAAAAACTGAAAGGTTAGACTCCGTTTTACTACAACGCCGCGAAAGCGGTTATCAACTGTAAATATGATAATATTATGGGACTAAAACTGTAAATATTATGCCGCCACCGCGGACTGGCTCCGCCACTAACGGACTGATTTGATTATGCAAGGGAACCAGGGGCAGTTAATTAATTAATTAATTAATTAATTAATTATTGGTAGCAATGGGATGGTTACTTCCATCTATGGAAATCCAAGTATTTGATCATGTTTAGGAAGAAGGCTTTGTTTTGGTTCTGGATAAAAAAACCTATTAGGTAGATTCTATGGTACCCCAAATGTACCGTACGTCCGTACCTTTGTTCAAATGGACCAATAAGAATGATGCAGTTGAATTATTTAAATCTAAATTAGAAAGCATATAATGATTTGGACCAATCAAATGCATGGTAGGTACGGTACCCCATTTTTTAAATGGGTACCGGAGTTGTCACCTACATATTAACTCGTCGTTTATCATGTGGATTTATCCAACCATGTTTAGTTTTTAATCATTAATGTTAGCCGATCGTTTGTTTGGAAATCAAGTTTCGATATAGTAACGGGAAATAAAAACTAAGTCTCCAAATATGTAGTGTAAACACTAAATTAAATAATAATCATTTATTAACCCTATATCATTCCCCGGCAACGGCGTCAAAATGGTGACATGCCAAAATATGTAGTGTGAAATGGTATAAAAATGATGTTTTTATTTACTTGTAACGATATAGTACGTATAGAGTAAATGAGTATATCGTTCCACAAGAGAATGACTCACAAGGAAAATAGTATTATTCATTTATTTTACGTATCTACAAGTTGATAAAATTTTGAAATTGAGTAAAGTGAACTTGATTTTTATAATTACAATGCTTGATAATTTTGCCAAGGGAATATTTTAAATCACAATGCTTGATAATTTAAAAATGCACGATTTATGAAAAATTAAGCTTAGGCTAATAATAATAAAGATTTATTTTTATGTTCATAATAATAAAGATTTAACTAATTAACTTGGTTACTTTTAGGTTTGTGAAATATTTACAAATGGTAATCTTCTACTCGCTCCATGATTTAGTTAATTACATTGTCTTAAATTACTTCCACCCCCACAATAATTTTATTATGACCGTAAAAAGAGCAAAAACAGGTTATTTAAATTCCTTAACACCCGTGTAGCAATTTAGTGGGTGAATTAACTAAAGAGATTTTTTTTAACGAAATTTCACTCCCGTGATAATATTCATTTCTCAAGATAATGTATTTAGCATATTAAAATATTGGACACAACACTCCTAAATTTAACCAAGTAATACGGAGTAGTTTTTAACCGATTATAATGACATGAATATCAACAATAAAAATTAAAACTTGCCCAAGCCTAAACTTACTAAGTTACACATAACTACAGTAAACAAAATAAAAGCACAATGATTCAGTAAACAAAATAAAATTACAATAATTTAACAGATTAAGGAAATTGACTTAATTACAATGATTCAGCCTAAACTTACTAAGTTACACATTACTACAGATGAAGGAACTCTAGATATTCTTCTTCCAATCTCTTTGGTTCTTCTTTACCAATTTATCTCACGAAAAACATAACAGTGAATGATACTATTACTTCATGCAGCGCATGAAAACTAGTGAAAGATGAAATGATGTCTTTAATTACAAAATTAAATAAATTTGAATGGATGAGCTGAGCAAGCTCATGAAGGCAGAGCACTTCCACTGTCTAAAGATTATTAGACAATGAAAACATTCTGCCTTCATGAGCTTGCTCACCTTATCATACAAATTTGACACAACTTGTAAACCAAGACGTTTTGATAATTTTATATTGAAATTAGCTATATAATCTAGTAAGTTGTTTGATGCTTTCGGTGTGGGAATATTGATGGAATTGGTTTTTCAAAAAAGTCAAAGAAAATCCCATCACAATTAATGTTGGAGTTCATATTTATTTAAGAGGAAGTTTACGAAATCCTATTTTGACAATCATAAAGCAGGAAAAACGACAACGTGTGAGGGATCGAACAAAAAACTTTGATAAAACACTTTACAGAGGTTTTGCACATGTGCGTGTAGTCTTTTTCAAAGGATATTTACCTTAATAGGATTAAGGTAGTGTTTGTGATTGCTTTTATTTTTAAAAAGTGATTTTGAAAAAAGTGTTTAATAGTAAAAGTTCGTAGTGTTTGAAAAAAGTGTTTTTGAAAAAGTAAAAGTAGGTAGTATTTGATAAAATCAATGTTTTTTGTGTAATAGAAAAAATGAAAAGCGGTTTAAAGGACCTCTCTATCAGCTTGCGGATTTTAGCTTTAAAGTGCTTTTATAAAGTAGAAGTAGACATTAACAAACACTTTTTTCAACTTATTTTAAGTTAAACGCTAAGAAGTGCTTATTTTAAGCAATAGCAAACACCCCTTAAAACTCATCCATTTTCCAAAATAAGACCAATAATTTAAACATTCTTAAATAGGGTTTGTATTTTGTGATTGGATAAAAATACCCTTACAGGGTTAGAGTTGTTGCCCCAACGGCCCAACTCAGCGGAATAAAATTTCCATAACTGCTCTGACGGCCTTTTAGAATATTTCTGCCGCCACCGCTATCGGTGTATGCTACTGTCGCTACCACGGACTGGTCCCGCCACTAACGGACTGATTTTATTATGTAAGGGAACTATGGGCAATTAATTAGATTAAATAATTATTTATTTATTGGTAGAATTGGGGTGGTTAGTTCTATTTATGGAAATTCAAAGATATGATCCTGTTTATGAAGAAGACTTGTTTTAGTTCTGACTAGTTTGGATAATCAGATTGTCCAAACTAACTATACATATTAACCCGTCGTTTATCATATGGTTATATCCCACCATGTTTAGTTTTTTATCATTAATGTTAGCCTATCTTTTGTTCGGAATTCAAGTTTCGATATAGTAACAGGAAGTCTTCTTCATAAAAATGGAATGGAAGTGATTTTTTTATTTACTTGTAACGATAAAGTACGTATAGAGTAAATAAGTATCATTCCACAAGAGAATGGCTCACAAGGAAAATATTATTATTGATTTATTGGAGGTAGCTGTAGTAGCAACAGTGAGATTACTCTTGATAGTAAGGAGACCAGTGTGTGGTATGTTTTGTTACTTGAGCTCTATAATTCAGAAGGATGGTGAATTAGATGGAGATGTATCCCATAGAATCAGAGCTGGGTGGATGAAATGGAAGAGTGCAATGGGGTTTCTATGCGATCGAGGTATACCGACTAGACTCAAAGGTAAATTTTATCAAACAGCAATCAGGCCTGCATTAATGTATGGCGTAGAGTGTGTGGCGGTGAAACAATGTCACGTTCAAAAAATGGGTGTGGCAGAGATGTGTATGTTGTGTTGGATGTGTGGACATACCAGAAAAGACCGCTTGAGGAATGATAATCACACAAAAGGTGGGAGTAGCACCTATAAAAGATAGGATGCAGAAGTTTCGTTTGCGGTGGTTTGGGCATGTGCATAGAAGACCGATTAATGCACCTGTTAGACGACTTTAGGGCTAGGGAGAAGAGATAGAGAGGAGAGGGATGAGAAGGCCCAAACAGACTTTGATGAGAGGAATCAAAAGTGATATGCGTCTTCTTGGGTTGGATGAGAGTATGGCTTTCGACAGGGCAAAATGGAGGGTGCACATTCGTGTGGATGATTGATCTCTTTTCTATCTTTCCTCTCTCTTTTTCTTTTATCGTTTATCTTCTTTGTCTTTTTATGTTCTTATGTTATTTTTCTCTTCTAGATTTTTATGCTCTTTTATCTTTATATCTTTTATCTTTCTTATATTTTTATGTTATCGTTATCTTTATTTTATTCGTTTTATCTTTTTTTCCTTCTTGTATGTCTTCTCTTTTTGGCATTGATATCATGGATCGATTCATGTTAGCCGACCTCAAAATCTTTTTGGATTAAGGTTTGGATGTTGTTGTTGTATCTACAAGTTGAGAACATTTTGCAATGGAGTTAAGTGAACTTGATTTTTATAATTACGGTTTTGCTAAGGGAATAGAATAAATCACAACGCTTGCACTACAACAAATTTGACTTTTTGTAACATTTTCTTTGAGTAAAGGTTTAGTTTGGTCCTCGAAGTTGCAAAAATGGGGTCAAATAAGTCCTTATATAGAAGATTTTGTCCCTACGTGTCATTTGAGGTGGCTCCCGGTAGAATTTTTTGATGAAATTTTTTGAGCATATTATTCATTAAGTCTAGTTCACTCATACCAAATTTCAGCTAAAAATTCAATCGGGAAGACATTCAAATGAATTCTTGAAGATAACTGTGCTTTTAACGGCACAGTTATCTTCAAGAATTCATTTGAATGTCTTCCCGGTTGATTTTTTATCTGAAATTTGGTATGAGTGAACTAGACTTAATGAATAATATGCTCAAAAAAAATCATCAAAAAATTCCACCGGGAGCCACCTCAAATGACACGTCCGGACAGAATTTTCTATATAAGGACTTATTTGACCCCTTTTTTGCAACTTCGAGAACTAAACTGACCCTTATCCCCATTTTCTTTGTAACAATTTTATTTTTGTTACATATAGTATCAACGGCTCATCTTATTCAACAGTTATATATAAATGTTACAAAATGTCTAGATTATGCAAATTATGCAACACTTATTTTATTAAAAAGTGTTACAATTATCCAGGATTATGTAACATTTATTCTAGAAGTGTTGCAATACATATGTAACTGTTTATATGTAATTGTAAATACGTAGTAATACTTATGTAGCATGATTACAAGATTGGTGTAAAAAAACATGATTACATGATGTTACGTTTAATTAATAATTAGATCCAACACATTTTTAAAAATAACGTAAAAATCAATTCTTTAATTTATTTAAGGGCAATAGGTAACAACTAATTTCTTTAATTACGAGGTTCAATTTCTCCTAATTTTTATTTTTTAATACTCCGTATTAGAATTTTTATAAAGCAAATAAATACTAATTCAAGATCTGGAAATAAGCCAAAAATACAACCGTGAATTGTGAAAGAATTCAAAGAAGTATACGCCAGATCTGGCCGAAACCAGTCAACCACCGTGAATTGAGGTATACCTCCTATTTCCCTGCAATTCTGTTTGTATTTCCCTGATTTTGGAGCTAGTTGGAGGTTTTCTATTGTGAAAATTTTGTCTTTATCTACGCGATTTAACTGGAATAGAGAGAAATCGTGCTTCCGATTATATGTATAAGTGGAATTGCATGTGCTTTCTATTGTCTGTTAGAACTACTTAGAATGCTACTTTTTGCGATTAAAAGAGATGAAGTGGCGTTAAGAAATTGTTATTGAATTGTAGTTAACACCTGCTGTAAGAAGCTATATTGAGGATAAGTTGGGTAGGGCAGTTCAGAAGCATAGCCATCTGGTGAGGGAAGTGGACGCTAGGTTGTCCGTGCGTGGTGGTGAGTTTGGGAAAGGCCCAAAAGTTCAAAGATGCGAGGTATCTGTTGCTGACATGATAACTAGTGTTATTTTTTTTTGTGTGTATAGTTATAGATTCTTAAATGAACTTTTAGGTGACTTTGTATACAAAGAAGCACGGTGTTGTTCGTGCAGAGGTTGATGCAGAGTCGCTCCACGGGAGTATTAACTTGGTGTCATCAACTGTACGGAGAAAGCTGCGGAAGATTAAGGACAAAGATTCTGATCATGGTCGGCATATGAAAGGCTTCGACAGACAGAAGGTTGGGGATCCAGGTGCACTAGCAGGACCAAAAGCGGGGGAGCCACTTTCTATAGAAGAAGAAAACAAGAGAATGATGATGAAGGCTTCATTGGTGAGGTCAGTTTCCAGACCGTTTGGATTATGGTTTCATGATTTCTCATTTTTGGGAAACTCGGTTGAGATATAGTCATATAGGGAACAACCTATTTCTTTATTACTCAATCAGTGCAAATATGCACATAGTTGCAAATCAACTTGAACTGTAAGTTACTTCATAGTATTTGTTAAACACAATCTCTTAGGGAGAAGAGGCGGAATGTTGTAGGTAGTCGATACGTTGAAGAGTAGCACTCTATTTTTTCTTCAGCTATGCAATGGGATGGAAGAAAGGGCACATGAAGGGATGGTCATTTTGAAGAAAAACTTGATGGTTACAGTCCACATGCTTGCTGAGATCAACAAGTAGATTCACACGATAAGAAGAGAGCGAAAATAGCCTCCTGAAAAAGAAATGTTTATTTTTTTTAAGGTTAAAGTAGGGGTCCCTACAGAGTACGATTTACCTAAAGAAGCATGCTTGAGAAACCTTTACTCGCATTATTACCTGATTCCCAACTATATTAGGGTAGGTGACAATGTGACATGAATTTTTAGTGTCAATCAGTTGTATAAAACTAAATAACTAGTTAACACATATATTTGCATAAATAAAGCTCATGGGAACATTTTTACTCTTAGGGTATGTTTGGGAGTTTGGAGGGAAGGGGAGAGCAAGACTTTGGAGGTTAGTCATAGGAGGTTTAAGGGGAAGTGAAGTGAAGGGAATCCTTCTTGTTTAGGAGTTATAAATTTGAAAAGAGGGGGGTTATGGAGGAATTATAATTAAATCACTTCAGTGATATGCCATGTTCAAATAGTTGAACTTATATTCCTTTTAAATTGAGCTAAACTTACCATTTAGTTACTTGTCCTTCAAAATCCCTCAATTTGGGCAAACTTAAAAATTGAGCATTTAAAGGGTTTTGGAAGGTTTATAAGAACACTCTAAACCCATTCCTTCCCATTTTTTACTCCCACACAAGAAAGGAGAGGTCATAAACCCTCCTAATCCCCCTCCCCTCCAAAATATAACTCCTAAACATACCCTTAATGCCTGTATTATTGCAATCTTTGAAAGAAATAATGAGATGAAATTCATAAACGTTCATCATCAGAATTTTTTTCTGCTTTCATGAAAACTACAAAAAAATTAAAACCTTCACCTGCTCCCTATGAAGTAAACCAAGCCTTTAACTGTCGCTCACAAATCAAAAGAAATGAAAAACGGATAAGTACACATAAAATAAGGAAAATAAACATGTTAGCTATTCTGGTGCTGGGAACCATCTACTGACCAACTCAGACATTCTTGAACAATGTGTCAAAACATTGGCCAGTCTTAAAACAAATCCCGAAGGCATGCTATTGAGACACTATAAAAGGTCAGCTTACTTGGCCTTTGTTTTTCTCCAAGTGTCCACGCTGCCAACAGGATAGTCAACACTCTCTCAGTAATTATTTTGAAGAATTATATCTTACATGGAGCAATTTTTTTCTTTCTAGGCCAGTATTATGATCTGAGACCAAACATGACAACTTAACTGTGATATTTGTTTTACGTTGCACATATGATTTGATTAACATATTGGGCTGAGAGTTTTTTTTCTCAGATTGTTCGCAAAAAGTACTTCGACATGCCACCATTGACTGTAAATGAAGCAATCGAGCAGCTAGAAAATGTGGATCATGACTTCTATGGTTTTAGGAATGAGGAAACTGGTAAATGTTTATATGTGATAGATATTTTTCTTCTTTAAGCTAGATTATGTTTTTGTACCTGCCGTTGACTCTTTCCAAACTTGCAGGTGAAATCAACATTGTCTATCGCGGAAGAGCTGGGGGCTATGGCCTTATTATACCAAAGAGGAATGGGGAAGTGGAGAAGTATGAGGGTGTTTAGGCCGAGTCAATCAAGAAAGCATCCCAGGCTTCCTAGGCGTATTGGGGGGAAATGGGAAACCGATGCGGATGTGTTTTTTTGTACTTTTGGTATATTAGTGGATAACAGTAATGCTCTTCAGCAAATTCTAATTTTTCTTATAGTTGGCAGACATATTTGACAAGATTAAGACGAAGTAGAAGAATGAAGATGCTCATATTCAGTATTTCTAGAAAATTCCAGGTACTTGGCGCATCTGTTTTTTTAAAAGAAGAATGAAGATGCTCATATTCAGTATTTCTAGAAAATTCCAGGTACTTGGCGCATCTGTTTTTTAAAAAGGAATTTAGAGTACATTGTATAATTTGGTTCGGATAGCAATGTATTTTTAATGAAATGACCACCTTGAACTTTTTGTACTTTTGAAGATTCTTTACTAGCAAGTGTGGTTGAATTAACTCTCAACCATTGCATTAAGTAGGGAAGGAAAACAAACTCGACATCAATAAAGGAGATGTTTTAAAAAGCAAAGCCGATCCTTTGGAACAAGCGTTACAAAATCCAGTGTCATTATGTGTTGATGATATGGCCTTATATCGGTCATCTACTTTTAGCAAAACATAGTTTGGCCAAAAATTTATGTCCATGTATGATGTATGCAACTCCAATTATACTTATTTGCACATATTGTCAAATTTAACCAATTGCTTAGGTAGTGTGCAACTCCAATGCTTTTTGTACGATTTTCTATTCATTTTAGCTAGTTCATCTCTGCAAGCCAAATTAGTGTAGTCTTTAAGACTAATGTTTTTAATCTTTTCTCTCTCTTCTTTACATCCTCAACAGCCTCTGAATTATGGCTATTAGGAAAAGAAAAGTTGCATATAATTATGTTATAAAGTAACCAAATGTAGAATGGAATAGGCAAATTGTTAGTGTTATTGTGGCTTGCCCATATCCATTTTTTAAATACAATTAAGTCAAATTAGTGTATTGTTTATAATACTTAAAAAGTCATATTGTTGGAGGTTCTCCTATAAACCTAAAGTCCTGGTGAATAAAGGCTAACATTTCAGTGCTGAGAGATAATCTCAAATTTTCAGAGGCCCGATCAGCATATGTATTATTGTTAGGCAATATTCTTCTTATGCAATAATCTCATATATTATCGCATGCAATAGAACGTGCGGGTAACACTGCATGCATGCGTGTGAACTTTAATTTGTACACAAAAATAATATTATAATAATGCCAACATATTCCAGTTTTTTCCAAATGAACTTTATTGTCAAAATATTAGAAACTAATAGGGAGATTTCAACGGACCTAATCATACTATTTTTTCAAAATTAGGACCACACATTAGCGTAAGACATAAGTACACATCCTTTGACCTAATTGCCCTTGCTTTTAAATTCTATAGCAGACTGCATCGAAAGATTTAATGGAAGAATAGATCTGGGAGTAAGCAAACCTTCTTTCCCCTTCTTTCCTTCCATTCTACAGTAGCTTTGTTTCAATTTTTCTCCAATCCCATTTGCGACGCGCCGACACAGTGTAGAATTGAAGCATGGAGGGTGAATTTTTTCATAACCTCTGACCGTCGGCGATCCAGTAGCAACTGACGGCGGGTTTGTCAATTTTCTTCAAGCTCCTTCTTCAATCTTCTACCCCTCCGATCCTCTATTTTTATCGGACGCCACCGCCATAGGTTTCTTCTTCGTACTCATCATCATCATCATCATCATCATCATCATCATCATCTTCTTCTTCTTCTTCTTCTTTCTGATTTTGGACATTGATTTTTCCAATTTCGAACTTCTAATTCATAGTTTCACATGGCCACGAGGTACTCTGCAAAACTTTTGAAGAAATCATATCCAAAATCAAACTTGCAAACACTAGACAATACATAGACAATAAGTAGTCGGTAAACAAACAATAAATTCTAATAATAGCTCAATAGCAGACAACACATAGACAATAAGTAGTCATTAAACAGACAATAATTTCTGATAATAGCTCAATAACAGAGCAGGTAACGTAAAGCTGGGAGGACATTGAACTTGACCTTGAAATTGGGAGGGGGCTTATTAGCATCATCCCAGGGAGGATATTGAACTTGATTTCACAGAAATAGGGGGAATAGGGGAGAAATCGCTGGAATCCGAATAGCAAGGGTATGAGTAGTTCCCCATGGTTGTGATTGCTGCAGAATTGATTTTTTGACCTTTCTGTGTGTTTAGGGTTCCGTCGACGATGGGCGACGACCTCTCTAGCGGCGATGAACGGCGGTGAACTCAGTTGTAGCCTGCGACGAAGAGGTGCAATTAATTGAAATCGGTAAAAGGTGTAAGGTGAGTCGATTGCTCTGGTGCGTCTTCTTCGTGGTTGGCCTGTAGTAAAGAAGGGTAAAAATGTAAAGCGATAATAATGTTTCCTAAAATATGACTATATAAATCTTACTGATGGAAAAAGGATACTTGAGTCCTCCTTTTGTAAAGACGGTAGCTTTTGGTCTTATGAATAACAATTTTCTCAAACTAATATTGTAAGAATCTATCTATAAAAATTATTATGTCAATTAAGTCTGTTTCCTGGCCATACTTAAGGGTATTTCCTTAAATCTAAATACTCGGCATCCTTGAAGGAAATCTGGATATTCTTCCTCCAATCTCTTCGGTTCTTATTTACCAGTTTATCTCACGAAAAGTTTAATAATGAATGATACTATTGTTGGAAATGTGATGGATTATTATATTTGAAAAATTTATTATACATCAAAGTACAACTTTTCAAGAGTGGATTATAACTAACAAAATAATCCATAGTTGTAAAGGTGGTAAAGTGATGTATTAATATGATGAATTTTTTTGTCGCTTATAAAATAAAAGCTCCCGTTGTAAATTATTTTAACTGATAAGGAACATAGTTCAAGTATCATTTAAAATGACTTGAATTGAGGGATCGCTTGTGTTTCCACAAAAATTTGAGGCTAGCTGAATCTGAATGGTTTTTTATTTTAAATAGTAAAATAAAAACACAGCAGCTAAAGTTTATTCAATTTTCAAAATTGAAATGAGCTGCTGGTATTTTAAATAGTAAAATAAGAAGAATATTTTTAATGAAATTTCACTCCCGTGATAATATTCATTTTTCAATATAATGTATTTAGCAGATTAAAATATTGAACACAACACTCCTTAAATTAATAACCAAGTAATAATTTTTAACCGATTATAATGACATGAATATTATCAACAATAAAAATTAAAACTTGCCGAAGCCTAAACTTACTTAGTTACACATAATTACAGTAAACAAAATAAAAGTAGAATTCACGATAGGCATAATTAATTTAACAGGTTAAGGAAATTGAATTAATTTGCGAGAATGAGTATTGTGTTAAGTACCTGCATAAATAATGAAAACATGGATGATATTTCCAAGTGAACTTTATTGTGAAAATATTAGAAACTAGTATTGTAAGAATCTATCTATATAAATTATTATGTCAATTAAGTCTGTTTGCTGGCCATACTTAAGGGTATTTCCTTAAATCTAAATACTCGACATCCTTGAAGGAAATATGGATATCCTTTTTCCAATCTCTTCGGTTCTTCTTTACCAGTTTATCTCACGAAAAGTATAATAGTGAATGATACTATTACTTAAATCCATACCGCGCACGAAAACTACTGAAAGATAAAATGATGTCTTTAATTACAATTTGTAATTTACAAAATTAAATAAATTTGAATGGATGAGCTAAGCGAGCTCATGAAGGCACATCACTTTCATTATCTTTCATTGTCTAGTGATTATTAGACAATGAAAATGTTCTACCTTCATGAGCTCGCTCACTTATCATACAAATTTGACACAACCTCTAAACCAAGGCATTTTGATAACTTTAGTTTGAAATTAGGAATATAATCTTGTAATTTATTTGACGTCGGTGTGGGAATATTGATGGAATTGGTTTTGCAAAAAAGTCAAAAGAAACCCAAGCACAATTAATGTTGGAGTTCGTATTTATTTAAGAGGAAATTTACCAAATCATACTTTTACAATCATAAAGCACGAAAAATGCGAACGTGTCAGGAATAAAAAATAAACTTTTGATAAAACACTTTACTGAGGTTTTTCACAAGGGCGTGTAGTCTTTTTCAAAGCAGATTTACCTTAATATAGGACTAAAACCCATCCATTTTTCAAAAATAGGACCAATAATTTAAACTTTCTTCAATATGGTTTTTATTTGTGATTGGACAAAATTACCCTTACAGGGTTGGAGTTGCTGCCCCTGCTGCCCAAATCAATGAAATAAAATTTCCAGAACTGCTCCGACGGCCTGCTAGAATTTCTGCCACCATTGCTGTCAGAGTAAACTACTGCCGCCACCGCGGACTGGCTCCGCCACTAACGGACTGATTTGATTATGCAAGGGAATCAGGGGCAGTTAATTAGATTAATTAATTAATTAATTATTGGTAGCAATGGGATGTTTACTTCCATTTATGGAAATCCAAGTATTTGATCATGTTTAGGAAGAAGGCTTTGTTTTGGTTCTGGATAAAAAAACCTATTAGGTAGATTCTATGGTACCCCAAATGTATCGTACGTCCGTACCTTTGTTCAAATGGACCAATAAGAATGATGCAGTTGAATTATTTAAATCTAAATTAGAAAGCATATAATGATTTGGACCAATCAAATGCATGGTAGGTACGGTACCCCATTTTTTAAATGGGAACCGGAGTTGTCACCTACATATTAACTCGTCGTTTATCATGTGGATTTATCCAACCATGTTTAGTTTTTTATCATTAATGTTAGCCGATCGTTTGTTTGGAAATCAAGTTTCGATATAGTAACGGGAAATAAAAACTAAGTCTCCAAATATGTAGTGTAAACACTATATTAAATAATAATCATTTATTAACCCTATATCATTCCACGGCAACGGCGTCAAAATGGTGACATGCCAAAATATGTAGTGTGAAATGGTATAAAAATGGGAATGAAAATGATGTTTTTATTTACTTGTAACGATATAGTACGTATAGAGTAAATGAGTATATCGTTCCACAAGAGAATGACTCACAAGGAAAATAGTATTATTCATTTATTTTACGTATCTACAAGTTGATAAAATTTTGAAATTGAGTCAAGTGAACTTGATTTTTATAATTACAATGCTTGATAATTTTGCCAAGGGGATATTTTAAATCACAATGCTTGATAATTTAAAAATGCACGATTTATGAAAAATTAAGCTTAGGCTAATAATAATAAAGATTTATTTTTATGTTCATAATAATAAAGATTTAACTAATTAACTTGGTTACTTTTAGGTTTGTGAAATATTTACAAATGGTAATCTTCTACTCGCTCCATGATTTAGTTAATTACATTGTCTTAAATTACTTCCCCCCCCCCCACAATAATTTTATTATGACCGTAAAAAGAGCAAAAACAGGTTATTTAAATTCCTTAACACCCGTGTAGCAATTTAGTGGGTGAATTAACTAAAGAGATTTTTTTAACGAAATTTCACTCCCGTGATAATATTCATTTCTCAAGATAATGTATTTAGCATATTAAAATATTGGACACAACACTCCTAAATTTAACCAAGTAATACGGAGTAGTTTTTAACCGATTATAATGACATGAATATCAACAATAAAAAATAAAACTTGCCCAAGCCTAAACTTACTAAGTTACACATAACTACAGTAAACAAAATAAAAGCACAATGATTCAGTAAACAAAATAAAAGTACAATAATTTAACAGATTAAGGAAATTGACTTAATTACAATGATTCAGCCTAAACTTACTAAGTTACACATTACTACAAATGAAGGAACTCTAGATATTCTTCTTCCAATCTCTTTGGTTCTTCTTTACCAATTTATCTCACGAAAAACATAACAGTGAATGATACTGTTGAGGTTTATTCCTTCAACCCTTGGACCCAACACGTAAGCCCAAAGATTTCGAGTGGAGTAAGTGTAAGGATATCTAGCCCAACAACTATGAGATGGATCAGGAAACAAAAGTAATAGCAGGCAATGTAAATAGGTATTATTAACTTCGTAATAACTCCCCTAAGTACAATCTACTTGCTAAAAAGGGCACGTCGGCCGTTCGTCTTACAAGGCAGTAGAGATGCTGCGAGTAAGAATACAATAGCCCGAATGCTAAGAATAGAAAGTTGCCAACCCTTTACAATGAAATAAATGCTTCTATTTATACCCACCAATGGGCAGGTGGCTGTACTGACGTGGCAGCCTGTGGACCGCTGGTGCCCCAACTACCAAATCTTCAGCATTAAATGCACTTCCCGCCAGAATCTAGGTTTCCCGCCTGATTAGTGGGGACGTTCGTCCTCCCGGGAAGTGAGTTGGATTGCTCCAAGTGACCCTCGAAAGATATCGGCTGTTCGTCTCCTGGCCTTGGATATTCACCATGTGAACTGGGTCCCCTCCGATGACTACAGGCTTGCCCCGGGGACGTTCGTCGCCATCCCTGGTGGCCTGTGGTCCTGCTCCTTGTCCCCGTACAGCCGTTCGTCGGGATGAGTTTGCTGGGCCTGAGCCCCCAACATCAGACGTTCGTCCATCCTCAAGGGACATGGGCCTGTGGGCTGGCCTGGTGTTCTAACTGGACGTGCGTCTGGCAATATGGGTTAGTGGGCCGGACCTCGGCTTGGGCCCTTAACCCAACACAAGTCCCCCACTTCTGATGTTCTGGGCTCGCGCAGGACATAAGGAAGTAGGAATCCCCTCAAGGTAGACGTTCGTGTCTTGATACTTTGTGTTTTCTGCACCCGTGGGAAGCGTACGCTCGTGGTCATGGTGCTTGACAGCTGTCGATGGTTCAGGAAACGAGGTGACGGCTGATGTTGCGGCGGAGCATTTCCCGAGGAAATGTCATCATTACGTTTTTGCCCCACGCACAGCGCGTGGCCGGAATACGCTCCTTGCCACGTGTCAGCCCCTCGTTGGTTTCCCCATCGGTGTTTTCTCCTTTAAATGCCGGGTTTTCCCTCTGAATTAGGGTTCCCAATTTCTGCTCTCTTGCTCTCGATTTTCCGCAGCTCTTCAAGTCTTCTTCTGAATCCGGCTAACCCCTTTGTAAGGTAATTTTCCCCCTCTGCTTCTTTTCTTGTTCTGATTCCTAGCCGACATGACTTCGATGGAGATTTCGTCAAGTTCTGAGTCCGGTTCGTCGGGTTCCTCCTCGGGCTCCTCTTCGGACAATGTGAGTGCGCGCTCCCCCGGAAAGGCCAGTATTTCCGGGACCTCTGGTTCGGCCACGACGGTGGGGACCGTCCGGGCTGATGGCGAGCCGGATGATGTGTCTCAAAGTAGTGGGAGCGACGCCGGGGACGGGGGTGCTGACGGGGCAGTAGATGTTATTGACGCAGTCCCCCTGAATGAGCGTCCTGCTGATTATGATTCTAGAGAGGAGGCCGAATCCGGTTCCGATATGGAGGTGTATGACCTGGGCATCCCCACGGATATGGAGCGCCACATCTGCCCGATCAGGAGCGCCCTTGACCATGACCAGGTCCTCTCCCGTGTGGCCCTCAACAAGATCCGTACCTTCTTCCCCCCGCCGTTCGTCTGGAGCGTGAGGGGCGCTGAGCACGTGATGAGGAGACGTCCAGGGATGATCATGCTTCACTTGGACTCCGTCGAAGCTGGGCTGCGTTTTCCCCTTCACGCATTTTATGTGGAGTTCTTCCACTGCTTCCAAGTGGCCCCGGCGCAATTCATACCGAACTCCTATAGGTTCATATCGGCCTTCTTGGTGCGCTGCAAACTTGCGGGGGTCGAAGCCAGCCTGGATCTGTTCCATTACTTCTACCGGATCACTCCCCAGAACTCCGACGGGTATCTGAGCGTGGCCGCTCGTCCGGGGAGGAGGCTTTTTAAGAGCTACCCCTCCTCCATCCATGACTGGAAAAACCGGTTCTTCTTCCTTCGCTATGATGGTCCTCCCCTCCCAGTTCGTTGGAATGGCTACCCCCCGAAGATAGAGTCGCCGGAGTTGACCGACGATCTGAGTGAGGCCGCGGAAGGCATCCTGCAGGGCGGCATTTGCCCCATAGCTGGCTATCTGACCTTCGAGGCACTCTCGGGGGCAGGCATAGGTACCGCCCGTGTCCTTGGACCCCTTCCACCCTTCGACGCTCGTCTCGGGGCACCGGGCGGTCCTGTCCTTCGAGGTGAGTGTCCTTTTTGCATTCTCTGTTCGTCTTCTAACCCTTTATCGTTCTCCTGCAGGTTCTCCGCCAGACAGAGCTCAGATGAATCACGCTGAGTGTCTGAAAACGAGGAAGGCCAAGGCGGCCGCTGCTAAAGCCGCACTGATGAAGGCCAAGAACGCCCCCGCATCGGATTCCAACTCTTCGGCCTCTGATGCTGCCCGACGAACGGCTGAGGGTGAGCAGCACTTGATTGCCACCGTGCTGGCTCAGGGCTCCGGAGCCCCTGCCCTTGAAGCTGCCCTTCCACCGCCGGTCGTCCCCACGAAGGCGGCTCCACAGAAGGGGACAGAGAAGGTCCCCGAGAAGAAGCAGAAGAGGGGGCGTGAGGCAGGCTCTACTGCCCCCCCCGCTTGAAGATACCAGCTCCCTGCCTTTGAGCTGCCCGGCGGAGGAGCTTTGGAGGGAGATGGCCCTCAAGGCCGGTCTCGAGCTGCCCCGCCGTTCGTCGTCGGAGGCGACCAGCGCTGCCCTGGCCACCGCTCTTCAGGTATCCCTTCTTTACCGGATCCGAGTACCTCTTTTCCTTGATGTTCATCTTCTGACCATTGCCTTTATTTTTCTCTGTTCTCCAGTCTGGGCTTCTAGTCCTTCAAGCTGAGGCTGCCAGGGAGGCTGACCTGAGGGAGGTCAAGTCCAAGGCTGATGCGGCCGTCGCTTCAGCCCGGGAGGCCGCTGCTACGGCCCGGGAAGCCGTCCGTCGAGCTGAGGCGGAAGCTGCGGCCAAGGGAAGGGAGATAGCAGCCCTGCAGGCTGAATCCCGCTGCCAGCTGGCCAGCCTTGCAAAAGCTGGCTTTAAGCTCGTTCCGGTGCACCCTGTTGCGAAGGACGCGAGTCCGGAGTGGCTGGTCGACACCTCCGGCTACCGGAACACTGGGGAGTTTATGGACTCCGCCAAGGACTACTGCGCCGGGGTCTTCGCTGATTTGTTCGCTGCAGCTTTGGAGAAGATACCGCCCCGCCAGCGCCTGGCCCGCGGCGTCCGGATTCTTGAGGGCTCTCCCCTGTCCCGCAAATTCCTATATGAAGTCGGCGACAGCACCTTCGCCGCCGGCTACAATGAAGGAGTAAAGGCCACCCTCCCTGCATTCGCCAAGCTGCTCGGCCCCGATTTCGACTTGGCCGCGAACACGGACGACGACCTTCTGGTCCAAGCGCTGGGGAAGCTGAGGAGGGACCAGCGTCGGGAGGAGGCCAAGGCCAGGGGGGAGATCCCAGAACCGCCGACCCCGGAGCCTGAAGAGGAGGAGGAGGAGCCGAACCAGAGCGGTGGCCGACCGGGATCCCCCTTCTTTGTATAATGTAATTTACATTTTTCCATTCTAGCTCTTGTAATGTCCGGCCATAAGTGCCGAAGAATACAGACGTCTTTTTGCCCATAATTGTTCTATGTTCATGATTTCGGCCTTGTATTTTCATTTCCCTTGTCTTTTGTTGTATGGAAATTCCTTTCGTGCCTCGATATATTCTGTTGCAAAGTAGTCTGTGAGGACGTTCATCTCCGTTCCCCATTTGGTTTGGGGGCAGGGGCGTCTCCTTGCTCCCTCGGCAACAGCATTCTGATGGCAAGACGATGTTCGTCGGAGGCTGTCCCACAGCACATCTTTCGAGCTTGCTGATGACGTTCGTCTATTGTTGCGTGGTATGAGTACTCAAGCTTCGAGCGAGGACGTCTGTCGGCCTTGCATGTTCAAAATGGGATGGTGTGGAAAGACGAACATGGCCCGTCGATGCGTGCGTACTCCATTGATAGCTAAGGACATGACCTTTACCTCATCTCTTCGTGCCCTTCATTGTTTGTAGTACGGAAAATCCCTCCGGCGCCTCGGCACGCCCTGTCGCATGGCGTCCTCCTACCGAAGCCGGCTCGCCGCCCACACGGTATAATGGGAAGACGTCCGTCGGTGGACATATGGTCGTATTTCCCTGAGTCAGCGTCAGGTGACGACGTTCGTCCACCGTTGCGTGCCACGACAAATCGGTGATCGGCGAGACTAACGTAGCCGGTTGACGCGTGTGTCCTCATCAGTCGCCGATGTTATGGACGGCCGAGGAACTGTGGAAATATGGAAAGATGAATGTCTCCAAACCCTTCCGAGCCGGCAAGCCCTCCTGCGGGGACGTTCGTGGCATGGGTCCGGATATCTTCATGGTGGTTATGTGGCGACGAAATCGAGGTGCCTTAAATACCGTGGTAGGTACCGGTATCCAGGCACCACGTGTCCTGCTTCGGTTGGCGCAATTCCGCGGTGCTGCCTATAAGTACCCAGAGTCCATGTGATTCATCCATATTTCTCCTCACGCTGCGCAATTGCCTTCTCTCTCTAGACTTCCCTCAAGCCATATTGGAACCTCGAACTCCAAAGGTACCGTTCGTTGCCATGTCTTCCGAAAATCGCTTCGACGATGGATGTTCTTCCGGTGATGACCTGGAATATTATGAGCGGGGAATGCCACCCCGGCCTCCCCGTTATAGCCTCAGCTTCTCGTGCGTTCGGCGTCAAGTCCAACGCCTGACGAACGCTGACAAGCGACTGATCAGTCAATGGTTTTATCCCCCAAGGACCTACGACGATCGGCGTCTTCGGAACCCCATGCGCCATTTGCCCGGCTATGTGGTGGTTCACCTAGATTCGGTGATAGCCGGGCTGAACTTCCCCCTGCACAGCTTCCACTTGGAACTTTTCAGGGCCCTTGAGATTGTGCCTGCGCAGCTCGTCCCTGCCGCCTATCGGGTAATCGCTGGCTTCATCATCAGATGCCACAGCGTCGGTGTGACCCCCACCGTGGACCTGCTGCACTACTTCTTCCGTCTGTCCACCTTCGGACGCACGGGGTATTTGACCCTGATTGCCCGTCCGTCCATGGTTCTATTCTCGAACAATGCCGGGAATCCAGACGGTTGGGAAGAACGCTTCTTCCTGGCCGGAGTAGGCTCACCGATGCCATTCTCTGATCGGTGGAACGCTTACCCCGTGAAGACGATCCCACCGCCCATGACGGACGAGGAGCTTGGATATGCCAAGCGCATAGCCGGACTTGGCATCCAGAACCTCCGGTTGCTGGTGGCCGAGCCCTTTAAAGCTCGGGCTGGATTAGGTGCGTCTGTTTGTACTTGTATTGTTTTAACATCTCTCTGCTGTTATGGTTCTGAACGTCTTGGTTCCCTTTGCGCAGGAGTTTTTCCATCCACGTCCGCCATGAGCCGAGTCAATGCTACTTCGACCGCCACCGGCCGTGAGTACAAGGGGCGTGATAAATCCGGGACTCCGCTCGTCCCTAAGGTCGAAACTCGGGTGACCCGGGCACGGGCGGAGGGTGATTCGGGAGCTGGCGCCTCCAAGAGGCTGCGTGCCGAGGGTACTGCCTCCAAGGCCATTATAGTGGCCGACGACTCTGATGGGGAGCCCGGAAGTCCCCTCAAACGGAAGCGCACTTCTTTTTCCAATCTCCGTGCCTCTCCTCCGAGGAATTCCGACGTCCGCCGTCTCCGGGATGATGATGCCACAACCGCCAGAGGTTCTGACGACGCCCGTCCAACCTCTCCCCCCGAAGCCAGTGGGTCTTCTCTTGGCCTGATTGAGTTCTCCGGGGTTGGTCCCCGCAAAGAGTCAATGATGCTCTTCGGCCAGACAGCGTCCTCCATCTGGTGCGGGCTGAATCTCAAGGTCCCGCAAGATTTCGCTGCTCAGGAGGCCCCTGAGGATCTCTTGGAGTGCGGTCAGAGCACCTTGGACAAGGCCGGGCTTTATTTTCACAGGGCCCGGATGGCTTTCGAGCACCAAGGCAGGGAGATGGCCAGGGTGCGGGCCGAATGCGATGCCCTTCTGAGGAATGCAAAAGGCAGGGCTGGCACTCTTCAAGAGAAGCCCGATGCCTATGATAAGCTCGTTCAGGAGAATGCCTCTCAGAAGGAGCTCCTTAAGAAGCAGGAGGCCGAGCTCGTGGATCTCCGCAGCCGGATGTGGGCCGTGGAGAAGGCCAAGGTGGAGCTTCGCCAGACGGGCGTGGACAATCACGTCCCTATTTACGAGGCCGATGTTGCCAAAATTAAGGAGTCTGGTTCCATTGCCTTCCAGAAATCCAAAGCTTACACCGGTGCCATCCACACCATGGCCATGAAGTTTCTCCCGAGGCTCGTCGGAGAGTTTCTAGCCACCTGCCCGGACGCCTATCTGGATGGGGTCAAATTGCTTCAGGCCACCCCCACCGGGCGGCGTTTCCTTGATGATCTTGCCGATGATACCTATCGCAAGGGCATGGTTGGGCTCGTAGCGGAGAATCTCCCGACGTTCGAGCGTCACTTCGGGGCTCCTTTCGATCCGGAGGCGGCTGGCTTTGATGTTCTGATGGCGGACGCTCATGCGGGGGCCCTCGAGCTGCTGAGGGAGCAGGCGGAAGCCAAAGCTAGTGAAGAATGCAAGCAGGCTCTTTCCAAAGTTCCAGCTCCGGACGTCGATCGAAAGTGATTCTCTGTTCATGACCTTGTACTTGTGCAATTTTTCCCATTATTTTCACTCTTGTAATTTCCCGGCCAATAGTGCCGAAGAATAAAAACAAATCATTCTTTGCTCCTTGCTCTTCTGGTTTTTTTTTTTTTTTTTTTGGAGTCTTTTAGTCTTCGTTCATCCTTGGTCCCTGGTCCCACCGGCGTCCCTACTTCGAGGAGACGTTCGGTGTCCGCCGACATCGCAAGGATGAACAGGTTTATCTACATCGAGATTCCCCCCTTTTTTCGTTCGTCCGTGGTCCTTTTAGCCTTACCGACGTCTCTTGCTTCGAAGAGGACGTTCGGTACCCAAGGACTCGCAGGGACGAACAGGTCTACCCTCACGGGTCCCCGACTTTGTTACCCCACGTCCATCGGTCCATGGTCGTTTGTGGGATAAACAGGTTTATCTTGGCAGGCTCCCTTGGTTCGTCTAGCCCCCTCCGCGTCTCTACTAACCTCTACACCGAGAGGCGTTCGTCTTCGGCGGTTGGAGAAGATCTGGCACACCCCGGGCAAGATTCCCTTCTACATAGGAGCTCCTCTCCTCTTCTCCCCATATTTTTTTTTTTTTTTTTTTTTTTTTGGTGGAGGCAATCCATACTCTTCGTTCGTCATTGGTCCCTGGTCCTACCGGCGTTCCTACTTCGAGGAGACGTCCGGTATCCGCCGACATCTCAATGAGGAACAGGTTTATCTGCATCGAGATTCCCTGGTGCTTCGTTCGTCCTTGGTCCCTGGTCCCACCGGCGTCCCTACTTTGAGGAGACGTTCGGTGTCCGCCGACATCGCAAGGAGGAACAGGTTTATCTGCATCGAGATTCCCTGGTGCTTCGTTCGTCCTTGGTCCTTGGTCCTACCGGCGTCCCTACTTCGAGGAGACGTCCGGTATCCGCAGACATCGCAAGGAGGAACAGGTTTATCTGCATCGAGATTCCCTTCTTTAACGGTCGTTGGCAAGAACAGAAGTGATGAAAAAACAGGGGCCTTATTATTGACGACGTCCGGCCATTTTACATGGTAGTGGGAATAATACAAGGACAACAGCCCCTAACTATTGATAGAACTTCTTCAAGTGTTCTACGTTCCACATCCCGGCATGGTTCCCCTCCAGGGTGTGGAGGAGGAACGTCCCCTGGTTATATCTTCTGATGACCCGGTAAGGTCCTTCCCAGTTCTTCGCCATTTTGCCACCTTCGAGCGGCTTGCTCTTCTCTCTCTTCCTGAGTACGAGGTCCCCGGCCTCTATTTCGCGGAATTTCACGGCCTTGTTGAAGTATCTCTGGGTGGCCCTGTGATACTCTTCCATGCGACGAGCTGCTAGGTCCCTCCGTTCCTCGATGAAATGGAGCTCTGCTCGTAGGTTGATCTCGTTGTCCTCCGGCTGGAAGTGCTTGGTGCGATGGGTAGGTACCAGTACCTCCGTCGGTACCTTAGCTTGGAATCCGTAAGCCAAGGCAAAAGGGGTTTCCCCAGTCGCCGTTCTTGGCGTCGTCCTGTATGTCCATAAGACATAATTCAGCTGCTCCGGCCAGGTGGAGGTGTAGTCTTCCAACTTCTTCTTGATCCCGTCCATGATGGTCCGGTTCATGTTCTCCACTTGGCCGTTGGCTTGCGGGTAGGCCACCGAGGCCTTAGAGTGCCTGATGCCCCACTTCGCCAAGTATGCCTCAAAGCCTCTGCCGATGAACTGCCGACCGTTGTCTGTGATGATCTGCTCCGGGATCCCGAAGCGGCAAATGATGTTCTGCCAGACGAACTTCTGGCACTGGAATTCAGTGATGGAGGCCAACGGTTCGGCCTCGACCCACTTCGTGAAATAATCAACCGCCACAATGACGAACTTCCTTCCCCCAGCAGCCGTGGGCAGAGGACCCAGCAGGTCTACGCCCCACCTAGCAAAAGGTAGCGCGATGGTCATCGGGGTGTAGAAACTCGCTGGGCGGCCAGGGACAGGTGCATACTGCTGGCATACTGCGCACTTCCGCGTGTGGTTGAAGCAATCTTGCTGTATGGTCGGCCAGTAATAGCCCTGCAGGATGATTTTTCTGGCCAAGGTTCGGGGGCCCTGGTGGCTGGAGCAGATCCCTTCATGTATTTCCTCGATTACCGCCGCTGCTAGGCTCGGCGGGAGGCATCTGAGGTAGGGTCCGCCGAACGTCTTCTTGTAAAGTTGCCCATCAATGAGTTCAAAGTTAGGGGCACGCCTCTTTATCCACGCGGCTCTTCCTGTACTGCCATCATCTTCAGGCTCAGGGAGTGTCCCATCTCTGAGATAATCTGCTATCTCCTTGGCCCAGTTAGGTTCGGCAACGGAGATAACCTCCACCTGGATGACGTCCGTCGCCGGTGCTGGGAATACCTCCTGCCTAACGAAGCCTCTGATGTGTCGGGGGATGCTTGATGCCGGGTCATCGGCTGGGGGGTTGCTCAGTTTTGACAGAATGTCCGCCTCTGCATTCTCCACCCGCGATACCTGCTCAAGCACCACCTGCTCAAATTGTGCGGTCTGTTCCTCCGCCAGCTCTTTGTAGACCTTCATTCTCTCTTCCCTGGTTTCAGCAGTGCCATTCATCTGGGTTACCACCAGCTGGCTGTCCATTCTCACCTTCAGACGAGCTGCTCCGAGGGCTTTCGCGCATTTCAGCCCTGCGATAAGCGCCTCGTACTCAGCCTCGTTGTTGGTGACCTTGAACTCAAATTTCATAGAGTAGTAGGCTTTGAAACCTTCGGGGGAAGTGATCACTGCTCCTCCGCCGCAGCCCCGCACACTCGAGGCCCCATCGGTGTACATCTCCCACCAATCGTCAAAGTCATTGTTGTCATGGGTTCCGTCCTCGGTGCGCGCGGTGCATTCCGCAATGAAGTCCGCCAGAGCCTGCCCTTTGATCGTCGGCCTCGGCTTGAAGTCCACGTCATATTGGCCGATCATCAAGGACCACTTCGTTATCCTTCCGCTTGCCATTGGGTTCCTGAGGACTGTGGCGAGGGGCTGCGTCGTGTAGACAGTCACCGGGTGTGCTTGGAAATACGGTGCCAGGCGCCTGATGGATGCAATCAAGGCGAGGATCGTCTTTTCCATCAGTGTGTACCTCGTCTCGGGACCGTTCAGCGCCTTACTTACAAAGTATATTGGCCGCTGAACGCCTTCAGATTCCTTCAGCAGCACGGCACTTACGGCCAGATCGGCTACTGCCAAGTACATGTATAATCTCTCCCCGGGATCTGCCTTGGTGAGGACGAGCGGAGAGGAGAGATAGACCTTGAAATCTTCGAAAGCAGTTTGGCACTCCGGGGTCCATTGAAAGGGATTGGCCTTCTTCATGATCTGAAAAAAGGGAATCGCCTTATCAGCCAGCTTGGATAAGAATCTGCTCAGGGCCGCCAGACGCCCGGTGAGCCGCTGCACGTCTTTTAGGTTCTTTGGGGCCTCCATGTCCATAATCGCCTTCACCTTCTCCGGGTTAGGCTCGATCCCCCCGCTCGCTCATCATGTAGCCGAGGAACTTGCCGCCCCTGACGGTGAAGGCACACTTCTTCGGATTGAGCCTCATGCTGGCCTTCTCCATGATGCTGAAGACCCTCTCCATGTCCTAGACATGGTCCTCCTTTTTCTTGCTTTTGATCAGGATGTCATCCACGTAAGCTTCCATTATCTTTCCAAGTACGTCCTTGAACAACATCCCAATCATCCTCTGAAAAGTAGCCATGGCGTTCCTCAGGCCGAACGGCATGACGATGTAGCAATACACCCCGTCCACCGTAACGAACGCCGTTTTTTCGGCATCATCGGGGTGCATGAACACCTGATGGTAGCCCCTGAATGCGTCCATGAAGCTGAGCAGCTCGCAGCCTGCTGTTTCATCCACCAGCAGGTCGATCCTCGGGACAGGGTAAGGGTCCATCGGACAAGCCTTGTTGAGGTCCGAGTAATCGATGCACATCCGCCAAGTGTCGCCCTTCGGGGCTAGTACCACGTTGGCCAACCACTCCACGTGGATGACCGGCCGGATATGTTTGATGCTGAGGAGAGTTGCTGTTTCCTTCCTGATGAAATCGCGTCGGTTGGCCGCCATATATCTCTTCTTCTGTTGTATAGGCTTGGCATCCGGCCGCACGGCGAGTTTATGGCATATGAGGTTGGGGTCGATGCCCGGCATGTCCTCCGGCCCTCTGGCGAACAAGATCCTGAACCTCCGGAGGACGGCTATGACCCCTGCCCTGATTCCCGGCTCTAGATCCGCACCAATGGACACCTTCCTGTCCGTCGGATCGTCGAGTTCAATTTCCTCCACCAGATTTGCTGGTTCCAGGTGAGCGTCCGAGTCGGCTTGTTTGGCCTTCTCGGAGATGCTGTTGACCTGAGCCTCCCGCTCGTTGAGCTTCTCCATGGCCTTCGTGTAGCAGGCTCTGGCCATATGCGGGTCCGTACGTGCTACTCCCACTCCAGTGTCGGTGGGGAATTTGATGCATGAGTGCCGTACGGAGCATATGGCCCCCAAGTCTTCTAGGCCGGGTCGGCCCAAAATGGCGTTGTGGGCGCACTTCAGGCGGACCACGACGAATGTCATTCCGATCCGGGCGGTGTGGGGGCCATCGCCGATCTCCACTGGCAAGACGATGGTGCCCTCAGCGTCAATGCAATCCCCGGTGAAGCCGGACAGCGGGGTGCGCAGAGGGTGCAGCATGTCCTTCCTGAGCTTCATTCCCTCGAAAGCCTCCCAGTAAAGGACGTTCACACTGCTCCCCGGTATCCACAAGGACGCGGCGGACGATGGCATCGTTCACGTCCATGCTGATCACCAGCTCGTCTCTGTGCGGCGCTGGTGACATTGGCAGATCGGCGGGACCGAAGGTGATCGCCTCGATTTTGTTGCGCTTAGCGGGGGGTGCTGATACGGAACCCACATAGAGTGATCTCTCAAATTTTTTCCGCTCGGCGGGTGTATCCCCTGTCTCAGCGCCCCCGAAGATCACCTTGATCTCCAACTTCTTCTTTTTGCCCTTCGGGCCAAGGGATCCCTCCGGACGTTTATCTGCACTCCGATAATCCACGTCCTGAGGTTCCGCCTCGCGCCGGTCGTCGCGGCGCCATGTCCTGTGCCTGGGGTTCGGCTTCTGCTGGCTGTTTTTGTTCAGCAGCTGGGTGAATTCGCCCAAGTACCCCTGGCGGATCAGCTCGTCAATCGCCTTCCTCAATTGGCTGCAATTGTCTGTCAGGTGGCCGGCCCTCTGATGGTATTCACAGTAGGCCGATTGGTCGTGCCCCATATGCTTCTTCATGTCTTGGGGCTCCACGAGGAGGCCCTTGTCCTTGATGGCCTCGAAGATTTGGCTCACTGGATAGGCCAAGGGACAATAGCGGTCGTCCGGCCGCGTTTGACTGTCTCCGGACGGAGCCTTCCAAGGGACCATTGCCCCGTCCACCTTTTTCTTTTTGTTTGGGGGGGAGGGCCCGGTTCCTGGTCCGGGTCCGAGCCTGTCCGCCATCTTCCGTGGGTGGGCCGCGGGAACTCCGTCCCGCTGCCTGATCTCCTCCTCGATGGAGGCATACTTCTGGGCCCGAGCAAGAACCTCGGTGTAGCTAGTGCCGGGATTCCTCCTTAGGTCCCGGTATAGATCCCCTGTGGCCAGCGCATTGGTGAACATGTTGGTGGCCAGACGTTCGTCCAGATCATCGACCTGTAGGACCTCGTCCCTCCACCTTACCAGGAACCTAGCCAGTGGTTCGTCCCGCCCTTGTTTGATGTGGGCGAGAGCCGTGACGTCCTTCCTGGGGGTGGTACTGGCAGCAAACTGCGCCATGAACTGCTGGGAGAGCTGCTCATATGAGTCGATGGTGCCTGGCCTCAACTGGCCGAACCATTCCTGCGCCGGCCCCCTGAGGGTGCTGAAGAACAATCGGTAGATGGCCTCGTCTGACGCTCCCAGCATGGACAGGTTTCCTTGGTAGCTTATCAGATGGGCCTTGGGATCGCCAGCCCCGTTGTACACCAAGTTGCCCGGGGGCCTGCAGTCCCGGGGAATCTCGACGCTCATCACCCGTGGAGTAAAGGGGGATGTGAGAGAGAAAGAGGGTGTGGCCGAGCCAACGTCCGCCCGCCGATTCATCTCGGCTATCTGCCTTTCCATGGCCTCCAACCTTGCATCCTGTGCGGCCCTTCCGGGGGACACAGGGGGCGCGGCTTCGGGGACGGCGTTCTGCTGAGCGGCCACAGCATCGTGTGGCCGCCTAAAGATCTGCGCACCTCGCCGTTGGAAACGTCGTCCAACGGTGTTGATCCTCGGGGTCTCGTCTCCCCGCGGGATTTGGCGGGGGACCGATGGTGTGTGAGCCCTGGATGCAGCGATGCTGACTCTGGTTCGCCCTCCCGTTCCACGGGAGCCTGAACCCCCACCTAGCCGCTCGTGGACTGAGGGCCGGTGGTCGCTGGATCCTGTCGTATCGTCATACGACTGCATGCGGCGTATGGGAGAGAGGGGCGTTCGCTGGGTGCTTGCAGAGTACACCTGGTCTCGGGCCTCCCGCTCGTCTGCCAAGCGACGCATGGTGTCTGCGAGTTCCCGCATGAGGCGGGGATCCTGCCTGGCCTCCAGAGGAATGAGGTCAGTGATACCCCCGTTTCCCCCGGAGGTCCATATTGTTGCGGATAGTTCCGAGTTCTGGCCGCGATTTCGGCGGCTTGATTCCAGACGCTCGGAGAGATCACGCTGGTTGTTGCTTCCTGACATCGTGCTTGCTGTAGGTAGATTTAGTAGCTGTTTGGGAGAGTTTTTGGAGACTTTTTGCTCAGTTTCCCACAGACGGCGCCAGTGTTGAGGTTTATTCCTTCAACCCTTGGACCCAACACGTAAGCCCAAAGATTTCGAGTGGAGTAAGTGTAAGGATATCTAGCCCAACAACTATGAGATGGATCAGGAAACAAAAGTAATAGCAGGCAATGTAAATAGGTATTATTAACTTCGTAATAACTCCCCTAAGTACAATCTACTTGCTAAAAAGGGCACGTCGGCCGTTCGTCTTACAAGGCAGTAGAGATGCTGCGAGTAAGAATACAATAGCCCGAATGCTAAGAATAGAAAGTTGCCAACCCTTTACAATGAAATAAATGCTTCTATTTATACCCACCAATGGGCAGGTGGCTGTACTGACGTGGCAGCCTGTGGACCGCTGGTGCCCCAACTACCAAATCTTCAGCATTAAATGCACTTCCCGCCAGAATCTAGGTTTCCCGCCTGATTAGTGGGGACGTTCGTCCTCCCGGGAAGTGAGTTGGATTGCTCCAAGTGACCCTCGAAAGATATCGGCTGTTCGTCTCCTGGCCTTGGATATTCACCATGTGAACTGGGTCCCCTCCGATGACTACAGGCTTGCCCCGGGGACGTTCGTCGCCATCCCTGGTGGCCTGTGGTCCTGCTCCTTGTCCCCGTACAGCCGTTCGTCGGGATGAGTTTGCTGGGCCTGAGCCCCCAACATCAGACGTTCGTCCATCCTCAAGGGACATGGGCCTGTGGGCTGGCCTGGTGTTCTAACTGGACGTGCGTCTGGCAATATGGGTTAGTGGGCCGGACCTCGGCTTGGGCCCTTAACCCAACAGATACTATTACTTCATGCAGCGCATGAAAACTAGTGAAAGATGAAATGATGTCTTTAATTACAAAATTAAATAAATTTGAATGGATGAGCTGAGCAAGCTCATGAAGGCAGAACACTTACACTGTCTAAAGATTATTAGACAATGAAAACATTCTGCCTTCATGAGCTTGCTCACCTTATCATACAAATTTGACACAACTTGTAAACCAATACGTTTTGATAATTTTATATTGAAATTAGCTATATAATCTATCAAGTTGTTTGATGCTTTCGGTGTGGGAATATTGATGGAATTGGTTTTTCAAAAAAGTCAAAGAAAATCCCATCACAATTAATGTTGGAGTTCATATTTATTTAAGAGGAAGTTTACCAAATCCTATTTTGACAATCATAAAGCAGGAAAAACGACAACGTGTGAGGGATCGAACAAAAAACTTTGATAAAACACTTTACAGAGGTTTTGCACATGTGCGTGTAGTCTTTTTCAAAGGATATTTACCTTAATAGGATTAAGGTAGTGTTTGTGATTGCTTTTATTTTTAAAAAGTGATTTTGAAAGAAGTGTTTAATAGTAAAAGTTCGTAGTGTTTGAAAAAAGTGTTTTTGAAAAAGTAAAAGTAGGTAGTGTTTGATAAAATCAATGTTTTTTGTGTAATAGAAAAAATGAAAAGCGGTTTAAAGGACCTCTCTATCAGCTTGCGGATTTTAGCTTTAAAGTGCTTTTATAAAGTAGAAGTAGACATTATATTAACAAACACTTTTTTCAACTTATTTTAAGTTAAACACTAAGAAGTGCTTATTTTAAGCAATAACAAACACCCCTTACAACTCATCCATTTTCCAAAATAAGACCAATAATTTAAACATTCTTAAATAGGGTTTGTATTTTGTGATTGGATAAAAATACCCTTACAGGGTTAGAGTTGTTGCCCCAACGGCCCAACTCAGCGGAATAAAATTTCCATAACTGCTCTGACGGCCTTTTAGAATATTTTGCCGCCACCGCTATCGGTGTATGCTACTGCCGCTACCACGGACTGGTCCCGCCACTAACGGACTGATTTTATTATGTAAGGGAACTATGGGCAATTAATTAGATTAAATAATTATTTATTTATTGGTAGAATTGGGGTGGTTAGTTCTATTTATGGAAATTCAAAGATATGATCCTGTTTATGAAGAAGACTTGTTTTAGTTCTGACTAGTTTGGATAATCAGATTGTCCAAACTAACTATACATATTAACCCGTCGTTTATCATATGGTTATATCCAACCATGTTTAGTTTTTTTATCATTAATGTTAGCCTATCTTTTGTTCGGAATTCAAGTTTCGATATAGTAACAGGAAGTAAAAACCAAGTCTCCAAATGCGTAGTCTAAACACTAATTTAATTAATAATCATTTATTAACCCTATATCATTCCCCGGCATTGACATCAAAATGGTGTCATGCCAAAATATGTAGTGTGAAATAGTATAAAAATGGGAATGGAAGTGATTTTTTTTTTACTTGTAACGATAAAGTACGTATTATTCTCCCATTCTGTATTATTCTCCTGTTCCAGGTCTTGTACCTGCTCTTTTCCTTCACAGTACAACAAATACCCATCTCCAGTTTGTTGCAGAATCTGTGTCATGGTTTTGAGAGAAACTTCCATATTATTTAGGGTTGTATCCCCTTCAATGGAGCAACTCTGACTCTCCTGCTTCCATATGAGGGTCTGGTTTTGAAAGTTGACTGCCATATCTCCCAATTGAGTTAACCACTCCATACCTGCACCAAATCTGTCCCTCCTAACTCCAGAATGTAGAATATTTGTTGTAATACATTCCGTTGTACTTCTAATTTCAACCCCATACATCTGCCACTATTGGGAATGAACTCCGTATTCCCAATCTGGACCTTATATCCTCTAATTTGATGGTAAGGAATTTTATACTTATCCACCAATTTATGGGATAAGAAGTTGTGGGTAACACCACTATCAATAAGAATGTTCACTGGTTTCTCACATGCAGACCAGCTCAGTTTCCCCATCACCGGACCTTAAAACTTCTTCTCCTCCTCCTCCTCCTCCTCCTCCTCCTCCTCCTCCTCCTCCTCCTCCTCCTCCTCCTCCTCCTCCTCCTCCTCCTCCTCCTCCTCCTCCTCCTCCTCCTCCTCCTCCTCCTCCTCCTCCTTCTGCTTCTCCTCCTCCTCCTGCTCCTGCTCCTCCTCCTCCTCCTCTATGTTATTGAGTCTGAAATAGCAATTGATCCTGACCAACCAACCATAAGCATCCTCACCATTGAATAAAGGTAAGTCAACCTTTCGCCCAGTCTGATGGTGATGGCGATGTCGATGTGGTGGCGAATAATCAGTATGGTCTTCTGATCCATCTGAACTATCATTCGATCGCGCAAAGTGACGATGCGATGTGCGATGCGCGATGCGAAGCGTGTGATGTATGTGACCTGCTTCGTGATCGACTTTGGCCTCACATTTCCAACCTGGCGACGGCCGCCTGCAACGCCATTAACATCGTCGTAGTTTGTTGCTGATTTCTGTCCACTTTCTCATCCAGCTCGTTCATCCGCGATTCCATCTTGTTCTTGTCAAGACCATCCACCAAGATCGACGTTGCTCTGATACCACTCATAGATCATTCCAAAAATACCGGAAATTCTCAAAAAAATATCAAGCAAACAATCTGGAACTTTATTGACTAAGAACAGGCAACAATGGCCGAAGCTCTCAAAAGAAAGAGATAAGACTAACTTCTCAATCCCAACTTTTCAGTCAAACCGCCTGTCTTCTACTTTCAGACTTATTCTATTTATTGCTATTCTATACAAACGGATGTAGTTATTAGTTGATAACATAATTCTAACTAACAACTACTATTCTATTTACTCCTTTTAGAATAGACTTTTCCAAAATATTTATCTCCTTTGTTCGGAATAAGTGTGTCCCTATCAAGCAATCAATCAAGTTTTGGAAAGGGAGAGACGCTAGGATGAAGGGAAAGCAGAAGATCTTGGTTGTTTCCCACCACCCACCTAGAGGGCAAGGTGGATGTTTAGGGAGGGAGTATTGATAGAGACACATCTATACCAAGTTTATTCTAGAAGAAGTAGTTAGACTAGTAGTTGTTAGTTAACATTCTGTTAGTAGCTAATAACTAAAGTCGGTTGAGCTGGATTACTATAAATAGAATAAGTCTGGGAAGGGAAAGTAGGCTGTTTAGACTTTTGGTCTTGGGACTGGGAAGTTAGAGACTTATCTTTTTTTTGTGGGCTTCATCCATTGTTACTATTCATTTCTAATAAAATTTGCAGTTGTTCTTGACAACATTCTGTAAATCTTCTGAATACCTAGATAGTTCTATCATTCTAACACAACAAAAGTGGTTTTATTAAAATCGGGAGTGAAAATAAGCCTATCTAGTTTTACTGAAACATCCCCTAGGTGTTTCAACCATAAGTTTGTATTCAGAATTTAGAGGTCCAACATTTGTCACCGTTCTTGTTAGAGTGACTGAGCCTTTGAGGTCTGGTATTGTTATGGAAGGGAAGTTGACATCCAGAATGGAAAACCCTAAAGGGCAATAAGTGGTATATCCTGCAACTTTACTAATGGAGCTACTGTTATATCCCATAGCACAAAGACCGTGAACATAATCAGCTGTTCCCATGTCATACATGAGGCCGGGGTTCTCTGCTCTGTTGGGATTTACAAGGCCTCCCCCATAGTCAAACGCATATCCCAATTTATTATCTGTTTCTCCTTCACTGAAGATTGGTTCTCCGGTGTATGTAATTCAAATGTTGTCTTATAGGTCAAAGTCAATGACTACTTCTTAAATATATATTTACACAATAACACTAAGAGAGGTTAGAAACGTGTAGTGACAATTGCGGATTTGATAGCAGTTGGAGACCAACTTGGGTGTGCAGCTTTGAGAAGGGCGATTATTCCAGCCACATGTGGGGTAGCCATAGATGTCCCAGAAAGGATATTATATGCACTTGGCATGGCAGGATCTTCAGAAATATATGCTGCTAATATATTTGTTCCAGCTGGAGCTGCTATATCCGGATGTAAGTACATATTAGTAATTTAGTATTAATAAAGTTAAGGGAAATTGCTCATTACTTTAATTATTAATACTTGGTCAAGGAAAATGCATATAGATAACTAGCTATTAGCGAAATAAAGGGTTGGAGTTCTCTATTATGATCCAATTTATTTGTGTTTCTTCTTGTATTCCACACCCTTTAATGTATGGCACAGGTCTCTTCGTGTCATGCATGCAAGATTTTGCATTACACGATGGGACACAAATTTGGAATAGAGAATCAAAAGGATACATGCCTTAAGGATTCCTGGAGCTAAACTGTAAGGGCCACGGGATGAGTAGAATGACACCATGGTTGGAATGGGTTTTCCAGTCTGAGTTTTTGTCTGGTTTATTCTTACTTTTGGATCCCTGTATTTTTTTATATAATAATTAGAAGAATATTAATAATACACAAATAATATGTAACACCCCCAAATTTCCCACCCAAAAACACTTTAAAATAATACTTTAATATTAACTTTATTTGAAAACATCGGAGTTATGCAGCGGAAAACCAAAAGGGAAATCGGGTGTTACCGCCACACTCGGTTCTCCCTTAACCGAGTGCACAGGCTAATCACCACAGAAACAATTAAACTCAATAAGTGTCTTGAAAATTACATTAAACTACAATGTTATCTACTAATTACATTTTCTCTAGCGGAAGTCTCTCGAAATCAACATCATCAGCAAAGCATTACCTGTACAAAATCAAGTACAGAAAGAAAAGCAAAAGAAAACAAAAATTAGCAACAATGCTAAGTAAGTTCCACCTAACCTCATAAAAAAAATATAATTTGAGACATGTTAAATTTTAGTAAAACATTTTGGAAGAAAAATCATTTAAAAATAATTTATATAAATCGTAAGTAAAACAATATTTATAAAATATTCTCATAACATAATTCACTAGTAAAATAATAGTACTTCAAATATAAGTAAATATTCACAAACCACAATAATAACAAAATATCAAATACACATACATAAAACCACCAAAAATCATTACAATAATTCCAAAGCGTAAATCAAACACCAAATATTTATCTCAAAATACTTATAAATGCTTATAAAGGGTATTCAACATAATTAAACCAAATCAATTCAAAAATATGTATACTATAAAAATTCAAAAAAATAACTTAATAATACGATCCAGCTCAAATTCAATCCAAATATAATCCAATTCAATCTCAATCAATCCAAGAATTCAAATTCACCTCAAGTCCAATCCAATCAAATAATATTCACCTCAAATCAATATATCAAGTTCACCTCAAATCCTCAAAACCAACTCAATCAAAGTTCAGTTCACCTCAAAACCAATCAAAGCCAGTGGAAGCCGAACTCCTACCTTAAGTGTGCACACCCCCTAAAAGGGATTCCAAGCCCTCCGGGTAGTAAGAAGCCCGAGTAGTCGGGATTTTTCTACCAACTACACTACAATTAAGCTGGGATACTCCGCTTTTCGGAAGTACCCCTGGTGGATTTAGACTTATAGCCATTACCACTCACCAATACCACATTTATCCGGATGTGGCAAACCGACACCACGGATCTCTCCGGGTGCTCACCAAAAATCACAATTCATTCTCAAGGTTCCAAACCAATATCACAACCTCAACCAAAACGGATATGAAATCCAAAGTCCACAAAATAATCCACAATGTAAAATATTAACTCCAACAAATTACACTCAAATGTACCATACATTAAAATTTCACAAAAGAGCCAAAATATAGAATACGTCACAAATAGCTCAAATCCCAACAACAATTCACACGATTACTCAAAATATATCCAATACCGAATACTCAAATCTCAAATATAATTTCTCAATAACAATTCATAACAATTTCCAAATACTCAAATAAAAATCTCAATCGCAACTAATTTAATACGCAAATGTAATTGCTAGAAATCTCATCAAGTACTCAAATAATAATCATAAATAGATTTGCGAGGGAAAAGGTATAATTTTGGTTGACGTGAAACTTACCTGAAATCACGATAACTCCTAACCAAAGCTTCTACCTCGATCTTCACGAAATTCACATTCTAGAATATGAAAATTTTAGAATTAGCATCTTATTCTGTTTTTGCTATATATTTTACCCCATTTTCTACCAAACTAATCGGTATCACTTAATTATAGCTGATTATTAATTTAATCCCTTTTTATTTAATTAAGTCCGTTTAGTTAACCAGGCCATATAATCTTTAAATTTAATTCTTGGTGTTATTTAGTCCATTTTCCAATTAATAAAGTAGTATAAATATTCCACGTCAAATTTTAATATTCAGTTCTGTCATTCGGCCATAACCCACTTCAGTGTTAATCTTATTTTCTTTGTTAACTAGACAGACCTTTTCATTTTTTTTTTAATAACGGCCCAGCAACAACGAAAGAAAACAAAGATGCAGTGACGTACTTCTTCGCCGACTAACAATCTGGAGTGGGGAGGGCGACACACGGCAAGGCAGGGAACTCCGGTGAGATGGCGACAATCCTCGTAGCGGCAGCGGTATTCGACGACGGTGATGTTCAGAGACAGCAATCCAGTCCGGCAGCGCAGCTACAACAGTAGATTCAATGATCGATCTTCACTTCTCTGGCGAAGATAGTCGTTGGTCCGGCACTAACCAGGATGTTGTTCTTCTTCTTATCCGGCGACGGAAATTCGGCCCGACTCGTGTATACGTAGTATGTATTTAGATGTATGGTTACAGCCTTACAGGGTTGTGTTTGTGAGGGTTATACGTAAAAGATACGAAGTATATACGTAGTGTATGTACGTCGGCACGTGGTCTCCCGTAGTATATAGAGTAGGTATGCGTAGATCGCGTATGTATATGCTGCAGTCGCAGGTGTATGCGGATGTGTAGGGGGAAGGTCGCGTATATATATGCTGAAGTCGATGCTTCTAGACTAGGGCTTCATACGTTAGCAAATTCTTTCATATATACGAAGTAATAGCAACCGTCTGGGCGGCCCAAGAATTTCACGTATATAAACTTACGCAGGGCTATTTTGTGGGCATTGAAAAGTCAAATTTTTATAATATTATAATTATCATGTCCTTGCTAATATATGAGTATATATTAGGTTTGTGTTATATAGTTGTGTGATACGCATATTACGTATGTGTATTTTATGTCACTTTATTTATGTCACAAAATTTTACTTGACCAACTATGAAATAAATTATATTCTTTTATAAAAAAAATTTTGGAGTGTCACATAATAGAGGCGCCCGTAGATTATATAGACATACATAAATTACTTTGTGGAACGAATGTGGAGAAGTAGCTTAGATCCAACTACATAATCTACTTGCACACTAGGAAAGTCAGCCTGATAATTATAATCTAGATCAGACATTTTCTGTTGGGATATAACGACTCCCAAACCACCAGCTTCTTTCACCGTGGCCCGAATAATCGGCAGTATACACCATATCTCAAAGGCTAAAACACAACACCACATTTCCAGCTAACCATGTATCATTTTTTGATAGGGATTCACAATACCTATGATATTTAATAAAGATCCATCAAAGAAATTGCTATAACTAACATTACACACATGCAGAGTGTGTGTAATAATGTAATGAACTTTTGCAAATATATTGGAACATGTAAGTACTAAATACTGGATGTTATACCCATCAGAGTCGTCATAAACCAAGTTAACAAGACCTGTGTCATTCCCGGTGAACAATGCTTCACCCTACATTTATAAACTGTTAGGAGATGAGAGAGATATTTTTTTTACTGGTACTACATACTACTCCTAAATTACTGGAATATTACATTATTATGCAAGCATTCCAAAATTACAGGAGTGAGGAACATGGTACATATTTAAAACGTGGTATGACCATCCGACTAGTGATGTCATGTAATGCGCACCATGCAAATTGGATGGAGATCCCGTTACATTGTCGTGATATACAACCATCTATGAACGTTTTATATAACATAACGGCGTTGGTTGAGAGCTGAAGATCGGAGACGCACGAGTTTCACTTGTGTTGTGGTGAGGTGGACATCACTTTATAGAATGAAAGCTGTTGTTGAGGTTGCCCGTTGATGGACTACAACTCTCCGAATCTATCAAGAGTTCGAAGGTGGTTTGGATTCAGATGTGCAGAGATTTTGCAAACTTAAACATGTCGGAAATAAAAATGAACACAATTCGCCATTGCAACTAGACAAGGATGACACAAGCGTGTATGTCATCATACACACAAGGGTACTCATTTGGCAATTACTCGGTGGATTATTGTTCCCACAACTAGTGGGATCAAAGTGAAGTTATATTTTCTAGAGGTGATGTAAGCACCACTCGATGAGGCATGACAGTGGAGCTGGCATGGGGCTCCAGGGTATTGGGATACATCTATCAAGAACTTATTCGGGCTCCTCCAAGATTGTCACCTAATGTACCTATATTGATAGCGGTTGAGGAATCTAATAAACTCCCTCCAGGTTATGACATTGATCACAAATGGACAAAGATGAGTATTTCTAACAACTTCCATATGAAGGATAAACAATCTACATTATTAATCAATATTAATATAGAGGTTTTTCATAAAAATATCACCGAAATAAAAACTGATTTACAGAAACATGATTAAAGTTACTATGAATTTATTGTCATGATCACTTAATTAAAACAATTCAACATAAGTTACACTAATTATGTAGGGGAATAACATTCACATTTAATCAAATTATTCATAACACTCCTCTGATGTCTATTGATGATGAGAGGGGAAACAATGTACATTATTATGCATAGCAAACTTTTCTTCACTTGTTATTATGGTAGAGTGTTGATAGATATGATATAGGAATTCGAACATTGTGGTGGCCATCATTCCAAGTTAAGCTCCCAAAGTAATATCCAGTGTTGAATCTATAACTTGTGGAAATGGTCACAACAAAAGTGATTTTCTTAACATTGGGAGTGAAAATCAGTGTATCCGGCTTTACTAAAACACTGATTCCCCTTGGAGATTCAACTATAAGTCTGTATTTAGAGTTTTTAGGCCCAACGTTTGTCACTGTTCTTTTGAGAGTGACTGAGCGTTTAAGGTCTTGAATGGTTATGGAAGGGAAGTTCACATCCAGAATGGAAAACCCTTTGGGGCAATGAATGGTTTGACCATGAAGTTGACTAATGGCACTGTTGTTGTATCCCATGGCACATAAACAATGGAGATGATCAGTTGTTCTCATGTCATAGACCAGGCCGGGGGTTTTGGCTCTATTGGGATTTATGATTCCTCCCCCATAGTCAAATGCATCTACCAATTTACTATTTGTATCTCCTTCACTGAATATTGGTTCTCCAAAAGAAGGGTCATTTGTCCATGCTACAAAATAAAAGTCAAAAGTTTTTGTGACTTTAATGTTTAAAGATGTATATTAACCTATGTTGCATTGAAACTAGAGAATCAAGGAGAAATGTCAATGCCATCTTTTAATGGAAAAGTATTGCATATTACATCCGTTGAAAAGGTTTGTCATATTGGCTTGTGTTGGTCAATGATGACAAATTTTGAACAATGATTTTTGTTATTATATTAGTATATAATTTATAAATTTTATACTTTTTTGGAAATATTTGGAATAAAGAACATTTCGATATAATTTTCATAATCCAAATAATTTCGATATATCATGGGTCAAAGTTGATTGTCAGCATTGACCAAGAAATTCAACTTGGCGAGCCTTTTTGGGATAGATGGGGTATGGCTTAAAACTATATCATCTTTGACTTTTCAAGTAAATGATAGTAAACTTTAGAAAATGGTTTTGATGATAAATGGAAGTATAATTTTATGATAAATAAAAAGTTTATACCTATGTAGCACCGATACAGGTACGCGGAAACGCGGAAACGGGTATGAGAATACGACAACACCAAAAAAAGTAGGATATGGATACGGGGCCATATTTATAAATATTAAAAGTTATGGGGGAGTATTTATAAATGTTAAAAGTTACATGGGTTTATTTATAAATATTACAAATACAATTTTTTTTTTAAAAACATAGACATATATTATCCTTTGATGTCTACTCATTCATGGCATTGAAGCATTTTACATTTTCAAGATACTCAGAAATAAGTTCATATTTTATCTCATATACACTAGTGCACATCGAGATATAAATATAGTCAATAAGTCATTAATTTAAAATGAGAAATAAGCCAAACAACTACAGTTTTGAAATTAAAAGTGCAAGTACTCAAAGTTCTAGAATAATGGAGATATAAAACAATATTTTAAATGTTCTAATACATATTTCTGTTGGAGCTATTAATTTCCAGGGATAATTAGAATTAGGGATAGGAGGATGGGTGAATTAGGAATAAGCTCATTATTTGTATACCACATAAAAGCAAGGTAAAAATAATATTTAGCTTTCCATTTTTTAAGAATTTTATTATGTAAATTTTAAGTGTTTTTTTAAAAAGTTTTTTTTTGGAAGATTTTTTTTTAAGAAGTTGATACGGGTATCCGTCAGGATACGAGTATCCGAAATTTTAAAATAATTACCACAAAAATGGAAACTTTTAAAATTGCAGATACGGCCCAAGAACGTATGGTACGAGTATCCTAGAGTATCGGATACGGCAACGTTTCCGATACGCCGATACGACACCCTAGTGAAGTATTTTCAATAAAGAACATTTTCATATCATTGATCAACGCTTAATGTGATTATCTATATATATAACTAATTAATTATATGGAACATAACAACTACATTTTTCAAAGTTTCTAAATGAGCAGAAACATACTCTTTTTCGATAATTTTTATGTTCGATAAATGTTAAAAATTTTAAAAACCTGTAGTGACAATTGCAGATTTGATAGCGCTTGGAGACCATTTTGGGTGTGCAGCTTTGAGAAGGGCGACAATTCCAGCCACATGTGGTGTGGCCATAGATGTCCCAGAAAGGAAATCATATGCATTTGGCACAGCAGGATCTTCGGAAATATATGCTGCTAATATATTTGTTCCAGGAGCTGCTATATCTGGCTGTAATCATGTTCATAAATATGGTAGTCATAATAATGTCAATGGTAATTATTGATTCCTCTATCCCATTAATACTTTTTAATAGCTATTCCGTTCTTTTTAAGTTGTCACACTTACATTTTACAATTCACAACTCATAACTTTGAACATTAATATATTTAATTCGTTATTAGTAGAAAATTTAGAATATCGTATTCCAAAAGTTTAAAATGAGAAGCATTCAACAATATTGTTTAAAATGAAATTTCTAATACATGAATAAGTAAAGTGTAGGCAATTTAGAGTATGTAAATAGTGTCAAAGTCTCACCATTATTTAACAAGGGAGGTAGCATTTGAAATGTTATTATCTTATACATATACATTATATGTGTGTGCATGTGCATGTCATGCATCAAAATGGTGCAATACTGATGGCACGATCCAGACGAAATGTCTGGTCGTGAGGAGGGGTGTTAAATGTGCCACACCGGAAAAGTTTGGATGAACAAAGTGCTATATTAACACATGAGCTACTTCTCCTATCAGGTTGACCTTTTAGGATGCAACCTCGTGTCTTAACATGGTATCAGAGCCAAATCGATCCATGGTGTGGGGCCCCTTATGAAAAATGATGACATGATTACAAAACGGCCGGATGAAAAAAACGGACCGATGAAAAAAAATGAATGATGGCAAGATCCAGACGAAGTGTCTGGTCGTGAGAAGGGATGTTAAATGTCCCACACCGAAAAAGTTTGGATGAACAAAGTGCTATATTAACACATGAGCTACTCCTCCTATCAGGTTGACCTTTTAGGATGAAACCCCAACACTAACAAACACATATTATGAAAAAATGGATCACATGCCGCAAAAGGATTCAACCTTAAGGATTTCCGGGGCTAAAGTGTTTGGGCCACGAGAAGAGTAGAATGAAACGGTACTTGAAATGGGTTTCCCAATTTGAGTTTTTGTTGGGTGTATTCGAACTCTCGGATTCCTGTACATTTTAATTACAATAGCAATATTAATAATAATAACAAATTAAAAGTAAGGGAAAAGGGTCAAATGGCCCCCGAACTTACATAAAAAGGTCAAATAAGCCATTATATAGAAGACTCTGTCCGGCCGTCACCATTTGGGCGGTTACTGGTGGAATTTGTAAATGAAATTTATTAATATCTTAATCATTAAGTCTAGTTTACCCATACCAAATTTCAGCTAACAATTCAATCGGGAACACATTCAAATGAATTCTTGAGGATAACTGCGCAATTATCTTCAAGAATTCATTTGAATGCCTTCCTGATTGAAGTTTTAGCTGAAATTTGGTATGAGTAAACTAGACTTAATACATGAGCTACTCCTCCTATCAGGAACCGCCCCAAATGGTGACGGCCAGATAGAACCTCCTATATAAGGGTTTATTTGACCTTTTTATGTAAGTTCGAGGGTCCATCTGATCGTTTTCCCTAAAACTAATAATGAAAAAATCTACTTCTTAAAATCTACTTCTTAAAACTGTTTGTGATCCTTAAAAAACAAAATGCACCTTTTATAAATGGTATTTGTGTGTGTACAAAAACATGTATGTATGTATGTATGTATGTATGTATGTATGTATGTATGTATGTATGTATGTATGTATGTATGTATGTATGTATGTATGTATGTATGTATGTATGTATGTATGTATGCAAAGGCGGAACAAGGGGGAGCGAGCCGGGGCCGGCGCCACCCCTTCGCCGAAGATATTTTAGTAGTAGTATACGGTACTTCGACGATTGGCGCCCTCCATAGCTTCATCTTCTTCCTTGGGAATTCGGGTCTTGGGATACCTGCGGGCTGCCGTGCGGCAGCGAGCCAGCGAGCCAGCGAGAACGATGAAAGCTGGAGCCTGTTTTTTTAATTAATTAATTGACAAAACGACGTCGTTTGGTTAAGTGCACAAGATAAGAAGAAACGACGCCGTTTTGTAATGAAATCATATATACGCGGTTGAATTCCTTGTCGTTCCTCCTTCCTCACGTAAAATCATGTTCCTCATATAAACGACGTCGCCGGCTGCCCTAGACCATATCTCAAATCATCCGAACTTATCTGAAGGCTAGTTGCGCTGCCTACTTCCCTAGTTTGGCAATTATTATTAAAATTGAAATCTTTTTCAATTTCTTTATTTACTTATTTGGTTATTGCTTTAATTACTTATTTACATTAAAGTTGAATTGATTAATTTCTGTAAAGGTTAAATTCTTTTACAAGTTTATTGATTAATTACTTAAATTATTTGCCTGAACTTCAATTGTAAAATTGTTTATGCAATTTTATTGATTAATGTACTCTTCTCACTAATTTTATATTCTTTAAATTTTAATTACAATTTAGAACCCATTTGGTAAGACTGAAATTGGTTGGATGTATCCATTGTGCTGAAATTTATGAAGTTTTGGCTGAAGTGACTAGATTGACTGATTCTGCTGATTTCTATATTCCATTTGATATATAATAATTTGATATTAAATCATGATAATTTACCGATACCGGAGCTTACCGTACCGAAATTTTGGTATATCGAAACAAGGTATACCGAAATTTAGGTATGGTAACGGTAAGTATTTTTGCATACCGAAAGTTTACGGTATGGTAAAGGTATGGGATAAAATCTTCGGTATACCGTACCGAACCACCCCTACTCCCACTATGTTTGGGACAATTCGGTTTACGATGCTTGACCGACGATAAAGCAAAAAGATCCCTTTCCGCACTAAAATTATTTTAGAAAAAAATAATTACATATTCAGAAACTACATTAAAATCTTTACAAAGTCGCAAACACCTGAATCAAATTTGATAAAAATTTGATATATAAAATAAGATATTAAGAGTGATTTGTGTTGACCAAGTGAATAGTTTCTGGGATAATCTTAGCGGGACTAGGGGAGTATAAAATATCTTTTATTATGAAACTAAAGAAAAATCATATCAAAAATAGATAAATTGATAATCTATAGTAACTTCACCCCAAACAACCAGAAAGTAACTCCAACCTTATTTTTTCTTATTATTGAACAATTCAGCGCGCGAAATCAAATGTTGCTTGTTTGATGAAAATTTTGACTGATATGTCTGATAAGCCGAAAAACAGGGTTACCAAACGGACACTTATATTTTTCCTTTTTATAAATCTTTTAGCCTCCCCTTAATTATTTTTGTTTCGGTTCCGCCACTATATGCATGCTGCATGCATGCATGGTATTTGTGCGTACAAAATTAAAAGATGTATGTACTAATGTACCTTGTGGAACGAATATGGAGAAGTATGTTAGATCCTACTATGTTATCCACTTGCACACTAGGGAAGTCACCCTTGTAAGAATAATCTACATTCGACATTTTCAGTTGTGAAATAATAACTCCCGAAGCACCGGCTTCTTTCACGGTGGCACGAATATCGTCAGCATCAACAAAATCTCCATTCTCGCTAAAACACAATACCACATTTCCCGCTAACCAAGTATCATTTTTTGATAGGGATTCGCAATACCTATCATATATGCATGCATATACGTTCAAGAATTAATATCTCCTTATATATAAAGCGTGGAAGAACGTTACTTTGGTCTTTTATACGTTACTACAGTCCCAAACGATCGACTCCGTTTACTGCTCTCCCGTTTATTGCTCTCCCTACAAAATGAGGTGGCGGATATTTTTCCCATTTCATTTTCTCGTTCAATCCCCGCCATAGCTCTCACCTATGTGAGGGTCTCCTTATCTTTCCATGTCTGCTCTCTCAATCCCAGGTAACTGCGGACTGCTTTATCACACACGCAACCGGACTCCATGTCTCCATCTGTGGTCTTCTTTGTCTGCATCCGACCTGCTCCCATCCCCACTCTCCATAAACTCAAAATTAAGCTAGGGTTTGGGGAGAAGTCTTTTGTCGGATCTGCCAGACGTTCGCCAGAATCAAGCTTCTCCGGTGCCAAGCGTCCACGAGATTCAAGATTCTCCAGCAATACGGTAACATCGTTTCACCCCTTCACCCCCTCTCCACTCTCCATTCTCCCTGGGACGGCAGATTTGAGGATGGCCAGAAAGAAATAGAGCGCGCGTGAGAACTCTACGCAGCAGGCCAGATTTACTAGGTCCGTTGCTTGTGGGTTTCAAGCTCCAGAAGGATTTGATGATGATTTCCCTGTCCTAAAATATGGGAAAAGCATAGTGAATGGAATGGCAGACTTGGGGAAAAAATTGGACGCTGCTACAAAACAGGCAAAGTGCTCTAAGGCTACTGCTGGGGAAATTGTGGAAGGAAATTATGGAACCAAATGGAGAGACTGCCTCTCATGAGAAGGAAAAAGAGAAGGTGGTGAAAATTAGGAAGCAGGAGGCAACATAGGAGAAAGTTGAAAATCTTATTGAGGTTAAAATTCTTCATTTGCTTCTATAATTTACTCTGTATTTCTTAATGAATGTTTTTTATAGTTTGCTGCATTTTCTTAAATTATTTAGTTTGTTTTAGTTCAGTTTTTTTTTTTTTTATTTTGTTATACACTTTGATCTCCTATGAACAACCATTTATTGTTTTTGGTTTAACTGCTCCTTTAGTGTTGGCATAAGGAATTACTTCATATGTTTGAAGCCAAATTAGGTTTGTTTCTTATGTTACTAAACTTTTGAACTTATAGATTTATACTAACCATATTATATCAATACGAATTGATAGTTAGTCTTTAATGTTTTTGTATATTCCTAGATACATTTATGTCACTTCTTTTAGTCATTCATGTTTTTATTTTATTTTTCTCACTTAATTTTTATTATATCTCGGGTATGTTTTGAAATGTTACTTTCTAAACAATGGTGGGGTATTTCTTGTTTCCATTTCAGGCCATAGAGACTGGGAAGTGCATAAATAGCTTGTTTTATTGGTGAGTATTCTTCATAAAGAGCTTGTTTTAGGAAAAAAAAAACTTGATGACTCAATTAAGGTACCATTCCTTATACTGGAAATGCTGTTTCTGATCATTGATCACTTGGGAGTGTTTTTCCTTATTTTCAGTCCATTAGTTTCTGCGTATGGTTTAGGTCATCTATTTTGGTCATCTGTAGAATAATCTTTCGCACAGTTTATCATTCATTTGACTAAAGACTGAGCAATTATTTTAATTTCAGGTGTTATATTTTTGGACAATAAGAGAAAGCAGCTTTTGGACAAGGAGTTGAGCTTTGCATTTGTCATTTAAACTAAAATTTATATTCCATAAAAAGATTCATTATTAATACTAGCTGATATATTTTGTCCACTTCAAATGTTACTCATTGTATTAATGGAATTATATAAAAAAAGTTGCATTTATATTCTGTCAAAAAACAGATATAATTGGCATATAAGTATATTTGCTTCTTTAATACCAATGTTATTCACTATAAAGAGCCTTCTATTAGTACTTTTGAATGATTTTTGGAAAGCAGTTTTCATTTTTATGCTAATTTGTAATTCTATTTGGAATTGTGGGTGATTGTGTATGTGAACAAAAAATCTCATACGAGTGAAATCACTGTTGCATTCTCTTTCTCTGTAAGTTCTCAGGTTTGAAGAATTTACTATTTCTCTGAAAAATGTGAACAAAAAAACTGTGAAGATTGCTTAAATAATTCACTATTGGATCCTCTTTCTCTGTAAATTCTCAGGTTTGAAGCATTATTATTGATGCATGATTGAAATTAAGCTGAGGGAGGTGTTTGGCATCTGCTTTTCTGTTTGGTTTGAGCGACCGAACTTGCATGAGAAGCACTTTTGTTGGTAACCTATATATTGATGTAATCTTTTGTTCTTTTGGTATCTATTTATGTTTTGTTGCACCCCAAGTGGTTTAGGAGCATTTGGGTGTCTTGAAATTACATATACTTGTTGATGTTGATCAAGCTATGCCTAACTGAGTGATACTAAATTAGTAACTTGATGTGAATCATCTTACACAATGACAGGATATAAGATCGTACAGAGTTACTCCTTATTTACAAGAGTCACATTTTCGACGGGCTGGTCCTCGTCTAAAGGTCATTCTCTCACTCTGATCTCCAAACTCTTTGAACTTTATTGCTTTTATGCTCCATATTGAATTATGAAGAGGGTTGATGGATCTTTATTCTCAAACTTGATTCAAATCTGATGATGTCCTAGCACATATAGTTACATGTGGAGGTTTATGCCCTGGGTTAAACACAGTGACTAGGGAATTAGTGTACGGTCTGCACCACGTGTATGGTATGAGCAATGTTTTCGGGATAGCGGTAAGCAACTGTTAAGATTTGGGTCTTTTAGTGAAAATATACGTGTATTCTCTCTGGAAGTTTTTCTCAATATGCTAATAGTTTAACACATGTGATCCCACCTGGGATTTAAAGGTTTTTACTCTAGCAATGTTGTCCCTTGGACACCGAAAGTAGCTAATGAGATTCATAAATGTGGTGGTGAACTTCTCAGGACATCAATATGGGGCTATGTGACATAAAAAAAATTGACAGCATTTGAGACCGCAACATAAATCGGGTATTTACATTTCTTTGTTAGATGTTACAATATAACACTTTGTTTGTCGAGGTTTACGATGAGTGTGAATGTATTGTTTGAATATCATTCCACAGTGGATCTGTGAGTATTCTATACCTTCCGAGTCAAATTTCTTACTAATTTGGTAAAACAAGTTAAGCTGCATTTTCTTTTTTATTCGCCAGTCCACTGACATCACATCTCCTTATATATAAAGAGTGGAAGAAAGTTAGTTTGGATTTTTTTACGTTGCTACAATACCTATTTGGCCTCCCCGTTTGTTGTCTCCGTTTGATAAGCGTGGTCTGCTTCCCTCCGCTCAATCTTACTCCTCCGTATACATCATCTAAATGTCTTCTCTCCCAATTTATAAGCTAGAGTTCGCAAGGTCGGGTTCGCAAGGAAGTCACAGCGCATCGTCCGCCAAAGGAGCCGCCCTCGATGTCAATCTGAAGGTATCTTCCGCCTCTTTCCATTTGTTAGTTATTGTCATCCTCTTATCGATCTTCTTCTCCATCTCCATTTGTTAGCCATCTCCATTTGTTAGTAGTTGTTGTGAAGACATGAAACAACACAAAGTGGAAAACCCAGTGGTTAGTAGTTGTTCTCCATCTTCGCCTCTCTCCTCCATGCCGCCGGCGTCGTGAAAAGATTTGAGCTGAAAACAATAAGGCCCAGGTTGCAGAGAACCCGACAATGAGAAAAAAAGGCCTCAAATTATCCGTTTCAGTATTATTTTAATGATTAATTAAATTCAAATCTACTCTCTTCTGGGAAGTTTGATTTACAAATTTAAAATTAATTAACCCAGTCAAGTTTTTACGCAGTCAAGTTTCATAGGTTGTCTGCGTGTAAGAAGAATTCCAATTTTGTTATTTCAGATGGTAAAGTTCGGAACCCTTCACTGGCTTGTTCTGCTTCCAAGAAAAAATTAGGTTTCATAGATCTAATTCTTGACTATATTGAAGGTAAATTGATAAAACAATCCCAATATATTTACTCTTCATTTTCCTTCTAAGGTTTGGTGTTCACTATTCAGTATATCATTCTATTGGCTGATTGGTTTTGTGTCGATGGTTTAGTTTCTGTGGCCGGATTGTGATGCTATAGGGTATATATATATAGGCTTAGAGTTATTTCTTGACTGATATATATATATATATGTGTGTGTGTGTGTGTGTGTGTGTGTGTGTGTGCCTGTTTGATTTTATATATGAAACATTCCACTGCATCCTCTTAAGAGTTAAAGTTTTCTCCTTTCATATTCATTTTCTTTGTTTTGTTTTGTTTTGTTTTTCTTGCTAACAAATGTTTCTGAATATATTTGTATTGGAGGTTGATCTGTCAAAATTAGGGCAGTCAGATGAGAGACTAATATACGAGGTAAGATGGCAATTTTGTTTTGAATTAGGGTACATTCCTTTTGGGTATTGTTTTCTCTTTGGTTCTTTCTGAGGCTTTGTTTGGATCTTATTGGGACTTTAATGGAGATGAAGATATTTTGCTGTTTTATCAAAGGCGCAGCAGGGGAGAGAACATGCTGATGCGGGCTTCTGCTCAATTAGTGTTGATGAAAATCTGGATGGCGATCTTCTGCAGCGGAGGCTTCATACTGTTTTGAAACAAAGGGATGAGTTGCAGCGGATAGAGATAGATCTCCGGGCTCAAATCATTACTAGGTCAGAGATTATGGAACTGTGAAAAGTTTTTGATACTAAAGTTATAGAGCAAGCAAATACCAGTATGCAACTTCAGGTATGTACAGCTGTTAGCTAATACTGTAGTGCTACATATTCTTTAGCAAATAGACTCCTGCCCCAAATTATCATACTTTCCTGATTGTAAGGGTGGCAGCATTTGCGAATCCATTATTAGTGATATTAAATTTAATATCAATCATTAACATGCACACATTTTCAAACTACACTAAAGTTTTTGTAAATCGCAAACATCAAGTGTGAATACAGAAAAAGTTATTTTGAAATAAAAAAGCGAATAAAAAGAGTTAAGTTGACTGCGAATAGAAATAACATGGAACATAGGGGGGGGGGGGTAAGATAACAAACTAATTTCATGTTATTTTGTTTAATGGGCGGGTGTTCGTGTGGAGGAGTGAAGTCGTATTATTATTTCCCCACATCTTTTTTTCCCTCTTGTTTTTTTTATTCTTTTACCCTTACATATATAAACATTATTTTTATCCTTTTGTTTCACCATTTTTAGGTATATTCATCTCTTTTTATATTATCTTTTTTATAATAGCTTATCTTTTTTTTCTTTACTTTCTCTCTTTTTCTTTTGGTGGTGATATCATGTATTGATTCATGTTAACCGACCCCAATATCTTTTGGGACTAAGGCTTGGATGTTGTTGATGTGAAGGAACAACTGCATGAAAGAGACCAGAAGATATATGAGTTGGAAAGAAGAATGGAAAATAAAGAGAGGGAATTGCAAGCAATAAGATTGGACAAAACCGGTTGGTTTGATCATATGACATCTTCCTGTATATCTTATTGATTTGGTTTATAACATCTAAAATTTGTGTTATGGGTCTTTTTTTAAATGCTTGCTTTGCATACTGTTTACTTAGCAGGCTTGGGCTAAAGAGGATCCACTGAGAAAACAGAACAAAGAATTGCAAACTTATAGGTACCATGTGTTTGCGGCATGATTGTGCATACCATGCTAATGCTTAACTCAATTACAAGCTGAAAAGTATGCTATATTATCCTTCTCAATTCTTCTCCGGGTGCTATAGAAAGAGATTGCGAACTTTGATTCCAATGGAATAAGAATGAATGCCTGCATTTGAGGTGTTTGATTTGGTAATTTTGGTTTATTGTACTTCTGTAAGGTGTTACTTGTTTGTGAACATATAAGTAATGAGTTAAAAAAACAGTATCACCACCTAATAGGCTAATATGATTGTTTCTATAATTGGGGTCTGGCGATGTATTAGCTTTAATTTATTTCAATGTGGCTCATATATTTGCAGAATAGAGTGTGGCAACCCTGAAGCTAAAAGAGCTCAGAATATTAAACCAATTCATGAACTTCAGGAGCATATAAAGAACGTGTATGCATGGAATTGCAGGAACAGGTCAGTCAGTACACATATGCCATAGTTTCAGAACATACTTTTGATGCTCTGTAGTATAGTAACAACTCTTGCACAGAAACTTTGTGTATTCAATTGTTTTTGCAAAATAGTTGCCGTCTAGAATTTTGCAGGCTGACAGTTTTGAATTCTTTTTAATCTGCATTCCAGTGAATTGACAATGTTAAGCTACTATTTCTCGTTCTGGTTTTTGCTATTTTTGCTCCTTTTTCACAACCTATCTTCCGCCATTGGGCATTGACCTTCGCGCAACGCGCGTGCCAATGCTAGTAATAATTATATAATGGTACGTAAATCAAACAAGAATTATTAATAGAAATAATTACATGACTAAAATAAAAATTGCTTACAAAATGTGACACGAATAACTAAAATAATAATTGAATCTTAGTAACTTATGTTCAATTTTTAAGCTTAAGTTATCAGGACACTACATTGTATTAACTATTAGTTATATTTGTGTAAATATGTTTTATTTTAGTAATATTTTTGAAAAAAACCCCTTATTAATAACAAGGTCCATTAATTACAAGTTTGCGGAAACATGCAATATACTAGTATATTATGTACGCATTTAATAAGAATAAAATACTGTAGGTCGTATTTAATGTTATACCCGTCAAACTCTAAATCATCATCAGGAGCGTCGTAAACCAAGTTAACAAGGCCTGTTTCATTCCCGGTGAACAATGCTTCACCCTACAATTAGTTAAAATAGAAATTGCTCAATATAAGATCAAATATGTTTTATTCCCCAAATATGACTTTTTAGGTTTCTTAACGCAATAAGTTGATTAGAACTTTCCAAAATATGAGTGAATGAGTCATACTTCAAGAATAAATAATGATAGTCCTACTCACGAACTCTACCATTGTTTTAGAATATTTTTACTTACTTATTTGAGCCCTAGACCATACATAAATAGAGCATGATATGGTAAGCTAGATCAAAACACACCAAACTTAAACATACCAGATTAGTTCAGAGCAGACTTCAACTGTTATAAAATACACAAAGATCAGATTAGACCAGAGCAGTTTAGACCAAACCAAAACAAATCAGACTTAAATAGACGAGACCAAATGAGATCAGACCACATCATAAAATTGCAATCCAATTAGAAACATGTTTAATCCTATTAAGGAGTTACTTTAAATTGATGTGGGATAGAGGGATGCTAAGATTCTAAGATATTATGCAAATAAATAAGAAATATACTACCTCCGCCCATTTTAGTTAGCTATCTTTGACTTCTGAAGTCAAAGATGAAAAACTTTAACCAATTATTTTGACTAATATTTTTATGCAAAATTTATTAGTTTTATAGTTTTATGATGGTATATTGGTATCTTTTACAAAAAAACATTTTCTTACCATTTTCATATTATGGATACTTCTGTATATAAATATATAATCGGTAAAAGTCAGACACCATTGACTTGAGAAGTGAAGTTTGGCTAAATAACTAAAATGGGACAATGGGAGTATATATATAGACACACACACACACACACACAACTATTCAGGTCCGGCCAGGCCGGACCACTCCCCCCGTCCGGCCTCCTCCATTTGGGGGCCTTCTCGGTGGTATTTTTTTTGCTCAAATTTTTTGTGTAGGTTCCTCATCAAGTCTAGTTCATCCATACCAAATTTCAGCCAAAAATTCAATCGGAAAATACACATTTTCCGGACCAGTTAACTTGCAAAAATCATTTAACGACCTTCCCGATTGAATTTTTGGCTGAAATTTGGTATGGATGAACTAGACTTGATGAGGAACCTACACAAAAAATTTGAGCAAAAAAAATACCACCGGGAAGGCCCCCAAATGGAGGAGGCTGGACGGGGCTCCGGTCAGGTATACCTGACCGGAAGAGTACTTTATATATATATATATATATATATATATATATATATATATATATATATTACCTCTGATCCATCTCTTAAACAACCTTTAACATCTTTGATTTTTCAAGTTAATGACGATAAACTTTGACCAATGATTCTGATTAATACATTTTTGTGAAAATTATTAATTTATTAATACTTTTATGAAAAAAAAATTATGAGCAAAAGGACAATTTCATTTCACTTTGTATTATAAAATTTTTCCTACATAAATATATGAACAGTTTCATTTCAAAGACTAACATCATTGACCATTTCAAAGATTACAAAATGTCAAGGAGGTAAAACATAATTTTGAATTACCGTCAGGCTTTGACCATTCCCCAATGTGATTTGTGTAGGGAATGCTCTATCAGGAGCAGAAGCAGCAACTGTTAAAATCCAAGGCGCACTACCAGACACAGTTTGACCATAGGGCCCTTCGTTACCCCCGGCCGCAACAACACTGATTCCGTGCGCAACAGCATGGAAAGAGCCAAAGTTGAGTATATCACGAGGGTCAATTTGGGAATACAAAGGCACATTTTGACCTAGCGAAACTGAAATAACATCAACTCCATCATGGATGGCTTCATCAAAGCCCTTGAGAATGTCAGCCGCTGAGCAGCTGCCATCCTCCCAGCAAACCTTATACATGGCCAGACGGGCCCGAGGAGCGCCGCCCCTTACAGTTCCGAATGCGAGCCCGTTGTAGCTGACGTTGTGCACCGGCGAGCCCGCCGCCGTGCTTGAAGTGTGAGTGCCATGTCCATTTCCATCTTGTGGAGAAATGTGGTCTTCAATTCCTGTTGTATTTCCGGGCTGCCCTAGCTCGGCCAGGTAGCCATCGATGAAATAGCGAGCCCCTATTAGCTTTCTATTGCATTTCTTCTTTGGGTCAAATTTCTCTCCCGATTGGCAATAGCCTTTCCACTTTGAGGGAACTGGCCCTAGACCTTTATCATTGTAGGCTTCATTTTCTGGCGTCACACCTGCACCATCATCATCATTACTCTAGTGCCGCAAAGACTCCGACACAGTGAGGTAAGGGGGTCGGATGTACTAATAAAGCAAAGTGAGACTGTTTCCGGAAATTGATCTAATCTAAGGCCATGTTTGTAACAAAGGAACTGAAACTGAAGTGTCATACTACACTACTACAGTGTATTGTATAGAGTTAGATAAAAGTTGATGCAACCTAAAATTTAATTGAATGAAGTAGACTTGGTTATTTGGTTAGAGTTAAAATAATGACTGAGAAATGTTAAGTTACTATAAAAAGAATGTTCTAATAGGTGCAAGAGAAATTTGAATAATAGGTGAGTAAAATTGACATAAGTTTGCCGTAAACTAATAAAGGGCTGAATTCAAATGACACAAGCACACAATTAGCAACGTTTATATTAGCTGATTAATTTTAGTTCCAAAAAGTCCAACGTACTCTTCCTTCAAACAAGGCTCTACCTGTGAATCGATTTGCTGAATTGATCAAATGTTAGCTCAATCATTTTAAACTGAAATGATCATACGAACATATCCTAAGTAAAATTGAGACAATAATTTGAGATAGTCAGATAGAAGTGACGTTTCAAAAAGACAGGTCTATGCAGAAACCATCCACCCATACTAAAAAATTGATTAGTTAATGGAAATCCTGAAAATGGCTAAAACGATGGACCTTGGTCCGGACCGTTAAACCTAGGTGACCTAGTGTTAAATACGGGAGGAAATTACCAAAATACGGGAGTTTTATGTCTGACAAGCCAAAACACGGGAATCCCAATTACGTTACCAAAATACGGGTGTCGGAATTCACAATTCCGACGGGAGTTAGGGCTGCGAAATATCAAAGAAAATAATTCAATAATAGCTAGTCGGAAATGGCAATTCCGACTGGGTGGTTTAGTAGCTAGACAATAATTTGATTTAGTGGAGAATGATGAATAATTTCAAAACAGGTTCTTCAAAAAATACTATCGTACAAAACAGTTGCTACACAATAAGGAATTTTAATACACTATGTTATTTACGTTTTTATTAAAATAATGGTTTCTCTATAAATTTAATACGGAGTACGTAGTATGGAACTGATTTTTATTACGTTTTTATGTATAAAATATTGGTTTTAATATGGAAATTATTTATAAATTAATAAACACTTAAATGTTGCGTATAGAAATAAACTTAAATGTTATGTATAGAAATATTGGTTTTAGGATGTTTTCTTTTAGACGAAAATTTACTGGTCTGTTCTGAACTACTCTGGTCCGTCCTGGTAAATGTCTGGTCTCTATGTATTTTATAAATATTCAAGTCAATTCAGGTATGGTCTGTTTAAGTCTTGTCTGTTAAGTCTGATCAGGTCTGATCTGGTCTGTTAAGTCTGATTTGGTCTAGAACTGAAAACGATCCAAATCTATCTATAAGAGCATCTCCAATTCGAGGATAGTACCTCCTTCGGGTACCAAGAGCCTGTTGGAGGCTTCGGCCCCGTTGGTTTCACCGCGGGCTACATGGTTCTCCTCGAGGGTTTTGGACTGACCACGAGTTCTTCCCATTTTGATAGGTGTTTTTGTGTTTGGCGAAGGGGAGGGTTTCTTACTTGATTGTTCGGACCTCTCAATGAGAGCACCAAATGATGGACAGTGTACCCGGGGGTAGCTTATCCGAGGGGTTATTTACGGGAATAACCTAGAGAGAAGTCAGAGCAAACAAGTAGGAGAGAGAGGCGATTGTATTGATGAACTCGAGATGTTCTGGTTTGGGATCGGATCCTTTACAATGGGGAAAGGGACTGCTATTTATAGTAGTAATAAATGCGATGAGAGTACACGTGGCGACGATCTAACGGCCGAGGGGTCACCCTAATCCGGTGGCACTGGCATTCGCATGTGCTCTGCATTGAATGGGGTGGGTGGATGTGACGTTGCATTAAATGCGGTGGTTGCTTGTCTCCAAAGGGAATCTTTTCGATGATTGAGTTGTTGGCCGAGGGCTCCCCCCTGCGGCCGAGGGCCTGTGTAGCCGAAGGCGTCGTATAGCAGAAGGCGTCGTACAGCCAAAGGCTTCCCTGATTGAGTTGGTAGCCGAGGGCTACTGCATAAGCCGAAGGCTACTGGTAGCCGAGGGCTACTGTTTTACGCCATTTTCTCCCAGTAGCTTCGTATGCTCAAATCTGGCTTCCCTGTGTGATTTAGAGCCTTCGGCCAAGGAGGCCAAAGGCACCCCAGTGTGTATTTCGGGTTTCTTTGAGGCTTGGGCCACTGCATTTGGGCCTCAAATGCTCCTTGGGCTCAATGGGCCTGTGTATGAGAAATAGGAGTCTATGGGCCGGGGGTTCCTGGGCCATATACTCCATCAGTCTTAATTTTTTAAATCGGATCTGACTCCTTCCGATTTGAATCCTTCTAGTTAGATCAAATTTATTAGATGTTTGAATTATTAATGGACTTTTAGGAAAAATATTAATCAGATAAAATTTAATCAAATAAAATTGAATCAGATAAAATTTAGTCAAACAAAATTTAATCAGATACATTTTAATAATATAAAATTTAATCACATACCTCATACATTATTTATCGGATAAAAATTTATCAGATAAAAATTTAATCAAACTAACAAAACTTAAACACAAATTCAAAAAAAGAGTACCTTTTAAAAAATAAACATAAACTCTCACCACAAATTAAACTCTAATTACAACTTAAAATGACAAAACTTTGCAAACAAGAATCCCACTACGCTTTAAATTTAAAAAAACATGGTGTCGGAATTGGTGATTCCGACTTGGGCACTTTTATTATTTTGCTTGAATTTCAGCGTGAACCCAGTCGGAATTCATGCTTCCGACCACCGCTTTCTTAGAAACCCTAGGAAAAGTCCCGTATTTTTGCAATGGTTGTTAGCTTATCCCGTGTTTTGGGAAAACACCCTAAATACGGGGTTCCTTCATAAAATGTGATAGAAAAAGTAACTTAAGTGTTTTATTGTTTTATAACTTTTCCGATGTGGAACAAATATTTTAACACACCCTCTCAGCTTGAACCGGGCTGGACAATATCAGAGTGTATAAATGGGTCAAACAGACCCTTAACAAGCTACCCTTAATAATGGGTGCTAAACAATTAAGCAGTCAAATCACAACCGAACTTGGCTCTGATACCATTTTAAGACCCGAAGTTTCATCCTAAAAGGTTAACCTGATAGGAGGAGCTCAGATCTTAATATAGTGTTTAATTGTTTAAGAGATATCTGGTGTGAAACATCAACACCCCTCCTCACAACCTGCAGACACCTTGTCTGGATCGTGCCATCATTCATTTTTTTCATCGGTTCGTCATTGTCAATTTTTTTTAACTGTGTCATCATTTTTCATACGGGGACCCACACCATGGATCAATTTGGCTCTGATACCATGTTAAGACTCAGATTTCATCCTAATAGATCGACCTGATAGGAGGAGTAGTATCCCAAAGCCTTATATAGTGTTTTATTGTTTTATAGTTTTTTCATGTCGAACAAATACCGTAACACCCGGAATTTTTTTTATACGAAATTAAATACTAATACTCCGTATAATTTAAAGTAATATGAAAATTTTCTTAACATAGTATAGTGTTTTTTAATAGGAATTTTGACATTGCACTTCACTTTTTGGATGATATTGGAATTTGCACCTTATTTAAAAAAAAAAATTGGCTGTAATTTGAACCTCATTTCCCTTTAAAATCTTTTGAGCCCCATTCAGAAATTTTTCTTCACAAAATGTTATATGATGAGGTGCAAAGTCAATTTTTTTTTAAATAGGATGAAAAGTACAATATCACCAATAAAGCGGGGTGCAAAGTCAAAATTCCCCCGTTTTTTTAGTACTTCTTAAGAACTAATTAATTATATATAACTAGAATTAGTACGAATGAGCAGCACCTGTATCAAGAACACCAATGATGATACCATCACCCATATTAGTATCATGAAGGAGATTTGGTGGAGAATGGTTATGCAAGGGGAGGCCTAGGTAGTCCCAAGTCCTTGTTGTTTGTGTCTTATAAAAGAAATTAAGGACCACTTTAACAACACCAGGTAAATCTGCATCAACAAAAGTAAAGTACGTACTTTAAATTAATTAGTAATGTGATATATTCCCCAAATTATTTGCTTTAATATTATCGGGATCAATAAGAATGTGAATGTGGTATTAATTATTTAATTACTTGCAAAGGTTTTAGCTTGGGACTTGGTCATCATGGCAGCAAAACCGGAAAAGCCATGCTTGTAGCTATAAACCATTGAAACTGCCGCTGCTTCTCGACTGCAGTATTTATACGATAGTATGTACATTTTAGTTGATGAAAATTAGTTCATAATTACAAAATAATAATACCACCTCTGTCCTAAATTGATTTGCAGTATTGACATTTTTTTTATCAAACATTTCCATTTTATTCACTTATTAATTAGGATATCAACGTTTAATAATATTATAATTTAGAGTTTGCAATCTTAAAGATTTTTATGTAGTTTCTAAATATGTAAATTATAATTACATAGTATTAAATATTGAATTAACTATGAATAGAGAAGATTTAACTTTTAAGACAAACAAATAATAACTTTTCAAATCAATTTGGATGAAGAAAGATGTCATGAACTAAAAGTTATTTCAACAATAATTGCCGCATGTTCTTTTATCAACTAGATTTTATTTTAACTATAGCTTTTTAAATTGTTACTCCCTCCGTCCCGCTATGATTGTCTCATTTTACCTTTTCGGTCCGTCCCACTAAGATTGTCACATATCTTATTTAGTAAAATTTGTATGGTTCTAAATCATTCTTACTTTATTCTTACTTTATCAATTCAATATCAACCACATAAACTCACTTTTATTAATAACCGTGCCACATTCTCTTGTCTCAAACTTAGGGGGACGGAGGTAGTATTTGACTAAATGACGGAAATGGATGTAATTTATTTCACTTCCATTCTCACTGTTACATATATGTGTTTCGTTGGTTTTATTACCCGATCACATTATTCGGAGTACATATTAAATACATTTTTCACTACAAAAAAAACACGGGATTGGCAAGAATTTTGGCAGGGATTATGCCAAATCCGTGCCAAAAACACTTTGGATCGAGCTATTTTGCACGAGAATTCGGTAATCCGTGCCGAATTCCATGGCAATCCCGTATTTTTTTTGTAGTGTTTGATTTATTTTACCCGGCCCGATTCGCCCATTATTCAACAATTTTAACCACTCTAGCAAAACTTAAAGAGTGTTTGCACTAGCTTAAAAAAGTGCTTTTTAGCTTTTGGATTTAAAAAGCCAAAAAGAGTGTTTTCAAATGACAGCTTCTGCTTAAATTAATCACTTAAAAGCTAAAAGCTGAAAGCAGGTGGAAGGGTGCTTTAAACTGCTTTTCACTTTTTCTATTACACAATAAGCACTTATTTTACCAAACACTACCAACTTTTACTTTTTCAGAATCACTTTTTTCTGAAACACTACCAACTTTTACTATTAAGTACTTTCTCCAAAATCACTTTAATAAATCACTTTTTTAAAATAGAAGCAATCTCAAACACTTCCTTAGGATGTTTCCACTTTGTGCTTTAATTTCCAGGATTACTCTAGTTTGCCTAAACTGTTTTGATGTCATCAAAACGGTTCTCATCTGATTCGATTTAATTATTTTACTCTGATTTTCCTTGGTATTAGGTGTATTTTAATCAAAGTTTGTTGCTTCTGCGCAACACAACCGTAGGAACCAGCAGAGCATATTTTTATGAATTAAAGGAATATTGGGAGTTTTCTCTCTAGGGCTTCGACTATGTCAGCCGCTGGAGTCTTTTTCCGATTTCGACTTTGTCGAAGATCGGCTTTGTATTCCCTTGATCGTGGATGCTCGGCTGGAGTCCAGGTCAGACACGGAGGGCGGAGATTGGTGGAGGAGGGCGAATTTGCTGTCATGGCTCGAGGAGATCGGCGATGTGGTCGAGGTTCGAGGAAGCGGCGGGGCTGTCGTCGTTGGAGAAGATCGGCGCCGCCTATCCGTTTACTCTGGTCGCACGGAGCAGGGATTAGTTTGGTTATGCAGGGATGGAGGATTGATGCTTGGTCTTTGGCAGCCAAAGTTCATGGAGGATCAATTAGCATGGTACTAGTGGTACGACCTCCTCCTGAACCACCACCATGGGATGTACGAGGTGCTAGAGTTTGTTAAAGTTTTTCTTGTAGTTTTATCTGTTTGTTATTTGTTTTCTTGTGTCCACTTTTGTTTTTTGTTTTGACAGTTTGTTTGAGTTTTTTGTCTCTCTTTATGTCATTGGGTATGGTTGGATCTATGGGAACAGGTTTGGCTGTGTCAAGCCCACTACATGGTTAGCGATTTGTGTTGCTCTCTCAGGGGTGACCGTCTCAAAGTCTCACCATAGGGTTACAGTCGTAGTTGTTGGAGTTTCAGTTGGCGTCAGTTTTATTTTCCCTTTGCTTGATGTAATGATCCTTAATCTTTTGATATGAATAAAGGCTGTAATGATCCTTAATCTTTTGATATGAATAAATGCCTATTTTGATGATAAAAAAAATCAAAGTCTGTTGTTGCTGGAAGTTTTGATATGTCCAGATTTGGTCAAGGGTGATTAATCTATTTTGACTTGACTAATTGTACGGTCTACAACTCAAATAAATCCAAGTGAAAATATAAATAATCCCTTTCAGGTAGGATTGGCTAAGAACCGTTTCCGATGTGGTTCTTGATCTAGGGAGTGTTTGCTGTTGCTTTAAAAAAGCGCTTTTCAGCTTTTGGTTTAAAAAAAACTGAAAAGAGTGTTTTCAAATGACAGCTTCTGCTTAAATTAATCAGTTAAAAGCTAAAAGCTGGAAGCAGGTAGAAGGGTTCTTTAAACTGCTTTTCACTTTTTCTATTACACAAAAAGTATTTATTTTACCAAACACTATCAACTTTTACTTTTTCAGAATCACTTTTTTCTCAAACACTACCAACTTTTACAATTAATCACTTTTTCCAAAATCACTTTAAAAAATCACTTTTTTAAAGTTGAAGCAATTGCAAACACTCCTCTAGACTGACCTGTCTCGGAACTACATGGTAGGATGTACCATATCGGGCTAAACCAGTTCCGATGCTAAAATGTTTCGGACTCAAAACAACGGGCCGATATGGGCCATTGTTCAATGTTTTGCCCGACAAGTTACTATCCAAAATCTTGTCTCGACCTACAATTGAATGGAAAATAGTAAATTTGTAAACAAATTACTAGGTACGAAGTATATATTTGGAAGCACCTTCCAAGGACAGTAGCTAGCATATCGTGATGAGTCGCAGTAATGAGCTCTTCTACATCATCATGCTTCCTCGCTCCCATGTACACAATATAGACCTGTCATTAACAAAAAATGACTATGTGAATTGGTAATTCACCAGAAAAGTAGGAATATTCATAAAAAATTGGAATTGGACAAATTAAGCTAGCAAGGTAAACGAATATATTTAATTTCATAATTTGGTTAGTATTAATTAAAACAGACTTTGGGTTCTAGGCGTGCCGAGGTATAAACAGCCACATTCATGAGGAATAGAAGTAGGGAGAAAAAGAAATAGTTGAACCGATCCATGACGAATGTTCTTCAATTCGACGAGGCTTCAATTCCTTACAATAATTTAATTAAGATCAAAGATTAATTGGAGTGGAAATTAAATATGGAGAACGTATTCCCTGACTCTACCCTTATATATAATCTTCCCTTTTTTTGTTTCTCCTTAAACTATGGTTCATGTTCTTCTAAATGTATCAAAATCATAAAAAAATTCAAACTTGTACGTGTCTAACCAAATCAGATTGTTACTTAATATTAGGACAAATGAAGTGTTATGATCCGTGATATCTCCAAATCATTACATTATGCATGTTATGTATACTTTTGTTTACTAAATTGAAGTCAACAGAAAAGTAAAATATTTTAAAAATTACTTTTCCATGTTTAATGCAATCCCATACATCAAGTAACAATTGCAAGGATGAGAGCCATACTTTGACCGATTTTATAAACTAAAATAAATTGAAGTAATTACTTAAATAATGCGAGTACTAAGAGAAATAATCCGCAAAAAGATTAAGAGATTGTTTGGTAACAATGAAATTGGATGAATCGGCTGATTATGTTGAAATTTATGAAGTTGTTACTGATGTGACAGGATTGGCTGATTATGCCGATTTAAAAAACAAGTATTTAAACTATTTTTATTAATAATATAAGGAAAACATTATATGAAAAATAAGGAAAATGATGCTCGATAATCTCGTCCTTAACAGTCACTTCAGCCAATATACAATAAGAAAAGTAATTACAACCTTATTTTTTCTGATTATCACACAATTCAGCGTGCGAAATCAAAAGTTACGTGTTTGGCGAAAAAGTTAGTTGATAAGACCAATAAACTGGGTTAGTAAACAGGTTCTAATATTATTTTGAACAAGAAGGAACTAACTTGAATGTGAGTTGGCTTCCATGGTCCATGAGAGCTTCATTTGTTTCTAGTTTGATCTCCTTCATATCTTCATACTTTATCAATTCGTGACCGGAAAGATAGATTCATCGTCAATAAGGGACACTACAAAAAACATTGTCCATAATGAAAGAAAATTCCGTAGTTAAAACATGACATCCCGTCATAAAATATTTTTAATGAAAGGATAATTATTGTCTATAATGAGGTTTATTCCTTCAATCTGCAGACCCAACACGTAACCTATGGATTTCGAGTGGAAGAGTGAGTGTGAATATATAGTGCTAGCAAGTAAGATGGGCTAAAATGTATCTGCAATAGTGGGCCGTATCTTATTAAGTGATAATAAGGACTCGTTACAACACACTAATGCTATCTGGCCAGCGGCCGTTCATCTGTCTTACAAGGAGAAGAGATGCGAACACTGCTATGAGCTTTAAGAATGCTAAGGAGGGTAAGTTGTCAACCATCTACAATGAAATAAATGCTACTATTTATACTACCAAGGGACAGGCGGATATGCTGACGTGGAGAGTTGTGGGTGGTTGGGCTCTCAACCACCAAATCTGCAGCATTAAATGCGCTTCCCGCCAGAATCCTTTGTTCCTGCACAATATCCGGGGACGAGCGTCCCCATGAGTCCTGGGCCTTAGTGTTGATGATGCTACCGAGGATGGGTGCCGCACGTCTCCTGGCTGTTGGTGTAGGAGTATGCAGGTTAACCTTGGTACTAGTTGCTCTGAGGCTGAGCATCCCGGGTGGGGACGTACGTCGGTAATGATGGATGATTGCACTTGGTGCTATGTAGACGTCCGCCGGGGACTAACACCTTGATTGGGCCTAGACGTTCATCGATGGGGGTAATGGGTCGAACCCCTGGTTGGGCCATTAACCCAACACAAATAATGACGGAGTATCAATCCCGTCATTAATAAGTACGTAATGAGAGTGTAATTAATTAGTATTTACCTTCACTAAAAATGATCTCGTACGACGGAAAATCCCATCATTAATAGTAGTATAAACTAAATTTATTCTTCTTCATATTAATTCTATGATAAAAAATACTGTCATTAATACACCTATTTTATGACAAAAGTAGGGGTGGGCATGGTCCGGTCCGGTCCAATATTTTACTGAACCCGTACCTATACTGTGACTATTGAAACAGTTCGGTTGTGTTTGGTCTTAGACCTAAACCCGTTCGGTACGATTCCATTTCCAAACGAGACTATACAATGCCATACCAATATCAAATTATAAACAATGCCACTTTTTCCGAAAAATTAAAGATTAGTCATCCTCCAAAAATCCACACAATTTATCAATTTTCATATTACATAATAATTAATAAATTTCGTATAAACTATAGTACTCTCTCCGTCCCAAATCGATGACCATATACTTTTAAGACTCAAATATTAACAAAGAGTAATAGAAGGACACATATAACATTGCTTTATTGTACCGTTCACTCATTTACTTTTACTATTCATTAGAAAGGAGAGGTATAAATGGTAATCTATTTTAATTTCTTTACCAAAAAGAGAAATGTGACTAACATTTTGGAACACCTCAAATAGAAAATACAAGACCATCATTTTAGGATGGCGGTAGTAGTATAAAATAGAAATCACAAAACCCTTAATTTGAGATAAACTCTAGTACATTGTGACTGCAAACTCGCTGGGTTGAACATAAACTTTTGTTAAATATGTACCTTTAATTTAATAAAAATAATAATAGTTTGAGCTTCACCCCATGGTGATCTGCCCCTGGCAACGAGTAGCGATAGGCTTCCAATGAATTAGCAAAGGCCGTGAAAGTGAAAGTAATGGTATACATGTACATATCATTATTAATTATATAAACTTTACTTCAATTGATTGGTCCGGTACCAGTTCTGATTTTTTGAGAACTGGTAATGACATGGTTTGGAACCGGTACGATCTGATTCAGGACAAAAAATTGAAATTGTTTCAAATACTGTTTTTAGTCCGGTACCATACCAGTCCGTTTCGGTACCATGCCGGTTCAATATCTTTGCCCACCCTTAGACAAAAGTACTCTCACTATCATTCTCATTTTAATACACACACATAAACACTACTACATTTTCGGGTCTTTTGTAACAGCAGAATTCGTGACCTTTGGTCCAAAAAACCGTTACAATGGACCTAATGTAATAGTTTCGAGCGTTACATTCGCTCGCGTTGCATTTTCTCTAATGTAACGGCTTGTAACGAAATTTATGACCAACTGTAATGGTCTTCATAACATACAACAAATGTTACAACAGATTGAGCACAATTGTAACAGTTCTAAACTTGCACAGATGTAACGGTTTTTTGAAAATACACATATCTTGATTAATTCTCTAATGTAACACTTTGTTCAAATTATGAGCCACACAAATATCCAATTCTCTAATTCTTATAAAGATACACACGTAAACAAAGAAATTTGGACACAAATATATACATAATATATAACCAATGTAACAATTATTAAATCCCCCATTGAAATCTAACTTGTATTTATAAAACATTGTTAATTACATCAATTGATTCTATAACTAGCTAGCTAGGTAGCTCATTAACATGACATTCAATAAGTTACATGTTTATCAAACCTAAAATACATGCTCAAATTTAAAAAAAAACACGTTAATCATCTAGAGAACCGTTCTTGAGAAAATATCATTCAACATTCATCACATGGTGTCATCCTGTCATTTTCTTCCAGTGTCCCCTCATCATCATAGAGCATAGTATGTTGGGAGTTCACACACCACCTTTACATTATCATCATGTGTAGTTTTTTTAAGTGCATTGGATTGGGTGTTATTCTTCCCCATGTAAATCAAAGAAAGCCTGGAATAAGAATTAACAAAAATGATAGTCTAGAATAAGAGTTAACAAAAAAGAATGCAACGAAAATGCAAAAGTAACTAAAATGGTTCACATATTTGCACCCATTTAAATTTCTAAAACAGTATAGAGGTAGGTACAAATCTGGATTAATAGGTTACCATAACTCTATACCATAATAGTATAGAGGCAGTTTAAATTTCTTTAACTAAACGGCTAGAAATCGACATTCACGATATTCCAACTTTTCAAGAGTCTAAAAAATATAGTTTAGAGAGTACTCTTTGCAAAGTTCCAATGTCTATGTTGTAAGAAAAAATTATAATCAACTATTCTCAAACTGTCAAACAAATACTACCATTCTCAAATATCAATGTGAAGAACATTCTAATAGCAAAAAAATGCTCCGCAATACTCTAGAGTAAAAAGAGCTATTTGGAATTAAAGATTTAGAAACTATACAATAGTTTCTCGTCTGAATTCCTCAAGAAACTATACAAGAGTTTCTAGAGTTAAGCAACTTATAAACCCAAACAAAAACCAACAAATTAAAATAAGTAACAGAAATGACAACTTATCCGGTACTAACTAACTAATAAACAAAAATGCATTATTTTCATTGTGTTTTAGCCTCTTCATTTTCTTTTCAGGGAAAAATTAGAATCTGGTTTATCAAATGGCCATCAAGAATGATTGATTCTAGCAACCCCTAAAGTGAACAAGGAACCTCTCATGTTGCACCCTATAGTCATTAGTGTGGAACACTTTTATGATGCTATATATGTGTTTAGTATTTCCAATAAGTAAATTATGTATGCATATTGAGTAGCTTCTCGTCAAAAACTATACTTAACTATCTCCAGAAACTCAAAAATTAGAATAGCATTTTTTACTTGAATAAATAGTGTACATCTTCACTGATTCAAGCTGAGTACTAATTTGCTTATATAAAATTAGCAAAATTTGGAATGAACAAATAAGAGAGACACTAAGTAGTCAAGAACTCCTACTAGAGCGCAAGGTAGACTCCACACCTTCAATCCATCAATTAGGACTCTAGTTTAGGGTTCTATTACACATTAATGTTAAGCTTATATCTTAATGTATAAAGTGAAGATATACATCATATATGAATTTGTTGAGGCTGGACTACACAAAGTACATATTATGGAAGTAACATCAAGTATATGAGCCAACTAATTGACATTTCCCAATAATAAAAATTACTTAGCACACATAATTAAACAATCACCACAATAGTATTCATCACATACAAAGACTTAAAATGAAGAAGGAAGAGTAGATTACCTCTGTGCGAAGTTTTTTTATTATCAAATGGAGAGGCTCTCTTGTCAAACCCCTTTGAACCCTATCATTCCTACAAGACAATCAACTTCAAATCAGAGTGAAATTATGAATAAACTAATCACTTTTGAATTTTCATTGTTCTCTTCTTAGCCACATGGTAGACTCATTGACTTTCATTACCTAATTAATTTAGGTCAAGGTTATTAATAGTAATAATGATAGAATCAAATAGAGCATGGCTTAGTCTCTTTCAGAGCTTCCATTTTTCCTTAAGTGGGTGAAGTTCTGCCTAAATTTAGGAGTAATAATATTAGAAATAGTCTTACTCAAATTATTTCAGAAATAATGTTATCAGTGTATATAGAAATGTCAACATTTAACAGTTGTTCAATCCGGTTCACATCGTGGTTTATGCATAGCTAACGCAGTAACACACTACACTTAATCAATTTTTTTGCTGCAGTTTTTTTGCTAGGTGTCGTTACAACAAATCATGTGCATCTTGGAAACCAATGGAGTTATCTTAATAGAGGTTTTGGCCATCATCATTTGCCATTGTGCAGAATGAACTATTTGTGCCAATTTCACCTATCCCCTACTAAAAACAATTGAAAAAGTAGGATTAAAATAATTTCCCAAACAAATAAAAATATGTTTTATGAAAGTATGGCTCAATTATGTCCCCCAATACCTATCTTTTTCATACTACTCTAAATGGAATCTGAATTGACATCACACTACAACTAATTTTTAGAGACATAAGAGTAAGAGAACTATTTACAATAACATATTGGAGGTGAGTGATTTAGTAGTTAATGTGAGGAGTTGATATAAATTACACTTCGATTCCCCTAACATAGCCTGTTGTAGAATACAAATATAAAGATAAATAAAATTTTACTAGTTGAAAAAGATATCTAAGAGACCCAACATCAAAATTGTGAAGAAAGTTAAATATTTTTTGGAATAATAAAGTTGCTCCCTTAGTTCTGCCAATTGCATATTCTTGTTGTGGATTGCCTTTTAGAAAGATAAAGGCATAAGAAAATAGGTATAGTAGCACACGTGAAAGAGAAATATATATTCCAAGCACTTGAAGTCATTGAGACATTTTCACAAACACCTTGAAGGCATTATAGAACTAAAAATCTCCAGCCCTCAAATCACATTAAAACTCACATTTAAAGCAACTAAATGAACTCCAGAGAAAAACATATACAAAAACAAACCACAAAAAAACAAGCATTACAGAATAAAGCCACAAAAACATGAATTTAAACCTCATATATTGAAGACAAATAACAAATACCATAGCAATAATAAAACTCACATGTCAAGCTTTGAAGAGATAAGATGAATATGTTTTGATACATACAAAGATACATATGGGTTCTACATGTAAAGAATAATCCATATACGCCTTACTTACACACAATCAGGTAACCAAAGATCAAATAGGCGAGAGATATTTTTGAACTACCTATGACAAAAAAAGAAGATCTGATTGTTTGGTACTTTGGATTTGGAGAAATTTGGTTTGCCGCTTGTTTAAATACTTTCCGTATATTAAAGTGTTACATTCAATTTGATTAAATGTAACACTTAATGAACTAATTGTAACGATACTTCTGTAGTCATAGAAATGTTACATTAGGACACGACTAATATAACAATAGCTAATCAAATGTAACGACGTGTTAAAAAATGTTACAAGAGCCCAATTTTTTGTAACACTTTAAATAAGTGTTGCAATTTTTTTGTTACATTAGACTCAAAAATGTAGTAGTGAAATATAAATACATCTTAATTCAAGTACAAATCCATATTCAAGTACAAAGCATTTGTATACACACACACACATACTCCCTCCGTAACATTCATATCTTCTCACTTTCCTTTTTTGGACGTAACATTTATATCTTCCCATTTCTAAATCTTCCAATCATACCCTCAATAATTTAAAAAATAATACACTACTACACCTACTTTTTTTGGATTTATCCTTCATTCCATCACATTATTTCACCATCTTCCCATCATACCCTCAATAATTCATATCCCATTTCACTATTCTTAATCTCACCCACTTTGGAAGTGGGAAGATATATGTGATACGGAGGGAGTATATATACAAGAAAAAATTGCTATGACTAGTACCAAATCATAGGAAGTTTGCAAATGTAAGACTTAATTATGTTTTCCATTGGCATAATTTATTTAGTCCTCTTTTCAGAAACTTTATTGTTACTTTCCATTTGTACCCTTCATTTTAGTACTAAATACCGGGAAATATATATGATTTATAATCTTGAGATATAAATAAATATTTTGGAAAGCTTTTATTAGGTTTAACAATCTTATGAAATTAAATATGATTAATCTTCATTGGAGGGTAAATAGTGAGAATAATCAAAACTCGATGGATAAATATTTGATTTTTAAAAATGTAAAGTTGAATTATTGATTTTGATTTAACCTCAAGGGGTTAATAGTAATGTTCCCAAGGCCTAAATCCAATAATTCAGCTTGTCAAGACATATAATAATGCCAAAACTGAAAATAAAAGTCAGGATGGCTGTACTAGACCGTTGTCAGATACGTATTACTCCGTATATAAAAGTGAATCTGTGAATGTGGATGCTACCATGGATTCAGGTGGTGGCACAAGGCTATGAGCTTGGCTGATAGTATATTGGATTGCTTTTCTGTTTTTGTATTATCAATCCGAATTATATACTGCTTTGTATATATATATTAACTTTAATTAGATGGAAAATACTTTTGAAGGTATACGAGTTCTTGATAGTAGCTCAAGTAGATAATAAGGCTGCAAGAACCTCAAGTTTCAAGTCATATACTACTACTGATTACAGTCTTGACAGATAAAGGAATTCGCACATTATGGAGGCTATCATTCCATGTCAAGCTCCCAAAGTAATATCCAGTGTTATACCTATAGCTCGTGGAAATCCTCACAGTAAAAGAGACGTTCTTAACATCTGGAGTGAAAATCAGTGCATTTGGCTTTACTGAAACACTGATTCCCCTTGGAGGTTCTACTATAAGTTTGTATATAGAGTTTATAGGCCCAACGTTTGTCACCATTCTGGTTAGGGTGACTGAGCCTTTAAGGTTGTGAATGGTTATAGAAGGGAAGTTCACGTCCAGAATGGAAAACCCTTCAGAGCAATTGATGGGTTGACCGGAAAGTTGACTAATGGCAGTGCTGTTGTATCCCATGGCACATAGGCAGTGGAGATAATCAGTTGTTCCCATGTCATAGACAAGGCCAGGGTTTTTAGCTGCATTGGGATTTATAAGTCCTCCCCCATAGTCAAATGGATCTGCTAATTTAGTATCTGTAACTCCTTCACTGAATATTGGTTCTCCAGAAAAAGGGTCAGTTGTCCATCCTGCAAACACAGAATCATATATTGTAAGATTTTAATTTAAACTGAGCTAATTGATATTCAATTCGGTCGAGTTATTATAGAAGATGTTATAAACATAGAATATCCAGTATTAGAAACATGCCTCGAGTCACTAATTTATTTGTCCAGTTGTTGCTTTGGAAGTCCATATGATTAGAATTTAGAATTGGATTGAGGTTTCTCAACTAGAACATATGGTATTTCCTTCCATATGAGCAGTTTTTGTCAATCTTAGAAAATATTGGCATGTTAAGGCCATGACAAACAATCACTTAAGTTGTAACTTTAACAAAGTAGGCTAATTTTAGTACTACTGAATGCATTTATAACATTTTAATTAGGTGCAGTATAGTAACCTGTAGTAACAATGGCGGATTTGATGGCAGTTGGAGACCAATCCGGGTGAGCTTCTTTGAGAAGGGCAACTATTGCAGCCACATGTGGAGTAGCCATTGATGTCCCGCTGAGAAAATGGTATGCACTTATGGTGGGACTTGGAGAAATATATGCTGCTAGTATGTTTGTTCCGGGAGCTGCTATATCAGGCTGTATGTATAAGTACATGGAAATATTAAGAATTAATTCCACTTATTAGTATTTATGTCATTTCTTATAAGTACATTACTATGGGTTTCTGTCCATGTGTAGTCCTTCTGCCACAATGGTGGCACCTCTGTGGTGATTTTTAGAGTCAAAAATATCGACGATGGAACCACATGTCGGAAAGAAATAATAGTCATGTATCAAAAAAGATCAAAGACAAAAACGTGAACCAAATGTGAATTGGGAATACCAATTAGGTACGTTACTCTTCTAGAAATATGAAAAATTGATCAAACAACAATCTTAAGGATGAATATTCTGCTGTAAAATAGTTTTCTCAGGTGAAAGCACTTTCTCATAAAAAACAAGTGTTACTTTATACTAAAAAATGTTTCTTTAACAACAAAAACATACTTCATGCTTATTTAAGTAAACAATTATACCCCTTTCCCATGTATATATATAAGAACAATTATATCATTTGACATGTCAAACTTGTTCTTAGTTCTTACACAGCTTGTCAAATTATATGTACCTTAAGGATGTCCGGCGCTAAAGTATAAGGGCCGCGAGATGAGTAGAACGATACAACACTTGAGATGGGTTGACCAATTTGAGTTTTTGTCGAGCAAAGTCGCACTCGTGGATTGCTGTACTTTCAAAGGTCTTGTATGATTATGATATTGATATAATGGTAGATAATAGAAATGATATCAATAAAAGTATTACTATAATCATAATCACTATCACTATAGTTACTGTCATCTGTCATAGTCAGTACAAGTCACTACAGTTCAAAAATTCATATTTTTGTTCACTACCTTTATTTCAGTTCACGGAGAGAAAACAGAGAGGATTCTCAGTACAGGGATAAAACATACTTAAAGTTTAAAAAATGTTTAAATTCCCTAAATAGAAGTCATAATTTGTGATTGGACAAAAACATCCTTGTACGGGTTGAAGCTTAGTAGTAGGTGCTGCGACAGGCTGTCGGACTGCTGCAACCGGACTACCCCGGACTCGTTCTGGGACTGACATCTTCAAACCTTGACCTTCTCCTATGTGCGAATTTACATGTCTCATATGTGGTCTTATTGCTCAAACACGACACAAATGGTTCGAGAGATGGTTGTACCTAATTATGTGGGACGAGTTGCTGCCGTGCTTCGAGAGATGGTTGCCCTTTGCACAAATAATACTTGGGATCTTGTTCCACGTCTATCCGGAACAAATACTATTGGCTGAAAATGGGTTTATCAAACCAAAAGTTTTGCCCATGGTTCAGTTGATTGTCTAAAGTCCTATTTTGTGGCACACGGTTACACAGCTTTCATGATTCGGTTACACCCATACTTATAGCTATGTTGTTAAAGCAACTATTGTTTGGGTAGTATTGGCCATTGAAGTTTTGCTTAATTGGCCTCTATGTGATATTGAAGTAATTAAAAATGCCTTCCTACATGGTGTTTTAGATAGCCAATGTGTATGGAGCAACCTATTGATTGTCTTGACCCGTGCTTCCCTCATGTATGCCGGTTTCAAAAGGCATACTATGGCCTAAAACAAGCACCTCCAGCCTTGTTCCAACTATTTAGCACTTATCTGCTTCACCTTGAATTCCAAAATATCTTGCCATGACGACACCTCTTTGTTCTTCTTCACTCATGTAGTTGTGTTACTATTCTCCTCTACCTTGTATATGTTGACGATATTAAACTTACTCGAAATAATTAGACACCCACATGACTACTTGTTTATTCCTTCGGTAGTCCTAATATTCTCTAGATATTTTAGACTGAGCTCATATCTTCCAAGAAAGCAAATTGATACTACCCCATCTTATATTGGATGTACTCCCTCCGGTCCTTATTAAAGTTCTCAGTTTGACTTCACACAGATTAAGAAAATAAATTTGACTTTACTGTGGAGTGCATTGTTTGGCACTGTTTGGCACTGTTTTGCACTATTTTGTTTCCTAAAATGGAAGTGTGAACTTAAATAAGAGACATCCCGAAAAGGAAAGTGAGAACTTTAATAAGGACCAGAGGGAGTATTATTTTAGTTTTCCACCATTATTAATACAATGGTAAAAAGGTAAAAGTTATTATTCAAATTTAGATAAAATAAAGTGAAATGATAAGAATCACATATTTTTAGTTATCAGTCACTACTGTTAAAAAACATGTCAATGTCATCATCATCATTATCATTACCCCAGTGCCGCAAAGGCCCCCACCTACGGTGGGGTAAGGGGTGGTCGAATGTACACAGTCTTACCCATGTAGTAAAGCACATAGAGACTGTTTCCGGATGACTCATAGTGAAAATCGCGTCCAAAATTGCATGGATTGACTGCTACTTCATAAGTTCATAACAATGAAGCGCGGACAGTTTAGTGAACTATTTTGCTTTAATCCATCATATTCTCAAGCCAAAAAATAGTGAGTCTTTGGCTCCATTGCTAATGCACATTGAGAAAAAAATTCGATGACTTTCCCAGCAGTTTTTTTGGAGGCAATTGCTACAGGCAATAGTGGGCAGGGATATGGGAAGTATTGGTAGAGATTACAATTTAATGAGAGAAAAGGTAAACTAATTAAACAAAAGTTAGTCACATTTCAAACAGAATATTAGTCGTATTTTTATCTTTCAAAAGTATAGAGATAAAATTGTGGTCATTTTTCCTAAAATTAATTATCATCAAATTTAGAGTTCGTTTGGAAACATTGTAATTGGCTGGATCGGTTCAATCTATTAAAATTTATAAAAAAACTAACTGAATCAACTGAATTGGATGAAGTACTAAAAATTAATTTTTGAATATATTTTATTTATAAAATAAAGTAAAATTATACTGTGTAAAAAAATAGTTTAAATAGTTCTCTTTAGCAATTTCACCCAATTACACCAAACGACTAACTTCAACCAGGTTTATTGTTATTATTATACATTTGAGCATTCAAAATCAAAAGTTATGTATTTGATAAAAGATGTTGGATAAAATTGATAAGCTGAAAATATGATTTAATAAACATGTCCTAAGATTTGGTTTGAAACAATTTTCCAGTTCAGATGCATCAGTTACATAATTTAATTTGTTTTGCCATATACATGCAATGCATAACCTTGCCTTTTGTATTTCTCTCCTTGTAAACTTGTACATAATTGCCTTTTGTACTATACGTATAATTTTCATTCCTTTGCATTAAGAATAGGGAGAATATACATACCTTGTGGAACCGAGGTACTGAACTATCTGAGATCCGACGAGGAAATCTACATATACACAAGGAAAGTCACTGTCGTGAAAGTCTACGGCGGACACTTGCGGCAGCGAAACGATAACTCCCAAGCCACCGGCATCTTCAACTGTTTTAACGATATCACTAATCCGGTCACTATCCAGAGTTCCTCCCGTCACAAAACACAATACCACACTTCCGGATATCCACTTGTCATTTTTTGATAAGTAATCACAAAGTCTACAATTACAATCACTAATTAGGGAATGCTATAAATACCCCTATTTGTATCCCAATTTGTACTTCAATTTGTACCCACTCTCCCTAGTTATCTGGGTACGCGGGTAATTCATTTGAAAAGGGCAGAATTTTCTGTCCAAATGTCTGTGCACACAGGCAGTGTACACTTTGTGTACAAATTTGGGGTACACCAAGCATTGCTCATTACAAAAATAAGCGTGAACCAAGAGCATCGTATCAATCCGTCAATCACTAATTAGGGAATCCTCATCCATAGGTTTATTTGGCCTTGAGATCATCTTGACAATGTTTGTGATTTTTTTTGAAATCATGGTTAAGATGTTGGGATTATTTGAAAATATTATTTTGAAAAATAATCTAGTATCAAATATCAAAACCTTTTTTTATGGTCAAATATAAAACATTGATTATTTAAGATTATTTTCAAAGTCTTCAAGGTTCAAAACATAATTACGCTATCATTTAATGTGCCCATACTTGAAATTTGTTATATACATACTATGGCTGCAAATATATACTACTAGATAATACGTAGCATATACTTAGTATATAGAAAAAGGAGGAAGCTTCATGCCTTCATAACTCTTAAAAACATTCATTACAATTAAGTGAGATATTCTAAATTTAAATGTATGTCTCATAAAAATCTGGATAAATAGAGATCATGGTTGAGAAGAAGATAATAAGTTTTGAGATTTTACATGACAATGACATGACAAAAATAAATTTTAAAAAATCATAAAAGATATAAAATAATTATTTTACGTCCTACCAAACGCCTCCTATATTCATCCTAATAGATGTAAAGTAGTGTCATTTAAGAATCCTATTGTTATGCGGAGTATTTTGAAATTATTATAGAGCATTGAAAACATTAAACATGGCAGAATGATTTCACTATATATGACATCAAAGGAGTAATACACATATTTGTTGGGATTGGAAAATTCTTCTATTCAATATCAAGAACAGAATTACAATAGGAGGAGCAAACTCTCACACTCAACTATTACAAAAAACCAATCCTCACCAATACACTTCTACTCTAAGTGTATTTCACTCTTCACACACTTTTCTCACTTTCTAAAACTGATACTAATGAACAACATGGAGCACTCTATTTATAGGACTAGTTTAGAGACAAGAGGAAGTTGCATCCAAGCTTCCCATTCACATGGCTAGGGAGCTTCCTAGCTATCTCCAAATAATCTCCTTCCATGTTCATATGTTGGAGACCTCCTTCCAAGAAGGTGTGAGATGTCTCTTAGCAACTTCCAAGAAAGAAGGTGGAAGTTCCTTACAAATCTCCCCCTCCACCTTTTTCTTAATTTCTCTTGTTCCTGTGATGCTCGCTGGCTCCCCCTCGCTGGCAACAAGTATCCATTCAGATGTGGAATACTTTCTCTGTGGAACTATGCCTCGCATAGAACGTCGAACATGAATACCTTCAGCTTCGTCTTCAGATGAAGGCTCCCCCTGCTGAGGAATATCATCACTGTGAGTATCATCATCACCTACTGAACCATCACTCTCTTGTTCAGTAGAATCATGCATCTCCTCGTCGCTGAGAGGAATGTTTGATGATACAGGCACTTCGTCTTCTGGAGTATGTTGTTGGCGGATTATTGGATCACACCCATGAAACTCGTTTTCATGAAATACAACATCTCTGCTTCGTACAACTTTCTTCACTTCGGGATCCCACAACCGGTATCCGAATTCTTCATCACCATACCCGATGAAGATGCATGGGTTTGACTTGAGATCAAGCTTATGTCTCAACTCCTTGGACACATGTGCAAATGCCTTGCACCCGAACACTTTCAAATGAGAGTAAGAAACATTTCTTCCTGACCATTTCTTCTCTGGCACTTCAAAGTTTAAAGGAACAGAAGGTGACCTGTTTATAAGATAACAAGCTGTCAGCACAGCTTCACCCCAGAATGGCTTAGGTAGTTTAGCCATACTCAGCATGCAACGAACTTTCTCCATAATGGTTCGATTCATTCTTTCGGCTACACCATTGTGTTGCGGAGTTCGTGGAACCGTCTTCTCATGTCTGATTCCATATGCGGCGCAATATGCTGAGAACTCCCGGGAAGTGTACTCTCCTCCATTGTCTGAACGCAGGCACTTCAGCTTCTTCCCTGTTTCTCTTTCTACCATGGCATGAAATAATTTGAAGCGATCAAACACTTGATCCTTACTCTTCAAACAATAAGCCCATACCTTTCGTGATGCATCATCAATGAATGTCACGAAATATCTGCTTCCTCCAAGTGACTCCTCTTCAATGGGTCCGCAGACATCAGAGTGTACAAGACTGAGTAACTCTGAATAGTTCTTCCTGGTAGAACTGAAGGAAACCCTGTGTTGTTTCCCGAATAGACAGTGTTCGCATGGATCTAGGGCAACACCTTTGCCCATGGAAATGACTTCCTTCTTTGCAAGAGTTGTCAATCCCTTCACGCTCAAGTGGCCTAGCCTCCGGTGCCACAAGTTTGGTGATATCTCTTCTTCAACAGCATTAAGACTTGGATGACACAACTTTGCATGAGTTTTATAAAGAGTACCACAAATATGGCCTCTTGCAACAACCAAGGAACCTTTAGATAACTTCCACGTACCTTCTTTGAATCAGTTAAGATATCCTTGCTGATCCAAAGCTGTACCGGAGATAAGATTCAATCTAAGATCCGGAACATGTCGAACATCTTTCAACACAAGTGCGCATCCGACATTGGTTGTTATGTGCACATCACCAATGCCAACAATCTTCGAGAAACTCGTGTTTCCCATCTTCACAGCTCCAAAGTCTCCTGACTTATAAGATGTGAATAAGTTCTGGTGTGGAGTAGCGTGAAATGATGCGGCTGTATCAATCACCCACTCAACATCATGAGTACCTACGTGTAAACATTCTTGTTCACCATGTGTAACAAGACACACGTCTGATGACAAACTAACCATGGTCTCACCATCTTCTTGGCTAGTATTTTGACTCGTCTGTGGCTGCTCTTGTAGAAACTTTCTGCAATCTCTTTTTCTGTGCCCATAATTACTACAATAATTGCAATATCCTTCAAACCAATTATTGTTTTCATAGGACATACCTCTCTCTTGTGATCTGCCACGAACTTGAGAGTTTCCTCTGTTTTGACCTTGGCCTCTACCTCTACTGCTGGTTTCTGACACGAAGGCATATGATTGTTCAGTCCCGGCTTCTTTTCTTCGGGCTTCTTCGTTCATAAGGGCATCTGTGACCATCTGCATAGTCACTTGCCATTGGGAGCAAAATTGCTGAGAGTGACAACAAGAGTCTCCCAGCTGTCAGGTAGAGAGCTAAAGAGTAGTATCGCCTGCTCTTCATCTTTGAGAACCCATCCGGTGGTGCTCAACTGATTTACAAGATCCTGGAATTGACTGGTGTGTTCTGACACCGAAATACCACCTCGTAATTTGTGGTTTACTAATCGCCTCATTAGTAAAGTCTTATTTCGTGCGGTTTTTGCTTGATACATGCTACCAAGCTTCTCCCATAGTGTGTAAGCACTTTGTTCTTGCGCAACATGGTGGAACACACTATGATCGATCCACTGTCGAATTTGTGCGACAGTTTTTTGATTCATTTTTGTCCATTCTTCATCCGTCTTTTTATCCGGTTTCACGCCATTATTATCAAGAGGATCGGCTAAATCCCTCAAATTTAGCAAATCCTCCATCCGAGGCTTCCACATATTGTAATTTGTGGAAGTGAGTGCAATCATGGTGTCCGATGATGATTTATCCATAATAAAACGCTCAAAATATCTCGTACCTTATTTTCGGAGCCGAATTTGGACAAAAGGAGCTCACCGTTGGATCCGGAATGGCCGAAAATGGTAGGAACCGGTCTGACCTCGTCCAAAACCGGTCTGAAAATGGGTGAACTGGCCTCCACAAGTACGAACCGGTTCGGTCCGGTTCAGGCAGCAGCCGAGTGAGCAGACCAGCAGGAGGATGACGTGGCAACAGCTGGCTCTGTGCTGGCGCTGACGCGGCGCCATGTGTCGCTGACGTGGCGACGACGTTGCCGATGACGTGGCACGGATCGGCGGCCTGACAGGGTGACATGTGAGCTGACGGGGCGTGACGTGGCGCTGACGTGGCGCTGACTGGTCGTCTTCTTCCTCTGGACAGCCTGATGACGCAGCGATGACGGAGGCAATTTTCAGGCGGCGCGTACGGCCTCTTCTGGTGGCCAAAAAATTCCCCAAAAATACCGGATTTCTCGTCTCGACGAGACGAATCTAACGGTATGATCAGATCGTGATTCCGAGCAACTTCAAAAATCACGATTTTCTAACCTGTAGAAATTTATCTCAAAATGAGAAAACGGTGTATGGAAACTCAACCTCGCTCTGATACCACTTGTTGGGATTGGAAAATTCTTCTATTCAATATCAAGAACAGAATTACAATAGGAGGAGCAAACTCTCACACTCAACTATTACAAAAAACCAATCCTCACCAATACACTTCTACTCTAAGTGTATTTCACTCTTCACACACTTTTCTCACTTTCTAAAACTGATACTAATGAACAACATGGAGCACTCTATTTATAGGACTAGTTTGGAGACAAGAGGAAGTTGCATCCAAGCTTCCCATTCACATGGCTAGAGAGCTTCCTAGCTATCTCCAAATAATCTCCTTCCATGTTCATATGTTGGAGACCTCCTTCCAAGAAGGTGTGAGATGTCTCTTGGCAACTTCCAAGAAAGAAGGTGGAAGTTCCTTACAATATTACTCCTATTTAGAGAAAAGACCTTCTTTTACCGACATTACTTCCTTTGAAAAATGTGTAAGAATATATTTTCATGTTGTAATTTATTACTACCTTGGTCACCAAAAAAGCATGGATATGTCACTTTACCTATTTAAATATCATCAAATAAACTTCTCATTTCAAAAAAAAATCCTCATTAATAATTTATAACTACGCTTATTTTTTCACTTGATTCGATATAAAGTATGAATGCATTTGAAAATTTAAAGCAAAGACTTTTATCTTAAGAGATGTCGTAGAGAGACACCCTCGATTATACCCATCTTTTACCATCTTTAGTCCATACTGTTCTCTCCTCCCTTCTTGTTTTTTTTTTCTTTTTTCTTTGATAATCATCTTTCATATTCATTATCATCCATGTTCACCATTTCCATCTTACCCATCTTCATTCTTCATAGATGAAAAGCTGCCGGAAAATGGATACATACTAAAAGAAAATAAATGTTTGTATACACACATTTTTGTATTTAGGGCAAAATTTTATAAAAAGTTATTAGGTTTTTAGTTTTTTCTTTCCTTAGAGACAATATTATCATTACTCAACACGATACAAACAATATTTTATATGCCACACACACAAAAATTATGACAGCTATCCATCTCTAATTTTTCAGCGACTTTCCGGTGATTCTCAAACATCAATTTTTCTGGTACATTGACAAAGTAAAGGTGAAGATGATGATGAAGATAGAGTAAGAATACAAGGTAAAAGGATGGGAAAAGAGAAAAGCAAAGAAGAAGAAAGAAAGGGAGAAGAAAGGAAGGCAGGAATGGGGGGACATTTATATAAAGTGTAATCCTATGGTTTAATCTAGGGTGTACATACCTTGGTGATACGATGAAGGGGTGAGGAGATACAGGGTGATAGCCGTGGGATTCCCATCGGGAATTGTAAATCCATGGAACGGAACTGGACTACCTGCAATCGGGCGACGGGAGGAGCATCGCTGGAGCAGCTGGAATTGGCGACGGAACCCTAAGGCTGTGGATCGGTATGGGACAAGGACGGGTTGGGGTCTGATATGGCCACAAGGACGGGTTGGGGTCTGATATGGGACAAGGACGGGTAGGAGGACTCGATCGGCATAGCTTCATCATTGTGAGAAGGCGGAGCCCAGGGTCCCTATGACACGGGTTCTATCTAAAAGGTCCTAATAGGAGGATTAGCTCGTCTTAATAGCACTTCGTTCATCCAAACCTTCCCGGTGTGGGACATTTAACACCTCTCCTCACGACCAGACACTTCGTCTGGATCGTGCCATAATTCACTTTTTTTTTCATCGGTCCGTTTTTTTTCTTCATCCGGCCGTAATTGTCATTTTTAGGTTGACCTTTCAGGATGGAACCCCGGATCTTAACATGGTATGAGAGTCAAATCGATCCATGGTGTGGGACCCTTATGAAAAATGACAACACGATTATAAAAAAAATGAAAATGACGAACGACGAAAAAAATGAATGATGGCATGATCCAGATGAAATGTCTGATCGTGAGGAAGGGTGATAAAGTCTCACACCGGTAAATTGAGAAGCATTTGAGTGCTATATTAAGCTTCGGGCTACTCCTCCTAATAGGTTGACCTTTTAGGATGGAACCCCGGGTCTTAACATAGTATCAGAGCCAAATCGATCCATAGTGTGGGGCCCCTTATGAATCGTGATGACACGATTATAAAAAAAATGACAATTACGGTCGGATGAAAAAAAAACGGACCGATGAAAAAAAAATTGAATTATGACACGATCCTGGCGAAGTGTCTGGTCGTGAGGAGGGGTGGTAAATGTTCCACACCGAAAAGGTTTGGATGAACAAAGTGTTATATTAACACATGGGCTACTCCTATCAGGTTGACCTTTTGGAATGGAACCATGGGTCTGAACAAGGTATCTGAGCCAAATCGGTCCATGGTGCGGGCCCCTTACGAAAAATGACAACACGATTATAAAAAAATGAAAAATGACGAACGATGAAAAAAATGAATGACGGCATGATCCAAACAAAGTGTCTGATCATGTGGGGGGTGAGTCCCACACCGATAAATTGAGAAGCATTTGAGTGCTATATTAAGCTTCGGGCTAGGCCTGGGATCGGTTCGGTTCCTAGGCCAAATATGTGGAACCGTTTGAAAATATGAAATTTTACTAACGGTTCGGTTCTTATAAATTATTTTATAGAACCGATAAGGAACCGAACCGTTCTTAACGGTTCGGTTCTGGTCATTTAACGGTTCCTAGTCTTCGAAAAAATTCTTACAAATCATGACTAAATTTTTGCCAAAAAGACATTCTACGTTTGAAATTACGATACAAATATGCTTAAACAGTTAACGAGAATAATAATTTTAAATACTTGGACCCTCAAAGTTCCGACCCACTGGAGTTTGGACCTAATGAGAGGCCTAAGAAGCCTAAGAGAACCGGTTGAAGTGAATAATAGTTTTAAATAGTTGAATAACTAAACAAAAATAATGAATGTAATATAAAAATAAGTAAGTAAATATACATTAAAATATATATGCTCATAAGAAATATATATAATTTTAATTATTATATATAACGGTTCCTTAATGGTTCCTAGTACATATTTTTTTTAGGAACCGAGAACCGAACCATTAATAAAAAATAGGAACCGAACCGTTAAAAAATAACTAATAAATGTTGGAACCGAACCGAACCGGGTCATAACGGTTCGGTCCGGTTCGGTTCTCCGGTTCTTGGTTCCAAAGTCCCAGCCCTACTTCGGGCTACTCTTCAAGGCTCGAACAGGTTGAATGCAACCCCGGGTCTTAATATCCCCTACTTATCATCTCCAGCGAACGACGCTCAGTAATCTCCCAGGCAAAACAGATGGAATCGGTGGCGCTATAGCTGGGATTCGACGTACGCGTCAGTGCGTCACCCAGGCAAAGCAGGCAACCGATTGCACTTCTCTTCAAGCTGGGGAGGAAAATCTCAGTAGTGGCCTTGTTTTTTCACCAACCAGGCTCGAAGGTGCAGAGAGTGGAGAGGCGAGCATTTCTCTGCTCCAGGGGACGACCAGGTAGATTCATTTCGGAGGTTTTTGGCTTCAATGAATTCGGGCAGCGATATGAGTTTGGGTGCTGGTTGTACCATTGTAGGTGGTCAAATATTCTCATCCTTTCAAATCGAAACCAAAACCTTTAGTTTTGATGTGAATTCTTCGATTGTGCATTTGTATCAAATCAAGGATAATCAAATGTGCATTTGTATCAAATCAAGGATAATCAAATGGGTTGTATTTCTTTTGATGAGGATGAATTTAATTGGCTTTGTGATTCCTTCTTTCAACTTCAAAATGGGTCATCTTGGACGTTTACAAGGTTTGCGGGTTTAGGCAAAGTTCATCTATCCTTTGATGCTAATAGTTTTGATGGGTTCATTCGTTTTAGACTAGTGTTTGCTCGCACAAGGTGCAAGAATGTTTGCCTAATATTAATGCAAAATTTGTAAAATCCGATCTAGAGTTGGGCATAATGGTTTGGTTTAACTGAACCGAACCAAACCGAAAATTAGTGGTTTAATTTGATTTGGTTTTACTTAAGTAAACCGTTTGGTAAGGATTTGCCCAAACCGAATTGTTTGGTTTGGTTTGGTTTAAAACTGAAAAACCAAAAACCGAATCGAACACTGAATTACTTGTAATGTGTGTGTGTGTATATTGTATTTATCTTCACTCTTCATCTTTAGGATATAAATAAATAATTTAGACATAAAAAATACTCGGTACCTGTTTAGCATATACCATTTTAACTTCTTTTACACATTTCCTACATTATGACAAAGTTAGCTAATATGATATATTTGTATTTGTTATGTTTTGTACTCTACTTGTATGATAAGAAATTTTGTGATAACAATAATATATTGCATTTATATTTTTACATGATTCATTTGATAAAATTGTGAATATTACAACATTTGTACAGTACCTATGACTCATTTAGTTTTCTTAGACTATTTTATGTGATATGTAGTGTTATAAATGTTAATCAACTAAATTTTTTGTGAGAAGTTAATCTTTTTTCTAGTGATCGAAAAGATGTTAAAAGTTTCAATGTCATCAGTGTTGGTAAGATAAATTAGGTGTTAGTTTATAATATTTTATTATTTATTTTTCTATCTTTTATTTAAATAATAAATACAATAAGATGAGATCAACTAATAGTTTCATTTTCTAATTCTAAATATAGAACTTGATCAAATAAAATAATAAACATAAGAAACCGAACTTTGGTAAACCGAACCGAAACTCAAATGGTTTTAGTTTGGTACTAATTCTCCCAAACCGAATAAATCGTACAAGCATGATAGTTCCCCCCACCGAATTTAATAGCATGAATTGAGTGGATAGTAGAAGTGTCGACTCAAGCTTTCAACGTTGAATTATACGGAGTATTATTTTTTAGTTCGTCTGGTCTGATGATGAACTAGTGTGCCGCAAAAGTTGATGGATGTGAAAGCATTAGACGGTGTAAGGGTAAAGGAGCGAAATGAAAAAGTAGGTTCCACTTTTTAATAGCAATGTACAACATCTTTATGCCAAAGGTGTATTGACACAAATCAGGGGTACCAACCATGATTCACAATTATATTGCTATTAGATTAGATGTTAGATGAAATCTCAGAAAAGTACAACTAATACTTTAATCGATTCATTTATGCTTTATATATTAGATCAACAAAAATGGTAGAAAGGGAGTGTGAGGAGGCACTTTGAGGATTTCAGGGCTATTTGTATAGTTCAGCTGATTCTACTATAGGAAATTCGAGTTTGTTTCGTCTCTTCTTCTCAAAGAAGACCTGAATAGTTTGGGGAGAGATGTAGGGATGGTAGAGGACAATGTGAGAGGTATTGAAAAGGCTTTTATGGAATCAGATAGTATGACAGAAGAGAAAAGTCGTGGCATTTCAGGATGTCATTGACGTTGTTCCTCTATAGGTTTCTTTCTCAAATCCAGAGCAGAACAAAGACGTATTTTTATTACAGGGTGATAAAAATGACGAGCCTTCAGATTATGACTCTAACCAGGAACTACTTGATCGCTTAAGTCACCCAAATCGGAAATTGCGCTCCCAATTGATGCCCAGAAAAAGTTCAGGTCTTCAAGCCAAGATTGATAATATATGGGGTGAAATTTCAGTCAAAGCGTTTAGGGTGATTTTCGTTTGGGCAAAGCATTCATTATGTTCAAGTCTAGGGAGGTTACATGCATATCGAGTTTGGAAATAGTCTGCTAGGCGGTCTTTCCAATAGCTTTCTCTTTTGCATTCCCCTCATTAGCTTCACTTTATTCCTTTAGCTTTTTACTCTCATTAGTGTTTGTATTTTGTCATTTTTTTTATAAAATCAAGTAAGAGTTACTTAAATCATTTTTTATCAAACACTATCAACTTTCGCTATTAAGTACTCCGTATTTTTTTCAAAAATCATTATAAAAAGAGATTTTTTTGAAGTACAAGCTATTGCAAACACTATCTACTTCAATTACAAAAGTCAAAATGGAAACGTTGAAGAAGAAATAATTAGCCATGACAGAGCATCAACAATTAAGTTATTATCTACTCCGTAACTCTTTTAACAATAATAGAAGAGTAAAATGGTGCAAGTTATACCCGGACGACTCATCATCATAACCCAAGGTAACGGCGCCTGTATCGTTTCGAGTCAATATTGCTTCACCCTACATTTATATGGATGGGAAACATAATTACACAAACTAATGCACTAATAATTTCATGAGATGCATGGAACATGTATATACGAGCTCACGCACTTTGAGATGTTTTTAATTATATTGTAAATTCTGTGTTCTGGTATGGAATGGTCTCTGTTTATATCTGATCTATTCTAAATTTGAATGGTGTGGTAATATGGTATGGTACGATCTAATAGGCGTATGTTCTATATGTATTTACCAATTATTGAAGTATGAATGTATAATCTTGTTTGGTCTGACATAATCTAATCTAGTCGATTTAAATTTGATCTTATCTGCTTTTGTTTGGTGTGTTCTATTCTAGACTAATATGGGACTCAAACTAGTCCAATACATCCTTATCAGGGGTTATTCTAACTTTAATTTGACCAATATGCATTTTTAATTGAAATTATGTAAAAGCCCTTTTGATGACCTTGTTTTTTACGAGAGTAAATCATACGCGTAATAGTAATTTAATTAAAAAAATCATAGTAGCTCGTGACAATGGCTAACAGATATACAGATACGGAGAACTATATTATAGCGATACACTAATACTTGGTATTTACCTTTAAGGATTGTCCGTTTCCTAGGATTATTGGGGTAGGAAAATCTCTATCGGGTGTACTAGCAGCGACCGTTAAGATCCACGGCGCGGAAGCACACACTGTCTGAGCCGCCGGCCCACTGTTCCCTCCGGCTGCCACCACACTAATTCCATGTGTCACGACGGCATGAAAAGAACCAAAGTTGAGTAAATCATTAGGGTCGACTTCGGAGTACAAAGGCACATCATAGCCAATAGAAACCGAAATGACATCAACGCCGTCATGAATGGCTTCGTCAAAGGCCTTGAGAAAGTCAACGGCTGTGCACTTATGACCCTCCCAACAGACCTTATACATAGCCACCCTGGAACGGGGTGCACCCCCTCTCAGCGTTCCCAATGCGAGCCCTTTATAGCTCGCATTGGGCACAACCGAACCAGCTGCGGTACTTGAAGTATGAGTCCCATGCCCTAGATTATCCCTTGGAGATATAAAGTCTGTAACTCCTGCAGTACTATTGGGTTGCCCGATCTCGGCAAGATACCCATCGATGAAGTAACGAGCTCCGATTAACTTCCGGTTGCAGTCTTTCTTTGGATTGAATGACTTATAATCTCCAGTCTCACAGTACCCCTTCCATTTTGAAGGAATTGGTCCAAGACCTTCATCATTGTAGGCTTCATTTTCTGGTGTCACACCTGCACGTATATGAACATTTTGATTGGAATATGTCAAAATCCGTCGAAATAGTCCACGTCATCAGCTCCACGTGAGTTTGGGTAGTTGTGCTGTAGTGCTAACATGAACTTTTTCGGGGTGCGTAGATTCTAGCAAAATAGTCCGAACAAATTCCTTTTATATTGGGACAGAAGAGGCTGGGTGGCACGAATTTTAAGAAAAGCGGGTTTGTGTGGTTGATATCAAATGAAAAAGTAAGAATAAAGTAAGAATGATTTTGAGCCACACAAACGTTACCAAATAAGGTATGAGACAATTAAATAGGGACATCTCAATATGGTAAAACGTGACATTTAAAAGGGGATGGAAGGGGTACTATCTTAAGATTTAAATCTTTCATAGGAGCTAAAATGGACAAGTATGGGCCTGGCCAAATTCAATCTAACCACATCTGCAAATTCTCTAGTATGCAGCCAACAAATAATATGCGATCAGTTTATATTTTGTTATCACCAAATTATTTATATACTCCGAGTTGATCTCTCGAGTTGAAATACGTATTATCATAAATGAAATACGTTGGTCTCTCGGGTTGATCGATCGTCTCTGAGTCTTATCATAATCAAGGTTAACTTTTGAGTTTTGAGTTGTGTGATGTGGTTTATGGTTACTTGCTAGTTCTTTTTCTAATAATAAAAGCTTTTCCATTCAAAGAAGAGTGTACTCCATATTTTGAGTGATGTTTGACTTTACACTCTATTTCCTCAATCATTAATGCATATCATGTAACTCATTCCAGTATAAAACCATTTCACTTTGAACCCCAATACTTCACAATTTTAGGTTGTTGGTGTGCAAAAAATGATTTTTAAAATAGAGTGCAACTCCAATATCATCCGAAACATGGAATACAAAATCAAATTCCCATTTAAAAGCTATCATGCGAGTGTACTCTTGAAAGAACAGATATAATGACCAGGTTTTTTTATTTTCAAAAGTTATTTAATGTTTATATTAGGGTTTATTGTCCTAAACAGGACTTTATTACTAGTTAAATTCTCAAATTCAGCCAGAACTTCATAAATTTTAGCAGAATCAGTCAAATGAGCCAATTTTCGTGCTACTAAAGAGGCTCAAAATGAAACAAAGTAGAAAAAATCAATTAGGAAAGAAGACCTGTATCAAGAAGGCCAATGATGGTACCATTTCCCATGTCAGTATCAGTCTCAAGATTTGGTGCAGAATTATTCAAGGAAAGACCTAGGTAATCCCAAGTCCTGGTCGTTTGTGTCTTGTACAAGAAATTAGGGATCACTCTAACAACGCCAGGCAAGCCTACAAAATTGCAATTGCACTTTACTTTCTCGAGATTAGAACGGGAAACAGGGCCGTTTTTTAGCATGTTCATTAGGTTCAACGGAACAGGGACTCACTTTGCACGGGGCCCCAATATTTATATGAAGCTAGTAGTAGTATTTTTAGGTCATTAATATTAACTAATTATATAATGTAATAGTGTATACTATCGTATATGAATATGGGCTGCAGCTTGCAGCTAAACTCACACTGCATTACTCCATATAATAATGCCCTCATAAATTAAAATCATTTACAAAAATGTTGAGATTAATTATTTGAAAGGAAAGTTACAAAATGTAATTCTTTAATTACATTATTTAATGAGTATTCAATGGATTTGAGTATAATAAGAATTTACATCGAGTATATTTTGTAGTTTTTTATATTAACGTGGGGCTCAAATTTGTATTTTAAACACGGCCGGGCCTCCAAGTTCATTAGACGGCCGTGACCGGAAAGTAGATTTATGTTTAATTAACAGCTGCGTGCTTGACCAGATTCCACCAAATGCATGCCATAATTAAAAGTTCATTCTTTTGTTACAGTTAATTCTAATTTTTGTGAAGACCTAATTTTAACTCTGTGCAATAGCATGTCTAGATGTTATAAGTAATGTCAATATTTTCTAGATATATAGTCTTTTCTCAAAAAAAAAAAATTATCGGACTAAACTATAAAAAGTTCGGTTATATAGTATATACTACCAATGTAATCTAATTAATACTAGTAATTAAAAGTAACCATGTATATATATACTTCATTCTTCTCAAAATTATTTATAAAGTCTACTTGTCTTCATCAACAGATTATTTTGGATTTTTATGGTTGAGTGATGACAATTTAATTTTAAATCCCCTTGTAGATAATTAAATTAGTTTGATAATTATTAAAATTGGGATGCATGGAGGCATGAAGTAATGTATTCATAAAATATACGGAGTATACTTTTACGAATTATGTATTTAATGAAAAAAGAAAAACAACAAATTCTTATACGATTTTGAGAAAAGTATTTCAAATTTTGTTTGACTCGGCCTGCAAATTATAACTTGTACGGAGTATATTGAAACATACTCCGTATTTCTTAGTATCAGAGTTGTTAGGCTCTCTTTTGTAGACTTGAAACAATTCCTTAGCTTAAACCTATACGGTCTTAGCTTCGCAAATCGCAACTACTTAATGTAAAGTTAATTACAATAGCTAGTGTTAATATTTATAATATAAATTATAATTAAGCCTGAATAACTAATACTCCGTATATAATTGTAATTAAATAAATAAGGCAAAGAAACAATGCTAAATAGTGTCAAACAGTGCAAAACAGTGTCAAACAAAGTCGAAATAGTGTCGAAACAGTAAAATTTACCCCTCAATAAATTTATTTCCTAAAAATGTGTGAAAGTCAACCCGGGAACTTGTTTCCGGGACGGAGGGAGCATACTATTATTAAACTGTATTGTACTCCGTATGAATTAGACCTGCACAAAAGCGGGTTCGGGCCGGGCTCGGGCCGGGCTTTTCATAATAAGTTTTCTACCCATCGTTTGTGGGCGGGCCCGGTCCGGCCCGCAAAAATGGGCCTAACCCCATGTCCATACCTGCCCGTAAGAGCGGGCCGGGTAGTCCACCGGGCCGCCGGGCGCAGGAAGACTTTAAATTTTTTAAAATTATACGATAGTATAATTTATTTAATACTTTATAAATAATATTACAACATTTAAAAAATTGCTAATACACTTATAATGTATATAGGCCTTTCATCACATACTCAAAAAATATTTACACAAAAATAATAATGAGAAACTATATCTAAAATTTAAAATTCATGCACAAAGTATTATCATTAAGTACAAAAATAGATATTTTATTGGTTGGACTATTTGTTAAGAACTAAAAACTTAAATTTAAACATAATAAACTATAAATATGTATACAGATAAATTAGTAAATACGGAGTATAAAAATATACATGTGTACATGTAAATAAATACATAAATTAGTATATATAAAAATATATATGTATATATACTAAATGTAGCGGGCCGGGTTTATCGGCCCGAACGGGCCTACACCCTAACCCAAGCCCGCCCATATGTTGTTGCGGGCCGGGCACGGGCCGGGCTGGTGGGTAAATATATATGCCCAAGCCCGCTAATTTGTATGGGCGGGCTGGGCGGGCCGGGCGGGCCGGGCAGGCCGGCCCCGATTTTGTACAGGTCTAGTATGAATATAGCCATATAGGTTAGTACGATACAAATCATAAAATTACCAATAATTTATTAATGAGAGAATTCCTTAAACGAGAGTAAAAACGTTTTTAAAATTCGAAATATGACTATCGATCATGTTTTTTATTCCATGAATAAGAGTAAATTTCTTCCAAGTTTCGCATCACTAGGATCTAAACATGGCATTTTTTCAAACATGGCAGATTACTCCTATTCAGGGAATAAAAAATATGATAGTCCTATTTTGGAATTTTAAAACGTTTTTACTCCTATTTAGGGTAATTTCAATTTATTAATTTGAAGCTTCAGCTGCTAATAATATATTGGCTAATGTAAACTTGTGCCCTACCTAAAAGACCAGGTGAAATTATACGAGGATTGGGAGACAAGATTAGTGGGGGACAAAGCTATGAAGATCCTAAAATGGAAATGAATCACTTTAATTGACTCAGCTTAACTTAACTCGAAAAGTATTATATAAGAGTCTATTGTGCCATTCCTATTTGAAGTTCTTATATATATTCTTTTTGTGATATTGAAAAGTCATCTTTCCTGATTTACTAAACAAAGTCGTCTCAAATTTACTGTACTACTTTGAAATAGCAATTATTGTATAATCTCGATCATTTTAAATAGTTCCAAACATTGTTGAAATAACAAAGCTAAACCGGGTAGCATCTAAAAAATCATAGCTTTTAAGATTAAATAATAAATAGTTACAACTTGTTTTATCAAACAACTTATTTTTTATCAAAGAGATGATACAACTTTTTTACCGTAAAAATGTTTTTAGTCAGTAAAAGCTAGTTGTCACAAAAAACCTAACAAATATTTTAATAACCCATAACATTTAGTGAACTACCTTGTGAACTTTTTAATAACGGATAGTTTTTTTACTTGAATTATATTCCAACAATAATTGTATCAACATTTTATAATAAACAAGTGAAGTCATATTATTATTTAATTATGAAAAGCCCGTAAAAAGTCCATTAATTAAGAAGATTAATTAGGTGCGTGCGGGGTAACAAACCGGCCGGTAAAATACCTGAAAAGTTTTGTGCTTGGGCTTTGGTCATTTTGGCGGCGAAACCGGAGAAGCTGTGCCGGTAGCTGTAAACCATCGAACTCGACGCTACTTCTTGGCTGCATGGTAAGTACTCCATTTATTATTAGTAGATTCTATGGTACCCATAAGGAAAGAAGTCATAGAGTCGAAAGTCGAAACTCGTTCAAATTCAAGGATTTGAATATTTAAAAAAGAGAAAATATTCAAGGATTGTACCCATAATTTGAATATTTAAAAAAAATCCATAACAAAGATTGACCACAAAATAAAAGATTTAGAGCCTCTTTAATTTGGTTATACCAAAATCGGTTAATTCTGCAGAAACTTATGAAATTTGGCTGAAGTAGATAGTTTGGTTTATTCAGTTGATTTATGTAAAAATTATATTTAAAATTTGTTTTATTTATAAAATAAAAAAATGATACGAAAAATAATTGAAATGACCCTCTACAATAAATTCAGTCAATACAGGCAGGAAAGTAACTTCAAATTTACTTTTTGTTATTGTTACACAATTTAGCCCGTCAAATCAAAAGTTACGTGTTTGGTGAAAAAGTTGGCTCGTAAACCGCAAAACATGCTCCGATGCTCGCCAAATGAGCTCTTATTAAAGCATTTTTCTTGTAACATAACTAGATTAAGGTGACAAAGAAAAATATTAATTAAAGTGGCACCTTCCGAGCACAGTAGCTAACATATCATAGTGATTGGCAGTGGTGAGCTCTACATCCTCTTGCTGCCTGGCTCCCATATATACGATGTAAACCTGTTGTGACATAGGTAAATTAAATGCAAATTGAAAATATATAATGGGTAAAATTTATTCATATACATTTTTCTCACTTCTTAAAATTATTATATTCACTATTATTATTTATCCTATCCTTGAACAATTCAATTACCGCTTATATAAGGTATCATATTTTGAGAAGAATATAATAGTTTTGTGAGTATAGTGTGCTAGTTGTGCATACGTAAATTACAAGCAGTCTTGATCTATATAACATACTTTGGATTGAAAAAGACGTGATGCCGAGATACACAAAAGACCATTTTGGAAGAGGAATATGGAGACAATGAAGATGAAGAACTTGAAAGACATTTCCATTGCAATTCAAGCCGAATGATCGAATGAAACTCTTAGATTTTGATAGGGGAATTGATACTCTTCGACTTGAAAATAATAGACTATTATATGAGTAATGCTATCTAGGAAGAGTTTGATATGGGAGCTTTTATAGATACAAAGTATAATTAAATAATCATAAAGATAGAGTTGATCTCAGTTTAAAAGCCCAAAATAATTCCCCGTGTTTCATGCAACTATGCTAGTCATCATATGCTTGGAAATTAGTATCCTCATTCCAAAAATGTGTTATTTAAAATTATATTTAAAAAAAGGAAATTAGTTTTAAATAATACAAACTATCTTTTATGAATTAAGAATATTACCTACATTGAAAATAAATTGTAATAATACAAATCATTTAAATATAGACAAAAATTTATATAGAACATTTTTTAGCACAAGTTTATTAGTCATTTAATTCACCAAAATATAAAATATATGATTGTATTTCCCAATATCATTTACATGATGGTTTGTTATTAGTTTTTTATATCTTAAATGACTGAATTTCTTGTAGAAAAGCGACTCCATATTATTTTTGTTTTATACTCAAATAGTTGGTGTTATTAAAAACCATTTTAAAAGTATGTATTATTATTGGTTGATGATTGATAGTTGGTATTATTTAAAGTAACTTTCAATTTAAAAAAGAAAAAGAAAAACAGGCATATATACCTTAAATTTAATGTCATGCATGACAGAAAATGTAGCACCCAACTTCATTTTGGAACAACAGAAATTATAATTTTAAAATTTGGAAAGAATATACCCTTGAACTAAATATTTGAGAAACACTTGCTCGTTTTGACAATAGTTCAGATACTTGTCCGCATGAGAGATCATATTGGTTCTCTAAATTATTGTACTCTACGCCGCGAGAGCGGTAAGAGCCTAGTATTGACTTGTGTTGCTCAATTAAATAATTTTCATATGATTAAGCATGATCGGCCCCAAACTGGTTGCCCTTGGAATCAATCTCTGTTTCCCTTCTGTCATTTATTTTTTTAATATCCCTTTTGTCATCAATTAGAAAGGGCGCTTTAAGTTAGCTTTTTTAGTTGCAATTTTAATTCCAAAATATCAAATCTTTCATATCACATTTTTTTAATGTAATCTCTAAATTTAATTAATGCTTAATTCCCTTTTTATGTCCCTTTGGAGACTATACTCCTATTAAACCCTGTACTGGTACATTTATTTTAAATGCGGGAAAACTCACATCAGTGTTTGACGGTACGTTCTAATTTTTGGCGTCGTTGCCAGGGAATGACGATTTCGGTTTTATGGGTTATTTATTTTCAGTGATACGTTCTAGTTTTTATTTAGCTATTTTTCTCTTTTAGTTTTTCGTAGGATTCTTCTTTTCTAACATTTCAGATTAAACCATGAAAAACACTTTTTAAAGAGGCATGAGATGGACCCATTCAACTCGATCAGTTCTTGGAGAAACACCTTACCCTAAAATCTTCATGGAATGTTTACCATTTACTCCTTATCCTCCTTACACCCGTCATCAAATATTAGTTTCCAATACCACAAAATATTCAATCTTCTTACCCTTATCCTCCTCCACCTACGCAACACTTGCAATCTCATTCTTCTCATCATTATCCTTCATCACAATATCTTTAGGTAAGGCCGAGCTCCATTCTTGAATATCTTCTCCAAACTAAAACTCATCAAGAATTGTCTCATTACCTGCCCAAGAATAACATGTGTTCCTTCTTTGGAGGATGTCATTATATATCTTTTTACCAGGCTAGACCTCCACATGCATGACCATCCTTGCCGGGAAATTGTGTTCCCCTCTTTGTTCTTCCAACAAGTGATGAACATTCAGACATCCACCACACCAACATCCTTGCCAAGTAATTAATAATGAGCCACAAAATCAATTGGAGGAGACAACTTCAGAGAGGTTGTCTAACTTGGAAGATATGCTCATGCAGTTCATGCATATCACTTCAGCAAAAATTCAAAATCTAAATAACATGATGGGTCAGCTGGCAAAAAACCCAATATGAGGAACCCAAGGGATGTCATCAAAGTGATACTGAAACCAATCCGAGTGAACATGTCCATGTTGTCACATGCACAGATGGGAGGCGCCTTGAGGTAAATGATCACAATAAAAAAGCATCTCTCCCCGTGAAAGAAGAACCATCATGTACTATACATACTTTGATGTTCACTCGTGCATTGCCTCAGATTTGGATTTGTTTGATTCCCTACTGCTTAAGCTAAGGATGATACTCCTTCTTGTATCAATAATGACCACATCATCCAAGAAGACATTGATAAGAAATGTATTAATGATAGTTGGGATGCTCACATGGAGAGTGATACAGAGTTCAGAGGATGTGTTCTAAATTTTCGTGATATTTGTGAGAAAGTAAAAGATTTTCTTATGATGCAGTTTAAGTATTGTGTTGCTCTAGATCTTTAGTTTCAGGCATATTTTGAGTTTCCAATAATGCCTAGTGTACTCAAAGTTTTGACTTGTGTTTTTTGTCCCCTCGAAGAGGATGTGAGGTCCATTCTCCACTTATGTGTTGATGAGGTTTATGAACACCAAATGATTCCTATGTGGTTTCACTAATTTAAACATATGTGCTGCCGAATAGCATTTGTTGAGTAAAAGTTGGAGGCTGTTAAAATTGGTGTGTTGGTGCAGTCTTTGTTATATGAGAGCCTAGAGATAGTGTCGGGCAAATAAAAGACGTTAAATATAGCACTTCATTTGAGGTAACCCAGGCTTCTTTTTACACATTAATTATGGCTTTTTATTGCTTTCCAACCCCACCCCCGCAAACAACAAAATTGGGTGTTTTGTGTGCTTTTGTGCTATTTATATGTTTTTGCAATTATTTTCATTAACTTGAGTTAGTTGTGCACTCGTGACCCATTCTCTTTTACCCCCATTATTATGTGAATTAATTTAAGACATCGAGAGTGATGCCAAAGTTTAAATGTAGGGGGGTGCATTGCACTCTGGCAGCTTTTGTTGTGTGATTTTCGGTGTAGTATGCGCATGATCGAGTCATTTGCATATTTATGAAAATTTCAGTTTAATTTTTTGTGTTTACTCTTCTGTAAACTCATTCTTTGTGAATTGATTAGGTTGTAGCATTAGACACTACTAGAAAAATGCCCTACAGTGACACCAAATTAGTGTCACTGAAAGTTTCTGTGACACTAAAAAAGTGTCAATGAAAGTGGGAAATAGTGACACTTTTTAAGTGTCACTACAAGTGTCACAAAATTGTGACACTATGATATCACTAGTTAGTGATACATAGGTGACATAACTATTCGGTGACACTTTTACATCACACATTCTAGTGACACTATCGTATCACCAGTTAGTGATACATAGGAGACATAACTCTTCGGTGACACTTTTACATCACATATTCGAGTGACACTACGGTATCATACTTTAGTGACACTTTGGTATCACTTTGGTTTGCATTATTTCAGCATTTCATGGGTAATTTAGAAAATCCATTTCAATTATATTTAAAAAATTGAAATTGAATATTATCTAATCCCATAAACTATAAAGTCAATAAATCTCAAAACATGCATGGAACATTTAAAGCATAATATTCATGTCAAACTCCAAGCTAAATTGTGGTTGAACTTTGCATTCTAGGTATGCTGGACAAAACATGACAAAAATTCCAACATGTTCCAACACAAAAGTGATCACTTTACCACTAAGCAACTATTGGTTAATAGAATTCTAAGCAACTACATAGTTTTGTCCAAAAAAGTGAGCATCCTACACATCGTACATACAACGCCAATAACAGTTCAGAAGTACATATCGCCCAGCCAGCTTCACATCATCAAGTCTTCCTAGCAGCCGCATTCATTAACACTGAAAAATGACCACTATGTTCATAAGTACATATCGCCCAACCAGGCAACTAACATCCATATATAGTACCAAACTTAAATTATGTTCTTCACTTTTGAACTATAAACGTACTTGTTATCAAAGTAGCTGCATATGTAGCCCACTCTTCCAATTTTATCGGATGTCCCCGAAGGGACAACCTGCATTCCATCTTCATCTAGAGCCTTGGATGCAGAATCTGAAAGTGAAGAGGAGTTTTACAAGGAAGCCAAGTCAAGCAAGGTTATCATTCAAGATGGTTTGGTGGTTTTAGATGGGTCAGAGAATTTGGTACCTGGGAATCCAATTGCTTCCCAGGAGAAGGAGACTGAGTTGTATTCCAAGGAGCAGGGTTATTATCCTGCAAAAGATACTAAACTCAAAGCCTTATTGCAAATGAACATTCCATGGTTGGATGACAAAACACATATAATTTCCTCAACTATTAAAGACGACTTCCACCTACAGTTGATGCATAAAAATGCATCTCTTGACCCTGAACTTCTTGCTAAAGCTACTTTGTCAGATTGGGAGAGGGTTGATTACAAATATAATTCCAAGCCATTGCATAACTGGGAAGAAGGGTGGGAAAACATCAAATCCAAAGTTCATGCTATGGCTGTAAAGTTGGCAAGGGAGGATACCGGAAGTCAGAGGGTGGTTAATCAGCCAAACACTGAATCCTTACCTGAGACAGTAACACTGGAGATAGATTCTGAGGCTTTCAATGCTGAGGTTGATGTACTTCCTCAGGAAGCCAGTAAGGAGGAAGATAGCCATATCTCTGTCACTGGGAAGAAAAACAAGCACAAAAATCAGATTGAGAATAATACTAGTATTCTTGTTAAATACTAGTATCACAGAGAAAAGGGGGGTAAAGCTGGGAACAAGCACAAAAATCTCTGTCACTGGGAACAAAGATTCTTGTTAATATTAAGAATTTCAGTAAACTGATAAATCATATCTAGAAACAATCCCAATGAATACTGAATTACTAGTGTTAATGATGAACCATTGATTCAATTTTAAAAATTTGCAGTTGCATTTTTTATCACAGCATGCCAAACAACACAAAATAACATGAAGTTTTATTAAAAATCAAGGTGTACTAGCTCCTTGTATGGCCTTGCACATTCAGCTTTGGCTTATGTGCCTCTATGCCTTAGTAAACTAGAGCCACCAGCCTTGTTTACTCTATTAGAGGCTTAAGCCTTATGGGTGGTTTATGAAGTACACACTTCGATAACAATTTAATACCATAGATGCTTTCAGAGACTTGTAAGAGCATGATAAAAGATTTGTTATACTTCTTTAGTTCTCTTCTTGTTAGATAAATGGTGACGGTCTAATGTTTATGCTTCCATACATGCTTCCAAAATAACATTACATGCTTCTAATGTTTATATTACAGTATATAAACTGCCGGGTAGCTACAGTTTGAATCATTTTAGTTCTGCGTGTTAGATAAATGGTGACGGTCCAAAAGAGAGATGTATTGTATTTATTTAATATTTATTGGAGACTCAATCTTGCAGATATGGAGGAGCAATATAATACGAATAGTGAAAACTATGATGCGGATAAAGGTATAGAATATGTAAAAAATTATAGTTATATTATATTTTTTAATTCATTTATTGTAGGAAACAATTTGTTCTATGCATTTTCCTGGTTTGGTATCCTAATGTATACTTACATGATGATGATGAAAATTATCAGGGCCTGCCCATAGCAATTGTAGGCAGTGCACTGACACAGGGCCCTGAAAAAAGTGAAGGTCCAAAAAAAACATTAGAACGCATAAGAGAAGTGCAAAATATATAATAAAAATTAGGTCGACAAAACCTGGTAATTATATGGGCAGAACTGAGTGAATTTGGAGAGTTAAGCTTCACATTCTTAACATGGGGGAGCTTAAACTAGGGCCATTTAGAATCATCTGGAGAGTTAAGCTTCGCCCTTTGCTTCAGAGTTTACCCCTACACCATTCGTTTGTTTTAATTTGATATTGGGCCAACTATTGGAGAGCAGTAGACTACTGATAATACTAGTACTAATTTTTATTTTTTTGGGCCCAAAAAATGTGCAGTTGGGCAGCCTAACCCTCCCTAGGGCTGGCCCTGAACATAAGTGTTCTTAATGGATAACACTTTTTCCATTTGCTTCTCTTTCACCCATTCCGTTGCTGAAACAAAGGAAACAACAAGGTCAGAATGTGGTTGCAGAAGGCAAAAGAATAATGACAACAATAATACTCCATACAGGAAAGTACAAACACAACAATAATATCTCATATACGGGTTTGAGGCTTTAAATAGTCATCCAAATACTAATATTTCCCTATAATTATAAGGCAACCAAGATGAGTTGGATTCCCTAACCTCACCATCATTACTCAATGCGAAGAAAAGTGTTTTATATTTTCAACATGATGTCTTAACATGAGCCTCTGGTTAGCAAAGTGCCTGTAAGTTAAGAAGTTGTTAGCAAAGTGCTTGTAATGATACTTAAACCCTAAATAAACCCAAAAATATTATTGAACTAAACGAATCATATGATTTTCCAATTGTTATTCGTCTTAAGTTGAACTTAGCAGGACCACAAATTTTTGTCTAGAGAAAGCTCAATCATTAGTATATGTCAAACAATTGGGCACACCTTCAAAGTTGTCTTTACAGGTAACGTAGCTCTAGGGTCAAACACCTCATCATGAGGACCATACTTCAATAGAAAGTCAGGTTTCTCCACACAACCACACCCACTGTTAGAATTGAACAGTCCATGCATCAACCAAAGTGAGCCTCCATGTCCCTATCAATATAAATGTATAAGCATTTTTGGAAGAGATGTACTTAAAACAAAACCAAGAAAAAGAACCTGTTCCACTTTTTGTACTGAAAAAGGTCCAGTTTACTCACCAACCCATGCTAGAGAGTAGTATTTGACATTGTTTTGGATTTCTGTAATGAATATTATACCCTTATTGACTCTCAGAAGGATTTAAAATGCCATCTAACATTTTAAGGAAACTTAAAAATATAAATAGCAACTTCATTGAGTGAAGCGTGAAATGCAAACTTCAAAATAAATCTTAGTTAATAAAAATAGAAACTTGATTGACTAAATTGTGAACTGCAAACTTCCACCAAAAAACATTACTAATCCAGGTGTGAGTAAGTTATTTTCAAACTGAAAAGTACTCACTTAATAAACTGATAGAGCAAAGAACCATACTAATAAAAATAGTTGGATACTTGGAAAAGAAACATTACAGAAATGAACATTGCCCTTCAGTTCAGCTCAAGTTTATTATTTTTAGCTCCGCATTTTCCTTCCATAATAAGAACTTGGAACCCTTCATGGGGCATGATTTGAATATATCCAGTGGCATCAAGTGCCTTGATTAAAATTAATTTCAATATCCTAAATGAATCAGAGTGTAAATGTATAATAACTTGTGTGCTCTTATATAGCTAATTACACTTTAAACTTGTTCTATGTTTCCATGATAATTTCCTATTATATGAATGTTATATCATAACTCATATTCCGTGCTCTTATATACTTTAAATCAATAGCTAAATATGAATCAAGAACTCAAATTAATAAATCCAGAGAAAAGTAAAACGGGAATCAAAACCTGAACTTGAAACCCCAAATGGAGAGTTACTTCCGTTCTTTTCTACTCGGATTGATTCCTATGAGCGAAGAAGAAGAGTTGTTGATGAGCGAACATGATGAAGACGATGGAGAAAGTTGCCTCCTGAGCAATACGGCTTTGTTCTTCCTCGCTACTCTGATTCCGCCAAGACGCAGAAGAGAGAAGATAGAAATTGATTGGGTGAAGTACATCCTGGTTCCTGGAGGAGATTCCATGCTCCAGGAAGGCAACATAGGCCATGCGAAGCTTGCTCTTAAGCAATACGGAACTGCTCTTTCTCACTACTTTGATTCTGCCAAGATTGATCGCAGATTGATATTAAGAAGCCGATTGATATGCAGCCCATGGAATTAGGGTATTAGATTACGTAGCGAGGAGATGGAGTCAAGCGGCAGGGCAAAAAAGCAGGCAATCGATCGAGGAGTTAGCTTAGGGTTCATAGAAGAAGAAGGAAAGCTGAGCGGGATGTGTGTTAAGTCTGAAACGGGAGAGGGAAAAAATGAGAAGTGTAATATTACTCCGTATAATAAACTCTAGCAGGCCGGCCCGTAAGTAATATGAATAGTGACGCGGGCCTGCAAATATACTCCGTAAAAAATGAAAGTGTCACTAAATGGAGCTTATGTATTTTTGTTTGAAAAGAGTGACACTTTTATGTCATTAATGTCATTTTATCAAAAAGTGTCACTATAAAAGTGTCACTGTAAAACATTTTTCTAGTAGTGAGACTGACTAGGATGTTTTCAGAGTTTAGGTCGGGCTTAAATTGCATACTGTTAGTCTTGTTGTTGAGATGAAGAAGGCATTAGTTACCCTTCCCTTGAACTAATTAATCTATTTGTATTTCATGAAATTTAATACATTATTATATAACACTATTTTCTCCCTTTTAGGGGCCTCATTTCATCTTTAATCTATTTGTATTTCATGAAATTTAATACATTATTATATATGTGTCAAGCACCTTGTGGATCCCCCAAAGAGGAGGTCGCAGGTTCGAGTCTCATCTCAATCAAGGATGTTGGCATTAACAAGAGCAGATACTATAATAGGTTTAGAAGAATATTCCATAAAAAAACGTTATTATATAACACATTTTTACTTTTTTAAGGGGTCTCAATTCATCATTTAGAACATGAGCTTTAAAGAGTATATAAGATTGCCTTTTAGATACTTTGATCATATTTTTTTTTAATGATCAACCATAATTTCTATAATATCTAAAGTTGACCTCGTCGACAATTTTAAAGTGTATCAAACATGTTCTTTAGATCTTCTACAAGAACTCTTTTTCCGTTCGTATTTTTCTTTAACTTCCGTCAAGCTTCCTCCAATCTATCTCCAAGGACGGATCTCTTTTGTGCAAAGGTGTTCATGTGAACACCCAAAAAAATAAAAATAAAATGTTAAAGTATACATATAGAATTGATGTAACAATTTATATAGTGTATTTGTAGATAATATCTCTTGCATTTAATCTTATTTTTCATTTGCAACACCCAATTTTTGATCGTAAGATCCGCCACTATTTATCTCTCAACCTTTTGATCTTTCAATGATTGTTTCAGTTTTCTTTCTTTTCCTTTCGGTGGCCGGATCACAAAAATAGATTGTACGATATTATCTTTTTCGAATTACAACATAAAGTTACAAATCGATCGGAGTATACATATTGTTAGTGGTAAAAAGTGAAAAGTACTTTCATGGAATTACATCATACAAATATATACTACTGTATATACCATAGATTTCAGAGACCTAGGGATGGGTGGCAATCATCATACTAATAGATAAATAGATAAAGTATGTTGGAAACAAAAATTCTATAGGTACCCCAAATTGTACCCCAATTTGTACCCACCCCTGAATTGCCTGTGTACACAGGCAATTCGTTTGAAAGAGGGCAAAACTTTCTACCCAAATGTCTGTGTACACAGACGGTGTACACTTTGGGATACAAATTGGGGCACCCCAAGCAGCTCTCATGTTGGAAATAAGAACTAATTTTGTGAAATTAAACTCCCAACGTGTATGGTATGTACTTAGTATGTACAACAATTATCTATACATATACTTCGTATTTATTTGTACGAGTGCGGATATTTTAAATGCTATGCCTTTGTGTGTAATTGTATACGTATAGTACGTATAATATATGTAGAAATTGGTGCACATGTATGTAGAAAATTAATTAATCTTTTGTTAAATTAATTCATTCAATGTAATATATAAGTTGAATTAAAAATCATTATAAATTACATCTATGTAGAGAAAAACTATGTATATGTAGTATATAAAAATAAAATACTTGAATTGCATATTGTATTTGTCCAAAAAATAATACTTCGTATAACGGTATCACTATCCACTTTAATCATTGTGATGTCCCAAACTTAACTTGTCATTCCATTAAAATGAAAATTTTCAAAACAAGCTTTTATTTTTAATAAAATTGTGTGCAAGTCAAATATATAAAACGTGAAAATTATTTTTCTGACGAAAGGAGCATTTTTTGTTCATATTTATATGTGTATGTCCTTAAGCACATTATTTTAGTAATATTCATGTAAAAAACCTCTTGCATGTAGTATTTATTTGATGAAAATCACATATTACCGGATTTCTCATTGTTTCTGCTATTTTGCTATTATTTTAGGAAGCATATCAAAACCCAGGACTAAACGGGTTCATCTTATCCATTCACCTTCAGAATTCTCTATATCTTCAATTCCTTTTTAAGTCTCAAGCCTTAAGGGCAACTTCTCTTTCATTCCTTGCATCTTCAACATCTTCTTATTTTTGAAGCCCTAATTCATATGTTAAATTACCGTGGTCTTTGGTTCCCACATAGAGAGGCTAAGCTCCTAAATGGGTGCAGAGTTAAATTTGTCCATTAATTTTGTGCTTTGACAATTTTGATACTCAATTTTGATATTTTCATTTTTTATCCTCGACTATTGTTCTACAAACATTTTTTATCCTCGACTATTTTAGTTATTCGACTTTCATAAAAGTGACATTTTTTGTCCTTCAACTATTATAATAATGATTTTTTAGTCTTTCACTTATTGTGTCAAAATCATACTGGAATGACTAAATGTGTCAATTTTAATACTTAGAGAGGGGAACTTTGAGTTGATGACAAAAAGTGTCTCTAATACAATAGTTGAGACTTAAAATGAGAAGAAACAAAAGTTGAGTACTAAATGTGTCACACAATAGTCGAGAGAACGAAAGTGACAAAATCTCTATAAAATTTAACGCACCGGTGCAATTAGGCATGAACCGCTACCGGGCCGGGCTCCGGGCCGGTCCAAACTGGAACATAATTTGTTGGGGTAAGCTAAGGCCCGGTACGAGCCCGGGATTCAACCGGGACCGGGCCGAGCTGAGACCGGATTAAGCCGGGACACGGGCGAGTCGATTCTATTAATTTTTTTGGCTTTCTTATTTGTTCACCCCCCCCCCCCCCCCCCCAAACCCCGCCAAAACACTCAGCCCACACCTACCATAGCCCCAAACCCAAAAATTCAAAAACAAATAAAAATAAAAAGGCCCGGACCGGCCAATCCCCATTTTCCTGCACCCGGAGCCCGCCCTGAAAACCCCCTCACTGGGCCGGTCGACCCGGTCCCGATCCCGGTTGGCGGGTCGGGCCGGTACTACACAGTACTGGGCCGGGCCGGTTAACGGGCCGGTAAACCCGGGCTCAGTCCATCGCTAGGTGCAATACACGCCATTTGCCACCTGAAAAAGGCCGCCATTTTTATAAGAAAGTAGTAACAAGGGCTATTAGAACATCACAGACCATTATAGGTGCAACTCCAGGGCAGAGTTGGCAAAGATGACAACCATCACAGTATCTTCAAAGGTTCAACAAAAGGAGCGTCCCAAGACCAATGGCTCTCTGACGCCTAAAAGATGAACACTAAAATTTGAATGAACCTCTGGTGCAAGATTTCAAGTGTCGCATAGACAAATGACGAGTGGTTACAAGAACATGGTTTCTAATATGGTAGTAAATTAGTTATCGATTTTGGCCGAGGTGTAGTAAAAATTTATAGCGGAGCCATCAATTTGATAATAAGAACCGATGTTGGAAAGAAGAAACATTAAATATTTCCAAATTAATATCAGTTAAAAAATGTAAATGAAAAATATGTATACAAATCAATATATATATATATATATATAAAAGAGGAACTTTTTAAGAGCATACGGTGTGCCACATAATCCTGCCATGTCATCATATATAATAATTACTTAATTACTTTTTTATTTTTTTACATTCTATTTTTTATTGCATATTGATATGGAAACAAAATACAATCTTTTATAATCCACCTTATTTGATACTAGGTAACTTTTTGAGAACCTTTACTTACTCCATATTATTTGCAATATTATGATACTACATAACTTTTATAGACAAAAAATTATATAAGTTATTTAATTATTTTTGTAGTATCAAAATATATATAAAAGGTTATGTATTATTTTGTAGCAAGTATCAAAGTATTGCAAATAATACATGACCTTTTATCAAAATATTGCAAATAATACATAACCTATTAGTAAGTATCAAAATATATTTTGAAGTAAGTATCAAAGTATTTATCAAATACATTATATTTGGACAAAATATTTTGTATCAAATTGTATAATAAAAGTTACGTAATAATTATTGCAAAAAACTACGTAACATTTTTGTAATATTTATTTGATACTACGTAACTTTTATAGCCATCCCTACACATAAACTATATTTTATATAAATTATTTAATTATTTTTTACACCTTTTATTTTTTATTACATTCTATTGAGAAATGAATTATCCGTGTTTTCCCCACCTAATAGATAAATAATCTATATTGCTATTAATTTTGTTCTTCAAAGTTATTTTATAAAAATAAAAAGGTAATAATAGTGTTCCATTTCCTAAATGTGAAATTTTATTTTTCTAAACTCAATCTCTTTTTCAGTATGTTTTCTAAACTCAATGCGATAATGACTAAAATTATAAGCCTTCGCTTAGATAGATTTGCAATTGTGTTAATACTTTCTTAGTTATTGGAAATTATAACCAAAATATTTTTTAACTTAAAAATGAAATTGATATATACTATTAGACGTTCATATATGAAGACAAGTAAAACTTCTGATCAAGCACCTTACCTTTATGAGAATGGAATTCATATATGTTTAGTTGTTTCTTTATTTTTACAACTATAATTTAAATATTCCCCCACTTCTGTAATAGATTCCTAATACGAATTAAGAAATCTTCATATATTTAGAATGTTTTTAATTCAACTGATTTTAGTCTCAGACAAGATCAGATCAAACATCAATCAAAATAACAAAAATTATTATTATTATTATTATTATTATTATTATTATTATTGTACATATAATAGACATCTTCCACACTATATTACTTCAGACCAAATTAGAACTGAAAAAGTCAATCTAATTTAATATTACCTCCGTTCCTCTTATATTGAGACAGAAGAGGGTGACACGATTTTTAAGAAAAGTGGGTTTGTGTTGTTGATATTAATTGATAAAGTAAGAATAAATAAGAATGATTTAGAGTCACACAAACTTTACCAAATATGGTATGAAACAATTTTAGTGGGATTTCCCAAAAAGGTAAAATGAGACAATATAAGGGGGACGAAGTGAGTATATCTTATTAATGACGTTTTCAATGTGACGAAATAAATTGGTAAATTGTAAAAATGATCCATTTTCTTACATTCTCAATGTGACGAAATAATGAGTAAAATGTATGATCTTACTAATAAATTTACAAATACTTATTTCATACCATGTTGAATGAGAAATATTTAAAAAAAATAGTATTTTAAGATGCTTAATGAAGTAATATAATGTGAAGTTAATTAAGAAACTTTTGTGTGAATTCTTTAAAATCGGATTCATAACAATTATGTTTAGTTCAGATGCTTATGTACAAGTCCATTTTAAATATTTTTCATATAAATTTTAATTTGTTTTATTAATTATATACGTAATACGTAGTATATTTTATTTTACTTTTTCATAATTTGGGAGATTCTGTCAATTTAGCCCGATCAGTTAGATTTAGTTCATTACGGTAGAGTCATACAATTCAACTAATTTTATATTAGACTGAGTTTATTTTCCTTTTGCATCACATTATATTATACTACATACGTACATGATTCCAAAAATATCAAATTTACAATTAGCTAAATTATGTACTGCCCGTGCATCGCACGGGCTTGAAAGCTAGTACCAAAATATTTCAAGACAGATGAGGATGTTTTTACTTCATCAGACCAAATCAAACCAGACTTGGGTAGTTATAAAAATACAAAAAAACCAGACCAAACCAAACCATTTCAGACCAGACCAGCAAATTACAATCCAAGTAAAACCAGGTATGGGAGGCCTTTTTGCAGGATTATTTTCACGCCATTTAGAGCACAAATAAGAATTGACTAGTGGTATGTTTAAGAATATCCATAGTATACACAGTACAAACAAGACAATTGTAAGAACCAAACTGTTAGGAACCAGCCCAGAACAAGATCGAGCAAAATCAATTACGAGTAGACCAAGTATATGTACATCAAGGGGTGACTGGTCCACCGCTGAACCAAGACCATAAGGCCTATTTGTCAGCATTGTCCATAAACTAACTACTGCTAGACTGCTAGTGCAAGAAATGATTTGAGCTACACCATGAACTCGTGAAGAGAATAGTGATAGGAAAATAGCGAGAAGAGTTTATATCGAGAAGCTGTTCAGTTCATCTTATTGAGTCATTCTCATTACAAGGATTCATATAAAATAAAATAGGATTCAAACCATATAAAAACGTTCAGTTTGGAAAATTAGAACTACTGCTGGAAGCCTAGATTATATTTCAGAATGGCATTCTTCAAGTGTTCTGCAAATCGTAGGATGCACAAAGTACTCTTCAAGTGTAGAATATAAACACATAACAAGGTTCCTAATGCATTGATGCCCAAATAAAAATCATCAAACACCAAAAGGAAATAAACTAGAATATCAAGCCGCAGGCCACCAGCTAGGAACACAGAAGAAATAACAATTGACAAATGCATATCAAGGTTCACTAACCACAACAGAAACTTGACTCGATGCATCTCCGAAATTTAAACATTGATCATATTACACAATGTTTTAACGACTATAGAATATAAACAAAAAAAAGGTTCTAATTCCAACAAAAATTTGGATCAATGCATCACCCAGATGTCTACGTTGATCATATTACCCAATGTACTTGTGCCCAAATCAAAATCATCAAACACCAAACAGAAATAAACACCGATATCAAGCAACAGACAACCAGCTAGTAACTCAGATGATATAAAAAATAACAAGGTTCACTAACCACAACAATGACTAGCATCAATGCATCTCCCAGATTTAAAGGTTGATCACATTACCCAATATATCGATACCCAAATCAAAATCATCAAACCACAAGAGAGGATCACAGAAGAAAGCATATACAACAATGTGTTTTGTGATTTGCATTACCAGAGAAAAGCTGAAAACTGTCAGATATCCTCATAAAAAATTAGATTCACGTAGATATTAATGGAAATATCAACCACAGGGTTCATAAGTTCTCGATATGAGATATGAGTATGATAAACTTATCAAAAATGTCTGCAAACCATAAGCTAACATTTCAAAGAAACTTTAGACTCTAGTCATCAAACAATCCCAGTCCCATTTCCTCTTCACTCTCGGACTCAACGGCCTCCTGAAAAAACAAGCATTTACACCCTTAGTAAACACATCAATCATAGAGGATCTCTACATACTTAGAGCACTTTCGGAAATTATTACGATGATATATAAATATATTAACTAAATCACTGCCAGATAATTCACAAGTATTCTCACCTTCTTCTCTTCAGCGGCAGGAGCAGCAGCGGCAGCGGCACCACCAGCGGACGGGGCAGCAACGGCAACCGCAGCACCACCACCGCCACCACCTACGTTCGTGATGAGGTCATCGATGTTCTTCTTCTCACAGAGCTTGGCGAAGAGGCTAAACCAGTAGGACTCCACCTGAACGTCGGCCGCCTTCACGATCGTGGCGATCTTCTCCGCCTGCATAACCACAAATGATTACAATAAACCAGCAATCGGAGGAAAAGGAAACGGAGAGAGTAGTTGAGTAATGAGATCCGGGGAGGTGATTAGAGTATTACAGTGACGGGGATGCCTTCCTCGTGGAGGATCAGAGTGGCGTAGGTGCAAGCGATTTCTCCGACCGACATTTTTCGGCAATAACTACACAGATACGCCGGATTAGGGGTGTCAACGACGGCGAAGGAAAAGAGAAAGCAGTGATAAAGGAACACAAAAAACGCTGATACCTGAAGGGAGACGGCGTCGAAGTCTGTAGGCACTCGATTCTGAATGACGGTAAGGCTTTTGCGCTTCTGGGCGAACCCTACTCCTTGTAGACTATGTTGGGCCTCTTAACAAGTAGGCTAAGCATATCATTGGGTCATTGGTCGTTAAATTGGGGATTCTATTTCCTGTCCCCAATTACTATTTACTGCCATTAATTAAATATTACTCCGTAATAAATAGAATTGGTTCAAATATGTAAACTACCCCTACAAATAAATACTCCCTCTGTCCTCAGAAAGAATTTTCGATTTGACCTACACATATTAAGAAAATAAATTTGATTTTACTGTAGATACACTGTTTGACATTGTTTTGCATTGTTTTGATGTATATAACTTTCTATTTAAGAAAATGGGAATTTAAATTAGGGACATCCAAATAAGGAAAATAGGAAGTTGTTCAACAAAGTTCAACAACAGGTTTCACAACAACTCTACCTTAATTTCGTTTTAATTTGAGATATTTCTTAGCTTGTTCATGTACCTATAAACATGGTGGAAAAATTATTCCACATATAAATAGCTATATAACGAAAGTCATATATCCATTGAGGAAATTGTCTTTTTATTTCCTTAAAAATAACTGATAATCTAATTTTCCACGTATTCAATTAATCTTGTATTTCCTTAAAAATAACTGATAATCTAATTTTCCACATATTCAATTAATCTTGTATTTAAGCCCTTACAAATAGAACTATAAAAGAGCTTATCAGATAACCAACTATAGTTTCGTGGACCCTGGCCTTGGGTCATATGCTAGCATACCGTGGAGAACGAATCGTCGAAACAACTCGAACTCAACGTGGAGTCGTAGTCATGTAACCATATCGTTACCCAAAAACGTGAGAAACAAGACTACCCAAACCAAAGCTTAAGTAATCTGATACCTGAAGGGAGACGGCCGCAAAGTCTATAGGCAACACGATTAAGAATGATGGTAAAGGCTTTTGCGCTTCTGGGCGAACTCTACTCCATCTTGTAGGCTATATTGGGCCTCTTAACAAGTGAGCTTGGCATTTTATTGTGTCATAGATCATTACATTTTAGGTAAATAAACAACCTTCACACATTTTAGTCCATATAATTTTTATTATAGCACCAACACGTATAAATCAAGGAAAAATTTGTTCAAAAATACTATTTGAACCCGTAGTAGGTTCCCATTTTGGGGTACCCTATTTGTACTCACCCTTATTGTGTGACTTAAATGGGGTAATTCATTTACGTGGGACAACTCATTTAAATGATTTGCTTTTGTGAACCACACAATAGGTAAGGTACAGATAGTTACCCCAAAATTGGGTACACCCAGCATAGCTGAAAATAGGTTGTACATATTTTTAATACACATCCCCTGGGTGCTTGTGTACACAAGCAGCTTGTTCAGAAGTTGTCTGTGTAAATGGGCAATTAGGAGTGTGTACAACAAATGTGTACAAGTAGCACCAATCATAAATTAATGTGAAGTACCTGGTTGACTAATTGTCATATGACATCACCATTGTTCTAAAAGTCGTTTGGCGCTAGTCAGGTTACGGTTGGATTCGAAACACCGAAAACTGTATCAAAATAAATCAAATTGCAACTAAATAAAATCGAACCTCTAAAAACCGAAACTAAATGTAAAAAACTGAACCGCAGTTGTTTGGTTTTGTTTTGGTTTTTTACCATTCAAAACTGAACCAAACCGAATAAACCGAATCAATTAAAATGTGAAAATTTATTTGTTAATTGTTAAGCATTAATCCTAATAAACCTAATGTCATCGTTAATCTTTGGTTATCTTGTGCCAGAAAATTTATTTCTATGTTATGTCTAGTTTAGTTTATAAATATATTTACACATTCATTACTTGTAATAATGTAGCTATATTGATTTGTTATGTATTTTTTGTATGTATGTTGTAATTTGTTACATGATGGTAACATATTTACTACATCTTACTAGTAATTAACTTTTACTTTTATTTAACTTAAAGTTTTTATATTGATAGAACAAATAAATATTCATTTCAACTATATCAAGTAGAATGTATAGATTCGTTAACTTTTTTCAAACTAGTCACCAACAATGTAAACACTGTTATCCCTCCCGCATACTCGTATAATTCAAGACATATTTTTTTTTTAATTTTATTTGTTCTAGTATGCTTGAATTCTTATGTAATATGTTTGATCCCTCCAACTACCGTATCATTTTATTTCAAATAACAATTTTTAGAGAAAAAAAAGAAAAAAATTGAAACCGGGCCAAAACAAACCGAACCAATAAAACCACGGTTTCAAGTTTTGATATGTAAACCCGAACCAAACTGTTCACTACAGTTCCGTATATGGTTTTTGGTCAAAACCGAACCGAATAAACTGAGCACACCCCTAAGTCAGGCGGTGTAGGGTCCCCTAGGCGCCCACTAGGCCGAGTAATCGGTCCAACAATGCCGATTTTTAGATCATTGGGTACCACTACTGGTCCCCATAGATAATATTACAAGTTTGAATTTCATCCCATTCAAAAATATTAAAATTATCTCGAATATGTACTATATTAGATTAGATTTAGAAACATATCTAGAAATTATGATCAGTTGGTAAATGATGAAATGGTTATAATGAGTATCCCAATTGCGGTATATAATTAAAGCTCTGTTTGGTGAATGTTGAAATGGTAAGTCACTAAAGGTCTGTTTGCAACAACTTATGCTTTTAAAAAAGTGCTTTTTTAATGAAATGGGGAGAAGTGATTAAATAAAAGTTGATAGTGTTTGAGAAAAAAGTGATTTTGAAAAGTAAAAGTGGGTAGTGTTTGGTAAAATACGTGTTTTTTCTGTAATAGAAAAAGTAAAAGCACTTTTGACGCGGAAGCCGAGAAAAATAAAAGTTGTGGTGTTTGGGAAAATAAGTGCTTTTTTAAAGCCAAAAGCTGAGACGTGCTCTTTTAAAAGGAGTTGCAAACCAACCCTAGTCAGTTGACAATATTGAATGTGTAAAAATGGTTGAACAAAGAGTGATTGGTGATTAATTTAGATTGTATGAGTAATTGAATATGTTATTACCCAATATCAGTATTTCTATTGCAATTTATTTAATTTTTTAACTAACAATATTGAATTTTTTGTTTTACTCCAGGGGGAGTCTGGGGGAGGGGGGCTGGGGGAGTCTGGAGTAATCTACGCTGAACCGCTTCCTCAACTAACAATATATATATATATATATTGAATATATATATATATAGGGCTATTTCTGTCCGGAATTTCCGGATAGGACCCCCCGTCCGGCCTCCTCCATTTGGGGGCCTTCCCGGTGGTATTTTTTGCTCAAATGTTTTTTGTATGTTCCTCATCAAGTCTAGTTCATCCATACCAAATTTCAGCAAAAAATTCAATCGGGGAAGTCGTCAAATGATTTTTGCAAGTTAACTGGTCCGGAAAATACATATTCCGGACCAGTTAACTTGCAAAAATCATTTGACGACCTTCCCGATTGAATTGTTTGCTGAAATTTGGTATGGATGAACTAGACTTGACGAGAAACATACACAAAAAATTTGAGCAAAAGATACCACCAGGAAGGCCCCCAAATAGAGGAGACCGGACGGGGCTCCGGTCAGGAAATTCCTGACCGGAATATTTGTGTATATATATATCACAAATTTTATTATATGAGTGCATTGTTGACAAAGATTCTCTATTTTAAAATAATAGAGAATATAAGCTAGATTTTTTACATCTCATAAGATGACACAAAAAAATGAAAGGTACCACATTGCATTTGAGGAATGTTAATGAAGGTGCTCGTTAACTCAAATAATAATTACTAATGAAGATGCTTGTTATCTCAAATAATGATTACAATAATACTAGGTGTACATCATTGCATACATCTGTGTATATCCTGTACAGGGGGTTAAAATTTACTACTATGCATTCTTTAACTTCCCTCCCTTTCTCTCCATCCATACGGTTCTCTCTTTTTTTTCTTTCTTTCATCTTCATCAAATATCTTAATCCTCTTTCATATTCATCACCTTCTATATTCATAATCTACCGTACCCAAAACCTCTCATCTTCACAATTTCAATCTTATTCGTCTTCCTTCTTCATTGTCTTCCATCTCCATCACATTCCATCTTCATCATATCATTTTGTGTCATTCTTCATCTCACCTACTTTATCATCACCTAAGTTATTGGAAAAACAACTAGAGTTGAAGTTACCAAAAATGTTGCTAGAATTATTGTCCATACCATTACTACGGAGTATAATATTGTGTTTGTCAACCTAAACTTTGATAAAATTTGTCTATGTGAAGATTTTAAATTGAAAAATTAGTAAATATTTGTAAAAATGTATGGATATAAAGATTTTTATGTATATAGACAACTATTGGCATGTCTATATGTTGATGACATTGGTTAGCATGTAAATCACCTTGACTTGCGGGCTTTTTAACATAAACATTAGTGTTTTGTTGCATAGAAATTAATGTCTCGCATACAAACACGAGTTGTTTGTGTATAGACAAAACTTTTTGCACATATACATACTTTGTCTATGTACACATACATTGGTTTACGTGCAAACCTAACCCTGACTTCTCTGCAACGTTTTGTCTGTATACATACATATTGAAAGAAAGCATTGTTTGTATATAGACACTTTTTTATGTAGAGAAATTTTATAAAATTTCACACAAGTAAAATTTCTATCAAGTGTTCATCTTTGATTTTCCATGACCTTAGCTTCGGGCGACTCTCGAACTTCACTCATTTTTCTAGATCCTAGAAGATGATAATGGTGAAGATGATGATTGAAGGTTACGGTGAAGATGGGTTTTGAATAAAATGGAAGAAGAAAGATAAGGAGCGAAGGTGGGCAATAATTACTACTACATTCGTCTCATTTTATGTGTCTTGTTTTGGGTATATGTTAATAGCCCAACATTCATTGTGGAGAAGAATGCTTAGCATATGAAACACGTGTGATTTGCTTCTTAATATGATTTGATTGAAAGGTGGCTTTCATACATCAAGGGAACAAAATATGACTAAAGAATTTATATATATATATATATATATATATATATATATATATATATTATAGGATTAATTGATAGGAATAATCCGACCTTCATCCGGTCTTCTAATAACAGTCCCTCTTATTGATAATTCCAGAAAAACCCAACCTTTCTGACTTCTCTTCTTTCTCCGGTCCCAACCTGAAATCTACCGGTAATGGAAAGTTATTAACATATATCTACCGGTCAGACTTTTAATTAATACTCCGTGACATATCTGCTTTCACGTTTCTTCCTCTTTATCTCTTCTCTGGCCTCGTTCATTTCATCTTCCTTCTCCCAAGTCCACGCCACCCGGTAAGCTTCCTCTCTTCCTTCTTACATCCACCGCACCTGGTAAGCCTCTTCTCTTCAGGAATCTGCCTCCCCCACTTTGGCTTCTTAACTTCCTCCTTCCATGGTTTCTCAATTTGACGCTCTGACGCAATCCATGTCGGTTCAAAAAGAAAAATCAAGAGATTGTGGGTCTTGTTCGACGAAATCAATTAGAGGAGTAAATTCGAAATTGAATTGTCACCATAACATCAGTTCTGTTATGAGAGTTGTTAAAAGGGGGAGAAAAGTTGGGAGAAAGTTCTCTGGCTGTTCTTTATGGCCGGTAAGTGTATTAATCTATGAATTTCTCTTATGTTTTTACAAATGGGCTGCAAGTAGTGTTCATATTTAGTATTACGAAGTGTGTTAAAATTTATGATTTTGTGTTTGCATCAGGATGAAAATTGTGGCTTCTTCAAATGGGAAGATGGTGATGATGCAAACTTGCCAGCTGAAGATGAACATGTCGACGTATCCCAGAACAACTCAAAGATAATTGACTTAGAATTTGAGAACAGGCTCCTCGAAGAAAAGATTAAGAAGTTGAAAGGCAAAAATATAAAATTGAAAGAGGAAGTGCACCAGAAGAACAATCAAGTTCGTGAAATGTATTGTAAAATTTTAACTTGTGAAAGGAATGAGAAGAAGTATTCAATTTGTCTGACTCTTTCATGGTTGATGTTTGCCATTGTTTTTTTGTTCTATAAATAACTATTGGTGTAATATAGTGTTGTAGAACTCTTGACGGTCTCTTTAGCTGGCCAGTGGGGTCTTGCTTTAAAAACATCAAGAAATTGTTTTGCAACCCATGTAGACTTTAGTTGTTTGTTCCTTTTCATATTTCTGTGACAATTGTGTTTCCCTACAACTGTCTTTACCACAAATGTGGCTCTCCTAGAATCCCAAGAGGAATACAACTTAAATGGACAACCATCTACGCATCTAACCCCCAACCTTTGTTGCCTCTTTTTGTTGCTGAGAGCAAAGCTCAAATTGCGCCCTTGTAAAATAGCAAATTTTGTTACAGCCTTCTTAAATTCCTCCCGAGTAGCAAATCGCTGACCCGCCTTCCATTCAAACGTTGAGAAGTCTTCTTCTGCACTCTCTGGGGGCGTGTGGATTTCTTCCTCACTGTCCTCATACTCACTTAAATAACCATCTTCTATATTACAGGTATTTTGTTCTCCAAAGAAAGGGATTTATTTTCAGACCTTCAAGAGTACCTTCTGCTACTTCTTTTTGAAGTTTTTTTACAATTTCAAACAATTTGTTATTGCAATCTTTAACCCTTTGCTTTGCAGCTCTATATTCATCATCACTAGCTTCCACTTCACCGTCACTCAAATCTTCATTCTCCCTATCGAATAAGAACTCACTGGCTTCAACTTCATCTTCTGCACCTTCAAATTCAGCTTCACTTTCTATTTCAGCTTCACAATCATCATGAATCTGTGTTTCTACCTCATCATCTATAACTCTAGAACCAATTGTTTCATCTATATTTGATGGTTCTGTGGCAGGTTCTGTGTTCAGAATTGGTGGTAACATCAACACCATTTCAGGTTGATCAAGGCCATGCAACACATACATATCCAGGGACCTAGCTTTCAGTAGTAATTCACTCATTTGTAGTACCTCTTTATCATTATAAACCCTCCTCAAGCCATTATCCAAGCTCTGTCCAGGAACCAAATACCATATTTCATCAATAATAGTGTAACTCCCACATTTCTTTGCCAATTTCATCAACATCTACCTCAAAAGTCATACATTGTCCATTGAAGTAAACTAATTTGTCTTTTTTTTTTCATAAATGAACCGCCATGCCAAAATTTCAAACAAACATGATCCATTGTAGCCATTAAGACCTACACATTAATGACAAACATATATAGCAGTGAGTTCTAGTTCATTTATTCAGTTTTACATTTGCACATATGAAACTGTCTTTATATTAATAAGGACCGAACTAGACATGAGTCATCATGATTAATGACATAATAAACATGGCAAACAACAAAATGAGTAAAACCTGTGATGTGTGTTCACTATTACTTTAAAAATTTTAGAGTATCTACCAAATTTCAAATGACATGGGTTTGGCATTTCATCAAACACCTTATGGGCAAATAATAAAGAAGGAATTTGAAACTAGTTAGGGATTATTATCTTCCAATGGACATACAACACTGAGAGTTCATACAATAATGGGATACCTACGTGATCAACAAATGATATTGAAGTTGAAAAGTGATCTTGAAGTTGGAAATTTCTCAATCACATACTCTATACATTACGGGAGTTCATAAATACTCAAATTAAGGAAAGGGTTGTATACTTTATAGTTTAGAGGGATTTTAAGTGTTACCTATTATCAACCTAATGGGAATGGGAACAGGGTCGTTGTCCAGCATCCAGAGGCGTCATCACCTTCATATTCTCCGTTGCAATTTAGTTGTTCTCCGTCGATGGAACCCCAACAATCTTCTGAGTAACTTTGTTATGAAAAGGGTAAAAAATGGTTTGGGAAAAATTTAATCGATCAGGTAGAATTGAACGTAGGTTTATAAAGTTTATCACTTCTTTAGCTGGTGGCAAGTTATAAGGAGCAAAGAATGAAGAAAGGGCATAAAGGTTGGGTTTTTATGGAATTATTTATAAATGGGACCGTTTCTAGAAGACCGGGTAAAAGTTGGATTATTAGTATAAATTTTTCCTATTTTATATTATTATTCCTAATATAATAATACATTATTATTATTATTATTAATATAATAATTAGCATTATTACTACTAATAATAGGAGAGAGAGAAGAGGGAAATTCTTGGAGATGGGTTTCTCCCTTTAGGTATAGTAAGTATTGTTTTGGATATATGTTAATAGTTTGGAGAATATTGCAGACATGAGTCATTATATTAGTAAGGACCGAACTTGTAACACCGTCCCCAAATGTATTTACTTTTATGTGAATATTATATTTTAACCTTATGGAATGGTTAAAGAATTTATGATGTTACGAATTTTTATTAATTCTTTCGCACGAATAGTAAATTCGCACGTGGGGCCCGCACCGGGAGCGGGAGCCGCCCGATATTTCCGGGACCACATAAATTATTTATTTTGGTCTAGATAATATCCGTATGGTGATGGATAACTCAATTGAGCCATGGAAAGGTCCGGAGTTGGCCGATTGGCCAAAAGGGGCCCAAATACCGGTATTGGTAATTCATCCGATAAAAGCCCAAAACGGGATTTCGAAGACCTATAAATTAAAGTTGGGAAATGTATATTCATTATAAAGAGTATAATGATTAAAAACACATAATATATTTTATTTGACCCGGTAAAATAAAATATATTTAAAACAGCCCGAAAAATACAACTTTCGGGACCGATTGTACACTTTTGGACAAAAAGGGTTGACCTCCCACATGGGTGGGGGCCAACCCACGAATTTAGCCACATTTCTACAATTCTTGGGCGGCTGAACTGAGAGGGGAAGGATGGGGTGTGTTGGGTTGATTGGAAAGGGATCAAAGAGACATGAGGTGGGCCTCCCACCCACACTCATTGGTCTATTGAGACAAAAAGGACCATGTACCACCCCCCTCCCTCATATTTCGGCCATCACTCTTCCAGCAAGACCAAGGGAGCTCTCAACCCTCCTCCTCCATTGTTGAAGGGAGTTCATCAAGGAAGAATCCCAAGGAAAAGAGCTAAGGTGCTAAAAGTGTGGAAGGATTAAGGTAATGACCTTATATTAACTTTTCTTCTATTTTTCTCCTACCATATGAGATACATATCTTATGGAGAACCCTTGAGGTTGTTCTACATGCCAATAGTGTGGAATAATGGGTTGGGGAGTGGTTCTAAGTCCAAGAACGGACTTAGAAGCCAAACCGACCGGTTCACCGGAAAATAACCTTTTAAGGGTTATGTGTATTGATTAAGGTTTTATGATGTTAAAACCTTGTTAGGAACTTGATTTAGAGTATCTTTGAGCTTCACCGGAGTTTCGCCGGAGTTGGTCAAAGTTGGCCGGAGTTGGTCAAAGTTCACCGGAATTAGTCAAAGTTCAACCGCGGAGCGTAGAACACGCTTAAGCTCACTTAAGGTGAGGATGACCGACTATATTGCTTATAATTATTGGGTTAATTTCATAAGATTACCTAAATGAATTATATGTGTTTGGCATGATTTATTATAGTACAAAAATGCCTAAATGAGATTTTTATTGTTTATAAGCAAAAATGCATAATATACAAATTTATGAATAAATTGTGTATGATTATGTGTTATGAATACAATGGTATAATAGTTGTGTAAACTATAAACCAAATTGTGATAAATATACTTTTACCTCATGTAAGGAAGTCATGGAAGGATAAAAGTGATATTTTGATATTAGAGCCAAGTTGTACTTGAATGTGGAATTTAATTGAGATATTCAAATTATTATGAACTCAAGTTACATTTGGAGTAGGCCTTAAGGGTTACTCAAAATGGATGGAACCTAGACTAAGAAGTGGTTTAGGGATTAGTTGACGTGACTATGAGCCGAGCTCTAGCACGTGGTAGTATGACTATGAGCCGAGCTCTAGCAAACGTAGGGTGACTATGAGCCGAGCTCTAGCACAAATTAGTATGACTATGAGCCGAGCTCTAGCAAACGTAGGGTGACTATGAGCCGAGCTCTAGCACAATTTAGTATGACTATGAGCCGAGCTCTAGCAAATGTAGTGTGACTATGAGCCGAGCTCTAGCACAATTTAGCATGACTATGAGCCGAGCTCTAGCATGAAGGAACGTGAGTTAATTATAAGTGAATAACACCCTAGATTGAGGGTCTTGGAAATTGAAACTTTGATTATACTTAGTATAGTTGTCATTGTACTTGTCAAATGCTTCCAAGTACTGACCTCCCCTTCACGGGGGAGGCCACCTCACAGTTTCAGGTAGGGAGTAAAGCTTGCTGCCATCACCGTTGCTCGGGTAGGATCCAAGAAGAGGAGACGTGGTTCGTGCCTCTTCAGATTCCATTTTTCAAACACTTTAATTAATGCTCATGGATAATGTTTTTCTATTGAATATTTAATGGGGGCTTGTATGCCCATGTTTGCCAAAGTGTGGCATGAACACTTGTACCAAATGTTTCCGCTGCTTTGAATGAATATTTTACATTATGTTTGTTTATGGATGTACTATGCGTGAATGATATCCCAGACGCCTTGTATAGTATGAATGTGTTGGACTGCGGTTGACTATTCGTACTGTACGGCGGATTGTTGACGTGTCCGGATAGGTCCGGGGCGTGACAATTTAATTGGTATCAGAGACTTAGTCCGTAAACCTCATAATGAAGCTTCAAAATTCCTTTTTGAAAATGATTTTGCCAACCATGAGCATAAAGTTTTGTACTTATAGAACTTTTGGTACTTGAGTTGCAAGGTCTCTAATTGTTAAGATGGTACCCTTAACAATTGGCATGGCGGTGATTTGAGCCAAAAGATGTCTTTAAGTACCTATCCGTCACTTGACATTGGATGCGAGTCTAACGGCCCATTCTAAACTTCTTTCAGAAATGGATCCAATTGGAAGGATCACTAGGAGGAACCCGACGGGCCGTGTACCGGGTGGGTCCGAACGCGGCAGCCGGGGGTCCACCAGGGTGTCCAGGGGAAGGGGCCGTGGAGGCCAACAACAGACCGTGAGCGATGGCCACGTGGACACCGAGAGTGAGACTTATTGGTCCTATGAGGACTCAACTTATAGACCGGAAACCGAGCCGGTGGAAACCCCATATGATGGGGAAGATGACGATGTGAGTGAAGAGAGTGAAGACGATGGCACTCTTGGGAGGATCGAGGCGCTGCTCCAACAATACCACCGGGAGCGCGAAGAGAGGAGACAACGCCGAAGGCGCCGAACGGGGCAACCTTCGGGCATGGCTTCGAGAGGAGGAAGCCAAGGTGCTTCTAGGGTCCATGATGAACCCCATGGAGGCCAAAATGCTGGAGGTCCAACCATAAGGATCTCCAAATTTATCAAAGAAGCAAGAGACTTGGGATGTAAACCGTTTGATGGAACGGGGGACATCTCCGTGGCGGCCGAATGGATCAAAAGATTCAACGAAGCGGCCCTTGACATGCAGCTGCCACCCAACATGAAACTGAGGGTGGCAATAAGATTGCTTGACGGCATGGCGTCCACATGGTGGGACGGAGTCAAAGGGAAGTACGGCGAGACCGTCACTTGGGAGAACTTCCGGCAGGAGTTCTTCAACCAATACTACTCCGACTTCGAAGTAAACATGAAGAGGAGGGAGTATACAAACTTGACACAAGGAGGTGCATGTACGGTGAAGGAACTTGAGCACAAGTTCAGAAAGCTTGCCGAATTCATACCGGAGTACATATGTGATGAGAACCGGATGGTGAACCACTTCTGGGATGCCTTGGACCTTGACATACGTGAAAGGGCAACACAATTGCCTAATATGACGTTTAGTCAAGTGGTGGAACAAGGCCTGAAGGGAGAGAAGGAGTGGGAGGAAAGAAAGCGAAGAAATGCAGAGGAGGCGAAGAAGAGGAAGTGGGAAAGCCATGGCCCCCAAGGTTCTAACAAGAAGGGGAACCATGGAGGAGGTGGATCGTTCAGGGCACCGGCACCGCCATCAAAAGGGAACCCGGCCTTCAGCAGGCACAACTCGGGCTCACAAGCGTCAACGGCGCCAAGGTGTAGGAATTGCAACCGGAGCCATGCCGGTAAGTGTCGTGATCCACCACGGTGCTACCAATGCGGGAGCACAGGGCATATCAAGCCAAATTGCCCTCAACTTGGTGGGAACCGAGGGGCGGGATCGAGCGGCGCTACCACGGCAAGTAGGAACCGAACCGAAGCACCCCATGCTAGTACAGGGCAAGGGGGAGCAAGTACGAGCAACGCACCCTCCGTGAACCAAGGAAGGACCCAAGCAAGGGTCTACGCAATGACGGAGGCGGATGCCCGAGCTAACCCAGATTCGGTTGCAGGTTTGACCGCTTAACTCCTCTCGCTTTACGCATTCCCCATCCATAAATTGAAGTTATAAATCCTAGAATCCAGGTGAGAGCAAACGTAAGATCGAAATGGGAAAAGAGAGCAAACCATGTTACTACCCGACCGGGTAGGGCAATAAACCCGACCGGGTAGGACAAGTTTTTGCCCTCGTAAGCATTCTGGATCACATACCCGACCGGGCATTTTGGGCCACCCGATCGGGTCTACTGAAAAATCCTACTGGAATACCCACTGGAACACCTACCCGACCGGGTCTGGTGGTGTACCCGACCGGGCCTAATGAGAAAATTTGGGCCCGACATGCTACCAGACCGGGTAGAGTGGGAGATTACCCACTGGAACACAAACCCGACCGGGTCTTATGATGTACTCGACCGGGTCTGATGAATATCGTGGCCCGACTTGCTACCAGGTCGGGTAGAGTGGGAGATTATCCACTGGAACTCATACCCGACCGGGTATGGCATGTTACCCGACCGGGTACACCCCAAGGTGTTCGTCAAATGAAAAAGTTGTCTTCATGAAAGTTGTAGATATTTTCATTGTCTAAATGATGGAATTTGAATCGAACGATTTGGTTAAGTATGTGAAGAGATATGATCAAAACGGTGAGATGGTGTCAATTTATATCTCAACTGCGAACGTCAACCATAATTGAGGGATTTTGCCCACTTTAAGGACATAAATTTCGCATTATGTTCTTCGTAGGATTGGTCGGTATGTTAGAGAGGTATCTTACATGGCTTATGAATGTAGGAACACTAAAGATTAATGGGAGATGTGCGAGAATCCTCATCGATACCGGGGCGCAACGATCATTTGTGAGTGAGGCATTCGCCGGGGGATTCAACGTACCCCTGGTACCGATGGCTCAAGCCCTATTGGTATCCACACCCCTAGGGGAAGACATCGAGAGAGATAGCCACTATCCATCGTGTGAGGTGGAAGTGGAGGGCCAAAACTTGTCGTGTGATCTCGTGCCGCTGAGTATGATTGAGTTCGATGCAATCCTGGGGATGGATTGGCTTGAGAAGCATCATGCTAGGGTCGATTGTTACACGAAAGTACTTGAACTCGAAGGCAATGAAGGGGTAACCTTACGCTTCGAGGGGGATAGGGCAAAATCCAATAGTTGTATCATATCCGCTGTGAGGGCTAAGAATATGATGAGGAAGGGATGTCACGCATATCTAGCGTATGTGGTGGACAAAACCAAAGAAGAGACGAGCATTGATGATGTTAGGGTAGTATGCAAGTATCCAGACGTCTTTCCTAAAGACCTACCGGGACTTCCACCCGATAGGGAGATTGAGTTCGTGATCGAGGTCGAGCCCGGCACCAAACCAATCTCCATACCGCCATACCGTATGGCACCCGCTGAACTTAACGAGTTAAAAACCCAATTGCAAGAGCTTTTGGATAACGGTTTCATTAGACCAAGCCACTCCCCGTGGGGAGCACCGGTCCTTTTTGTGAAAAAGAAGGATGGAACACTTCGAATGTGCATTGACTATCGTCAACTGAACAAGGTCACAATCAAGAATAGGTATCCTTTGCCTAGGATTGATGACTTGTTTGATCAACTACGAGGAGCAACCGTGTTTTCAAAGATTGACTTGAGGTCGGGGTACCATCAATTGAAGATTAAGGAGGATGACATACCGAAGAGTGCTTTCCGCACGAGGTATGGGCACTTTGAGTTCCTTGTTATGTCGTTTGGGTTAACAAACGCCCCGGCGGCATTCATGGACTTGATGAACCGAGTATTTCACAAATACTTGGACCGATTCGTGATTGTGTTCATTGATGACATCTTGATCTACTCAAAGAGTGAGGAAGAGCATGAGGAGCACTTGATACTCGTTCTTGAGACACTGCGGGAGAAGCAGCTCTATGCCAAATTTTCTAAATGTGAATTTTGGCTTAAGGAGATTGGTTTTCTCGGGCACGTGGTTTCAGGATCGGGAATTGCTGTTGATAACAAGAAGATAGAAGCCATCACCGAATGGGAGAGGCCAAAAAACGTCAAGGAAATTCGTAGTTTCCTTGGATTGGCAGGATACTATAGAAAGTTCGTGGAGAAGTTCTCTGTTTTGGCATCACCGCTGACGAAGCTCACTCGAAAAGGAGCTAAGTTTGTATGGGATGAAAAATGTGAGGAAGGATTCACTGAACTGAAGAATAAATTGACTGAGGCACCGGTACTTGCATTACCCAAACAGGGTATGGGGTACGATGTCTATAGTGACGCGAGCATCCAAGGGCTTGGATGTGTGTTAATGCAAGAGGGGAGGGTAATCGCCTATGCTTCACGACAGTTGAAGAAGCATGAGGTAAATTATCCTACTCATGATTTAGAGCTCGGGGCAGTGGTGTTCGCACTGAAGGTTTGGAGACATTATCTCTACGGAGAGACATGTCACATATACACTGACCATAAGAGCTTGAAGTACGTGTTTACTCAGAAAGAGTTAAACATGAGGCAGAGACGGTGGATGGAGTTGATAAAGGACTACCATCTAGTGATTGAGTACCATCCAGGCAAGGCAAATGTGGTGGCAGATGCTTTGAGCCGGAAGAGCTCATCTGGGGCATTGATAGCTAATTTGAGGGCATTAAGAGCCCAACTGGAGGTGTCCGGTAATGGTGCCTTATTGGCACGGTTTGAGGTGAGACCTACCTTGCTTGATGAGATCAAGAAGGGTCAGGAAACTGACGAGGAAATCATGAAGATCCGGGAACGCACGCAAGCGGGATCGGTGGAGGACTTCAGGGAAAGAGATGACGGTCTTTTATTATTTCGTGACCGAGTGTGTGTGCCGGCAGATGATGAGCTCCGAAAGTCCATCTTAGAGGAAGCTCATTCATCGGCTTATGCCATGCACCCGGGGGGCACAAAGATGTATCGTGATTTGAAGGAAAGTTACTGGTGGTCCGGTATGAAGAGAGAGATAGCCGAGTACATCAGTCGATGCCTTACTTGTCAACAAGTTAAGGCAGAACATCAGCATCCAGCTGGGTTATTACAGCCACTTTCCATTCCAGAATGGAAGTGGGAGCATGTGACTATGGATTTCGTGGTGGGGTTGCCGCGGACCGTGAACAACTATGATGCGGTATGGGTAGTAGTTGATAGGCTCACCAAGAGTGCACACTTTTTGCCTATTAACATCACTTACCCTCTTGAAAGGTTGGCAAAGCTATACACGGAGGAGATTGTGAGACTACATGGAGTCCCGATATCCATTGTCTCGGATAGGGATCCACGATTCACATCTCGATTTTGGCCCAAGTTTCAAGCATCTTTGGGTACTAGATTGAAGTTCAGCACGGCTTTTCATCCACAGACGGATGGACAATCCGAGCGAGTGATACAGATATTGGAGGACATGCTTAGGGCGTGTGCTCTGGAGTTCCAAGGAAGTTGGGACAAACATTTGGCTCTAGTCGAGTTCGCCTATAACAACAGTTATCAGGCGAGTATTGGCATGCCTCCATACGAGGCATTGTATGGGAGGAAGTGCAGAACACCGTTATGTTGGGATGAGGTTGGCGAGGCCAAGCTCGAGGGAATTGAACTTGTTGAAATCACCAAGGCTAAGGTGAAAGTCATTCAGGATAGACTCAAGGCTGCCCAAGATCGGCAGAAGAGCTATGCCGACAAACGACGAAGGCCATTGGAGTTCGAGGTTGGTGATAAGGTCTTCCTAAGGATTTCTCCTTGGAAGGGTATCATCCGATTTATATCGAGGGGAAAACTCAACCCCCGATACATTGGCCCATTTGAAATTCTTGAAAGGATAGGGGCCGTGGCATACCATCTGAAGTTGACGCCAGAACTTGAGAAGATACACGACGTGTTTCACGTATCGATGCTCAAGAAATACGTGAGAGATCCATCTCATATTCTTGAGAAGCCACCGGTAGAGATACGCGAAGACCTACAATATGCGGTAGAACCGGTGAAAATTGTGGGGCAACAAGTGAAGAAATTGAGAAACAAGGAGATTCCTATGGTGAAAGTCCTTTGGAGGAGTGATCGGGTCGAGGAAGAAACATGGGAGACCGAGGTCTCGATGAGGGAGCAATACCCTTTTCTCTTCGATTAGGCACGTGGATTTCGGGGACGAAATCCCAAATAAGGGGGGGTGAACTTGTAACACCGTCCCCAAATGTATTTACTTTTATGTGAATATTATATTTTAACCTTATGGAATGGTTAAAGAATTTATGATGTTACGAATTTTTATTAATTCTTTCGCACGAATAGTAAATTCGCACGTGGGGCCCGCACCGGGAGCGGGAGCCGCCCGATATTTCCGGGACCACATAAATTATTTATTTTGGTCTAGATAATATCCGTATGGTGATGGATAACTCAATTGAGCCATGGAAAGGTCCGGAGTTGGCCGATTGGCCAAAAGGGGCCCAAATACCGGTATTGGTAATTCATCCGATAAAAGCCCAAAACGGGATTTCGAAGACCTATAAATTAAAGTTGGGAAATGTATATTCATTATAAAGAGTATAATGATTAAAAACACATAATATATTTTATTTGACCCGGTAAAATAAAATATATTTAAAACAGCCCGAAAAATACAACTTTCGGGACCGATTGTACACTTTTGGACAAAAAGGGTTGACCTCCCACATGGGTGGGGGCCAACCCACGAATTTAGCCACATTTCTACAATTCTTGGGCGGCTGAACTGAGAGGGGAAGGATGGGGTGTGTTGGGTTGATTGGAAAGGGATCAAAGAGACATGAGGTGGGCCTCCCACCCACACTCATTGGTCTATTGAGACAAAAAGGACCATGTACCACCCCCCCTCCCTCATATTTCGGCCATCACTCTTCCAGCAAGACCAAGGGAGCTCTCAACCCTCCTCCTCCATTGTTGAAGGGAGTTCATCAAGGAAGAATCCCAAGGAAAAGAGCTAAGGTGCTAAAAGTGTGGAAGGATTAAGGTAATGACCTTATATTAACTTTTCTTCTATTTTTCTCCTACCATATGAGATACATATCTTATGGAGAACCCTTGAGGTTGTTCTACATGCCAATAGTGTGGAATAATGGGTTGGGGAGTGGTTCTAAGTCCAAGAACGGACTTAGAAGCCAAACCGACCGGTTCACCGGAAAATAACCTTTTAAGGGTTATGTGTATTGATTAAGGTTTTATGATGTTAAAACCTTGTTAGGAACTTGATTTAGAGTATCTTTGAGCTTCACCGGAGTTTCGCCGGAGTTGGTCAAAGTTGGCCGGAGTTGGTCAAAGTTCACCGGAATTAGTCAAAGTTCAACCGCGGAGCGTAGAACACGCTTAAGCTCACTTAAGGTGAGGATGACCGACTATATTGCTTATAATTATTGGGTTAATTTCATAAGATTACCTAAATGAATTATATGTGTTTGGCATGATTTATTATAGTACAAAAATGCCTAAATGAGATTTTTATTGTTTATAAGCAAAAATGCATAATATACAAATTTATGAATAAATTGTGTATGATTATGTGTTATGAATACAATGGTATAATAGTTGTGTAAACTATAAACCAAATTGTGATAAATATACTTTTACCTCATGTAAGGAAGTCATGGAAGGATAAAAGTGATATTTTGATATTAGAGCCAAGTTGTACTTGAATGTGGAATTTAATTGAGATATTCAAATTATTATGAACTCAAGTTACATTTGGAGTAGGCCTTAAGGGTTACTCAAAATGGATGGAACCTAGACTAAGAAGTGGTTTAGGGATTAGTTGACGTGACTATGAGCCGAGCTCTAGCACGTGGTAGTATGACTATGAGCCGAGCTCTAGCAAACGTAGGGTGACTATGAGCCGAGCTCTAGCACAAATTAGTATGACTATGAGCCGAGCTCTAGCAAACGTAGGGTGACTATGAGCCGAGCTCTAGCACAATTTAGTATGACTATGAGCCGAGCTCTAGCAAATGTAGTGTGACTATGAGCCGAGCTCTAGCACAATTTAGCATGACTATGAGCCGAGCTCTAGCATGAAGGAACGTGAGTTAATTATAAGTGAATAACACCCTAGATTGAGGGTCTTGGAAATTGAAACTTTGATTATACTTAGTATAGTTGTCATTGTACTTGTCAAATGCTTCCAAGTACTGACCTCCCCTTCACGGGGGAGGCCACCTCACAGTTTCAGGTAGGGAGTAAAGCTTGCTGCCATCACCGTTGCTCGGGTAGGATCCAAGAAGAGGAGACGTGGTTCGTGCCTCTTCAGATTCCATTTTTCAAACACTTTAATTAATGCTCATGGATAATGTTTTTCTATTGAATATTTAATGGGGGCTTGTATGCCCATGTTTGCCAAAGTGTGGCATGAACACTTGTACCAAATGTTTCCGCTGCTTTGAATGAATATTTTACATTATGTTTGTTTATGGATGTACTATGCGTGAATGATATCCCAGACGCCTTGTATAGTATGAATGTGTTGGACTGCGGTTGACTATTCGTACTGTACGGCGGATTGTTGACGTGTCCGGATAGGTCCGGGGCGTGACAGAACTAGACATGAGTCATCATGATTAATGACATAATAAACATGGCAAACAACAAAATGAGTAAAACATGTGATGTGTGTTCACTATTACTTTAAAAAAATTTAGAGTATCTACCAAATTTCAAATGACATGGGTTTGGCATTTCATCAAACACCTTATGGGCAAATAATAAAGAAGGAATTTGAAACTAGTTAGGGATTATTATCTTCCAATGGACATACAACACTGAGAGTAGGGACATTCAGTTTGGAGAAGGATGCTTAGCATATGAAACACATGATTTGCTTCTGTGTGTTGTAATATGATTTGATTGAAAGGTGACTTTCATACATTTACGGGTACTAAATATGAGTAAAGCATTGAGTTATAATACATTATTATAATAATTAATATAATTAGCATCGTTACTACTAATTTAGGTGAAGATGGATTTTGAATATGATAGAAAAGCGAGAAATTCTTGGAGATGGGATTCTCCCTTTAGGTATAATATTATGATTATGAATATGAATATTGCATTTGAAACAATATAGTACAATTTTGAAATATCATATTATTATTACTCTAATTTAGGAAATATTTTTTCCCTATTTGTTAAATTAAAGTTATTGTTTCAAAACCAAAAATCTCTAATTGAGATACTAATTTCCTAGACAAATTAAAGTTATTTTACCAAAGAGAGAATTGAAGGACAAATTAATTTAAAACTAAAATAATTTATGTTACACATGAGTGACTTTTGTTGGTTTTCAAAATTTAGAGATTTTCTTGAAAACACATTAGAAGTTGTGACTCCTGTATCCAATTATTTATTCATTATCATGTTATGTTTCTGTGATATTAAAGAAATATTTACCTAACGTGTTTTGCCCGACCAGAACTACCATTTCCGTTGCAGGTCTGTTCTGACCAGAACAACGTCAGTTCTGTGAGATAGACAGTTTCTGTCTCGCAAGAATAGAGAAACCAAGAACAGTATATTCACCCCCCAGATTGTTTCTCCGATATAAACCGGGACCAACAGTTACTCCATTGGCGGTTCGGTTTATGATTTATACTTTTGGGTTAAAAAATGACCGAATTGAAATCGGCCGACAATAATCGACCAAAACGTGCTAAAACCGACCGAAAATGATATTAATCGATCAAAACCGACTTTGGTTTTGCAGTGTGATTCTTATTTTCACTATTTGTAATACCAAACTGATAAAACTGAAATCAAACCGACGAACAACCTACTCATACTTCCTTCAATATTGTACTTTGTATAACTCAATATATGCAATAGATTTTTGTACCACAATAGGGTGTAAAGTATACAACTCTATTTGTTGTACATGTCTCATAAACATTGTCTCTAAAGCTTTTTGTCTCTAAAGCTTGTTCATAGGGAAAAAAATATTTTTTTGGTTTCTAGACAGGCTTCACAAAGAAAAATGTCTTCACAAACAACGTGTATGGGGCATTTTGGGATATTGAGCTGAGTCCAAGACTATTGGTTCGTTACACCCGAGCTTTGGCCCGACCAAGCTCAAAACACAGCCCCACTAGCAGATTTTTGGTTAGTCCACTAGCAAATTAACTAGGAGACCAAGTGTTGATGTCGTCATAATTACTCACCATCTCCACCTCATAAGGGTTAGACATGATCCCAGATGAACCAAACTTCTCGGGGGGAAAGTCGGGAAGACAATATGACAATCTCACATACAATGTAGTCTACATATCATGCCGACCACATTCAAAAGAGATCATGATCTCCTTTCCATGCCAATCACGACCCTCATTGGTACGTAGTCACTAGGGAGGCCTTGGACACTACAATTGCCTGAGGCCTTACATCCCGGGATGACGCCTCCAGTTGGTCTTACTTGGCTCAGATGAGCTTTCATGTTTTTGGCCGCAGCCAAGCTCAGGAATGCTATGATCCTCAACTTTATGGCAACTTGCATATAGCCTAAAGGCATCCTCTGCTTTCTCCGCCCACTACTGAGCCTGGGTTGTCCGGTGTCAATTCAAGCTCTCTTTTAATGGGTTTCGAAATTCAAACTAAGTACATGGTCATGACTCATCACACCTGGGTTCAGTGATCAACACCCCACCATCCATTTCGGCTCGCACATACTCATATTTGGCCCAAGCACGTGGAGTGTTATTTCTAAACAAAGATTGCACGTGCAGTATTATCCCTATATCGAGCTTCCACGCGCATGGCTATGCATAGCTTATGCACGAGTGCCTCAATGGGCGAGAGTCCACCTCTAGCTCCGAGATCGGGTCTCACGTGCCCACCGGTAAATCATGGCCTGTCACACAGGCCATCTTAAGGTGGAGATCCCATTACTTATGTAACTTCTCAATCAAGCTCGCCATCCTAGTATCTCGCCAAGTTTTTGTATAAGAGCGAGATTGTCCATCCTTTCAAACCACCTGCGATCGAGCAATGCTCTCGCAACGTTGGAGATGCGTAGATCGATGCATAGCTTGGAAGCCCGGATGCAATCACCACATGCCATCCTCATCAACAACCGTCATCAAAATGAAGAAAAGTGGAGGTCCAACTGAGCTCGTCGTCCATGCTGTGCAGAGACAAGTTCACCTTGGGCTCCACGTCACCCAGACAAGGTCGTGAAACCCTTTGATAACCGATATGAATGAGCAGACCTGTAGTAGAACTCTCTCACTAACTCAATAAACTGCAAAGAATGAGTCTCCCAAACACCGCTCTCTTGACCTGCATCAAGAAGATCTTTAAGCGCCGCTCTCAAACCGGAATCTTACATCTATCCTTGGGAAGCTTGCAGGTCAAATAACATCGACTGTCTAATCTCATATTCCGATATGCACACAATTGGGCTCTCACATTCCCTTGCGGGATGGCACCTGTCGTGTTCATATGACGACTGTTGAAATGAGGAAATAAATAGCAGCAAGTGTAAGGAGTGTGAGGTGAAACAATAAGAGCAAGTGGAAGCAAGTAGATCCAGATTAAGCAAGGAAGAGCTGTTTACTACTTGCCTAAGACAATGCTACCGTTTGGGAACTTGTTCACATGTGGAGACAGAGCTGCAAGTGGTGTGGACCATTGGGACATGTCCTTCTCTCTCTGATCCAAGACAGCTGGGACAGTTTGGACTCTATTGCATTTGTTTAATCATATTCTGGGTTCTTTACTTGTTTAATATTTCCCTAGGGTATTTGTTTAGTCTATTTATGTATTGGTTCAGCATGATGAAATTCTAAGGAGATTAAGTTCCTCATTTCTACTCTCTCTCTCTCTCTCCCATTCTCCATGTTTCTCACTTAATCTCTCTTTTATTCACACAAAATTTCATGGTACCAGAGACAAAAAAAATTGCTCCTGAAACCTAATTCTCTGACCTTTTTTTTCTTACATTCTCTCTAAAATTCCGCAAGCTACTCTGATTTACTTTTTCAAAATTTCTTTCTCACACTGTTTTTAAGCTGTTCTTGATGGATCTGGCAGAAAACTCAATAAAAGTGGTGATTCCAATTACTCTTAAGGGAGCTAACTATCTACTGTGGGCAAGGCTTGCTAAAACAGCTCTTGGAGGCAGAGGACTTTGGGAAATTGTTGAAGAAGGAAGGAACCCAACAAAGAAGACCATCCAAGGAGAGGATGGCAAAGAAGTGGTGGTAGCTAATGCTGGTGATAAGAAGAAAGGTCAGGAGGACCTCATGGTGTTGACCATTCTCCAGCACAGTCTTGAAGCCTCTATCCAGGAAGCTTACTCCTACTGTGAAACTTCCAAGGAGCTGTGGGATACACTTCAGAAAGTGTATGGAAACAAGTCTAACATCAGTAGAGTGTTTGCAGTCAAGAAATCAAGAGGACACAGATTTTGATAGACACTTTGGGAAGTTCAGATCCTTGTGGGCTGAGCTAGAGATGCTGAGACCAGCAACTGTTGATCCAGATGTGCTCAATGAAAGGAGGGAACAAGACAAGGTCTTTGCTTTGCTGTTTACTCTCAATCCAAGCTATGGTGACCTAATCAAGCACATCCTAATGAGTAATGAGTTACCATCACTAGATGATGTGTGCTCTCAGATTCAAAAAGAGCAAGGTTCATTGGGTCTCTTTGGAAGAAAAGGGGCACTTATCATGGCTAACCAAGCAGAAGGAGCAGAAGGCAAAGCTGAGTTTGTAGCAAATAAGGGCTCTTACAAACCAGAAGATAAGAAAGCGTGGGTGTGTGATCACTGCAAGAAGAAGGGCCATGGCAAGGACAAGTGCTGGATCCTTCACCCACATCTCAAGCCTCAGAAGTTCAGGACTCCTTATGTTGATGCAAGAGCTCACTTCTCTGGTGAGGTAGGAGAACCATCAACTCCTATGCGCCTCATGCCTGCTTGTGAAGGAAAGGCCTTAACATTTAGTGGTGGTTCAGCTGTGAGGACTTTACAAGATGAGACAATCAAGAGGTCAGACATTGAGGCTCTCATCAAGGTCCTCAAAGAGAACTCTGGTAACACACTTGGTATCTCCCTTAGTGCATCATATAAATTGCCTGCTGCTCTTGTTAGTGCAATCAATGCTTCTAATAGTGTTAAGCCTCTAGTTATAGACTCAGGAGCTTCTCACCACATGATTAGTGATATTAGGTTGATTAGTAATGTAGAGCCTGTTTTAGGAAATGTCATGATTGCAAATGGAGATAAAATACCAATTGAAGGTGTAGAAACTCTAAAACTATTTGATAAAGATACTAAAGCCTTTTATATGCCAACCTTTGCTTCAAATTTATTATCTGTTAAAAGAGCTACCACTGATCTTAATTGTAATGTGATCTTCAGTCCTAATGAAGTTGTGTTTCAGGATATTGAGACTCTTAAGTTTATTGGCAAAGGTGTTACAAAGGAGGATTTGTACTTGCTTGAAGACACCAAGGCTGCTTCAAATTTACCTTTTGTTTTTAGTTCAATTCCTGTTTTAAACAATGATGTATTATGGCATGCTAGGCTAGGTCATCCTCATTCTAGAGCACTGAACCTTTTGTTGCCTTATGTTTCTTTTCAAAATGATGGCTGTGAAGCTTGTATTCTTGGCAAACATTGCAAGTCTGTTTTTCCGAAGTCTTCTACCATTTATGAGCACTGTTTTGATCTTATACATTCTGATGTGTGGACTGCACCATACATATCTAGGGAGAATCATAGATATTTTGTCACATTTATTGATCAAAAATCTAAGTATACTTGGCTAACTATGATTCAAACTAAAGATAGAGTGCTAGATGCGTTTATTAATTTCCAGAACTACATAACTAATCACTTTAATGTTAAGATCAACGTGTTCAGGTCAGATAATGGTGGAGAATATACAAACAATGCTTTCAAAAATCATCTAGCAAAACATGGGATTATTCACCAAACCAGCTGCCCATATACTCCACAACAGAATGGTGTAGCTTAGAGGAAGAACAGACATCTAATAGAGGTGGCAAGGTCCATGATGTTCTATACCAATGTGCCCAAACGTTTCTGGAGTGATGCCGTCATGACAGCATGCTATCTCATCAATAGAACCCCAACAAGGGTGCTAGATGACCTCACGCCATATGAGGTATTGAACAAAAGAAAACCCTCTATTGATCACTTGCGTGTGTTTGGGTGCTTGTGTTATGTTTTGCAGTCAGGAGAGGGGAGAATAAGCTTGAGGCTAGAAGTACTAAAGCTGTGTTCCTTGGTTATTCTCCTAACAAAAAAGGCTACAAGTGTTATGATCCAGACATGAGAAGGATGCTGGTCTCTAGAGATGTAAAGTTTGTGGAATCAAGAGGATATTCTGAGGAGAAGAATTGGGACAAGCTCAAGGACCTCTCTCAGGCATCCTCTGATAGGGCAGACAATCTGAGGCTCATCATGGAGAGTTTTGGGATCAGTATGTTTCAATCACACCAAGAAGCAGGATTAACAAATAACCAAGAGACTGGACCTGCTCAGGAAGAAAGACAAGGTCTGGATACTGTGATTGTAGAGGTTGATCAAGCTAGAGATGATTCCCATCCTGATCCTGAAGGGGGGAGTCAAGAACAACCACATATTGGTCAGGTTCATGATCAGGATGAGAGACAACAAGAAGAGGCAGTAGAACAACAAACTGAAGCAGATGCAGCTGAGAATGAGCAGAGAGTTGAGGAGGTCCAGCCACTTAGGAGAAGTACAAGGTAGAGGAAACCTGCATCCAACTGGATCAACAAAAGATTTTACTTCAATAGTCAGGCAGTAGCTCATCCCATCCAGGCAGTCTGCTCTCTTGCTTATTACCCTGTGGAGCATCAGGCGTTTATCACTAGCATAGATCAAGAGTACATCCCAAAGACTTATGAAGAAGCAATGGAACTTGATGAATGGAGAGACTCTATTGGAGATGAGATCAATGCCATGGTCAAGAATGATACGTGGTATGAAACTGAGCTCCCCAAGGGCAAGAAGGCAGTGACAAGCAGGTTGCTCTTCACCATCAAATACCTAGCAAATGGGAAACCAGATAGGAGGAAGACAAGGCTTGTGGCAAGAGGATACACTCAGGTCTATGGGGAAGATTACCTTGATACTTTTGCACCAGTGGCCAAGCTCCATACCATCAGAATTGTTCTGTCTTTGGCAGTGAACTTGGAGTGGGATCTATGGCAAATGGATGTCAAGAACGCTTTCCTTCAAGGTGAATTAGAAGATGAAGTCTACATGAGACCACCTCCTGGTATGGAAAACCTTGTGCAACCAGGAAATGTGCTGAGATTAAAGAAGGCAATCTATGGGTTGAAGCAATCACCAAGATCCTGGTATCACAAGTTAAGCACAACTCTCAATGGAAGAGGTTTCAACAAATCTGAAGCTGATCACACCCTCTTCACTCTTACCACTCAACAAGGCATTGTGGTCATACTGATTTATGTGGATGATATCATCATCACAGGAAGTGACAAGGAAGGTATCATCTTAACCAAAGCTTTTCTTAAAGCCTCCTTTGATATTAAAGACTTAGGTAAACTAAAGTACTTTCTAGGGATTGAGATATGCCGATCTAAAGAGGGGCTGTTCTTAAACCAAAGAAAGTACACACTTGATCTATTAAGTGAGGCAGGTGATCTAGGAGAAAAGAAAGCAAAGACTCCACTGGAAGATGGATACAAAGTGCTGCGCAAGGGGGACTTTCCATTTGAGGATGTGAAGCTGTATAGGAGGATGGTTGGAAAACTCATCTATCTAACCATCACAAGACCAGACATTTGCTTTGCTATGAACCAAGTCAGTCAACAGATGCAGGCGCCAAGGATTCACCATTGGAACATGGTTGAAAGGATACTGAGGTACCTAAGAGAGGCACCAGGCCAAGGAGTTTGGATGGGATGCAATAGAAGCACATAAATTGTGGGATATTGTGATGCTGATTGGGCAGGAGATAGAGTTGATAGGAGATCAACTACTGGGTATTGCACCTTCATTGGAGGCAATTTGGTGACTTGGAAGAGCAAGAAACAGAAAGTAGTGTCATGTTCAAGTGCTGAAGCAGAGTATAGAGCCATGAGGAAGCTTACAAGTGAGTTGACTTGGATCAAGGGGCTGCTTAAAGACTTGGGGATTGAGATTACAACACCAATCACTATGCATTGTGATAATCAAGTTGCCATACACATTGCCAGCAACTCAGTCTTCCATGAGAGAACAAAACACATTGAAGTAGATTGCCACAAGGTGAGACAAGCTGTAGAACAGGAGATTATTCTACCTTATTACACAAGAAGTGAAGATCAGTTGGCTGACATCTTTACCAAGGCTACAAGCACTAAGGTCTGCGAGTTCATTCATTCAAAGCTTAGACTTGTAGATCTCTCATCACACTGATCCTCTTTGTCATGAGGTGTTCTACTCTTTTTCCTTGGCTTGGTTTTTATCCCAAGTGGTTTTTCCAAGTTAAAGCTTTAATGAGGGAATGCTTCATGGTTTCCAAGCTTGACCACTCCATATGGTCAAGCTTGAGGGGGAGTGTTGACATGAGGAAATAAATAGCAGCAAGTGTAAGGAGTGTGAGGTGAAACAATAAGAGGAAGTGGAAGCAAGTAGATCCAGATTAAGCAAGGAAGAGCTGTTTACTACTTGCCTAAGACAATGTTACCGTTTGGGAACTTGTTCACATGTGGAGACAGAGCTGCAAGTGGTGTGGACCGTTGGGACATGTCATTCTCTCTCTAATCCAAGACAGCTGGGACAGTTTGGACTCTATTGCATTTGTTTAATCATATTCTGGGTTATTTTCTTGTTTAATATTTCCCTAGGGTATTTGTTTAGTCTATTTATGTATTGGTTCAGCATGATGAAATTCTAAGGGGATTAAGTTCCTCATTTCTACTCACTCTCTCTCCCATTCTCCATGTTTCTCACTTAATCTCTCTTTTATTCACACAAAATTTCAACGACCGGCCCCTCAGCACTAACATCCTCATATTATGACGGGCCTTCAATGCCGACATAACTTGACCTGGCCTAATGAAAAACTTCCATCACATTGTCTTCATTTTAGGATGAATTCCTCTGCGCCTCAACCTCGGATGATGACCGCTGTCCTCATTGGCACCGGCTCAACACAATCATTCTCATTTAAAGACTGGTCACATCCTCTCTCACCTGGATGATGACCGTTGTTTCGGATTCATGAGCGGCATCTGTGTCGTCATCACGACTGGACTTACCGTCGTCATATTGATCCTATGATCGGGCTCGCCTACCGCCTTCATGGGTGGTGACTATCTCTTCATCGCAAGAGCCATCTCAAGCACTGCTTTAGCGGATGGCACACTGTTGCGGAAATCTTACGGGCTCCGGATGGGATGTCAAGTAACCCAGATTTCACACAAGCCCCCTGGTCATATATCATTGGTCATCTTTATTTGATGACTCAAGGATCATACTACGGATGGTCGCTCGATCTATCTCTTAACCATTTTTTATTTGACGGCTATGATTACATATCATGGTGGGTAACTCACCACATTCTTCCGTACATGTCACACGAGCATCGCTCATAAGCGAAGAAAGATCTCGGCCATCCCCTCAGTAGATGGCGATCGTTGCAGCTGGACATAGTGGTCGGAGGGCTCACTCTTTTGCTTCATTTTGGGAGCATCCAGTGTACTCTTTTTCTTTCACTAAGATTTTTTCCCAACGAATTCTTTTCCTAGTAAGGATTTACCAAAGGACCTCCTTATCATGAATAGAGGAAGAGATCTCTGGGCCGGAACAAAGAAGACCCCGGGCTGCTAATAGGACAAACAAAAACCTAGGCTGCTAATCAGACAAACAAGACCCCGAAAGCTACCTAGACGAAGGAGACCCCATTCCTTCACAAGCAGTGGGGATCAAAGTGGACAAATGTGCAACCGGCCTCTCCTGAGCATACCTCGACACGTTATCATTAGCAGATAATCATGAGACTGACCATTCCGGAGCATACCTCTTCTCACCATCATCAGTGGGCAGCTATGTTACCGGCCACTCCCGAGCATACCCCGCCTTACTGTCAAAGGGGACACTCAATCAAAAATCGAGGGGATTAACCATCCTTTATTTTATCTTGAGGCATTGTTGTACTCTTTTTCCTTCATTAGGATTATTTCCCACCGAGTTTTTTCCTAGTAAGATTTTAACGAGGCACTTCATCATCATGAACAAAGGAAGAGGTCTCTCGGTCGAAAAAGGGAAAGTTCCACCCTTTCACAAGAAATGAGATTAAATTCAAGGCAGGTTAATGACCGATTGACCGGACCAGCAATCAGACTGATTCCAAAATAGTTCAACTATTCCCTTTTAGTCAAGTAGTATACTTGACTAAGAGTGTGGGGGACCCATGTTGGGATAATGGGCCGAGTCCAAGTGTAATACCCCGGCCTCGTGGGACCCGAGGTCGTTACTCCGGATCCCTAGTACTGTGCTCACAAACCACCACAAACCTTTACCGCGCACTTTGTGCTCACTCATGCGCGCCCTGAGAAACTTCCCAGGGGGTCACCCACACTTTGGAGTTCTTGGGTGATGAGCTCCCTTAAAAGGAGATGTACCTCTGTTGGTATGAGTAGTACTATTAATCCGTTTATATTAAATCTCAAGTGTTACAATCACCCCCACTTAGGAACGCAACTTCCTCGTTGCACCCATAAACCAATCTCAAATCTCAATCCAATCCCAGAATACTCCCCCGCTAAGCGCCCGCCCGATATCCAACGGGTCAGCACACTGTCGCAGGGTTGCTCTGATACCAACTGTAACACCCCGGCCCCGCTGGACCCGAGGTAGTTACTCCAGACCTCTAGTACTATCCTCACAAACCACCACAAGCCTTTACCGCACACTTTGTCCTCAATCGTGCGCGCCTTGAGAAACTTCCCAGGGGGTCATCCATCCCAAGACTACTCCCGTGCAAGCACGCTTAACTTTGGAGTTCTTAGTGGATGAGCTCCCGTAAAAGGAGATGCACCTCTGTTGGTATGAGTAGTACTATTAATTCATTTATATTAAATCTCAAGTGTTACAATCACCCCTATTTAGGATCGCAACGTACTCGTTGCGCCCTTGAACCAATCTCAAATCTCAATCAAATCCCAGAGCAACCCCGCGACAGTGTGATGACCCGTTGGATATCGGGCGGGCACTTAGCGGAGGAAGATTCTGGGATTTGATTGAGATTTGAGATTGGTTCAAGGGCGCAACGAGGACGTTGCGATCCTAAATGGGGGTGATTGTAACACTTGAGATTTAATATAAACGGATTAATAGTACTACTCATACCAACAGAGGTGCATCTCCTTTTACGGGAGCTCATCCACTAAGAACTCCAAAGTTAAGCGTGCTTACACAGGAGTAGTCTTGGGATGGGTGACCCCCTGGGAAGTTTCTCAGGGTGCGCACGAGTGAGGACAAAGTGCGCGGTAAAGGCTTGTGGTGGTTTGTGAGGACAGTACTAGAGGTCTGGAGTAACTACCTCGGGTCCAGCGGGACCGTGGTGTTACACCAAGACTATCAGCCCGTTACACCAGAGCTTTGACCCGACCAAGCTCTTAACACAATCTGACTAGCAGTAATCGATCTAGAATTATTTAATCATTGGTTGGGCCGTCTGGCCAATTAGCGACAATGTTAATTCTAGATTGGGCCAAGCTCACATAGCACTTAATTTGTAAATTTTTATAAATAAGCTATCAACACCTCGTACTTGGGACGCTTTTCTCACTATACCACATTACTTCAAGAGCCCGTTTGGTAGCACGAAAATCGGCTGTTTTGGCTGATTTTGCTGAAATTTATGAAGTTCTGGCTGAAGGGCTGCTTTGGCTGTTTTTGCTGTTTTAAGTAAAAAATTATTTTTAAAATATATTTTATTAATAAAATAAAAAAATTATATGTAAAAATAGCTAAAATGGTCATCTACAGTAACTTCAGCCAATACAGCTAGAAAAGTAACTTCAAACTTACTTTTTCTGCTTATTACACAATTCAGCGCGCGAAAGTAAAAATTACGTGTTTGGTGAAAAAGTTGACTGATAAGCTTGATAAGCCGAAGGGTCTGTTTGCAACAGCTTCTGTTTTTAAAAAAGTGCTTTTTTTAATGAAATGGTGAGAAGTGATTAAATAAAATTTGATAGTGTTTGAGAAAAAAGTGATTTTGAAAAGTAAAAGTGGGTAGTGTGTGGTAAAATAAGTGCTTTTTGTGTAATAGAAAAAGTAAAAGCACTTTTGACGCGGAAGTCGAGAAAAATAAAAGTTGTAGTGTTTGGGAAAATAAGTACTTTTTTAAAGCCAAAAGCTGAGAAATGCTTTTTTTAAAGCAGTTGTAAACAGACCCGGAAAATGATGTTGCCAAACAGCCTCCAATTTTTCGAGCATGTTATTTTCTAGCAACATGTACAAAAAGGCATGTTTAAACCATTGTTTTTATTAAATATAAGCAACATTTGCATACCAAAAATGAACATTCATTCATAAAACGAACATGGTCAGGCGTGCTTTTCCAGGAACGGCAAAAATAAAAGAAATTGAATAAAATAAAAAGAAAAGTGAGGAAGAAACAAAAAGAAAAAGCTTCATCATCGTATAAGTCTTCTTTCTGCAGCTTTTGGTCATCTCGAGGAGGCATAATTTTGACAGAATCCTGGCATAAGCATATGGCATCAACATGCTGTTGGAACGATGATTTTTTTCTGAGTGGATTGGTTTGCAACTGCTTTTAAAAAAGCACTTCTCAACTTTTGGCTTTAAAAAAGCACTTATTTTCCCAAACACTACAACTTTTATTTTTCTCGGCTTCCGCATCAAAAGTGCTTTTACTTTTTCTATTACACAAAAAGCACTTATTTTACCAAACACTACCCACTTTTACTTTTCAAAATCACTTTTTTCTCAAACACTATCAACTTTTATTTAATCACTTTTCCCCATTTCATTTAAAAAAGCAATTTTTTAAAAGCAGAAACTGTTGCAAACAGACCCTTAGAACGATGAATTTATTCATTTACAATTCTTTTTTATGAACTATTCGTTTATTGAATGAGAATCATAACTCCTGACCCGTTGGATCCTTTATATTTTCTACATTAATTTTAATATTCATCTTTATTATTATATGTGCAAGTCAAAATTGACCAAATTTTATAGGACAAAAACGTATTTAAGCAAAAAATAGTTGGTGCAATATAGAGGGTAAGACATAGGATAAATGAAAAGGTAAAAAGAGAATATACTAGGAACATGATCGGTACTCCCTATTTTCAGCTTATCAGCATGATTAGTCATTTTAACTAAATACATAGTTTTTGACTTCGCTCACTGAATTGTGTAATAATCAAAATAAGTAAGGTTGCCGTTATTTTTCTGACTGAAGTGGCTGAAGTTACGGTAGAAAATCATTTTAGTTTTTTTTTTCATGTAATAGTTTCTTAATTTTATTAATAAAATATATTTTGATTATAATATTTAATAATTTAGACATGCAGATTTAGACAATTCAACCATTGTAGTTTGAATTTCATAAATTTCAGAGCACATTTAGCCGTTTCAACTCATTTTAGTGTTACCAATAACCGTGAATTATTTTATGAGTTGTTTCTATTGTAAAAATATTATAAAATACTTGGTAAACAATATTATTATTAAACCTCGTTAAAATAAGGAATACCTAAGTGCCTTAATAAGCGCAGAGAGGATCATTGGTCGCAGAGACACATAGAACACCGTATAGATGTTTAATCTTTCAGAGTAACTATACTTGTGAAAAGTAAAAATTGGGATGGTTATTTAATTAATTAATTGGCTATCCAATTGCAATTAGGAACGTATGGATCACTAAAGCAACAAGAAACACTTTATGTTAGCCTTGGTTCGAACCAAGGTGAATAAAGTAGGAAACAACTTCAGACAAAGATTGAATGTCATAGCTACAGGTGGGTCGATCAGGCCAAATTCAGTAAAATTAAAAGGATAGAATATGAGTTGTAAAAGTTAAAAGGATTAAGTTAGCTAGTAAGTTTTTGAGTGACACATAAAAATGTTAGTTAAAATGTAAGAAAGTGATAATTACGTGCTTAAGATATCTTTTTGTTGTATCAGTGTATTTCAAATATAAATTCATCATTTTTCAAAGAATATCTCATCATTTGTCCAAAAAAAAAGAATATCTCATCATTAAAAAGGAACAAAGATACTCATATAGACATATAGTCATATATGTGTGACTATATCTGTATAGGGACTTTTGGGTATTAGGCTTCCTTAGTAGTGTTACATTCTGCAAAGTCTAGTTTCATTTGCTCAAGTGATTCTTCTCTCTATATCTTCTTCATAACATAAGTACATATTTTGTTTTCCTTGAAGTTCAACCATATTATCAGGAATAGCAAAGTCCATGAACTACTTAGCTTCTAGATTCAAAAGCTTTCTGATATATAGCTAACTAGTATATACAGATAACCTCCACTTAGCATTTACCAATGGGGAAGATGAGAAGAGGGTCTTCTTGGTTAGATTTGGTAAAAAAGGCTTTCAGATCGCCTTCCAAAGATAACCAGAAAATTATCAACAGCAGCAGCAACAACAATAGCAGCAGAGATGAATGTGAACTTGAAGAAGAAGAGGAAGAAACTAAGGTTATTAGTCATTCCACATTGGTTATTTGACTGAGTAAGTACTTATATTAGTTTCATTTTCCAGTTACAGCGGTTTCATGTATCTTTAATTGATTTGCAGAAGAGAGGGAAGCGGAGATGGGTGTCTCGGAAACTAGCTGGTGTCCATGAAACAATTACTGCAGAAAGAAATGGAGTAAACCCTATTGCAGGAAATGCTGATGATGGTGATGAGTCTTGCAGACAAAAGCAGACCATTGCAATGGCCATGGCCACAGCAGCTGCAGCCGAGGCCGTGGCTGCAACCGCACAAGCAGCCGTTGAGATGATTCGGCTCACCAGACCTTTCCTTTTGGTCAAACAACAGCATGCTGCTATTTCTATTCAGACAGCTTTCAGGGGATACCTGGTAATATTCAATCATAAAAATCAGTGTGCTGTTTTTAAGTTATATTAGTCTGATTGATTGCTCGTTTGAGTTAAATTCACTATAATGTCGTTAAAGATTTGAGTTTATATATTTTAAAAGGTTATTTGGATAAACTTTGTGTTTTATATGTTAGTTTGTATTTTAATATTTGACTAGAGCGGGAGGACTTAACAAAACCCGAAAGTTGCCCTGCACTCCTGCAGCATGGACACATGATTAGAGGTCCAACCTTTAGTCTTAACAGTTTTTGATGTGTTTTTCTTGGACAGGCAAGAAAAGCTCTTGGTGCATTGAAGGGGGTTGTAATGCTGCAGGCAGTAGTAAGAGGACATAACGCCCGAAAGCGGGCGAAAATGACTCTTAGGTGTATGCAATCACTGGTTAGAGTGCAGACTCAAGTGTGTGATCGGCGGAGAAGGTTGTCGTGTGAAGGGAGAACAAATTGGTCACACAGAAGATCCACTGTGAGTACCTTCCCAGTTCATTTGCATTTTCTCGAGACCTTATCGTGTGCGGTAAGCTTGGTTTAGACAAATTTTACTCACATTTTGAACATGTTGGATTATGTTTTTCAATGCAGTCAAGAACAGATCTTGGAGCTTCAGCTTTACAACGTGAAAGGGTGCTTGCCTATAACTACTCTCATCAGGTACGAATTAGCCCTGCCACTTGCTTTTTCTTTTTCAAGTGTGGTCCAACCATATTCAATTTAGGTAGATAGTTTTTGCCATTTTGTCCCATAATCGTGCTTTGATCATATGTGAATCTTATTCTCTAATCAATAAGGGTTAGTTTGCAACTGCTTTTAAAAAAGCACTTCTCAGCTTTTGGCTTTAAAAAAGCACTTATTTTCCCAAACACTACGAGCCCGTTTGGTAGCACGAAATCGGCTGATTTGGCTGATTCTGCTGAAATTTATGAAGTTCTGGCTGAAATGGCTGCATTGGCTGATTCTGCTGATTTAAGAAAGAATTATTTTTAAAATATATATTATTAATAAAATAAAGAAAACATTATATGTAAAAGTAACTTCAGCCAATACAGCCAGAAAAGTAACTCCAACCTTACTTTTTCTGCTTAATACACAATTCAATGCGCGAAAGCAAAAATTACGTGTTTGGTGAAAGAGTTGGCTGATAAGCCTGATAAGCCGAAAAACAGTGTTGCCAAACGGCCTCTACAACTTTTATTTTTCTCGGCTTCCGCGTAAAAAGTACTTTTACTTTTTCTATTACACAAAAAGCACTTATTTTACCAAACACTATCCACTTTTACTTTTCAAAATCACTTTTTTCTCAAACACTATCAACTTTTATTTAATCACTTCTCCCCATTTCATTAAAAAAAGCACTTTTTTAAAAGCAGAAGCTGTTGCAAACAGACCCTAAATAGTCCAGTTTTTTCCATCTGAATCTTTCATACCATGTGCAAAAGGCCATGTTAAAGTCACTAGGGTTCGAATAATTGTAATGTGTAACACCCTAACAAGTGCTATTAGATACAATCATGCTTCGCTTACACGTCAAGTTGTACACAAAATTTTACACGTCCGTCAAATTATGTGTGTGCACACATTTTTTCATTTTGTAAAGAAAATTGTTTTTCGCACCAATAAAAAAATTGTCTGAGGGACAGACAAAAAAAAATTGTCAGTGCGAAAAACGATTCTCTTCACTAAGTGAAAAACAATGATCTATGCACAGACAATTTGATCGGCTTGTAAAATGTTTTGTACATCTTGACATGTACAAACAACATTTCTCTATTAGGCTGTCTGCAAGCCCAAGCGTGAAAACCCAATTTTGATGTTTTCACCCCTTTATATCCTTTATATGATGCAAAATTTGTGAGTGCCAAATTGGTTCGATAGCACATTAGCACCCATGGAGGGGTATCATTCACAGAGAATTCAGGAAGAGAAGGTAGTTGATGGCTTGATGCTGCCCTAGCAACATTTCATAAGTGTGGGGGCCATGAAAATAAATTCCCAAATTTCTATAATGTGTTATAACATTTTTATTTTGATTCCATTTTGTATTAAAAAAAATATATCAGAATTCAGACATTTTATATGACACTATTTTATATATATATATATAGTAATCTTCCGGTCAGGAATTTCCTGACCGGAGCGCCGTCCGGCCTCCTCCTTTTGGGGGCCTTCCCGGTGGTATTTTTTTCTCAAATTTTTTTGTGTATGTTCCTCATCAAGTCTAGTTCATCCATACCAAATTTCAGCAAAACATTCAATCGGGAAGGTCGTCAAATGATTTTTGCAAGTTAACTGGTCCGGAATATGTACTTTCCGGACCAGTTAACTTGCAAAACTCATTTGACGATCTTCCCGATTGAATTTTTTGTTGAAATTTGGTATGGATGAACTAGACTTGATGAGGAACATACACAAAAAATTTGAGCAAAAAATACCACCGGGAAGGCCCCCAAATGGAGGTTGCCGGACGGGGCTCCTGTCCGGAATTTCCGGACAGGAATAATCCTCTATATATATATATAAAATTTAAAAATAAAAAAAAACATAAAGTTCATCGGTTGGAGATGTTTTGTGCAAAAAGTGTGTTAAGTAGTTCCAAACCCTAAAATTTAGATCTATTTGTTTTTTTTGTTTGGACAAATTTAAGTCTCATTGTTAAAATAATGTTTTACATCTTTCATTTCTCTCTCTCTCAAAAATAGGTATAAATTAACAACAACAAAATCAAACTCCAAGTTTATTTATTTTTGCATCAAACTATTTTATTTTTAAATCATAATTATTCAAAAAAATTGATGTATAATAATAAAATGAAGGTGCTGGATTACACTAAAAAATGAATTGTCTGAGCGAAAACGTATAAACTGATTTGAAATCTGATTTATTGACAGAATTGAGTTGCGATTAGCCTTATACAAGTATGTGAATAATATTTTGGGAAATAGAGTAAACAAAGTTTTTGTTTTGAAACAGAAAAAGATAAATTAAATAATGCCAAATTGCCTTAATTATTAGATGTGGAGCTCAAGTAAGGACAAAGAAGACGCAAGAAGCGATGAAGAGGTGGAGGCAAATAGCGACAGGACAGTGAGCAAGGGATATGCAAGCATAAGAAGAGCTTCGTTTGATCAAATCAGGACCGTCGAAATGGACACCGCACGTCCCTACGCCGTCCATTCTCCCCGCACACCTGCCGGCAACATCAAGCCCATCTCCGTCCACTCGCTCAGCCCACCGCCGCCGCAATGCAATAGAGAATATCACGAGAGGGACCGCCATCCGACGCCGGAAACGCCGAGCTCGCTCTCGAGCTACTTCCACCGGGCGATTGGAAGCCGGACGCCGACGGGTCGGCGGCCGAATTACATGGCGGCCACGGCATCTGCCATGGCCCGATCCCAATCGCCGAGGCAGCAGAGGCCCTGTTTGACACCGGATAGAGAGAGTAATTCTTCTGCCAAGAAACGGCTTTCTTTCCCGGCCCTTCCATCAGATCCATGCGAAGAAGACGACCCAGTGATCAGAAATCCATTGTGAGGAACCCCTTCCGCAGGGCTGCCTACGGCTGATTTAGTACACACCCGTCCAATTTGACCCGATAGAATGATCCTATATTTTTTTTTCATAATTGGGTTTTAGATGGTTTTAATTCGTTTTACATAGAGGGTGATTGATTTGTAGTTTAGACCCTACATTAAAATCAGGCTTTTGTCTTCAATATTACTAAATTAAAGTCACTTTTCTAAAATGTGACCATTTTTCAAAAAGACAAAAAAGTGACTAAGAAGGTCACTTTAACTACTACCTATGTCACTATAGTCACCGTCCATGTCACTGTAACCATCGCCTATATCACTATAGCCACCGCTCATGTCACTGTAGCCACCACACATGTCACTGTAGTCACCGCCGGTGTCACTGTAACCATCGTTCATGTCACTGTAGGTACTGTCCGTGTCACTAACACCATGAAACACATCACTATAATTGTTTTCGTTCACTGAGCACCACCACAGTCGGCCGTCACAACGACGGTTGTCCCTGCTACCTCTGCCCTGCCCCACCACCATCGCCAACGCCCTGCCCTACCACATCACCCCAGCCTAGCCCTCATCACTCCAGACCTGCCCCACCCCATCAGCCTAGCCACGCCCACCCCACAAGCCCTACCCCATCCCAATCAGCCCTGCCCCACACCATCAGACCAGCCTCGAGCCCACAACCACCATCCCCTGCACAATTGGTACCCAACACAACACCCCTGTGGCCCTTCAACCAGTGCAAACTCATACCCCCAATCCCTGCCGCCAAGCCGTCGCACCAGTTCGCCGCCTCAGAAACCCTAGCCGCCGACCTTGTAGCTAAATTCTAGCTGCAGAACAGTCTATGATGGTCACATATCTGAAGGTGGTCGCATATGTGAAGGTCGGTCGTCTCCAAAGAGAGATCTGTTCATCTCCACCGATCTCGGCCATAGTAAGGTGAAGAAGAAGAGTGCAGACCTCAATGAAGAGAACGATGGCAGAAAGGATTTACAGCGACGAAGACAGTGGCGAGCCTGGCGGTGACGAAGGAAGCGTTGGCGGAGAGGAGGTTGGTTGCGGCGGAGAAAGAGTTGAGGGAGAGCGTGGTTGCGACGAGATCGGAGCCGGTGATCATCTCCTTCATTGCAATCGACGATTTCTGGGATTGACATGGTAAAAGAGAGAAGCCATGTTCTGTCCGCAGGAAGGAGACGGAAAGGAGCGGTTAAATGAAAGTCATACTTGTGGAAAAGTAAAAACTAGTTATATATGTGTCCTTCAAAAGTGTATGTGTGATATCCATGGTATTTTTTCTTAAAATTACTTGTGCTTTTTAAAAGTGATTTTTTAATAGATTGCTGGAAAAGTGATTTGTAGTAAAAGTTGGTACTGTTTGGGAATAAAAGTGATTTTAAATAAAGAGCCTGTTTGGTGACCCCTGTTTTCGGCTTATCAGGCTTATCAGTCAGCTTTTTCACCAAACACGTAACTTTTGATTTCGCGCGTTGAATTGTGTAATAAGTAGAAAAAGTAAGGTTGGAGTTACTTTTCTGGCTGGATTGGCTGAAGTTACTGTAGAGGATCATTTTAGCCATTTTTTCATATAATTTTATATTTTATTTATTAATAACAAATATTTTAAATATTTTTTTTTCATGAATCAGCAAAAACAGCCAATACATCCACTTCCGCTAGAACTTCATAAATTTCAGCAAAAATCAGCCAATACAGCCAATTTTAGTGTTACCAAACAGGCTCAAAATGTAAAAATTGGAGTGTTTGATAAAAAAAGGGATTGTGATAGAATATTTTGTTAAATTACCAAAGCAACCTCCAAAAATTAAAAAGAGATAGCAGATCAGGATCAGGAGCAACCCAACCCACCCTCCTTTCTCTCCGCCCTAATTGCCGATTGTGAAGCTCCTCACCATGCTCATGGAGTTAAAAAGAAGCCAAAAATTGAAATAAAAAACAGACTACTAATTATGTTTGGATAATAAATTCAAACATAAGGGAACCGTCTGCTACGGTTCTGAATTCAAACATATTGTGAAGCTCCTCACCATACTCAGCGGCTACGGTTCCCTTCAGCATCGTCTCTGAAGAAAGTAGCAAGGCTCAGCGGCTATGATTCCCATCTGTAAATTCATGTTTGGATGAAGTCTAATTATGTTCTTGGATTATTCAAAATTTCGTTTGGCTCTGAAGCTGTCGAATTCCCTCACCGGAAGCCGGAAGGACGTTGCTGTAGAGGGGACGAAGCTTTGAGGGGGGAACGATGGGTGTTGTGGGCCAGAGGGGGTACTTTTGGGCTAATAATTATTTTTAAGATTAGAATGACCCTAAAAGTTGGACTTATTTACTAAAAAGCCAAGAAGCAGATAAAAGCACCTCATCCCTAGCTTCTAGCTTTTGGCTTCAAACTGCTTAAATTAAGCAGATTTTTTCATTTGCAAACACCATTTTTAGCTTCTCCAGTCCCAAAAGCTCAAAAGTGCTTAAATTAAGCAATAGCAAACATAGCTTAAGTATGTTTGAGAAAGCATTCAATTAGGCATGTAATTTGTTTTTAATCTACCTCCAAAGCACCTAGTGGATAGAGGGGAGCTTAAGGGGCAAGTGTCTCATTTCCGATCTCGAAATTTATTTATATTCAGACAAAAACGTAACTATTAACTATCTCGAAATTTATTTATACTTCTGATAAATTTAGTATTTATATTCAGACAAAAACGTAACTATTAATTATGTCAAAGAATAATTGTTGTGAGACGAATATGTGATTGCAATGAAGTGATTCCTTACAATTAGGTTTATTGTTGGCACAAACACGACATTTTTCAATAATTTTTAGAGATGTTTTTTTTATTATAGGACTACAACGAAAATAATATTTTTTTGAAAGAAGGTGGCTTATATTAATAAGAATGAACATAAGCAGGTTACAACCAGACAAAGATCCCACTGTCTACCATCTGTCCTTCAACTAGACTTAGAACCTGCCACTTTAAAAGAAGCATCCAGATTCGGTGATCCTGAATTGGGCTTACCTGAGCCAATGACTGGCAAACTAGGCTCCCCATCACATGTCCTATGTTCTAGAGTCTTGACAAAAATAAAAACAACAACAAACAAGAACACACGATGTCCAAAATAAAAACCAACGTACATAAAGAAAAACAAGTCTAAACTACAAAATAACTCTAATCTGCCACAAGCACACGATCTTCACAGGTTTAGGCGGGTCTGAGTGCTCCAGCCTGCCTCTTCCCTGTTTTTTGATCCATCCAGAGCCATGACGCCCTCACTTGATTGCTCTTGCTCCTGCTCCTGCTCCTGTGCATCCCAGGTCCGCCTCCGCTTCCGTTCTCCCATTCCACTCCTGCTTATCCTAGCCTCCTCAAGCTTTGCCTCCTCCCCTCCATCTTGGGACTTACCTTTCATGTGACTCTGGCCCTGATCTTAAATTTCTTTAAGATTTATTTGCATCCCTGCTTGGTCTCTTCCTACCCCTTCTTCACTCATTAACCATTTACTACCCATAGAAGGATGAGATCTCCCTCCACCCACCCGCAACCATGGTCCAAAAGATTTTAGAACCGCCTTATCCCTATTTTCATACAGTAGGGGACAAAAGTTTTCAACATGTCCTATTATGCCACACGCGAAACAAAAGCTAGGCAACCTCTCGTACTTGAAATCTCCCCAATAACCTTCCCCCTTGCTCTTTTTAGGGTTGTCCCCACTTTTAAGGGTTTCCTCACATCCAACATCACCCTGACCCTCATGTAGGCTTCCCGCTTTTCAACAAATTGATTATCATCCCAAGAAATAAACTTTCCTAAGTGATTCCCAATTTTACGAGCATAACCCAAATTTGAATAACCATAGAGGATATTGTGAACCTGTACCCAAAAATCAGCTGTATCGAGAGGTACCTTCAGAGGCATATCTCCCAGCTTAATGGCTTTTAACACTAACAGATTCTGATCAAATCACCAAGGTCCGTTATCCAACACACGATTCATATCTATTACTCCCCCCGTCCCGCTAAGATTGTCCCATTTTATCTTTTTGGGAAATCGCACTGTCCTATACCAAATTTGGTAAAGTTTGTGTGGCTCTAAATCATTTTTACTTTATTCTTACTTTATCAATTTAATATCAATCACACAAACCCACATTTCTTAATAATCGTGTCACCTTCTCTTGTCCCAATCTTAGTGGGGCAGAGGTAGTATGTGACAAAATGTAAATAGATACCTCTTCTCCCCGATCTCTTGAATCAGTACACCTTTGCCCGGACGCCACAGAGACGCCATCAGATCGCGGAAGATTTGGAGTTTGACCACTTTATTCGTTATAATCGTACCAACCACGGGAAAGGTGTCTGTTGGGCCGCGGGTATGCGGCGCCAGCAACAGCCAGCCTACCGGTGCAATCGGACCGCGTGGCGCTTCACATGTGCTATAAATGGGGAGGAACGTGCTACACTATCAGCGATTGCTTTTAGTGTAGCAGTAAGCGCAACGATCCACAAGTGGTATCAGAGCCAAGGTCACGGGTTCGACCCCCGGCAACAGCATGCTGCGCAGTTGTAGGTTGGCAGGTGCTGGGGGGAGATTGTTGGGCCGCGGGTATGCGGTGCCAGCAACAGCCAGCCTGCCGGTGCAATCGGACCGTGTGGCGCTTCACATGTGCTATAAATGGGGAGGAGCGTGCTACACTATCAGCGATTGCTTTTAGTGTAGCGGTAAGCGCAACGATCCACAATGTCCACCACTTTTTCCGCCGCTTTGGGATCGAGCTCCGCCTCATCCTCTTCGTCCACCAATAGCTCGTCCTCCGGACGGCCCAACACCATTCCATCATACTGCATAGTCAGTTTCTCCACAATCCCTACCCCCATAGCCGCGGAAGGCTCGTCGTCCTCGCCTTGGTGCACTCCAATCGACTGTGAAGATATGCCGCCCCACTCCTGCTCTGTCCTAACCGATGCCGGCCCCTACGTATTCATCTGCAAAACTTGTTCTCTGTTTCCACTTCGTTCTCCTTCGCTTGCCATTCATCTGTACTGCACAGAATCGGCGGAGAGCTCAAACCCTACGCTAAGGGAAGGCCTTGTTTTTTCTTCGTACAAAAATAATGTTTACAAATATGATTTCTTATTTTATTCTCAATATAGGACCCATTAGTTTCTATTTTGGGGGATTCTTAATAACTTCTTCTTTTATTAGGACAAAATAAGTCATATTTGAGGAATAAAAGTATAAACATTTTAGTTCTATTTTTAAACTTTATGTATGTTTTGTACTTATATTGAGCAATTTCTATTTTTATTAAATATGCATTATGTTCGTCCAAAGTTAGTTGTCAAAGATCTGATGGGGAATATAATATGTGATGAGAGTTTAATAGATTGGACACTCTTATCTAGAAGAAAAGTCATATAGTAGGACCTATTCACACATTTCGACAAATTTCCCAGTAAGCCACTCATCCTTGAGCCTTCCTAACATTGGCTCGCTTAACTTCAAAGTTATGTAATTAAGTAGAAGTCATATCATTCATAAAATTAATTGGTCATAATGCAGTGCACACCCTCTATTTTAGACAATACTATTTAGTTGTCAAGTCAAGGTAGATTCTTGTGGGGCATTCCCACAATTCACTTCAACAGTGTGGAGCCCCCATTACTGAGCGGTGTATGGACAGACATGAGGAGTTGCACTACTTCATGGTACCAACAGGTTGGACGGTTAGACCTATCCTGAATCAAAGGATTATGTCGATCCCCCATAAGACCAGCGCATAAACAAGACACATTTATTATTTTTCTCACTAATTGCAATTAGTTATTGTTGATATTACATAAAGAAATAATTATTTGAATGGCTCAAAGCCATGGACCTTTTGAGAGTTATATTCATGAGATTTTATAACTTTTGATAATAAGAGTTTTGCCAAATGTAGGAGCGGGTTTGCCACAAATGTTTGGTTCCGGTTGTGCTTATCACATATGTGGTTGATTGTCAACTCACGATGATAAATTAGTGGAAACCCCTTTGGGTTTTTGTAATGCATTATAGTAAAAGTTCAATATGTAAAACTATATTAGAAGTTGTTCTGTCCGTCTTAATCTTATTACTTATTGCTTATTCTTATTTTATTCAGATCAGATCAGATCAGAAAAATTCAGATCAGATCAGATCAGATTAGAAAGATTCAGATCAGATCAGAATCATTCACATCAGATCAGATCAGAAAGATTCAGATCAGATCAGAAAGATTCAGATCAGATCAAGAACATTCAGATCAGATCAGGAACATTTCAGATCAGATCAGAAAAGTTCAGACATGATTTATCCTTTTTATTATAATAATATTTATAATAATTATAATAATTATAATTATTATTATTCTTGTTGTTGTTATTGTAATTATTATAATTATTATTATTATTATTATTATTATTATTATTATTATTATTATTATTATTATTATTATCATTATCATTATCATTATCATTATCATTATCAATATCATTATCATTATCATTATTATTGTTGTTGTTGTTGTTGTTATTATTATTATTATTATAATTATTATCATCATCATCATCATCATCATCATCATCATCATCATCATCATCATCATCATCATCATCATCATCATCATCATCATCATCATCATCATCATCATCATCATCATCATCATCATCATCATCATCATCATCATCATCATCATCATCATCATCATCATCATCATCATCATCATCATCATCATCATCATCATCATCATCATCATCATCATCATCATCATCATCATCATTATTATTATTATTATTATTATTATTATTATTATTACTATGATTACTATGATTATTATTATTATTATTATGATATTTATTATTATCATGATTATTATTATTCTTACTACTAATATGGTTGTTGTTATTGTTATTAGTTTTGCTTTCCTTATTATCATATTATACGGAGTAATTACAATTAAAATTATACAAATAAATATTATAATTATAATTAAAATTATAATTACAAAAATAAATATAACTATAAATATAATTACAATTATAATTATAGCTATATTTATAACTAGTGTAATACGTATAATAATAATTATACCTATTATAATTATGTTTGTAATTATAATTAAAAATTTCATAATTATAATTATAATTATAATTATAATTATAATTATAATTATAATTATATTTAAATTATATATGTGTAATTACATTTATAATTATAGTAATTATAATTGTAATTATAATTATAGAAATATTCAAATCAGATTAGAAAGATTCAGATCAGATCAAAAACATTCAGATCAGATCAGGAACATTCAGATCAGATCAGAAAGATTCAGATCAGTTCAGATCAGATCAGAAAAATTCAGATCAGATCAGATCAGAACTTAAAAAATTCAGATCAGAAACATTCAGATCAGGTGAAAAGAACAGCTTCTTACTCCACTTGTTTTTTCTTTTGTTTTTTTTTTTGTTTTTTTTTTTACTCCAAAGGGGTCTGGGGGAGGGGGTCTGGGGGAGCCTGGAGTAATCAGGGCTAAAACTCACTCTATTGAGTTTCAAACCCTTGTGTGCCTAGCGGGATTCGAACTCAAGACCTCCCACTAGGCACAGTAACCTCGCAACCAGCTAGACTGGAGTGCTTGGTTACCTATATTACTCCACTAAGTTACACTTTTTTTTAATTGTCACAAGAATATGATCATGTTCCTAATTTGTACTCCCACATTACATTTTGTAAGATACCCATCTTACTCTTTCTTACCTTTTGGAGGTAAGAATGGTAAAACAACAACTTTATCTTTTATTTTCTTAAACCCTTCACCAAACTCAAATGCATATTACTTATGGGGCGAAAGTAGTATTAAATAAGCTAGGTTGTGCTAAAAATAAAACTGGAACTTGAATTGCACTTCATTTATGAAATTAAAGAATATAAATATATAAATATAAATATGGAAAGACTTGAGTTTTTTCCCGGAATAATGCTGCATAAATAAATAATTCCCAAAATACTGCTGGGTTAAAAATAATTCTCAAAATACCGCTGGGTTAACTGTGGTTAAGAAAAGCCGCCACTTGAAATGGCGGTTTTTCTCTACACAGTACAAGAGCCGCCACTTGAAGTGGCGGCTTTTCTTAAAGAATAAAGCAACCACGTAACGTATACGAAGTATAAGTCTAAAAACAAATGCTGTGGGACCCATCCAAAATTAAAAATCCCCTGTTTTCTTTGAACTGCTATAACTTTTTTATTTGTACTCTGATTGTTACAAAAAATATATCAATATTCATAATTTTTTATTATCTTTCATATGACACCAATATTGAATATATAAAATAAAAATAATAATTTAACACTAAAAATTACTATCTCCGGTCCTAAATAAACTTCTCGTACACTTTACGATGCTTGACTGACGATAAAACAACCCGATCCATGTTCACACCCGGTTTATTTTTAGTAAATAAAATTTACATTTTCAGAAACTACATTAAAACCGCTATAAATTTTCTTGATCAGTCTTTATAGCGGTTTTAATTCAGTTTCTGAAAATGTAAATTTTCTGAAAATGTAAATTTTATTTACTAAAAGTAATTAAATCGGGTGTGAACATGGATCGGGTTGTTTTATCGTCAGTCAAGTATCGTAAAGTGTACAAGAAGTTTATTTAGGACCGGAGATAGTAATTTTTAGTGTTAAATTATTTTTTTATTTTATATATTCAATATTGGTGTCATATGAAAGATAATAAAAAATTATGAATATTGATATATTTTTTGTAACAATCAGAGTACAAATAAAAAAGTTACAGCAGTTCAAAGAAAACAGGGGATTTTTAATTTTGGATGGGTCCCACTTTATTTATTGTTAGACTTGAGCATACTACGTATATGTTACGTAGATGTGTTGGTTGCTTTGTTCTTTAAGAAAAGCCGCCACTTCAAGTGGCGGCTCTTGTACTGTGTAGAGAAAAACCGCCATTTCAAGTGGCGGCTTTCCTTAACCACAGTTATCCCAGCAGTATTTTGGGAATTGTTTTTAACCCAGCAGTATTTTGGGAATTATTTATTTATGCAGCATTATTCCGGGAAAAAACTCGAAAGACTTATATAAATTTACAATTAAAAGTTTTATGATATGCAAGATATTCTAAAATATAAAGAATATAAGTATACATAGTATGTAAAATAAAGAAAGTAAAAAAAACGTCTCTAATTAAAATATTGAAATATTTTAAAATTATTTCGCAATCAATACAAAATCATGATTTTGTAAAGGAACCCAAAAACATTATTTCTTTAAAAAATATAAATAATTTTTTTCCTAAAAATAAGAATATGAAATAAAGTGTTATATTTTATTTTTTTTATAATGCAGTACGTTTTTAGATTTTTTTGAAAGAAATATGTTTTTAAATTTAAAATCCTAATTTTAAACTTTCACACTGTTTTCTACGCTTGTAAAAAATTGATTTGGTGATTGGAATTATTAAAAGAAGAATGAGCACAATTCCGATTTTATAGAATATATACGTGTAGTTTCTATTTCAAAGTGACCTGCTATAGCATGTTATACCCGGTCAAGGACCATTATTGGCGGTGGACAAATCGATTTAAGGGTTTGGTTTTCATCAGTTTCGGTTTATTCGGGTTGGGAGGTATTGTACCAAACTAAAACCATTTGTATCCCGCTTCGGTTTTGGATTGGTTTCGGTTCGTTTTAGTTTCAAGTTCGGTTTACCAAAGTAAAAATTATTAGGTTCAACTTAGTTCGATTTGATTCGGTTGCATATGTTTAATTTATTATTTTATTTGGTCAAGTTTTATATTTTAGATATAACAAGTACATGATAGTTTTATTAGCTAACTTTGTCATAATGAATGTATGAAATATGTAAAAATTATAATTGTAAATGTTCAATATGTATTTTCATATCTAAGTTATTTATTTATATCTTAAAGATGAATAATGAGGGTAGATAAAATGTATTTTTATAAATATTACAAGTTGTTGGGTTCAGTTTACGGTTTATCGGTTTAAAACCAAACCACACCAAACCATTCGGATTTAGGCAATTGTTACGAAACGGTTTACTTAGGTGAACCTAAACCAAACCAAAACACTACTAGTATTTTTTTGTTCGGTTCGGTTAAACCAAACCGTTTTTCCGGATCCTAGTTGGAGTTATTACTTTCTCTTTTTCCTAAAATGTACTCCCTCCGGTTCACATTCTTCTTTACACTTTGACTTCACAGTTTTAAGGAGATAAATTTGACTTTACTGTAGAGTACACTGTTTTGCACAATTTGAACACTTTTTGGCATTGTTTTGTGTAGATTTGTTTGCCAAATAAGGCAAATAAGGAAGTGTAAAGATGATTCTGGGACGGCCCAAAAAGGAAAGTGTAAAGAAGAATGTGAACCGGATGGAGTATTTGAAATATAAAATTTTCATCAGATTCAACTAGGGGTGGACAAAACGGTTTACGGTTCGGTTTTCTTCAAGTTCGGTTTCGGTTTATTCGGGTTGAGAGAATTTGTACCAAACTAATATCATTTATGTTTCGGTTTGGTTTCTGTCCAGTTTTAGTTCGGTTCGGTTTACCAAGGTGCACAGTATTAGGTTTAATTTAATTAGATTTGATTCGTTTTCTTATGTTTATTACGTAGTATAATTTTATTTGATCAAGTTCTTATGTTTCTTATAATACATTTACTTTCTGAGTTTAAAGAATGAGAAATACTAAAACCAAAATGGTGCATATTACAGGGATGAAAAACAAATAAAATATATTTTGCTGGGATCTAAAATAAAGTGTGTCATATTTGTAGGGACTAAAAATGTATTTAAACCTTCTTTTTATTAAAAAATTCATCTCTATAAATGAATTGAAATTATACCTTTTCATATACGATTTTCTAGTATATTTCCTTTCCGATGTACCAAAAAAAATATATACGATTTTCTAGTCTAAAGCCAGATTCATTTTTTACAAAATAATCACAAAAGAACGTCACATTCAGGGGCGGAGCCAGAAAAATGCGCGAGGGGGTCGGAATTTAATAATTTACAGTATCAAAATGATGGATAGTTATTATACGATATTTCAGTTAAATGTTTCATATGTAGTTGAGAGAAATGATAGTTTAATGAGCATTTTTAGGTTAATGTATTAATATATATGTAATTTATCATAATGTTCACACAACTAATGACTGAATAAGGTGATTTATTTTTAAATTTAAGAATATAATCAACATCACATATCAAATTTTACTTATTTCAAGTTAAGATGGTGCTGATTTTTCCAAAAGTCATAACTCTTTACCAGTAATAAGTTACGAGACTCATAATATTATTAATATATCAAATCGAAGGTATTTCAGAGCTCTACGTTCTTGAACTTTCAGCGCACCACCCTGACCCCCTGGCTCCGCCCCAGGTCACATACATCTTTTACAAAATATTTAACAAACTCTGGCTGATAAATCAAATTTACACATTCATTTTTTGGTTGATTTGACTATTATTTGACTTGTTGACCAGATTAATCAGCTAATATAGTGTTTGGTTAATCAGCATTTTTATTTGACATTTCCTCCCAAACAGCTAAAATTAGAAACGCCAATAAACCTAGCATTTAGGTGTTGGCCGTTTAAACATTGCTAGAGATGACAATTTCGGCCGACCCATTGGATACCCGCACCGAACCGATTTGGTCAAACTGGGGAAAACCGGTTTGACTGGGGAATGGATACGGGGCGGGGAATACCCGAATTTTTTAAATGGTTAATGGTGCGGTTATGGTTCTATATTAATCCACCCCGTTATCCGCCCCGAAACCGCCTTGTTCACTAATGGTGCGGGTACCCGCACCGTTACCCGATCCGTAACATTATTAATGGATTTTAACTTTTTATATACTCCATCCGTCCCGCTATGATTGTCCCATTTTACCATTTCGGTTCGTCCCACTAAGATTGTCTCATACCTTATTTGGTAAAGTTTGTGTGGTTCTAAATCATTCATACTTTATTCTTAATTTATTAATTCAATATCAACCACATAAACCCACTTTTATTAATAACCGTGCCACCTTCTCTTGTCCCAAACTTAGGGGGACTGTCGTATATCATATTAATAATGCTAAAAAGTATACTACTTTTTTAGGCCTAAAACTAAATATAGGCCTAAACCTGTTTTTGGAATTTGGATTCTGGGATGATTAGTACTTTTTTTTAATTATGTTACAAGAGATATTAGGTGCATGTCATACTAATGAATTTGGGCTAGTCTACTTGATTTCTTAAATATTTAGTTTTGTATGTTTTAGGCTGCTTTAAATATATAAATAATAAGTAGGATTCGAAATTGGTTATTTGTTTTCCATTTTTTTTTTTGTTATTTGGTATCATTTGGGGAAACGGTTACCCCTGGATAAACCGATTCTCCGTTGGGGTGGGTACTGTTCAAATAAAAATTATCCAACGGGGCGATTTCAATTTTATGTGTACCCGTTCCCAAGCCCGTTGCCATCACTACATTTAGCTGATATCAATATTTTTTTTATAATAACAGAAATCCCAACTTTAAAATTGACTTGAAAATAAATTTTCATACCAAAAACACTATTGATCATATTTATGTCCACAATCACCCTTACAAAATACTCGAAAAACTATATGTTGAGAGTGGGATTTGAACCCACGCCCTTTCGGACCAGAACCTTAATCTGGCGCCTTAGACCAACTCGGCCATCTCAACATTTGATACACGCAACATTTGTTTTCAATATAGACAGAATACAAAGTAAATCGTTCGGTCATTCCCATTAGGGGCAAGGTTGTTAAAATCGTATTTTTGAATCGAATCGGTAGATGTTTTTGAAAATCGAATCGTAAAATCGAATCGCAAATCAAAAGATTTTATCAAACATATTTTAATAATTATAAAATAAATAAATATTAAAATTAAGTTGCAAGTTAATGGTATTATGTCATTTTATTACATACCACTATACCTACAAGGTCAAAAACAAGATTTATAAACTATTTTTATATTGTAAATAGAGTGAATAATAACATTAAACATATGTAAAACATAAAAATAATTAAATAACACAAGAATCCATTACTTTTTTAAATATACTATTGATGTTATTATTATTGAAATTTTGTATCAATTTGTAGTAGTTAATTTTATTAAATTTGAACCATTTTAACTAAAAAAAAACTTATTCCGATTTTGCTACGATATTGCTACGATTTTATACGATTGTACACGATTTTTGTACGATTTTGTTACGATTTTGTACGATTTTATGATTTTACGATTTTACCTGCGATTTGAATCGATTTATTATTGTAGAATCGTAAAATCGTACGATTTTACGATTTAAATCGAGATTTTAACAACCTTGAATTTCCCATAACTTTTAAACTCGTGAGTTGTGAAATAACCGAACTCCAAAGCATCTCCTTACTAGGTAAAACTGCATATTTAACTGTTCTAATTTCTGAGTAAAGTAGTTAGGTTCAAGTTTTAGGTTTAATTACCCACAACGACTATGTTAGTTTTATCTAATAAGGTGGTTTGTTGTATACACCAGAGCTTGAACCAGCTCACTAAAAAATTATTTGAGATCATATCGTGATTTATTTCTCCATTGTTCTATTGAGTTAGGGTGTGAGGTGTTTAAGGTGGATGATATTTCACCTTTTGGGTTGAAGGAATGACAAAACTCTACCATGTTAGACACAATTTTCTATAATTCCATTATTTATACTCACATTGTTGGGATACTCATTGGGTCTATTTTCTACCAACACACATTATTTATCAACATATTACACAGATTCTTTTCTTGAAGGTTATTGCTCACTATACGACTAAAAATAACACAATGTGTTTGGTTTTCCCTAAATAGAAATAGACATTACTTTTCTACCTCTAATTTCATTTATTATTATAATTAACTGACCCACAATTTCCTTGCATAACTAAGGTCAGTCTGGTGGCGTTGGCAGCAAATTAAACTTCGGTGGTAGACAGTGGCGATAGCGGCGAGATTCTGGAAGATTGACAGCGGCGACCGCGGGAAAAATTTCAGCAACCAGCGATAGGCAGTCCCGCATTTGGTCTAGGGGCATATAAACACAGGTACATTACATCCTTCTTGATTACAGTAGCAACAAATTTGATGACAAATTCAGAGCCCGTTTGGTAGCACCAAAATCGGCAGTTTTGGCTGATTCTGTTGAAATATATGAAGTTCTGGTTGAAGTGGCAGCATTGGCTTATTCTGTTGGTTTAAGAAAAAAATATTTTTAAAATATATTTTATTAATAAAATAAAGAAAAAAATATATGTAAAAATAGCTAAAATGGTTGTCTACAGTAACTTCAGCCAATACAGCCAGAAAAGTAACTTCAACCTTACTTTTTCTGCTTATTACACAATTCAGCGCGCGAAAGAAAAAATTACGTGTTTGGTGAAATAGTTGGCTGATAAGCCTGATAAGCCAAAAAACAGTGTTGCCAAACGCCCTCTCAACCTTAGTCTTTTTTTTTTTTTTTTTTTTTGCGGAAACAAAAGAAAATGAATAGAAGATGCAGGACTACAATCAAAGTTTAGAGTGTCATTAATCTGCCAAGGAGACTCTAGCCGACGCTAAAGCAACTTAAACAGATTGCAAGGCTACAAGGTAATTAACAAATCTATACCACTATTATATTGTAAGTTTGTAATTATAAAAGAATTGTTAGATTTTTAATCAAATCTTATTCTTTGACAGGTTTTCATAGCAATACTAGTTCTAACGAGAAGTTAAAGTGCATGTTAATTAATATGTATTCAAAATCACTGCCCTAACGCAGAATTCACGTGTTTTCAATGTCAATACCCATACTAGACCTAACAGCAGGGGCGGAGCTATGATTGAGTCGGGGGTCAAGAAGAAAACAAATACGGAGTACTACTAATAAAGAGAAATGGTCTTGTTAAAACCACCTGACAAGATCCGTTGACTGACGGTCTATGTTAGAGGTGCTTTAGGCTAACCGCAACCCTCTCCGTCAATAAATTTAATTCCCCACTAGTTTATACGTATTCACTCAGTCAATCCAATTTTTCACTGCAACCCAGCACCGTCAATATATTAACCTAACACGGTGTTTTTTAATTAAATGCATAATTCCTTACTTTTAATATTACACATTATTTACTTGACAAAACTTATTTGACAAATAATTTTTATTTAAAAAGTTGAACATTCTGATGTAAAAAAAAATCAATTTTTTTATTAATAAAAAATTCATACTAAAGTTTATTTTAAACTAAATTCCAATTACCAATAACAATTATACTATTATTATATTATACAGTATTAATTATTTCCTATATTACCATAAAGTTTTTTTATTAAATGGAGCAGCAGACCCATTTCGGCAACCAAAACTTCTAATTTTTTCTTCTTTAAATAGAGCAGCAATTACCCTTTCCGCAACCTAGTCGCACGCCTAGCAACTGGCAGCACGCACCAATAGCTAGCCGCGCGCATAGAGCTTTGCTGATGATCAAGCGCGTTGCTGACAAGAGTGGGCCAAGCTACTGTCCGAATTGCTTTATCATTTGAGTGGAGTGAATAAGGGTTTTGGCTATTCACTCAAGGAGTGCCCTGTATTCACAATTGCACGCATCTATACCTTTTTTTCTTTGGGTTGCAGCACCATTGAGGGTGAATAGCTCAAATAAGGCTTTTTCACTCCTACGGTTGCAATCAGCCTTAGAGTGGTTTCTTTTTGATAAAATTATGCGAGAGTTTTTTTCATGATGTTTAGATTATTTACACCAAATTTTAGTTTAAAACTCAATCGCGAAGTCAGTTAAATAAATTATTGAAAACATTGTGCCAAAATATATACTACATATAAAAAAAAGGAATATTTTTCCATATTTTATGTCATTGACTTCCCAATTAAAATTTAAGCTAAACTTTGGCGGACATAATCTAAAGTTCATGAAAAACATGTTTACAAAATTTTATAAATACATTCTACCCCTATACCTGCCTTTCTCCCAGCCTAACATGTTTTCAAAATCGGAACCCAAAAGGTATTACATGTATTCACAAGTTCACTGTGCTAAAATACTACCAAAAATACCTATACAAAGTTCATTGTTTTGAATGTCACAACTTCTTCCTCCAGAACTATGTTGACGGTATAATATAGATGAAATGAGAAATACTCGGGCTAGATACTAGAGTAATCATTGTTTGTAGTATGTATGAGTACATTGTTTGACATGGTTTGTTTGTTCTTTTATGGCTAAGGTTTTGGATATTACTTGATTTAGTCTTGGAATGGCTTCTTATGGGCAAATTATACTGTGGGATCGGTCCACCATGCTCATGGTGTACCGATCCCAAAACGGTACCGTTTCTCAATCAAAACATATAGCGAATTTGTTCTGGAACACTAAACAGAGAGTTCGCATCTGCAATTGCTTGGCTCTGACCCACATCTGGAATTGCTCCGCATCTCGAATGGCTCTGCATCGGGAATTGATTTGTTGTGATCTTCAACCTTGTTGTGCATCTGAAACTGCTTCGCTACTGCACCTCTGCTATACATCTAGGAGTGCCATGCCGAAATAGTAGTTAGGGTTCCGACCATGATCCAAATCGTCTGTTGTTCTCCTAACTTCTTGTTGTCTCGCCCGGATTCCGCTCCGATGACGAGGTTCACCCGGCGTAAAACTCCATTTGGACTCCAGAGTTTAATCGCATCCACGATTGTTTTTTTTTGTTTTGAAAGATAGCATCTACGATTGGACTTTGTATTCATTATAATAAGTATATGGTGTGTGTATATAATATACAAGTTGCGGAGACTTTGATTTGGGCACAAGTTACATCTCTATTAAACCAATTTACATTTCCATAGTGAACAAATTACATTTAAATTAATCTGATTTACATTTTTTATTTAGCTCGAGTTACATTTCTAATGTTACATTTTGCATACCCGTGATTTACATTTCTATATATTTAAAGTTACTCTTTATAACACGCGGTTTCTATTTCACATATGCAAGTGATAGAACTACTAAAGGGAGTAAGATGAGTTACACTTCAGGGCACAAGTTACATTTGTTGTTAACTGAAGTTACATTTGTAGTAACGCGAGTTACATTTAATTATGCGTGAGTTACATCTAATTGTTTGTGATTTTTACTTGTCTTTATCATTAACTAGTTAAATTACAACATAATTAACTTCATAAAGCCCTACTGTTAAAAAAAAGAATCATTGTTTTGCAAAAAAATTTGGCAAAAATAATACTACCTCCGTTCTCTTTTAGTTGCAACATTGAACTTTTTGCACTATTCACCTATTCTACTTTGACAATATTTTATTTATTAATGTATTATAAATTAATTTTTTAAAATATTATTAAATTCTTCTCATTCTAAATTTTCAAAATATGAATTTTTTAAATTTTTTAACTAATAAGGAATGAAAGATATTAATGGTCAAACTTGTGCATTGGCAAACGTGAAAAGTAACTCGAGCAAAATGAGTTTTATGTCAATTCTACATTAGTCCACGTCTTTCACTTTGTCCACTTTTGGTACTTGACTAATGTTTTTTTACCATTTGTGGTTCTTTTGCGTCAATTATAACCACCCGAAACATTGACGGAAGGACCATATATGGGTGAAAATATAATAGTCATGTACCAAAATTGGTCAAAGTGAAAGACGTGGATCAATTGTGGAATTGGTGTGATACTCATAGGACCAAAAGTGTAATTTATTCCTAAATTAAAATATAATTAAGTCTCGATACAAATTAAAGTTTGAAAAGATTAATTTGTTAAAAGAATTTCCTTAAAACTAGATATCTATTATAAACAACTTGTGGATATTATCTGCTTTGATACTTTAGGATCCCACGACTTTAAAACGCTTCCATGGTAAGGACTTTAGGCCCCACTTATAAGCACACACTCTATCTTGTTTGCAAGTGATGTGGGAACTTCAGGTTCATAACACACCCTCCCCTCGCGAGTATCGTGCTGATAACGTGTTATTAACATACAGCTTCTGGGTATTGTCCGTTTTGATACCTCAAGCTCTACTTATAAGTACACACTATCGCATGTGCAAGCAATGTGGGAACTTCAAGTTCACAACAATATCATTAAAATGAGTATGATTAATTGTATCAATATGAAGTTTACATGTAAGTTATTGTGTACGGGTCATATTTCATTTTTTTCTTAAATGAGAATTTGAAAACTATAAGAGGGTATGTAAGAAGAATACTCATTGTATAAAAGTAAAGATCTATTTAAACCTTTTGATTGATTATTTGTAAATCATGACTAGTAATTGCCAAATATTGTATCAAACTTCACATAAAATATATGTTTCAACATTTTATTTGAACATTTATTATAGAAACAATAATTATTTTACAATTGTTGTAATTTTTTTAATTGTAATTATACAGAGTAATATTTTTGGTAGTAAAAGAACAATATTGAAGATAATAAAAGTCAAAACTACATGTTTGTATATTGGGCCGCGGGCCAACCCGCAACCAGTTGGGCCAACCCACTTAAACCCGCAACCCGTTGGGCCTACCTACTTAAACCCGCGAATTAAATGGGTCAGAAAATCACAACCCTATCCCACCAATAAATGGGTTTAAACGGGTCGGCCCGCGGGTTTCGACCCATTTTGACGGCTCTATTTATAATATTACTGCTGATCATTATAAACATAAATTGATTCTTCACCTTTTCATGAAAAAATAGACGTTTGAACAACATTTGAATAATAAATTGAAACTAAAATAATGAAATTGATTCTCTTCTAACTTTTGTTGCCGGGTAAGGCGCCTGACATTAATAATCGTGCAATCCATTTTTTGGTGGTGATCTTAGAGCTCCCCTCCCCTTTGTTACCGTTGATCAATGAAAGGCACCTCTGCCGTGTGGTAGAGGATCCAAATCCTCAAGTGACGATACACGTGAATTCAATTTTCTGAAATCTGAATCACGAGATTGCCTATGCATCTTTTCTCAAATTCAGGGCTAAAAGTTGCTATTAGACATGTGGATCTCGCTCCATTGGACCCAGATAATCAAGTGTTTCTAATTTAAATAAAAGGTTCCATTATTATGTTATTTTCCCATTTTAATCCTTCTATTAAGGCATTTTTGTACCTAACTCCGAAATTTCTATATATAGTCATTCCACCTTGACAAAAGTAACATATAATCCTTCTATTCATTAGAATGTTTTCACAACCAGTTAAAGACTGAGTTCATTTGATTATATTGAAATTGAATTCTTGAATTTGATAAAATTGATAAAATTCAAGTTGAAATAGTTGAATGGATTGAAACCTCCTAGTAATGAAACACTTGTATCTAAAATATTTTCTATTCATAAAACAAAAAAAAGTTATATGAAAATAGCTAAAATAGTCATTTACAATAACTTTAGTCAATTCAGTGAGAAAAATATTTCAACCATACTTATTTTGATTGTTACACATTTTAGTGCATGAAACCAAAAGTTATGTATTTGATAAAAAACCATTCAGGGAGACTTATAAGCTTAAAATAAGGATTAATTATCAAACATGCTCTATAATACTTATGCAAAAGTCAAAAGACTAAAAAAGTACAAAATTCCCTAATTGATTATGAAACTTGTCTCTTATCTACCACAATGCATGAAGGATTAAATATGAAAAAAAATTCAAAACTTACGATATGAGTTGCTAATATAATAATTAGGGGATTAAAAATTAATAATGACAACATAACCTAATCAAATAAAATTCAATGTGCTCATCCATATAAGATAAACAAACAAACTACACATGATAATCAAATCAGGTAGAGAAAGTTCCTAAAATAGATGTAAACATGTTTTGAAATCCTAAAATAGGATCAGTATATTTCTCTTTCTGAAATAGGAGTAACATGAGAGTAAGTATTGCCATAATAGTTGTAGTACAACACATTAACATAGAGAAGAAAAATATAACAGTCTTATTTTGAAATTCTAAAATGTGTTTACTCCTATATAGACAATTTCCCAATCGCATATTAGCTTGAGATAGGAGTAAAATGATTCCAAAATGCAATAACAGTGCTATAGTATTTTGGGATTTTAAAACTTATACTCCCGTCCTTACAAATTGGCTTTTATTTACTCCTATTCAGGGAAGTAAATATTCTCTCTATCCCAAAATGATTTGTAAAGTCAACTTTGTGTGGTGAACCCAATTTTTTTTATCATATTAAGCTTACTAATTTTTATTATATTCTAATTTGGATTTCGGGACTCTATAGAACTTTTAATATAGTTTGCAAGTATGTAAATTTTAATTAATAAAGTTGATTTAATTATTAGCAGCCTAGCAGGTATGATTTAACTTTATCTTTAGTCAACCATAAATATAGCAAATTATAATTCAAATCCGGACAAGGATTTAATTTTCTGCCGGCATGATTTAAATTTATCTATATATATCGACATGTAAAATCTGTATCTAGGTTTCTTGCTTTCGGAATTTCACTAATGCGTTCTAACATGACATCGAATTCTTCGAAACTGATGGCACAGTCAGCACAGCGAACCTCGAATCTCGATTCTTCTTCGCAGTTCCTCGACAATAATCCTCTTACACTGGAGCAGATTGAGAAGGTACATCTATTCTAATTTGTCGAATCCCCTAACCTCCATCCCAATTTCTTCTTGTTTAATAATCATCCAGTGCTACATCCTTATGTAATATAATTAGGGTTCAATGTTGATCATTAACCCCCCGCCAATGTTAAATGTTAACCAATAGTCCACCTCACCACCAATCCACCTTCGACATGATGATCGATAATCATTACGATTATATTTGGTTATATTGGATACTAAAAAAAGATGCAACCATCTCGATAGCCTCAAATCAAACCGGCCGGCCGGATTGCTAGGAGGTTATTGATCATTATAGATAGTAGAATCATTGTGGTGGAAGGAAATCGTCACTTTTAATATTTTACTCCATCTTTCCCTAATAACTTTGTCATCTTTTTTTGGAGCAATCCAATAAGGGGGTGTACACCCATTGAGGTGGAAGGCAATAGTCACTTTTAATGTCTTACTCCATCTTTACCTAATAACTTTGTCATCTTTTTTACTTGTCCAAAACACTTTGTCACCTATCCTTTTAATCAATTAATTTGTGCTTCCTATTATCGCTCTCATATGCACATACCGGCTTGAACCACTGCAGACAGTTTTTGCTTTACTATTCTCTGCACTCGTCAAACTTGGATTTTTTTTGAAAGATAGAGAGAGTATCATTTAGGAGGACAATGAGTGGTATTTTGTATCATTGTTTAGCCATATAAGTTTAATAATCATATATAAAAAGCTCACAATATTTAAGGTGTGTTCCAATAAATTTTCCTTCAACATATATACTTTTTGTATTACAGATTGAGGATTAAATGAGAACAATACACTTAGCGTGATAAATGAGAATAAATCCTAACCGTTCATTTAAAAAAATAGCTACTTAGGATCACTTTTCACTTCAAATATATCTTTGTATAATCATATCCATTCGAATTATTTTGGTAACCACTTCCGTTCCATATAGATTTAATCCTTTCAATTACCTAAGGAAACAAACATATTCTTCTCTCTCTATTCTTGAATACATTTGATGGGTTATGTTATTTTTTGACATAAATGTATTTTGATGCTATCTTCTCTTTGATCACAATAATTATATGTCCGAGAATATAACATGGCATTATACTATTTTATTTAAAGATCAAAGGTTGCATAAGCATGGATCTCAATATATAACTACATAATATAAAACATCATTTCCATTCCTCTTTTCGCAAGGTAAAATATCACTTTAATACCGGTACCCTTTTCAGCCTCATACTTCGTTAGAAAGGAAAATGGCTAAATAAGTCTTTCTACTATTTCTAATCCTTAACTTAAGCCCATGTACTAAGAGAAGTATCATACATGTACACTTATTTTAAATTGTTGATCAATGTGGGCATTAACTAAGTGTTTAACTTGTATAGCAGGTTTTTTATATTAAAAACTCTAAAGAAGATTAAAATTTGAATTATGGATAAGAATTGTGAAAATTTTCACAATGTCAAAGTCAATATGTTTTAATTTTTGAAATTATTTGTTTATTCTACATCTATTTAAAAGGTTTTTACATTTTATATTTTATATATTTTACATTTTCACTTTATATTCTCACTTATTTTTTTTAAAGTTTTAGAATTAATTGTCTATTTTTATATTTATGCTATTTTTATAGGGAAAATGGAAACTAATAATCCAACCTTTTAGCGGTCTTCTTTCAATAATCCCACCTTTTGATTATTCTTGAATAATCCAACCTTTGCACCTCATCTTCATTCACTGGTCCCTGACCGGTTGATGACCTGTTATTCCAAGCTATTTTCTTATCTTTGCAAATCATTATACCATAAATCTCATCTTTCACAAAGATAATATTTTGGAAAGTTAAAAAAATAACTTGGAATAGTAGGTCATTAACCGACCAGGGACCAATGAATGAAGATGAGGTGCAAAGGTTGGATTATTCATGAATAATCAAAAGGTGGGATTATTGAAAGAATACCTCTAAAAGGTTGGATTATTAGTTTCCATTTTCCCATTTTTATATTATTATTACACCATTTTCCAAACTTATATGATTTTTTATAAAATTTATGAATATGTCTATTTTTTAAATAACCTGCTATCACATGTCAAAATGGCTTGATAAATTATATTTAAAAAGTAGGCGTATTTGTACGATGCTTTTTTTGTTGAAGGGTTGAAGTGATGGATAAATTATATTAGAAGATTCTATTTCACCGTTTTTCATATAATAAATGATGCACTTCTTTAACTAAATATATTTCCACACTATACTACCACATAATTATTTTCAACTTTATTTAATTTGCACTAATAATCGATAGGTGTACACACAAACCCAAATCTATCTAACCTTTATTGATATTGTTACACTAATAATACAATATAGTGCACATGTAATGTGCATGTATCGTGCATCAATGTACATGTAATATACACTTTAACCATTCACAAATTTTATTGAACATGATAAAAATATTAATAACAATACCCTGAATATAGCACATATTTTTTATATAATATGCAAAAATAAATGTTACATATATTGATATACACCCTACAACATTCATAAAATTATCAAAAGTGTGATATAAAATCAGAAATTGAATTATTCTACGTACAACAACATGACAAAATGCATATTTTGAGTACCCAATGCACTTATAAGCCTTAACTCGGCACATAATACACACACATGAATGTTTGTATTTATTGCCTACACTTATATTTTCTGGTTTATGCAGTGCCTGGACGAGAACAAAAATCTGATTTTAATGATTTTGGAATGTAATAAACTCGGGAAAATTGCCGAAAGTGTTCAGTGAGTTGATTATACATTTTAATTTATTCATTTCTTAGTTCGTATATATTGAAATGAATCTTAGGAGAGAAATGAGAATGAATTTGGCCATTAAGATTTGTTTTATTTGAAATTCAATGTGCATTAGATGAAACTCACATGTGCATTTAGTGAAATTGAAATGTGCAACACAAAGGGTAAGATGCAGTGACATTATATGAAGCTGATTTGTGCATTATGTGAAATTGAGATATGCATTAGGTGAAACTGAAATATGAATTACAATATCAATAATTTATGACTTTATGTACCATTTATGCATTACACTCGGAGAATATCTTTAATCTATAGTAATGATCATTTCTAGCCGAATGGACATGACCTTCTGTTCGGCCACCTCTTTTAGGGTTGTTGCTGGTGGAATATTTTGATGAAATGTTTTGAGTATATATGTTTTTCATCAAGTGTAGATTATGTTTACAAAATTTCAGGTTAAAATTCAATTGCAAAGTCAGTTAATTACATACAATTGTGTTTATATATCATGTAAGGTAGGCCTAAAATTTGTACAATTTTAGGCTTCTTTCGTTTGAAGTGTTCCAATGTTGATTTTATTGATGAAATTTTGTGGGTATGTTGTCCATGAAGTGTAATTATGTCACCAAATTAGACAGCTTTTCAAAATCACGTTTTTACCGTTCTAGTATTCCAAGTGTTTCTTTTGGAAATGTTGATCTTGATTACTCCACAGATGCGCCTCACCAAATCTACACAACCCCGTTAAGCTACAAATGAAGAAAAACAAAATATCTCACCTCCATCCTTGCCATCTTTCTCCACAATAGCTTCAAAAATACACACACATGTACATATACTCCTTCTGGTTGGGAAAGAAGTTCACACTTGTACTCTTTTTCAGCAAGTCCAAATTAAAGTTTCTCATTTCCATTTTTGGAAAGTATTTTGTATTCATTATAAACTTACCCTTGTACTCTTACTTTATTTATCTACTTTAAATTACATTACTTTAAACCTAATCTACTTTTTGTAATGATATAAAGGGAAAGACAAAAGCGTAAGCATTCAGAACTAGAGGAGAGGAAGTATATTATATGTGTGTTTGGGTATTTTGTGAACTATATATGTATGATGTATCGATAGTAGTGAAATCGAAAGCAGCCTAATTTGTATTTCCTTCTACAAGAATATTATACATTCATTAAAAACATGAAGATGATATTGTATTTCATGTGAGAAAGGTTAATATAATTAATTAAATTTGGATGATTATTAGTACAAAATGTATGTAGCAATCGGGATAACATACAAATAATTTTGAAGATCGAGGGGGTAAAACTCGACATTCTTTTGAGTGAATAAGGATGTTTTTAACTTGGCTCAAATTTTCTGCTCTAGTGTGAACTAATCTGGTCTGGTCTGGCTAGTGTTTGTGTATTTTATAATTGTCGAAGTCTGGTTTGGTATTGTTTGTTTATATCTCGTCTGGGATTGAAAAAAGTCCAAGATAAAACATCCTAATTAAGCTCACTCAGAACCACATACGGTTAATATCTACATTATTTTTGTAGTGGTGATGTTTTTTAGTGTATGATCGTTTTTCATTATATTTAAAACATAGGTATCAAGACATTCTTCAGCAGAACTTGACATATTTAACTGCAAAGGCGGGACTGCTTCCACCGCAAGGATCAATAACAGCCTCTCAGGTTAATAGTAGTGTCTCTGAGTGTAATGCATAAACGGTACATAAAGTATTGATATTGTTGGATTTTAATATCATCTCTTAAATGAAAAAAATTAGTATCCTAACTATACGTAAATGTATCAATCAATAATACCATTCAAATTTCCTACAAAAAATTCTTACGTGGCGGTTAGAATTTCATGTGTACAATCCATTGTACATCTCTTTTATTTATGTCATCACTCTATTGTGTATACATAATATATTGATTTGTTTCATTTAAGAGTTATGATACTAAAGTGCAACAATATTAATAGTACGTTAAGGTATTGTTTATGTATTGGACCTAGTATATGTCTTATATAGAGCTAACTAGATTAAAACTTATACCATGTTAGCAAGGCGGATCTACACTAGCCTTTATAGTGTTGAAGTCTAGCTAGTTCACCATATATTTCCTTAAGAATAGTCTAAGTAGCTAGGGCCGGCCCTGATAGTTTCAAGGCCTATGGATAGATAATTCATACTGGGCCTAATTTTAAATAAAAAATTGAAAAAAATTGTATTGTGAAATCTAATGCATAACAATAATACTTCAAAATTATTAACAATAAAGAAATAACTTTTATAATTCGCCATATATTAACAAGTAATATCAGTGGCGGATCCAGAAAAAAGTGTTATTGGGGGCATCATTTAAAAGGTTTAGAGCCTGTTTGGTGACCCCTTTTTGATTTCTCAGGCTTATCAACCATCTTTTCACCAAGCACGAAATTTTTGATTTTGCACGCTGAATTGTGTAATAATAAGAAAAAGTAAGGTTGAAGTTACTTTTCTAACTATATTGGCTAAAGTTACAGTAGATGATCATTTTAGCTATTTTAATATAATTTTTATTTTGTTTATTAAAGTCACTTCAATAAAATCAGTAGAATCATTCAATAAAGTCACTTCAGACAGAACTTCATAAATTTCAACAGAATCAACTAATCCAGCCAATTTCAGTGTTACCAAACATACTCTTAATACAAATATTTTTGAATATATATCAAACTTAAAATCAATCTCAAAGTTAAAACTTTTTAAATTTTCAATATTAATCTCAAAATGTGTGTGTGTGTGTGTTAGTAAGAACAATTATTTATTTTTGACCAAAATAAAGATACTTTACAAAAATGTGACCTTAAAGTGTATAAATGTATTGATTATGTACACTTAAGAGGTCACATTTTTTGTAAAGTATCTCTATTTAGTCATAAATATGTGATTGTTTTTTTTAAAATAAATGCATATATATACATAAAATTTTGAGCTTAATATTTAATATATTTAAAATATACAGAGTATAATTTTGGTCATAGTAATATATGTTCACTTTTATGCTTAATTGCTTAAGTAACATGACACTATACTCATAGTTACAAGTTTTTGGAAAGAAATATCTTCATCTCGGAAATATGTTTATAAGTAACTTTAGATGGAAAATAAAATCAAGAGAACATATCCTCTGAAAAACAAATAACTTTATTCATATTTTTAAAAATATGCAAAAGTAAATGCTAAAGAAGAGGACATACCGAAAGACTAACAAAAATTAGCCCAACAAAACTAAACTATTCTTTAGTTCCCTAGTTGCTTTTGAATGATATGATCGAGATAGTGGGACTGGGAGTGTCTTTTTATTTCTTCCTAATACAAGAGTTGGGTGCACTCCTAGTTTTTAATTGGGGGCACTCTTTGTTTTTAATTGGGGGCACTTCCACTATTTATATTAAAATATAATTTATTAACACTAAAAAGTTACATTTTATTGGGGGCATGTGCCCCCATACATAAACACGTACATCCGCCCCTGAGTAATATCACAGTTAGAGAATTTTTTATTACACCTCAAAATTAATTAATTTTATAATTTTAATGAATATCCAATTTTTTTACTGAAGAAAATGTAAAACTATCACAAAATCAAAATTCAGTTACACAACCTATTTTAACTAAAAACCCAAATCATATTCCCAGTTTTAGTATTTTAAAAAATAATACATTAATAGTAATACTCCATCCATCCCAAAGTGATTTGAAAGTCTACTTCTCTTGGTCAATACAGTTTCAATTTTTTTTTATATAATACGATTTCACTTTATCAGCTTATTTAACACATCAAATTTTTATTATATTCCAGTTTGGATTATGTGATTTTATAGAATTTTTAATGTAGTTCATAAATATGTAAATTTTAAATATTAAATTTAATTTGAATATCGGGAGTGATTTAATTTTATCATCTGTCAATCTTAAAATCCACAAATTGAAACTCAGTTCGCGACAAGGGAAGTATAAATCTCAATTCACGATCAATAACACAACATCACAATTCACAACAATCAATAAGACAATAACTAGTTGACTAATCAACTAAAAAAGGGTGAGAAGCTATAATAACTGATCCTGAAGTAACTAAGAGCATAAATGCACAAAATATACAAGGACATAAAAGTAATACTAAGCTACATAAGGGATATAGAGGAGTAGAGATAATAAGAACTTAGATTCCCATATTCTCATTAGGAAGGACAAAAGACTCAAGAAATTGATGTATCCACTATTTATGGTCTATTGACTAATCGAAGTTTTTTTTGAATATGTTTGACTAATTGAAGTTTATGTTGAGGAATTAAAATATTGTGGTTTGGCTTTGAAGGAGTGAGGGCCTAAATGACGGTTCAGTAATACACACCAATCCAACAGAGAGTCTAGTCTTTTATTTAAAATTGCTAATACCTTCACAATTCTTTTTCCTGGGCCGCATGAAATTAGTGGATACAACTCAAACATTCAACCTACTCACTCTTAATACAAAGTCCTAAGACTGGGCCTAAATATTCTATCTTTTCTTGGGACCTAGGGCCACAGCCCCCGCTTCACCCCCTAGGGCGGCTGCCCCCGAATATAAGCCACTCTTTAGCCTCTAATGAAGATAGATCACATATTTTACTCTACATTTGCAGCTAGTCACAGGTGATTTTTATCCTCCACAAGAAATGCAGGCGCCACAATCTCAACCTTCTTTTACTGTACTTAAACAGCAACAAAGTGACCTTATCGTGAAGGTGCCTCCGTTGCGGCAGCCTAACGCCGCCTCCCCCATCCCTAAAAAACATATCCCCCATTTCCAGCAGCAACAACAATTCCAGAGATATCTTGGCTCCACTAGGCATTCATCAAACAGTGGAATGCAGCAACTTATGCGGCCAGGGCAGTCTGCCTCAGGCAGTGGCTACATGGATGTTCAAGAAAGCATGCAGGCCACTACTTCTAGTGGTGACCTAATGAAACCACAATATTGGAGAAGTGATGGCCATGCGATATAAACTAAGAAGTTTCTGTATGTATCCCTTGGCAACCATATGACATGTCCTATATTGCAGCTAGTATTTTCTTATTTGCTTTATGTACTTGTGGAACAATGTCATTTTGGGAGATATGTTAAATTAATCGCGTAATTTTTGTTTGTGCCGCTAGAGTTTTGGCTCTACTTTCTTAATCCTTCCATCCCAAATTGTTTTGCAAAAACAACATTTTTTTGGTCAACCAATAATAAAAGTCAATCCTCCATATCTATAATTAATTCAGTTTTTAATAATTAAAATTTACATATCAAAAACTACACTAAAATCTCTTCAAAGTTGCAAACTTAAAATTTGAAAATAATTAAAAATTGACATCCTAAGTAAGCGAATAAAAGAAAATATTTGACCTAGAAAAGTCAAATATGCAAATCAATTTGGGACGGAGTTTGTACAATTTTTGTCCATTTTAATGACTTTTCCATTGAAGATCGAGTGCAATTTCTAGCAAAAATAAATGAGAGAATCTACAAGTAATATGAAATTGCACGCTATAAATAACATATTTGAATTGGATATCAAAATATTTAATGTGGAAACTTTTTATTTATAAACAATTAAGTGCAAGCGATTGAAGGACTAATAATGGACGCATATGAAAGTTATCTCATTAAAATTGAAAACCTCCCATTTGTTGAAATAGAGTCACATTAAAATTGTATAAGGTGCGTTTCGTTAAGCAATACATAAAGTATTTAGGAAAACAAAAAAGAAAATATGAAAAAGTTGTAAGGGTCATATGGAGTATTTTTTTATTTTATTTCCTAAATACTAGTACTTTGTCACTTCGCTTTGTCATAGCTCATGCTAAATACCATTGTATGTGCGTACTTTAACCATTCTTATTTAGTTACAATATGTAGTTTAACTTTAACACTTAATTACATATAATTTTACCCTTTTCATTTATATGTGCATGTATGACCATAAAGGTCAAGCTATCCTTGATGCGCTTTGTATGACCATAAAGGTCAAATTCAAACATATTTAACACATAATATGACCTATTATTGGTCATGAACCATTAATCCTTGATGCGCTTTGTATGACCATAAAGGTCAAGCTATCCTTGAACTTTAACACATAATATGACCTATTATTGCAAGTCAAATTCAAATATATTTAAACTACAATATGTAGTTTAACTTTAACACTTAATTACATATAACACTTATACATGCACTTAATAACTTGCTATCTACATGCATACAAATCGATGAAAAAATGAATGAGGCCACGATCCAGACGAAGTGTCTAGTCGTGAGGAGGGGTGTTAATGTTCACACCGAATATCTCTGAAAGAATTAAACATTGTATTAAGCTCTGAGTTACCCCTCCTACGAGGTTGACTTTTTAGGATCAAACCTCAGATCTTAACATGCGGTTAGGGAATCTAGCCATGGTCCAAGTATTGGAGGTCAGTATAAAGGTTAATGGAACCAGACTAAAAAAACGACTTTAATTTGCGGCGGTGGTATTGGATCAGCACCGCCTGGAATTCGTGTAGATCTTGTGAGCGGCATGCTTCCTTTCGAGGTGGCTGGACAAACTTCTTCTACCTTCCTGATGGTTGATAAAATCGGAATAGCGTCTTTGGAGGTTGCTGATAAAACATTTTCTCCCTTACTGGTGACTGGAGAAACCAGAAGTTTTGATTCTGTTTGTTGTTTTCATTTTAAGAGCTCTACTTTTATGTCCATTTATTTTAGTAGATAGCAAGTTCAGCGGTGCCTATAGATTAGTCCACCATGATGCCGGGTTAGCAAATTTGACGGGTCCGGTAGTCTGTTTAATTTGTGTCCTACTCCAGGATAACTTTGAGCTATTGTATTGCATGCTTTATCACTTGTGATTTGCACCACTTATAATAAATAAGTTTTCTACTTTCAAAAAATATATGATTCATTAGCATAATTAAATACTCTTCCTGTCCCATTTTACATGTTTTGCTTTCTTTTTTGAATTGTTTCAAAATAAATGTTACATTTTCCCATTTGGTTGAATTAAGCTAACATGCAGATTGTGAATTGTTTAATAAACTCCCATTAAATTTCTCTTACCATAATCTATCTTATTATCTCAAATTCCCATTCAATCCCCATATCGCAATCTACTAGTCCACGAAAAGATTTGATTTGCTAAAACTGCATACCCCTCTGATTTATCCATCAAAATTTTGCCAAATTTGACCGTACGAGAAAATAATAAAATAAAACAATTGTGATTAAAGTTTGTGTAGATGAGAGATAAATGACATAAATCACAAATTGATTTTAAAAGCGAAGTGACAAAGTATTTAGAAAAACAAAACAAGAAAATATGAAAAAGTTATAGGGGTCATATGAAGTATATGCTGTTATTTACTACATACATTTTATGTACACTCCAAAAAAACACAGGGTTGATAGTGATTTTTGGCGGAAACTCTCCAAAATTCATAGAAGTTTTGGCATGAATATCCAAATTCATGCCAAAAACATTTTGGCATGAAATAATTAATAAATCTGTATCAATCCCATAACATTTTGTAGAAATTTATGATAAACGTTATAGCTCAAGAAAATACCCCTTAATATGCCAAATAAATCTTTCCGTGCGATAGTCGTGCATGGCACGGGCAGTATGTATTATAAAATCAAAACTCTCCCTGTTTAAATATGAAAACAGCTCAAACATTTAAAAAACGTTTGAATATCAATTTGTAGCTAAAATGACCAAATGACACATCAAGTGATGATAAACGTGATTACCGGTAAATTATACCGTACACCCGGTTGTACGGTGAGAACCGTACAACCGGGTATTTTTGCAATTAATTGGAATTCCGGAGGAAGAGATCGGTGGATTGGGAGAGATAGGTGGATTGGGAGGGATCTGAGAATTCATTCGGTGGCTTCAAGCTGGTGTTCTCTGAGATTCTGGGAGTTGATGAACGAGACGCCGGCGGATGGATGTCTACTGCTCGCCGGATCTTCTGCTCGGTTGATGAAGGAGAATCGCGGAGTGGCAGTGTGGTCTTCTGCTCGCTGGATGGATGACAGCTAGTTGCTGCTACGTTTTTCTCTTTTGTCTTTTATGTTCTATTGTTCTTCTTTTCTTGCTTTTACGTTTTTCCTTTTTAGTTCTTTCTTTTTCTTAATTTTTTTTATTTTAATATTTATTCAATTATAAAATATTTTAGATACTTTATTCAATTATAAAATATTTTACATACTAATGTTTTGTTTTACTATAACTCATTTTGTTAGTTACACATGCTCATTTGATATTGGTTTTATTCTCATTTTAAAATGTCATATCAATACACAAATCAATATTGAGCACAATATAATAGAAATGAGTTTAATGTTAAATTCAAATGAGTATAACGTCTAAAATGAATGAGCATACACAAATGCATTTTGAATTTTTTTTATACTCATTTTGTAAGTTATGTATGATCATTTGGTAATGTTTTGTGCTCAATTTAAAAGGTTGCACATTTCAAATATATCATACTACATTAGATTCACATCAGAAATAACTTTTATGTTTAACTCAAATGAGTAAAATGCCCAAAACGAATGAGCACATACAATTATACAAGTGAGCTTTTGATTTTTTTATACTCATTTTGTAAGTAATGTGTGCTCATTTGGTACTGCTTTATGCTCATTTTAAAAGGTTGCGCATTTCAAACATATCATACTACATTAGATTCACATATTGAAATTAATTGAAATTTAGACATAACTTAAGACTTTAATAAACGAAAAAATAATAAACAGAAACTGATATATAAGGTATGAAGCAGAGATCATTGATGCTCACCGTTAGGCTCCTAATACTCAAAAGAACAGGCTTGATCCTCATTAAATTTGCATAAATGCTCATTTAATTGAGCATCAAATATCCACTATTGAGATGAAAATTACGGTTTCTGGTGAATGAGCATTAATGAACTGTTAATGAACATCAGACCTATTATGTTGAGTATTAGAAGTCTAATATTCAGAATCGTGATCTCTGCTTCATAACTTCTAATTCACTTTCTTTTTGTTATTTTTCCTTTTATAAAAACTTATTAAATTATATTTCTAATCAATATGTGAACCTAATGTAAAATAGTACTTTAAAGCAAATGCATTGATATGCCATTTAGAAATGAGCATAAGATCATACGTAACTTACAAAATAGTTTGATATGAAAATCGCAAAGTTTGTTAGTTTGACATAACAATATATTCATTGAACATCAAACCTCATCTATTGAGATGAAAATCAGAATTTTTGTTAAATGAGCATTATTGAACTTTTAATGTGCGTCAGACCTATTATGAGCATTAAAACACTTTCGATGAACATCAGACTTATTAGGAATCTAACATTTTATAATAAAATTATAAATATATTTATATAAATTAATAGTATGATTCATAGGTCAAATAAATATTTCAAAAATATGAATTGGTCTTTTAATATAGTAATAATGAGCAAAAGCAAAAGAATAGTTAATATTATAATTACTAATAATGAACAATTGTAGTACGGGAGTATGAAAATATGTAGAATAAGGAAGATAAGAGAACAGATTATGTCAACAAAGCATGACAGCGAGATGGATGAAAGGCCACGTGCTATACTCTAGGTCAAGGGATCGATTCCTGTTGGTGTTTTACGTTTTTAACGAAGGAATCCAGTTCTCAAATCCGAGTTTGGTACTAAAGAACGGGCCTACCCGATTTTAAAAGCCGGATGTACGTACACCCGGGTGTACAATATAGGCGCTCCGTGATTACCATTGTTTAGACAACCTGTAACTTGCTCTACTGGGCCCTCGAGAACCAAGTTTCTCGTGTTAGATTACATTACAGATTATTTAGAGCATCCTCAATGCATTACTTTCTAGTCCAAGTTAAATATGCCAAATGTCAAATAATTAAAAGGGTGTGTAATTTACATAATACTAAGTGGACTAACCGGACATTTAGGTATGAAAAATACGTCCAACGCATGAAGTCTAAGACCCAAATCAAGTGTATATGTGGCTTTTCTTTTATTAATAAAAAATTATTATCCAACTGCTCTGTACGCTAGCTTCTACGCAAATTTGCTCTTTTTCTATTAATTTCCTCATTACTCCATTGAAGTCATTCGAAGAGCAAGTAAAGAGTAGGCAATTTATGTTGTTAGTGGGTTAATCAAATTGAACGTATATACTTCACGTGAAATAAAACTTTATTTAGTTTCTGGATTTTATCATTCCGTACGTAACTCTCAAACCAGCCTTCTTCCCTGATTTGAGAGAACCAGAGTTCTTTGTGATTTGAAAACCTTGAGAATATAAAGATGCCTGGGATCGGAGTTTTCCTGACAGAGAGTTTTTTCGTTTTCCTCTTTTTAATGGAACGAAACCTTTTAATTCTGAGTCAGCATGTTTTGGAGGTTTTCTTTACTCGCACATAGGCCTTCACGGCGTTCAATTTTGTTTTTGCCAGGTCAGCAAAATCCTATAAAGACTATGAGCATTGGAGAGGCTAAAAAATAGAAACTCTCTACGTTAATGACATGGCACACTAAATTCAGACTAAACAGCACCGCATTGCGGTTGCTCTTAGGGGCCGGTACCGTAGAATTTGATAATGATTAAATGAAAAGTATTATAAAAAAAAACGACAAAAGAGAGTGATGTGATAAAAAAAGAAACTTACAATTATGGGATTGATTATCACTTAATAAAGTCAGAATAAAGTAAAATGGAATTATAATCACATAAATATTTCTCAATATGATATGAGATAAATTTAGGAGGAAAAACGTAAAAGAACATAAAGACAATCATAATGGGACCACGCTCTTGGGGGGTGTCCTAGATTATGACTTTGATGGATTTTAAATGATCATGAATTTTGAAATCCGAGGGGAATCTACAAGATTGTGGTAGATCGTTTTTGTATGTAGAGATTCAACAAAATTCATTAAAATCCATCCAAATAAGTAACAACATAAATCCATGGAACGATTGAGGACACCCTTATTTTGATGGACTCCACAAAAATCCAAGTCGAGGACACCTGAATTATGACGGCATTCTGATCTCCATTAAAATCCTCCGGAATCCGAATTTGGCACACCCACCTTAATGGATCCGGAACCTCTGCCATACTTCAAAACAAGGCGCGGTGCCCGGCCCTCGGGAACCACCCAATCAAAAGATGGATGGTCGGAGATGTTGAAGTGCAGATCCCGAGGCCGCTCTTCTCCCATCCGACGGTCCTCTGCGCTCAAGGCATTCTACCGTGCGGGAGAGGATCCCAATCCCACCTTAATTACCCCAGGGATTACATGCAAATATGCAATTCGTAATGGTCATGCGGAACTCGCTGCACTGGGCCCACGTGAGGCGAGTTTTTTAACGTGGTCCGCCTTTTCGTATGTACTGTATAGGGCTCCATCGCATCGGACTTTGAAATTCTAAATTAAGCCGGTAAATCTCCACCATAATCACAGATTACGCACTTAATTAAATCTAGGCCTATAACTCGGATCTATATCGATCGATCTATGTTTGCTTAATTAAGCAATTTCCTTTTTTAGAGAATTGAGGAATCGAAATTCCTTTTTTAGAGACTTAAGGAATTTCTTAATCGACTAATTAACCAAGATCGAAGAGATGAACTTGGATAATCCTGAACTGATGGCGCAGGCCGCCGCGCAGCCAACCTATCTCGACGCTGCTTCTCACTCCGGCAGCTATGCTCTTCTTACAACGCACCAGATTCAGAAGGTACATTCCTCAAATTAAAAAATAAAGTTTAATTGGTGAGATTTTGAGATCCATCGATTACCGTTTGCCCTAACTAGGGTTTCTACCTACTTTGAGATTCAAATTCATTGATTGCTAAGGCATGCAACCAAGTTTTTATGATCATTTTAATTGTTTGGAGAAGTGTAAATTTAGTTCCGTTTTTAGTCCTATAATAATTTTACTTACTTGAGTATTCGGTCAGGTAACTAATAAGTTTTTCCATATTAACACATTACCGTCTGAAAGTATGTTGCACTATCCCGTGAAAATTTTGGTGCCAATGATGTCTTTTCGTGTAAGTTGTTGATATCAACCTAGTCCATACTAGGTCCATATCTAGGCCATAAGTTCAGGTGTAGAACTCACTCCCAAAAAACTAGTCGATTAGGAGGAGGTGACATCTAGCTTATAAGCCTCCGATAAAGTTCATACTTGATCGATGATCGATGTGAGATCATTACAATACCACACGCTTTGAAGAGTCAACGTACTTGTTGGTCACGACTATGTTGGTCACGGTTGGCACCCCCAGGCCCAAGCCACCACTCTGAATGTTGGACAAGGAAGATGGGGACGGCTCTGATAACAATTGATATGAACCTAGCCCACACTAGGCCAATATCAAGGCCATAAGTCCAGGGATAGAAGTCACTCTCAACAGATTAGCCAATTACGAGGAGGAGAGATCTGACTTATAAGCCTCTGATCAAGCCCATACTTGATCGGTGTAGGATCGTTACAGATTGGATATACGTAGTATGGTTTTGATATACGTAGTACAATAGTAGTCCATATGAATATATGTCATCCATTATTGTTTGGGTCATTCTTGTTGTACACAAAATTTGTACACAAATAATACATTGCATGTGTACACACACAACTAGAGAGTGTGTACAATTTATGTACTAATTTTGTGTACATATGTAATTTTCTTTATTATATATCGGATATAATTATATTTTGTGGTTTATGCAGATCCTTGAAGATAACACAAAACTGATTTTGGCTATAATGGAATGCAATAATCTCGGGAAAATGGCCGAAAGTGCTGAGTGAGTTGATTAAATATTTGATTTATGCTACCTAGTTTGTGTGCGCACAAATTTAAAAATTGTACTACTCTTTCTTCTCATTCGAAGTTCTGACTTTCTTTTTGTGGCATTTCATATAAAGGCTCTCATTTCTATTTTAGGAAATATTTAACACTCTTAAATGACAATTGATCATCAAATACTAAAAATAATTCATATAGCATCTCAGTTATCATCAACGATCCCAATATATTATACTAGGTATAACTATTAAAACTATTTCTCAAAATATATTCGATTTAACTTATTTAATTATCTTCAAAATAATCGTATTATTTCACAATGTAAGCCATTAAGCAGGACATAAGTAATACTATCTTCGATCTTAGTTAATTAGTTCCTTAGTTAATTAGCCATGAAGTATATTTTTAAAGTACGGAAAAGATCCTGTCCAGCTGGAGGGACAGGATCCTCCGTCCGGCCACCGCCGTTTGGGGTGGTTCCCGGTGGAGTTTTTTGATGAAATTTTTATGGAATGTTCCTCATTAAGTCTAGTTTATCCACAAAAAATTTCAGCTAAAAATTCGAACGGGAAGGCAGTCAAATAATTTTTTCAAACATAACTGCGTTTTATATGTTTAAGTTGGAGCAGTTATCTTCAAAAAATTATTTGACTGCCTTCCCGATCTAATTTTTAGCTGAAATTTTTTGTGGATAAACTAGACTTGATGAGGAACATTCCATAAAAATTTCATCAACAAACTCCACCGGGAACCGCCCCAAACGGCGGCGGCCGGACGGAAGATCCTGTCCCTCCGGCTGGACAGGATCATTCCTCTTTTAAAGTAATTAGGTCATATCTAGGCAATCTAGCTCCTTAAGATATTATTTCCAGAATAGACTTCAGGCACCGAGTTTTGCAGCATTTATGCCTAGTAAACCAATTTATGTATTTGATAGGCTAGTTTTTTAATCGGGTCAATTGTGCATTTGGGCCAACAAATATCTTGTAATGCACAAGTCACCTCCACCTTTTATGGGGAGCTAGAGGTACACACAATTTGTACACACAATTTGTACACTTGTCTGTCCCTCACAGACAAGTTGACTGTCTCGAGATGAATTGTCTGTTCCACAGACAAGTGTACAAATTGTGTGTACAAATTGTGTGTACCTCAATCTTTCGTATAAGCTTTCGTAACCCTAGCATTTATTAAATTTGTACTCGCGCCCAGGCATTTAGAGAGAGAGAGAGGGGCATGGTAGTAGAGCTGAGTATTGTAAACTTCTTGTGTCATTATCGAGTTCAATACTCTATTTAATTCATCTCATCTACTTTCTACTATGTGTTTTTTTTTGCAAGACTCTACTATGTGCTTTTATTATCTGATTGTCGTGAAAATGCAATTATCAGCCAGTTCCAGAAATTGTCTTGGGTGGGGCAAGATTGTTTTCCATATTATTTTCATCAAACATGTATATAAAACATTCCTGAAATTAGAGTAGGGCCAAATTGGACAATACAATTACATAGCAATCTCATATTTGACATTAAGATTTCAGTTATATCAAATTGAACTGTATGGTCATATATGAATTTTTCATGTTGAATACATAGTACGCAGTTTTAATTAAGGTTTCAAATGGATTAAATCGGCACGAATTTGACGCTTTTCGATCATTTTGGGACACTCACCAAAGGTTTTCATCTTCCGTCCATGAAAATTATTTAGTATTCCTTTTCTTTGTTTTTTATTCCTAAAAGTAACTTAATTGATGCATTTAGATCTATATTATATAATTAGATTTTCCAGTAGAGAAAAACTTATAAGCATTATAATGTGTTAATTAATGTGTATAAATTCTTTAATTTAGTTAATTCAATTTAAGTTATTACCCAAAAAAATTCGCCATTGATTGATTGATTCCATCCCTAGGTTATACTAGCTAGCTTATGTTTGTAGAACCTCTTTCATATAGGTACTGATTTTTTCCTGAGTTTGACGGTTTGGTCTCTATAAATGAAAAAAAGGTATCTAGACATTCTCCAGGAGAACTTGACATATTTAGCTGCAATGGCGGATGTGGTACCACCACAAGGATCAGGAATAGCCTCTCAGGTTAATAGTACTTCGATTTAAATATATACTAATCGGTCTGGTTCGATCTAGAGAGAAAATCTTACGTATATCAATCAAGCTTTGTGTACACGCCATTTTACATGCCAGCGATCGAATAGTCGGTGCAGAGACAATTTTTTTCTATTTGTTAAAAGAATCATCGATATGTGTTTTTCTCGGTGACACAAACAAGTCACACAAAAAAAATTGTCGGTGTGAAAAAACGATTCTCTTTACAAAACGAAAATTTTTTGTTTCTTCACATACAATTTGACCTGCGAGTAAAATGACGTGTACCGTGTACGAACTGCATTTTCCAACATATATATAGTCTACTCCACATTTGCAGGAGCCGGTCATATCAGGTTCTGCTCCTCCACAAGAAACACAGTTGGTTCCGCCGCCGGAATCGCATGCTTCTTCTTCCGTTCGTAAACAGGAACAAAGTGCTGAACCAGTTACGAATCCGCCGCCGCCGTTGCTGCAGCCTAACGCCGCCCTTCTTCCTCAAGAACATGTCCTCCAGCAGCAGCAGCAACAGTTCCAGAGTTGCCTTGGGTTTGCTAGGTTTTCATCCATGAGTGGAATGCAGCAGATCATGCGAGCGGCCGGGCAAGCCACCTCAGGTAGTAATGGCTGCATGAATGTTCAAGGAAGCATGCAGCCCTCTACTGCTAGTGATGGTCTAATGAAACCACAGTATTGGGGAGTTGATGGCCATGCTGATGTAAACTAATGTTGTGATAAGTGTCTGCATGCATGCTTTTGCAATGATATGTTGGGCTAGGTAGACCTTGAACTTATAACTCTGTCATTTCGTAGTTTCGTATAGTACTTGATTGATTTAGAGAATATGTCCATATAATTTTAATGTGTGTCTAGTGGAGGAATAGTAGGTTAATTACCTTTGTGTGTCATCTTATAATCTTATACTACAATTATACGTACTACGTACTCCCTACTCTGTATCAAGGTTTTAAATAGCCGTAGCGGCAGCGGTAGCGATCATCGCAGTAGCGGCCTGTAGCCGACTGTAGCGGTTGCAGCGGCATGAAATATTTTTAATTGCGCAAAACATATATTTAATGGGTGTTAAAGTTAATAGAAACATTATGAATATTTGTTTGAACACTTATAACATTAACAGCTAATCAACCAATAAGAATATGACAATTAAAAGAGAATGATAATTAGAGCGATAGGTAAGATAAATAATTTATTACACACACAATCAAATTGTCTTCAAAATAAACAAGTCTTAACACATCTTTAAATTAAATAGATTGTTACATTAAATGACACATTACAAAAAGTTCCAAATACTACACCTTCACCACCTACAAATACATCTTCAGTGCGATCTTCCCTTCAAAAAAAATATGATAAGCCAAATAATTTAATAAATCAAAAATAATACTCCCTCCGGTTTTATTTAATTTTCATACTTTGACTTCACACAAAATAAGGAAAGAAATTTGACTTTACTGTAGAGTACACTGTTGAGGCATTGTAGAGACACTGTTTGGCATTGTTGAGACACTGTTTGACACTGTTTTGATGTAGATTTCTTTGCCAAAAAAGGAAATAAGGAAGTGTGAAGTTTATTTTAGACCGTCCCAAAAAGGAAAGTGTGAAGTTTATTAAAAACCGGAGGGAGTAATAAATAATTGTAATAATAATAATAATAATAATAATAATAATAATAATAATAATAATAATAATAATAATAATAATAATAATAATAATAATAATAATAATAATAATAATAATAATAATAATAATAATAATAATAATAATAATAATAATAATAATAATAATAATAATAATAATAATAATAATAATAATAATAATAATAATAATAATAATAATAATAATAATAATAATAATAATAATAATAATAATAATAATAATAATAATAATAATAATAATAATAATAATAATAATAATAATAATAATAATAATAATAATAACAATAACAACAATAGTAATAATAAAAATAGTAGTAGTAATAATAATACATATTTGCGTTTCGTTTCCAATTTCATTTGCATAATCCATAATAACATCACTTCCGTTCCAAATTGTTTTCTTAAGTCAACATTTTTTTCGTCAACCGATATTAAAGTTAAATCATTCTTATTAATAATTAATTTGGCTTTAATAATTGTAATTTACATATTTATTAATATTTGCTACCATAATGTATGTGGATAGATGTACATTTAATTTTGAGTTTCACTCCATGCATCACCATTAATGTATTTTTTCACATCATTTACACAACATTTACACATTTACACATCAAACAGTTCACGATGTACTGCCAGAAACATCAATAGCGGGCTATAGCGGGCGGTTTAGCGGATTTTTCCCGTGATTTGGAAATCACACACAAATAGTGGGCCGTAGCGGTAGCGGCCCCTACCGCGGCCGCGATATAGCGGCCGCTATAGCGGTAGCGGGCCACTATTTCAATCCCTGCTCTGTATATATTTGTGTGGATTTATGGACATACACAAATACAAGCACTCATGTTTGTGTGCGACGACGTGCGTGTGTATATGGCCTCTATGGCTCTATATACGAGAGACTTAAAAGAGCTTAAACAGCGACTGAGTCGTCGTGATGATGAAATCCGAGCTCTTCGAGCTAAATTGGCAACTGTTGAGAGAGTAGGGATGACTCTGCGGAATGTCAAGAAGGACGAAGGGGCCCCGTATCCTTGTGAGGCTGATGTTTCAAACATAAAGACAGCTGGTCCGGTTGAGATTGAGTGTTCCCAAGCCTTGTAAGAGGTGCTTAGAAACACGGTCCGACAACTCCTGCCTAGCTAGGTGCGTCAGGGAGTACCTAACGAACACCAAGGATCTTGTGCGGGATGGGATTAAGCTCCTTGATTGCGCCATGGGTGGAAACCATTCCTCCATTCCCTTGCGGATGATACCTTCACCAAAGGTATCGGTCCCATAATAAATTCCGAGGACCACCAAATCAACGTTGAATAATATAGTCATTCTAGGAACCCATAACAATTGGGAGAATGACACTCCCTCCGTCCCTCAAAGTTTGTCACACTTTGACTTTTACGGTCTTCTAGGTAGACATTTGACCGTAATTATCTATTAATATATACCTATAAAATCTATAATAAATTGACATTTGAATAATACATATTACAAAGAATCACATTAAATAATTTTTTTGGGATAAAATATAATTAATTTTGAGTAATTAGCAGTCAAAGTTTAACAAGTTTGACTGAAAAAGTCAAAATGTGATATTTTTGTAAAGTGGTACCATTTTCAATTCATCAATTAAATCGCTATACTAAAAAAGTATTATATTAGTACATTTACTTTTCCATTATTTTCAATGGAGTCAAAGACTTACTATTTTTTGCTTGGAAATATGATGGAATAAAGTAGATGCTCACTAAACTTTCTGCACTTCTTTGTTATGAAACAGCAGTCAGTCCATGCAATTTTCGACGCGATTTTCATTATGAGTCATACGAAAACAGTCTCTTTGCGCTTTAGTGCAAGGTAAGACTGCGTACATCTGACCCCCTTACCCCACCACACGTGGGAGTAATGTCTACAATCAATCACACTATTTTAACCTTTGAGAAATATTTTTCTCACTCCGAATCGGTATGAAATGTTATATCACTGAGTATATATTTAATTAAACCAATTGATAAATCTTAAAAAGCTTATATAAATTTTAAAGATAATGTGATAATATAAAAATAGTATTAATTCATAAATAGATAAAAAAAATTAATACGATGTAGACATGTAAATAAATCTAAAAACGCAAAAGTATAGACTTTAAGATTCTTAAATTGTCCATGTTTTTATTTATTTTTTTCGAAATTTTACAAATATTTAAATTTTTTTAATTTAAAAAAATCTGATATTACATGTCAAAAACCAGTTATAAGGTCAGAAAACTAGGAGACCCCCAAAATTCAAAGTTTTCTTAAGCAAATGTCTTTGAAAACTGAATATTAAGCCAAAAACAACTGCGAAGTTTCAATCCCAATTAAGCCAAAAACAACTGCCAAGTTTCAATCCCAACATAATAGCAACCGATGTTAATAGTAAGACATCGCCAATTTGAACTACTAATTCTGAATATAAAAGTAAGTTTTTTCTAAAGCAACAAAAACACAGGGGCAGGGCTTACAGAGAACAATGGTGGATGTTAGCCGATATTATTAATCATGTAACATTATATTTAATTATGTACATTTACGTATTGCTCTCCCATAATGGCCATGCATATCCGAATGGTGGCAGCCGATTACTTAGCCTAGTATAGCTCTAACAATCAATGTATCTAGACATAGTTCTCTCATACGTATTGAGGAGATAACATTTGTATAGAATAGGGACTCTTTCTTACGTAGCCTATTAATAGGCTTGAGGAATAATAATATCACACGGTGAATTTCTTCATCTAACTTGGTATCAGTAGCTCTTCTCCAATGGCTACCACCAAATCTTCCGCTTTTCATCCTGCTCTAGCCATATCAAACATAAAAAAAAATTATCCCCATTACTCTAGATATTGAGAACGTTGAATACTCCTCCTGGGCAGAATTATTTAAAATTACTGCTCGGGCTTATCAAGTTCTCGACCATATCATTCCCTCCAAGGATTCTGCCACCGACACCTCCTCTACATCTTCTGTTGATTCTACTCCCGAAGGTGTTCTCGCCCAGGCCACCGCCAAGGCCGAAGCAACTGCCTTATGGACCCGGTTGGACGCCGTGGTTCTTCAGTGGATATACGGTACAATCTCTCACGACCTACTCCACACCATTATTGAACCCGATGCAACGGCTCAGGAGGCATGGGATCGTCTCACTGACATCTTTCTCGACAATAAGCACTCACGTGTTGTACATTTAGAGAATTTATTTTCCAACACTCGTTTGGAAAATTTTCCAAATGTCGCTGCATATTGTCGCGCTCTAAAAACTTTGGCAAATCAATTGCAAAATGTTGGTTCCGAAGTTTCTCCTAGCCGGCTTGTTCTTCGCTTGGTCAATGGGCTTAGTCCTTAGTATGACACAGTGGCAACACTCATACAGCAGGCCTCACCCCTTCCCACTTTCCAAAATGCACGCTCTATGATCCTGCTTGATGAGACCCGCAAGGCACATCAACTCGGCACTTCCTCGGCCAGTGCTCTTCTCCACGGATCGACGTCCCAGGCTCCTCCGGCTCGCCCAACTCCACCCACCCGCGGTGGCCGCAGCTCATCATCTTCCCGGCGCGGACGTGGTGGGCGTGGTTCACCTCGTCCAGATCCTCCTTCGCCCAACGCTTGGACGTCCCCACCACCGTGGGCCTACTGGTTGCCACCGTCGCCATGGGCTATCCCACCCTGCCCCTATCCGTCTGCACCATGGACAGTTCCACCCTCACCACGCCCGACTCCTGGAGCTGGCATTCTTGGCCCTCGGCCTCAAGCACATCTCTCGGAGCCAGCTCCTCCTCTCACGGATATTAATGCCGCCATGCATACTATGACTCTCACACCTCCCGATGATAATTGGTATATGGACACCGGAGCCACGTCACACATGACATCCAACTCAGGTACTCTCACATCTCTTTCTCAATTAGGTACTAACCGATTTATTATGGTTGGCAATGGCAATACCATGCCCATTTCGGGTCTTGGTCACACTACCCTACCCTCCCTACCCCCCCCCCCCTTCAACTAAAAAATGTCCTTCATGCCCCATCCCTAATTAAAAATCTTATTTCTGTTCGCCGTTTTTCTACTGATAACTCTGTGTCTGTTGAATTTGACCACGTTGGTTTTTCTTTGAAGGATCTCCGCACGGGACAACAACTCATGAGGTGTAACAGTACGGGTGAACTCTACCCACTTCCGCCTCCATTTTCTAAATTTACTCACGCTGCTTTCCTCACCTCGGCTGCTACTTGGCATCATCGGCTAGGTCATCCCGGGGATCCCGTCTTTAGTTTCCTTAGAACAAATAATACCATTTCATGTACTCATTCAAATAAATTATTATGTACTTCGTGTGCTCTTGGAAAGCATACGAAACTACCATTTGTTTCTTCTATTTCAGTTACTCATTATCCATTTGAAATAATACACATTGATTTATGGACATCTCCTGTTCTTAGTTCTACTGGTCATCGTTATTATTTAATTTATGTTGATGATTACACTAAATTTGTTTGGGTATTTCCTTTAACGTCAAAATCTCAAACTTTTGCGACATTTGTTAATTTTTATGCTTATGTTCAAACACAATTCGAACGTAACATTAAAATTTTTCAATGCGATAATGGGAAAGAATTTGACAATTCAGCATTTCGTACTTTTGGCCAAAAACATGGCCTTAACTTCCGTTTCTCTTGCCCTTACACTTCACCCCAAAATGGCTCGGCTGAACGCTATATACGGACAATAAATAATATTGCCCGAACTATTTTGCTTCACGCCTCCGTTCCCGCTCATTTCTGGCCTCACGCCATACATATGGCCGCTTACCTCCATAATATCCTTCCCAGCAAGTCTCTTAAATATCTCTCCCCTACTCACCTCCTATATCACCAAACCCCTACCTATGACCATCTACTACCATTTACAAACTTCAAGCTCGATCTACTCCGTGTGTTTTTCTCGGCTATCCTTGACGTGCACTTTGTCGTGGTGTGCACTCAAAATAATATTCAATACAACAATTATACGTAGTATAATGAAGTAAGGTTCGTATCCACAAGGAAAGGAATATTTCTCTTTTTAATTAACTAGTAACAAAGGGGGGGGGGGGGTTCAGGTTTGAGTGATTTAATTAAAATTAAACACAAAGATGAACGAGTTATGTGGTTTACTTTAATAGAGATTGAGGCTTGGTTTTGCTTTTATCCACTTAATGAAATGTTCGTCGATCCCGGTTATATCTTTAACTATCTTCCTCTCGAATACTCAATCGAGGAGTATATCCAGTTCATCGAGGGTAGTTATTAATAACGAGATGTGTTCATTAATAAAACTTACTGATGGTCCCGGATAGAGGTAAAAGTCTAGAGGGGGGGGGGGGGGTGAATAGACTTTTAAATCTTTTTCAACTTTGTGAAGTTTTCCCTCTAGATGAGTTGATCTATAATCTTTTAAGAGATTAATAGATGCACAGCGGAAGTCTTTAACCTCTTTATACTTGGTGTGAGACAACTTTCTAGTTTAGATGATGTTTAGACTGGTGACAAGAGGAAGTAGGCTTGGCAGTAGACTGGTGAGCAGATAACTGCTTAGTCTACTGCTGCACAGGCAGTTTGCTGACTGGCAGGCAACTGCTGAATTGGCAGTTGGCTGGTGGGCAGGTTACTGCTGAGGCAACTGTTAAGAACAGGATGACTCTTGGATGGCTTTTTGTTCTGGCTTGTTATGGCGTTCGGAAAGACACATATAAATGGGCAGTGGGCTCAGCAGGAGGGTGAAGACCAGGGTACTGCTGAGGCACCTTCTGAGTGTAAGATAACTTCTAGTGGAAAACACTCTCAAGGAGAGTGAGTTATTAAGCAGTAGGCTAAGCAGTACAGTCGATGAAGACTACTGCTTAGGATGCTGCTGGCAAACTACAATCCTTCAGTGAGATGTGTTTGGTGTGTGCTTCTGTATGTATGAAAGTAAATCAACACACGATATATCCTGGTTCAGAGGTGGTGTAATCCTCCTACATCCAGTCCCACCCTATTTCAGATGGATTTCCACTAAAGTATTCAGCCCAATACAATTAGTGCCAATCTAGCCTTGACAACTCTGGCCTAGATTGAAGGTTTTTCACGATGAGTATAACACCACTCAAAGTTACTCAGTCTTTAGACTTTTCTCAATTGATCCAGTGAGGATCAAAAGGTACTCTATCTATCTAACCACACTTTAGGATCCGAACAACTGTTCTCCTAAGTGTTTACAACAACATGAATTGATTCACGAAGTGTCTAACCTCCAACTAAAACCTAAGCTCTATAAATGTTACAATGAATGATCTAGTCTAAGAGCTTAGTGAAGCATGAGTCAAAGCAGAGTGTTCAAACACTTTTTCTTTTGCTGGATATGCGTAGTGTAATGACTGAACCACTTGCTTTGAACTCAATGACTTGCCTTTGATCTCATGCTTCTGCCTATTTTTATAGGCATCTCCAGTAGATTAATCTCCTCCGTTGGTTAAGAGGATTTAATCCTAGACGTCCAAAGTATTGTACTTGCGTCTTCTTGTGTTGGAGCAGGATAAGGATTTGTCTTTTGAAGACCACTTGCTTTGTACGAAGATAACACCCATACCTTAGGCCTTCTTATCGCTGCATGCCTATTCTGAAACTCTTCACTATTCACCTAATCAGATGTCTTCTCTCCTCTTGCGTTCTGAGTGTATTAGCCTTGTCTTGCAACTACACTTGTAAAGCTGAGTGCGTGAACCTGCTCAATTTTGTGTAGTGAAGTAGTAAAATGTGTGACTTAGAATATTTTGTATCAAATAAGTTTTGTACTGGTAGGATCTTTGAAATATCCTATTAAGGTAATAAGATTACCTTATTGCATTTTGTTCTTTCCAGTACAATTTATTTGGTACAAATTTCACAGTAAAATTTGTCACTTATTTTACTAATCACTTTCTTTCTTTAAGTGACATGATTAAACTCATGTACCAAATTAAAGCTATACTGGTTGGATCTAAATATCCACGTAAGGTAAATAATTTTTACCTTATTGCATTTTATAGTTCCAGTATGTTTAACTTGATACATAGTTTGTACATTGGAATTCTTGTCACTTTTAAGTACTTGTGTAGTTTAGCAGGTATTATGTACAACTTAACTGGTAGGATAACAAATCCTATTAAGGTAAAAGTTATTACCTTATTGCATTTTGTGTTCCAGTTAGTTGTTCACTATTCTTGTTCACTTTGATTTATCTATATATCAAATAACACTTTACTGGTTGGATTTAAATATCCAATTTTAAGATAAAGACAACTTTACCTTATTTCATTTTGAATCCCAGTGTGTTCTTTTTGTTATATAGATTTTACATTGTTATTTGTTGTAGTGAATAGAATATCAAGAACTCTTCCTCTGAGTGTATGGTTTATCTAGTATTTCGAACATGATAAGCTAAATATTTAACCGGTAGGATATCAACTCCTATTAAGGTAAAATTACCTTATTGCATTTTGTTTTCCAGTTAAAATAGATAGTTTATTTGTGCGAGATGTTATTGTGTGTAACAAATAAATTTAACTGGTTGGATTTATACGATATCCTTTTAAGGCAATACAATATTGCCTTATTGCATTTTATGGTTTTCCAGTCATATTTATTTGTTAACTGTATAACAGGAGCACGAAACATCTAGATAATTTTCTTAGTACTAGACAACTGCAAGATGCTATAGAAGAGGATAGCAAAGACTCCTATAATAATACTATAATAGAGGGAGGATAACAAAAGCTTTTGGCATCATCAAAAACAGTTCATCAAAATCTGGGGTCTAACAATTTCCCCCTTTTGTGATGATGCCAAAAGAAGAGTCCTAATCACTAAAACTCTCTTTCCCCCTCTTTTGGTAGCATTCACAGATCACTCAGTTCGTCTTCTTTTTCTTGATGATTCATCAGGAAGGGGATTTGGGATTCTTCCTTTCATCTTCTGATTGGCTTTTTCTTTGAGTACCGCCAGCTTTTCATAGTAGACTCGACGAATGGTAGTTTTTAGCATGGCTGTTTCAATGCTCTGTTCCTGGAGCCAGTTAAGAGCAAACTCCTCTTCAATTTTGATCAATGCTGCATGTTGAAGGAGTTGTTCCATTGGAGCCATTCTCCATTGCCTCCAGTTCGTGACCCTTCTGACTTGATTGTCCAGTTCTTCTCTTCCTTTGAGAAATGGAACGTTGGGTTGGTCAGGTTGAGGAGGAAATGGTGCTGTTTGAGCAGAGAGGGGTTGACCGAGTGAGAGCTCAAGAGTGGGTTTAGAAGACATGTTGTCAGCCATTTTGAGGGTTAAGATGTTTTGCTGTGAAGAAGGTTTTGGAAGGAATAATCGTAGGTTGAAGATGAGCATGTGAGAAGAGAGACCAGATTTTATACTCGAGCTTTAGATGGTCTCTTCGTCTTTTGAGATTGAGTTCAAGAGATCGAGGCATATTGATTAGTGTGTTTGGGGGCTGGTTCTTTTTCCAAGGTTGAGTTAAAGATCCTTTATTGAAGATGGTATTGATGATCCTTTTTATTGGAGTTTAAAAAGACGCACTAGGATCATCAGATGTTTTCAATGTAGGATGCTTTTAACATTAAAACCTTTCTGCCTCGTATGTTCATAAATGAAAATTCTGTTTCTAGACTAATTTGTAGATGACCTTTATTTTTATTAGGATGTAGATGTTCCTAACAAAGTTAAGAGTCTACAGAGAACCAGTCTATGAATTTCAGCAGAATTTTAATAAATGATACCTTTATGAATAATTCTTGATCTCAGATTGTTGACTCATCTGGTTAATTGGTCATGTCTCTTGTTGAACAATACTCATTCCCCCTTAGATGATGCTCCTTAGAAATTTCCTTGTGTGATGGAATTTTCTAGTTCCCCCTCAATTGATGCCAAGATGATTGACTCAGGTAGCTGTATTGAGTGTGAGCATTTTAAGTAGTCTTTTCGAGCCATCTGCCGAGAGTTCTGCTGAGATCTCTGCTGTCATATTTGCATTTTATTTTCCGTAGATACTCGCAGGCAGGCATCTGCTCCTTTGTTCTGGTGAATGCATCACTGCAGTTTCTTTTATTCGTATGTAGCAGTGACCTGATTGTTAGTCGTCTGCTGAGTCTGCTGCTTCCGGTGAGCAGTCATCTGCTGAGACTGCTGCTTCAGAAGAGTAGTCTTCTGCTGATCTTCTGTTTGGATTTGGTTTCCCTTCTTAGTTGAAAGTCTGAGATTGTCTTTCATGGACCTTGTGCTTCATTCCTGTGGGATGGATGCACTAGACTACTTTTCTTGACTCATCATGGACTTAGCAGTGAACTCAGGCAGGATGCAGGTTCTTCAGAGGGTCATTTTGAGCAGTAAGATTTGTACTCATTGTAGCTTGCTTTTTATAGCCGGCTATCCTTGAGTATTTTAAAAGAGTTCCCCCTCAGCAGGTGGCTAGGAATTCCTCTTCAGTTTGAGAGTTCACAGAGAGTTCTTCTAGAGTTTGAATACATCCTCCTCCCTTAGTAGACCATTTAGGAATACCCTTCTCAGGATTTTGGGCACAAGTTACCATACTTCTCTGAGATAGAGAACTTTGTGTATGGTTTGTATCCAGTCTGAAGTTGAGAAGGTTTCTTGGATTCAGTTTGTTGAGAGAGAAGTTGGCTTCCCTTTAGAGTGATGATCTAGTACGAATCCCTTTATGGATGTCTTCTTGTTGAGGAGGATGTTGCCACATGCTTTGTTTGAGTCTACTGCATTTCATCATCTTGTGTCTAACAATTGGTAGAATTTGGGGAATATGAGCTTCAGTTTTGGTGAGGATCCTTTTTGATCTTTTCCTACTGCTGGCAGTTTTCTCAGTCTGAGTCTTCTGCTAGCAGTAGTCTGACATCTGAGTCACCTTCCTGAGATGGTCTCAGCTATTCTTCTTCCATCACCTAGGTGGTCCTTCCTTCATCTTTCTTTAAGCACAGTTACATCTCTTGAGGAAGATGTAACAGTTGATCTGGAGTTGGTTTGTGCATTTGATTGAACTTTAAAACCTCAACACAAGGTGTGTATTGGTTTGTAAGTTCTTCATTTGATTGAATCTCCAACTCCTTTGATATCTTCTTCTCTTTTCCTCTTCTGCAAGTGTTTCTTTGGGTTCTTCCTTTGAACAGTTTGTCAGTGGCCTTCTGCTCCTTGTCTTGTGCTTAGAGCAACTAGAATGTATGTACTATTCAGTTGAGTTAGTTGCTCCAGCACCCTCCTGTATTTATCATTGTTGAGTGGTGGTAGCCCATATTGAAGTGGGCAACTTCCTTTGAACAGATTTGGGCATCCATTCCCATTTAGAACTATTTCCCCCTAAGCAGTGTGATCTACAGCCTTTTGAAGTGTTGCATTCAGATGGGGTGGCTGTGTATGTGTTTATCATCTCTCTCCTGTGTGTAGGATAAGAGTGATTTTTTCTAGGTTGATTTAGCTGCTTCTTAGGTGGGTAGTTGGTCTTATTGGTGTTTTGCCAACTGGTTCTTTGGTTTCCTTGTTTGAAAGGAAGTTTCTGTTTGTACAGGGATTTTGATTTTGGTTTAGGAGCAGACATGTTCCTTCTTGTGGGAACTATATGGATGTGGGAGTGTTGGTGGCTAAGAGACTTTGTGTCTTCTTTGAACGTATGTTTTGTGGTAGAAGAGTATTTGGGAGAGTTTTTCAATGAGTGGGAACATGATGTGTATCCTGTGTCTTTTTCAGTGTGTTGAACTTCCTTAGTGAGTGGGGGAGTGAGGGAGCTTAGCTTTTCTTTCAAACTGATGTTTTCACATTCAAGAAAATCTATCTTTTTGATTGCTTCACCCAATTGTGCATGAGCTACTAAAAGATTTTCTTGAAGTCTACAGTTTTCATTCATTAAGCTAAGGTGCTCTTTTTGGAAGTTTTCAAATTGATGGAGCAATGCTTCCATATCAACACTGGTTGAGTTGGAATAATATGAATTGCTCGAGGAACAGGATAATACCTCATCATTGTCACCTTCATGGGATCTGGCCATATCATAGTTGTGAGAGGAGCTATTTTCTGGAGTCATTCCAAAAAAGCAAGTAATAGCCTCCTCCTGCCTTTCTGATGAGCAGCTTTCATCATTTGAGCTGCTTTGATCATCTTCTGATTGACTCTCCGTGAGTTCATCCCATACATCCTTTGTTTTCCAGTCATTGGATTTGTTGCTGTTGATCAACAGATTCTTTGCTTGTTCATCCATCATTCAGAAAGTTTTGGGATAAAAGTGGATTTGGATCTTTGGTTCAAAAATAGTCAGAAACTGACTCTAGGAACAACCTGCTCTGATACCACTTGATGGTCCCGGATAGAGGTAAAAGTCTAGAGGGGGGGGTGAATAGACTTTTAAATCTTTTTCAACTTTGTGAAGTTTTCCCTCTAGATGAGTTGATCTATAATCTTTTAAGAGATTAATAGATGCACAGCGGAAGTCTTTAACCTCTTTATACTTGGTGTGAGACAACTTTCTAGTTTAGATGATGTTTAGACTGGTGACAAGAGGAAGTAGGCTTGGCAGTAGACTGGTGAGCAGATAACTGCTTAGTCTACTGCTGCACAGGCAGTTTGCTGACTGGCAGGCAACTGCTGAATTGGCAGTTGGCTGGTGGGCAGGTTACTGCTGAGGCAACTGTTAAGAACAGGATGACTCTTGGATGGCTTTTTGTTCTGGCTTGTTATGGCGTTCGGAAAGACACATATAAATGGGCAGTGGGCTCAGCAGGAGGGTGAAGACCAGGGTACTGCTGAGGCACCTTCTGAGTGTAAGATAACTTCTAGTGGAAAACACTCTCAAGGAGAGTGAGTTATTAAGCAGTAGGCTAAGCAGTACAGTCGATGAAGACTACTGCTTAGGATGCTGCTGGCAAACTACAATCCTTCAGTGAGATGTGTTTGGTGTGTGCTTCTGTATGTATGAAAGTAAATCAACACACGATATATCCTGGTTCAGAGGTGGTGTAATCCTCCTACATCCAGTCCCACCCTATTTCAGATGGATTTCCACTAAAGTATTCAGCCCAATACAATTAGTGCCAATCTAGCCTTGACAACTCTGGCCTAGATTGAAGGTTTTTCACGATGAGTATAACACCACTCAAAGTTACTCAGTCCTTAGACTTTTCTCAATTGATCCAGTGAGGATCAAAAGGTACTCTATCTATCTAACCACACTTTAGGATCCGAACAACTGTTCTCCTAAGTGTTTACAACAACATGAATTGATTCACGAAGTGTCTAACCTCCAACTAAAACCTAAGCTCTATAAATGTTACAATGAATGATCTAGTCTAAGAGCTTAGTGAAGCATGAGTCAAAGCAGAGTGTTCAAGCACTTTTTCTTTTGCTGGATATGCGTAGTGTAATGACTGAACCACTTGCTTTGAACTCAATGACTTGCCTTTGATCTCATGCTTCTGCCTATTTTTATAGGCATCTCCAGTAGATTAATCTCCTCCGTTGGTTAAGAGGATTTAATCCTAGACGTCCAAAGTATTGTACTTGCGTCTTCTTGTGTTGGAGCAGGATAAGGATTTGTCTTTTGAAGACCACTTGCTTTGTACGAAGATAACACCCATACCTTAGGCCTTCTTATCGCTGCATGCCTATTCTGAAACTCTTCACTATTCACCTAATCAGATGTCTTCTCTCCTCTTGCGTTCTGAGTGTATTAGCCTTGTCTTGCAACTACACTTGTAAAGCTGAGTGCGTGAACCTGCTCAATTTTGTGTAGTGAAGTAGTAAAATGTGTGACTTAGAATATTTTGTATCAAATAAGTTTTGTACTGGTAGGATCTTTGAAATATCCTATTAAGGTAATAAGATTACCTTATTGCATTTTGTTCTTTCCAGTACAATTTATTTGGTACAAATTTCACAGTAAAATTTGTCACTTATTTTACTAATCACTTTCTTTCTTTAAGTGACATGATTAAACTCATGTACCAAATTAAAGCTATACTGGTTGGATCTAAATATCCACGTAAGGTAAATAATTTTTACCTTATTGCATTTTATAGTTCCAGTATGTTTAATCTGATACATAGTTTGTACATTGGAATTCTTGTCACTTTTAAGTACTTGTGTAGTTTAGCAGGTATTGTGTACAACTTAACTGGTAGGATAACAAATCCTATTAAGGTAAAAGTTATTACCTTATTGCATTTTGTGTTCCAGTTAGTTGTTCACTATTCTTGTTCACTTTGATTTATCTATATATCAAATAACACTTTACTGGTTGGATTTAAATATCCAATTTTAAGATAAAGACAACTTTACCTTATTTCATTTTGAATCCCAGTGTGTTCTTTTTGTTATATAGATTTTACATTGTTATTTGTTGTAGTGAATAGAATATCAAGAACTCTTCCTCTGAGTGTATGGTTTATCTAGTATTTCGAACATGATAAGCTAAATATTTAACCGGTAGGATATCAACTCCTATTAAGGTAAAATTACCTTATTGCATTTTGTTTTCCAGTTAAAATAGATAGTTTATTTGTGCGAGATGTTATTGTGTGTAACAAATAAATTTAACTGGTTGGATTTATACGATATCCTTTTAAGGCAATACAATATTGCCTTATTGCATTTTATGGTTTTCCAGTCATATTTATTTGTTAACTGTATAACAGGAGCACGAAACATCTAGATAATTTTCTTAGTACTAGACAACTGCAAGATGCTACAGAAGAGGATAGCAAAGACTCCTATAATAATACTATAATAGAGGGAGGATAACAAAAGCTTTTGGCATCATCAAAAACAGTTCATCAAAATCTGGGGTCTAACACTTACTATCGAGTCAATATAGAACAAGCGCCGTATATTAACTTGATAGTAGCAATAAACTTAAGATGAAAACGATTGAGATTGATAACCTCAACACAAGCAGTTTATTGGTTAATCAATATAATTAATTCCCCTTAGATTATTAACCATGAGATGCATGCATTAATAATCCAAGTTTACTACCGTGAAAGGACCGAATTAATAACAAGCGTATTAATCGACCGATTCTAGTATTAATTAATATATGAAACAAAATTAGTTGATCCTTTAAGTAATGTTCAAAATATTAATATGAAATATGAATAGGAATTAATTAATACTCAAGAAAGAATATTAAAGAAGATGAATCCTACTATAGTTAATATCAAGATGTTAACTAATTGTCATCTTAGTAACACTCCCCGATATTAACGTAGAGGAAGAAATAACTATTACTATAACTAATGTCAAGATGTTAACTAATTGTCATCTTAGTAACACTCCCCAACATTGATATAGAAATAGTATTTAAAGGAAGAATTAATATTCAAGGAAGAAGATTAAAGATAATAACTCACAACTTACAAATTCATTAAACTTCAAAGGAGCAAAACCAAGATGGAAGAGTTTAGCTCCTCATTTGGAGACTAAACATGCTATAAAAAATATAAAAGAAATACTATTCTAAACTGAGCTTAAGAGTATGGAAGAAGGGATGATTATTTGTGAAGGAAAATGGGGCTATTTATAGGTGTTTTTCAACACCTTTGGCCGGGTACCCGACCGGGTAAAGTGCCCACCCGACCGGGTGCATGTCAAAATCAAATATCCTACACGTTCTGGCGATCTTCGGCACGTTCTGGTGTTCCGGGTCAAGTCGGACCCGACCGGGTGAAATACCTCACCCGACCGGGTGATGTAATTTCCTGAGTACCTGCATCTGTTAAATCAGACTCGACCGGGTGAAGTGTCTGACCCGGCCGGGTCTGTGCACCTGGATATTTTTCTTCTTCTTTTCACTTCTTTTCCTTGCCAATAACTCTACTACTACTTTACAACTTACTAAAAATGATTAAAATCAATTACAAACAAATGAAGATGATTGCTTAAAAACTAACTAAAAACGGTAAACAATCCACACAGAATAAATATAAAAACATACATTTATGCACTACAAACTAGTGCATATCAAATACCCCCACACTTGAATCTTTACTCGTCTCGAGTAAATGCAATCCAAAAAAATCCTCAATTGATAAGATCATCATCCATCACAAAGTGTTTTTGGAACCAAGATAATCACAAAGTATCCCCAAACATAAAAAGAATACATCAAGGGGTCTTCAATTTCTTTTTCCTCATGCAATGAACTTCCTTTAGTAACCACCCTTAGGATCCAGACAGATCTCCCCCACCGCTAGTCCATGGCACAGTCCCTAGTGCCCGCCTGCATCTCCGCCATCATAGAATCCTCCATAGCCCTGGTAGCCCCCAAAGTGTGCATCCTCATCCATGTGATCACCACCGTAGCCGTCGTCCCCGCCTCCACCACTAGAGCTCGACCCGCCAAAATAACCCCATTCAGTGGGGTTATACCATGAAGGTGCCGGAGGAGGAGTAGTCATAGCAGCAAAGGCACCCTGATGTGCTACATAGGAGTAGATAGGGCCAAAAGTCTTTCTTTGGTCCTCCTGATCTCTCCGCCGGTCTTCTTCGTATCTCCGCCAGTCCGCTTGCCGTTGCTCCTCGATCCTCTCATAGCTCTGTCTTTGCTCAGTTCTATACGAAACAACTTCCTCCCGCAGTTGAGTGTAGTTAAGGTTTAGAGCATTCATGCTATTTAGCATTTCTTGCTCAAATGGTGAATATTGGTGAGCATTGGGTTGTGGTTGAGGTTGTTCAGGAATGAGGGGTGGTGGTTCATGCGCAGGCTGATCTTGTTGGGGTTGTTCTTGTTGGTAGTGGAGTGGTATTCTCCCAGGGAGACAATAGTGGTGTCCATCACCAATTTGGTGATTCAAAAGGTCCACAGGGAGGTCGGCTGAGGGTATTTGTGTGTAAATAGGATGTGGTGGATCAATTAACCAATTGTAGATATCTACCCCACCGGGTGTTTTATGGGAAAAAAATAATATCTTTGGTATTTTTCAGGAGCCATGATGTGCAAACAAGCTGTGCTGAGGTAATGGGGCCTGGGTCTACAAAGCCATAGAGTGTGGCTAAATGTGTAATCAAACCCCCTATCCTAATAATTCCCGTGGAAGTTGCCACTGTCTCGAAGTGATCCCATAGGATGGAGGCAACATCTACTTGGTCTGGACCTGGTAATACAGCTTGTCCAAGAATACAAACATCCCAGACCCTAGTGTGATGGTTATTCGGTCTCCCAAGAAAACAGTTTGATAAAAATTTCAAGAAAATTCGGAAGACCGGATGTTGTACACGATTCACACTAAGGTGTCTAAGCTCCACATCCACCTGCCCTGTCATCCTTTGCCACATTTCCACACCCACAAAAGTGTCGTATTCACGTTCTTCATTGAACAAGGGGAGTCCAAAGTGTTGGGCAAACTCCCGCTTGGTCAATGAACGGTTCTCATTCAACAAACGAAATGTGATTCTACTCTCAGCATGATTATCAACATTCGCTATTTGTTTAAATGAGCTAAAGAATTCATACACAAAATGTGGATAGGTGACATATTGCATCTCAAAAATCCTAAGCATCCCAATGTTCGTGAAAATCTCACGCATAATCGCATCAAGCATGAATGACAATAGCGTAGTAATGCATATGAAACGGGATTGTTTTACCTCCCGTTTGATTTGCTCTATGAAGCGCTTTTTGTGGACCTCGGTGTTAAACTTCACACTCTCAAAACCGGGAACGGGTGCAATCTCTTGGTTTCCCCTTGAAGAAGATGCTTTGGACTTTTTTGGAGCCATGAAAATTGATTTTTTTTTCTTTTGGAATTTTTCTTGGTATTTTCGGACTTGGGTATGGTGGGGTTTTGAACTTTGGATTTTTGGTGGGTTTTGGGTATTTTGGGTTTGTGAGAGTGGAGAGGATGATTATTAGGAGAAGAAATTGAGATTTGTTGGGGATTTTTAGGGGAAAAATTCGGACTTTGAGGATGGGGGGTTAGGGTTTCGGATTTCTTTTGGGGGTGGATTTGGGTAGGATTTTTGGGTAGAAAATGGAAGAGGGTGTTGAGGGGATGAAGAAAATGTGTTTAAGTGATGGATTTGGTGAATAATTGGGGAGGAATTGAAGGTTTGAAGTGTGAAAATGGTGGAATTTGAGGAGTTGGGTCGATGGAGGAAGAAGAAGAAATGGGGAAGAAGGGTCTTTGCCCGCCCCCATATGCGGATTTTACCCGATCACCCGGCCGGGTAAGTTAATTGACCCGGTCGGGTCTAAATTTCGCTTATCCAGTGAGTGTTTCAAAAAATCACCCGGCCGGGTGTAGTGAAGTGACCCGGTCGGGCGTATGTATTTTTCCTCTGTTTTCAATTTCATCGCCCGGGCGATTTGGCCGGGTGCTGTGTTTTGTAAGGCGGCCCGACCGGGTAGGGTTTTTAGCCCGGTCGGGTTTAATCCCAGGTGACTTTTTTTTTTCTTTTTTGAAAAGGGTTTTCTCACACACACTAAAATAATTGAAAATAATCAAAATACAAACTTGGGTTGCCTCCCAAGAAGCGCTTGATTTAATGTCGTGGCACGACGTTTATTTTTTTTTATTTTTTTATTTTTTTATGTGGGATCGTGGACATCCCTTGTTTCATTCTTTTTCTTCGGCCTTTTCCAGTAAGGCTGAGGTTTCTTCTTTGTCATCGCCTCGACCACAGGTGGTTCCAACTCGCATTGAGGCGACTCTTCTTTGAAAATAGATTTTTTTTGTTCAATTTTTCTTTCAAAAATTGATGTTTTCTTAGTCTCTTTTTCAATAAAAATATTTCGTGCTTGTGGTGCAAAAACATTTAGAGAACAAAGAGATTGGTCTTTAAATTGTTTTTTTGGAGAATCAAAGATGTTGAATTCTACCTTTTGGTCATCAAACTCCAATGTTAATGAACCATTAGACACGTCTATTTTTGTTTGGGCAGTTTTTAAGAAAGGTCTTCCCAAAAGGATGGGTGTAGTTTGGTTATCGGCTTCCATTTCAAGAATATAAAAATCAACAGGGAAGATCAAATTTTCAACTTGTACTAGCACGTCCTCTACTACACTCTTTGGGTATGTGCAAGACCTATCTGCCAATTGGATTACTACCCCGGTTTCATGCATAGGGCCAAGTTTTAGGGACTTGTATAATGAATAAGGAATAACATTGATTGAAGCCCCTAAATCCAACAAGGCCCTAGGAAATAAAGTGTCCCCTATTTTGCAGGGAATAGTGAACATGCCCGGGTCGCTACATTTTTCGGGGAGTTTCTTTTGAAAAAGGGCCGAAACATGTTCACTCACCTCAACCTCTTGTTTTCCCTTCACTTTATTTTTTGTTTTTGTTTTGCATAATTCTTTTAAAAATTTAGCAAAACGGGGAATACTTTTAATTGAGTTAAGGAGTGGAATGTTTACCTCACACTTGGAGAAAGTTTCATAGATGTCAGCATCTTTGTCAAGCTTCTTTGTCTCCCTCAATGCCTCGGGAAATGGGGCCACTAGTTCATATGATGAATGTGGAGGTAATTTTGCCTTTGTGTTTTCCTCCTCCGAGTGAGCTTCCTCTTCACGATCAACTTGCTCAACCTTTTGTTCTTCCTTCTCTAACTCTTTCAATATCGTCTCACTTCTCAACATGATTGCATTTACATGTTGTCTCGGGTTTTGCTCCGTTTGAGACGGGAGTTTACCCGAGTCCTTTGCTTCAAGTCGGCTTACGGCATTTGAAATTTGGCTAACTTGAGTTTCCAAATTTTTAATGCTTGACTTTGTCTCATGTTGGAATTGTATCATGGTTTGTTGAAATTGTCACATGCTTTGTTGCATGGTAACCATGTTTGAAGTCAAAGCTCTTATCATGTCATCAGTTGACATATTGGGTTGAGAATTTGAGCCTTGATTGTTGAAAGGTGGTTGAGAAGGTGAGTTTGATTGTTGGGGATTTCCGTACCTCAAGTTTGGATGATCCCTCAATCCGTGGTTGTAAGAATTTGAGAATGGGTCGTACCTCCTTTGTTGTTGTCCTTGGAAACCCAATGCGTTGACTTGCTCAAAATTCTCCTCTTGTATTGATGGACATGAATCGGTCGGATGCCCTTGTGTTGAACATATGCCGCAAACCTTGACTTCTTGGGTTTTGGGTTTTAAGAGAAAATCTTTAACCAAAGAAGTCAAGCCGGCCACTTGACTTTCCAACGAGGTGTTGGATTCCGCCGCGGCAACCCTTCGGGTTGAGGATCTCCCATTGTAGTATCTAGAATTCTCGGCCAACTCCGAGATGAGATTTCTTGCTTGAGAAGGGGTTTTGTTAACAATTCCCCCTCCACTCGCCGCATTAACCATGCGCCTATCTTGATCCGCAAGACCATCATAAAAGTAAAGGATGAGGTCTTGCTCAGTGTACCCATGATATGGGCAACTAGCACACAACTTTTTGAATCGCTCCCAATATTCATATAAGGACTCATCATCTTTTTGATCAATGTTGCTTATTTGTTTTTTCAAAGATGATGAGACAGAAGCGGGATAATACCTTTCTAGGAAGCATTTCTTCATTGCTGCCCATGTATCTATACTCCCCGAAGGAAGATAGAATAGCCAATCCTTTGCGGTGTCTTTAAGGGAGAATGGAAAAGCCCTCAATTTGATTTGTTCCTCGGTGACTCCATTTGGGCACATGCTCGTGCAAACAATATGGAATTCCGAGAGATGTTTGTTCGGGTCCTCTCCTCTTAGCCCGTGGAAGGAAGGAAGTAGATGGATAAGCCCCGATTTAAGCTCAAAAGTATTACCTTCATTGAGTGTAGGGAAGGTAATACACAATGGTTGTTGGTTGAGATTTGGAGCGGTGAGCTCCGTCAATGTTCTCGTCTCTTGAGCCATAGTGATTGGCTCTTCGTTCTCGCTAGAAGAAGAACTAGCGCTTGAAGATTCCTCCGAAGAAGTATTCGGAAATAAATTCCTAAACCTCTCGAAGGCTTGTTCCGTTTCGGGATTTGTTTGGTAGGTGATTTGGTTTATAGATCGGTGTTTAACCATATACTCAAACAAAGCTCAGAAATAGAAAATAAGAATTCTTTATATTTTTATTTAATTATTTTTTTTTTGTTGATTTTTCTTGGAATAAAATAAAAAGAAAAATAATTGCCTTTCCCCGGCAACGGCGCCAAATTTGACGTGCACTTTGTCGTGGTGTGCACTCAAAATAATATTCAATACAACAATTATACGTAGTATAATGAAGTAAGGTTCGTATCCACAAGGAAAGGAATATTTCTCTTTTTAATTAACTAGTAACAAAAGGGGGGGGTTCAGGTTTGAGTGATTTAATTAAAATTAAACACGAAGATGAACGAGTTATGTGGTTTACTTTAATAGAGATTGAGGCTTGGTTTTGCTTTTATCCACTTAATGAAATGTTCGTCGATCCCGGTTATATCTTTAACTATCTTCCTCTCGAATACTCAATCGAGGAGTATATCCAGTTCATCGAGGGTAGTTATTAATAACGAGATGCGTTCATTAATAAAACTTACTATCGAGTCAATATAGAACAAGCGCCGTATATTAACTTGATAGTAGCAATAAACTTAAGATGAAAACGATTGAGATTGATAACCTCAACACAAGCGGTTTATTGGTTAATCAATATAATTAATTCCCCTTAGATTATTAACCATGAGATGCATGCATTAATAATCCAAGTTTACTACCGTGAAAGGACCGAATTAATAACAAGCGTATTAATCGACCGATTCTAGTATTAATTAATATATGAAACAAAACTAGTTGATCCTTTAAGTAATGTTCAAAATATTAATATGAAATATGAATAGGAATTAATTAATACTCAAGAAAGAATATTAAAGAAGATGAATCCTACTATAGTTAATATCAAGATGTTAACTAATTGTCATCTTAGTAACACTCCCCGATATTAACGTAGAGGAAGAAATAACTATTACTATAACTAATGTCAAGATGTTAACTAATTGTCATCTTAGTAACACTCCCCAACATTGATATAGAAATAGTATTTAAAGGAAGAATTAATATTCAAGGAAGAAGATTAAAGATAATAACTCACAACTTACAAATTCATTAAACTTCAAAGGAGCAAAACCAAGATGGAAGAGTTTAGCTCCTCATTTGGAGACTAAACATGCTATAAAAAATATAAAAGAAATACTATTCTAAACTGAGCTTAAGAGTATGGAAGAAGGGATGATTATTTGTGAAGGAAAATGGGGCTATTTATAGGTGTTTTTCAACACCTTTGGCCGGGTACCCGACCGGGTAAAGTGCCCACCCGACCGGGTGCATGTCAAAATCAAATATCCTACACGTTCTGGCGATCTTCGGCACGTTCTGGTGTTCCGGGTCAAGTCGGACCCGACCGGGTGAAATACCTCACCCGACCGGGTGATGTAATTTCCTGAGTACCTGCATCTGTTAAATCAGACCCGACCGGGTGAAGTGTCTGACCCAGCCGGGTCTGTGCACCTGGATATTTTTCTTCTTCTTTTCACTTCTTTTCCTTGCCAATAACTCTACTACTACTTTACAACTTACTAAAAATGATTAAAATCAATTACAAACAAATGAAGATGATTGCTTAAAAACTAACTAAAAACGGTAAACAATCCACACAGAATAAATATAAAAACATACATTTATGCACTACAAACTAGTGCATATCAATCCTCGTAACCATAAAGGGTACAAATGCCTTGATATCCACACTAATCAGATTATTATTTCTCGTCATGTCACATTTGACGAAAATGTCTTCCCGTTTAAAACCCCCACACTTTCCAAACCCTCTACCTATGAGTTTCTGGATGAACCAAATCCTATGTTACGTCTCCTGCCTATAATATCCGAACCTAATTCTCCACCTTCAGTCAACACCAACTCCATCACCAATAGCACACCTCCAACCCACCAGCCCCATACTGCCAGCTCTCCATCCCATACAGCCAGTGCATTAAATTCCCCACCTCCTCCAAATTTTATCCACTCACCTATTAATCCTCCTCCACCTACTACTATACAACCTCCACGTACCATGCATGACTCATGCAACCCCCCACCTTCCCACCCCATGCAGACACGAAGCAAGGCTGGGATACACAAACCAAAACAAATATTTACTCTGGCTGTTTCTTCTACCCCGTCCCCTTTACCCCGGTCTCCGATTACGGCCCTCCAAGACCCTAATTGGAAAGCCGCCATGGATGATGAGTTTAGTGCTTTAATTAAGAATGAGACGTGGGAGTTGGTTCCCCGTCCTCCTAACGCCAATATTATTCGTTGCATGTGGCTTTTTAAACATAAATACAGGTCTGACGGTGTCTTGGAACGTCACAAAGCACGACTCGTTGTTAATGGAAACTCTCAACAGGTCGGTATCGATTGTGATGAAACCTTCAGCCCGGTGGTTAAACAGGCCACTATTCGTCTCGTCCTCAGCATTGCTCTTTTTAAATCATGGCCGCTACACCAACTCGACGTCAAAAACGCTTTCCTACATGGACGGTTAGAAGAGACTGTGTATATGTACCAACCGCCCGGTTACCGCGACCGCTCCCGTCCTCACCATGTTTGCCGACTGTTGAAATCATTATATGGCCTCAAACAGGCCCCTCGTGCTTGGAACCACCGGTTTGCATCTCACCTTGCCAAGCTCGGCTTCTCCCATAGTGCTTGTGATCATTCGCTCTTCATTTATCATCAAGGCCGTGACACAGCTTACCTCCTTCTCTATGTGGACGACATCATTCTTACGGCTTCTTCCAACGAGCTTCGCCAATCCATCATTAGCCAACTCGCCGCCGAATTCTCTATGACCGATCTTGGTCCATTGAAGTATTTTCTGGGTATTTCTGTTACACAGCACTCTTCAGGTATATTCTGATCCCAGTCAACATATGCTCGTGACATCTTGCATCGTGCCGGCATGGCAGATTGCAAACCCGTCAACACCCCCGTGGACACGAACTCCAAACTTAGTGCCTCTGACGGAGATCCTGTTGCGGACTCTACTCTCTACCGCAGCCTAGCTGGGACGCTGCAATACCTTACTTTTACACGACCCGACATATCTTATGCCGTTCAGCAACTTTGCTTATTTATGCATGATCCAAGGGACTCACATTTTCATGCATTAAAACGAGTACTTCGCTACATTCAAGGAACTGTACAGTTTGGTCTTCACCTAGGCCCTTCATCTCTAACCGACCTGGTCTCTTACACGGATGCTGATTGGGGCGGGTGCCCCGACACACGGCGCTCTACTTCGGGTTATTGCGTGTTCTTGGGCGATAATCTTATTTCTTGGTCATCCAAACGACAACCTACTCTATCTCGCTCTAGTGCTGAAACCGAGTATCGTGGTGTAGCTAATGCTGTGGCCGAAACTTGCTGGCTTTGAAATTTATTACTTGAGTTACGTTCCCCGCTCAACAAAGCAACACTTGTATATTGTGACAATATTAGTTCTGTATATATGACTGGCAATCCAGTACACCATCAGCGCACCAAGCATATTGAAATGGATATTCATTTCGTTCGGGAAAAGGTTGCTCGGGGTGAAGTTCGTGTCCTTCATATTCCCTCCCGCCGTCAATTTGCGGACATCTTTACCAAAGGTCTCCCCCGGATACTATTTGATGATTTTCGGTCCAGTCTCAACGTTCGATATACTCCCGTTTCAACTGCGGGGGCGTGTTAGCCGATATTATTAATCATGTAACATTATATTTAATTATGTACATTTACGTATTGCTCTCCCATAATGGCCATGCATATCCGAATGGTGGCAGCCGATTACTTAGCCTAGTATAGCTCTAACAATCAATGTATCTAGACATAGTTCTCTCATACGTATTGAGGAGATAACATTTGTATAGAATAGGGACTCTTTCTTACGTAGCCTATTAATAGGCTTGAGGAATAATAATATCACACGGTGAATTTCTTCATCTAACTGTGGATATGCTCAGAATCTTAGGGCGGTGTGAACCGCTGAGTAACGGTGGCAGAGATGAGCCGAGACGCGAGACGAACAAAATCACAAGAAGGGTTTCTGTCTTTTTATAGAGCTCAATTAAAAAGATGAAGATAAGTTAACCGCTAGGAAAGTGATAAAAAAAATGGGCGAGTTATCAGGCAAACCCAAAAGATTGGGAATTTGGGATGACACCAGCAGGGTTTTAGCCTCCCATCTCAGACTCTACCTAGGTTTGGACTTTGGAAAAGGCGAAGTTCTGGTTAAAATATACGGAATACTCTGCGTAGGAGTGTAGGGGTGCAGGGGTTAAATTCTACCGGATTCTAATAAAAAACATGTATACGGGAGTTTTATATTCAGAACTAGTAGTTCAAATTGGCGTTGTCTTACTATTAACATCGGTTGCTATTATGTTGGGATTGAAACTTGGCAGTCGTTTTTGGCTTAATATTCAGTTTTCAAAGACATTTGCTTAAGAAAACTTTGAATTGTAGGAGTTTATTTGAGACTCAACAGATTATCAAGGCTGGATACGGGTGGAGAGTCGGTGATGGGAAGTCAATTAACATATGGGAGGAACCATGGCTTCCTGATGATACAAATCCAAGGGTTAATTCACCTGTAATTTCGGGACTGGAAGATGCTTTAGTTAGCGGCCGAAAAGGGGGAAGTGGGGATGAATAGGATGTTGATATTTTATCTGATGTGTTTAATTGCAGGGATATGCAACTTATTCAAAGCATTAATCTTAGTAACAGGCAGGTCCCAGACCGTATCATTTGGAGAGGGGAACCTGATGGACACTTCTCGGTAAAGAGCTGTTATCAGAAGATATCGGGTGAGATGGCAACTGGGGGTTGGGTAGGTTGGACGCGGATGTGGAACTGGAAAATTCCTCCCAAGGTTAAATCCTTTTTCTGGCAAGTGTGCTCCGGTTTTCTTCCTACTTGAAGTGCATTGCGGTATAGAAGAGTACAATGCCCGATTGAGTGTGGACTTTGCAAGGCGACTGAAGAATCGCCCCTGCATCTTTTTGTGGGTTGCCCGGTGGCTTGTGAGGTCGGTCAACTAATGGGGTGGAAGAATTTGGGACAAAATTGGGCCTCTCTTATGGAATGGCTCGAAACAAATTTCCAAACAAGTAAGGAGGAAGAGTTGTATGCATTTGTCATGGCTGCTGGGGGATTTGGTGTGAAAGAAATAAACGAGTTTGGCAGGGCATTGGATCTAATGCCAGGCAAATTGTTGCTCGTACCAGAGCATACTTCGAAGGATGGTGTAAAGCACAACAAAGAGGAGTGTATTCTGCCTCCTCTAATTTGGTGGAGAAATCTGCTGGTATGGTTTCCTGGAGAAGGCCCATGCATGGGATTGTAAAACTCAACGTTGATGCCTCTTTGACAGATTCAAGGTGTGGGCTAGGATGGGTGCTCCGGAATGACCAGGGGGGAGTTCTTGGCAGGTGGGGCATGTCCGAAGCCAGGAGGGAGTACCCCGGTAGAGGCGGAATCGATGGGTATACGGGAGGCTCTTAGTTGGCTAAAGGAACATGAGTGGATGTTCATTGATGTTGAATCGGATTCCGTGCAAGCTATTACGGAGATTCTCAAGGGGACGAGCGCCTCGACCAAAGGACTTTTGGCAGAAGATATTATTATTTTGAGTAGGCATTTTTCTAGTATTTGCTTCTCGCATGTGAGGCGGTTTGCGAATACCGTTGCTCACGCTTTGGCTAGGGTGGCGTGTTTTCTTTGTCTGATCGCTGTATTTGGCATTATAATCCGCCTGATTTTATTATTCATGTACTTCATCACGATTTGATTAATGATAATTAAACTTTCTCTGTTAAAAAAAAACATGTAAAATCGTTTAGTTGGTTCTTACATTTTTTTTATTTCTAAAGTAAACTATAATTCTAATAAGGGATAATCGCATTTTTAGTTGTGAAATAGTCACCATATTAAAATGTCAGACCCGTATTTTTGAGATTGTAAATGTCACCCCTCAATTGTCCAAATTACTGTAAATGTGATCCTTTGAAGGGTGAAATGTATTCCTCACTCACATTGTGCATTTCACTCCTCAAATGACTACATTTACAATAATTTGGACAATTGAGGGATGTCATTTACAAACTGTGGAACACGGGTCTCACATTTTCAATATGGTGATTATTCCAAGGACTAAAGGTGAGATTGGCCCTTCTCATAAAGTGAACGGACTGAACGCATTTTACGGATGGAAAGAGATTTGCTTCTAAAACTTATTTAAGAGTAGATGTAATTTTAATAAAGGGGATGGTGGTGGAAACATCTCTTTCCTCGATGGACGGCGGTAGAGCATGTGGTTTCCACGGTTGGGCGATGACTGCTACCGAAGGGCAGTTATGGCTAGTGTTTGAGGCCGGGGTGGGCTGCAGCTAGTGTTTTAGGGGGTGGGAGACGACTAAGGTTATATGGGGTAGACAACGCTAGGGTTTCACATGACGTAAGACTTCATCTTCAATGATGGCGTGGTGGCTAGGGTTTATGGGGTGACAATTAGGGTGAGGGGCAGGGGTGGAGTTACGACAGGGCCTAAGGTAGGGGGTTGGGACATGGACTATGGTAACAACATGATATGATATTTAGTAGTGCATAAACACTACTTTTTGGTAAACTATTGAAGCGACTATATATAGACTTTTGGAGGTGGAACTTGATCATTTCAGAATTATGGATTAAGGTTCGCAACTTACCTCTAGGCTTCTTGATGGAAAGGTGGCTAAACATATTGGCAATTATGTAGGGAGGCTGTTGCTGATTGAAGAAAGGATACTGGGTGGAGCTAGTTAATCATATATTCGCATAAGAGTTTTAATTAACATCAAGAACACACTGTAGAGAAGGACGCAGATCACCTAGAGGATGACAATTGGTTATGGACAGGTTTTTAAATTGAGAGGCTTCTCAATTTTTTCTTTATTTAGGGGTGTTAGGACATGCAAACCGCTTTTGCCCCGCGCCCTCATATAACCACTCGGGGGCCTTGGATTCGGGGGAAGCCTTATGGTTCTTGGATACGAGAGGATCGGATATGCGCTATGGAGGGATACATCCAGGAAATAAATGACCCATTTCAAGTGGATGAAGATGACCCATGACTTACAATGAAGAGGATGACAACCGAAACAATTGGTAGCAAAACAAACTAGAGAAGAAGAGGCTGGATTTTATTTAGTTGAGGGGTTGACTTCCGGAAGAAAGGAGATACTGAGTGTATCGGAGGAGCAAGTGTAAGAAATAAATTGTCTCTATATTTTGATGGTGATGTGTAATTAGGAACTTAGAGTACCCCTTAAATAGTTGTAACGCATTAACCTTGCATGAATCGGCGTTCGCTCAAGTCTACCAGAAGCAAAGTTCTTAAGGCAAATACGTTGGGAACAAACTTGGCCAAGCAGAAAAGGGCTAAGTTAGAGATCGACTACAGAAGCAGAGAAGGCAATATGCAACAAAGTCTATTAGGTTAAAATGCATGTTAAGTAAAACTAACAGACCCGCTAACGTGGTTGAGCCTCTTAATGGAAGAACAAACGCATTAAATGCTATTTATCTGTTACCACAAAATTCCAAATGATTGGTTGACCCCAGATCATGAGATCAATTAAAATAACCCAAAATAAGGAATGATCAGGAATCTTGGACTGACAAGTCAAGTCAATAGGATGAGCATTAAATGAGTTTGTTTGATCTTCTTCACTCCCATGAGAATACTACAACAATATATATATAAATGATATACTATGAAGAACAGATGAACAATGAACCCAAAGCTTAACAATTTGAATTTCCGAGAACATCAGTGAAATCTGAACACATGAATTCAAATGCGGGACTGAGAGAATATTATCGCATATCTTCAAACCCATCCTTAACAAAGTTCATCTGAAACTTTCAAACACTCTAAGAGTTTCATCTACATACACTAAATGTTGAGTATTATTTTATTGTGTACAAATTCATTTGTTATATTTGTGTAATAGAAGATTGGTTATTTGGTCGGGCCAGCTTTGTATTTGGGCCTGGTAACCTAATGTAATACGGAATCCCAACCTTCAGTTACTACATATATAAGGGATTGTCTTTCAAAAAGTTAATGATTAAACAATTAACGAAGGCATCCGTATCATCGTTCCAAATAGCTGAGAGTCGCACTTTGACTGTAGCATTGAATACTCAATTTGTAACTTCTCGCTCATCCTTATCCTATTGAATAAGCATTCATTTCTGCTCATCTACTTTGTGTTATTCTATTTATTTATATGATTGTCGTAATATTCATAACCCACAATTCGTATCCGAGAAAGAAACCTCATTTTCTCCAAGTTTCGTGAACCTCATTTTCACTAAGAAACCTCTTTGAAAACCAGTTTTTTGTAACAATTTTTGAACTCAAAAATTAACAAAAATGACATGGCTGAACTCGTCATTGATCTATTTATCATTCATGTAATTAATTACGAGTCCGCTTTTCATTCTCCAATCTTTACCACCTGAATAGTCCGAGTGACAAAAAACCCAATCTATTTTGGCTGCTCTGACTCTAATTCCACGCTTAGCACCTCTCTCGGCAGTGTCCCTTTTTGTAGTATCCTGTTGGTCATCTGTAAGCACCTCTTTATGTGATTGTTCATTATTTGGTCCTTGGGTTTCAGATAGGTGTTTAAAGATACGCTCATATTCTTTGGATAGAAATGTTATTAGATTAGCATCACCTGAGTTCATTGTATCCTGGAGGAATAGTTTCAGCTCTGAAACAGAGGACTCTAATGCGGCACAAATGTGAGAAGACTCAAATGAAGTAGTTGTAACCGGAAAGCTCAAAGTATCGATCATATTTCCAGAATATACTAAATCAGCTTGTACTAAGGCATCTGAGATAGTGAACTCCTTAGTGTCTACATAATTTCCGTCCATACTATCAATAACGAGATTAATAATCTCGAAATCTGAACAACCAGCCTGTTGGGGAGATGATTCTCTCAGTTTGGTAATAGCATGTGAGAGACCGACAATAAATCTAGTGAAACCAACTCCATTTTTGCCCTCCGGTATAAACAAAGAATCCTCGCCTGAAAAAATTCTAAAGAACCCCCCAAAGTTAATACCATCTAAACTGACAGTGATGTATTTGTTAAGAACTGATCTGGAAAGTGATGTATTTCTACACATCTACTCTCTGTTAATTTATTTATCTGATTCTCGTGATATTCATAACCCACATACAGAATAATCTTTTTCTAAACAAAGGATATTTTTGGAAAAAGAAGGGGCACCAAAGTAGCTAGAGTGAAGTAGGGATACTTTCAAGAGTCTAGCGAACAAGCCAGTCATCAAGGAGACTACTTTTGAAGATGACGTCAAGAGATTTTTGGGAGATACGGATAAGCTTGTAATTGTGCATTACTTGCACTTGGTGAAAAATGGACTAGAAGAATGCATTGTTTGTAGAACCACTATTAAAATCTCTAGTGTCATTGACCTAGTGCTCTTAATTTCTTGAACGAGGAACCAACTCTCAAGAGTGCAAACCTTGTCACTCGACAGATTTGAATCAAGAGATTTAGATGAAAATCTGCCTTATAGTGTTTCCAGGCTAGGCTTCCCAGTTCCCATCCACGATCATATTTAGACTATTTGGTTGCGAGACTAAATCTGCCCTGATTTAGTCTGAACTCTATTAGACGGACAAACTCCGTCAATCAAAAAAGAAATCTGAAACAACCTATTCACTCCACCTCTAGACTGTCTCTCCATATATTTAATCGGGACCAACAACAAGATCAGAGTAGAGCTTCTTTGAAGGGCGGAGAATGCAGGAATAGAAGAGCAGTGTGTCTAAATGAAAAGGCGAAGATTCAGGCAAATATGGAGGTAGACGACGGAATGTCCCAAAAAAACAGCAAGTAGGCGGTGCTCTCATAATAGCACTGCTTGTAACTCTGACACGACTTGAGACTGGGAGTGTTTCCTTAGAGGTGGTTGGTCAAACCGGGATTTTCATTTTAATTATTTCTTTTCTAATTGGGATAATTTGTTTTATTTCTTTTATCATTATAATAGTAAGTTTAACAATGATATTAGATTAGATTATATAGATGCGTGATTAGTAGATTTGTTTAGTCATAAAAGGTCATTCAATTGTATGTTTTAGTCTAGTGTAAACTTAGGCTATTGTATTACTTTATAGGAAGAATTTGAGTTTGCACCCCATATTTTGGGTGATATTAGACTTTGCACACCATTTTCATTATCATTAATGTAGGCACCCATCAACCCAAAAAATGTGATGGAATGGGGTGCAAACTCAAATGATTTTATAGTGAATTGGGGTGCATACATTAATGATTTTGAAAATGGGGTGCGAAGTCAAATATCACTCAAAACATGGGGTGCAAAGTCAACCTGTCCCTACTTTTTATTCCTTAGTTACTTTTATCATTACTAAGTAAATTTAATGAGATAAAATATTAATGAGTTATGATGTTTTGTTTTGGACTTTTTCGGTTTCAGACCAGACCAAACCAGACTTAAACATACTTAAATAGACTATATCAGACCAGATCAGACTTTCATTGTTATAAAATACATAAAGATCAGACATTACCAAACCATATCAGTTCAGACCAGACCAGACTTGAATAGATCAGACCAGCAAATTTCAGTGCAAAAGAAAACATTCTTAGGGTTGGTTTGCAACTACTTTTAAAAAAGCACTTCTAGCTTTTGGTTTTAAAAAAACACTTATTTTTCCAAACAATACAACTTTTATTGTTCTCGGCTTCCGCGTCAAAAGTGCTTTTACTTTTTCTATTACACAAAAAGCACTTATTTTACCAAACACTACCAACTTTTACTTTTCAAAATCACTTTTTTCTCAAACAATATCAACTATTATTTAATCACTTCTCCCCATTTCATTAAAAAAGCACGTTTTTAAAAGCAGAAGCTGTTGCAAACAGACCCTTAGAATGTCTTCTTTTGGACTAAAATTTGCTGGTCTGGTCTGGTCTGAACTGGTGTGATCTGGTCTGGTATGATCTGGTAGACGTCTAGTCTCTATGTATTTTATAACAACGGAAATCTGGTCTGGTCTGATCTGATCTGGTCTGGCCTGGTCCGGTTGGGGACTGAAAACTGTCCAAAAGAAAACATATGGTACTCCAAAAGAAAAATGATTGATGTACACACAAGTTGTACACAAAAGTTGTACACTTGTCTGTCCAGCGCAAATAAGACAAGTGTACAACTTTTGTGTACAACTCATCTCCAGACAACTCATCTCCAGACAAACAATTTATTTGCGTTGGACAGACAAGTGTACAACTTTTGTGTACACTTGTGTGTACACCTAGCTCCACTCTATTTTTTTTTTGGTAGTTTCTATGGTACCCATAAGGTACCATACCTTTGTCCACATGGACCAATGAAAAGGTAGCAGTTGAATTATTTAAATCTAAATTAAAATTGATAAAGTGATGTGGTCCAATCAAATGAATGCTAGGTACGGTATCCCTATTTTTAGAAAGGTACCAGAGTTGTCACCTTTTTTTTTGGGTAAAAGCTCCACTCTATTTGTAATAATTTGAAGTGTTTTCCAAATATAAGGGAAAAATTAACGGAGGATTTACTCATTTGCTGACTGAGAGATGCGGACATGTACCCGTATATATAGCTAATAAATTTCTTTGGCCGGCGTTAGGTCTGTATCAGAGTTCTCCCTTCACTTCTTCGCCGTGTGATGAGTAGACGTTGACCCGTCGTGATCGGAGCAACTTTCTGAGTTTATGGGGCACTGTTGCAGCAAGGTCGTCACCGACGACGGCGTCGTCACACCGGCAGGTGGCGTCGTCACCACTGCAGCTGCCGCCGGGGACGGCCAGCGCCCCAAACCGCCTACTTCCCCGGCACCTTTTCAACATTCCTCCACGAATGGGATCGATGAGAGTCATTCCAGCAAGAACACTCCGGCTTATTCCTTCACCGCCAGTCCATGGCAGAGCCCCTACCCGGCTGGCATCGGTCCCTCGCCGTCTCCGGCTGCAACTCCGAGGAGGAAATTCAAGTGGCCATTCCCTCCCCCATCTCCTGCGAAGCCTATAATGTCGGCTCTGCTGAAGCGGCAGGCTCCCGCTTCAACTAGACCAAGGGACGGGCCAATTCCGGAGGAAAATGGAGGCGGAGGAGGAGAGAGGCAGCTTGATAAGAGTTTCGGGTATGCCAAAAACTTCGCGTCCAAGTATGAGCTGGGGAAAGAGGTGGGTCGTGGGCATTTCGGTCATACTTGTCTGGCTAAAGGTAAAAAGGGAGAGCTCAAGAATCAACCTGTAGCTGTGAAGATCATTTCCAAAGCAAAGGTAAGTGGTATGTGCATTTAATTTATTTAAATTTTCCATTTTGTGGCATATAATATCATGTTTCTGCTTCTTCTCTAGTTGAACTGCTGTAAAATGAATTGAATTTAGCCTTCTTGGAAGATAAATCATCAAAATGTGCTCGCTGCAAATTAATCTTTATTAGTGTTAATGAACATTGTATCCCCACATATTCAAACTAAGAAGGCTGATCCTTTAACTGTTGATAACCATTTTGTGCTCCCTTTGGGATTAAAAAAGAAAGAAGGAACTTTCAAATTGGCAGTACTTCTTTATTTGCCATTCTAATGGGTGCTGATTTTCATTCTTAGTTGTAATGTTTGGTCTTGGTTTATGCAGATGACAACTGCCATATCTATTGAAGATGTTCGTAGGGAAGTGAAAATTTTAAAAGCGTTATCTGGACATGATAATTTGATTAAGTTTTATGATGCATGTGAGGATGCTCAAAACGTCTACATTGTGATGGAGTATGCCTTTTTGTTAACTCTCATCTTACCTGTCATCTTTTCATGAATCACATTGTCCCCTAAAATTGGTTTTTGTTTTTTTTGTTTGCAAAAAGGAAACGTATTTATTGATAATAAGCGTAACAAGAGATAAACCATTACAATAGTCCAAGATTAAGATGAGACATAGAATCTACTAGCCCCCAAAGACCAATCAAATTCTCTAATCTCGCAACTATGTAGTATAATCTAATAGAACTGCTGAACTTGCTACTAAAACGATAAGCAGGAAAAGATAAATTATTCTTTAAAGAAAAGCGTCAAATGAATTCAAACATCTCGGTTTTACCGCCGCCGAGCCGTTTTTTGGGCCGCCCCATCAACCTCCATATGGACCTGAACTTCAACCAAATTCTAAAGATCCACAGCTTTTCTCTTCTTGAATTCTCCTTCCTCCAGAGCTCTAACCTGGTCCCGCTCCTCCCCAGCACCCATCTTTTCTTTTCCTCTTAAATTTAGTCCCTGGACAAAATAAAATCCAGTCCCTTCTTCCCTATCTTGCTTCCCAAATAGGTGCTTATCATTATCACCTGCTCCCCTGTAACTCGTAGATCCTCTTCCCCCACGCGGGATCAGCCATTTGTTACCCGGGTGAATTCATCCATGCTGCATGTTTGCGTTATGGTTTTGCATCAGGCTCCTATTTTAGGATTTGTGACATTTGTATCCTATATGTGTTAAGATTCTAACCTTATTTTATTTATTTTGTCTTCTAGCGGTGTTTATAAGTTGGGAAATTAATTTTTATATTCATGTTCTATTGAAGAAGCGGATTCCACTATAATTTTGACCTCAACCAGCAGCTGAATGATTACATTCATAATGGAGCCAAAATAACTTTATTTTATTGTTGACAAATAGTAAGTGTACTTATTAACACATATGATTCTATTCTAAAAGGTAACCTTAAAGAAGAAGTATCTCAAAGTCATTAATTTATTGTTTCACGGTTATCCAGTATAGCACAAGCATTCATACTCTTGGCTGTAGTGCTGTACACATCCCCATTATTTTGTTTTCATTACACTAACAACTCGACACCTTGTTTCGAATGTGCATTCATCAAAGGTACCTACATCAAGGCTACTGATTTGGTTGGGTTTGGGACCATATTAAGTTTTAGTTCCATCAGAGTCAGATATGTATTGCTTCTTATATAGCCTGTATAGGACACATCATTAACCATGGCTCCTCGCTATGGATTTGTGGATTTCGACTTTAAATAATAATTTTAACTTTTAGCATATTTAAAAATTTAGTAGTTTATTTTCCATTTAAACTAAACAAACAAAATTTCAGGGTTAAGGAAGAAAAAGTTCACAAGGCTATACTGCTATGGATGGAATAAAGATTTTTAAAAATGTCTGAACAAACTGCATGATTCAATTAAGTTCACGCAGGCTGCCTGATTTTTATACATGAGTTGCTGACTTGCACCCAACTTTATAGTGCAACATTTAATTCTCTTCTTCTTTGTGTGAGTTTATGTGAAACAATTGTAATATCATCCTATTTATTCAGTGTGGTCTTTTGTACAGATTGTGTGAAGGAGGCGAACTATTAGACAGGATACTATCAAGGTAATGTTTCTCCTCTTTAACCGTTAATGGTTTGTGTAAGAGATTTCTTCAGCTTAAGTGCATTTTTTTCATTTTGTAATTTCAGAGGTGGAAGATACACAGAGGAGGATGCCAAGAGAGTAATTTTGCAGATATTAAACGTTGTAGCCTTTTGTCATCTTCAAGGTGTTGTGCATCGTGATCTGAAGCCTGAGGTAACCCATATATACATCCATTCCATTGTAACTATGAAACTATCACACTTTCAGAGCTATGCAGCCCAATTTGTTCCTATGAATGTGGTTTTCTTAAGTCATATTTGATGATGTGCACGTTGAGTTCACAATTCCAATTTCCCATTGTCGCAATTTCCTATGATGTGCAATACGAGATTTTCAAGAAATTTACCAAAATAGAGTAAGAAACAATATTAGTTCGATCAGTTTAGTTTAACCATAAACAAGGTATCAAAAGCAAAGTCTAATTTATAACTTAGAAGTGATAACATTTGTACTTTGCCAAATATAAACAGTTGTACATTGGACTAAAAAGACACTATTTATGGAACCGAGAGAGTATTTTAAGTGATCATTATATTTTCAATCCAACTCCTAAAAATTGATGATGTTATCATCTAGTTATTCCTTCTTTAGAAAGTTATTCACCGACCCCAATGTATTTGGAATTAAGATGCTGCTGATGGTGATGATGAAGATGTTGTTTTCTTTGTAGAACTTTCTTTTCACTAAAAGAGATGAAGATGCTCCCCTGAAGGTTATCGATTTTGGTCTATCAGATTTTATCAAACCAGGTACTAATTGCACTATACCAGCTCCTTCAAGCTCTTGTCTGTGCTAGGGAGTTGATCTATCTTCTTCCTTGAATGCTATTGCCTCTTACAAAATGTAGTTGATCCATTGAGTGTTAACGTGCTGTTGTTATTGGAGACATAAAATTTATAGGAACTATAAATGAAAATTCAGCCTGGTTCTTAGACTTGGCATGCCATTTACAGTGTTGCTGCGTGACCGAAAGGTCACATATTCAAATCTTGGGGGCAGCTTCTTGTGAAAATGACAAGGGAAGGCTGGCTCCTTATACACCCTTGTGGTAGGACCATTCCCTGGACCCTTTCCTTGCGGGGATTCCTATGTGCACCAGGCTGCCCCCTTTATCTTTCTTTTTTTGTTACAAGTATGCAGCTTGTGGCAAGGAGCTTGGATAGTGTTGGATAAGACGTAACGGAACATAATCTATAAGTAACACATAAAGGTAGATATAAAGTTGCATATAAGTAGATAACATTTACACACACAAACTGACACATTAGGTTTGCGCAAGCTCTCTTATCAGGTTGACCTGCTAATATAAAATGTCAAGTCCCCATATGATATTAGAGTCATTATGCTCAAACGAGTAACTTATAAAAAAAAAGAAATAGTACAAAATTGATTGGTCTAAACATAAGTTTAGGGGCGTGATAAGTCATTCTTTGCCGGCCAAACATAAAATAGAAGCTGACATATAAGGTCTCAAGCTACATGTCCTATAGGTTCAACTTTGAGAATGAAACCCTATGTTTCAATACCAAGTAGCCTGTGCAGTTTTTATGGGTGTGTGAACGGTGTGACACTATATTGATTTGAACTTGTTAAAATGCATTCATTCATTTGTGCATCTCCCTTTATTGTAAGAAAATGGAAAACCACACATTCTTAAACATGTGCAGATCAACGTCTCAATGATATTGTTGGGAGTGCATACTACGTTGCACCTGAAGTACTACATAGATCATACAATGTTGAAGCAGACATGTGGAGTATTGGTGTCATAACCTATATCCTGTTATGTGGAAGCAGACCTTTTTGGGCACGCACAGAGTCTGGAATCTTCCGCTCAGTACTGCGAGCAGATCCTAATTTTGCGGATGCTCCTTGGCCAGGTGTATCAGCAGAAGCCAAAGATTTTGTGAGAAGACTTTTGAATAAAGATCATAGAAAGAGAATGAGTGCTGCACAAGCACTAAGTGAGTTGACTAATCTTCTTAGATTATGAGCCTGTGTAGAAAGAGAATTCGCCTGAAATGGCTGAATATACTGAATTTTCTGAAAGCAAAAGCATTTGATTAAACAGCCATTTCAGCCTTATAAGTCGAAAGCTACCTATTCTGCATTTCTGCTTATTTTGCCAAACGTGCCTTATGTTTTTGTTTGAGCAGTTATCTATATACAAAAACACTTCATGATTTTTACCAAATTCTGTGCATAATACTTGCAGTTCATCCTTGGCTGAGACTAGAAAATTTTTCTGTTCCTTTGGATATACTAATCTATAAGTTGGTCAAGTCATATATCCGAGCCTCACATTTGAAACGTGCTGCACTAAAGGTATTGGTAATTTTTTTTTTCGTTTCTTGATATGCATTAGTTATTTGATGTTTATTGTCGTTTTAATTTTCTTATTTGCACTTCTTAATTAATACTACAGGCTCTTTCAAAAGCTTTGACAGCACAAGAGCTGTTTTACCTCAAGGCCCAATTCCAGCTTTTGGAACCAAAAGATGGTTTTATATCACTTGAGAACTTCAGAATGGTTGGCAGTGTTTTATTTGTTCTTATTAAAGTAAAATTCCTTTTTTTAACATAAGTTACAGTTTCTTCCTTTTGTTAATCTCAACTCGAAAAGGGGTCCACTACTTCACTTCTGGTCCAATATGCCATCATTTAGTGAACAATTTTATAAATAACATCCTACTAACTTTCATGGTATTTTGAGCACGTTGGACAGTAGGACAAAAAGTGAAACATCTTTTGAATCTTAAGGATAAAAGGGAAGAAATCAAAGCTGGATAATCCATCAAAAGTGGAAATGTCCTAAAAGTACAATCGACTCTTATTTTTAACTTCATAGCACTAGTTATGTTGGTATAATTACCTGATTTCCATTGTTTATTCAGCTCCTAACTACTTTGGTGTGAAATTAATGCAGGCTCTCATGAGACATATGACTGATGCAATGAGGGAATCTAGGGTCTTTGAAATTTTAAATCTGGTTAGATATCTAACATTATTTGTAATGTGGAATTTAATACTCCGTAGTAGATTTATTCTTTGACTTTTAGTCTGCACAAATCCTTAATACTCCGTACTATATTTCCTGTATTATGTGAAATCGGCACTGTCTGCTCACCAGTACCTTTCAACATTGACAGTTTTTATGTTTAATGCTCTGTCTCTACTATTAAAGGAATGGTTAATGAACATAACTTTATACTCCCTCTTTCTCAATGAAAAACATTTATTATATTACTTTAACATTATTAATCATTTTATATAAACATAGGTGACTGCTCAACAATCAAAATCTGGACCAGAAAAGGCAAATGCAGCCTATCCTTTATACCCATTTGTTTTTGGGTCTAGCCCCATTATTTCTTTATAAAATCATTTTAATAGAATTTAGAAATAATCAAGTTGTGAGGTTTATATATCAATGAGTCATCTGAAACTAATTATTTGTCATCTGAATATTTTAGATGGAACCACTATCGTATACACAAATGAACTTTGAAGAATTTTGCGCTGCTGCAATCAGTGTGTATCACCTTGAAGCACATGAAAATTGGGATCAAATAGCAAGTACTGCGTTTGAGAATTTCGAAAGAGAAGGAAACCGTGTAATTTCTGTCGAAGAATTGGCACAGGTAAGGGCTTCTTTCGGGGCCTTTTCACTTATAATTTGTAGACACAGTCAAAAGGTATATGCACTCACACACACTTGTTACATTTGGCCTGTGCAGGAACAGAACTTGGGTCCTACGGCTCATGCTCTACTTAAAGACTGGATAAGAACCGACGGAAAATTAAACCTGCTTGGGTATACAAAGTTCTTGCATGGCGTGACAGTTCGCAGCACGAATTCAAGGTTCCATAGATAGCATCAATCTCTATGAAGGAGACTTCATTAGTAGTAGAGTAGATAAGTGCATTTTTTCCATCAGCTTTTTTTTTTTCTTTCCATATGTGCAGGGATGGATGATTTTGAACTTTATTTTTCATTATTTGATTAAAGTTAAAAGTGCAGAGGGCAGTACATCGTTTGGATGATCTCGAACTTGCATATTCTTTTGAATGTTGCAAATGATTGTTTATTCTTGTTTGTAATACACGCGTGTCTAAACTTAACAGTTGTGCGGTTGAGTAATCGAATTCAATGATTTGTTGTTCACAACCTTGGTAAATATAATCTTTCATTTCCCCCCTACTAATTAGGGGATGTTTGGTTCGTTTGGATCTGATTCTTAAAATTGATTCCGCTCCTTCAGGGAACAGAAACAGAAGCTAGAGTGTTTAGGTGAAAGTGCAGAAGTAATTCTGGTGTTATAATTTACTCCTAGAATCAGTTTTTTTAGAAGTTGGGGGTAGTCATGGACCCGGGCCGGGCTTTTTTTTTGGGAAGGAAGGCCGGGGACCGGCCTGGGTAGCCACCGGGTCCGGGCTGGGCCTCCGGTTTGGTCATTTTTTTTTTTTTTTTTTTTTTTGCTTTCCTAACCCCCCCCCCCTCACCCCTCACCCCCCACCCCCCAAACCCCTCCTAACCATCAAGCCCAACCCGGGTAACCCCAAAAATGAAATAAAAAAAATAAAAATAAAAATTAATTCGGCCCGGACCCGGGCCCGACCCGGCCGGGCCGGTTCGCCAAATACAAGGCCCGAGCCCGGACCTGCCCCCCACCGGGCCTAGGCCCGACCCGGACCCGAGAACCAGGCCGGTTCCAGGCCTGCACAGTAGCGGGCCGGGCCTGTTCCGGGCCGGGCGGCCCGAACCGGGTCCATGACTAGTTGGGGGAGATCAGCTTCTGAAAACTGATTTTGCTTCTGCTTTTGCTTTAAAAAAGAAACAAAAGCAGAATCAGTTCCAAACACCCCTTAATGGATGTTTCTTGAATTTTCTTTGGACCAGAGTGATATTTCGTTGCTATTAGTGGTCGACCCAGCTTGATTCTCAGAATTAGTTTCTAACTTTCTATCGCGAACCAAAAAACATTATGACTTTTTTTGTGACCAGTGGGCGGCGTGAGACTAGGCATGGACCGGTTCCGGGCCGGGCCAGTCCAAACCGTGCTTTTTATTTTTGGGTTGAGGCCCGGAACCGGCCCGGCAGAATCCCGGGCCGGGTCTGATTCGTGGCCTAACGGCTATATTTTATAATTTTTTTTTGAATAATTCAGCCCTCCTAGCTATTGGGACTATTCCCAAACGGCTCTATAGCCATTGGAGGCCTAGGAGGGGGGTCCGGGTGTGGGGGGTGGGGGATACCAAAAAATCCTATTTATACTCCTATTATCTATACATTTTTACACCTCTTCTCCTACAACTCTTCCTACTCTCTAATTCTCTATTCTCTCATATTCAATCATCTTCATCTTCTCCGATTTTCTCTACATATATATTATTTATATAATTATTATATCTACTTATATACTAGTACTAATTATCTATTTATAAATACATATATTATATTACTAATATTTATTATCTACTTAATATATACCTGTTATCTACTTAATATTTACTTGATTTTTAGTTATTATCTATACTTAGTGTTTGTTGGGTTAAGGGCCCAAGCCGAGGTCCGGCCCGCTAACCCATTTTGCCAGACGAGCGTCCAGCTAGAAACTAGGCCAGCCCACAGGCCCATGTTCTTTAAGGATGGACGAGCGTCTGGTGTTGGAGGACTCAGGCCCAGCAGCTCATTCCGACGAACGTCTATGCAGGGACAAGGAGCAGAGCCACGGGCCACCAGGGATGGCGACGAACGTCCCCAGAGCAAGCCTGTAGTCATCGGAGAAAACCCAGTGCACATGGTGAGTATCTATCAAGGCCAGGAGACGAACGGCCAATATCCCTCAAGGGTCACTTGGAGCAATCCAACTCACTTCCCGGGTGGACGAACGTCCCCACTGATCCGGCGGGAAACCTAGATTCTGGCGGGAAGTGCATTTAATGCTAAAGATTTGGTAGTTGGGACACCAGCGGTCCACAGGCTGCCACGTCAGTACAGCTACCTGCCCATTGGCGGGTATAAATAGAAGCATTTATTTCATTGTAAAGGGTTGGCAACTTACTATTCTTAGCATACTAGCTTCAGCATTCTTACCTGAGCATTTCTAAGTGCCTTGTAAGACGAACGGCCGACGTGCCCTTTTAGCAAGTAGATTGTATTTAGGGGAGTTATTACGGAGTTAATAATACCTATTTACATTGCCTGCTATTTCTCTTGTTTCCTGATCCATCTGAAAGTTGTTGGGCTAGATATCCAAACACTCCACTCGAAATCTTTGGGCTTACGTGTTGGGTCCAAGGGTTGAAGGAATAAACCTCAACACTGGCGCCGTCTGTGGGAAACTCAAGCACGGCCGGACGACCGCTATGTCCCATTGGCCTATCCAGTGAGCCAAATCTTTGAGGCCATCAAGGACAAGGGCCTCCTAACGGAACCCCAGGATATGAATAAACATATGGGGCACGACCAATCGGCCTACTGTGAATACCATCAGAGGACCGGCCACCTGACGGATAATTGCAGCCAATTAAAGAAAGCGATCGACGAGCTGATCCGTCAGGGGTACCTGGGCGAGTTCACCCAGCTGCTGAACAAAAACAGCCAGCAGAAGCCGAACTCAAGGCACAAGACATGGCGCCGCGACGATCGGCGCGAGGCAGAACCTCAGGACGTGGATTATCGAAGTGCAGATAAACGTCCGGAGGGATCCCTCGGCCCGAAGGGCAAGAAGAAGAAATTGGAAATCAAGGTGATCTTCGGGGGCGCTGAGACAGGGGATACACCCGCCGAGCGGAAAAAATTTGAGAGGTCACTCTATGTGGGTTCCGTATCAGCACCCCCCACCAAGCGCAATAGAGCCGAGGCAATTACCTTCGGCCCCGCTGACCTGCCAATGTCACCGGCGCCGCACAGAGACGAGCTGGTGATCAGCATGGACGTGAACGATGCTATCGTCCGTCGCGTCCTCGTTGATACCGGGAGCAGTGTGAACGTCCTCTACTGGGAGGCTTTCGAAGGAATGAGGCTCCGGAGGGACATGCTGCACCCCCTACGCACCCCGCTGTCCGGCTTCACCGGGGATTGCATTGACGCTGAGGGCACCATCATTTTACCGGTAGAGGTCGGCGACGGCCCTCACACTGCCCGGATCAGCATGACGTTCGTCGTGGTCCGCCTGAAGTGCGCCCACAACGCCATTTTGGGCCGACCCGGCTTGGAAGACTTGGGGGCCATATGCTCCGTACGACATTCATGCATCAAATTCCCCACCGACACTGGAGTGGGGGTGGCACGTACGGACCCACATATGGCCAGGGCCTGCTACACGAAGGCCATGGAGAAGCTCAACGAGCGGGAGGCTCGGGTCAACAGCATCTCCGAAAAGGCCAAGCAGGCCGACTTGGACGCTCATCTGGAACCAGCAACTCTGCTGGAGGAAATTGAACTCGACGATCCGACGGACAGGAAGGTGTCCATTGGTGCGGATCTAGAGCCAGAAATCAGGGCAGGGGTCATAGCCGTCCTCCGGAGGTTCAGGATCTTGTTCGCCAGAGGGCCGGAGGACATGCCGGGCATCGACCCCAACCTCATATGCCATAAACTCGCCGTGCGGTCGGATGCCAAGCCTATACAACAGAAGAAGAGATATATGGCGGCCGACCGACGCGATTTCATCAGGAAGGAAACAGCAACTCTCCTCAGCATCAAACATATCCGGCCAGTCATCCACGTGGAGTGGTTGGCCAACGTGGTTCTAGCCCCAAAGGGCGACACTTGGCGGATGTGCGTCGATTACTCGGACCTCAACAAAGCTTGTCCGATGGACCCTTACCCTGTCCCGAGGATCGACCTGCTGGTGGATGAGACAGCAGGCTGCGAGCTGCTCAGCTTCATGGACGCATTCAGGGGCTACCATCAGGTGTTCATGCACCCCGATGATGCCGAAAAAACGGCATTCGTTACGGCGGACGGCGTGTACTGCTACATCGTCATGCCTTTCGGCCTGAGAAACGCCATGGCTACTTTTCAGAGGATGATTGGGATGTTGTTCAAAGACGTACTTGGAAAGACAATGGAAGCTTACGTGGATGACATCCTGATCAAAAGCAAGAAAAAGGAGGACCATGTCCAGGACATGGAGAGGGTCTTCAGCATCATGGAGAAGGCCAGCATGAGGCTCAATCCGAAGAAGTGCGCCTTCGCCGTCAGGGGCGGCAAGTTCCTCGGCTACATGATGAGCGAGCGGGGGATCGAGCCTAACCCGGAGAAGGTGAAGGCGATTATGGACATGGAAGCCCCAAAGAACCTAAAAGACGTGCAGCGGCTCACCGGGCGTCTGGCGGCCCTGAGCAGATTCTTATCCAAGCTGGCTGATAAGGCGATTCCCTTTTTTCAGATCATGAAAAAGGCCAATCCCTTTCAATGGACCCCGGAGTGCCAAACTGCCTTCGAAGATTTCAAGGTATATCTCTCCTCTCCGCTCGTCCTCACCAAGGCAGACCCCGGGGAGAGATTATACATGTACTTGGCAGTAGCCGATCTGGCCGTGAGTGCCGTGCTGCTGAAGGAATCTGAAGGCGTCCAGCGGCCAATATACTTTGTAAGTAAGGCGCTGAATGGTCCCGAGACGAGGTACACACTGATGGAAAAGATGATCCTCGCCTTGATTGCATCCATCAAGCGCCTGGCACCGTATTTCCAAGCACACCCGGTGACTATCTACACAACGCAGCCTCTCGCCACAGTCCTCAGGAACCCAATGGCAAGCGGAAGGATAACGAAGTGGTCCTTGATGATCGGCCAGTATGACGTGGATTTCAAGCCGAGGCCGACGATCAAAGGGCAGGCTCTGGCGGACTTCATTGCGGAATGCACCGCGCGCACCGAGGACGGAACCCATGGCAGCAATGACCTTGACGACTGGTGGGAGATGTACACCGATGGGGCCTCAAGTGCGCGGGGCTGCGGCGGAGGAGCAGTGATCACTTCCCCCGAAGGTTTCAAAGCCTACTACTCTATGAAATTTGAGTTCAAGGTCACCAACAACGAGGCTGAGTACGAGGCGCTTATCGCAGGGCTGAAATGCGCGAAAGCCCTCGGAGCAGCTCGTCTGAAGGTGAGAATGGACAGCCAGCTGGTGGTAACCCAGATGAACGGCACTGCGGAAACCAGGGAAGAGAGAATGAAGGTCTACAAAGAGCTGACGGAGGAACAGACCGCACAATTTGAACAGGTGGTGCTCGAGCAGGTATCGCGGGTGGAGAATGCAGAGGCGGACATTCTGTCAAAACTAAGCAACCCCCCAACCGATGACCCGGCATCAAGCATCCCCCGACACATCAGAGGCTTCGTTAGGCAGGAAGTGTTCCCAGCACCGGCGACGGACGTCATCCGGGTGGAGGTTATCTCCGTTGCCGAACCTAACTGGGCAAAGGAGATAGCAGATTATCTCAGAGACGGGATACTCCCTGAGCCTGAAGGTGATGGCGGTACAGGACGAGCTGCGTGGGTAAAGAGGCGTGCCCCTAACTTTGAACTCATTGATGGGCAACTTTACAAGAAGACGTTCGGCGGACCCTACCTCAGGTGCCTCCCGCCGAGCCTGGCAGCGGCGGTAATCGAGGAAATACATGAAGGGATCTGCTCCAGCCACCAGGGCCCCCGAACCTTGGCCAGAAAAATCATCCTGCAGGGTTACTACTGGCCGACCATACAGCAAGATTGCTTCAACCACACGCGGAAGTGCGCAGTATGCCAGCAGTATGCACCTGTCCCTGGCCGCCCAGCGAGCTTCTACACCCCGATGACCATCGCGCTACCTTTTGCTAGGTGGGGCGTAGACCTGCTGGGTCCTCTGCCAACGGCTGCTGGTGGAAGGAAGTTCGTCATTGTGGCGGTTGACTATTTCACGAAGTGGGTAGAGGCCGAACCATTGGCCTCCATCACTGAATTCCAGTGCCAGAAGTTCGTCTGGCAGAACATCATTTGCCGCTTCGGGATCCCGGAGCAGGTCATCACAGACAACGGTCGGCAGTTCGTCGGCAGAGGCTTTGAGGCATACTTGGCGAAGTGGGGCATCAGGCACTCTAAGGCCTCGGTGGCCTACCCGCAGGCCAACGGCCAAGTGGAGAACATGAACCGGACCATCATGGACGGGATCAAGAAGAAGTTGGAAGACTACACCTCCACCTGGCCGGAGCAGCTGAATTATGTCTTGTGGACGTACAGGACGACGCCAAGAACGGCGACTGGGGAAACCCCTTTTGCCTTGGCTTACGGATTCCAAGCTAAGGTACCGACGGAGGTACTGGTGCCTACCCATCGCACCAAGCACTTCCAGCCGGAGGACAACGAGATCAACCTACGAGCAGAGCTCCATTTCATCGAGGAACGGAGGGACCTAGCGGCTCGTCGCATGGAAGAGTATCACAGGGCCACCCAGAGATACTTCAACAAGGCCGTGAAATTCCGCGAAATAGAGGCCGGGGACCTCGTACTCAGGAAAAGAGAGAAGAGCAAACCGCTCGAAGGCGGCAAAATGGCGAAGAACTGGGAAGGACCTTACCGGATCATCAGAAGATATAACCAGGGGACGTTCCTCCTCCACACCATGGAGGGGAACCATGCCGGGATGTGGAACGTAGAGCACTTGAGAAAGTTCTATCAATAGTTAGGGGCTGTTGTCCTTGTATTATTCCCACTACCATGTAAAATGGCCGGACGTCGTCAATAATAAGGCCCCTGTTTTTTCTGAAATTCTGTTCTCACCAACGACCGATAAAGAAGGGAATCTCGATGCAGATAAACCTGTTCCTCCTTGTGATGTCTACGGATACCGGACGTCTCCTCGAGGTAGGAACGCCGGTAGGACCAAGGACCAAGGACGAACGAAGCACCAGGGAATCTCGATGTAGATAAACCTGTTCATCCTTGCGATGTCGGCGGACACCGGACGTCTCCACGAAGTAGGGACGCCGGTGGGACCAGGGACCAAGGATGAACGAAGCACCAGGGAATCTCGATGCAGATAAACCTGTTCCTCCTTGCGATGTCGGCGGACACCGGACGTCTCCTCGAAGTAGGGACGCCGGTGGGACTAGGGACCAAGGACGAACGAAGCACCAGGGAATCTCGAGGTAGATAAACCTGTTCCTCCTTGCGATGTCGGCGGACACCGGACGTCTCCTCGAAGTAGGGACGCCGGTGGGACCAGGGACCAAGGACGAACGAAGCACCAGGGAATCTCGATGTAGATAAACCTGTTCCTCCTTGTGATGTCGGCGGACACCGGACGTCTCCTCGAAGTAGGGACGCCGGTGGGACCAGGGACCAAGGACGGACGAAGCACCAGGGAATCTCGATGTAGATAAACCTGTTCCTCCTTGCGATGTCGGCGGACACCGGACGTCTCCTCGAAGTAGGGACGCCGGTGGGACCAGGGACCAAGGACGAACGAAGAGTATGGATTGCCTCCACCAAAAAAAAAAAAAAAAAAAAAAAAAAAATGGGGAGAAGAGGAGAGGAGCTCCTATGTAGAAGGGAATCTTGCCCGGGTGTGCCAGATCTTCTCCAACCGCCGAAGACGAACGCCTCTCGGTGTAGAGGTTAGTAGAGACGCGGAGGGGGCTAGACGAACCAAGGGAGCCTGCCAAGATAAACCTGTTTATCCCACAAATGACCATGGATCGATGGACGTGGGGTAACAAAGTCGGGGACCCGTGAGGGTAGACCTGTTCGTCCCTGCGAGTCCTTGGGTACCGAACGTCCTCTTCGAAGCAAGAGACGTCGGTAAGGCTAAAAGGACCACGGACGAACGAAAAGGGGGGAATCTCGATGTAGATAAACCCGTTCATCCTTGCGATGTCGGCGGACACCGAACGTCTCCTCGAAGTAGGGACGCCGGTGGGACCAGGGACCAAGGACGAACGAAGACTAAAAGACTCCAAAAAAAAAAAAAAAAAAAAAAAAAGAGCCGGAAGAGCAAGGAGCAAAGAATGATTCTTTTATTCTTCGGTACTATTGGCCGGGAGATTACAAGACAATGAAAATAATGGGAAAAATTGTACAAGTACAAGGTCATGAACGGAGAATCACTTTTGATCGACGTCCGGAGCTGGAACCTTGGAAAGAGCCTGCTTGCATTCTTCACTAGCTCTGGCTTCCGCCTGCTCCTTCAGCAGCTCGAGGGCCCCTGCATGAGCGTCTGCCATCAAGACGTCAAAACCAGCCACCTCCGGATCGAAGGGAGCCCCAAAGTGACGCTCGAACGTCGGGAGATTCTCCACTACTAGCCCAACCATACCTTTGCGGTAGGTGTCATCGGCGAGATCGTCAAGGAAACGACGTCCGGTGGGGGTGGCCTGGAGCAATTTAACCCCATCCTGGTAGGCATCCGGGCAGGTGGCCAGGAACTCGCCAACGAGCCGCGGGAGGAACTTCATAGCCATGGTGTGGATGGCGCCAGTATAAGCCTTGGATTTCTGAAAGGCAATGGAACCAGACTCCTTGATCTTGGCAACATCGGCCTCATAAATAGGGACATGATTGTCCACGCCCGTCTGGCGGAGTTCCACCTTGGCCTGCTCCACGGCCCACATCCGGCTGCGAAGATCCACGAGCTCGGCCTCCTGCTTCTTGAGGAGCTCCTTCTGAGAGGCATTCTCCTGGACGAGCTTATCGTAGGCATCGGCTTTCTCTTGAAGAGTGCCGGCCCTGCCTTTTGCATTCCTCAGAAGGGCGTCGCTTTCGGCCCGGACCCTGGCCATTTCCCTGCCTTGATGCTCGAAGGCCATCCGGGCCCTGTGGAAGTAGAGCCCGGCTTTGTCCAAAGTGCTCTGACCACACTCCAGAAGGTCCTCGGGTGCCTCCTGAGCAGCGAAGTCCTGGGGGACCTTGAGATTCAGGCCGCACCATATAGAGGATGCTGTTTGACCAAAGAGCATCATTGACTCCTTGCGTGGACCAACCCCGGAGAACTCAATCAAACCAAGGGAGGACCCATTGGCTTGTGGGGGCGAAGGAGGACGAGCATCGTCAAAACCCTTAGCGACCTGGGCATCATCATCCCGGAGACGACGAACATCAGAAGTTCGTGGGGGAGAAGGACGGGACTTGCCCCGAGAGACAGGCTTCCGCTTAAGGGGGCTCCCGGGCTCACCATCAGAGTCGTCGGCTACTATGATGGCCTTGGAGGCTGTACCCTCGACGCGCGGCCTCTTGGAGACGCCGGCGCCCAAATCATCCTCAGTCCGGGCCCTGATCACCCGAGTTTCAACCTTGGGGACGAGCGGCTTCCCGGGCTTGTCATGCCCCTTGTGCCCACGACCGGCGGCAGACGGAGCGGTATTATCTCGGCGCATGATGGACGTGGGTGGGAAAACTCCTGCATAGAGGGGATCAAGACGTTCAGAACCATAACAGCGAAGAGAGGTTAAAACAATACAAGTACAAACGGACGCACCTAATCCAGCCTGAGCTTTGAAGGGCTCGGCCACCAGCAACCGGAGGTTCTGGATGCCAAGTCCGGCTATGCGCTTGGCATATCCAAGCTCCTCGTCCGTCATGGGCGGCGGGATCGTCTTCACAGGGTAGGCATTCCACCGATCAGAGAATGGCATCGGTGAGCCTACTCCGGCCAGGAAGAAGCGCTCTTCCCAACCGTCTGGGTTCCCAGCGTTGTTCGAGAACAGAACCATGGACGGACGGGCAGTCAGGGTCAAATACCCTGTACGTCCGAAGGTGGACAGACGAAAGAAGTGGTGCAGCAGGTCCGCGGTGGGGGTCACACCGACGCTGTGGCATCTAATGATGAAGCCAGCGATTATCCGATAAGCGGCGGGGACGAGCTGCGCAGGAACAATCTCAAGGGCCCTGAAAAGTTCCAAGTGGAAGCTGTGCAGGGGGAAGTTCAGCCCGGCTATCACCGAATCTAGGTGGACCACCACATAGCCGGGCAGGTGGCGCATGGGGTTTCGTAGACGCCGATCGTCGTAGGTCCTTGGGGGATAAAACCATTGGCTGATCAGCCGCTTGTCAGCGTTCGTCAGGCGTTGAACTTGACGCCGGACGCATGAGAAGTTAAGGCTGTAACGGGGAGGCCGGGGTGGCATTCCCCGCTCATAATACTCCAGGTCATCACCGGAAGAACATCCATCGTCAAAGCGACTTTCGGAAGACATGTCAACGAACGGTACCTTTGGGGTTCGAGATTTCCGATCTTGGTATTTGAGAAATCTAGAGAGAGAAAACAATTGAGCAGCGTAAGGAGAAATGTGAGTGGATCACTTGGGCCCTGGGTATTTATAGGCAACACCGCAGAATTGCCCCAACCGAAGCGGGACACGTGGCACCTGGGTACCGGTACCTACCACGGTATTTGAGGCGTCTCGATTTTGTCGCCGCATAACCATCACAAGACATCCGGGTCCGTGCCACGGACGTCCCTTGAGGAGGCTCACCGGCTCCGAGGAATTTGGAGACATTCGCCTTCCATTGCTTCCGTAATCCCCCGGCTGACCCTAGCGTTGGCGGCTGATGAGGGCACACGCATCAACCGGCTACGTCCGTCTTGCGGTACTCCAGTTTTCACGTCACGCAACTGTAGACGAGCGTCGTCACCAAGCGCTGTTTCAGTGAAATACACCCGTATGTCCATACTCGAGACGCATACTGACAAGACAGCTACCGACGAACGTCTTCCCATTGTCAAGATACCGCGTGGGCGGTAAAGATGTGTCGAGGCGCCGGAATGATTCCTTATACTACAAACAATGGACACAAAAAGGATGGAGGAAGAATCACGTCCATTAGCGGTGCACGGAGGATGAACGTCGCCTTTCCACACTTCATGACAGATGAACACGCAGAACAGACGAACGTCCCGCGCTTTGAATGTTCATATCACGCGACGACGGACGGACATCGTTATCAAGTGCTGGTGCTGAGAAATACGTTCCTAAGTCTACACTTCGAGCATGCACCATAAACCGCTGACGAGCGTCGCTCCATTGTCAGAACACGTTGAGTACGTACGGAGGTTTGACTTCGGGACGCTTTTTGCCTGGAAACAAGTAGAGGTCAGATACGAACGTCCTCTCGGACTCTGACCTTGCTACAAGGCGTGTCGGGCCGCCGAAAGGGTCTTCCATACAACGAAGGACAAAGGGAATGAAAATAACAAGGCAGAAATCATGAACATAGAACAATTATGGGCAAAAAGACGTCTGTATTCTTCGGCACTTACGGCCGGACATTACAATAGCTGGAATGGAAAAATGTAAATGACATTATACAAAGAAAGGGGACCCTGGGCGGCTGCTGCCCTTGTTCGGCTCCTCCTCCTCTTCCTCAGGCTCGGGGGTCGGCGGCTCTGGAATCTCCCCCCTGGCCTTGGCCTCCTCCCGGCGCTGATCCCTCCTCAGTTTCCCTAGCGCCTGGATTAGGAGATCGTCATCCGTGTTGGCCGCCAAGTCAAAATCGGGCCCCAGCAGCTTGGCGAATGTGGGTAGGGTGGCCTTTACCCCTTCATTGTAGCCGGCGGCGAAGGTGCTGTCGCCGACCTCATATAGGAACTTGCGAGACAGGGGAGAGCCCTCGAGGATCCGGACGCCGCGGGCCAGGCGCTGGCGGGGCGGAATCTTCTCCAGAGCTGCGGCGAACAAATCGGCGAAGACCCCGGCGCAGTAGTCCTTGGCGGAGTCCATAAACTCCCCAGTGTTCCGATAGCCGGAGGTGTCAACCAACCACTCCGGAGTGGCATCCTTGGCGGCAGGGAGCACCGGAACAAGCTTAAAACCGGCTCTTTCAAGGCCGGCCAACTGGCTGTGAGACTCAGCCTGCAGGGCGGCAATCTCCCTCCCCTTGGCTGCGGCCTCCGCCTCAGCTCGACGGGCGGCCTCCCGTGCCGCAGCAACGGCCGCATCAGCTTTAGCCTTGGCCTCCTTCAGATCGGCCTCCCTGGCAGCTTCAGCCTGAAGGACTAGAAGCCCCGACTGGATGACAGAAGGGAAAAATGATTAGAGGATGAACGTCAAGGGAAAGATGTGTTCAGATCTGGTAAAGAAGGAATACCTGAAGAGCGGCGGCCAGGGCAGCACTGGTCGCCTCAGACGACGAACGGCGGGGCAACTCAAGACCGGCATTGAGGGCCATCTCCCTCCAGAGGTCTTCCGCCGGCCGGCTTAGTGGCAGAGAGCCGGCGTCTTCGAGCAGAGGCCCGGAGGAGGCTGCCTCACGGCCCCTCTTCTGCTTCTTCTCAGGGGCTTTCTCCGCCCCCTTCAGAGGAACCGTCTTCGTCGGGGCGGCCGGCGGTGGAAGGGCAGCTTCAAGAGCAGGGGCCCCGGAACCCTGAGCCAGCATAGTGGCAATCAGGTGCTGCTCACCCTCGGCAGTTCGCCGGGCAGCGTCAGAAGCCGAGGAGTTGGACTCCGAGGCGGGGGCATTCTTGGCTTTCGCCAGTGCGGCTTTAGCAGCGGCCGCTTTGGCCTTCCTTGTCTTCAAACACTCGGCGTGATTCATTTGGTCTCTATCGGGCGGTGAACCTGCAAGAAACAACAAGGATTAGAAGCCGAGCGGGAAGTAGAATAAGACACTCACCTCGAAGGACAGGACCGCCCGGGCCCCGAGACGAGCGTCGAAGGGTAGAAAAAGTCCAGGAACACGGGCGGTACCTATGCCTGCCCCAGAGAGTGCCTCGAAGGTCAAAAATCCGGCTATGGGACGGACGCCACCCTCCAACACCTTCTCCGCATCCAAAAGCAGATCGTCGGTCGGCTCCGGTGACTCAATCTTTGGGGGATACCCATTCCACCGGAGAGGGAGAGGAGGCCCGTCGTATCGGAGGAAGAAGAAGCGGTTCTTCCAGTCGTGGATGGACGAGGGGTAGTTCTTGAACAGCCGCCTCCCAGGACGTGCGGCCACGCTCAGATACCCGTCGGCATTCTGAGGAGTGACGCGGTAGAAATAATGGAAGAGCTCCAAAGTGGCATCGACCCCCGCAAGTTTGCAGCGCACCAAGAAGGCCGATACGAATCTGTAAGAATTTGGCATGAATTGCGCCGGAGCCACCTGGAAGCAGTGGAAGAACTCCACATAAAACGTATGAAGTGGAAACCGCAGCCCGGCTTCAACGGAATCCAGATGGAGCATGATCATCCCCGGACGTCTCCTCATCACATGCTCAGCGCCTTTCACACTCCAGACGAACGGCGGAGGAAGGAAGGTGCGGATTTTATTGAGGGCCACACGGGAGAGGACTTGGTCGTGGTCAAGGGCGCTCCTAATCGGGCAGATGTGACGCTCCATATCCGTGGGGATGCCCAGATCATACACCTCCATATCAGAACCGGATTCGGCTTCCTCTCCAGAATCATAATCAGCAGGACGCTCATTCAGGGGGACCGCATCAATAACGTCCACTGCCTCATCGGCATCCCCACCCCTGGCGTCACTCCCACTATCTTGGGACACATCATCCGGCTCGCCATCAGCCCGGATGGTCCCCACCGTCGTGGCCGAACCAGAGGTTCCGGAAACACTAGTTTTTCCCAGGGAGCGTGCATTGGCATTTTCAGAAGAGGAGCCCGAGGAGGAACCCGACGAACCGGAATCAGAACTTGAGGAAATCTCCATCGAAGTCATTCCGGCTAGAAATCAGAGTAAAGGAAAGAAGCAGAGGGGGGAAATTACCTTACAAAGGTATGGTTGGCCGAATTCAGGAAACTTGAAGAGCTGCGGAAAATCGAGGGCAAGAGAGCAGAAATTGGGAACCCTAATTCAGAGGGCAAACCCAGCATTTATAGGGGAAACACCGATGGAGAAACCAACGAGGGGCTGACACGTGGCAAGGGGCGTATTCCGGCCCACGCGCTGTGCGTGGGATGGGAACGTAATGATGACACTTCCTCGGGAAAATGCGCCGCCGTAACATCAGCCGTCACCTCGTTTCCTGAACCGTCAACAGCTGTCAAGCACCGTGGCCACGAGCGTACGTTTCCACCAAGATGCAATGAACACAAGTACCAAGATACGGACGTCTACTTCGGGGAGGTTCATACTTCCTTATGTCCTGCGCATGCTCAGAACATCAGAAGTGGAGGACTTGTGTTGGGTTAAGGGCCCAAGCCGAGGTCCGGCCCGCTAACCCATTTTGCCAGACGAGCGTCCAGCTAGAAACTAGGCCAGCCCACAGGCCCATGTTCTTTAAGGATGGACGAGCGTCTGGTGTTGGAGGACTCAGGCCCAGCAGCTCATTCCGACGAACGTCTATGCAGGGACAAGGAGCAGAGCCACGGGCCACCAGGGATGGCGACGAACGTCCCCAGAGCAAGCCTGTAGTCATCGGAGAAAACCCAGTGCACATGGTGAGTATCTATCAAGGCCAGGAGACGAACGGCCAATATCCCTCAAGGGTCACTTGGAGCAATCCAACTCACTTCCCGGGTGGACGAACGTCCCCACTGATCCGGCGGGAAACCTAGATTCTGGTGGGAAGTGCATTTAATGCTAAAGATTTGGTAGTTGGGACACCAGCGGTCCACAGGCTGCCACGTCAGTACAGCTACCTGCCCATTGGCGGGTATAAATAGAAGCATTTATTTCATTGTAAAGGGTTGGCAACTTACTATTCTTAGCATACTAGCTTCAGCATTCTTACCTGAGCATTTCTAAGTGCCTTGTAAGACGAACGGCCGACGTGCCCTTTTAGCAAGTAGATTGTATTTAGGGGAGTTATTACGGAGTTAATAATACCTATTTACATTGCCTGCTATTTCTCTTGTTTCCTGATCCATCTGAAAGTTGTTGGGCTAGATATCCAAACACTCCACTCGAAATCTTTGGGCTTACGTGTTGGGTCCAAGGGTTGAAGGAATAAACCTCAACAGTGTTATTTACTTATATTTACATACTAAAGTATTACTTAGTTAATATACTTATCTTATACTCCCTCCATCCCCCTAACTTTGTCCCGTTTTACCTTTCTCGTCTGTCTCATTAAGTTTGTCTCATACCATATTAGGTAATGTTTGAGTGGTTAGAATTCATTCTTACTTTATTCACACTTTATCAATTCAATATCAACCACACAATTCTACTTTTTCTTAAAAATCACACCACACTCCTTTGTCCCAAACTTAGGTAGTAGTAATATACTTATATATTACATACTATAAACATTATATTATATATTAGTTATAATATATTTACACATTATACATACTATATATACTTATACACATTCATATATATATATATATATATATATATATATATATATAGATTTAGGTTCATGTGAGAACTTCATCTTAGGAGAGTTAAAAAGAACACGTCTTAACCATTGGATTAGATTAAGATAATCCGTGCGCCTAAACCTTCATTAAGGGTAAGGAAGACATTTTGAATTGACCGTTTCTACAATCCCATATTACGTTGCATGAATCCTTATACAAGTATACAACCGTTTCTTTCCAATATCCAAAGATATTTTCTGCATATTCGTTCTTCTCTTTCCTTGTGCGAACGTATCGTAAGTATATTCTCCTTCGATCAGATTTCATCCAGAAAGAGCAAGCACTTAACGGATTTCGGTCCTCTTTCCGACCTTACGTTCTTATTGTTTCCGGTCTACGTTCTTCTTGTTGAATTTGAAGCTATTGGATTTGTTCTGCTGCGTTTTCAGTTTTTGGCTCCAACCCAACGATTCTATGGATTTCAGTAAGTATCAATCGAATGAATTAAAGTTTGGTGGCCACTAGACCGTCGGTTTTATGATGGAAAGGTAGCATCTTTTGATCATTTGAAGAAAAAGCACAAGGTTTTGTATGATGACGGTGAAGAAGAAATCTTGAATCTTGGTAAGCAATGCTGGGAAGTGATTAAGGAGACCCCCCTTGATAAAGACTGTGATGCAGATTCTCCTGTAACTCGTATTGTATCAGCCATGGAAGGAAGTAAGAAAGTAAAAGGTGACTCTTCAAGAAAACACAAAAGACTCACCAACATTTCAGAGACAAAAAGGTCTAGACGCAAAGTGCAGCCATTCCTTGCAGAGAATGCTGAACAGAGCAATACAACAATGCAGGATGTGAAGCAGCGCAACAAGCAAAACAATCCTCCAGTCGAGGAGTAGGGCGGAACCTCTGTGGAACTTTTGGTTTGAAGGCGAACTTTCTCAAAGCGAAGTAGGGGAAAATAGGTGAAAATATGTACCTAAACCCGTTCCACAATAGAAGTATGCATTTAGTTGATGGGATTACGTGTAGCTTAATTTGTTTGATTGTAGCTTGATAAACCTGGACTTTGGGGCACTTAAGTCTCATGTTTCAAATTTAAAAAAAAAAATCAATCGAATGAATTTTGTCATTGTTTAAACTGTTAAATTTTTACGTTCTTGGACCTACAGTTTTTACGCTATTTCAATTTTGTAAACATCATACACTTAACGTATATGAATCATGGATTTAAAATTTGTGGTATGTTAATACGCTTAATCTATGAATCATTGACTTATATGCATTCTGATATTGCATTTGTACTAAAGTTTTTTTAATAGCATATACGGAGTATTTGTTAATTTCGGAATATTTTTGTTCTGCACTTCAATCTTATTATGATGCTCTTGTATGCATTATGATATTGCACGTTTACTATAGTGTCTATTAATAGCATGTATTTGTTATTTTCTGAATATTTTTTCTGCGCACTTTTAATGTTATTATGATGCTCTTATATGCATTCTGTCAATCCATTTTTTTTTGTTTATTTGTGCTAAAGCATGTGTTTGTGAATACTTTTTTGCATGGTTCCATTAGGTTCAAATGATGTTCCCTTCAGTGCATCTGCAGCCGTTTCTCAATCATTTGATGTTAATACAATGCAAGTTTCTCCGGGATTGCACGTTCTCATGAGACGGACTTGCTCAATCCTTTGTCTCTTCACTCCACTTTGTTCATTTTCACCCTCATGAGACGGACTTGCTCTTTTCCCCTTGTCTTTCATAGCAACTTGCATTCTTGTCTCCCTCTTTCCTGAAATTTGTATCATACAATGCACCTTTATTATTAATTCATGCATTCATATAAAGCATAAAACACATATGATAATGCACTATATACTTTAACATACGTATGAGAATGCACGTTCCTATAATTTTATAATACACTACTCCTTTAAAAGTAATTGATACAATGCACTTTCACTGTTAATACCCAAAATTCACACTTTTGAATCCTTGATGATGTAAAATGCTCATTATTAACTATAAATTGCACTTGCACACATTTATAAGAAGTACGATTTTCAAAACAGATAAAGTTCACTTTAAACAACAAAAAAGTGCACTTTCACATATAATACACATAAAATGCTCTTTATGAATTATCAAATGCACTTTCATCATTCAAGATCACTTTAAGCACCACCGACTGCACTTTCACACTTAATAACCAATATCTGCACTCTGAATACATCTTAAAGTAATAATTCATTTTACTAAAACAGTTGCACATTCAAGACTTACGAATTGCACAATTCTTAATTTTCCCTTTTAACTTGAAACCACAAAGACCGATGGTATCACCCAATGCACTTTAATGTATTACAATTTCACTTTTGTAGCATATGTTATTCCACTCAATACACCAATGCTATGTACCTATTGAGCTTTCACTTTCAATATTATGTAATGCACTCTTTCTTATTTTACATATTCCGACTGCACACACCTTTTTAAATGAACAAATAAGAAACTTTAAACAAAATCTACTGTTCGGTTTCCCTTCTCGTTCTCAGCCTTGGCTTTGGATTGCTTCAGAACAAAGGCAGGGCGATTAGGTGTTTTGGGTCTACTGCAATCGGCAGGTTCGTGGGTTGTAGGGAAGACGTTTGCTAACTGCTACGGCTTCGGAGGGGACATCTCGGCAGACGAGTTTTTCAAATATGGAGGATGTGGTAGAGCAGTATAGACGCTTGGCTTTGGAGAAAGAAAACAGTAGACTGAATTTTGATGATGAGGAGGAAGAGAATACCATTCCAAAGGCAAAGGCGGCAGATTTTCCGGTGGTGGGAGTCATCCTCACCGACCGGAAAGTCAGATTTCAGTCAGTTCAGGAACTGTTTATATCGCTCTGGAGGCCAGGGAGAGGAATGGCGGTTCAAGAAATTGATCAAAAGAGGTATCTTTTCACTTTTAATCACAAAATTGATATGAATCGTGTTATAGAGGATGGTCCTTGGTTATTTGAGCGGAATTTGTTAATGCTAAAGGCAGTTGGCCCTAATGATATACCGCATAAAATGGACTTGTTCGAAGCAGAGTTCTGGGTGCAAGTGCACAATGTACCGTATATGTTTATGAATGTTGATACCGCTAGGAGGGTGGGTAACTATATAGGGGAATTCATTAAATTTGATGAAAGCCACTTTAAAGAAAAATGGAGTTCTTACTTGAGGGTTAGGGTAAAGATGGATATAAGAAGACCCCTAAAAAAAGGTTCTACTTTGACTAAGGGAGGGGAAGGACACTGGGTAGATTTTAAATATGAAAAACTACCAAACTTCTGCTTCATTTGTGGGATTATGGGGCACTCTGAGAAGTTTTGCCCGTTAAAATATGTGGAGGATCTAGTTTTGGAGAAAAATTTTAGTGCTGATCTCAGAGCAGGTGGTGGGGGTAAGATCAGCCCCACGAGGGGCGGCAAGTGGTTGGGGGATAAACATGGAGTTTCGAGTCAGCAATGGAGGGCTCAACAAAAGGAAGAGGGCACTATGGGACAGGACCGCAGGGGAAGTACCGCTGAGTCTGAAAGCAGTGGCACAAAGGAAGAGACTAGAAGCGGTGCTGGGGAGGTCGCGGTGGACCAGAAGCGCAGGAGAGTTTGGAAGGAGCCGTCAGAAGAAAACATCTCAGGGGAGGAGATGGCACTGGACAGCACAAAAAACGGGGAGGAGGCGGGTCTCAGCTCCTAGGCCCGCCTGAAGTATTCATGAAGCTGCAGGTGCAGAGTTTCCACGGTGGTGCTTATTTTATTATTGCTTGCTTTGTTTCTTTTGATGGTCAGACTGTTGTTTTTGTTATTGGTTTTGGTTATTTTTGTAAGACTCTTGCATTAGGCTCGGGTGATGAGTGTGCTGCAGTAACCATTATTGGCTCAGTTATGCCCAGTTTAGGATCAGCGAGTTATACTGCTTTTTTGAAGGTGGTTAACTCAGAGTCTGGCCCAAGGGCGGATGGTTATGGGTGGTGCTCTTGTTATTTTAGATCCTTGCTGAATGCTTTTATTCTAATATAAGCCCCCTTCATTCAAAAAAAAAGTATAGGCCCTGCCTTAATCAAATTCTCATACAAAACAAGTAAGTTGCCACACATGGAGCGATGTAAGCAAACTAATAACCGATTAATGCAAACCGAACATGCAACAACATTATTTCAAAATTAATGCAATATACAGTATTTTCAAAGTATTCCGATGTGTTCTCAAAATCTCAAATTTCCCCAAATCATTGCATGCTCAATATTATTATTTTTAAATAATATTCAATACATGTTGCTTCAGGTTCACCTCTGTTCTCGTCTCTATTCTTCCTTCTAGCTGTGGCTTTAATTTCATCTCGCTTTTCCATTTTTCTTGCACTCGACGCTAGGGTTGCCGGTGTCTTCCAACATCCCTTTCTCAGTGTTTATGAATGGCCGTGGAGTTCTACTCGGCTTAGAACTGTGCAAAAGGTAATATGATTTCGAAATTGGCTCGCACGATTACCGGGATTTCTTTCCATTTACTCTCCTCTTGCCAACCGCCACCTAGAATCAATTTACTTTAATGCCCTTTCATCATTACACTCGTGCACGTCTTTCCGTTTTTTCCCCCAAACACGTGAGGTGCAACGTATTTTCTATTAATCCCAAGACGAAATCTTAGCCGCTCGATTACATAATTCAATGATCGGATTTTGATCTTTTTCCCTCTCCTAAAAGGGTGTTCTCACAGGATCCATTCCCTATATATATATATATATATATATATATATATATATATATTAAAGTATTAAGTATAAGTGTATTACTCATCTTATAGTAATATAGTTATATATTACATACTATAAACATTATATTATATATTAGTTATAATATATTTGCACATTATATATACACTATATATACTTATAAACATTCATACATTTTTTCTATTACTTACATTTTTATTAATATTAGTTAATTGGTACATTTCTCATAAAAGTAAAAAACTAGTTAATTGTTACATTTCTCATATTAATATTATTTATTTGGTACATTTCTCTTTAAAGTAAAAAAACTAGTTAATTGTTACATTTTATATACTCATATTTTAGTTCGAATTTGCTATAATATTATCAGTCACATTTTATTATTACAATTGTACTCATATAAAATGTTTAATAAAATATTATAGTTTTATTATTAGTCACACTATAATAGTTTGGATTTTTTTGAAGGAAAAAGAGTAGTTAAATTACTTTTATTAAAGTACTTCACATTTTATTAAAAAAGTTTTCACTAAATTAAAGTACTTGGAAATTTATTATTAAAGCAGTTGGAATTATTTTATATAAATAATTTAGTTTGAATTTTATTTCATTAAAGTAAACTTGTTAGATTGAAGTATTAATTAAAATAGTTTTAATAAGTTGCATTACTTTTTTACTCATATTAATATATTTGTTCCAATTTAATATTTGTTACATTTTTTAAGATGAATCGTGGTAGAAGTTTGGTTGATATGGGCAACCTCCAACGCACCCGAAAGAACGAGATCCAAAGGAATAATCCTAATACACGCCAAAGTAAACGACACATTGGGTCTTCTTCTAAAAGTCGAGATGATTTTGAAACGGATTACCAACGGAGAGACGGGGATGCGATGTCCGACGAGCAACTACAACATGAATTTGAGCAACATAATAACCGCTTTTTACAACAAGAACAAATCCCGACTACCATTGACGAAGAAGAGCTGGAGGATGACGATGCAGACGAACTTCAACCGGAGACGGCCGAGGACGAGGGTGACGGCACCCACGACGACGACGAGCCCGCCTCATCTCAACCCGGTAAGAAACAAAGTCAATCTTTACTTTTGAAAAATAATTTTGATAAGTGGAAGGACGCGGAGACCGAGAAATTGTACGCAAGTTGCAAGTGGGGGTGCGACAAACAATATAGCTTGGGGATTTCCGGCGGATACGGATCATTGAAGAGGCATCTTATGGGCAAACACACCGTGGAGTATGCAAAATTAGACAAAGGAAAGGGGAAGCAAACTCAAATATCGAGGTTTGCAAATAACCAACCTTTTGGTAATTTCTCATACAATGATGCACAAAATTTGACTGGTATGACTAACTTAATTTGTGAAGAAAATTTGTCTTATATGTTTTCTGAAAGTCTTGCTTTAAGAGATTATGCAAGGTAGTTTAAATCCTCAATTTAGAGGTTATAGTCGCAAAACTATTAAGAAAGAAATTATAAGGCTTTATGGTTTGGAAAAGGCAAGGTTACAAAATTTATTTGCAAACTTTGATGGGCGTGTTACTATTTTTTCTGACGTTTGGGAGGATACTTATCATAATTTACATTATTTGGGTCTGATTGCACTTTATATTGATGATGATTGGAATATGCATAAATGTGTTCTTGCTTTTCATGAATTTAATGATCGTCACACCGCTGAACATATTTATATTTTGATTGAGCGTATTTTAATTGAGTATAATTTGATTAATAAGGTGTTTGCTATTGGTTTCGATAATGCTACTAATAATACTGCTGCTATACCTAGATTGCGTGAATTGTGTGGTGCCAATACTTTGATGGGTAGATTTTTTCATCAACGCTGTGCATGCCATGTTATAAATTTATGTGTGCAAGACGGTCTAAAAGTGTTAGGAGATGCTATGGAGGTAGTCGGGGGGGGGGGATTAGACGTATTTGGGCTAGTGGTCAACTTAGATTAAAATGGAAAAATTATTTGACTGGAAGAGGTGTGAGATATGTTGTTTTTCCTAAAGATTTGACTATTCGTTGGAATAGTACTTACAAATTAATTAAAGTTGTTCTTAGATATAAAGACAATTTTCCTGCTTTTTTAAAACAACATGATAACTATATTATAAACTCGGCTGAGATCGACACTTGCGAAAAAAATTGTAATGTTTTGATTTTTTTTAATGCAACTGAAACTTTTAGTCATGTTTATAAACCTACCGCAAACCAATTTATTCGTGAAGCTGTTAATCTCGCCGGTGCTTTTAATGAATTTTCGGAAGCCGTTTACGTGAGTTATTTTTGTGATTTTATGAAGGATTTTTTTTGAATATTATGCACATATTCCGCATATTTATGGTATTGCATTTATTCTTCATCCTCATTTTAGACTTGGTTCTTTGGAAGAATGTTTGAAGTTCTATTATCATGCATTTTTTGGTGTATTTCCAATGTATGACGATAAGGCGATAGATCCGAAAATAGAATCTAACGAGGTTAGTACTTTTCTTTATCCCTTATTTAATGAGTTTCATGCACAATATGGCAACGCGCCCCCTCCCCCGACACGATCGAGCATCTTCATCTAAAGGAAAATCAATTTTTAAATCTGCATTTGGCAATCTTATGAAAAATCTAAAACAACTCCCGCTACTAAACAAAGCTCAGCTAATGAGATTAATTTGTATTTAACTTATGACGTTGATTTTGAAGAAGATGATGACTTTGACGTTCTAGAGTGGTGGAAGGAAAAAGAAAGAATCTTCCCGGTTTTAGCAAAGATGGCTAAGCAAGTGCTATCAATGTCGGTTTCAACAGTTGCCGTGGAACAAGAATTTAGTTCGGCCGGCAACGTCCTAACGGCATCTAGATCGAGATTGAGTGCAAACTCTCTTGAGACGCTTATATGGATGAATCATCTGTTTAAGTCTGATCTAACATCCCCACGTAGAACTCAAGAAATTAGCATCACCCCCTCCCAAGACTTTATGGATGAATCAACCGAGGGTGGCTCTACCTACGTCGGAGATTCCGATTGATTAGTATTTTACAATTTATTATAAATTGTATTTCATGTTTGAATTTTTTCCTCAATTTGCAATTGTAATTTGTAAACATGTAGTTCATATTTCAAATAAATATACGATTATATGTTCATTTTTTATATGTAACACTTCTCAAATGAATTAATTGGTTAGAACTTACAATTAATTTTCTAAAGGCTATTTTTAAAGTAAAAATAGCTTTACAAATAGCACTTGAACTTTGTTTTTTAATAAGCATTTGTATAAATTAGTAGAAAAAAAAAATTATAACTGAACCGGCCCGGCCCGGCGGGTGGCCCGAACCGTGGCCCGGGCGGGTGGGCCGGCCCGAACCGGGACTGGTCAAGACACGGGCTGGTCTTGGGCCTACCTCTACAAGTCTGAGGCCCGGCCGGGCCTAGGCCCGACCTGAGCCCGGGATCCATGCGCAGCCGGGCCCAGCCAGGCCGGTTTCTCTTTTTGCAGACCTGGAGCCCGTTGTATCATACCCCCGGGCCACCCGGACCGGTCCCTGACCCGGTTGGCGGGCCGGGTCGGGCTGGCACAATACCGGGCTGGGTCACGGGCCGGTCAGTCCCGAACAGGTCCATCCCTAGGCGAGACCTTTGTACTTTCTGGCTTCGGTACTATTTTCAATCTCAAACTAGAATAGATCAGACTTAAACAAATTATACCAAATCATAATTTCATAGTTATAAATACATAGAGACCAGACCAATTAGACCGAACTAGATCAGACTTAAATAAATCAGACCAGACCAACTAATTTCAGTCCAAGTAACATGCCATTACCCCCAAAAGAAATCAATTTTCTTTTCTCGCACTGAACAATTATTATACACTTGCATTGAACGACAAATACCAAAAGAAAACGATGCTGATAGGGTATAGATGACGAGAGAAGGGGAGGCGTGAGTTTGGCACATTATAATTTAGATGTGTTAAAGGATTGTTAGCCATGGAGGACTGTTAAATTAATAATGAGTGGGTGGTTAAATGTCATCATTCAAATAAATGGATTATGGGTTAATTTGGTCCGCTTAAGAGATAAGTTTCATTTTGATATTCATGACTTTAGTGTCCTTTTTAGCCTTTTCCCTTAATTAATCCCCCCTTATCTTTTATACAAAGTAACTAAATTGAAAAAACATTGAACTTTACTTTCTCGTATGTTTGGGTTCGGGAGTGAAACCACTTCAAGTAAAGCATCCTTGTTTTGACACTGTGAGACTCTAAATATGACAATATACTATCATAATTGATAAATGTTTTCAAGGATAACATTAATTAGTCTTTTTTTAGGGAATAAAACATAATGCTCTTAATTGGATTTCTAAAACATTGTTACTACGTAGTACTACGTACTATTTAGGGATTTTTAAAAAATACCATAAACACAAAAAGAAAAGATACTTGTTGAAAATATGATATTTCAAGCCGATTTGGTGACATTGAAATGGGTTGAAATGACATAATCTGCTGAAGTTCTCTCGAGAGTGGAAAATTTATAGAATCTGGTGATTTTGAAAAAAAATATACACCCTCCATTCCATTGGATTTAGCTTATTTTTTTTTCCAAAAAATTTGTCATTTTGCTTTTAGAATAATGAATTGGCCGTTCAACTTAACCTGAGTGCTGCACAAGCAGTCAAGCACGAAGTGAGTTGACTAATCTTCTTAGATTATGAGCCTGTGTGGGAAGAGAATTTGCCTGAAATGGTTGAAATTCCTGTAAGGAAAAGCGTTTGATTAAAGAATCATTTCAGCCTTATAAGTGAAAAGCTACTATGTTCCTTTGGATATACTAATCTATAAATTGGTCAAAGTCATATATCCGAGCCTCACATTTGAAACATGATGCACTAAATGTAATTGAAACGTGCTCCACTAAAGAACACATCTTGGTAGAATGATGAGGTGAAACAAATAATAAGGACCAAAAGGGAATGCTATAAGAATTTGGACAAAAGTTGAAACGCAAAGTATAAGGAGGTTAGACTTGCACATGAAATAATAAAATAAAAAATGTGTGATTGAGATTTATGAATAATAAAGAGAAATAATTTTAACCACATATTTCTTAGTTCTTACTTACACATAATTGACAAATTTTTTTAGACGGCTAAATAAGGAAATTTGAGAAAGTTTTGTGGAACGAAAAGAGTAAAAATAGTTAAACCAAATATTTTTAGGAAATTCAGTCGATTCAAACACAAAAGGTAAATTCAAAATTATTTATATACATTATTACCCAATCTAGTACATAAAAACAAAAGTTTATAAAGTTGAAATGGTAAAATTATATATTGGGATTGAGAAAGAATAAAATATAAATAATCAAAGGGAAGCTCAGTGCGTCCTCGCCATAATGGTGTATAAAGGGCAAACTTTCCTTATCATTTTTACAAGAGACAATTCTTAAGATTTGAACATGTGACATATGAGTCACATAACAACATTGTAAGCGGTGGGTCAAAAATCCCATTTAATAAAGTATGAATGATATGGAATATAATTTGTCTAAAAATGGAAACATAACCTTTAGGGACAATTCAAAAGAGAAATACTTACCCTTATTTTGGAATGGAAAAAGTATTTAAACAGTCTCTTAAGTCTCAAACACTTAACTTTGATAGGATGTAATCAACTGCAATTTTCTAAATAAAAAGTTCAAAGCTAGAAAATGACCTTCACGGATGATCTCTAAAGAGTAAAGAACTTTTCTTGACCACAGCTTATGGCTTTAAATTTCGAAAACAACTACTTGTGGGCTACGCTGTAAAGATACGAAAAGCATGAAATGTGAATTGCAATATTGCTCAAAAGGTTACTTCATGCGGAAAGATTGCTTCACAATAGTTATTGTCAAAGGTTGCAAGCTAAGTCCGGCGCGCACTTACCCAACAAGAGCTGCCACCAATAATCCGACCTTTCCAACCCAGCAGGATCCAATGGCCGTCTTCGGTAAAAAGAAAATCTTTATGATATCCTGCTCTCGCCTTGATTCTGTAGTCCTTCAAAACTTTAGGGTTTATGGGAACGGGTTTCAACCCAGCTCTTATTTTTCGAGAGTGCCACTGCTTGTATGTTTCACACTTATGTGATCTTTCTTTTCCCTCACATGCAATGATATTCATTATATCACGTCCCACAAATTCTTTTTCGAAAGTCAACCTCTCTTGACTATGGCTTGGTAAAGTAGCATCAAACATATCAAAGGCAGCAGAGTAGTGTAAGAGAGTCTCTCGAAACCGAGTGAGAAAGAAAGGAGAGTTGGTGGCTTCATTACGTATAGACTGCACAAATGCATCAGGATTTATTTCCCGGATTAAATTTAAAACCGCATCTCTGGGGCAGAGGCCGTCCCCAACAACTAGTGTTTCATCCGATAGGGATTCGAGTCGACCAGCAGAGTTAACAACAACCACCTCACCAACATTTGCAAGTTTGAAGTCATCAATTTTAAGTGTCTCCCAATTCTTTGATGTTATTGAATTGTACTCAAATGGTACACCAAAACGCTCACTATATTTTCCCAACCGACAACCAGTCTGCTCTACCATTTGCGATGGACGGAAACCAGGTTGGGGAAGCTCAATCCCTGTTATTCGAAGTTTTGGAGGACCACCGGGCCTTTCTGAAAGATCACGAATAAGAGTAGGCCACTGAATACCGTGAAGAATACCAAAATCTATAACGTGCAGTGATTCAGCTTCTGATGCTAGTTCGTAAATCGTTTTATTTCTAAAGAAATAGGATACTCTCATAAATGGCAAAGGTGATAATTTGGATTTTAGCATCTCAGTTATTATGCTCTCATTAGGAGATTCAGATATAGTTGCACACAACTGTGTCCCAGTTCCATCTAGCCGTGCAGCAAGACCATCAACAAAATAATTAGTGAGCCTTTGCATAGCATTGCCAACTGGCGAAGCGTGCTGCCTAATCTTCTTCAATTTATTTTGCGCGGCGCTATAATCAGCATTAGCAACAGATTGTGCACAACTAGTCAAAAGAGCCTCCAAATCCACACTTTCACAACTGTCACTTCTTTTCTTTGAATGGCTCTTGCGCCCAGTTCGCCCTTTTTGTTGTGTGCGGCCGACTCTAGCTGGAGAGTCGTCGTCATCAGCACACAACAAAACCTTATCAAACACTTCTGATAACTCAACCTCCTCCTTATAGATTGCAGAGTGCTTCATCCTCCTTTCTTCTTCTAACCCACTTTCATCTGAATGGTAATGCTTCTTTCCTCTACACAGATCAGCTAATTGGTCTTTCTCTATATTGGAAACAACATCTTTGATCTCTGGTCGGGATTGGTACTTATCAGCTTGCTCCACACCCATCTGTGATTTCAAAATGGATTCAAGATAATCATTACTTGATATATTTGGAACCATATTAAGGCTATCCAGGCTACATAAATCCCCATTTAGCCCACCCGAGTTAGTGTTGCTTAATGACGGCTGGATGGTGAGATTCGGAAGATCACATGCAATAGATGATTGAGATTTAATGGGATCAATATTGTAGCTCCAATCAGATGCCACAGGTTCAATGGGATCAACATCATTGCTGTGAAAAGGTGAGGAAGAGTAACCATGCAAGGCTTCCATAAAGGATTTCTCAGTAGCTCTAAGCGCAATGGGATCAAAGAGCATGTTCCCATCAATGTTTTCCTCCTCCAGTAGAATCTGGAAAATGTATTCCAGCTCTGGATCAGAGTCCAAAGCAGGACCAAGGGAATGCATATTACTGCTGTCCAGTGATTGTTCAGCGGTAGAAGAAACCATCTCCCTCTCTAGCCCCAATCTGTTTATATTGGCCTGAAGCAACTTTCTGAGTTGATGATCCATAGCCTTCTGCGGTAATAAACCTATACCCTAATATGGAAGATGGGTAAGCAGACTAATAAACCAAAATAATAATGAATTTAATGATCAGAAGAAGGTTCTATAACTATAAGTACCCGTCAGCTGTTGCATGGATGCATCCAATTGCTTACAGCAGCCAAATCAGAAAATTACTACAATTTCCCACCTAACTACTATTTCCCCCCAAATAAAAGTAATTAAAATTTAAAACTAATCAACTCATCCATAAAATATTAATTGGATGCTTAATGATCGAGTATGTACTATTTAAATTGAAGATTGAAAACATGAGTAAAGGTTGTGTTAAGAATACACATATACTCCGTATGTAATTTCAACAAATACTCTCATCTTTATATTATTAAAAAGAATATATACTCCGTATTATTTTGTTCTTTATTTTACTTATAATGAATGTGGAAAAATTATTCTTTACAACTACCCTCCCGTTTAGACAAAATCTGAAGCAAAAAATGTATTTAAAGGTAGAATGAATTATCTAATTAGTGAAAGAAAACCAAGAATCACAAATAAGACTACATTGTTTTAAATTTCCTAGTAGCACTAATTATATGTGTTTGGACAAATATACTCGTCTAGCTTTGTGGAATAAAATAAATATTTAATAAAATTAATAAAAATAAAAAATTAGGAAAATAAAAAATTATTAATTAAAAAATTATAAAAAAAGACTTAAAAAAATTCACTGCCACCTCTGCCACCCTAGCACCACCAGCTCCGTTCACCGGAAAAACAATGCCAATATGCATTAGTAATGTCATATTTATGACAATTTCAATGAAAATTTTGGCATATCAAAGAGTAAAATGCAAATTTCTTGGCATTTTCAGAAAAATGATTTTTTTCACCAATCGGAGGTGGTGGTGTTGGAAGGTGGTAGAGACGATTGGAAAGGCATCCATATTTTTTTAATGGGATAATACTATATTTTATAAATTTAAAAAAAACAATTTAATTTTTTATTTTATAATTTTTTTAATATTTTCTCATGATTTATTATGAATTAATACTCTTAAGGGTTAGAGTGAAAAATTAATGTTTAGTCCTATTTGTGAATGATTTTAGGCTCTAGTCCTATTTGTGAAATTATGACTGTTATAAGTTAGGATTGTTTTTATTTTCATACAATCAATGCTTGATTGTACCGACTAAAACTCAAGCAAATGTTGTTTCGTACTAATTATTAAATTAAATGTATTTCAATCATTTATACATTTATGTGGATCTAGTAACAATTGAATTATTAGCGGAATTAGTTTTCTCTTACTAATAGATGGACATTGTGGTATAAAGTCTGTTTGGTACTATACAAATTGCCTAAATGTGGTGATGTGTCAAAAAAATGTATTTCATTGATGAGATAATTAAAGAAAAGTTATAAAAAAGAAGTTAAAAATGATTTTCTACAATAACTTCAGCCAATTAAGGTAGAAAAGTAATTATGTCTTTATTGTGATTATAACATAATTCATTATACAAAATAAAAAATCGAGTATCAAAAGTGTCACAGGACTAAAAGTAGTGCCTATATTGTGCAACCGGTTGTACACTGTAAGTCATATATCCGGTGACATTTTTGTAATTTTAGTTGAAAATCACGACTTCTGTAAATTGAGCAACAATGTATAGTACTAGTATTATCGAGCATCGGGTCTATTCTGTTGAGAATTCGACGTTTAATTTTGGGCATCGAGATCTCTACTTCATGTCTTCTAATTCACTTTCTTTTTTTCTTATTTTTCATTAAAAATTCTTAAATAATATCTATAGTCAACTTGTATGAAGTCCAATATGCAAATCTAATGTAATATTATACCTTTGAAATATGCATTGATATCAAAATCATAAACTCTACTAGTTGAACATCAAAACATTTTCATTGAGAATCAAACATCTTATTGAGTATTGTAACTCTTCAATTGAATATAAAATTTTAAAAAAAAATATTTAGTATCATAACATTTTCATTAAGTAACGTAATTTCTAATATTGAACATTAATGTTATACTAGTATAATTTTGAAATATGCATTAACATGAAAACCATAAACTCCGCTAGTGAAGCATCGAGACATTTTCATTGAGGATCAAGCTTCTTATATTGAGCATTCAAATCATACAATTGAGTGTCGTGATCTCTAATCACATGCATGTCTTCTAATTTGCTTTCTTATTCTTAGTTTTTCGTTATTTTTCTTTTATAAACAATTCTTAATATTATATCTATAGTCAACTGCATGCTAAGAATCCCAATATGCAAATCTAATGTAAAATTACAATTTTGAAAATGTATTGATTTAATTTTACAATTTAAAATGAGCATAACATCAATACCAAACGCGCATACATAAGTTACCAATTGAGTATCAAAATTTCAAAAGCTCATTTGAATTGTCTAATGTGCGTTTTTTGGGGTGTACTCATTAATTTATTTTAATCATTTTAGTCATTCGACTATAACATAAACTATTTTCTATAATATATATACACATAATAAATAAATGAATTTAAAGTTATGGCAAAAGGTTGTCGATAAAAAAAAGCAAATAGAAAAACACGTATAAGCTGCTACTAATTTTTGTCCTACGGCTACAAGTTGCAACAATCTTTTTTTTAAAATAGGGGTTGTACCTTACTCTTAATATATTTTGGTGTACACCTTTCGTGCATTCGTCTGTCTCACGTAGATGGGGTTGTTTGTCCATAGACAACTCTGTAAAGTTGTCTATAGACAAACAATTTCATATGCTTGAGACAGACGGATGTACAAAAAGTGTACACAAAAATGTGTACACTACACCAAACATTTTTTTTATTAATACATAATCTATTGTAGCGTATAATTAGAGGACAAAAAGTGCCAAAAAGTGGAGGGAGGAATGTCCTATATAAGTATAAGTACTCTTATATACTTATAAGTACTAGCTCTAACCAAGCATTCCAGCCCAGCTGGTTCTGAGGTTACCGTCCCTAGCGAGAGATCTCGAGTTCGAAATCCGCTAAGAACATAAGGGTTTGAAACTCAATGGAATGAGTTTCATCCCTGATTACTCCAGGCTCCCCCAACCCCCTCCCCCAGACCCCCTGGAGTAAAAAAAAAAGAGAGAATTTCCTAAATAGGAGTAAAAACGTTTTGAAATTCCAAAATAGGAGTATCATGTTTTTTATTCCTTGAATAGGAGTAATCTGCCAAGTTTGGAGGAAAATGTCATGTTTAAAAGCCTTGTAATGTCAAACTTGGCAGAAATTTACTCTTATTCAGGGAATAAAAAACATGATACTCCTATTTTGGAATTTCAAAACGCTTTTACTCCTATTTAGGTCAATTTGTGTAAAAAAAAAAAAGTATAAGTAATCTTAATTGTCTAAATCAACTGCACAGGTCTTCTATTTCGTTTATCATTAATGCCTGCCTGCACGAAACAGCTATTAATCACACCGCTTTACCTGCATAAAACTCTGGATACTATAATTCTGTAATGAAGTCAAACTTTTGAGCAAAGCATATATGCAATAGAAGAATCATACGTGTATATACTTGTACACACCCTCCTAGTTGCTTGCGTACTATACAAAGACAACTCGTTGAGAAGTTGTTTGTTTATAGTGTACACACACAACTAGCTAGGCATGTGTACATAAAGAGCTTGTTTGGTATTCACAAGTCACTAACTTCTAGCTTCTGCAATAATTAAAAAATAAAAGACTAAGTCACTAACTTGTAGCTTCTGCAATAATTAAAAAATAAAAGACTTTTTTTTAGATGCTGAGTAACATCTGAAAAAAGTCTGTAGCTTTTGGGAATAATTTGTCCTAACAGCTTGTATACCAAACAGGACTAAATCACAATCAACTTTTTATTAAACAGATGCTACCTTTTCCTTTTAACATCCTTTTAGACCGTCTAAAAGCTAACAGTTACAAAAAAACTTATAAAAGTATCTTTTCACCAAATTGTGTCGAACATATCCAAAATGTGAACAAATTTCGTGTAACTATAGCACGACCGGTATATTGATTAATATGCTTCGTTTAAATATGATTACATGAGCATACCTAAGAACGCGAAGAGGGATGTAAATTTGAGCGAGGGTTGTGAGATCGCCGCGGCAAAACAAATGCGCCTAGCAGCTAGCTACCGATTCAAACACGTACAGGACCATGGATATATGATCGAGCTTTGGGTGGCAAGAAATTATACTCCGTATATATTAATGTTATACTCCGTATATATTAATGGCTGTTTTAAGAATTGAAGAGCCTGCGTTTATCTATATATATCCTGCCAAACATGGTGGCCAGTGGGTGTGCTGTAAATTAGAGCCACATTCATTCAGTCGACCCAGAAATAATTTCTGGAGTGGCCGGGCTCTGCCTCCTCATGTATAGGTAGGGACTGATATATTTATCATTATTTATGGGAAAAGCGGAAAATAAGGTCATGTACTGATAAAAAAAAGATCAAATAAGGCCTTGTTTATGAGGTTCAGTCCGTCCTTCGCCATTTGGGGTGATTCTCGGTGGAATTTTTTGATGAATTTTTTTGACCATCTTATTCATTAAGTCTAGTTTACTCATACCAAATTTCAGCTAACAATTCAATCGGGAAGGCATTCAAATGAATTCTTGAAGATAACTGCGCTTTTTACTGCGCACTTATCTTCTAGAATTCATTTGAATGCCTTTCTGGTTGAAGTTTTAGCTAAAATTTGGTATGACTAAACTAGACTTACTGAATAAGATACTCAAATAAGGTAGGAAACGTGGCTGCTAAGGGTCTGTTTGCAACAGTTTCTGCTTTAAAAAAAGAGGAATTGCCCAATATAGGAGTAAACATAAACGTAATTGCACAAATAGGAGTGAAACTTAAAACTTCCTTCAATAGGAGTAAACATTAATTTTGTACCCTTAATACCCCTAACCTAGTTAATTCTAAAATATGACTTATTTGATCCTAATAAAATATTAAAAAAATCGAAAATATTTGAAAAAATATATCGAAATAATAAAAATTTAAAAAAAATATTTTTTTAAAAAAATAAAAAACTTTAAAAATAAATAAAAAATATATAAACCACATTAAAAAATATAAAAAAATTATGCAGGCCTATGCCGCAACCTTGGCCATCACCCGGCAATGTCACCTCCGATCGGCGAAAAAAATGTCATTTTATGTTAAAACTTCCATTTTTCTTTGAAAATGCCATAAACATGGCAGTTTTGCTCTTTGAAAATGCCAAATTTTCTCAAAATCTGCCATCATGATGGCATTTCGGAAAAATGTTGGCATTTTTCGGTGGTCGGAGCTGGTGGTGCTGGGAGGTTGTTGAGGCGGCGGCAGACGCCTACATATATTTTTTTTATTTTTTATTTTTTAATTTTAATTTTTAAGTTTTTTATTTAATATTTTTTTATTTTAATAATTTTTATTTTTATTAATTTTATTTAGTACGAATTATGTTTTATTTGATACATTTTTGTGTTTTTTCATTTTTTTACAATTTTATTATAAATTAATGTTATTCCTTTAATGTTTTAATTATTAATGAAAGTTGTTGGGGCTTGGGTAGGGATATACTTGTCTAAACACTAAAGTTACTCCTATTCAAAACATGGTACTCCTATTTTTGCATTTGGCCTATCTTTTACTCCTATTTGGAAAATTCTCTCTTAAAAAAAGTGTTTTTTTTAATGAAATGGGGAGAAGTGATTAAATAAAAGTTGATATTGTTTGAGAAAAAAGTGATTTTGAAAAGTAAAAGTTGGTAGTGTTTGGTAAAATAAGTGCTTTTTGAGTAATAGAAAAAGTAAAAACACTTTTGACACGAAAGCCGAGAAAAATAAAAGTTAGTAGTGTTTGGTAAAATAAGTGTTTTTCAAGCCAAAAGCTGAGAAGTGCTTTTTTTAAGCATTTGCAAACTAACCCTAAGTCATCCCCAAATCAGCCGGTGCATGATCGTGATATGCTTCCATTTGCTTTTTTTTACCCCGAAAGGCAAACCACCCATCGGTGGGGCAAATGCCAGGGAACATTTGCCGGTGTTTTATTAAAAAGATTGAATTACAAAAAAGAGAGGGGGACCAAACCAAAACCTCCCTTAAGCGAAAACTGGGTCAAAACTAGAAGCATTGGGGGGGGGGCTAGACCTAACCCAATAGAAAATAGGGAATTTTACGGAAGTAGACCAAAGAGGGAAATTAATATCACCTTTTTCATGTTTCAACTTTTCTTTCAAAAACAGACTAGGAATGGGTTTCCTTTCACTAATAGACATTGAATAGTTATCCATGTTAATGGGGGGAAATGTCCAAACGGCTGTACGGAACGGCGGAAGAAGTATAGAAACTCAGTAAAGTGCAAACTTCACATGGAGTATATTATGATTTTACTATAAAATTAAAATAAATAAATATATTAGACAATACAAATGCAGATACAATATAAAAATATTAAAAACATAAATAACTAAAGCACATTTATAAATTCTGGAAATTATGAGAGACTAATAAGTATCGTAAAAAGTATTCAAAATTAAATAAATTATGTTAAAATGAAATTTATATTGAATAAATAAAGAGAAATATATAAATATAAAAGTATAAAAATTAAAAAATATAATTTTTTTCAAAAAATGAAGAAACGCAAATTAAAATTTAAAATTAGAATCTTAAACTTTCTATAAATTAAATAAAAAATTTAAAATATTAAAAACATGAAAATAGTTTTAAAAATTAGAACGAGTAAAAATTGTAGAATAAAAACAAAAATAAAATAAAATTCAAAGAAATATATAAATCTTTAAAATCCGAGAAAATAAAAAAAATCAAAACTAAAATTTAAATAGTTGAAAATACATTAAATAATTTAAATCTTTAAAATCCGAGAAAATAAAAAAATTAAAATTAAAATTAAAATAGTTGAAAATACATTAAAAAAAATTCTAGTAAAATATACTCTGTATAAAATAAGTAATAAAAATCAGAAAATTAATGTCACTTAAAAGTATTTAAAAATAAAATATACTCATAGAATTAAAATTTGAAATTTAAATATGATGAACTTGAAAAATAATTACATATTCAAGAGAAAGTAAAATACCAATTCTCTATTGTAATTTTTCTTAAAGTACTTAAAATTTTAATTATTAGTATTATTACTTTATTGTTAGTTTTTGTTTCTTATGATTTCCCTGTGTTTCTTTTTGTTGATAATTATGAAATTTTTGTTTTTCATTGTTTCTTTATGTATCATGTTGCTTTTCATATTCATAAATCAAAATTTAACTTTTTAGGTGTCTGTATCTAATTGATTTACACTAAATCGATATAGATATTTCTATTTTAAAGATGTAGAAAAATAATAGCTATTTAAATAAAATACAAAAATCAGAATCAACAATAAAAAATCATAAGAAACACACTGCAACAAAAAGTAACAAGATGCAACAAAAAACAACACTATGCAACAAAATGCAATACACATGATACAACAAAAAGAAACAAAAAATAATATACGAGGGTATCACAATAAATATTCAATTCAATCTATTGTTGCAACTTACTACATTTATCTAATTGAAAAATAAATTAATAGGTTACATAAATGATATGCAATGAAATACACACAAATAGCAACAATGAAATAGAAGCAAAGAGTAGCCAAGAAAGCAATGAGAAGTAAGGCCAGCTTTTCATTGCTAAGTTGATAAGAATGCCATTCAAACATTCAATTCCATTCTATCCCAAAAGAAATGAGAGGATGTAAAGAACCTCATAGGATATACAACAATAAACTAAGCCATAATTTTCTATTTCCATAATATTTTCTGAATAGCCAACTGCAACTTCCCTTCACTTTTTTGGATGAAAACTGCTACTTCCCTTCACATCGTCATGTCTTGTTTTCTGGGCCAAGAAGGAGCTATGCATTTTTAACCAACGGCTTCCAATATGTAAATCGAACAAAAAAAAATCAAACAAGACCGATAGCTTATTCACTACGTACAAGGAATTAAAGAATACAAAGGCTAAACATCAGGAGAAGGGATGAAGAGCAGAAATTATTCACCTTTATTTTTTTTATGTAAATGAGTAAAATTATAAGACTAAACATAGTAATTGTCCAGTGCTCACTCTCAAATGCCCAGTGACCTGGACCAAGCGCATGCAGGACTCATCTGTAACCTATTTAATCATGGTTTATGTATGTGAACCCATCAATATCTTTTCCAGATTAGGGTCATCCTTGGCTTAATTAATAGTAAATTTGGTCCTCGCAAAATTATAAATCCTGATAGCAGAAGGCTTATCTGGGAAACCAAAACTATTCAGTTTTCCTAATAAATCATATAATGCTGCCCACATGCCAAGAAAAACAACTCTTTTGTGATTTTGATCAAGCTGTTAAACAAAGGGGACACCACAAAGGGCGGTGTCCAATCCCAATTGAAACACCCTTTAGATAGATAGTGTGTATCTATTTGATCCAAATGATATCTTTCTTTAAATGGATGTTCCTAAGAGATTTTAACAAGTCTGACATGCCATCATCCATAGCCCCCTTCCTCATTTAGTTGACATAAAACCTCCCAAGCTACCTTAGCATTATGTCCACCTCAAACAAACTGTTTGTAATGTGAGATGGTTTTATTATAGAAAAGTAAACGTGGGAAGGAAAGTTTTATTGATATTCACGTCGAACAAAAATTATTCACCTTGTGGAAATCACAAATTAATCTACAAACACATAAGTCCATATTCCACTATTGACCACAATCCAGCGCACTTGGAAAACAAAACAATCAAAAATAAGCACTCCCTAATCTCACTCTTTTGTTTTCGTTAAAGAAATTAACACTGCCTAATCAAACATAAAAAAAACTAAGGCTCCACTTGGTGGTAGACCTAATCTCCTCTAAATAACATAGATTGCAATAGACTTTGATGTTACTGCTTTTAGATGTGCAATATCAGCAAAGTAAATACAACATAACGAACCTGATTGAGTTTTTTCTGGACCTTGATCCCCATTAAGTTGGCACTTGGCAAGTTGGAAGTGCCGATAATAGGTTTACAAATGGACTCCAGAGACTTCATCATAAACTCTCATCAGTCATCAGTGACCAACAGTTAGAGCAAGCATTAGCTTCTTTGCATCAATACCTAACATCATAATAATCTGATATATCTGGTAGTAAACAATAAGCCTGTTAGATTGAGATACGCATTTATTCATTCAGGATGAATGGTAACATCCAAGATGCTTTTCATCTAGAGAAATCTAAAAGGATCCAGTAATACTGATAAAACTAAAAGCAAATGGAAAAGAATGAAATAGAGTATCGTTGTATCGGTGCCCTTATTTATTAATTGTAATTCTAGAAGGATTACTAAAATGAAAATCAATAAAAAAAATAATCATCAAAGTGGAGAAACCGACTAAAGCCACGAAGAAGCTCTATCAATGGAGAATTATAACACTGAGGTTGATGAAGGCAATGAATTGGATTTAATAGACTTTAATCTTATTGTCCATAATCCTGAGGTATACCTTTATCGTCGCTACTCTTCTCTTTGTTTCCAGCCTGGAGACCAACAAATGGATAGCATGGCTGCCTGGCGATGCTGAAACGAGGAATCCGAACACACTTTTTCGGTCATGCTTAATTCCGGCTATGGGACCTTCCCTGAGATGAGAGTTGGAAGTCTCTCTGTCGTTCTCCCAGATTTGAAAAACACCGATCATAAATCTCTTCTGCGTCTCTCCGTCGCTCTCCCAGGTTTGAGAAACACCGATTGGAAATCTATTCAGCGTATCTCCATCGCTCTCCTCTGCGTCTCGGAAAATTGCTCTCATCTGCATCTCTCATGATATTACACTATTTGGGGAGGGATCGGTGAAATAGCCTAAAAATGAAATAAAAAACCAATATTGAAAAGAGAAGAGTTAAAAATGAAAAGAAAGATTAGTTGAGCGATAAACGATATTTGGTACCCAAAAGTAGACTATATGGGTAATTTGCACTAGAAAATAAAAGCATTTGGAAGAAAATACCAAATAAAAGTAAAAGAGCAAAAATAGACCAGATGACAAACCCAAAAACACCTGCGGACAACAATTCCAATTAGGCAACCCTAATTGTCACGCCCCGGACCTACCGGACACGTCAACAACCCGCCGTACAGTACGAATAGTCAACCGCAGTCCAACTCATCCATACTATACTAGGCGTCTTGAATACCATTCACACATAGTACATCCATAAACAAACATAATGTAAAATATTCATTTAAAGCAGCGGAAACATTAATACACGTATTCAAGCCACACGTGGCAAACATGGGCATACAAGCCCCCAAATAGTATTCAAAATAATTTCCATGAGCATTATTGTAATTGTTTAAAACAGAAACGGAAGAAGCACGAATCACGTCCTCCTCCTTTGACCTTCCCGAAGCAACGGGCGTGGTAGCAACCTTCAAGTCCTACCTGAAACTGTGAGGTGGCCTCCCCCGTGAAGGGGAGGTCAGTACTTGGAAGCATTTGACAAGTACAATGACAACTATACTAAGTATAATCAACGTTTCAATTTCCAAGACCCTCAAATAGGGTGATATTACAATATAGGTCATAACTCGTGGTTACCCTCTTTACAAATATACTTACTTTATATATAAAGTCAAGTAGTCGGCCGAAGGCTCATGTTTACTTTGAAGGCATTTAACCTTTCCCCCGTGACTTCAAGCCACACCCATCTATATCAGTTTACCATGCTAGAGGCTTCCTCTAGTCATGTTTTGTCGTGCTAGAGGCTGACTCTAGTCACTACATTCGGTGTTAGAGGCTTCCTCTAATCACCTTACATACTTTGTGCTGGAGGCTTCCTCCAGTCACATTACATTATGCTAGAGGCTTCCTCTAGTCATCTTACACTACGCTAGAGGCTTCCTCTAGTCGTCCTACACGAATGCTGGAGGCTTCCTCCAGTCATTCCTCATCGTGCTAGAGGCTTCCTCTAGTCACGATACTACTCACTAAGCAAATTCTATGCCTAGGTTTTCTCTATCTTGAGTAGCCTATGAGGCCTACTCCTAATGTAATTTAGCGGTTACCCATTCCTACCTTAAGACATCTCATAAGATTACTTAAGGTGCATCCTTCACAATCCAAGCCCTTAGGATTTGTTCTATCACTTTTTACACTAACATTCCCGACTAGTGAATTCAATACTAATCCATTAGTCTTTAAACAACCAAGATCTTTAATTCATTGTTATAAGGCTCATTCCTACGGATTTTCCACTCCGTGTATGATTTAATCTCAATATAAAAATACCACTTTTATCCATTCATGATTTCTATACATGAAGTAAAAGTATATTTTATCACATAAATTCATGGTTTGTACAATCATTATACCATCATATTTGTAACGCATCATCATACACAATTTTCTCGTAAACTTGTATGTTATGCATCTTCTATTCACAAACAATAATATTTCCATTTAGGCATTACTAATCATTAATAACCTATGAAAATCACATTTAATTACTTTAGGTAATCTTATGAATTTAACCCAAAGATTATAAACAATATAGTCGGTCATCCTCACCTCAAATGAGCTTTAAAACTTTCCTTCTCGATCCAATGACCAAAGCCTCGGCTAAGGAAGATTGGGAACTAGTTCCTTACTTGAAAATGGGTGCTAAACAGCCTCCTCAAGTTGCTATTTCAAATCCGAATCGTTGATACAAAAACAGCCCCTAGAACGGGTGTTTTCCGGCTAACTCGATTCCTAGTTTTCCAATATTTGCATCTAGGTTAGTATCTAACCTTTACATCAACAAAATAACTTTATAAGGACATATTATACACTTGGATTAGTGTATAATAGTCCCACCAATCGTTCATATCATTTGGAGAATGAAAAGTAAAGCTTTGGGGTTAAAACTCACTTTAGAGGATTAAATCCTCTCCTGCGAGGTTGCGTTTTTCTCGGACGATTTGGAAGCCTTCCACAACTCCGATTCCTGCAAACCAGACCTTCACGGATTCCTCGTCTTGAGAGCTTTCTGTGGGTATCTCACACGCCTTAATTGGATTTGTAAAACTCGAGATATCGACCAAACAGTCTCAGCACTCTCACAGCTCGAGTTCACAGACCTCTGCTCGTTCCAGATCGATTTTTGGATGATTGCTCTCTCCTCTCGAATTGAGACCACTCAATTATAAAAATAGACTTCAAAAGCTATCCAAGGACACCTCATACACGTTATTTGGTTGAGGATAGCTCCTATAATGAGAGGAGACAAACAGCACACCAATTTGTGCGAAAATAAGAGTGGTGGCCCCAAACTTTGATTCTTATCAAGTCATGTGCAGCTCTTCTCCATAATGGCCGGCCAAGGTAAGTCTACTAACCCATTTTTATTTGTCTTGCAGGTACTAATATCATGTGGAGTGGTTCCCAATTGATCCCAATCATTTTGGGATCCAAATTATCTACCAATACTTCCAAAAATGGGGAAAATGGGTCCTATTGTTTTATCTTTGTCAAAAGATGTCTTTTTGTACTCATCCTAATTTATTTAGAACAAGTCAACTTCTCAAATCACATTATTGATCTCCAATATGTGTAGGCTCATCCCAATAATTTACTTGATAGATATTATAGAAGGAAAATCCTACTCCCATTATTTAGCTCAATAAGGCCAAAGGTGGGGTTATAGGCATTTGTATTCTTCTCAAATCATCCTATCACTTATTTTGACATTTGTTATCCATATTATCGGGCTACTAGCCGTGTGGGTCGCCCCCGAGTGGGCCTACGACGCCGTCCTCGAATACTTGCTATTTTAGCGGGTTGAGCCCAAAATAATATCTGGGCTGCCCGCCCTTCTTCAACTTGTCCTGAAACGTTATGTATCGCTACTTAGATAATGTTAGGCTCTTTTATTTATTAATAAGGCCCAAATGAGTATTCACAAGCCCGACACTAATATGCGAGTTCGGACGGTATAATAATCGATCATTAATTACGTAAAATCATCAATCATTTACAATTTTTTTGGGAATCAGAAATTCAATACGTAAACTTTGAATTTTTAACTTGAATTTTTTTCAAGGACGTTCGGGTGCGGTGTCACAAGTTCACCCCCCCTTAACAGGAATTTCGTCCCCGAAATTCACAGCTCTACTTGAATAGGAAAGCATACTGCTTCCTCGTCAAAGCCTCTGTTTCCCATGTCTCTTCTTCGACCCGGTCGCTCTTCCAAGGTACTTTAACCATTGGGACTTCTTTACTCCTCTGTTTCTTCACCTTTCTTGCTGATGTTCTGCCTTAACTTGCTGACAAGTAAGGCATCGACTGATGTACTCGGCTATTTCCCTCTTCATTCCAGACCACCAGTAACTTCCTTTCAAATCACGGTACATTTTCGTGCCCCCCGGGTGCATGGCATAAGCCGATGAATGAGCCTCCTCTAAGATGGACTTTCGGAGCTCCTCATCTGACGGTACACACACTCGGTCACGAAATAACAAGAGACCATCATCTCTTTCCCTGAAATCCTCCACCAGTCCCGCTTGCATGCGTTCCCGGACCTTTATAAGTTCTATGTCAGTCTCTTGACCCTTCTTGACCTCATCAAGTAAGGTCGGTCTCACCTCGAATCATGCCAATAAGGCACCGTCGCTAGATACATCCAATTGGGCCCTCAGTGCCCTCAAACTAGTCAACAATGCCCCAGACGAACTCTTCCGACTGAGGGCATCTGCTACAACGTTTGCCTTACCTGGATGGTACTCAATAACTAGATGGTAGTCCTTTATCAACTCCATCCACCGTCTCTGTCTCATGTTTAACTCTTTCTGAGTAAACACGTACTTCAAGCTCTTATGATCAGTATATATGTGACATGTCTCTCCGTAGAGATAATGTCTCCAAACCTTCAGTGCAAACACTACTGCTCCCAGCTCCAGATCATGGGTAGGGTAATTTACCTCATGCTTCTTCAACTGTCGTGAAGCATAGGCAATTACTCTCCCCCTCCTGCATCAACACACACCCAAACCCTTGGATGTTCGCATCGCTATAGACATCGTACCCCACACCCTGTTTGGGTAATGCAAGTACCGGTGCCTCGGTCAATCTCTTTTTTTTTTTTGTTCCATGAACCCTTTCTCACATTTATCATCCCATACAAACTTAGCTCCTTTACGAGTGAGCTTCGTCAATGGTGATGCCAAAACAGAGAACTTCTCCATGAACTTTCTGTAGTAGCCTGCCAATCCAAGGAAACTACGAATTCCCTTGACGTTCTCCGGCCGCTCCCATTCAGTAATGGCCTCTATCTTCTTGTTATCAACAGCAATTCCCGATCCTGAAACCACGTGCCCGAGAAAGCCAATCTCCTTTAGCCAAAATTCACACTTAGAAAATTTGGCATAGAGTTGCTTCTCCCGTAGTGTCTCAAGAACGAGTATCAAGTGCTCTTCATGCTCTTCCTCACTCTTTGAGTAAATCAAGATGTCATCTATGAACACAATCACGAATCGATCCAAGTATTTATGGAATACTCGGTTCATCAAGTCCATGAATGCCGCTGGGGCGTTTGTTAACCCAAACGACATAACCAGGAACTCAAAATGCCCATACCTTGTGCGGAAATCACTCTTTGGTATGTCGTCTTCCTTAATCTTCAATTGATGGTACCCCGACCTCAAGTCAATCTTCGAAAACACGGTTGCTCCTCGTAGTTGATCAAACAAGTCATCAATCCTAGGCAAAGGATACCTATTCTTGATTGTGACCTTGTTCAGTTGACGATAGTCAATGCACATTCGAAGTGTCCCATCTTTCTTTTTCACAAAAAGACCCGGTGCTCCCCACGGGGAGTGGCTTGGTCTAATGAAACCATTATCCAAAAGCTCTCGCAATTGGGTTTTCAACTCGTTAAGTACAGCGGGTGCCATACGGTATGGCGGTATGGAGATTGGTTTGGTGCCGGGCTCGACCTCGATCACAAATTCAATCTCCCTACCAGGTGGAAGCCCCGGCAGGTCCTTTGGGAAGACATCCGGGTACTTACCAACCACCCTCACGTCGTCGATGTTCGATTCCTCCTTGGTCTTGTCAACCACGTATGCTAGATAAGCGTGGCATCCCTTTCTCATCATACTTCTCGCCCTCACAGCGGATATGATACAGCTGTTTGATTTGCCTCGGTCCCCCTCGAAGCGTAGGGTATCCCCATCGTTGCCTTCGAGTTCCAAGACCTTTGTGTAGCAATCTACCCTAGCATGATGCTTTTCTAGCCAATCCATCCCTAGGATTGCATCGAACTCCATCATACTCAGCGGTACGAAATCACACGTCAAGGTTTGGCCACCGATTTCCACCACACAAGATGGATAGTACTTGGTTCTTTCAACGTCTTCCCCTAGTGGTGTTGATACCACTAAGGTTTGCGTCATTGGTATTGATTGTATCTCTAAGCCCTCGGCGAACGCCTTACTTACGAATGAACGTTGCGCTCCGGTATCGATAAGGATCCTCGCGCACCTACCATTGATCTTTAATGTTCTTACATGTATACACCATGTGAGATACCTTTTCTAATGTTTTTACACATCATTAGGAGGTTATTAGGTTCATATTAATGTTTGGAATCAAACGGGGGTCCAAACGTAGAAGAACGGAGTGAAAAACTAAGTTTTCGGTTGTCGGGGGTTCACGCACGGCGTGCCTGGGTAGCACGCACGGCCGTGCGTGCATAGGAGTCCCCATGCTCGCCACTGCCTCCCAGGCACGGTGCCAGGCACGGCGTGCCTGGCCAAATTTTCTTCGGGGCGCCACTGCCTTCCAGGCACGACGCCAGGCACGGCGTGCCTGCGGGCGTGCCTGGCCCAAATTTTTTTTTTTTTTTTTTTCTTCTTTTCTTCGGGTGCCACTGCCTTCCAGGCACGATGCCAGGCACGGCGTGCCTGCGGGCGTGCCTGGCCAGCAGTGGCTGTTTCCAGCCCGATTAGGCCTAACTCACCCGGTTTGACCCCGGGGTGGCCCGTACTCAATCCCAACGACGTATATGATCAAAGTAAGCCTAGAAATGACCAGAATAAGTGTATTACCTGCGACGCAGTCGGGATTAGCCCGAGCATCGGCCTCGGTCATTGCGTACACTCTCGCCTGAGTCCTTCCTTGGTTCACGGAGGGTGCGTTGCTTGTACTTGCCCCGCCGTGGTTCGTGCTTGCATTGGGTGCCCCACCCCGGTTTCTACTCACCGTGGTTGCCACGTTTGGTCCTGATGACCGGTTCCCACCAAGTTGAGGGCAATTAGGCCTTATGTGCCCCGTATCTCCGCATTGGTAGCACCGTGGGGGATCACGACATTTGCCCTCGTGATTTCTCTTGCAATTCCTGCACTTAGGCTTCGTCGAGGCTTGTAACCCCGAGTTTTGCCCGCCCATGTTGGGATTCCCCCTTGATGGTGGTGCGGGTGCCCTGAAGGATCCTCCTCCCCCGTGATTCATCTTCTTGTTTGAACCTTGGGGGCCATGGTTCTCCCATTTTCTTTTCTTTGCCTCCTCGGCATTTCTTCGCTTCCTCTCTTCCCACTCCTTCTCTCCCTTTAAACCTTGTTCCACCACTTGACTAAATGTCATATTAGGCAATTGTGTTGCCCTCTCACGTATGTCAAGGTCCAAGGCATCCCAGAAATGGTTCACCATCCGATTTTCATCACAAATGTACTCCGGTATGAACTCAGCAAGCTTTCTGAACTTGTGTTCAAGTTCCTTCACCGTGCATTCCCCTCCTTGGGTCAAATTCGTGTACTCCCTCCTCTTCAAGTTCACCTCGAAGTCGGAGTAGTATTGGCTAAAGAATTCTTGCCTGAAGTTCTCCCAAGTGACCGCCTCACCGTACTTCCCTTTGACACCGTCCCACCACGTGGACGCCATTCCTTCTAGCAATCTTGTTGCCACTCTCATCTTCATATGGGGTGGCAGCTGCATATCAAGGGCCGCTTCATTGAATCTCTTGATCCACTCGGCCGCCACGGAGATGTCTCCCGTTCCATCAAACGGTTTACATCCCAAGTCTCTTGCCTCCTTTAGGTACTTTGAGATCCTTATGATAGGAACCTCGGCACCTCGACCTCCTCGGAGTTCAATGCTCTCCCTAGGAGTCGCGCGGCTTCCTCTCCTCGAAGCCCCTTCCAAAGCACGCCTTGCCCGGCGCCTTTGGCGATCTTGTTGGTATTGCCGGAGCAATTCCTCAATCCGCTCAAGAGCGTCATTATCATCACTCTCATCACTAGCATCATCGTGTTCCCCATCATATGGGGTGTCAACCGGCTCAGTTCCCGGTTGGTAAGTTGAATCCTCCTCGGACTCATAGTGCTCATCTATTGTTTCCACGTGACCGCCACTCACGGTCAGCGAGTGGCTTGCTCGGCCCTGTCCCCCAGACTCTCTTGATCCCCCCTGACTGCCACGTTGGGATCCTCCCAGCACCTGGCCAGTCGGGTTCCGTCGAGTCACTCTACCGGTGCGTTCCATTTCTGAAAGAAGTTTAGAATGAGCCATTAGGCTCGTATCAAGTGTCAAGTGACGGATAGGTACTTAAAGACACCTTTCGGCTCAAATCACCGTCATACCAATTGTTAAGGGTACCATCTTAACAATTAGAGACTTTGCAACTCAAGTACCAAAAGTTCTATAAGTACAAAACTTTTATGCTCATGGTTTTCAAATTCGTTTTTCAAAAAGAGATTTTGAAGCTTCATTATGAAGTTTACGGACTAAGGCTCTGATACCAATTAAATTGTCACGCCCCGGACCTACCGGACACGTCAACAACCCGCCGTACAGTACGAATAGTCAACCGCAGTCCAACTCATCCATACTATACTAGGCGTCTTGAATACCATTCACACATAGTACATCCATAAACAAACATAATGTAAAATATTCATTTAAAGCAGCGGAAACATTAATACACGTATTCAAGCCACACGTGGCAAACATGGGCATACAAGCCCCCAAATAGTATTCAAAATAATTTCCATGAGCATTATTGTAATTGTTTAAAACAGAAACGGAAGAAGCACGAATCACGTCCTCCTCCTTTGACCTTCCCGAAGCAACGGGCGTGGTAGCAACCTTCAAGTCCTACCTGAAACTGTGAGGTGGCCTCCCCCGTGAAGGGGAGGTCAGTACTTGGAAGCATTTGACAAGTACAATGACAACTATACTAAGTATAATCAACGTTTCAATTTCCAAGACCCTCAAATAGGGTGATATTACAATATAGGTCATAACTCGTGGTTACCCTCTTTACAAATATACTTACTTTATATATAAAGTCAAGTAGTCGGCCGAAGGCTCATGTTTACTTTGAAGGCATTTAACCTTTCCCCCGTGACTTCAAGCCACACCCATCTATATCAGTTTACCATGCTAGAGGCTTCCTCTAGTCATGTTTTGTCGTGCTAGAGGCTGACTCTAGTCACTACATTCGGTGTTAGAGGCTTCCTCTAATCACCTTACATACTTTGTGCTGGAGGCTTCCTCCAGTCACATTACATTATGCTAGAGGCTTCCTCTAGTCATCTTACACTACGCTAGAGGCTTCCTCTAGTCGTCCTACACGAATGCTGGAGGCTTCCTCCAGTCATTCCTCATCGTGCTAGAGGCTTCCTCTAGTCACGATACTACTCACTAAGCAAATTCTATGCCTAGGTTTTCTCTATCTTGAGTAGCCTATGAGGCCTACTCCTAATGTAATTTAGCGGTTACCCATTCCTACCTTAAGACATCTCATAAGATTACTTAAGGTGCATCCTTCACAATCCAAGCCCTTAGGATTTGTTCTATCACTTTTTACACTAACATTCCCGACTAGTGAATTCAATACTAATCCATTAGTCTTTAAACAACCAAGATCTTTAATTCATTGTTATAAGGCTCATTCCTACGGATTTTCCACTCCGTGTATGATTTAATCTCAATATAAAAATACCACTTTTATCCATTCATGATTTCTATACATGAAGTAAAAGTATATTTTATCACATAAATTCATGGTTTGTACAATCATTATACCATCATATTTGTAACGCATCATCATACACAATTTTCTCGTAAACTTGTATGTTATGCATCTTCTATTCACAAACAATAATATTTCCATTTAGGCATTACTAATCATTAATAACCTATGAAAATCACATTTAATTACTTTAGGTAATCTTATGAATTTAACCCAAAGATTATAAACAATATAGTCGGTCATCCTCACCTCAAATGAGCTTTAAAACTTTCCTTCTCGATCCAATGACCAAAGCCTCGGCTAAGGAAGATTGGGAACTAGTTCCTTACTTGAAAATGGGTGCTAAACAGCCTCCTCAAGTTGCTATTTCAAATCCGAATCGTTGATACAAAAACAGCCCCTAGAACGGGTGTTTTCCGGCTAACTCGATTCCTAGTTTTCCAATATTTGCATCTAGGTTAGTATCTAACCTTTACATCAACAAAATAACTTTATAAGGACATATTATACACTTGGATTAGTGTATAATAGTCCCACCAATCGTTCATATCATTTGGAGAATGAAAAGTAAAGCTTTGGGGTTAAAACTCACTTTAGAGGATTAAATCCTCTCCTGCGAGGTTGCGTTTTTCTCGGACGATTTGGAAGCCTTCCACAACTCCGATTCCTGCAAACCAGACCTTCACGGATTCCTCGTCTTGAGAGCTTTCTGTGGGTATCTCACACGCCTTAATTGGATTTGTAAAACTCGAGATATCGACCAAACAGTCTCAGCACTCTCACAGCTCGAGTTCACAGACCTCTGCTCGTTCCAGATCGATTTTTGGATGATTGCTCTCTCCTCTCGAATTGAGACCACTCAATTATAAAAATAGACTTCAAAAGCTATCCAAGGACACCTCATACACGTTATTTGGTTGAGGATAGCTCCTATAATGAGAGGAGACAAACAGCACACCAATTTGTGCGAAAATAAGAGTGGTGGCCCCAAACTTTGATTCTTATCAAGTCATGTGCAGCTCTTCTCCATAATGGCCGGCCAAGGTAAGTCTACTAACCCATTTTTATTTGTCTTGCAGGTACTAATATCATGTGGAGTGGTTCCCAATTGATCCCAATCATTTTGGGATCCAAATTATCTACCAATACTTCCAAAAATGGGGAAAATGGGTCCTATTGTTTTATCTTTGTCAAAAGATGTCTTTTTGTACTCATCCTAATTTATTTAGAACAAGTCAACTTCTCAAATCACATTATTGATCTCCAATATGTGTAGGCTCATCCCAATAATTTACTTGATAGATATTATAGAAGGAAAATCCTACTCCCATTATTTAGCTCAATAAGGCCAAAGGTGGGGTTATAGGCATTTGTATTCTTCTCAAATCATCCTATCACTTATTTTGACATTTGTTATCCATATTATCGGGCTACTAGCCGTGTGGGTCGCCCCCGAGTGGGCCTACGACGCCGTCCTCGAATACTTGCTATTTTAGCGGGTTGAGCCCAAAATAATATCTGGGCTGCCCGCCCTTCTTCAACTTGTCCTGAAACGTTATGTATCGCTACTTAGATAATGTTAGGCTCTTTTATTTATTAATAAGGCCCAAATGAGTATTCACAAGCCCGACACTAATATGCGAGTTCGGACGGTATAATAATCGATCATTAATTACGTAAAATCATCAATCATTTACAATTTTTTTGGGAATCAGAAATTCAATACGTAAACTTTGAATTTTTAACTTGAATTTTTTTCAAGGACGTTCGGGTGCGGTGTCACACTAATACTCGGATATTCTAGTCTGTCTAGCTGAATCGCCCCTTGAATTGGAAAAGGAAGATCCTCCAACCGAGTGAAGAAGATGGAGCCACGAGACACCAAAGAGAATTGGGCCAGAAGATGCGCGACATTGTTAGCCTCTCTATAGCAGTGGGAGAAGGTGAAATTCAGGCGCTTGGCGATGCTTCTAATCGGACCAACGAGGTAGCTGAACCGGGTGTCCTTCTCTTGACTGAGGATAGCAATGGAGGATAAAGAATCAGATTCAATTTCTACCTCAGAGTAACCGATAGTAGACAACCAATGAACCCCAACGAAAATAACAGCCATTTCAGCCTCCAATACGGAGTGCACCGTGAGGGGGAATACACCACCAAAAATGAAATTACCTGTACCGTCTCTTAGAACTGCACCTCCAGAAGAAGAATTACCAGTAAAGCAGGATCAATATTCATCTTAAAGGTATCTTTTGGCTTCTTCCAGTTTATTTTTAGAAAGTTAGGAGTGGAACTTCTTTTATGAGTAGAAAAGATGTGTTCCTGAATAAGAAAATCAGGAGGGCTTTGACGTTTAGGGAAAATAATACCTGCAGACCAGTGAAAAAGATAAGAGTTGATCTTCCTTTTGATAGATTCAGGGTCAAAATCAGATGAGTGGTCGCCCTAAGTGTAGGATGAGTAACATTTCCAAATATGCCAAGAAATTATCCCTGGAATGCAGTGTTTGTAGATATCAATGATCTTTTTAGTGCCAACCTCAAGCCACCAAGCAAAGCAAATTTGCCTATGGGACACATTCCAATTGGGAATAAAAATTGAAAACAAGCTCATATAATACAACCAAATAGGTTTAATTCTTGAGAAATTATAAAAGATGTGAGAAGTAGAGATGGAATCCTTTCTGCAAAATGGGCATTGGGAGGGAAAGGCATAAATGTTGAATCTGCCAATATTTTCAGGAAGAGGTAGGATGTTCTGAAAAAGCTTCCACATAAAGAGCTTAATAGGTAGGAATTGATTTCTGTGCCTGATATGAGAATTAGAGAAAGTAGCTGATCTTTTGTCTCTAATTTCCTGAAATGCAGATGACAGGGAAAAATTACCATCCTGAGATGGAGTCCACATCTGATGGCCATTCTGGGAGTCAACGAACTGTAAGCCTCTTTCATGAATATGACAGATTCTTTTCCAAACAGCAGAATCTGGTAGTTTAGCCACCATATTGTCCCCTCTAGGATATCTTGTGTGCATTTAATTAGCCCATAGAGAAGAATTATTATACCAAGTCCACCAGATCTTCAGGGAAAAGGCTAATTGAATATCATGTAGAGATCTGACACCCAAGCCTCCTTCCTCTAAGGGAAAACAGAGATTTTTCCAGCTTTTCCAATGAAATTTTCTATGATTATCACAAGAACCCCAAAAAAGCAGCCATTTTGCTTTCAAGAATTCTTATGACAGACTTAGGCAACTTAGCAGCAGCCAAAGTATGTATAGGAATAGAAGAGAGGACATGTTTAATTAAAATCAGTCTACCACTCTGGGAAAGTAACTTCTGTTTCCAAACTGATAATTTCTTGTCAAAGGAGCAAATGAGATCCTTACAGAATTTGAACCTGTTAACTCCTTGATGAAGAAAAACCCCTAAATACTTGATTGAAAGTTTGGAACACTTCATATCTAACAATTTTGATATTTGCTCTGCTCTAGCATCTGGGAATTTCTTACCAATGATGACCTGGCTTTTACTACAGTTGACAGCTTGACCCGAGGCATATTGATACTCAGTGAGGAAGTGGGAAAAGTTCAAGAGGGTTCTTGCATTACCATTCATAAAGAGAAGAAGATCATCAGCATAACCAAAATGGGAAATAACAGGAGCACCCCTACTGACCAAGTAAGGTGATATTTTTCCATTATTAACCAAATGAATAAGACCTCTTGAAAAAACTTCAGAAGTAATAATAAACAGGTAGGGGGATAAGGGATCCCCTTGCTTAACCCCCCTAGATGGCTTAAAAAACCAAATGAGCAACCATTGATCTGAACAGACATACATGTAGCTTGTAAGTTGTTCATGATAATATTGATGAAAAGTTCGGAAAACCCAAACTTGTGAAGAACAGATTTCAAAAAGGACCATGAAACCCTGTCAAAAGCTTTAGCCATATTTAGTTTTATAGCAATATTTCCACCCCTAACTTTTTTATCCAGAACATGCATTAATTCCTGAGCAATCAAAATATGACCACTAATATCTCTATTTTGGAGGAAGCCTGCCTGTTCAGGAGATATGATCTTGTGTAAAATAGAACTGAGCCTGGTAGAGAGAACTCTAGTGCAAACTTTACTAATGAAAGTAGAAACACAGATTGGCCTGAATTCAGAAAAGTTTTTTGGCCTATCTGTCTTAGGGATGAGGATAATATTAGTGCTTCCCATAGCTTTAGAAATGGGAGTACAAATAAAAAAATCTTGGACTGCAGAGATAACATCCTCTTTAACTATCTCCCAACAAGACCTAAAAAAATTTCCATTGAAACCATCTGGGCCTGCTGCACTGTTTTGATTAAGGGCCCAAACTGCATCTTTAATCTCTACTGCATTTGGAAGCATGGTTAATCCCTCATTGTCCTCTTGGCTAATCAACTTAGGAATATAACTCAGGATTTGTTCAGTGTTGAGAGTTTCGTTAGACGCTTCAGAATCTGTGAATAAATTCTGGAAATGTTGAACAACTGCCTGACCAATCTGTTCCATGTCCGTTAACTAGGTACCATCCTCTTTCTGAATGCTGCAAATGGTCTGTCTATAATGTCTACCTTTAACAAAATTATGAAAGGTTTTAGTGTTGCTGTCCCCACCTTTAAGCCACTTGATTCTAGCTTTTTGCTTCCAAAACTTCTTTTCCTGCTTATAAGCCAAAATGAGATCTGCCTGAGCTTTATGCCACCCTGTTCTGTTAGCCTCAGAAGGATTGTCATCATAAAGTCTTTCTGCTTCATCAGCATATGTCTCACATTGCTTGACTTTTGCAAAAATATTACCAAAAATCACTGAATTCCACTCCTTCAAATCCTTTTTAAGCTGTTTAAGTTTAAGGAAAAGACCCCTCATACCTCTTCCAAAGTGATAATTGTTCCAGCTTTTAGCAACCAGAACCTTAAAATTTGTGTGGCTGATCCACATGTTCTGAAATTTAAAAGGCTTTGGGCCTGAAAAATGTAACCTGCTACATTTGATTACGATAGGAGTATGATCTGATGAAGTTTTGTTGAGGTGCTTAATGAGAATCCCTCCAAAAATATCCTGAAAATCTTGGTTTAATAGCATTCTATCCAATCTACGCCAAACTCTACCATTCCTTCTCATGCCTGACCAAGTAAATTTACTCCCAATCCAAGGCAAATCCATTAATTCACAGTGTGATATGCAATTATTAAAATCAGCCATGCTAGTAAAATCAGGAATGGAGTTGCCTTTATGCTCTTCATAAGAAGTAATAGCATTAAAATCACCTCCAAGCAGCCAAGGCCCATTACTTATACATACAAACCAAATGAGAAAATTACTTAACTTTCCCAACCACCCAACGTACTAGTTTTCCACCCAAAATAAGGAGTACTCAGTGGCGGACGTACTATTTTTCCACCCAAAATAAGGAGTACTCAGTGGCGGAGCCAGAAATGTATGATGAAGGAGGGTCGGTCCTTAAAAATTTTACATTGCAGGGGCCAAAGTTTAAAATACTAACATACTTTCTACAGATTAAAAGTATTTATACATAATATAAATACATAAGATTTTTACATAATATAAAAAATTTACTAATAGGGAAAACGTTGGGAGGGGGTGTATGGCCGCCTCATCGGAAATTTCACTGTGTACACGCCCGGTTACACAACAATGTACACAGCACAAAAAGCCCCCACCCCTCCCTCTTTGCAACTGTATTAGCCCCCACCTCTCTCTTTCCCCTTTATTCGAAAACGAAAATGCTTGCGCAGATAACAAATTGCATGTCCCGTTTTTTTCATTTGTCTGTTATCCATTCTCTCTGAACTGGTGATCGAGGTTTTGCGGCGACGATGGAAGCATGTAAGACGTATGGCGGCGACGACGAACTTGGCCTGGGATAGACATGGGAGGATATATTCGGTCAGAGTCCCGGGGACACGCCAACTGCGATGGAAGTCTTTGAAGATGCGATGGAAGCCATGATGCAAGGCCATGAAGACACGACGACGGGTGCGACGGAAGGAGTTGAACACACTCCGGAAGGCGATGAAGGGACGGTGGATGGGAAAGCTGTGGAGGCTGAGCAAGGTTGGTGTTATTTAGTGTCGTTTGTTCATGGATGTTATGTGGTTTGGTATTGAAGCTTCACAAAGAGCGTTTTTTAACGCACAGACAAATTAGCGTTGTCTGTTGATGTAGGTAGACAACTAATTTGTCTGTGTGGAGACATTTGTTATCTCTTCGTAGAGACACTTATTCCCATTATTATGTATTCTTTTGTTGTTGTGAGTGTTCACACCTTATGGGAAGACATTATGAAGTTCATACACTGGGTTTAAAATGTCATTATAATACTTTTTGTTTGTCTGTATTTTATCTGTCATTATTAATAATTTATTCATTTCTTCTTTTAAGTGGGTTGATCATTGTTTGTAGTTTATAAAGTAGTTTGGCCATCTCATGAATATACCCTAGTGTGTTAAACTTATATTGTCTGTATGTGCATAATTTGTCTCCCTGTCCATAATATTGTCTGTACTTGAATAATATTGTCTGCATATACATATTTATAAATAACAGATGCAGATGGACATAATAACGAGGAAGAAGATGCTAATGTGGTTGTTCCGGAAGTGGACATGAAGTTTGACAGCACTGACAGGGTTTTTGAGTTTTACAAAACATATGGTAGAAGTTTAGGATTTGCGGTTAGAAAAACAACATCAACGAAGGATATATAGAAGCAAGGGCGAGGTAGTGTCAATGGTAATAGAGTGTTCACGTGCGGGAAGTAGAGCTAGCAAGGCACTAAACTGTTTGAAGCCTCAAGCTTCAATGCAAACATCTTGTTCGGCAAGAATTAGAGCACGCACTACTTATGTTCGTTCATGGGAAATTTCAAAAGTGTTTTTAGAACATAATCACCCCATGAGTCCCATAAAATCTAGACTACTTCGTTGCAATAGGAAGTTAACATCAAAAGCGATGAGACATATATCTTGCGATTAATGAAGTTGCGGGAATTCCACTTAACAAGAGCTTTAACTCCGTTGTTGTTGAAGCGCGCGGGGGGGGGGGGGGGGGGGGGGGTAGGATGCCCTAACTTTTATTGAAAAGGATTGTAGGAATTACATAGAAAAAATTAGGGAACTTAGGCTAGGAAGTGGTGACATCATGGCAATACATGGTTTGTTTTTCAAAAATGCAAGCACAATGTCCCAGTTTCTTCTTTGGTGTTGATTTAGATGATGAGTCTAGAAGTAGATATGCATACAAAAGTTTTGGAGATGTCATTACCTTTGATAGAACCTATCTAACTAATAGATATGACATGCCATTTACACCATTTGTGGGTGTGAATCATCATGGTCAATCTATATTATTAGGATGTGGCCTAATCTCAAACGAAGACACACAAACTTTTGTTTGGTTCTTTAAAGCTTGGCTTGATTGTATGGAGGGTTGTGCTCCAAATGGCATTATAACCGATCAAGACCGTGCCATGCAAAATGCAATTCAAATCGTATTTCCGGATACAAGCTAAGGCACCGTTGGTGTTTGTGGCACATAATGAAGAAGTTACCCGAAAAACTGGGTGGCCTTGCGGATAAAGATTACATAATGTTCAACATTCATGACCTAGTTTATGATTCACATCACACTACAGAGTTTGAGGCAGGTTGGGAAGCCATGCTCCAAAGGTAAGCTTATTTATGTAATGAATTTTTTATTTTGTATGTCTGGCAGAATGTATTATCTGTAAACAAAGCATATCGTCCGTGAACTATATACAATTTTACCCTGCACAGACAATATTGTTCTCCCAGTCTAACTATTTTCTTTGTTTTCAGATTTTCACTTCAACATGATGAATGGTTGCTGGTGTTGTACAACAAACGTCATCGTTGGGTCCCCTGTTACTTGACACCTACTTTTTGGGCTGGTATGTCTACCACTCAACGCAGTGAAGGCATGAATAATGCCTTCTTTGATGATTATGTTAATTCTAAAACTACTCTGAAATAGTTTGTCGATCAATATGGGCACGCTTTAAGATGGAAGGTTGAAAAAGAATTTCAAGCCGATAGTAATTCTTTGACTAAAATGATTCCATGTGTTACGTCGTTTGAAATTGAAAAAAAAGTAAAGGGTGTTTACACCCTAGCAAAGTTCAAGGAGTTCCAAACTCAATTACTTGATTAGTTGTATTGTTACGTCATACATAGCATGGATGGTAAGACATATGAAGTGAAAGAGAATCGTGTCATCAATGGGTTTGATAAGAGTTGGACCTTCATTGTTGAGTATGATATTTCAACATCCAAAGAAATATGTAGTTGCCACTTGTTCGAGTTTTGAGGCATTCCATGTAGACATTTCCTTATGGTGGTACTAAGACATCAAGTGAAAGTGTTGCCTGATTGTTAGATAATGTCAAGGTGGCGAAGAGACATCAAAAGAGCTTACGCACGAGTGAAAATTAATTACGATGGCTGGATAACTACGGTGGAACAAGACTTTTGAGACCCTTGCAAACACCATTGCTGATGATTACTTACAATGCCATCAAACGGCTAAGAAATTGAGCAACAAAATTTTCTCTCTCATATGTAGTGCTTTTAGATACTATCTTCCGTTTTTTAATCGTAACATGTTTACACTATTCACATGTTCTACCTTGACTACATTTTACATTATAACTTCATGATTGTTTTTAAAAAATATCGTTCGATTCATCTCATTACAAATTTTCAAAATCTAATTTTTTTAAAAAAAATTACTAATAAAGAATAACATACATTTACGGTCAAAGACCGGAGGAAGTACTATATTAGATTACTCATTAAGCACTAAGCCGGTTAATAATTTGAATGGGAGAATTTTTTTCTCTCATACGTAATGTTTTTATGTATTAGATTACTTATTAGGCCATAGGCGTAGTGCCAAATACTAATTTGGGGTTTTTCTTTAAATATTACTAATAAAAAGTAATCGACAAAATATTACTCTTAATAACTATTAGTGACTATAGTTATGTTTAAACTTTACATTACGGTAACTTACATATAATTACTAAGATGTAAATTTGAACACAATTATAGTCACTAATAGTTACTAAGTTATTATAGGCCATAATTAGTTATAGTTGGCTAATAATACGTAGTGTTTTTATGCATTAGATACTTATTAGGCCATAGGCGTAGTGCTTAATACTAATTTCTTTTAGAGCCCGTTTGGAGAACTCTGTTTTCGGCTTATCAGGCTTATCAGCCAGCTTTTTCACCAAACACGTAACTTTTACTTTCGCGCGCTGAATTGTGTAATAAGCCGAAAAAGTAAGGTTGGAGTTACTTTTCTGGCTGTATTGGCTGAAGTTACTGTAGAGGACCATTTTAGCTATTTTTACATATAATTTTTTCTTTAATTTATTAATAAAATATATTTTTAAAATATTTTTTTTCTTAAATCAGCAGAATCAGCCAAAACAGCCACTCCAGCCAGAATATCATAAATTTCAGCAGAATCAGCCAAAACAGCCGATTTTGGTGCTACCAAACGGGCTCTAAGTACTCTTTCCGTAACATTCATATCGTCCCATTTTTCTTTTTCAACTGTAACATTCATATCTTCGCATTTCTAAATCTTCCTATTGTGCCCTAAATAATTTAGAAGAAAGTACGCTATTACAACTACTTTTTTATGAATTTATCTTTCGTTTAAGCATACTATTTCATTATATTATCATCATATCCTCAATAATGTTTAGGCAGTATTATTTTTCACTATTCTAATGTCACTTGTTTTTAAGTGGAAAAATATACAAGTATATTGTACGAAGGTACTATCAGGCAAGGAAACGTGCTCAGCTTTAAGACACCGTCTATATCTTAGCTGTAGTCTTAGTACCACCCTGCTAAATAACGTACGTACGTAGTGAGCGAGGGGACTGATTCATCACTATTTGAGGTAGGAAACGTGGCTTCTGAATCCTCCTCAGATCAGCTGTAAAAATTAGAGGGTGTTTGGAGCCCCAAAAATAGGCTTATAAGCCTGAAAATCAAATAATACAGCCAAACACAAGGCTTTTTGGCTTCTTGGGCTGAATTATCTTATCAGCCAATAAAGCAACGTCAGGGCTACTTTTTGAGCTGCAAAATATTTTTATACTGTTGAGAGTCACAAATACTCTTTTACCCTTGATCTTACACGTAATAGTTGCTTCATCGCCTCTCAGAGCTGCGCCTCCAATACCTGCGCCTCCAATACCTGCGCCACAGCCTTATCTTCCAGAGTTCCATATCGATGGCTTCCGGCTCGGCTGCTACGTAGCTTCGGCATTCCAGATCGAAGAACTCTTGAACGTTTCTCCATATTCATCTAAACTAAACGTAAGGTGTGCTGCATCTTCATCTTCATCATCGATCTTCAATTGTTAGCATTCCGGACTGAAAATCTCTGCTGATTGATATGTCGATTGATTTTTTTTTAATTAAAGGTAAAGTGCTCTTCGGCATTCCATGTAATTCATTGATTGATCTGTCATTTGATTTTTTTTTTTTTAATATGAGTTGGTCAAGATGTTCTCTGCTACAGGTAAGCAACTACTCCACTCTTATTTGCATCTGGCCAAATTTTCTTTTCTAGTAGGAAAGAATTGTCTAGACAAGTAATTAATTATTTAGTTAAAGTAATCAATTATTTAAATAGTCTTATAATTAGCTAATCAAGCAAAAGTAGTTTATTAGTAAATACACACTTATATATTTAACACAAATAAGCTAATGCCCTTTATGGTAATTTTACACACAATCAGCCATTCCAGCCAATATATTACCAAACACTTTCACTTCGATCTTTTTAGACTTTTCAGGCTTTTAAGCCGAATCAGCCAATGCAGCTGTCACCAAACAGGCCCTAAAGTTATATAACTTTTTATTTGTACTCTAATTATTACATAAAGTATATCTCAAATTGAATGTTGAATACTCCCTCCGTCCCGCTATGATTGTCCCATTTTACCATTTCGGTCCGTCCCACTAAGATTGTCCCATACCTTATTTGGTAAAGTTTGTGTGGTTCTAAATCATTCCTACTTTATTCTTACTTTATCAATTCAATATCAACCACATAAACCCACTTTTATTAATAACTGTGTCACCTTCTCTTGTCCCAAACTTAACGGGACGGAGGTAGTATTAAAATATGTTAACACTTTAAATAACATATGTTTTTAAAAGTGTTACAAATTTCTTTATTTGTACTCCAATGGTTACAAAAAATACGAAGTATATCATAATTCATAACTTTTTCTTTGTCTTTTATATGCCATTAATGTGTTGCATATATAAAAATAAAATAATAGTTCTATTAATTTGTGCAGTGTAGGATCATTTTTACGGTACACACTATTAATCTGATTATCCTAAACTTTGAAGGGTTGAGAGGTAAGTACTCCAAACTTGCACTGTTGCACATGTAATATATACTCCATCTATATACAAAAAGTTATGTTGACAACATGACCATATAATTTTTCACAAATGTAATTTTACAGTGTTAAGTATATAGTTTAAAATACACAAAGCATTTCTGAGGATGCAATTAAAATTATATTGAACCGGATGTAGTATTTTTTATTTTACAAATGAATTTATAGATTAACTCCAATTAAACAAAGCTTAGAGTGTTTTAAATTATGTACTTATTGCAATAAATTTATATTTTCAAAAACCATATAATCATGGTGAAAAAAATAAAATTTTATATACAGTTTGGGTTATATATGTGTATTGCATATGCAAATTTGGGGTATTTTCTCACACACTCAAAGTTTGAGATAGTTATTATTTTCCCCTTAATTTAGAGTGATAGTTTAGAATAAAATAGCACAAACTTTATAACTTTTATTTATTATTTTAATAAGACTGATATCAGTCTTATATAAAAACAAAACATATCAAACCAGATTTGATCAAACCAGGTCAGAATTCAACAGTGGCAAAGTACACATAGAACAAACATGTACAAGATCAGTTCATATCAAATGAAACTACTTCAGAATTAAACAGATCAGACCAAACATACTAGATACGAAGATTTCAATCGAATTGACATGTGAATTAAAGAATTGAAAACACACTTTCCATCAAACTTAGATTAACACAATTGTACTCAATACAATTTCACTAGACTCCTACTTATAAAAGTTTACTCAAACACAAATTAACACAATTTCACTAATCTTCTTATACACAATTTCTCTAAATCCAAAGTTACATTTTTCTCATTATTCCATATGAATTCTTCTCCTCACTTTACAAACTCATCTCCCCATGGCATCTTCTAACAATCTTTTTCGTGTATTACCACCCGCTAAAGAGAGCTACACAACTCTTGTTAAAATTATTACTCTGTGATTTTTCACTGCTAAATTAATTTATAATCATGTTTTGAAAAAAGAATCAAAATCATATGATTCCATGGGACCTTAAATACTCAAAACACTAATTGTAGTATATATCTAATATACATTTAATACTTTTTGGGTGCATCTTTTTATCCATTAAACCTCATGCATACCTTTCTTTGGTAGCTGAAAAGTTAAATTTTTAAATATGTTAAAATAAAAGTTAGACTATTTTACCAAGTAGATATAGTTCATTGATAAGTCTGTATTTTGACACGTATTTGATGCGTGTTGAGATCGGCTTTTAATGATTTTCCTAGTTTTAAGGTGTTACAAGTCTCAATTTTAGCTCAAGTTATGTTTACCGGGCGTTAGTTCGAGTTTTGTGTTGTTTGTAGTCAAAATCAGGGAATTTGAGCCCGGCACCGGCACTTGAAGAACAATCGGGATGATTTGAGAAGCATTTGAGAATGATTTGATATCTTTGGAGGTCACCGGAAGATTCACAATGAGGATTTGAAGGAAAAAGAGCTCTAGGACTGGCTTCGGGATCAAAAGAAGATGAATGAAGCTTGAAAACGACGATCAGGATGACCTTCTATCAATCGTTCAAGCATATCTCTTTGTAGAAACATCCTATGTACACGATTCAAGTTCCATAGGAAAGCCAACTTCAAGGGCTACAAATCATATGAAGACACCTTTGCGAGAATCTGAGAGGAAGAAGGTGAAAACAGACGATGAAGTCAGATGATCTCTGCTGCGATTTCAGAAAGACACCTTCCATCGATTTGATCATATCTCTTAATTGGATGATTCAAATCACATTCCGCAAATTGGGGTAGATAGAGGACTTCATTATCTACAACTTTCATATTGGAAGTTTTGTCAAATTCGGATGTTAAGTAGGCACAATCGTGCCCTCAAAGTCAGACACGATCGTGCCTGAAGAGAAAAGCACCGCGGAGTTACTGCCAGCCAGGCACGATCGTGCCTGGAGGGAGGCACGATCGTGCCTGCCCAAAATGCGCGTTTTTGCTCCGGAGACACGATCGAAGGCACGATCTGCCTGGCATCGTGCCTGGCTCCGAAAATCCTAATTCAGCTCAAATTTCACCCGATTTTTCTATTTAAACAACTTGTAAACCCCCGTTTTGAGGGGGGAGATTAGAGAGAGTGCCTAGCACGAATTTTAGAGGACTTTTCAGTCTTGTTCATCAATCTTTTGGGATTCTTTGTAAGTTCCACCTTTTTAATTAATGACAATTAATTCTATTCTTCCCAATTCTATTGATTCTTCAATTATGAATTGTGAGTAGTTTAATTAGGGATTGGGATTGATGAAGGGGTTGATCATGATGTATGGCTAGTTTCTTGATGGATTAATTGCATGAATGCCGTTTAATTTGTGTTTGAATAATTTAACTGATATCTTTTGTAACCTAGAACGCGCGCTAGAATTACAATTGCTTGTAGAATAAATTAAGAGAGATCTAGTTTATTCTAGGACACATTCACACACACTTAATCGTTCGCTAAGAGATTAGTAGCGATTAAGGGGCCGTAAGCTTGCTCGTCTCGGAAATAATTTAGGATCCTGTCGCACGAGAGATCAGCCTGGTCCCCTAAATTATTGTACTCTACGCCGCGAGAGCGGTAAGAACTTAGTAATGATTAGCTAGGCTCAATTGAATTAATTTCATGTAATTAGGCCTGATCTGCCAGAAATCTGGTTACCCCAGAATCAATCCATGTTCCCTTCGTCATTAATTAGAGAGAACCCATTTATTTTAATCGTTTAGTTGCATTTAATTTGTCATACCAATCATATCTCGCATGACGCATTTATTTTTTTTATTTCTTTTAATCGCTGAATTTAATTAATTCTTGATTCCCTTTTGTCCGTCCCTGTGGAGACGATACTCGTACTTACACCACTATATTACGATCTATTTTAAGTGCGAGAAAACACACATCAGTTTTTGGCGCTGTTGCCAGGGACGTTGTCGGTTTTAAGGGTTAATTAATTTCAGCGAGGTTTTTTTTTACCCGTAGTTAGTTTTCTTTTTGTTCTTCGTAGGATTTTTTTGTGCTAACCTTTCAGGTACTTGTTCTTGAGAGGGTGAGATGAACCCATTCAGCCAAATTCCTGGAGGAATTCCTTACCCTCAAACCTCCATGGAATATTCACCATACCCTCCTTACACTCCTCCTCCTCCTCCTCCTCAATATTACTCACCTCATCAAAATTATTCTCCAACACCACAAAAGTTTCCATCGTCCTATTCTTACCCTCTTCCAAATACACAGTACTCCCAATCTCATTCTCCTCATCATTATCCTTATCCACAATATCCTCGGACAAAACCAGTCTCCATAATGGAATTTCTCATTCAAACTAAAAGTCCCGAGGAATTGTTTGATTACTTTCTTAAAAATAGCACTTGTGCCTTCTGTGGAGGTGGTCACCATTCATGTCTTTGCCCCATTCCTCCATACGACCATCCTTACTGAGTTACTGGGCAACTGCATACCCCACTTCGTCCTCCCCACAACTTACGAACACAAATGTTTCAGTCACTCCTACATACTTCCCGAGTAATGAGCCTCATAATCAACAAGAGGATCTGGAGGAAGCAGATTTAAAGAGACTTTCTAGCTTGGAAGAATCACTCAAACAATTAGTGCAAATTCAGCATAGAGCGGACTCAAGGATGCAGAACATGGAGAATCAATTGGGGCAGATTGCAAAGGCTTTATCTGAGGAGTCCGAGAGATCCCATCCTAGCGACACAGAAGCCCAACCTGAGGAGACCAATAGGGATGATCATACGAGTGAGTCGGACTGCGAAGGTGGGAATATGATGGATGATACCCTCCTAGATGCTTTTGAAGACCCTGACGAGAACGGTGTTAACGAGAGTTGGGATGCCTTCATGGGAAGTGATACAGAGTCCAGAGGAGAGGTTGTGAATTTTCATGATATTTGTGAGGAAGAAGAAGACTTTTCTATGGTGTAGTTTGATTACGGTATTGCTCCTACTCCTTGCTTGGAGACATGTTTTGAGCTTCCAGTGACACCTAGAGTAATCAAAGTTTTCACTCATGTTCCCTATCCACCTGAAGAAGATGAGAGTTTCATACTTCACTTCTGCGCTGATGAGGGTTATGAAGACCATATGCTGCCTACGTGGACTGAAGAATTTAAAGATTTGCGCCATCTAATGGCATTTGTTGAGAGGAAGCTGGAGATGTTGACTATTAGTGCACCACTGATGTCTGTGCTATTTGAGAGCCTATGAGCAAGTTGCGTCGGGCAAACGATGTACAAAATAGCGCTTCTTGGGAGGCAACCCAAGCTTATTTCTGCATTTTTTGTTTGTTTGCTTTCAGAAAACCCCCGAAAAAAAAATCCGGGGTGTTTTTTTGTTTTGTTTTTGTGTTTGTGTGTTTTGTTTTTGCAGCTCAGGGTCTTGCTTTGGGGATGATGTGCCGAGGATCATTGACTAAGTTTAGTTCTGCACTGACCAGCGCCTTAGGGAAGTTTCTGTGACTCTTTTAATCGCCTTTTTGTAATAATTGACTTAAGCTAAGTTGAGCACGCGTGACCCTTTCCCCTTTACCCCCTTGTGCATAGTGCATTTTTTTTCATCGAGGACGATGCCAAAGTTTAAGTGTGGGGGAGTGAATTGGGCATTCGGGCAGTAGTTGTTACATGTGATTATTAGAGTTAGCATGTGCAGGTATTAGTTGTATATTCGTAGAAAAGTCATGTCAAAATTTTGAAAATTTTTCTTTAAACTGTGTCTTTGTGAGCTGGCTAGCGTTTTGACTATGCTTTTATGACATTCTTGAAGTGTTTAGGCTTAAATTGCTTGCATGGTAATATAGTTGTTGAAAGGATGAAGGCATTAGTCACCCATTGAATTTTCCATTAATCATCCCCCCACCTGAAAAAAATCCTTTAGGAGAAGCCATTTTGAGCCTGACCGTTTATTGTTTATCCAATTAATTGAGCTCCATAGCCAAAATGGACCGTGTTTCCTTACCCGTGAATATTTCTGACATAGTTTTGATGTTTAGGTAACTAAGGGATTAATTTGCTAAGTTTAGAGAATTTGTGTAGGAGCCAATTTTGGCACTGTTCCTATGCCCCAAATGGGGTAAGAGCAGTCATCTTTTAGGAATATGATACTTTCGAGGATTGCATTGTAGGCATGGATTCACTTTGAAATTAATGAACTTTAATTGCTATTTTTCCTTGGTGAGGCCGAGATTAGAATGGGGTAATGTCTTGTGAGAATCCGAAAGGTGAAAAATTAATATAGCTAGACCTCTTACTTTGCGAAAAAGAGAATGGGAGCCCTGGTCAAAAAGCGTAAGATGAGACTTGGGTATCTTTCGAAAGAAATGGCGTTCTCGTGCCAACATGACAAGGAAAACTAAACATAATTAATGAACTTGGAGGCTATTGAAATTTAGCTTTAGTCCTCCGTGTACTTCAAGTATACGTCAAAGCACAATTGTGCCGAGACGGTTTAGCTTAGTTGTACACCATGTCTACTCTTAGCATAAGTTTAAATGATTGTTCCTAAATTGTGGCCTACTGAGTTCCTTGTTCCTAAGAATAGCCCTGAAGTTCCTGAATACATTGAGTCTTTGTTAGAATATTCCAATCTATCAAAAGAAAGGGGACTATTTTTGTTATCCATGAACCATTCACCACCACCTTCACAAGTCCTTCTGATCGGTAGCTAGTTTATTTGTGTGTGCTGTCACTACTTTGAGGATGTTGTGAATAATTTTGTCAAATATGTTAGCTAGAGTACAAAGATGTAGTTTAGGGAAGAATTATCTTGGTTTAGACTCTCTGTTCTGTGAATATCCCTTTAACTACGTGTTCACGCTAATTGTTTTGATTCCGTGTGGTGATTATCGTAAGTCCCGTTGTTCAGTTTGCTTGAGGACAAGCAAAGGCTTAAGTGTGGGGGAATTTGATAAGTCCGTATTTTGACACGTATTTGATGCGTGTTGAGATCGGCTTTTGATGATTTTCCTAGTTTTAAGGTGTTACAAGTCTCAATTTTAGCTCAAGTTATGTTTACCGGGCGTTAGTTCGAGTTTTGTGTTGTTTGTAATCAAAATCAGGGAATTTGAGCCCGGCACCGGCACTTGAGGAACAATCGGGATGATTTGAGAAGCATTTGAGAATGATTTGATATCTTTGGAGGTCACCTGAAGATTCACGATGAGGATTTGAAGGAAAAAGAGCTCTAGGACTGGCTTCGGGATCAAAAGAAGATGAATGAAGCTTGAAAACGACAATCAGGATGACCTTCTGTCAACAGTTCAAGCATATCTCTTTGTAGAAACATCCTATATACACGATTCAAGTTCCACAGGAAAGCCAACTTCAAGGGATACGAATCATATGAAGACACCTTTGCGAGAATCTGAGAGGAAGAAGGTGAAAACAGACGATGAAGTCAGATGATCTCTGCTGCGATTTCAGAAAGACACCTTCCATCGTTTTGATCATATCTCTTGATTGGATGATTCAAATCACATTCGGCAAATTGAGGTGGATAGAGGAATTCATTATCTACAACTTTCATAAAGGAAGTTTTGTCAAATTCGGATGTTAAGTAGGCACAATCGTGCCCTCAAAGTCAGACACGATCGTGCCTGAAGAGAAAAGCACCGCGGAGTTACTGCCAGCCAGGCACGATCGTGCCTCCCTCCAGGCACGATCGTGTCTGCCCAAAATGCGCGTTTTTGCTCCGGAGGCACGATCGAAGGCACGATCGTGCCTGGCTGCCTTCGATCGTGCCTGGCTCCGAAAATCCTAATTCAGCTCAAATTTCATCCGATTTTTCTATTTAAACAGCCTGTAAACCCCCGTTTTGAGGGAGGAGCTTAGAAAGAGTGCCTAGCACGAATTTTAGAGGGCTTTTCAGTCTTGTTCATCAATCTTTTTGGGATTCTTTGTAAGTTCCACCTTTTTAATTAATGACAATTAATTCTATTCTTCCCAATTCTATTGATTCTTCAATTATGAATTGTGAGTAGTTTAATTAGGGATTGGGATTGATGAAGGGGTTGATCATGATGTATGGCTAGTTTCTTGATGGATTAATTGCATGAATGCCGTTTAATTTGTGTTTGAATAATTTAACTGATATCTTTTGTAACCTAGAACGCGCGCTAGAATTACAATTGCTTGTAGAATAAATTAAGAGAGATCTAGTTTATTCTAGGACACATTCACTCATACTTAATCGTTCGCTAAGAGATTAGTAGCGATTAAGGGGCCGTAAGCTTGCTCGTCTCGGAAATAATTTAGGATCCTGTCGCACGAGAGATCAGCCTGGTCCCCTAAATTATTGTACTCTACGCCGCGAGAGCGGTAAGAACTTAGTAATGATTAGCTAGGCTCAATTGAATTAATTTCATGTAATTAGGCCTGATCTGCCAGAAATCTGGTTACCCCAGAATCAATCCATGTTCCCTTCGTCATTAATTAGAGAGAACCCATTTATTTTAATCGTTTAGTTGCATTTTAATTTTTCATACCAATCATATCTCGCACGACGCATTTATTTTATTTATATCTTTTAATCGCTGAATTTAATTAATTCTTGATTCCCTTTTGTCCGTCCCTGTGGAGACGATACTCGTACTTACACCACTATATTACGATCTATTTTAAGTGCGAGAAAACACACATCATTCATCTGAAGTTGTTCAATTCAGATTAAAATCAAAACGTATAAATTGAAATAAGGGTTAAACTAAAGTGTTTCAATTCAGAATCAAAGGTTAAACTTAAATGATTACACTACATCTAAATAATGTTTATTTAATTGGAATTTAAACCATTATAATTGTTTTACAAAGGATAACCAATAGTACTTATTCCATCAATCAATCAATAATTAGGAAATCTATCTAATACGTACATACCTATGAAGCACGGATACTTCCCTAGGATAGCGTATCGGCGTATCGGATACGTTCCCGTATCCGATACTCTAGGATACCCGTACCGTACGTTCCCGGGCCGTATCTGCAATTTTTAAAAGTTTCCATTTTTTTTTGTAATTTTTTGAAAGTTTCCGATACTCGTATCCTGACGGATACCCGTATCAACCATTTTTTTTTAAAAAAAATCCCAAAATTTACTTAATAAAATTCTAAAAAAATGAAAATCTAAAACTACATTTTACTTGGTAATCAAATAATGGGCCTATATGGCTATATCCGAATTAAGTCATTAACTCATACTCCGAAGTGGGTACTTGCACTTTTAATTTCAAGATTGTAGTTGTTTGACTTATTTCTCATTTTAAATTAATGACTCATTGACTACATTTATATTTCGAGATACACTAATGTATATGAGAAATAATATGAATTTATTACTAAGTATCTTGAAAAAGGAAAATGCTTCAATGCAATGAATGGGTAGACATCATAAGATATTATATGTGTGTATATATATATATATATATTCAAAAAAAAATTAATATTTATAAATAGACCCCTATAACTTTTAATATTTGTAAATACACCCCCATAACTTTTAATATTTATAAATATGGCCCCGTATCCGTATCCTACTTTTTTTGGTTTTGACGTATCCTCGTAACCGTTTCCGCGTTTCCGCGTTTCCGCGTTTCCGGTATCGGTGCTACATAGGTACATACAAAGCAAAACAACAAGTTCCCGCCCAACCTAATTTCTCATCTCAGCCGTCCATAGCATGAACATCTCTCGCCATTTTACGTTTCCATCCAGATCCACCTTCTCATCCCTCTCCAGTCTCCATCTTCCATGAACTCCATTTCTCCTACCTCATCCCCATTGCATTTTGGCAACATCTACATCTCGGTAAACCTCTGTCATCAATCTTCCTCCATCATCTTCTCGATCCTCACTACAACAAAAAGCAGGACACACTTCACTTTGCTTTAGGGAATAATTTCGAGCTCGGGTAAGAGCACTGGATCGATTGAACGCTTGCTTCAAAGCGGAAAGAAAAACTTCAGCCTCACAAGCCATTTACAGTTTCTGAGATTCTTCCTCTGTTAAAGGTACGATTCTTCTAATAGGCTAATATAATTAAGAATCTACCTAATAGATATTTAGGAATCTGCCTAATATATCTGTTTAATATCTGTTTAGGAATACTTTGTATTTTGGCAACTCTTCTATTACAGGGTCCTATTGGAGTACCTCTTTCCCATTATTTCACATCTTCTTCCAAATTTCATAGTCCTCTTCTTCCTGTGTTAACTGCTTGGGAATTTTTCATGTAACAAATTGTGCTTGATGATGCTCAAACAAAAGGTGACAGCCTTCTCCATACTAGTATGAAGCAATATCGTGATAAATGCTTCAATCTTATTTAGGGTTCCGAACCTGTAGGCCATTTATGCTTGGGGCTGTATCTGTCCCCCTTTTGCTCTTGGGTGAGTTCCATTTATGCTCAGGTTTTCTATCCATCTTGCCTAAATAGATTCTTTTATTTGTGAAATTCAATCTTTGAGGTGCTCATTCATGATATTCTGTTGACCATGATTTTTTTTCCAATTATGTAAAGGCAGTAACCTTGATAAGGGATGAGGGCACTGCAGTGGCTTTTGGATAATCTTCAACAGAAGGTATGGGTATTTTTATATATCAACCGATTGATATCCAAATCTATTATCCCACATACAACTAGCGCCATGAAGTTCTAACTGGATCACACACAAAATCAATAGGTGAACTATTGAAATATTAGGAATAGGAGAAGTATTATATAAAGTGGTTTTCGGCCTTTTGTTTTGGGTGACTAGGGAGTTATAGTTACTTCTAATTCTGAAGGTAAACTCATAGGGTAATTGGTATTATGAAAAAATGATGTGCATCTTGATTAAGCTGTTAATTTTCATGATGTAGGAACTAGACAAATCAGGAAGGGTTTTTATTCTCAAAGGCCGACATACTATATTTTTTTGCTCATCTTGGTCTTAGTTCATTGTTAGCGTTGATTTTCTCCTTAAGTTGCATTATATTATTTGAGGGAGCATTTTTATCTACAAGCTGAGAGTTCATGTTAATGCTGCATCAATCATCGCAAGATCGTAATTGGATTTGACAGCAAACTATCAATCATATATCAGATGTGCTAAAAACATATGTTCCAAATAGAACATCATGCACGTAGCCACATAGAAACAGCGATGTTGTTGCGGGGTGAAGGAGGATCCCTTAGACCCTAGCTTACCTCAACTCAAGTTCAGCAAAATAATGTTTGTCATGTGTAATTTTTTTACATATATTTTATATATTGTCATTGAATGTGCTTTTCACATATAGTTGGTCTTCAAGACTTTTTTTTTTAAACAAAAGACCATGTTTGCATTCAATCTGGCACACTTTTGACTCCTTAATCACTTATATACATTTAATTTGTTAAACTCAATCATGCTTCTTCTCATGACCCCCTTAACATTTTTAACATTTTTATTAAGTGCACACTGTTTTTAACTTTTTTTAACCTTTCCATCATTTGCAATGGAGCCAAAGATTCATTATTTTTGGCTTGAGAATATGATGGAATAAAGCAAAAATGGCTCACCAAACTGTCTGCGCTTCTTTGTTATGAAGCAGCAGTCAGTCCATGCAATTTTGGACGTGATTTTCATTATGGGTCATCCGGAAACAGTCTCTTGGTGCTTTAGTACAGGGGTAAGACTGCATACATCCGACCCCCCCTCTACCACACCGTAGGTGGGAGCCTTTGCGGCATTGGGGTATATGATGATTGATTTCACACTATTTTTAACCTGGCATGGAAAATGGGTAGACTATAAAGTCCCTAAGTAGACAAATTCACAAGACTAAAGAGATTAGCCGTTTATAAGGTACAAATTGAAATTTAACCGAAAAGGTTTATCTGAGTTCAAAAGGTTTTCAATTAGTTAGGAGTTTAGTATTATTATTATTGGAGTTTTATCTATTTTAGAGAGAAAATGGTCTTAGAGAAGAAGAGGGATTCCAAAGTTGGAGGGGAACCCCTATTTATAGAAAAAAGGGAGGGTACAAAAGCTACCCTTATGGGCTGAAAGGGCCAAATGGGCCGAAATGGGTTGCATGGATAGGAATATGCCAGATGGGCTGAAATGGATCGCATTGATCGAGCTCTGTACGGAATAATGTATTGGGCTTCCGAAATAATAGTAGAACTGAATAATATATCTCAACAACCGTAATAAATGAAATTCAGATTTAGTAATAAATTTTAAAGTCATATTTTGAAAATTTATATTGAGAATACTTTAATAATATTTTCAAAAAATGCTAATACATAAGTAAAATAAATTATAATCAAAGTAGATCATATGAATAATGTAAAATTTAACATAGGCTAAAGGGTCAAATAGGCCCTTGAAATAGTTTAAAGTGTTCAATTAGCCCCTTATATAGGAGGTTCAGTCCGACCATCGCCAATTAGGGAGGTTCCCGGTGGAATTTTTTGATGAAATGTTTTGAGCATCTTCTGCATTAAGTCTAGTTTACCCATATCAAATTTCAGCTAAAAATTAAATCGGGAAGGCAGTCAAATGATTTTCCAAAATGTACCGCGTTGTTTAATTGCGCAGTTATCTTCAAAAAATCATTTCACTGCCTTCCGGTTGAATTTTTAGCTGAAATTTGGTAGGAGTAAACTAGACTTAATGAAGAAGATGCTTAAAAAATTTCATCAAAAAATTCTACCGAGAACCTCCCCAATTGGAGACGGCCGGGCAGAACTTTCTATATAAAGGGCTAATTGAACACTTTAAGCTAGTTCAAAGGCCTATTTGACCCTTTAGCCTTTAACATATCACAATTACTTAAGAACACAGGTAATACAATTTAAAAGGAAATACAATTAGGAATCACATCTTGTGCAACGCACGGGTGAAAATCTAGTTGATGTAACGTACCTCAAAAGAACAACAACAGAAGTTTAAAATTTTCCCAAACAAATTAAATGTTCCCTGATTATGTTAAAACAACAAATATAACAATAATAACGGATCTGAGTTAGAACTTATAGATCTTCCAGTCTAGCGGTGATAATCCTTTACCATAGGTATCCACTTGATTTCTTCTTTCCGAAAGAATGGGTATATCTCACCAAATAGTTGAGTAGCAAGCCGCAGATTCGCATACTTCAGCATACAGTAGCAATCTAGCAGAGAAGTAATAGTGTAATTAATACCATTAATTAGGTTTCCATATTTATTATGTTTCCTATTGTAACCACGGCATATTTTATTATATATATGACACCTAGGGCTACCACTTTGGTAAGTCATTCCATTATTCTCACATGGTATCAAGAGCTCTAGGGTTTTAGCCAGTTTAATTATTTTTTCCGATCCATTCGTTCTCAATCTTCAGCCGTCGCTGCCATCGATGATGTCGTCACCACCGCCGCTAATTCGACGACGGAGGTAGACCAGCCGGGTTTGAGCGTGATACAGACGTGCCCCATGCCCCCATCCTGTCCGAGCCGCCGCAGATGCTTGGGTCCGGTTTGCTTGCCCAACGCTGTCCAGCAATCCTGGTCTATTACATCCGCCTTCATCTGGGACCATCGACCATCGTTACACGGACAACTCCCCGCCATTCTTGTTCGCTACATTGGCTCAAGGGATGACGTTCGGGGCCTCGATTACACAAATTGTGACCTCAAAGTTACTTAAAGTTAAAGATTATCTACCCTGGCGTACTCAGTTCGAGACTTTTCTGGTGGCTAATAGTCTGTTGGGCATTCTATACACCTATTATTTTATCAGGCTCAATCCATTAATCCTGAATATTATCATTAGTTGAAATTGGACCAAACTGTTTCCATTAATTCTGAATATTATCATTGGTTGAAATTGGACCAAACTGTTTGTGCTTGGTTATTTGCTACATTGTCTCGTGATCGAAGTTCTGACGGAGGTTCATAACTTGAAAAATTCTTCGGCAAATTGGCAAATTGGAGTCTCGATTTATGGCTTCTGGTTTAGCATCCTCCATGGAATTGAAACAGATGATGTCTCACACCAAGAAAGAGAATTAGTCCATGGAGGAATACATTCGTGGAATTCAGACCACTGCTGATAACTTGGCCTCCATTAATTCGTCGGTCTCCAATGCTGATCTTATTCCATATACACTTTTAGGATTGGGACCGGGATATGAATTGCTAGTCGGACCCCTTACCTTGTTTCCTAAAGGGCTCACTTTTGACCCATTACGCTATCAACAATCTTTGGAGACTCAAGCTACTACTCCGGCGTTTGCTGTGTCATCCTCGACAGGGGGTGGATCGGCAGCATCTTCCTCTGCCGGACGGCAGCAGCCGCAGCTGAACAGAGGCGGTCGTGGTGGACGGCACGAAAACCGAGGCCAGGGCGTGGTCGCGGCAGGTACCAACAACAGTCGCAGGTGTACGGCTAGCCTCCAGCCTACTTCGGTCACGATCAGCATCATCAACAGCAGCCATCATCTGGCCGGGGAGCCCATCAGCAAAATAATTGGGGACCTGATACAGTTTTATATAATTCAGTTGAATCATCATTTTATACCCCTGCTCTCTCTACTTTTTGTACTAACTATGCTTCTGCAGGATCTCCATCTTTTGAGAATAGTTTTGGTTCAGTTCCTCCACCTGTCTTTTGTCAGATCTGTCATTCTCCATGTCATTCCGTTGTTTCGTGTCCGTCTCATTTTGTTCAAGCTCAAACTCCTGCTTTGACGGTCTCTACTGGTGAATCTGCCTCTGCTGTTTGGTATCCTGACTCTGGTGCTTCTGCTCATATGACCTCTAATGAAGGTATTTTGGAAAATAAATCTATTTATTCTGGACCACTTATTGCTATTGTTGCAAATGATTCTAATTTACCGGTTATGACTGTTGGTGATTTGCATTTATCTACTCCGCCCCGGTCTCTCCATTTAAAATATGTCTACCATGTTCCTAATCTGAAATATAATTTACTCTCCATTCAACGATTATGTGCCGATAATAATTGTTTTGTAATTTTTGATAAAAATTCTGTTTGTGTTAAGGACACAATATCGGGAAGGTGCTCCTCCAAGCTTCCAATAATGGTGGTGTTTATCCTATTTTCTTTCCTCAACCTTCATCAGTTGCTCTCATCTCTCATGTTACTCCCGGACCGGTCTGGCATCGTCGCTTGGGACATTGTGACAGTCGTTTTTTAGATAAACTTAAAAAGTCTCGGACTATTCTTAGTACTTCTTCTTTTTTCCATGATTGTGTTTCTTAGCTTGTCTATTAGGCAAATTACAACGATTACATTTTCAAGAACTTTGGCATAAATCTACTGCAACTTTATTTTAATTCATTCTGATGTTTGGCAATCTAATGTTCTCTCTGAAAGTGGCTTTAAATACTACTCCCTCCGTCCCCTTTTAAATGTCCCGTTTTACCATATTGGGATGTCCCTATTTAATTGCTCCATACCTTATTTGGTAAACTTTGTGTGGCTCAAAATCATTCTTACTTTATCAATTAATATCAACCACACAAACTCACTTTTCTTAAAACCCGTGCCACCATCTCCCGTCCCATTTAAAAGGGGACGGAGGGAGTATGTTTTATTTATTGATAATTTTTCTCGTTTTACATGGCTTTATCCCATGCGTAATAAAAGTGAAGTCGTGTACCACTTTCAACACTTCAAATTAATGGTGGAAAATTTATTAGACCATAAAATTAAAAATTTTCAAAGTGATGGAAGGGTGAATTTTATAATCATGGAATGCGTGATATTTTTACCAAAAATGGTATTTTATTTTGCAAGTCTTGTCCCGATACTCGTGAACAAAATGGAGTAGCTAAGCACAAACATAGGCATTTATACATGAATTAACTCGCACTATGCTTCTTGAAGCAAAAATGTCAGCTAAATTTTGGGTAGATGTTGTGTTTACTGCTACATATAATATTAATAGGATTCCTACTCTAAATTTAAATGGCTATTCTCCTTTTGAAAAATTATTCCACCATGCTCCTGACTTCTCTTTTATGCGTGTGTTTGGATGTGCTTGTTTTTCCCAATTTTAATGTCACTCCTGTCAACAAACTCTCTCCCAGATTCACTTTATGTGTCTTTTTAGGATATGCCCCTGAATATAAAGGTTATCGTTGACGTAATCCTAATAATGGCAAGATTTACATAAATAGGAATGTACGTTTTTATGCAAACTATTTTCCGTATTCCGACGCGGTGTCATCTTTACAAAAACCTGACTTGCCAACAATGTCTCTGGTACGCTCTGCCTGCCTGCATGAGAGTGGTATTCCTTCTGCCACATCTTCCCCTCTACGGGCTCTACCGAACCATACCCACTGTTATCCACCACTCTCCAACCGCGGCAACTAGCCCCCCAACGACCCGATGCCCTCTCCGCCAGAACCCAACTCACTGACCCATACCCCACTTCCTCATGACCACGACCGAAGCTGTAGCAACACTTCGGTCACTGCCTCCCCGTCATCAACCCAAACACCAGACTCCACTCCCAGCAGCCCGGCCGAACCCTCTCCACCATTGTCACCTTCTCCTGTTAATTGCCATCCTATGCAAACTCGTGCTAAGTCGGGGATTTTTAAACCAAAATCTATTTTTAATCTCAAAAGGATATGTCGACATGTGATCCTTCTTGTTTTTCAGTGGCAAATAAAGATGTTAAAAGAAGGGCTGTTGTGGTAGAGGAGTTTAATGCACTAATTGACAATCATAATTGGGCTTTAGTTCCTTTTAATACTAGTAAAAGTGTGGTTGAGTCTAAATGGATTTATAGAACCAAATTTAATTCTGATGGATCAGTTGAGCAGTATAAAGCACGCTTAGTTGCACAGGGATTTACTTAGCAAGCATGTGAGGATTTTTCTGAGACTTTTAGTCCTGTCGTTAAACCCACTACTGTTCTTATTGTTTTATCTCTTGATGTCTCATGTCGTTGGACCATTCGTCAGTTAGATGTTAAAAATGCTTTTCTTCATGGAAATCTAACTGAAGAAGTTTATATGTGTCAGCCTCCTGGTTTTATACATCCACAATTTTTTAATCATGTATGTCATCTCACGAAGACTATTTATGGTCTTAAACAAGCTCCTAGAGCTTTGTTTTATCGGTTCAGTAGTTTCTTGTTGACTCATGGTTTTGTCAATAGCATGTCAGATAATTCCTTGTTTATTTATCATCATGGGTCCTCTGTTCTCGATCTTCTGTTATATGTGGATGACATTATTATTACAGGTAATTCCCCTTCCTTTATTTCCACATTTATTTATTGCCTTGGCCGTTGCTTTTCCATGAAGGATTTGGGGGATCTACATTTTCTCCTAGGTGTCCAGGGTGTTCGAAAGTCCTCAAGTTTGTTTTTGTCTCAGCATAAGTATGTGTCTGATTTATTAACCAGGTTTCATCTCCACATTCTTAAGTCGGTTCGTACTTTGCTTCCTACATGAACTAAGTTCTCTCTCACTGATGGTGATTTCCTTGCAAATCCTACTGAGTCCAGAAGTATGGTAAGTACTTTGCAGTATTTGATCATGACTCGACCTGATATTACATTTGTTGTTCACCTGGTTTCTCAGTTTATGCATGCACCCCGTACCTCTCATCTATTGGTTGTTAAACATATTTTCAGGTATCTTCGGGGTTCACCAGATCACATATTGCTTCTTCAGCCAAGCACTGTTTCTCCTACTTTACAGGCTTATTCAGATGTTGACTGGGATGGTTGTCCTGATAGTAGTCGGTCTATTTCAGGTTTTGCTATTTTAGTCTCGTGGAAGTCCAAAAAGTAGCCCACTATCTCCCGATCTTCCACGGAAAGTTGAATATTGGGCTATTGCATACATAGTTCAAGACACTCTTCATATTCGCTCCATCTTGTTCGAATTGGGCATTCCCATTCGGCAACCAATACAACTGTTGTGTGATAATGTTTTTGCCTCTTACTTATCCACAAATCCTATTCAACATGCTCGGAGCAAGCACATCAGTATTGATTATCATTTTGTTCGTGAGAGAGTCTCGCATGGAGATCTGGTTGTCCGCTATGTTCCTACTCAGTTCCAACTAGCAGACATTTTTGCTAAATGTATGTCATGATCATCATTCATCACATCGTTTTATTTTTCTTAGAGACAATCTGCACATTGTTTCCTTGCACAACTTGATGGAGGTGTAATAGTGTAATTAATACCACTAATTATGTTTCCATATTTATTATGTTTCCTATTGTAATCAGGACATACTACGGTCATTATATACAAGTATATGACAACTAGGGTTATTAACACCTTCTTTTCCAATAGGTGCAGGGCACAAACACTTCCTGGTGCTCTTCAGTTTAGCCGTTCTTTTCCTTCTTTTTTTCCTAATATATCATTATTTGTTAATTTCTATTTTGGAATTTATTATTTCTTTTAAAATTTATAAATTATGATGCCCCCAGCCCCTAGAATTAGAAAATATTAATCCGTATATGAAAACTTAAAAAAAATGAATTGAAGATTTAATCACAAATTAAGTAGGGGTGGGCATAATGGTTTGATTTAATCGAACCAGGGCCGGTCCTGAGAATATAAAGGCCTTGTGCATTTAAAAAAATTGGGCCTTCCTTTTCGATATAAGTAGAAATAGAACATAAATAAGGATGATTATAGTGAGAAATTACTCATAATTTATTTTAAAGAAATTGATCTAATTAGGACTAAAACATAGTCAATACTCCAAATTAGGACTTAATGTTTTAAATTTCCTAAATAGGACTCCCTGTTACCATTTTACCCCTAGGAATTCTGCGTCTTTGTCTTCCGCATCGAACCCCAAGTACGTCATGTGTCTCCTCATCCGATTTCCCCAGGCCAGCCAGTTCTCTCCCTTACCTGGGAATCGAACTCACAACTAATCTACAAATTAAACCTTCACAAAGTGTAGTAATTATACTTTACCATCACGAACACTTGTCCAGATCTCTCCCATGCCATGTCCATAGGTTATCTGCGCTTTGATGTTCCTCTAGCTGCTCGCTCGAAATATCCAGGTAAGTGTTTCTTTTTCTTCTTCTTCTCCTCCTCCTTCTCCCTCTTCTACTTCTCCTTCTCCTACTTCTCATCGTCTTCATCCTCTATTTTGTTTGAATTTGAATTTTATTTATTTATTAATTTTGATTGCTCTGGAATTTAAGAATGCCATAAATTAATAATATTTACAAAAATGTCACTTTTAAGGCATTGCACCTATTAAGATGACAATATTATTTTGAAATTACACAACTCTAGAATGTCATATTTTTGCACGTTTGACAAAACAATGTCAGTTTTATGTCATTTACTTTAAAAAGATGACATTTTTCTTGCTGAACTTTTTTTCCTTTTTCTTCCAATATTTTGAATTTTTTATCTATCCGTAATTAGAAATATTGTCACTTTAATAACATTCTATATATCTATCAAGATGTCTATATTAACTCTCAAACTACAAAATTTTGAATGACATGTTTTTGTCCGATTTGACAAACAAATGTCATTTTTATGCCACTAATAAGATGACATTTTAAGTGGTTTGCAGGAAAATGTCATCTTGATAAGAGTACTGACATAAATTTAAAATGGCATTTTCATAACCAATAATTACAACATTTTCAGATTTTGAAAGTGACATTTTTCTTATAATCACTTATGGGGCATTCTCAAAATCCAAATTGATAATAAATAATTAAATATTCAAAATTAAAAAAGTCATGATTTTTATACGAAAATGACATTATTGTGTTATTTCTGACAGAAGGTGACAATCTCAGAGAAGAGAGGAAACGAATTAGCCGGAGAGTTGGTCTCATGGATGGGTGGTGGGCTGGTGGCGGTGGTTTGCTTGAAGGGTGTCAGCCTCAGGAAAGAGCAATAAAAAGGAATGAGTGCAGTGCTTGTTGGTAAAGGATGTATATCTGATAGGCCACTGCAGGATGTCTTCGGCACTGCTATGCGGATTGCTGATGGCCTGCGATGCGGATGACAAAATCATTAAGGGTAGTTTTGTCAGATTAGATCTAATTAGTCCTATTTTTGATCAATAAAACATAGTGGTCCTATTTTTACAATTCTACTTTGTTTTAGTCCTATTTAGGAAAATCTCTCTTTATTTTAAAATACAAGTTATTTAATACTTTCCACTAATCATGTAAAATTAATGAATACCAATTTGTTAAAGAATTTAAATTAATAGACTAGTAAGTAATAACATATTATACCAACTTGCTAAATACAAGTATAATTAAAAAAAAATAGTCAATTACTTGGCCAATTGGCTAGAGAAAATCTGAAATAACAACCTGCACTGTGAAATTTCATCAAAAATTAGTATACGTAATGGAGTAATGGCCCTAATAATTACTCCGTATAAATAATTAGAGGCAGCAATAAAATCAAAATATATCACATATTTTATATAATAAACTTGAGTTAAAAACAATGATGTGTCAACTTCTTATTGGATAATGCAAATTCTATTATCATTACAATTAAAACAATTAATTAAGTCAATGTCCACCACACCTAAGTATAGTACATTGCGGCTGATTTAGAGGAATAGTAGGAGAAAAAATCTCTCTTTTTTAAAGTGATATAACTTTTATATTTATAATCCAATTTTTACAAAAAACATATCAAAATTCATAACTTTTTAAGATCTTTCATATGACACCAATATTATATATGTGAAAATATATATAAAAATATCTATTATTTTATATAGCAAAACTGAGTTGAAAATGATATTGATTAATAAAAATTCTATTATGACTACTACTAAAACATTTAAGCATATTTTTACTTGGACTGTAACCTATCCCAGACTAGACCAGATCAGACTTGGATAGTTATAAGAATACAAAGAGACCACACATTACCAGACCAGACCAGATCAGCAAATCACAATCCAAGTAAAACATCTTAATTCATATAAGTTGACTCGGTTCATCATTGTTATTCACTACATGCATCATTGATCATTTAGACAAAGGGAAGGAGAGAAAAAATCTTAATTTAATTTAATGTATTATAACTTATTCGTATTTATCTCTACACCAATTTTGACAAAAAAAATACATCAAAATTTAAAACTTTTTATGATTTTTCATATGACACAAATTGTAGAAAAAGTATACCAAAAATCATAAAGTTTTATTATTTTTATATGACAACAAATTGGATATATAAATAATTATTTTAAATTTGAGTTATAAATCAATGATATATCATATTTATAGTGAAATTTGAGTTTAAATTTGCATTATGGGAAGTGCACATTTATACAGTAGTCGTGACACATATTAAGAATCCAAATTTCATTATATATTTAAATTTATTGTTTTATTTAGTAAAGCGGGGTTACAAACTGGTGGCGTGTCACTGTGTTATTGATTAACAAAAAATCTATTGTCATTATTGTGAAAACATTTAATTAGTTCCAAACAAAAAGGAGATTTGGTAAAAAAAAAAAGGAAATGAAATAGCTATAATGAAAAGGGAGGGAAAAAAGGAGGAAGAAAAACATTAAAGAACTAACATTTGATATTATGTAGACTCCACACATCAAACCATTAATTAGTTCGTACAAAGATGGAACAACTAATGAAAAAGTCTAGAGAAAAGTTGGAGAAAAAACGTAAATAAGATATCCTTGGAAGCTATTATGTTACTTTTATTCTTATTCTTATTGTTTACTCCATATTACTTATTCTTATTTTATTCAGAATAAAAGTCAAATCAGATTAGCCCATGCAAAACATTCAATCTAGATTAGATTAATTAGAAATTTTCAGATCAGATCAGAAAAATTTGAACCAGAAATAAAATATTAAGATCAGATCATAAAAATTCAAGCCAGATTGGTTCAAACATAATTTATTATTTTAACTAATATATTTATTTGAAATTAAAGTTAATACATTTATACTTTTATGAGCCGAAAGTTTTAACAAATAACATTTCATATCATTTCCATATTATCATTACTATTGTATATAAATATATAATTGGTCAAATTCAACATCATTAACTTAAAAAATAGTATTTGGTTAAATATAAAGCGACAAAGGGAGTAAAAGAAATCAATTATAACCAAAATTTGATCATATCCCATGAATAATTCACAATGTTTATCTGTATTTGTCACCTCACCCATATCAAATTAACACTACCGGGGCATGCCCCGGGTGTTACACTAGTAATATGATAATAATCAAGAAAATTAATAAACAATAGTCCTAACAAGTTATGAAAATCAATCTTTTATAATTGACGAACTATGGCATGGAGAGCGACTAAGGTGAGGAGCAGACTGGAGTCACCGAGGTGTGGTGCAGTCGTAGCCCTAGGCGGTGGTCGGCGTTCCTCGTCAGTCGTCCATCTCTGTTTCTTCGCTTGCAGATAGCCGAGAGACTGAGAGGTCAGGGCAATTGAAGGATGGTGCGTGACTGCTTGTAGCTTGAACGAGTGCGTTGGAAGTAAGAGAGGGCTTCCATTTTTCTTGGGCTTAGATTACCTAATACTACTACTAACTTTTAAATTTTTTTGGGCCTTCAATATTTATGGGCCCTGTGCCGGCCCTGTGCACACCCAGCACTTGTCCTGGGCCGGCCCTGAACCGAACTGCACCAAACCGAACTAAATCGAACCGAAACCGGACTGTATGCAATTTGGTTTGAGTTTGATAGTATTTCTTCCAAACCGTATTAAACCGAACCGAACTGAAACCGATAAAAACCGAATCGAATTAAAGAAATTCAAAAACACCTTCATATATTATTAAAAATTAACAAATCCAAACCGAACTAAACCAAACTGAACCGAAAAATAGTATGGTTTTTGTTTGGTAATAATTCTTCCAACCCGTTTCAAACCGAACCAAACTGAAACCAATATAGACCTATTTGAAAGTTCGAGGACCTATTTGAAAGTATGAGTAAACTAGACTTTTCTATGTATAAGTGTGGTGACCAAATGCTCATGGCGCAACAGCAAAGCCAAAGCCAGAGGCTTGAAAAGGATTATTTGCGTATGTTGGCAGTGTATCAGCAGTTGATCAGCAGTGAGAAGGTTAATTTTGTCCATCCGTCCAAAATTAGTCCTATTTAGGGTTTAAAAACTCTGAACTCCTATTTACATCCCAACTCTTTTTTTAGTCAGGTCTATTTCCAATGCAAACTAATATGAATCCAAATATCAAATATGCTAAAAATCTAATACTTCGTATAATTTACTGTGAAGAGTGAAGGTCAAAAAAGGAAAGAGCATCCAACGTCCGAACAATGGATAATGACTACAGGAAATGGTTGCAGTATACACCACGAGCGGAAAATGCTGGGGGTGAAGAATTAATATCCAGAAGGATGAAAACTGAAGAAGAAATAACCAAGAAGCAAAAGTTATCTGTATCAATGTTAAAAGAAAACACTCTAAAACTTCCAAATATAAAATATAATAATTAAACTGAAGGCGGTGATATTTAAGCACAATTATTTCCACACCATAAAAAGATGCAACATTATACTATAAGGTTTACTATGAGGCTGCAAGTCTGAGTATTATAATAATAATAATAATTTGACAAGTTAAATACACTATACATTGTTTCACAATGCTTAAATGTTAAAAACCAGCTTATACCTTATAATTTCCTTCACTGCAGTTTCCTCCTCTGACTCTCTTCCTATTTAAAATATGAAATAAAGAAATATATATTCCCCACAAATGTAAATAAAAATCTAGAAACATGAAATCATGTAACCTGATGTGATTTTACATAGCAAATAAACTAGTACGAAAATAAATGGTCTCTTAAGTTTTAACCATCCGTTGGGCTCAATTGCCTAGGTTTGGTTTGGTTTAACATCATAGAGTACAACCATCCATTATAAAGACAATGTAAGTTCACACAAACATACCACTATAAACTTTTTGAAAGAAGAGCTAGGAAAACACTTCACCTTGATAGGATGTAATCAGTTTAAGATTTTCTAAATTAAAGAAAAAATCCAAAAATAGAAAATGGCCTTAACCGATGATCTCTACGGTAAACAGTTCTTCTTGACAACAGCTTATGGCTTTAAACTCTGGAGAACAACTTGTGGGATATGCTGTAAGGACACGAAACACAGGAAAGCACGAAATGTGAATTACAATATTGCTCGAAAGGTTACTTGCATGCCTGTAAAGTATCCGAAATACAGAAAGATTACTTGGCAATAGTTATTGTACTAGCTCTCAGAGGTTGCATGTCTTGCCCGCACTTACCCAGCAAGAGCTGCCACCAAAAATCCGACCTTTCCACCCCTGCAGGATCCAATGGCCGTCTTCGGTAAAAAGAAAATCTTTGTGATATCCTGTTCTCGCCTTGCTTTTGTACTTCTTCAAAACTTCAGGATTTATGGGAACCGGTTTTAACCCAGCCCTTATATTTCGAGAATGCCACTGCTTGTACGTTTCAGTCTTCGGTGATCTTTCTATGCCCTCACATGCAATGATATTCATTATTTCGCGTCCCAAAAATTCTTTTTCGAAAATCATCATCTCACGACTATGGCCTGGTATAACAACATCGTACATATCAAAGACAGCAGAGTAGAAGAAGAGAGCCTCCCGAAACCGAGACAAAAAGAAAGGAGAGTTGTTGGCTCCATTACGTACAGATTGCACATATATATCAGGATTTACTTCCCGGATTAAGTTAAAAATTGAATCTCTGGGGCAGGGGCCATCCCCAACAACTACTGTTTCATCCAATAGATGTTCGAGTCTAACAACACAGTTAACAGCAACCACCTCACCACCATTCACAAGCTTGAAGTCATCAATTTTAAGTGTCTCCCAATTCTTTGCTGTTATAGAATTGTACTCAAACGGTACATTGAAACGCTCACAATATTTTGCCAAGCGACAACCAGTCTGCTCTACCATTTGTGATGGACGGAAACCAGGTTGGGGAAGCTCAATCCCTGTTATTCGAAGTTTTGGAGGACCACCAGGCCTCTCTGAAAGATCCCGAATAAGAGTGGGCCACTGAATACCGTAAAGAATACCAAAATCTATAATGTGCAGTGATTCAGCTTCCGATGCTACTTCATAAATCATTTTATTTGCAAAGAAAATTGATAATCTCACAAATGGCAAAGGTGATAGGTGGGATTTTAGCATCTCAGAGACCATGCTATCATAAGGAGATTGAGATAAAGTTGCACACAGCTGTGTTCCAGTTCCAGCCAGCCGTGCAGCAAGACCATCCGCAAAAAAATTAACGAGCCTTTGCTTTGCGTTGCCAGTAGGCGAAGAGTGATGTCTGATCTTCTTCAGTTCATCTTCCGCTGTGCTATAATCACAAGCAGCAACAGATTCTGCGCAACTAGTCAAAAGAGCCTCCAAATCCACAATTTCACAACTATCCCTTCTTTTCTTTGAATGGTTCTTGCGCCCACTTCGCCCTTTCTGTTGTGTGCGGCCAACTCTAGAGGGAGTGTCATCATCACCAACACACAACAAAACCTTATCAAACACCTCCGATAACTCCACCTCCTCCTTATATACTGCAGAGTGCTTCATCCTCCTTTCTTCTTCTACACCAATGTCATCTGGATGGAAATGCTTCTTCCCTCTGCATGGATCAGCTGATTGGTCCTTCTCTATATTGGAAACAACATCTCTGGTCTCTGGAGGAGATTGGTGTTTCTCAGCTTCTTCCTCACCTCTCTGTACTTTCAAAATGGACTCAGTATTATCATCACAAAATATATTTGGAACTATATCAAGACTATCACGGCTACACAAAGCCCCATTTAGGCCACCCAAGTTAGTCATGCTTAATGACGGCAGGATGGTGAGATCCGGAAGATCAACACCATAGCTCCAATCAGATGTCTCAGATGACTTCGGTTCAATGGGACGAACATCATTACTGTGAAATGGTGAGGAAGAGTTACCATGCAAGGCTTCAATAAAGGATTTCTCAGTAGCACTAAGAGCAAGGGGATCAAGGAACATGTTGTGGTTGTTCCCATCCATGCTATCCTCCTCCAGTAGAATCTGGAAAATGTAGTCCAGCATTGGATCAGAGTCCAAAGCAGGACCAAGGGCGTGCATATTGCTCAGTCTGTTTATATCGGCCTCAGGCAACTTTCTGAGTGTATGATCCATAACCTTCTGTAACAACAAACCTATACCCAAATAGGGAAGATGGGTAAAAAGACTAATAAACAACAACTAATAATAATGAACTTAATAATGATCAGGGGAATGTTCTATAACTATAAGTACTCTTCAGTCTTCATTGTCTAATACATTAATCATCACGTATTAATTGGACTAGTTTACACAAAACTCCGGATTACTATAAAGCTACAAGTCAAACTTTTGAGTAAACCAATAGAAGAATCAGTGACTGCACTCAACTGGTAGCTTTCAAATATATGTGCGTACCTTAGGATGTAAATTCGATCGCAGCAAAACAAATGCGCCTGCCTAGTTAGTTCATCAAAAACAGGACGAGAGAAAGCAACCCTTTAAGACTTGAGAGAGAACCGCTAGGAATTTGAATACTCCCTTCGCCATAAAAATCAGTAGCTTGGGCAAGAAATTAATGGGGGTTTGTTTGTGCTGGCATGGAAACATGCTCTGTCACAGCTTTTAAGAACATCATTTATCTCTCACCCGTACTCCATTCTTCCCCATTTGTACATTCAGACGTGGGGCATACATTTGTAAAAACACCTATACATTATTCTTATCCCGAGCATTGATATTAAACCACACACTTTTATGCTTTTAAGTGAAAATGAAAACACTCAAACGGTTTTTATGCCTTTGAATTAGGTTCGATTTGGAACGGGTCGGAAGAATTATACGAAGGTTTTATCGGTTTGGTTTAATTTGATTCGGTTTAGTTCGGTTTGGATTTGTTATTTTTTAAAAATATATGAAGGTTTTATTGAGTTCCTTAAGTTCAGTTTGGTTTTGTTCGGATTTGGTTCGGTTCGGTTTAATACGGTTTGAAAGAAATACTGTCAAACTCAAACCAATTTGCATGAGGTCCGGTTTAAGTTCGGTTTGATACGGTTCGATTAAGTCAAACCAATAATGTACTACGTACATCTCTAATTTCTTCTATGCTACGTAGTATTACAATTTTTATTTTTCTAAACTATGCTATGCAATAAGTCAATAACATGAGTCTTACCGTACTGCAGTAATTAAAGCACTGAAATTGAAAGAAAAAAACTTAAGTTTGGTTGGTAAAAAAATTATGATCAGAACAACCTTTATGAGTGTTCTTTTTTACTTGTGATGGCTTGTTTCAAAATAATAACTTCTGCTACAGATTGTTTGTTAGTTGTGATTTACATCTTCTAAGGTTTGTTAAAGTTTCTCTCACCTATTATTTGAACTGAATTATTGGTTGAATCAATAATCTTCACATCCTTTCAAAAAGCATATTCATGAATCATTCGGGCAGCCGGACAGATAACTTCATGTAGCTTGGCAGTTATTCATCTTGTGCCATATGTGGGAATGACATTTGAAGACTTGGAAAATGCATTTGAGTTCTACAATAGCCAATAGGTACAAATGTTATAAGGGGTAGGGTTTACAAATGTTACAAAGATGGGTAGAAAAAAAATGCCATGCTTGGAATTGATAGAAAGATGTACACAAATTCCCTATATTTAGTCTCCAAGTATTGTCAAAATGACACTTTTAGTCCTACTATGAATTTGGCACAATAAGTCAAGGACTAAAAATTTCATTGGGATAATAGTTGAAGGATCAAAGTGTCACTTTCATAAAAGTCGAAGGATGACTAAAAGTGATAAAAGTGTCACTACAAAGACGGGTATCAAAAGTAGTTTTTGCACAATAGTCGAAGAACTAACAAGTGTAGCAATTCAAAATCAACTGTCAAAAGTAACACTAACACAATAGTCAAAGGACTAAAAATGAAAGTCTTAAGTAGTTTTTTGGCTCTACTCGATGTGCCTGTAACAATAAATCCTGAAATGCATTTTATAAAGAATTTTAAGCTTATTCAATAAAGTTATGTTTAGCTTTACCTATATTTTCTCTTAAGCTATATGAATGTAGACAACCTATTTCAAATGGAATATGCTACTCAAACAAGAAAATTGATATCATTTAAAGAGAAAGTCTACTTTTTTTATGAAAGCTTATCCTGTATTAATTCAAGTAATAAAAATGTGCAGATCTAAGGGGTGTATTCAATTGGGACATTTTAAGACATTTTGGGATTCTCAAAACCCGGATGTATTCAATTGAAACATTTTAAGACATTTGGAGAGTAAAAAAGTCTACATGTATTTAAAACACCAAGACAATTTGGGATTCTTTTTGGGACTAGGATTCAGCAGGACTTCACAACAAAAATACACTGAAAAATCCTATTATCAAACGGACTAGTCGTGGAAAGCCAAAAATTGCTCTTCAACCATTTTTCCTAGCACCAGAAACCTCCGTGTCAGCCTATTTTGTTCCCAGCCAAAAGAAACCGGAGCAACCATCGTTTGTCCAAGCTTTTCTCCCCGTCATGTTTCCTGTAAGGCCAAATATATGGAAAGCTTGACCTCTCTATCTTATCTGCAAACAGTAGGAAGTGCTCTCACAGAAGGTGAGTGGAGGGCTGATGGAGTTAAGTAGAGCCGATGCACTGTGCTACTCACATAAAGGAGCCTCTGAACTTTGTCTCGAAGAGTCTTTTAAAATGTCTTGAAATGTCTCGCACAATTTTGGATTGTCTAGAAATGTCTTTTAGAATCCTATATGAATACAAATCTCCAATTGTTTCAAAATGTCTCAATTCAATACACTCCCTAAGTAAACAAATCCATTTGCTTGTTGATATTTCTACTAAACTTCATTTGGAGGCAAACATTAAGAGCCCGTTTGGTAACTCTGTTTTTTAGTTTATCAGGCTTATCAACCAACTTTTTAACGCGTTTTGAATAGTGTAATAATAAGAAAAAGTAAGGTTGGAGTTACTTTTCTGGCTGTATTGGCTGATCTTACTGTAGATGATCATTTTAGCTATTTTTTCATATAATTCTTTCTTTAGTTTATTAATAAAATATATTTTAAATATAATTTTTCATAAATCATCAGAATCAACCAATAAAACCACTTCAGCCACAACCTCATATATTTCAGCAGAATCATCCGATTCAGCCGATTTTAGTGTTACCAAACGGCACTAAATTGTTCGACTCGTTTATTCTATAATAACTATCGTTGTTTATTTTTTACTCCCATCGCCCTAGTTTAAAGTTCTCCTTATCTGATTATTTTATAAATAATTGTATCATTTTGGTAATTCAGACGTGGGTCATACATTTGTAAAAACACCTATACATTATTCTTATCCCGAGCATTGATATTAAACCACACACTTTTATGCTTTTAAGTGAAAATGAAAACACTCATACGGTTTTTATGCCTTTGAATTAGGTTCGATTTGGAACGGGTCGGAAGAATTATACAAAGGTTTTATCGGTTTGGTTTAATTTGATTCGGTTTAGTTCGGTTTGGATTTGTTATTTTTTAAAAATATATGAAGGTTTTATTGAGTTCCTTAAGTTCAGTTTGGTTTTGTTCGGTTTTGGTTCGGTTCGGTTTAATACGGTTTGAAAGAAATACTGTCAAACCCAAACCAATTTGCATAAGGTCCGGTTTAAGTTCGGTTTGATACGGTTCGATTAAGTCAAACCAATAATGTACTACGTACATCTCTAATTTCTTCTATGCTACGTAGTATTACAATTTTTATTTTTCTAAACTATGCTATGCAATAAGTCAATAACATGAGTCTTACCGTACTGCAGTAATTAAAGCACTGAAATTGGAAGAAAAAAACTTAAGTTTGGTTGGTAAAAAAATTATGATCAGAACAACCTTTATGAGTGTTCTTTTTTGCTTGTGATGGCTTGTTTCAAAATAATAACTTCTGCTACATAGTGTTTGTTAGTTGTGATTTACATCTTCTAAGGTTTGTTAAAGTTTCTCTCACCTATTATTTGAATTGAATTATTGGTTGAATCAATAATCTTCACATCCTTTCAAAAAGCATATTCATGAATCATTCGGGCAGCCGGACAGATAATTTCATGTAGCTTGGCAGTTATTCATCTTGTGCCATATGTGGGAATGACATTTGAAGACTTGGAAAATGTATTTGAGTTCTACAATAGCCAATAGGTACAAATGTTATAAGGGGTAGGGTTTACAAATGTTACAAAGATGGGTAGAAAAAAAAATGCCATGCTTGGAATTGATAGAAAGATGTACACAAATTCCCTATATTTAGTCTCCAAGTATTGTCAAAATGACACTTTTAGTCCTACTATGAATTTGGCACAATAAGTCAAGGACTGAAAATTTCATTGGGATAATAGTTGAAGGATCAAAGTGTCACTTTCATAAAAGTCGAAGGATGACTAAAAGTGATAAAAGTGTCACTACAAAGACGGGTATCAAAAGTAGTTTTTGCACAATAGTCGAAGAACTAACAAGTGTAGCAATTCAAAATCAACTGTCAAAAGTAGCACTAACACAATAGTCAAAGGACTAAAAATGAAAATCTTAAGTAGTTTTTTGGCTCTACTCGATGTGCCTGTAACAATAAATCCTGAAATGCATTTTATAAAGAATTTTAAGCTTATTCAATAAAGTTATGTTTAGCTTTACCTATATTTTCTCTTAAGCTATATGAATGTAGACAACCTATTTCAAATGGAATATGATACTCAAACAAGAAAATTGATATCATGTAAAGAGAAAGTCTACTTTTTTTTATGAAAGCTTATCCCGTATTAATTCAAGTAATAAAAATGTACAGATCTAAGGGGTGTATTCAATTGGGACATTTTAAGACATTTTGGGATTCTCAAAACCCGGATGTATCCAATTGAAACATTTTAAGACATTTGGAGGGTAGAAAAGTCTACATGTATTTGGCAAACATTAAGAGCCCGTTTGGTAACTCTGTTTTTTAGTTTATCAGGCTTATCAACCAACTTTTTAACGCGTTTTGAATAGTGTAATAATAAGAAAAAGTAAGGTTGGAGTTACTTTTCTGGCTGTATTGGCTGATCTTACTGTAGATGATCATTTTAGCTATTTTTTCATATAATTCTTTCTTTAGTTTATTAATAAAATATATTTTAAATATAATTTTTCATAAATCATCAGAATTAACCAATAAAACCACTTCAGCCAGAACCTCATATATTTCAGCAGAATCATCCAATTCAGCCGATTTTAGTGTTACCAAACGGCACTAAATTGTTCGACTCGTTTATTCTATAACTATCGTTGTTTATTTTTTACTCCCATCGCCCTAGTTTAAAGTTCTCCTTATCTGATTATTTTATAAATAATTGTGTCATTTTGGTCAAAAATATGCTAATAACATCGATGTTCAAAAAGTACAACGATGTTGGAATAACATCGTTGCTATTGTTGGGAGGTAGGACAACTCAACCCGATTTTCTTTTCCATTGAACATTGTTGAAAACCAAGCTGTAATATCAATCAAAGAAGTCTGAAAACAAAGCTCTCGGGCAAGCCACATCCCTAATTTTATGGGAGGAAGTGACAATGGCACCCATACATTGTTTTGAGACTTTATATAGGACTTTGAAATATATATTGAGCTTGAGTGATCCATAGAATGAGAATCGTGTCTTCTGGGGCGGGGGTTATTGTTCGCGGAAGAGACTTCTGGGGCGGGGGTCATTCCAAAGTGGGGAAGAGCATACATGGTGTTGACAACGATCAACTCTCCTTATCTTTGGAGTGGTTGCGTACTTTGACATCTCACGAATAATATGAGATTACTTTCAAGTGCTTTTAATGAAAAGAGTGACATTGAAAAATCCAATGCATGGATGTTAAAGGTCAGAGATGGTGTTATTGGGACACAAGTAAATGGAGTTCCATATGTGAATATCCCATATGAATTTCTTATGAAAGCGGAAGATAAGTACCTTACAGTTGTAGTTAATAGCACTTTTCCCAAACTATAAAAACATCCCAGTGATCACACTTACATGCAAGAAAGAGTGATACTTGCACGTACTTTAGATGCATGTTGTTTGGAAAATAATGATTACATACTATTTTTTATTCACGATGATCAAGTCATGTAACTTATTAGCTTAGATAACACTGTCAGGGTTAATATCATCAAAGTAACATGCATACACACTCTGCAATTTTTTAATCGTCTCTCAATGTCAGGACTACCTAATCACGAATTACATCTAAGGGTTGATGCTCCCTTCATGCTATTGAGATATATAGATTGGGTAAAAGGATTATGTAATGGAACAAGGTTGTTGTTACAAAGATGGAAGACGCATGCTAGAATCAAAGATCATCATGGAAGAAATATAGAGGCATTGTTAACATTCGGAGAGTGCAATCATTTTCAACTAATGTAACACTTCCTTTCATATTTCAGAGGAAACAATTCCCGATTATGGTATGTTTTGTAATGAGCATCAATAGAAGTCATGGTCAACCCTTATATAAGGTCAGATTATATCTTTGGAAAAATATCTTCACACGCGACCAACTATATGTTTCCTTCCATTTGAAAGGTCAAGAGCAAAGATAGATTAAACGTTTCAATGTGCTCTAAAGATCGGAGATTTTCCATTACGACTATATGTATTATCTATACAGAGAAGTTTCCCAAAATTTTGAAACATAGTCTTTTGAATTCTTTATTTGCCTTAAACATTGATGTCCAGCGTTCAGGTCCATTAATTCACCATTTACACACAACAAATCCTCCTATATAATGGCTGGCAGGTGGTTTGCAACAACACACGTTCGTAGTCATCGTATCCTGGGAAACGATTGTTGCAACGCTCCTAGCACCGTGGGAGGCAACAAATACGTTTTAAGGACATCGTGCGTTGCACGAGCTTTGACTAATTATGCTTCATCTCCTTTCTTGTCTTTCTCTAGTCATTTTATTTAATTAATTAATTTTAATTAATTTTCTTTATTTTCCGAAACACACCCAACAAAAAAAAACTAAAGTTGCAGGCTTGTAGCCAAAGGGCACCTATGTGCTAAAACTTTACTTTTGTGCAAAATGCTTTCAAATTCCCAAAAGGAGGGCGCACCACCCCATTTATTTTAACAGTAAAACTTATTAAAGAATTGGCAACTTTTAAAGTTGCTCCTTTAGATTTTCAATTATATATATTTTAATTTTTTTATTAACTAATTTTGTAAATTAGTTGATAATGGAGTATAATATAAATAAAATTATTACAAAAACAAGTAAACCATAAAAGCCACTAAGTAATGAATTATTGATTATACAAAAAGTTATTAGCAAATTAGAAAAAAAATTTATTTGCAAATCTAATTAAATTGCAAATTAGAAAAAAGTTATTGCTCCGTAACATAAATAATTAGCAATAAGAAAATAAGTGCTTTGTATTATGATTAGAGGTTGTTTGGTAACATTGAAATTGACTTAATCAGTTGAATATATTGAAATTTATCAAATTCTGACTGAAGTGACTCAATTAATTGAATCTAATGAATTACAAAGAAATTATTTTTAGAATATAGTTGTATTACTATTTCGTCTCATTAAGTTTGTCGCATATCATATTTGTTAATATTTGGGAGATTACAATTTATTCTTGTTTTATTCACATTTTATCAATTCAATACTAATCACACAATCCCAATTTTCTTAATAACCGCATCACTCCTTATCTCAATCTTAGGAGAGCGGATGTGGTATTACAAAGGAAAAGTGAGATGAAAAGGTTAAAATAATTGGCTTTGAATAATTTGTGTCAATTTAACCATAAAAGTAATTTCAACCTCACTTAATTTGATCATTGAACAATTTAGCTAAATTACATGACTTAAAATAGTTTGACCAAAAGATTGATGGATAAGCTGACCCATATGCTCCCATAATTCGATCTTACCATATCAAATGGGCTCTACTCGAAATATGGAGTAATTCTTTTCTAATTGCTTTATTTATATTTCAACTAATTCACAAAATTATTTAATCTTCTATACGTAATAGGAATACAAATCATTCTTCACCGTTGGATCAACAGGCTTTATCACCATTCAATTATAACTCTTATTTCTTCCTTTACCTTTTTTCCAGTTTCATCCCCTCTTTTCTTGCTCACCTTTCTTCTCACCTATTTCTCAATCCGTAGAAGCTAAGATGGAGATGAAGGCTGCTTGTGTGGAGGTCAGGAGGCCCGGCCGCAATTGCCAACGATGCTCAACCAAAGCACATCCGTGACTGTCTGTTTATTTCAACTCCATCACATCCATCTCATTGCTTCATTCATAGCAGTTTTCAATGGCCCTTCAAAAGATGACCACCGATTACTTCAAAATATATTCATCAAGATTGCTTTATATTCTTCACCAGCAGCCAACGACGCCCACATATATGAAAAAAGCATGACAATAGGGGTATACTTTCATTCAATTAAACATGGTGCTTTTTCTGTTATATTATGAATTTTTCTAACTTTCATTATGTTTTGATATCAGAACTTGTGGTTAATTGAGAATAAGACCTCTCAATTCTGCCAGCATGGTAAGGTGGAATCTGGGGTGTTAAGAAAGCTGAAGGGTGATAGATGGGAAATGGAGAAATAAGAAAGTGGATAGCTTTCATGATAGAAGAATTACAAGACCAAGTGTTTCTATTACATGCTATGCTATGAGTCTCCTCACTTTATATATTTCTTATAGGTCTAAATGACTTACTTTTTTTAATTCTTTTTGAAAAGTATTTGAAGAATTGATCAAATCTGAACATATTACTTAAAAGGATTTCTTTTTCTGATTTTCTTTACTTCCTTACTGTATATTTTATTCTCTTAACATATCCAGGGATCCAAACATAAAAAAGGAGTACTAATCGAGGCGAAAAGAGAGTTTCTTCCATTGAATGAACCATTTAAGTTTAGATCTTTAATTGTTCAGTTTCCTTTTAATTTCAACTTCTATTTATTTTACATTAGTGATCCAATGTTTTTTTTCTAAACCATCCATATGCATTTCTTCAGTCCAGTGAGGTGCAGACTACAACAAATGGGTCTTGCATTTAAGTTTCATTTTAATATTTACTTCAAAGAATGTTGTTGAGCTCATCAAGGAGTTCAATACTCTTCTCTCCGTCAAGGTTATTTGATTCCCCTTATTAATCATTTTTCCAGAAAGTATAAGCTTATCAATTTTCGAGGGTTGGAAACTATTTCATATGGTTTTTATATTGATATAGGTTTTTTATATTGACTAGAATTGATTTTAGTTTTTGTAAGTTAATCCACCTGAATCATCACTTAATTAAATGTGAACATCTTATTTTTTAAGGTTATGCAAAGAACATAACAGAATAAATCATATTAACTATGCTATAAATTTGTACATAAAAGAGTAGTATTAGACGATGTTGGCTGGAATGAAATAATAGAAGACATGTAGAGAAGTCTTTTGGGTTGATTGCTCTTCCTTCCAAAGTAGCAAAAGATGATGAAGATGGCACATTCGTAAAAAATCATAGGAGAGGAAAACAGTTGTGGTGATAAACTTATAATATCCATCTCTATAAAAGGTGAACTACTATACATTCTCTCATGTTTAAGGTTCATACTTCATATGCACGTTGAGTACCCCCTCTGTTCTTATATAACTAGCCATTCAGAAAAGACAAACTGAGTAAATCAGTTCAAAAGTGAGCTTTAGGATTGTTACAAATCAAATAAATAAATGAGTAACCATGTCTGAATAGAGCATACCATCCACACAAAAACGGGATAAATGCACCTCTTGGCATATGACAAATCTACTATATTGTCATAATTTCATCTAGCATTTAATTTTCAGGAAAACAAGAAAGTTGAATGCAATATGCATGCTCATTTGCCTCAGAAAGTTGGAGCTTAATCAATAGGTAACATTAATCATTTCACACTCATATAAGAAGATCCTTATATTACCCCACCGTAGGTGGGGGAGCCTTTGCGGCACTGGGGAAATAATAATGATGATGATGATGACGACGACGACGATGATGAATAGAAGATCTTTATATTGTGTTTATATTTTAAAATGATTTTTCCAACCGAAACTAGGGTTGGATTCATGATACATCTTAGTTAAGATGTTTCAGTCAGGATATTAGATTCTAACCAGTATTACTCTCTTATATTTATATATTAATAATAGTCTCTAATTTTATGCTAAATATAATTAACCAACGCTAGGGTTGGATTCATCACTGAGTTTGCCATTTATTTTCTTCTTTCTCCTTTCCACTTTCAACATTGCATGGAAAGGGCCTTATTTCGTTCTCCTTCCATTAAAGATTTGTTAGAAATCTGGTGCCTCTACTTAAAATTTCGCTAATTTCATACTTTTGTTGGGTTTATGTTCAATCTCCCCTGTTTGAACAAATATAAATCTACTCACTATATTCTTTTTATTGTAGAGGAGTGTTCTTATTCTATTTATGTTTCCATATGGCACAACTCTTCTTAAGTTCTTATTCATTTTACTTTTTTTACTATGGCTTATTATTATTGTTAATTTTTGTGCAGATTTAAAACAATCTGCTATTATTAGATTGATATTCTGCAAAGTTTATTATGTAGTAGTTTAGTTTCACCAGCTTTGTTCCCCTAAGAGTTTCTATATCACCAGTATCATATGCATTTTGTTTAATTTATCATTTCTTAGTTTAACTTGCATCATCAACTCTGAAATGAAAGGTAATGATGAAAAATTGCAGAAATCATACAATGAGATGTTGGAATTGAAGATATTTCTGTAAAATGTAAAGTTGTTATCCTCAACAAGCATATAAAGTTGTGAACATTAAACTGAATTGGAATTGAGCTCCAAGATGTGATCTTTTTAAACCTTGAAGAGCCTGTTATTGCTGATTTCAATGTTTCTGTAAAACTTCATATTTGTAAATAGTTCAAGTTTTTAGCATAGTTGATTGTTAAGTTTCACTGAGTGTACAATTCATTTTGTCTAGAATGGGTGTTTTACTCAAATTCTTCTTTTTCCACATTATATGAACTTGGTACTCCATATTTGTGCTCCTGATGATTTGCCAACATCTGGGAAGATTTACCTATGATATTAAGTTTATTGCCCAAACCACAAATGAGGATTCGTGTTCTTATGAATGCAACTCCACTTTGGTATCTATCAATGTGTCGCTACTTCTTATGAAGTTATGAGGTCATGTGTCTTGGTCTAGGTGGGTTTGCTCATGTATGTTATTGCAACATTGGAAGGATGAAACATTTTCCTTTTAGTAATATGTGATATGAAAACCCAAAAGAACAAAAGAACACTTTCCTGAACACTCAACTCAAAATCTACAGGAAATCTCAAAAGAACAAAAGGCGGCATAGCATGACGACTAGATCACTGTCCAGAGATTTCCCTTGGGTCTAGTTTTTGTCTTTACATTTTCTTTTATGTAGTTTTTTTACTTTATTTATTTTCCCGCATTGTACTTTATTTTTCTATGAATAAAATCTATTATTTTGAAAAAAAAATATATATATAAAAATAACTACGAAAAATATTTGAGTGGTTTCAATTAAAAAAAAAATGTGATATGAAAACCCAAGGAATGATATGATATTATGCGCTCATTTGGTTTGGCTTAAACTATAGAAAATATGAGTGTAATTTGTATATGTTCTTGAAACATCTAGGAAAAACAATAAAAGTATATTCTCTAAATACAAATAAGATAACAACATTCAGTAAATGAAAATAAAGGTAAATTTGTGAGCCCGTTTTTAACACTGTTATTCATCTTATTAGACTTATCAGTCAACTTTTTCACCAAATACGTAACTTTTGATTTCGCTCGCTAAAATGTGTAATAATAAGAAAAGTAAGGTTGAAGTTACTTTTCTGGCTGTTTTGACTGAATTTACTGTAGAGGATCATTTTAGCTATTTTTACATATAGTTTTTCATTATTTTATTTATAAAATAGGAGTATATTTAAAATTTAATTTTTTCATAAATCAGCTCATACAGGCACTTAAGCCAGAACTTCATAAATTTCAGCAAGATCAATTGATTCAGTCGATTTCAGTGTTACCAAATGGGCTTTGTATCTTTCATCCATTTCATAACATTTGGTAAAAAAAAAGTGATTTATGCCCCTCTTTTATTTACTACTTGGAGTTTATAAAAAAAAGTCACTAAAACACTACATAAGACTCTTATATGCTGTATGCATGTGTTTTGCTTGAGTATCGGTTCATAAGATGTAATAAGCATGGTACCCGATTCTTTTATCCTTGGAGTTTCACTCCTTTTCCGATTAAGCACAGTGCAATTTTGGATTTGTTCTTCATCAAAACCTGATAGATTACATTTTCTGTCCATGTTTCTCTTATTCTCTTGATGATCTCTTGTGAAAATAATGTGGAATTAGATAAAATTACATACTATGAACCTTTGTAAAAGAAGGATCATTTTCCACAGATTTTGTTGTAAATTTCTTTGAAATGACAGTTTATTCATGGAGAACCATTTTCTTTGATCAAGAAACTTAGGTCCACATATCTTAAGCATAATATCACTGATGAACTGATTATACGTAGTATTACTTATATGCTCCCTCACATTACATATCTCTCCACGTTTCTCTTTGTTCTCTTGATTATCTCTTGTGAAATTAGATAAAATTACTCACGGTACATATATGTTGCCTTTAAACTTTGTTCAGGGAGAATCATTTTCCCTTTAATGGTTGGAATCTAAGCAATTGTCCCTAAAATAGTGTTGTAATTCACACAATATCAGTCTATCATTTGATAATTATTTTGAACCTTGATTGGGGTTAGTAAATACGGAGTACGTAGTAAGTTACATCTTTGATTCTATAGTTCTTTTGTCCATCATATATGCACGTGGTTTACTTGTGAAAGTTTCAAACTAATCTATCAAGGTTTAATTATAATATTGCAGTATACTTAATTTTATATCCATAGATTGTATTATTAGATTTGATATCTCTAAATCTATTGCTTTCCTTTGAACGTAAATAAAAAAAAAATCAAATTGTGAACTAAGTCTAAAATGTGATAGAGTCATATATTTTTATGATGAAATAAGCTGAATTTTTTATGGAATTAATTATTTGAATTTACATTGGGTACAATAATAATTAATAAGTGGTTCGTGAGAAGGTACCCAGAGTCGTTGTAGAATTCACATTTACCAAATGTGGATGTGGTGCATCTAATGGTGTTTCGCTTTCCCTGAGTGAACTGTTAGACTCATAAGTTTAATTGGGCTACACAAATGTAAGGGCAAACATATATTGGTTTGAGAAAATACACTAGGAGTGCCTAACTCCACCCCCCATTGTTCACGATGCGTGTATATAAATATAAAAATACGGAGTAAGAGGGAAAGAAAGCAAACGAGGGAGAAAGCAAATGAGGGAGAAAGCAATAATGAAAGTGGTGATAAATAAGTAATGTACTACCTTCGTCCCTAATAAAACTTCCAAATGGGTTGGACACACAGTTTAAGGATGTTTTCTTTTGGACTATTTTCAGTCCCAGACCAGACCAGATCAGACCAGACCAGACTTAAAGATTGAAATAAAATTAATAGTAAAAAAGATTGAAATGACTCTTTACCAAAAAAGAAAAGTGAAAATTTTAATTGGGACGGACGAAAAAAGAAAGTTGGAAGTTTATTTAGGGATGGAGGGAGTAACTCTTATTTTGTATATTTGAACATGTATCCATAATATTGAATTTGGATAATACTTTACTTCTAATGAGGTAATTGTCAAATAAAATTAATAGTAAAAAAGATTGAAATGACTCTTTTGTGTATAAACACACACATACACACAAACACTTTTGTGTATAAACACACACATACACACAAACACACATACACAATTGTAAAAGTTGACCGTGCTTAAAAATAATAGTGATTTTAAAAATACAAGTAATGATGTGTCAAATTTACTTTTATTGTATTATTTGAATAAAATATTTTAGATCAGAATAAGGTGAAAAAGGTTTTTAGTCATAATTAAAAATATGCAACTTTCAATTGTAGAATACATAATTAAACACTACTTTTATTATATTAGACACCATATATGAAAATGATATTTTAAGCAATAACAAACTCTTAAACTGAGTTGGGGTGTACCGGCCTATGATGCCCGAAGCCTAGGAATTGACCGGCGAGACCTGGGTAGTTATATCCATATAAGTGAATAAGCAATAATTTTATTAATAATTAGCTATGCAATGAGAAATCATAAGAAAAGTGATGATAAATCACCGGATAAGTTTAGCATCTTCTTTCATGGCCCCGACTCTTTTTTACACATGCACAATTGTGCTTGACTACGGTCTCGAGAATAATAAATGTTGCATATAAAGAAATGTATAATCATTTGTACTTTTCTTTAGAAGTTCTATGTGTACATCTTTTCATCGTATGATGTTTTTCATTTATTTATTTCTTTTTTTCAGTTTTATTTTTTGTTATACGTAAAATGGATCATCATCATTTTTCCCATATAATTGCATCTAAACTATTTCCACCGGTCCAAGTTGATTTGCAAAGTTGATTCTTTTTATCAAATAGTTTCATTTTATTCACTTGATTAAAATATCAATTTTTAATTATATTCTAATTTGAATTTTACAGATTTGTATGACTTTTAATGTAGTTTCTGAATATGTAAATTTTAATTATTAAAAATTGAATCAATTTTTTTTTTAGGAATTTCAAAATAGGAGGATTGAGTTCTTATTCCCTGAATTAAAAACTACATACGCCCGTGTATTGGCATTAATAACAAGCATTAATCAGAGTATTTTCCAGAGAGTTGGGAATTGCTACCGTCATTTTATTCATAGCCTGCCCGAGGTAGGCGGTATCCATCACCATAAAACGGCACCAGGCTCAACAAACTTGTGGAACCCGTCGCTTTTAGGATGTTTGACCCAACCTGGAAGAGCTCCACAATTTTCACAGTCACCCCCAGAATCACAGGGCCCTAAAATGCACCAGAAAAGGAGGGTGAGAGTGATTTGGCCGCCAGTCTTCTCTTGTTTCCCCTCTAATTCCGCAAAAGAGAGCGTATCATCAGCAGCACTTCCATTTTCAGGCCTAGCAATAAAGTTGCAATGATAGAGGAACGTGTGACGAAATAGAGATGGGCAGTTGATACACTGTAGTGGCTCAACAAGCTTGTATTTGGGACCCTGTTCCTCCTCATTGATGCGTGATAGCCAAGGTTTTAAATAGCCGTAGCGGCAGCGGTAGTGGTAACGGTAGTGGTCATCGCGGTAGCGGCCTGTAGCCGACTGTAGCGATTGCAGCGGCGTGAAATATTTTCAATTGCAGAAAACATAGTTTCACTCCATGCATCACCATTAATGTATTTTTTCACATCATTCACACAACATTTAATTTTGAGTTTCACTCCATGCATCACCATTAATGTATTTTTTCACATCATTCACACAACATTTAATTTTGAGTTTCACTCCATGCATCACCATTAATGTATTTTTTCACATCATTCACACAACATTTAATTTTGAGTTTCACTCCATGCATCACCATTAATGTATTTTTTCACATCATTCACACAACATTTACACATTTACACATCAAACAGTTCGTGATGTACTGCCGGAAATGTCAATAGCGGGCTGTAGCGGGCGGCGTATCGGATTTTTCCCGTGATTTGGAAATCACACACGAATAGCGGGCCGTAGCGGTAGCGGCCCCTACCGCGACCGCTATATAGCGGTCGCTATAGCGGTAGCGGACCGCTATTTCAAACCATGGTGATAGCGCAGACAATGCACACTGATGTGTCTTACAACCAGCCCATCCATTACCGATATATACTACTGAGTGAGGAGGGCCTAGACTTCTGGTGGCGCTCCCCTTTCCCCTTCCTCTGCCCCAACGTTTGATCACAGATTCCTTGAAAATCTTCGTGCCCGTCCTCATCCGCAGAGCCTTCGACCTCACATCTTCACCCCCCGTCAAATTGAATCAATTTTCAGTGGGAATGATTTAACTTTAAAATTGGTTAACCAAGAAATGTTGACATTACAAATCAATTTGGGGTAGAGGAAGTATTAAGTAGGTACGTTACTCTCGTGCAACGTACGGGTGAAGTAACTAGTAAATCAGTAAAATTAATTCAGAGCAATTTTAACAATTGCTAGTTCGTTAAATTATTTCTCCGTGAATAAAGAGGGTGATTGCCCTCCTATAAGGGATTTTAATTTTGTGGCACACAAAAAAAGTTCAAGGGCATAAATGTCCTTTGCTGACAACTTCAGGGTTTAAGGTAATTGTTCTTCTATTACCGGGGTGGATGGAGTATCCTTTTTTAATATTTTGAATAATTCGTCTATTAATTTGTTTACTATAAGGTTTTATCGGAAACTATTGTCAAGAGGACGGTTTGGCCGAGTGGTCTAAGGCGCCAGATTTAGGCTCTGGTCCGAAAGGGCGTGGGTTCAAATCCCACAGCCGTCATTGTTTTTGTTAAGTTTCCTGACCAAGTAAATTGCAACATTTGCATTTTTCAGTAGTCATTTTTTGTTCTCCTAATATAATTTAGGATTTTTTTAGCCCATGTTCTTGCTATTGTAAAGCAAACTAATGAACTAAACCATTGCGTTATATAGATGATCTTTTTGTCCAAAAGGACAAAAGGTAATAATTCATGTATAATGTGGGTAAACTCTTTAGTGGAGTATTTTTTTTTCTGGAACATTCTTCTACACCTATTATAGTATATGCTCATGTTATTGTCAACATCCTTGATTGGGATAGGACTCGAACCTGCGACTTCCTCATTGGGAGATCAGCAGTGATGCCATCAGACTACAAGGTACTTGGCTGGTGGAGTATAAATTATGTAATATATGAATGAATTAATAAGCTAATAAATGTGGGAAGAGTAAATTTAAAAAAAAACTAGTGAGCGGCGCTTGACGATGGACGAACCATAGCGTGCGGCGGAGATCTGATCTACATAGAAGATCGCACTGGACGTCTGTCTCTTCTTCTGTCATCTCAGTAACGAACGTGGATGGTATTTGGGGTAGTTTTGGCGATTTCTTTTCAGGTTTTCTCATTGATTGTCATTTCTTTACCGGCTGGTTTTCTGCTCATTTTTGTTTCGTCTGGATGAGTTTTCTCTGGCCAGGGTTTGTACGTTCCAATTATGAGCGTGTTTGTTCTTTTGTTTGTGAATATTGCTACTTCTTTTTCTCTGTCTCGGACCCGGGTTTCATTTTGTTGGCCATAAATGGATAGCTTATACCAGACTTATGAACGGATGTCAATGGATGAGGTTAATGACAATGGATCAAAAAATGGCAAGGCAGCGGTACTCCTAGAATAGCACCGCCTAAAATACTAACAGGTCTCGTAAACGAGATGATTCATTTGGAGGTGGCTGGTCAAACTTCTTCTTCCTTTCCGGTGGCTGGTAAAATCAAGATGTTGCCTTTGGAAGTGGATGGAAACCCTCTTCTCCCTTCCTGGTGGCTGGTAAAACCGGGACGCTTGAATTATTTTGTTGTTTTATTTAAAGAATCTTGTTTAGCTATTTCTCATTTTAGTAGCAAGTGCAGCGATGTTGTTAGATTAGTCTACCATGATGCGGGGTTAGCGAATTTGACGGATCCTCAGAGGCTAGTCAATTCTATGTTTCACGCCGGCGTAGTCTTGAGCTATTGTATTGCTTTGTCTCTTGTTACTCTCATTATTAATTATAATTAATTATTCTCCTTAAAAAAAATAAGCTAATAAATGTCAAACGTGTTCAACATATCACATTAATTTAAGATCAATAAATTAAGAAATGCAGAAGAAATTTAAATGGAAGATTAAGAAGTCAAATATTTTGAGTCTATCAGTCTCTAAGGTAATACTGAAGTTGGCTGAATTAGCTAAAATTTATGGTGTTCTAGTTAATACGACTTAATTTACTGATTCTGTTGAATTATGAAAAAGATATATTTAAATATATTATATTAATAAAATAAAATAAAATATAATATATAAAAGTAGCTAAAATGGTCTCTAAGGTATATATTTCTTACATATACGTCTAATGTTGTAGTTTTTACATTGCTCATTTGTAAAGGGAAAAGATGTCAAAGCACCCTCTAACATTTATCTTGAGGAGCAAAATTGATCCTTAATATTTTCTACGGTGCAAAAGTACTTCGAATGTTTTATTAGAATTATGCTCATTCTCATAAACATAAATACTAACATTAAAATCACAAAAACTATTAATTTATGAAAAGTTATTGAATCACAAAAACTATTAATTTATGAAAAAAGTTATTGATGTACGTGCCACCGGTATATTTTTTCTATGGCACATATAATTTTTATATTTTTACATGAATTGTGTGTGATACGACGAAATGTACATTACAGAAACAAAATCAACTTTATTATTAACTTTAATTACTTATTGTAATAACTGATGTTTTAATATTTAAACATGGATTTAAATTCGTTCAAAAAAAACATGGATTTAAATTTAGGTTGAGTTGGGACCAGAGGCGGATCTACATGTTTGGTAGTGGGGGCACATTGTAACACTTGAGATTAATTTAAAAAGGATTAATAGTACTACTCATACCAACAGAGGTGCATCTTCTTTTAAGGGAGTTCATCACCCAAGAACTCCAAAGTTAAGCGTGCTTGCACGGGAGTTGTCTTGGGATGAGTGACCCCCTGGGAAGTTTCTCGGGGCGCACATGAGTGAGGACAAAGTGCGCGGTAAAAGCTAGTGGTGGTTTGTGAGGACAGTACTAGAGGTCCAGAGTAACTACCTCGGCTCCTGGGGGGGGCCGGGTGTTACAGGTGGTATCAGAGAAACCCTGCGACAGTGTGCTGACCCGTTGGATATCGGGCGGGCACTTAGCGGGGGAGAATTCTTGGATTTGGTTGAGATTTGAGAATGGTTTAAGGGCGCAGAACGTTGCGATCCTAAGTGGGGGTGATTGTAACACTTGAGATTAATTTAAAAGGATTAATAGTACTACTCATACCAATAGAGGTAAAAGCTAGTGGTGGTTTGTGAGGACAGTATTAGAGGTCCAGAGTAACTACCTCGGGTCATGCGGGGCTGGGGTGTTACACACATGCCCCCAATAACTTGATTATTTAATTGAATAAATATATAATAATTTGAGTATTTTAATTTAATAGGAAGAATTTGCCCTTAATGATTTTTATCTCATGTCCCTAACAATTGTTTATGAAGGTTTAAAGTCATTTTTAGTTCGCTTTGGATAAATTTAATTTGATATGTATCTACAATACAGGTTCGAAGGAAAATTTGCAATTTTCATCTCGTAACTTTCGGTCGTTTTCATTATTAGTCCCGTAACTTTAGTCCTTTGCAAATTCGGTCATGTAACTAATAAATCTTTGCGATTTAAGGACTTTCCCCGATCGGGTATCCTATATACTCGATCGGGTATCAGACCCTGCAGTTCCCAAAAGCCTATAAATACACCCCTTTCCTTCACAATAAAATCACCAATTCTCATATACTCTTAAGCTCGGTTTAGATTAGTGTTTTCTTTATATTTTCTATCATGTTTAGTCTCCAATTGAGGAGCTAAACTCTTCCATCTTGGTTTTGCTACTTTGAAGCTTAATGAATGGTAAGTTGTGAATTTTTACAAGGAAACTGAAAAAATCCCATTTTTTCAAGAAGAAGATAAAATTGAGCGTGAGGAGTCATCTTTGGTTGGAATGGAATCGTGGAAATACGAACTAAAACCACCTCCGGTTGAGGTGGTGATGAGAACGAAAATCCGGCCTTACTGGAAAAGGTCGAAGAAAAAAAATGAAACTCGACCAAACAAGGCCTTTAAAAATCAAAAAGGAATGTTTATGATCCCACATAAAATTGAAAATAAAATAAAAAATAACGTCATGCCGCGACGTTAACTAAGGCGCTTCTTGGGAGGCAACCCAAGCAAAGGTACGTAGTTTTCCACCCTTGCTTTTTGATTTCTTTTACTTTGAATGTCATCTTTGAGAAAAAGGGAGAGAAAAGAATTCAGGTTTTGAGTTATTGGGAAAACACCCGATCGGGTATACTCACCTACCCGGTCGGGTCCAAGCAAAAAATTGAAAAAATAATGCTCCGAGGCATGGTACACGATCGGGTATCTACTCCCATCCGGTTGGGTATATTTAACAAAAACAGTTTGAATTACTTCGTCGCAAATTACCCGATCGAGTAAACCAAATACTCGGCTGGGTATACAACCCCTGGAGCATTTTTGAAAAAAATGAACACATACCTGATCGGGTATCAGCCCAACTCGGTCAGGTAACACCCCGGAACAAGAAGGAACACACGCATACCCGATCGGGTATGTCGGGCTACCCGTTCGGGTACACGACCTTTTTACCCAATCCGGACGGCCAACCCCACCACCTCATCTTCCCCAAATAAACTTTTCCAATTCGAACCCTCTCTCCCTCATTACTCACCCAAATTCATCCAAACTACCACCAAATCACTCCCCTCAAACTCCTCTACAATAAAACACCCAAAAAAATATCCATCTCCCCTCATATTTACCAAAAAAAAAAACCTACCCCCTACACTCAAATCCGAATTTCAAGCTTCCAAAAGGGAATAATGACACCGAAGATGTGACACCGCACCCGAACGTCCTTGAAAAAAATTCAAGTTAAAAATTCAAAGTTTACGTATTGAATTTCTGATTCCCAAAAAAAAATTGTAAATGATTGATGATTTTACGTAATTAATGATCGATTATTATACCGTCCGAACTCGCATATTAGTGTCGGGCTTGTGAATACTCATTTGGGCCTTATTAATAAATAAAAGAGCCTAACATTATCTAAGTAGCGATACATAACGTTTCAGGACAAGTTGAAGAAGGGCGGGCAGCCCAGATATTATTTTGGGCTCAACCCGCTAAAATAGCAAGTATTCGAGGACGGCGTCGTAGGCCCACTCGGGGGCGACCCACACGGCTAGTAGCCCGATAATATGGATAACAAATGTCAAAATAAGTGATAGGATGATTTGAGAAGAATACAAATGCCTATAACCCCACCTTTGGCCTTATTGAGCTAAATAATGGGAGTAGGATTTTCCTTCTATAATATCTATCAAGTAAATTATTGGGATGAGCCTACACATATTGGAGATCAATAATGTGATTTGAGAAGTTGACTTGTTCTAAATAAATTAGGATGAGTACAAAAAGACATCTTTTGACAAAGATAAAACAATAGGACCCATTTTCCCCATTTTTGGAAGCATTGGTAGATAATTTGGATCCCAAAATGATTGGGATCAATTGGGAACCACTCCACATGATATTAGTACCTGCAAGACAAATAAAAATGGGTTAGTAGACTTACCTTGGCCGGCCATTATGGAGAAGAGCTGCACATGACTTGATAAGAATCAAAGTTTGGGGCCACCACTCTTATTTTCGCACAAATTGGTGTGCTGTTTGTCTCCTCTCATTATAGGAGCTATCCTCAACCAAATAACGTGTATGAGGTGTCCTTGGATAGCTTTTGAAGTCTATTTTTATAATTGAGTGGTCTCAATTCGAGAGGAGAGAGCAATCATCCAAAAATCGATCTGGAACGAGCAGAGGTCTGTGAACTCGAGCTGTGAGAGTGCTGAGACTGTTTGGTCGATATCTCGAGTTTTACAAATCCAATTAAGGCGTGTGAGATACCCACAGAAAGCTCTCAAGACGAGGAATCCGTGAAGGTCTGGTTTGCAGGAATCGGAGTTGTGGAAGGCTTCCAAATCGTCCGAGAAAAACGCAACCTCGCAGGAGAGGATTCAATCCTCTAAAGTGAGTTTTAACCCCAAAGCTTTACTTTTCATTCTCCAAATGATATGAACGATTGGTGGGACTATTATACACTAATCCAAGTGTATAATATGTCCTTATAAAGTTATTTTGTTGATGTAAAGGTTAGATACTAACCTAGATGCAAATATTGGAAAACTAGGAATCGAGTTAGCCGGAAAACACCCGTTCTAGGGGCTGTTTTTGTATCAACGATTCGGATTTGAAATAGCAACTTGAGGAGGCTGTTTAGCACCCATTTTCAAGTAAGGAACTAGTTCCCAATCTTCCTTAGCCGAGGCTTTGGTCATTGGATCGAGAAGGAAAGTTTTAAAGCTCATTTGAGGTGAGGATGACCGACTATATTGTTTATAATCTTTGGGTTAATTTCATAAGATTACCTAAAGTAATTAAATGTGATTTTCATAGGTTATTAATGATTAGTAATGCCTAAATGGAAATATTATTGTTTGTGAATAGAAGATGCATAACATACAAGTTTACGAGAAAATTGTGTATGATGATGCGTTACAAATATGATGGTATAATGATTGTACAAACCATGAATTTATGTGATAAAATATACTTTTACTTCATGTATAGAAATCATGAATGGATAAAAGTGATATTTTTATATTGAGATTAAATCATACACGGAGTGGAAAATCCGTAGGAATGAGCCTTATAACAATGAATTAAAGATCTTGGTTGTTTAAAGACTAATGGATTAGTATTGAATTCACTAGTCGGGAATGTTAGTGTAAAAAGTGATAGAACAAATCCTAAGGGCTTGGATTGTGAAGGATGCACCTTAAGTAATCTTATGAGATGTCTTAAGGTAGGAATGGGTAACCGCTAAATTACATTAGGAGTAGGCCTCATAGGCTACTCAAGATAGAGAAAACCTAGGCATAGAATTTGCTTAGTGAGTAGTATCGTGACTAGAGGAAGCCTCTAGCACGATGAGGAATGACTGGAGGAAGCCTCCAGCATTCGTGTAGGACGACTAGAGGAAGCCTCTAGCGTAGTGTAAGATGACTAGAGGAAGCCTCTAGCATAATGTAATGTGACTGGAGGAAGCCTCCAGCACAAAGTATGTAAGGTGATTAGAGGAAGCCTCTAACACCGAATGTAGTGACTAGAGTCAGCCTCTAGCACGACAAAACATGACTAGAGGAAGCCTCTAGCATGGTACACTGATATAGATGGGTGTGGCTTGAAGTCACGGGGGAAAGGTTAAATGCCTTCAAAGTAAACATGAGCCTTCGGCCGACTACTTGACTTTATATATAAAGTAAGTATATTTGTAAAGAGGGTAACCACGAGTTATGACCTATATTGTAATATCACCCTATTTGAGGGTCTTGGAAATTGAAACGTTGATTATACTTAGTATAGTTGTCATTGTACTTGTCAAATGCTTCCAAGTACTGACCTCCCCTTCACGGGGGAGGCCACCTCACAGTTTCAGGTAGGACTTGAAGGTTGCTACCACGCCCGTTGTTTCGGGAAGGTCAAAGGAGGAGGACGTGGTTCGTGCTTCTTCCGTTTCTGTTTTAAACAATTACAATAATGCTCATGGAAATTATTTTGAATACTATTTGGGGGCTTGTATGCCCATGTTTGCCACGTGTGGCTTGAATACGTGTATTAATGTTTCCGCTGCTTTAAATGAATATTTTACATTATGTTTGTTTATGGATGTACTATGTGTGAATGGTATTCAAGACGCCTAGTATAGTATGGATGAGTTGGACTGCGGTTGACTATTCGTACTGTACGGCGGGTTGTTGACGTGTCCGGTAGGTCCGGGGCGTGACAATTTAATTGGTATCAGAGCCTTAGTCCGTAAACTTCATAATGAAGCTTCAAAATCTCTTTTTGAAAAACGAATTTGAAAACCATGAGCATAAAAGTTTTGTACTTATAGAACTTTTGGTACTTGAGTTGCAAAGTCTCTAATTGTTAAGATGGTACCCTTAACAATTGGTATGACGGTGATTTGAGCCGAAAGGTGTCTTTAAGTACCTATCCGTCACTTGACACTTGATACGAGCCTAATGGCTCATTCTAAACTTCTTTCAGAAATGGAACGCACCGGTAGAGTGACTCGACGGAACCCGACTGGCCAGGTGCTGGGAGGATCCCAACGTGGCAGTCAGGGGGGATCAAGAGAGTCTGGGGGACAGGGCCGAGCAAGCCACTCGCTGACCGTGAGTGGCGGTCACGTGGAAACAATAGATGAGCACTATGAGTCCGAGGAGGATTCAACTTACCAACCGGGAACTGAGCCGGTTGACACCCCATATGATGGGGAACACGATGATGCTAGTGATGAGAGTGATGATAATGACGCTCTTGAACGGATTGAGGAATTGCTCCGGCAATACCAACAAGATCGCCAAAGGCGCCGGGCAAGGCGTGCTTTGGAAGGGGCTTCGAGGAGAGGAAGCCGCGCGACTCCTAGGGAGAGCATTGAACTCCGAGGAGGTCGAGGTGCCGAGGTTCCTATCATAAGGATCTCAAAGTACCTAAAGGAGGCAAGAGACTTGGGATGTAAACCGTTTGATGGAACGGGAGACATCTCCGTGGCGGCCGAGTGGATCAAGAGATTCAATGAAGCGGCCCTTGATATGCAGCTGCCACCCCATATGAAGATGAGAGTGGCAACAAGATTGCTAGAAGGAATGGCGTCCACGTGGTGGGACGGTGTCAAAGGGAAGTACGGTGAGGCGGTCACTTGGGAGAACTTCAGGCAAGAATTCTTTAGCCAATACTACTCCGACTTCGAGGTGAACTTGAAGAGGAGGGAGTACACGAATTTGACCCAAGGAGGGGAATGCACGGTGAAGGAACTTGAACACAAGTTCAGAAAGCTTGCTGAGTTCATACCGGAGTACATTTGTGATGAAAATCGGATGGTGAACCATTTCTGGGATGCCTTGGACCTTGACATACGTGAGAGGGCAACACAATTGCCTAATATGACATTTAGTCAAGTGGTGGAACAAGGTTTAAAGGGAGAGAAGGAGTGGGAAGAGAGGAAGCGAAGAAATGCCGAGGAGGCAAAGAAAAGAAAATGGGAGAACCATGGCCCCCAAGGTTCAAACAAGAAGATGAATCACGGGGGAGGAGGATCCTTCAGGGCACCCGCACCACCATCAAGGGGGAATCCCAACATGGGCGGGCAAAACTCGGGGTTACAAGCCTCGACGAAGCCTAAGTGCAGGAATTGCAAGAGAAATCACGAGGGCAAATGTCGTGATCCCCCACGGTGCTACCAATGCGGAGATACGGGGCACATAAGGCCTAATTGCCCTCAACTTGGTGGGAACCGGTCATCAGGACCAAACGTGGCAACCACGGTGAGTAGAAACCGGGGTGGGGCACCCAATGCAAGCACGAACCACGGCGGGGCAAGTACAAGCAACGCACCCTCCGTGAACCAAGGAAGGACTCAGGCGAGAGTGTACGCAATGACCGAGGCCGATGCTCGGGCTAATCCCGACTGCGTCGCAGGTAATACACTTATTCTGGTCATTTCTAGGCTTACTTTGATCATATACGTCGTTGGGATTGAGTACGGGCCACCCCGGGGTCAAACCGGGTGAGTTAGGCCTAATCGGGCTGGAAACAGCCACTGCTGGCCAGGCACGCCCGCAGGCACGCCGTGCCTGGCATCGTGCCTGGAAGGCAGTGGCACCCGAAGAAAAAAAAAAAAAAAAAAAAAAAAAAAAAAAAAAAAAATTTGGGCCAGGCACGGCCGCAGGCACGCCGTGCCTGGCGTCGTGCCTGGAAGGCAGTGGCGCCCCGAAGAAAATTTGGCCAGGCACGGCCACAGGCACGCCGTGCCTGGCACCGTGCCTGGGAGGCAGTGGCGAGCATGGGGACTCCTATGCACGCACGGCCGTGCGTGCTACCCAGGCACGCCGTGCGTGAACCCCCGGCAACCGAAAACTTAGTTTTTCACTCCGTTCTTCTACGTTTGGACCCCCGTTTGATTCCAAACATTAATATGAACCTAATAACCTCCTAATGATGTGTAAAAACATTAGAAAAGGTATCTCACATGGTGTATACATGTAAGAACATTAAAGATCAATGGTAGGTGCGCGAGGATCCTTATCGATACCGGAGCGCAACGTTCATTCGTAAGTAAGGCGTTCGCCGAGGGCTTAGAGATACAATCAATACCAATGACGCAAACCTTAGTGGTATCAACACCACTAGGGGAAGACGTTGAAAGAACCAAGTACTATCCATCTTGTGTGGTGGAAATCGGTGGCCAAACCTTGACGTGTGATTTCGTACCGCTGAGTATGATGGAGTTCGATGCAATCCTAGGGATGGATTGGCTAGAAAAGCATCATGCTAGGGTAGATTGCTACACAAAGGTCTTGGAACTCGAAGGCAACGATGGGGATACCCTACGCTTCGAGGGGGACCGAGGCAAATCAAACAGCTGTATCATATCCGCTGTGAGGGCGAGAAGTATGATGAGAAAGGGATGCCACGCTTATCTAGCATACGTGGTTGACAAGACCAAGGAGGAATCGAACATCGACGACGTGAGGGTGGTTGGTAAGTACCCGGATGTCTTCCCAAAGGACCTGCCGGGGCTTCCACCTGGTAGGGAGATTGAATTTGTGATCGAGGTCGAGCCCGGCACCAAACCAATCTCCATACCGCCATACCGTATGGCACCCGCTGTACTTAACGAGTTGAAAACCCAATTGCGAGAGCTTTTGGATAATGGTTTCATTAGACCAAGCCACTCCCCGTGGGGAGCACCGGGTCTTTTTGTGAAAAAGAAAGATGGGACACTTCGAATGTGCATTGACTATCGTCAACTGAACAAGGTCACAATCAAGAATAGGTATCCTTTGCCTAGGATTGATGACTTGTTTGATCAACTACGAGGAGCAACCGTGTTTTCGAAGATTGACTTGAGGTCGGGGTACCATCAATTGAAGATTAAGGAAGACGACATACCAAAGAGTGATTTCCGCACAAGGTATGGGCATTTTGAGTTCCTGGTTATGTCGTTTGGGTTAACAAACGCCCCAGCGGCATTCATGGACTTGATGAACCGAGTATTCCATAAATACTTGGATCGATTCGTGATTGTGTTCATAGATGACATCTTGATTTACTCAAAGAGTGAGGAAGAGCATGAAGAGCACTTGATACTCGTTCTTGAGACACTACGGGAGAAGCAACTCTATGCCAAATTTTCTAAGTGTGAATTTTGGCTAAAGGAGATTGGCTTTCTCGGGCACGTGGTTTCAGGATCGGGAATTGCTGTTGATAACAAGAAGATAGAGGCCATTACTGAATGGGAGCGGCCGGAGAACGTCAAGGGAATTCGTAGTTTCCTTGGATTGGCAGGCTACTACAGAAAGTTCATGGAGAAGTTCTCTGTTTTGGCATCACCATTGACGAAGCTCACTCGTAAAGGAGCTAAGTTTGTATGGGATGATAAATGTGAGAAAGGGTTCATGGAACAAAAAAAAAAAAAAAGAGATTGACCGAGGCACCGGTACTTGCATTACCCAAACAGGGTGTGGGGTACGATGTCTATAGCGATGCGAACATCCAAGGGTTTGGGTGTGTGTTGATGCAGGAGGGGGAGAGTAATTGCCTATGCTTCACGACAGTTGAAGAAGCATGAGGTAAATTACCCTACCCATGATCTGGAGCTGGGAGCAGTAGTGTTTGCACTGAAGGTTTGGAGACATTATCTCTACGGAGAGACATGTCACATATATACTGATCATAAGAGCTTGAAGTACGTGTTTACTCAGAAAGAGTTAAACATGAGACAGAGACGGTGGATGGAGTTGATAAAGGACTACCATCTAGTTATTGAGTACCATCCAGGTAAGGCAAACGTTGTAGCAGATGCCCTCAGTCGGAAGAGTTCGTCTGGGGCATTGTTGACTAGTTTGAGGGCACTGAGGGCCCAATTGGATGTATCTAGCGACGGTGCCTTATTGGCATGATTCGAGGTGAGACCGACCTTACTTGATGAGGTCAAGAAGGGTCAAGAGACTGACATAGAACTTATAAAGGTCCGGGAACGCATGCAAGCGGGACTGGTGGAGGATTTCAGGGAAAGAGATGATGGTCTCTTGTTATTTCGTGACCGAGTGTGTGTACCGTCAGATGAGGAGCTCCGAAAGTCCATCTTAGAGGAGGCTCATTCATCGGCTTATGCCATGCACCCGGGGGGCACGAAAATGTACCGTGATTTGAAAGGAAGTTACTGGTGGTCTGGAATGAAGAGGGAAATAGCCGAGTACATCAGTCGATGCCTTACTTGTCAGCAGGTTAAGGCAGAACATCAGCAAGAAAGGTGAAGAAACAGAGGAGTAAAGAAGTCCCAATGGTTAAAGTACCTTGGAAGAGCGACCGGGTCGAAGAAGAGACATGGGAAACAGAGGCTTTGACGAGGAAGCAGTATGCTTTCCTATTCAAGTAGAGCTGTGAATTTCGGGGACGAAATTCCTGTTAAGGGGGGGTGAACTTGTGACACCGCACCCGAACGTCCTTGAAAAAAATTCAAGTTAAAAATTCAAAGTTTACGTATTGAATTTCTGATTCCCAAAAAAAAATTGTAAATGATTGATGATTTTACGTAATTAATGATCGATTATTATACCGTCCGAACTCGCATATTAGTGTCGGGCTTGTGAATACTCATTTGGGCCTTATTAATAAATAAAAGAGCCTAACATTATCTAAGTAGCGATACATAACGTTTCAGGACAAGTTGAAGAAGGGCGGGCAGCCCAGATATTATTTTGGGCTCAACCCGCTAAAATAGCAAGTATTCGAGGACGGCGTCGTAGGCCCACTCGGGGGCGACCCACACGGCTAGTAGCCCGATAATATGGATAACAAATGTCAAAATAAGTGATAGGATGATTTGAGAAGAATACAAATGCCTATAACCCCACCTTTGGCCTTATTGAGCTAAATAATGGGAGTAGGATTTTCCTTCTATAATATCTATCAAGTAAATTATTGGGATGAGCCTACACATATTGGAGATCAATAATGTGATTTGAGAAGTTGACTTGTTCTAAATAAATTAGGATGAGTACAAAAAGACATCTTTTGACAAAGATAAAACAATAGGACCCATTTTCCCCATTTTTGGAAGCATTGGTAGATAATTTGGATCCCAAAATGATTGGGATCAATTGGGAACCACTCCACATGATATTAGTACCTGCAAGACAAATAAAAATGGGTTAGTAGACTTACCTTGGCCGGCCATTATGGAGAAGAGCTGCACATGACTTGATAAGAATCAAAGTTTGGGGCCACCACTCTTATTTTCGCACAAATTGGTGTGCTGTTTGTCTCCTCTCATTATAGGAGCTATCCTCAACCAAATAACGTGTATGAGGTGTCCTTGGATAGCTTTTGAAGTCTATTTTTATAATTGAGTGGTCTCAATTCGAGAGGAGAGAGCAATCATCCAAAAATCGATCTGGAACGAGCAGAGGTCTGTGAACTCGAGCTGTGAGAGTGCTGAGACTGTTTGGTCGATATCTCGAGTTTTACAAATCCAATTAAGGCGTGTGAGATACCCACAGAAAGCTCTCAAGACGAGGAATCCGTGAAGGTCTGGTTTGCAGGAATCGGAGTTGTGGAAGGCTTCCAAATCGTCCGAGAAAAACGCAACCTCGCAGGAGAGGATTCAATCCTCTAAAGTGAGTTTTAACCCCAAAGCTTTACTTTTCATTCTCCAAATGATATGAACGATTGGTGGGACTATTATACACTAATCCAAGTGTATAATATGTCCTTATAAAGTTATTTTGTTGATGTAAAGGTTAGATACTAACCTAGATGCAAATATTGGAAAACTAGGAATCGAGTTAGCCGGAAAACACCCGTTCTAGGGGCTGTTTTTGTATCAACGATTCGGATTTGAAATAGCAACTTGAGGAGGCTGTTTAGCACCCATTTTCAAGTAAGGAACTAGTTCCCAATCTTCCTTAGCCGAGGCTTTGGTCATTGGATCGAGAAGGAAAGTTTTAAAGCTCATTTGAGGTGAGGATGACCGACTATATTGTTTATAATCTTTGGGTTAATTTCATAAGATTACCTAAAGTAATTAAATGTGATTTTCATAGGTTATTAATGATTAGTAATGCCTAAATGGAAATATTATTGTTTGTGAATAGAAGATGCATAACATACAAGTTTACGAGAAAATTGTGTATGATGATGCGTTACAAATATGATGGTATAATGATTGTACAAACCATGAATTTATGTGATAAAATATACTTTTACTTCATGTATAGAAATCATGAATGGATAAAAGTGATATTTTTATATTGAGATTAAATCATACACGGAGTGGAAAATCCGTAGGAATGAGCCTTATAACAATGAATTAAAGATCTTGGTTGTTTAAAGACTAATGGATTAGTATTGAATTCACTAGTCGGGAATGTTAGTGTAAAAAGTGATAGAACAAATCCTAAGGGCTTGGATTGTGAAGGATGCACCTTAAGTAATCTTATGAGATGTCTTAAGGTAGGAATGGGTAACCGCTAAATTACATTAGGAGTAGGCCTCATAGGCTACTCAAGATAGAGAAAACCTAGGCATAGAATTTGCTTAGTGAGTAGTATCGTGACTAGAGGAAGCCTCTAGCACGATGAGGAATGACTGGAGGAAGCCTCCAGCATTCGTGTAGGACGACTAGAGGAAGCCTCTAGCGTAGTGTAAGATGACTAGAGGAAGCCTCTAGCATAATGTAATGTGACTGGAGGAAGCCTCCAGCACAAAGTATGTAAGGTGATTAGAGGAAGCCTCTAACACCGAATGTAGTGACTAGAGTCAGCCTCTAGCACGACAAAACATGACTAGAGGAAGCCTCTAGCATGGTACACTGATATAGATGGGTGTGGCTTGAAGTCACGGGGGAAAGGTTAAATGCCTTCAAAGTAAACATGAGCCTTCGGCCGACTACTTGACTTTATATATAAAGTAAGTATATTTGTAAAGAGGGTAACCACGAGTTATGACCTATATTGTAATATCACCCTATTTGAGGGTCTTGGAAATTGAAACGTTGATTATACTTAGTATAGTTGTCATTGTACTTGTCAAATGCTTCCAAGTACTGACCTCCCCTTCACGGGGGAGGCCACCTCACAGTTTCAGGTAGGACTTGAAGGTTGCTACCACGCCCGTTGTTTCGGGAAGGTCAAAGGAGGAGGACGTGGTTCGTGCTTCTTCCGTTTCTGTTTTAAACAATTACAATAATGCTCATGGAAATTATTTTGAATACTATTTGGGGGCTTGTATGCCCATGTTTGCCACGTGTGGCTTGAATACGTGTATTAATGTTTCCGCTGCTTTAAATGAATATTTTACATTATGTTTGTTTATGGATGTACTATGTGTGAATGGTATTCAAGACGCCTAGTATAGTATGGATGAGTTGGACTGCGGTTGACTATTCGTACTGTACGGCGGGTTGTTGACGTGTCCGGTAGGTCCGGGGCGTGACAGAAGAGAGATAAGGGAGAAAGCTAAACTGCTAGGGGACCAATTCAATGCTACGAGGATGTCCGTTTCGGCCCGGTCATGACGAAGACGAGTACTAGAGACAGTGCTTCGAGCTAAGTGAGGGGGAGTCACTCATTGGTACGTACTTAAGTTTGATATCTTGTAACTGGCATTATTTTCTTCACAAAAAAAATAAAAAAAAAATAAAACAAATGCTAGCTAGGTTGAAAACCCAAAAATGGGTATTGGTGGCAGGGGAAATTGAAACGTTGATGAATGGGTATTGGTGGCAGGGGAAATCCGGGAAAGGTATTAGATGGAGAAATTGGGATTTTATGTGTAAGCCAAAAAAAGAAGGTGGTATGGGCTTTAAGAAACTTCGAGAATTTATTCTGTCCATGTTAGCTAAACAAGCATGGAGATTATTCTATGAACCGGATTCTCTAGTCGGGAGGGTGTTCAAGGCCAGATATTACAGGGATGGCAATTTTTTGTCAGCAAAGGCGGGGTAATAATCCGTATTTTATTTGGCAAAGTCTTTTTCAGGTTCAAGATATTATTAAGCAAGGCTATTATTGGAGAGTTGGAAATGGGCTGGATATCAACATATGGACTGAGCCTTGGCTTCCGGATAAAAGTCAATCCAAAGTAGTGACTACTCCTGTAATGGGGCTGGAGCAAGCTCAGGTCGGGAACCTTATGTGCGCTGGGGAAAAGAGGTGGGATCTGGACCTTCTCAAAGACTTATTTGTGCAACGGGATGTTGATATCATTCAGGGAATTCCGTTAAGCCATAGGAATGTACCAGATAGAGTGTGCTAGAGATGGGAGAACTCGGGCCAGTTCTCTGTTAGTAGTTGTTACTGTGCTATAACTGGAGAGATTGCATCTGGGGATTGGGTCGGGTGGTCGGAGATGTGACGGTGGAAAGTGCCACCAAAGGTGAAGCAGTTCTTCTGGCAAGCATATTGCGGTCTTCTCCCGATGAAGGATAATCTCATGGTCCGGAGAATAAATTGCACAAGATGTTTGTGGTTTGTGTGGGATGAATGTAGAGTCTCTATTTCACTTGTTCATTTCTTGCTCAATATCGAAGGAAGCTTGGAACTCGGTAGGATGGAGCTGGACGGATTCTGCTGCGGGGTCTTTTCTGGAGCAAATCCGACGGGAATTTCAAATGAAGAATACTGAGGACTTATGCAAGCTGATTTGGGGGGTTGTGGATTATGGGGAGAGCGAAATAACAGAATCTTGGGGAGCTTGTACTAATCCGAAGCAGGTCATGAGGAAAGCTCGGGTGTATGTCGAGGGTTGGCGTCTTGCTCAGAAAGGTGCAGGCGGGCAGACCAGCCACGGAGGAATGGACACTCTATGTGTTGGAAAAATCCAGCTCCTGGTAGGCTGAAACTGAATGTGGATGCGGCAATCAGGGAAAATAGGAGCGTGCTGGGTTGGATTCTTAGAGATGATTCTGTTAATTTTATTGCAGGTATGTCGAAGGTCTGGATAGGAGTCTTGTCTCCGTTGGTAGCTGAGTTGATAGGGATTCGGGAAGCTTTGAGCTGGGCTAAAGGAAGAGGATGGGATCGGGTGGACGTGGAGTCAGATTCATCAGGAGCAATTTCGGAGATACTAAAGGAGTCAAGCATTTCCTTAGTAGGCGTCTTGGATGGTGATATTCGAGAGATAGCATCTTGTTTTATGGACATCTCTTTTTTTCATGTCAAGCGATCAGCGAACAGGGCATCTCACGAATTAGCTAAAGCTGCTTGTTCTGTGTTTGATTGTATTTGTATGAGCGTTTTTCCTCCTCACTTTATTACTCATGTATTAAACACCAATTCTTTGAATGCAAGTTAATCTTTTTCTTTTCAAAAAATTGAGGTGGAAGTACAAAAATTGTCTCCAATGCGGATGGCATTCTAAAATATGTATACTGTTAGAGCATCTCTAATGTTACAATATGCACGGTACGTGCACATGTGGCATGAGAAAAATATACACAAAAGATTAACTTTATGACATTTCTCTCTCCTTCTTTCCACGGTGTTATGTGTTTTTTGTAAGTTTTTCTCAACAATGTCAAATTGTCAACCACGATGTGTACATCTAGACAATGTGTGTGACACTGTAGAGAATAACTTATTGAAAAAATATACCCAGAGTAAGATCGTTCAAATAAAAAAAAGATATTCTATTTATTACTCTCTCTGTACCTTAAAACTTTGTCAAATTTGAACGGCACGAGGATTAATAAAGTAAAAACTGTGTGGTTGAGGTTTGTGCAGAGGAGAGAGAATTAACTGGAATCACAAATTCTTTACTTAAAAGGGAAAGTGAAAAAGTTAATGGAACATCTAAAAAAGGAAAGTTGACAAAGTTTTAAGGGACGAAGGAAGTATTTTTTTAACTAACGGTCTCTTATGCCACATATGTGTCGTTCACATTTTTGCATTATACTAGTATTATCTCTAGGGGTGGGTTCAGTTCTTTCGGTTCGGTTTTGACCTAAAACCAAATATAGAATCAAAGTAAAAAGTTCGGTTCGGTTTCGGTTCGGTTTTACACTCCAAAACTTGAAACGACAGTTTGTTTCGATTCGGTTTCGGTTTTTTCGGTTTTCTACCAAAGAATTGTCATTTGACTTAAAATTGGTGTAATAGTTAGAAGGATCAAACATATTACATAAAGAATGCGAGCACACTAGAACAAATAAAATAAAAATGAGAAGAAATAAATATGTCTTGAATTACATGAGTATGCGAGAGATATAAAAGTGTATATATTATTAATTTACATTGTCTGTGACTTGTTCGAAAAAAGTTCATGAATATATACGTTCTATGTGATATACTCTGTAGTTGAGATGAATATTTATTGTTTTATCAATATAAAATCTTTAAGTTATATAAAAATAAAAGTTAATTACTACTAATTACCCGTAAAAGCATACCATCATCATGCAACAAATTGCAACATACTTACATAAAAGATATAATAGATCAAGCTACATTATGAGCCCGTTTGGAGAACTCTGTTTTCGGCTTATCAGGCTTATCAGCCAGCTTTTTCACCAAACACGTAACTTTTACTTTCGCGCGCTGAATTGTGTAATAAGCCGAAAAAGTAAGGTTGGAGTTACTTTTCTGGCTGTATTGGCTGAAGTTACTGTAGAGGACCATTTTAGCTATTTTTACATATAATTTTTTCTTTAATTTATTAATAAAATATATTTTTAAAATATTTTTTTCTTAAATCAGCAGAATCAGCCAAAACAGCCACTCCAGCCAGAATATCATAAATTTCAGCAGAATCAGCCAAAACAGCCGATTTTGGTGCTACCAAACGGGCTCTATTACTGGCAATGAATGTGTAAATGAACTTATAAACTAAACTAAACATAATACAAACATTATTTTTCTAGCACAAGAAAATCCAAGACTATTGATGATATTAGGATTAATTAGGATTAAGTCTTAACAATTAACAAATAAATTTAATATTTTCATTAGTTCGGTTTGTTCGGTTTTGAAGAGTAAAAACCAAAACCAAACCAAACAACAACGGTTTGGTTCGATTCTTTTAAAAGTTCGGTTTTAATTGGTTGCGGTTCAATTTAATTTGATTCAGTTTTCGGTTTTTTGGACTAGGCCCTAATTATCTTTATATGCACGGTATGATGAAAAGGACAAATCTTTGTGAATCTACAATCCAGGGAGGCATGGAGGAATCTAATATAGTCCGGAATAGCTTAATGATAGATACATTTGGATGTAATCTGGATACCCAATCATTTACTGCATTAAAATATCGTATTTATCGATTCAATAATTTCCTTAGAAACCTAATCCAAAATAAACAAATCGATAAAGGAAAAAAAAAAAAGAAATTAAAGCCATCCCTTCTCCATCACCATGACACGAGGCATGTTGATATCGCCCATGGCTTCCCCGTCGTCCCTCCGCTTACTCGGGATTCTCAAACAGCCGGAATCCGACAATCTCGAGCTCGACGAGGGCGACCTCTTCGTCTCCTCCTCTTCCGCCGCCGGAATCCCTCCCTCCCCGCCGGCGCACCCGAATCGGCCGCGTAAACACTTCAACCCGTCGATCCCCGGCCTCTCCGACGCCCTCCACGACGACCGCCACCTCGTCCGCCGCAAATCCTCCCTCAATCCCGCCGCCAGGATAATCCCCCAGGCGAGATCCAGATCGAATCCGAGCGCCGGCGCGAAATTCCACAAATCGGCCCCGATGAACGTGCCGGTTTGGCCGAACCGCCAGAGCGCCGGATTCGACGCGACGGACCGGTTCGATGAGGCGGAGAACGACGGAGACGAAGACGACGAACTGGTGCCCCCTCACGTGATGGTGGCCAGGGCGCACGTGACTCTGTCCGTCTTTGAAGGAGTGGGGAGAACCCTCAAGGGAAGAGACTTGCGCCGCGTTCGCAACGCTGTGTTTCAACAAACAGGTTTTCTGGATTAAATTTAAAAGGGAAATTAATTAATCACATTGTAAGTATTAATTGCCTTTTTCCTCCTTAGATTTTTCCTAATAAAGTGAGCATTAATGTGGTGAGATTAATTGATTTTCCAGCTTGTGAACATAAACCCTGAAATCTGAAGGCGTGTTTGGTTTGTTTCATATCGGTGTTTTTGAAACACAGTGTATGGGATGAATATGAAGATGGAATGCCATTTTGAGATGGTTGGTGTTAATGCGATTGTGTGATTCTTTATTTTTTGATGTTATCTGATTATTATGTTATTCTCGAATCCAACAGGTGCATGTGACCTCTAATGTGGAGGTGAAAAAAATAATGAAACTTTTGTATAGTGCATTACTGCATTTATCATACTATGAAACTGTGTTTTAAATAGCGGTCCACTACCGCTATATAGCGGTCGCGATAGGTACCGCTACCGCTACGGGCCGCTATCGGGGTGTGATTTTTCAAATCACAGGAAAATCCCGCTACGCTGTCCGCTACAGGCCGCTACCGGCACTTCCGGTAGTACATCACGAACTGGTTGATGTGTAAATGTGTAAATGTTGTGTGCTAAAAAAATACATTAATAGTGATGCATGGAGTGAAACTCTAAATTAAATATACATGTATCCACATACATTATGGTAGCAAATATTAATAAATATCTAAATTTTAATTATTAAAACTGAATTAATTATTAATAACGATGATTTAACTTTAATATTGGTTGACGAAAAAATGTTGACTTAACAAAACAATTTGGAACGGAAGTGGTATTATTACGGATTATGCAAGTTGCAATGCATGGTCCACTTCTTAAAATTTGATGGTGAAATAACAACAATTTTCATATAAGTAATATATTTTCGGGACGGAGCAGTATATCTTTTTATTGAAAATTATTTATAATATACAAATGAAATAATAATGTTCTTTGTTAAAAGTACTTTCATAAAAGTATAAAATTTATAACTTTTAGGGTTGGTTTGCAACTGCTTTTAAAAAAGCACTTCTCAGCTTTTGGCTTTAAAAAAGCACTTATTTTCCCAAACACTACAACTTTTATTTTTCTCGGCTTCCGCGTCAAAAGTGCTTTTACTTTTTCTATTACACAAAAAGCACTTATTTTACCAAACACTACCCACTTTTACTTTTCAAAATCACTTTTTTCTCAAACACTATCAACTTTTATTTAATCACTTTTCCCCATTTCATTTAAAAAAGCACTTTTTTAAAAGCATAAACTGTTGCAAACATACCCTTATAATGTTATATCAATAAAAATCATGATCCAAATTTTATGAAATGGAAAAATTATTTGGATATATTTTATTAAATACTCCGTACTACATATATGTTTTGCGCATTTAAAAATATTTCATGCCACTTCAATAGTTACAGGCCACTATCGAGATGATCGCTATCGTTGCCGCTTCAGCTATTTAAAACACTGCTATGAAATATCTAATTTAGTAATTTATCGAAAACTTTGGTATATATTATGAGATTTTGGTATACGACCAATATAATCGAAAACTTTTGGTATAGTATTATGTGATTTTTGTATACGATCGACCAATATAATCGGTATTTATATGGTACCCAATTTCATTGGTATGATAGGGATATATATTTCGAAAATAATCCATATATTTACTAATATAAAAATGACTTAAAACACAATATTAATTTTAGTATAAATAGCTTTATAGCCACGTTGCTTGGATTATTTGTATTCTTTTGTTGAAGATCGTTGTTATTTTATTTATATCTATATTGTTAAAGATATTTTAGGAGAATGTATTTTTCGTATTTCATATTGAATATGACCTAAGTTATTATTAGTATTTTGTAATTGAACTTGTAAATGATTTTAATATATTACTAAGCTACTAACATCAGTTTTAGTATATCACTACTGACATCGAACTTGTATATATTGTTTGGCATATAGTATTTCAAGTATGAATTTTGCTTGGTGTACACAAATTGTGTACACCTTTGGCACCCCATATAAAAGGCCCCTATTTTTACCAACATTTACCCCCTCCAAAAATTCTGCCCTCTCACAACCCTCCCTTCCACCTCCCCTGCGCAGAACCATTCCGCCAAAAAAAATCGGAAGCAAGATCGAGCTACAGTGATATCCTTCATCTTTTCTAGTAAAAGTCTTCTTCAATGGAGCTAAACTGGAATGATACATCTGAGTGGGTTGATGGCTTACTATTGGATAGCATGATTTTTGGAGAGCTAGGTGATGAAGGTGAAGATGATGCTTGTACGCCGGTTTCCGACAAACTGGATGCGAGGTCGAGGGCGGATGATGAACAAGGTCGGTCGAAGGCTTGAATATTTGTTGTTGTCTTGGTTTTGTTTTCTTGATTTTCTTGATTTTGTTTTCTTGATTTTTTGGTGTATTTGGGATATGAAAAGGGTTGTCTGTCTAACAGACTAGTTATAAGTGCAGTGTCTGTCTACTGAAACATAATAGGTTTGTTGTTTGACTCATATGTAAAATGTCTGTCTGACAGACAATGTAATTTGTTTGTCTACATAGAAATAATATTTGTATGGGCATTCAAGTATTGGTACAAGAGTTTTTTGTAGTATGTTTTGATGAATAATGTAGTTGTTATGTGAAAGTGTGTATAAGTTTTGGGCATGTGGTTGTATTTGTGATTGTACACAAGAATGTTGTGAAAAAAATTAGGCATACTATTGTCTGTCTGGACAGACAACATGTTGTGAGTTGTAAATTATTATGAACATGTATTTTTTTTGGAATATATAACAAACGAAGAGGAAGAAAAGAGTAGTTATAAAGACCCCAATGTAGTTTTCTAGTAAAGAGGCAGTTTATGATTTCTACAAGGCTTATGGTAGAAGAGTGGGGTTTCCTGTTAGACAACGGACTTCAAGTAAAGATAAATCCGGCAACATCATTGCGATTGTCTTAGAATGTGCCTGTGCTGGAATTAAGGCTAGCCGGACACAAAATATTTTGAAGCGTCAACCTTCAATGCAAGTTGGTTGCCTTGTAAGAATAAGAGAACGTACAGATTATGTCGGAGGATGGGTAATTTCAAAGTCCTGTTTAGATCATAATCATGATATGAGTCATACGAAGGCAAGGCTATTTCGGTATAATCATTTATGGAATGTATGAAAGATAATGAGTTGGACTTAAACCTTAGTTTGATGTAGTTTATCATGTACTTTCTTTTGTGCTTTGAACATTATTACCTCGTATAAACGTAACTAGTTTTGTCACGCGCGTTGCGCGATTGGAACAATGCCCAATGAGATCTTATAATGTGGACATTTGGCTATTGTTTTTTAGACTACAAAAATGATACCAATAGAAGGAAAAAATGAATGCAAAATTGAAGAGAATCATATTATAAGTAATTAATTACTCCCTCCGACCAACTAAGATTGTCTATCTTTCCCTTTCAGCCCGTTCCACTAAGATTGTCTCATATCAAACTTGGTAAAATTTGTGTTGTTTTAAAGATTCTTAATTTATTCTTACTTTATTAATAATTACACCACCTCCTTGTGTGCCAATATTAGTGAGACAGATTAATATTACATCAAATCCGATCCAATCTGAAATGTGGAACATACAACAGTTAATCAAATATGACTGCACAAAGACTAAATCTTATATATAAACAATTTTTCCTATGAAATACTTTATTCTGTTTTACCAACAATTAAAAATGAACCTGCAATTAACAAAAGTTACACATGTTAAGGTCGTCCCATGATAAGTACGCCCAATTGAATTAATTACGGCAGATGATAATAAACACATGCAATGGCGGATCCAGAAACAAAATTTATAGGGGCACAAATGAACATAAAATAAATATATGTTGTTTACCTGGTTGAATTGTAAGTAACCAACCCACCAAAATCATTGTGCAAAAACAATATGATATGATTAATAAAAAAAATATGATATGATTAATTAATGTGGTTGTCATTCTGAGTGAAACTAAAAATTGGAACATTATTAGCATCACCACCTTCTGATCCTATAATTTATACTCCCTTCATCCCGAAATTAACTTCTCATTCACTATTCACATTGTCAACTTAAATTACACTTAATTTAATGTTTTTTATATCAAATTTTTATGAAGTTTACATTTTTTGTCAGGCTTTGTAAATTTTCAATATAGTTTTTGAACATGTGAATTATATTTACTAAAAATAATCTGAGTGTAACATGGATCAAGTTGTTTTATCGTCAGCCAAACATCGTAATCCGAAATGGTAAGTTTTTTATGGGACGGAGGTAGTATAATTTAATGTCGATTATGTGATAAATACAAATTATGCACTTGAGAATTTTTATAGTATATTTTGTGTTATGTTTTAATAAATTATTCTCTAAATTAGTGTGTATCCATATTTATGCAAATTAGTGTAAAAAAAGTAGGCTTGCATATTGTCATTGCAAGTAATATGATTTGGAGTAACTTATTCAAGCAAAAAGAAAACTTACGTACAGAATATATATTTCCTCCGTTCTTTAATTCTTGCAACATTGTGATTTTTGCACTATTCACGGACCTTACTTTGACCACGATTTCTTTTAATATACACAATCAAATTATTACGTATAGTGTAAAATGTTATCGAATTCCTATCAATGTGAATTTCCAAAATATCAACTTTTTAATATTATTTACTAATACATAATTAAATACTCCGTATAATTATAATCAAAGTTGTGCATTGGGAAACATGAAAGTTAAACTGTTGCAAGAATTAAAGAAGAGATGATAGTATATATACCAATACCCATGGATACCGCCCAAGCAGCTCCAGATCGAATCCATAGACTTGTAATCTCAAAACGATTCAAGACCTATCATCATATTTTAGAAAACTCGATCAAGTTAAAATTTATGATTGGAGAAGAAATCAAAAGAAAACTAAAGACATTGCAGGATAATAAAGCCGTCACCAACTAAGGATCCTACTAATCACAATAAGTTGTAGACTTGTAGCAATTAATCGGAAATGTGAAAGAGCTTCGCTCAGGAAAACAAAACGGAGCAAATCCTAAACCAAAAGAGAACCGTTATGACGGAGTAAAGAAGACTTATGTGTAGAAACTGAGGGTACAATCAATTAAGCTTAGAGACCAACCATATGTTGCTTTAATATTACACCAACACTTTTTATATACCATTCATACCCTTACTTTCATTGGTGTTTATAAGTTTTTAGAGATGTGTGTGAATGATAACAGGGAGACTGAAAACTTAAGGTTCTTATGAATCATCAATGTTGCGTTGCTTCAAATAATAGACAGACAATACATATACGTACACAGACAAAATACATAACCAGGCAGACATTTTGTGTTGTGCAAATCACAGACAATAGAAGTATGTTAATGGTGAAAATATTCACAGACAAAACGATAGATTCCATACAGACAAAATATCCACATAAATAAGTGGTCAACTCTGATTGTAATATTTGCAAAAAGTCATACATGCTGAAAATATAGCAACCAATTGTTGAAGATTATTGTACAACATTGACTATCTAACATTGTACAAACTTCGACATATTTCCCCAAAAATACCCCAGCCACATAATATTTGGAAGTTAAACACATACAAGAAAACAACACTTGTTCGAGCCACAACTTGAAATAAAAACGATTTCTACAACACTACTCATCTTCCTTCTTCAACCGCCAAAGTCGAATACCATAGTCAAACCTTTTGTTCGACATGTTGCCCTTGTTGCAATCAGGAAGCAATGATTTTCCTTGGAGTAGCTGTTCTGCAAAAGCTAGGACCATCACGCCACATTAATATTGAATGTCATACGATTCTTTTTGTTGAGGCACAACATCCGCAACTTCTGCTTTCCATGGTTGCAAATCACTGTCATCCGCACACAAACCCATTGCACGAACTAGGTAAGGCAGCCGCGCACACAACTCCTTAGCATAAAATGGAGTCCTAGAAATCATAAGCGAGTCGTAAACTCTAACCAGTCTACTCCCAAACAAAACTTCCGCAAAGACCCAATGCTTCTTTTTAATATTTAAAGGAACCAAAACCTGCCAAAAATTAACAATTCATCAAAAAGTCTAGGTGTTCTATCGAGACAAACAAAATATTAGCAAAATTAAAACAGACAGACATTTACAAGAATTAGACAGACAATACCGTTTGTAAAGATTTCCAGTCCAGCTTTTGCAGGTATTTATCTCCACTCCAATGTTTGTTGTTGCCTATCTCTTTTTTAAGAATTTTATGCTACAAAGTACAAACATTATATAAATTAAAACCATAGTTCATCTTTGGGCTGGTTGCACACAAGCCTCAACAACAAGCTATGGACAATTTGCGCAAAGAACTAAAGGTCTGGCACATCAAGAAGATGGACCCACGGCATATTCCGAAACTGAGCAAGTTGCTGAGGAGACAAAGCTTATTTCACCAACTTTGCAGCGTCTTTCAATTCTGACCATAGTGATATTTGAGTAGGGAAGTGATCACGGACAGGAACTTGCAATTCGAAAGCCCTATAACATGTCCAAAAATGCACACCACATAAGACAGACAAGTCAATAAGAATGACAGACATTAATCTATCACATCACACACATTTATAAATTCCTTACAGACAACTCAAAACACAGGACATACAAGAAAATATGAACGACAGACAAATGAAACTATGTTTAGCAGGAAACAAGAATATGCTTACATAAATTAATACGAAGTAATATACTTGTTCATTTGTAAGGAACTATTTGAGTCTTGTTTGCATTGAAGATATACATATATTTAATTAATTCAAAGGTGGGCATATTGCATATATACCCGTTTCAGTTTGATTTATATCAGTTTTTTGTTTGATTTTTGTTTGAAATGGGAAGAAAGATTACCAAAGAAAAATCATAGAATGTTTAGGTTTGATTCGGTTCAGGTTTTTTCAATTTGGATTTGTTATTTTGAAAATACATTAAGAATTTATTGAATATTTTAGTTCGGTTCGGTTATAGAGAGTTTTTCACTGTTTCAATTCGATTTCATTTACTTCGATTTGGAAATACTATCAAAATTAAACCGAACTGAACTCATATGGATTTACCATCTGTCCATCAAAACTTTGTTTGACTTTTTAAGTCAATAGCGGTGAAACCTTTATTACAACTGTTTTTACTCAAAATAAATAATGTTTCAAGGTATTATTACAAAAAGCATTATAGACAAAATGGGGGAAACAACTCAAAAGCATGTATTTATAACATCACAGACAATTATAAAGTCCTTACAGACAACTCAAAACAAATGACAGACAACTCAAAACAAATGACAGACAACTCAAAACAAATGACAAACAACTCAAAACGAATGACAGACAACTCAAAACAAATGACACACAACTCAAAACAAATCACAGACAAGGAAATATGAAAGACAAACATGTATTTAAAACATCATAGACATTTATGAACTCCTTACAGACAATTCAAAACATGTAACAGACATCTCACAATACACAAACAACATGTCAGACAACTCTTAAATCACATAAACAAAATTAGGTCTTGTTTAATTAAATTAAATCAATTATGCTAAAGTGACTACTACACAAGGATGAAAAAATTACCTTTCACCAAGATCTGTCAAACTACTTCGCACCATAACTTCAAACTGGTTTCCACGTAGAAGCGAGGGGTGGTTGCGCTCGTTCCTTCTCTGCGCCACACAGGGGTTCAGCCTTGTACCAGCGCAAGCCGTTCGTTGTTGGAGCAAGCCTTCGTCGGTTTTTCAAAGTAAGTGCCACACAGGATTTCGGCCCTCTTTTCTCTGCGTTGTTGTTTCTCCCACGTAGCAGGGACACATCGGCGAAGCTCAGTTTAGTACAACGAAGGTCGGTTCTATCCCCTTCATCTTCAGTCCTCTGCATTAGTGTTGGCCGAACGGGAGTAGGGCGGAAGATTCGGATTTCGAGGGGTGCGTGCGGGAGTGGGGCGGGAGATGTCGATGGGTGGAAGACAAAATTCAGATGAGGTAAATTTTTGAATTGGGAAGGGAGGAAGGTAAAAAAAAAGGAGAGCCTTTTTATATGGGGTGCCAAAGGTGTACACAATTTGTGTACACCTAGCAAAATTCTTCAAGTATATAACTTGATATGTTAGAGATATCTTGTCTTTATCCATTACAGTCCAAATTTCATAAATTTCATCAGAATTAACCAATACAGTCAATTTGGGTATTACCAATCGGGCTATGATACTACTATTATATTCAAACTCTCCTTCCATCCCACACAGGGCAGTCTTTAGAATTATTTGGGCCCTAGACAAAAATATAAATAGTACATTACTTAATATTTGCATATCATATTCTTGTGATTTTTATATGAAATAATTACAAATTTATGATTAAATTAAAGATTGTTTAAAATATTGTGACCACTTAAGAGCGACTATAGTACAGAATAGTATTTTTAGTCGTTGTAATGTATGTTCAATTCTTGCATTTAATAACGATGAGACTATACTAAAATATGGAATAACTTTTAGTCAAATTTTTGTAAATAAATTTTCTTTTAGTATTTTTTTTGAGGAAAAATCTCTTTCTATATCACTAAAGTTCCAAAAAACATACTCCGTATATCAGTAAGATGAGCAAAACACACAATATGATGAACAAAGCACAATTGAAGCGCACATTATATTGTGAACATGAAAATGATTAATTTGTACTACGTAATTGTTAACATATGCACAACTTAGTAAATCTATTCTTTTTTAATACTTTTTTCTTACGTTTTGAAGTGCAAAATTGGTAAGGACATAACTATAATCAAAACTAGTTAACACTTTTCTTTAATAGCTAATATCTTACTCATTTAATCTATCTTCTTACCTGGTTGATTAAACATAATTTTTAATCGTTCTAAAATATAACAATATGAGTTTAATTCTGACTACATATAAAAATTTACTTCCACAGGACCACAGGTACTACAATAATTTTATCACAAATGCTATTGCTACCTCATTTTGTACTCACCCCTATATTTATGGTTCACAGAGGCACTTCATTAAAATGGAGCAATTCATTGAATGTGTTGGATTTTTGTGAACCACAAATATATGAAGGGGTAGAAATGAGGTACCAGATAGGGTACCTCTAGCAAAACGCTAAATTTGTACATTCACATCAAAGTGTCAATACACCAATAAAGTAAAAGCGGAATAATCAAATAAATTAATATTAACAAAACCAATAGTCCTTTATCCTAAATTTAACACAATTCTAACTTTTTATTTTTATTTACGATTATTTGTCCCAAATTTGTGAAGTTCTGTTTCACTAATTAAGCCGGTTGATTTTATTTGCGAATAAAATTTAACTACAATTTAAATTAACTACAAATATATAATACTAATATTTTTTTTTTAATTTGGAGGCCCCTGCAAATTGGGGGACCGTCTAGGCTAAATGCTCCCATGGCCGGCTCTGATCCCACATGCAAAATAAAGATATTTTTTGTCCAGTATTAACTAATTAAAATATTTTCTTACAAAAATATTTTCATAAACATATAAAATTTGTAAACTTCACACCAATAAATACTTATCATTCGTCAACATTTATATCAAGAAAAGTCAATATTATCAAGTTTAGAATATTTAAGACAGACGATGCAGGACAAAATATTAGCTGATGCATTGCTCGTTGTTTCACCAATGCAGGAAGGAGTGAAGGTGGGATGCGGTCCCAACTTGGTTTGATAGTGGACGATATTCGTGAATTGATGAATCAGTTTAGTAGCGCATCATATTTATAGATTAGTTAGGCGATTCAAGAATCGTGCAGTTCACGAGTTAGCTCGAGTCGCAGTTTCCATGTCTGGTTGTCACTCCTGGTTGTTCTTTCCTCCTAGTTGTATGGTGAATGCTTTCAACTTTGATTTGATTAATAATACTTAATTATATTGCTCACAAAAAATAGCCGAAGTACTATTTACAGTTGAGAGATATTCCTAGATCATAAATGATAATGATGACCATGAATGTATTCTTTGGTTCAAATTGATTAAAAAGGTATATTTAACTTTTGTTTTGAAAGGAAAAGGTATTTAACTTTTAAAAGTGGCTGCATTCCGGTCCTCACAATTCACAAAGTCACAGCCAAATATTCCTATTGGAGGGAGGATAGTCAATGAGAGAATATATGAAAAGGGTGGTTTGGGAAGTTAGGGTGGCTCATTTGATTAGCATTCATCCTTAAGCAACCATTTGTTCAGCGGTTGGCCGAAAAGGGAAGTGATCATGAATTGAAGGATATCATATTTATGTGATAAGAGGACCATTGAATGGATACTATAATTATTTTTTCTCCTAGGAAAAAAAAAACTTTAGTGAAAATAAACATATTAGTTACTTATTTTTATGTGTCAATAAAATAAACATTAAAAGTTATACGTAGTATAGTTCAGATTGAAAATTGACTAAAATTGATGTCAAAAGATTGGTGAAATACAACAGAAACCAATATCATTACGAGTGGATGTCTCAAATTTGTTGTGAATTGTGATATACTCTATATCCTATATGCTTTATTAGGCTTATGTTCTACAGCAACTTAATGCTTTCAATTTTAATTTATTGGTGACAACTTCATATTATTTACTTCTTTTGTCGGACAACAAACCTTGGAGATCAAGAGTTTCAAACTTTGTCAAAGCAAAGAGTATATGAAGTGCAAGTTTGATGGAGGTAGAAGTAGTAGTAACAATGGGATTAGCCTCCACATAGCAAGGAGATATAAGTGTGTGATATGCTTCTTTACTTGGGCTCTATAATTAAGAAAGATGGTGAATTTGATGGAGATGTATCCCTTAGAATCAAAGCAGGGTGGATGAAGTGGAAGAGTGCATCAGGATTTCTATGTGATCAAGGTATGCTGACTAGACTGAATGATAAATTTTATCGGATGACAATTAGGCCTGCACTAATGTATAGTGCAGAGTATTGGGCGGTGAAACAATGCCACATTCAAAAGATGAGTGTGGCAAAGATGCATATGTTACGTTGGATGTGTGGATATACCAGAAAAGATTGCTTGAGGAATGAGATAATCAGACAAATGGTGGGAGTAACACCTATAGAAGATAAGATGTAAAAGTCTCAATTGTGATGGTTTGGTCATGTGCGTAGGAGACGAGTGATGCACCTGTTAAACAATTTGAGAGGTGGGGAGAAGAGATATGTAGGAGGGGGAGGGAGAGACCTAAAGAGACTTGGAATAGAGGAATCAAAACTGATATGTGTCTTCTTGGGTTGAATGAGAGTATGACTTTGGAGAGAACAAATTGGAGGGGGCGAATGATCTCTTCTCTTACTTTATCTCTTTTATTCTTTTCTATCTTGTGTTTTTATGTTATTTTTATCTTATCCATCTTATCTTTTTTTCTTTCTTTTTTTTTTCTTTAACTTTTTTCCTATTTTTCTTATTTGTTAATATTTCTTATCTTTCTTCTCTTTTTGGCTATGATATTTTGAAATTAAAGGCTAAAATATTGTTGTCAATTATATCTTAATTGATTGAGATTTTATAATTGGGACAGGGACTCATACCTGTATTATACATTCCTCACAAATATGATTGAACTCGGGCAGATCTTCGTCCCCCGCCAAGGAAATAAATAGTTATAACATCTATATACAACAATAACAGTACAACCCTAGTTTCACAAAGGCTTCTACTTACAAGAGATAAGAGCATCTCCATTGGAGGGTGCATTGCATCTGATGTGGCATAGGAGAGAGATAGAGATAGAATAAATATTGGGATGAAGTGGTGTGTAGGGAAAAATGAAAAAGAGGAGAGAGATAGAGGTAAAAATGGACCAAGGTCTATGACATGGTCCATATATGGACCTTACACGGGATTCGAGGAGGAAAAGTTGATGAAAAGTGGGTTAAAAGTGATATAAAAAATGAAAATGAAAATAAATTGGGAAATATGTGGGTCCTACAAATAAAATTTGTGAGATGAAAAATGGGACCCATGTGTAAGGGTGTGTAAGAGACCACACCCTTGCATTGGAGATGCTCTAAGGGGCTCAGATGTACCGAATGACTCATTATGAAAATCGTGTCGACAATTACACGAATTGCCGGTTACTTCATAACAAAAAAACGCAGATAATTTAGTGAGTTATTTTGGTTAATTCCATCATATTTCCAAAGTAAAAAATAATGAATCTTTGACTCTACTATCTACTATATAGGATGGAAATAGTTACATGTATATCAGTATATCCATGAAATTAATTTAACCGCCAAGAAAATAAATAAATCGGTATCCAACATTGTCATTATGTTCGTTCTGTCAGTGAATTTACACCATACATAATGACTCCGAAGGAATCCATGTTAACATGTTACAACTATACATTACAGCATGATACACTTTTGCCGCTTATACACATTTACAGTTCACCCCATATTGTACACTCCAAGTGACATTTAAACCTTTTATTTATTGTACTTCTATGCCGAGGTGGTCTCTCCCACGATAATGGGACAAGAAAAAAATTACTTCTCGTTTATTTACCTTTCTCCATCTCACGTCAAAGCTTTTCTGTTGTATCATTGTTGCATTCCCTTTTAGGATGTCTTTGCAGGCAGAAAATTCATGCAGATCGGAGCTTTGACTTTGGTCAACGCAAGTATCGACAATGGGAGGATCCACAATCCATCACCACATATCAAACCCGAGGCAACTGCAGGAACCATCAGTTTCGCCTTCTTGCCGTTCATCTTGTGTCAACCATACACAACGAGACTACCAACACACATATCAATGGCAAACGAAGCCCCAACAAGAAATGGCACAGCCATCGCCATCGGGAGCGGGATCCACTTCCCGACCCTTCCCGGGACCACATCTCTTGCCAGGTTGGCAACCAATGCAAATGCGAAAAAACCATAACATAGCTGTAAACAATGTCGGGGAAGTGCGGAGAAGCCTTGAACGCCAAGGATGGCCATGTTTCTATATATGATAGCATAAGGAGCTTTGTATTCCCCGTTTGGGTTGCCCACGTCGAACGTCTTGTAGAAGAGGAAGAACGTTAGTGGGGCCACCACACAACCCATGGCGGTCCCAATCGCTTGGCTTATGAGCATCGATCGTGGGGATGTAAGGGTAAGGTGGCCTGTTTTGAAATCGTGCATTAAATCGGATGAGATTGAGACAATGGACTTTATGAGCCCACACCCAATGAGTCCGGCAATTACACCGTTTTCTTTCCCAGACAAAGCGGCTAATGTAAAAAGAGCCACCTTCCCATAGTTATATGCCATGTTCATGTCTGTCAGACCAGCTCCATAAGCATTGCAGAAGCTTAAGGCTGGTGCAAGGGTGTAGGCCACTAGGACGAAATACCACTTCAATGGAGGAAACATGATCGGGATTATGATTATGGAGATAATGGAGAAAACTGTGTACCCTATGCATGCTACCCACAAGGGAATGCTCTCTCTAACGAACACTTCGTTTCTTTGAAGATTGTCAATACAATGCTCAATCTTTGTTTCTGGGACTGCTGCCAAGGAAATATCTTTGTCATTAGGACAAATTTTTCGCAAGTGAAACTTGAGCAGAAAAGCATAGATCTTTCCATTTTATTCATTGAAACAATCAATATGTAGAAAAAGGTTGATTTAATGAAGTTCCACTTTTTAATCCATTCTCTCATTCTTCTAATCTTTATTTATACATACAAGTACCCCTTTGGGAGTAGACTTTGCATGCTTATTAGCTAGCCTGTCTAGTGTCTAACAAAAGGTAGTGTTTGTGTTGGCTTATGTCGGTGAAAATGATGTATATTGAGAAATGCTTAATTTTAAAAGTTGGTAGAATTTGAAGCTAGAAGTTATTTTTTTTAAATATAGTTTTGGGTTGAAAAGTATTTTTGGTGTATGAATCAAGTGAAATATTACAGAAAACGAGGAAACCAGTTTTAGATACCCTTCTGAAAGCAGAAAGTAAAAAAATAATAGTTTTGGCAAATAAAGCGGTCACTTATGGTTGAACCTATTTACAAAGAGTAGGGCATGTGTCATTTTCTTGCACGTAATGGTTGAAATCAAAGAAAACAACATGTTACCTGTATTTCCATTTTTATTTCTTTAATTTGTCAATTATATAATTTTGAATTAAAAAAAAAAAGATAATTCTGGCAATTTAAGCTAGTTTAGTGAATTCAGCTCAATTTACTCTTCTCAAAAGGCCCGCTAAATATCCACGAAAACAAAGACAAAAGTATGATGACAGGAAATCAAGGATTCACTTACACGTCCTAGAATTTCTTTTCTTCAGTGCAACATATATGCTTCGACCAGTATAGAATGCCGTCCGAAGAAAATTGTAGAGACCATCACCTAGGATGAGAGCAATAGAAATAAAAACCTGCACGTTAAGAAAATTATTGTTAATTACTGTAAATTTACTGGTCAACAAAAATAGAGATATTTTTTGGACCTTATAACCATTTAGACTCTTCATGCTGCTTTCTGGTATAGAAGCAGGGAACCATGAACCTTTACGCGCACCAATTAGCGGCCACATTATTCCCCAAGAGAGAATGGCTCCAAGAAGCAAAGACAAGTTCACCAGGTGAGAACAAATCATTCCTGCTCCTATATAAGTCATGCTGAAGTCGAAGAAAAATCTGCAAAATTTCAACTGTCTAAATCATCAAGTGATTGAAACAATACAACTCTATTTAAATCATGCTATGAACAGATAAAGAGGACATACGAGTGTTTCCAGGCTTTCAACCCAAAGGTGGGGAAGTTTGCAAACCCACACTGATCACCACCTGAATAAAACCACTGGAACAAACTCCACAAAAAACTGGCCGAGGTGAATTTCACAAATCCTCGTACCTGTTTCCTGGAGGGATCCAAGGCAAGGAAGGGTAAATTTTGTATAGATTTTGCATAAACTAGTCTCCACAAGGAAAAGTTTCAGTTTTTGTTAGGTCCAAATGAGGGGAACGAAATGGAAGTGTATATGAATATGTTATTTTTGGTCCAATCGAGGAGTGAAGGGAAATATAAAAAAAATATAATATGTCATTCGTTCTTTATTAGTTGTAATAGTCTGATTTTTTCACAATTTACATAATTTACTTTCACCAGTTTTATTTTATTTATGTATTAAAAAACCATATGTAAAATATGGTCATAGGAACTTTTTGAAATATCAATAATGTTAATAATTTACTTGTGGATAATTATATGTACTCCGTATTAATGATCAAAGTGTGCATTGAAAAACTGAACTGTTTAAACTAAATAAGAATGGAGGAAGAATATATTATAAATCTTTTGTTGTGGTAAGAAAAGTGTGCAAGAATAAATGTACGGAGCATAAAGTTTTTTAAAAGGTGAAAGAAAAATCAAGAAAAAATACAACTCTCTGAAATATCCTGAATTGAGACAGGCAAGGAGCTAGGTTTGGAGGAGCCTGTAAAACAAAAAAAGTTGCTCACATCCCCCCCCCCCCCAAAAAAAAAACAAAAAAATAAATAAAATGCCTCTAAACAACTAAGGGCTTTTTTTTTTGGTAAAACAACAACTAAGGGCTTTGATTTTAGTAATAGTTGCTTACTTCGCATCACCATCTCCTTTGGGGGTATGAAACCCATTAATCAGAACCGCAGTAGCAGTTCCACTAGGATATGTTAGCTGATAGTCTATGATCATTATCTGCACAGCAACAAAATCTTGACTTAGACATTACTCCATATGTATTTTTAATTCAAAGATGAGAAAAGAGTACCTTTCTGAGAGGAACCAAAGCTAATAACCCAACAAAGCTAACCACAAAGAGGAACCCAATTATCCAGTCCAGCCTTGGCTCCTTATAACTCCCTGCTACATTTCCTATTGTATCCACCCCAGCTTGCTCATACGTCTTCTTGTTCAACCCCAGGAGATAAGATCCAAAACCACCTTAAAACAACATTAGTTAATTGATAAAATTAGTCACATCCCACTTTCTGGAAATGATTGGAAACCAACTGTAAGGGTCTGTTTGGATCATGGAAAATACTAGGGGAACAAAATATGAAATAAAAAATAGAAAATTTTGATTTTGAAGATCATGAAATGTGGGGGGGTTGAAGATAAGTTAAAGCTTAAAACAAGCACACACAAAAATTAGATACTTATTATTATTCGTTTTTCTTATTTATATAGTGCTCGTTTATTAAACATATGCAACAAAAAAATTAAACAAATAATTGCATTTGATTCTCTTTAGCATTTTCCAGCGTAAAATCAAGCATAAAGAAGTAACTTTTCAACGTTTTTACCCTTCAATAGGATCCAATCATATACTAAAAACCATTGCAGAAAAAGATTAGTTGCTGACCTCCAACAGCAATGCTGTAGCAGGCAACAGCACATGTCTGAATCACAGTATTCTCCTGCCTAGTGAATGGAGTTGAAACCAGATTAGCCTTTTGGAGAAGCTTAATCCAAGACTGCATTATCACATAGGCAAGAAGGGCAGCTGAGACATTTAGATTTGGGACAAGTCCAGTTGTCAGATTGAGCTTCATCACTATAACACTGTAAATCATTCCAATCAAACAGCTCGCTATAATCCCTCGAAATGTTATTTGCTTCCTCCAAGGAGGAAGAGGAACCCTCTTCGCATCCTCTGCTTTTTCCCTCTCTTCTTCTCTTTCAATCTCCATCACCTCTTCCGCCTCTTTCCCCTCAGCATTCCTCATTCTACTATCACACCGCCAGAGATTTTATTCAGATTAAAATTACCCTTCCCACAAATCTAAACCCAAAACCAGAAATGGAAAGATACAATTTGAGAGTCTTACCTGAGTAAGTAGACCAAAAATCTAAATCAAGAACTGATTTTTATTCCGAACAGAAGAACATAAATAATTTCCCAGAGAAACCGGGGAAGAATTCCCACCAACCGCTAAGGCAGAAAACCCAATTCTTTTTTTTAATGTATTAATAAAAGAAAATTCTCAACAGCTATGAACTACTACCACCATTGATGTGGAGAAGGAGCTAGCAATAGAACGAAAGGTGGAGGTTATAAAGAATTACCAGAGCTTAGACCAAACGCTTGTACGACATGGTAGTACAAAAGCAAAAAACACATCCTCATATGGTAGGTGTACTACAAAACTTTCGAACAAAGCACAATATTAACGGCAATCAATTCGCGGAAGAAGATTCTTAAATAGCTGGTGGGCTATAAATGTTTCTTCGCGTTGACCAGTTTGTCCGTATGCCGAATTCTCAAAGGAGGAGTCAGTCAATAATGGAATGCAGAGTAGATAATACTCCGTATTTAGAGCAAGAAAAAAGATGGATGATCCTCACCTCAAAAAGGGGCTAACTTTATAGGAGGAGTGTGCAGCACCACTGTTCGAGCATTTGTCCGTGTGGCGCTTGCAATTGAGGGAATGATTCTTCTTCACCCTTCTTTCCAGTTAATCATCGCATGTATTTCGGCTGCATTTTATACGCTGTCCAGCATCATTATTTTCCTTGTCTGTATTCTTTCTCTGTCTTTTTGTTAGGAAAAAAATTAATGGTTTCTGGTTTCCCTCCCAGGCATATAATTGCGGTCAGTTTACGCCCCCGCGTAATGTCGACATATGTTTACATTTTCTATGGAGGCTAAATTGTCTGGTTTTTCTCTAAACTCTATTTTGTTAAAGTCAGACTTCAAAAGGGCTGTATAATAAAAGTCATAATGTGGCTACTATGACATTGTTAGTTTTTCTTATGTCACTCATACTCACTGACTCAGTATCGGTGTTGCGATTGCCGTAATATCAGTACGGGTGGTGGATTGACGATTTGAGTTTTGAGCATTCGATTTTTTTCTATCATTAAAACTTTAATAATTAATCACCCTGAATATACACATATATATGCAAAGAACACTTTCGATACGCGGCTCGGCCAGTCCGCCACTGATCATTACCGCCATCAAGGATGTAGTTGCTAGCGGTAGTTGTTGCTACTTGGTAGAGGCAACGGTGGGGTGTGGGGAAGGGATCCGGAGCCTCTACCTTACTTTAGATTAAGGTAGGCTGCCTTGCTTCTTCCGGGTCGTCCGATCAACAATTCAACGATCGGAGATCTTGAGCTCCACTTTTTCGCTAATCTCGAGGCCTGCTATGCTACTGTCCGACCATCTGATGCGCAAGGCACCGTCCTAGTCGGGCAGAGGATCCCAGGGGTGGGGTGAGTAGTTAGGTAGAAATTACAACGGAAATAATAATGTATATTAACTAAACAAAGATTAATCACATTTTTAGAAAAACGAACACTACTCATATTGCTTTTTTGCTGTTTTGAGTGTTTTCCCTTATTTGTCTTCACTAAGAACGCTTTTAATTATTGGGCATAAATATAGTGGAATTACCCGCGTGGTTAGGGTGAGTGAATGCATGAGTAGTTTGATTAAATTATTTGTATACAAAATTTGTTAGAAATGGATAAACAAACTATATGAAGAAAATGTTTCTAGCTTGGATTGTATGGAAAAGTAAAGCAAAAAGAACTACAATAACCATAATAATGGGATAAGATTGATATCAAATAGTAACAAAAACAAAATTTTATTGTTAGGACAAATAGTCAAATATTTATTTGATTGTAGTGCTTGGTGAAAAGTAAGAGTTTGACGAAAACAAATTAGCTTTATTAATAAAAAGTAGTAAAAGTCAAAGTAATCACGTTGTTTTCTTGCACTGCAAATCAACATGTGAATCCTCTAATCCTGAGTGTGGGGGCTTCATCTTTGATGAAGGCTATGCGGGGTAGATGAATCAATGTTAGTACCAACGATGTAATGAGATGCATTTCAAATGTAGTACGAAGTATTTATTTTATAGAGGGTAGAGTTTACTATATGGAGTGTTTGGATCTACTTAAAAGTTAAAACTACTTTTGCTCTTTCAGAGAGCGGAAGCAGGTATTGAAGTGATTGAGTGAAAGTGTAGAAACACTTTCCGAGTGTTCTAAATTGCTCCTAGAAGCAATTTTTAGAAGCTGAGGGAGACAAACTTCTAAAAAATGATTCTGGTTCTACTTTTATTTTAAAAATGAAGCAGAAACACAATCAATTCCAAACACCCCATAATTTATTATACTACCCTGAATAAAAATGATTCGGGTGTTAAAACAGTCTGAAAGACATTACTTTTAAGGAACGAAATGTACTTGAGAAAATTATAAGTCGATTATACTCATTTGTTTTTGCATTATACCCCAAATTTGTCTGCTAAGTGCTGGGTAACAAACATATATGAGAATAATCTGCCAAATGTGGATGTGTTTGTGTGTATGTATGGGCGTACCGCGTACGGCTGACCCAAAAAGGGACCTGCCAATCATGGTGGTGAACATTGTCTTATCGGTGATGGCGTACGACTACCCGCCGGAGAAGCTCGGTGTTTACCTGTCTGATGATACTGGCTCTGAGCTTACCTTGTATGCTCTATTGGAGGCTTCCATCTTCTCTAAGCATTGGCTTCCCTTTTGCAAAAAGATCAATATTGACATCAGGTTCCCTACATCTTATTTTCCTCATCATCAAGATGGTGTTGGCCCACAGATCTCTCCATGGCTCCATGCTCAAGGTGCATCTCTATTTTAAAAATTGCTTTATAGAACCTTGACACATTATTTAATGAGAAAAATAGTAGTGATAATGAATAGTGCAAGAAAAATATGAAATATGGTGTAAAAGTAGGAAGAGAACATAAAATGTAGAAAAAGTAAAAGCACTTAAGTATATCTAATTAAAGGGAAAACTAACCTTCTAGAAAAGAAAGTGTAGCAAATTTTTAAATACATTAGAAAAGAAAAGTATAGTAAACTTTAAAATAAGGAGAGAAAACCAAAAGGAGGGGAAAATGAAATAAGTAAATGTGAGCTGAACACTTCACATGGACATTTTAGCAAATACATAGCAATCAAAATAAAAGAAAGGCATACAAACAAATAAGCAAGGAATATAAACACATAGCATCAATAATAAGTCTTCCAGGTCCATTATTGTTTTAGAAACCCAATGCATAATATTCTAGACAGAAGATAAATGGTGCCACATGCAAGAAGCAAGTAGATTAATATTTGCTGGAGAAGCTTTGGTCATTACTGCAACAAAAATTTGCAGCGACCCCTTCCAAAACTTGATGAAGACCCCACATTCCGTTTAACAAGGATAACAATAATCACAATCACAAAGACATAACACCTCAAAATTCCATCAAATACATCATAGCCATTCTTGGAGGATTAGAAGGTAGAGTAAACATTGACTACAATGCAGAGAATTACCTAGAGCGAATTGACGAAGCTGAAAACTCTGCACGTCACAAGGAACGAGTCTCCCCGAGCTTGAAACCGGGTCGGAGATGAGACCGCCGGCAGTTGCTCTATGCGCTGCGGCATGGAGCTATTACCTACCGACGGTTCTTCAATATGACACTTTTTCGAGTTCCGGTATTGCACAAGAAATACGTAGTAGTCAAATAGTCTAGCATCGGGTAAATTTGACGCCGTGTCAGTTATAGTGTGATTACAGCTTTAATTTGTAACCTAATAAGCATCCGGTACAATTGGCCAAGGCAGAAAGGAGACACCAACATTTTTCACAAGACCATTATACCCCTAACAATATTCATGCTTATACAATTGTAGAGATACTCCGTATCATTTATCATGTCCACCAACATAATATTTTTCATATTTAAACTTTCAACATTCCACTTTTATTTTTGGCTAAAGGGTCAAATAGGTACATGAACTAACTTAAAGTGTTCAATTAGCCCCTTATATAGGAGGTTCTGCTCGGTCGTCGCCAATTGGGGTGGTTCCCGGTCGAATTTTTTGATGAAATTTTTTTAACATCTTCTTCATTAAGCCTAGTTTACCCATATCAAATTTCAGCTAAAAATTAAATCGGCAAGCCAGTCAAATGGTTTTCCGAAATGTACTGCGGTGTTTAACTGCGTAGTTATCTTCAAAAAATCATTTGACTGCCTTCCCGGTTGAATTTTTAGCTGAAATTTGGTATGGGTAAACTAGACTTAATAAAGAAGATGCTCAAAAAATTTCATCAAACAATTCCACCGGGAACCGTCCCAATTGGCGACGTCCGGGCAGAACCTCCTATATAAGGGGCTAATTGAACACTTTAAGTTAGTTCATGTACCTATTTGACCCTTTAGCCTTTATTTTTATACATAACCCCTTTTATTTTGAAAGAGTCTACACGCTAAGCCTAATCAAAACATGACTCTACATCAGCCTTCATCTCCCGAAGCTTATGTTTGTATTCCATATTTTCCTATCAAACTCCTCAGTAGTCTCTCTTAGCAACTTCACTTTAACTGCGGCACCACCACTTCACCCGGTGTAAAGGTGCAGGTGACAAGCTCTAACTTCAACTTGAAAATGTGAGAGTCCCAAAGGGTGGTACACTCGTACTAGCGAGATGCAAGCTAAATGTAGAAGAACTAACGTTTCAAACATATGACCCATATTTTGGATTATACATAAACGTATATGACCCATATTTTGGATTATACATAAACGTATAGTCCCCCCCACCCACCCACCCAAGTCTTTGAATACACACACACACACACACATATATATATATATGGAAAATTTTCTGGTAAGGTATACCTTACCGAAGCCGCCGTGCGGCCTCCACGTTTTGAGGGCCTTCCCGGTGGAATTTTTCAATGAATTTTTTTGAGCATGTTTGTCATCAAGTCTAATACATCCATACCAAATTTCAGAAAAAAAAAAATCAACCGGGACGGCAGCCAAACGTTTTTTGGAAGATAACTGCGTTTTATATGTATATAAAGGGTGCAGTTATCTTCCAAAAATCATTTGACTGCCTTCTAGATTGAATTGTTTGATGAAATTTGGTATGGATGTAATACACTTGATGAAGAACATGCTCAAAAAATTTCATCGAAAAATTCCACCGGGAAGGCCCTCAAAACGTGGAGGCCGCACGGAGGCTCCGGTAAGGTATACCTTACCGGAAGAGTTCCTTGTCTGTGTGTGTGTGTGTGTGTGTGTGTGTGTGTATACGCTTAGAAAATACCCGGCCCATAAGTCATTTGCTTAAATCAATAAAATCGTGGTGGACTTAATCCTTAACTTTTCTCGTCCCCATATTCAATCTAGTATCTAGCTCTCTCGCTATAACCTAGAATTCATTATTTCATTGAGTGTGGATAGTCTTACTCAGCCACCGGGTCACTCTTTCGGTAATTACAAGTTTTAATGACACTGCTCGGTCCTAGGATACTCCATCAATTCCCGAGTTTTAGGACACCGTCTGACCCTGGATACTCCACCCCTAATATCCGAGTTTTAAGAACACCGCATAGCTCCAAGGCACTCCACCCAAACCTATGAGTTTTAAGAACACCGCTCGGCCCCAGGGTACTCCACCCAAACCTATGATCTACCATACACTTTACCCGATTATGGCCTACATCATATCATTAATAAAGACTAATCTCAACCTTAACATCTAAGCACAATAATTCATGCAAAACCATGCATTTAAAGTACATACGTCATGACCGGCATTGTACCGGTCCTTCCTATAACCAACGCCGATCCTCTTTTAAATCAACATACTCCCTCCGTCCCAAAATCGTTGGCCAATGTTGACTTGCACATGGATTAATAAAGTAAAAACTGTGTGGTTAAATTTTGTGCAGAGGAGAAAGAATTAACTTTAGCCACATATTCCTTACTTTAAATTGAAATGGCCAACCTTTTTGGGACGGCCAAAAAAGGAACTTTGGCCAACCATTTTGGGACGGAGGGAGAATAACTGAATAAGTTAATGTCCGAGAACCAACCGACGTCGGGTTTACCCCTAACAGGCACCGGCTTTACCCTTAACCGACACCGGTTCCATTTATCTAAAATCTTATAAACACCAATGAAGGTTAGCACATTTTAGGTATAAAAAATGTGTTGGTCTAAAAGCATGCAACATGTGGTTGTACTATGTAATGCAACATGTGGTTGTACTATGTATTTTAAACGATGTACTCCTGATTAGTGTCCTTGTTTTTTCCGTTTGTGTTAATTTAGCCTGCTATAACATTCTTTAACGGTGTTAACCTCATCCGTCCACTTCCCGCATCATTGTTCCCGTTTCGCCATTAATTAATGTGAAAATGGTGAATTAGGTCTTTTCCAATTTTCATACTCCCTATATGCATAGCCGTTTTCCAGGGCATATACCAATCGTTATGGTCTTATGGCTGCAAAACTATTTTGTATTTTTGTATACAAACAAGGTTTCCAGGAGGGCATCACTTCAAAATTGTTTCCCGTAAGGCCGTAAGTGATTTAACAAATTGATTTTGCTTCTTATATGTAACTCTGCACACATTCTTGTACAGTACACCAACCATAGGTTTAGTTTGATGTCCCTTTATGTCGAATTTGTCCTATTTCGGCTTAAGGTTTTAATTACCAAATACTCCCTCAATCCCACAAAATTTGGTCAAAGTTGACTTGCACGTAGATTAAAAAAGTAAAAAATGTGTGATTGAAATTTGTGCAGAGGAGAGAGAAATAACTTTAGCCACATATTCCTTACTCTAAAGGAAAATGACAAAGTTTTTTTTAGACGGCCAAGTTTTATGGGACGGATGGAGTAGGTTTTACTTTTCATATTGAAGTTGTAGTCTTTTTCTATGATTACTAGGGAAGTGTAAAATTAAGTTAATCCCATGTGTCCCTAAAAGTCTAGAGCGAGTTGTGCCTCTCCCACTCTCCACCTCTATAGTCGGACATAAGTCACTTGTGCTTCCTCACCGAGGGTTAACTTGTCAATTGACATCCGTGAAGATGTAGACATCTATAATTAAGTGTATCTTCAAAAGGTTGGTTTCTGAAAAAATGGCATTGCTTCATACTACACATTATATACGTAGGATGTTTTTAGTTGGACTGAAATTTACTGATCTGGTTTGATCTGGTCTGGTTTTGTCTGATAAACGTCTGGTCTCTATGTATTTTATAACTATCCAAGTCTGGTCTGCTCTGAGACTGAAAACAGTCCAAATAAAACATTCGTAATATCATATACACCGTATAAAAAACCTTTCTGAGTATGAAACAATTCCATCTCATTAATGGTAGATTTGAGTTAAAATTGATTCAAAAAATAAACGGCTTCTTAATAAAAAATTAAAATAGATGGGTGATACTAAAATGAACAAAGAAAATAGAAATGAAGACTATGAGGATACATATATGCAAATTAACATAGAGGGAGTTGTGCTAAGCTAAAGGGTTATGATACCTTTGTATAACTAACTTAATGGAACGTCAGAAAAAATAATAGACAGATGTGAAATAATGGGAAAGGTTACCCAATAGGGTACCTGGCAGATATATTTATAATAAAAGAGTTTCCAAAAATACAAAGTATTCCTAATTTAATATTAGGTTATTACACCCCCTCAAACTGTGCGGGAGATACAACGCGCAGGTTGTCTTTTAAAAAATGAAATTGCTGACTAGAAAGACTCTTAGTAAATATATCCGCCAGCTGAAGACTAGTAGGTACATATTTAACGACAAGATCGCCATGAGCCACACGTTCACGAACAAAGTGATAATCAATCTGGATGTGCTTACTCCTAGCATGCTGAACAGGATTGGCTGTTAAGTAGGAAGCAGAGATGTTGTCGCAGAACAAACGTACCGGTGCCGTGACAGGAAAACCAAGCTCAAACAGAATGGATCGAATATGTAGTGTGTCCTGCACTGTGTAGGCAATAGCACGATATTCTGCCTCGGTTGAGGACTTGGAAACAGTGGGTTGCTTCTTAGACTTCCAAGACACAAGATTTGGGCCCAGAAAAACAGCATAACCAGTAGTGGAACGAGAAGTATCAGGACACCCAGCCCAATCTGCATCAGAATACGCCATAATACAGGTCGCCTTAGGGGTAGGCTGGAGCCACAAACCATGATCAATGGTGCCCTGCAAATATCTAAAAATCCTCTTGACAGCAAAAAGGTGAGTGGTGCGTGGGGCATGCATAAACTGAGAAACTAAATGCACGGCATAAGTAATATCAGGTCTTGTCAAAGTTAAATACTGTAATGCACCTACCATACTGCGATACTCAGTCGCATCTGCAAGTAACTCTCCATCAGTGAGAGACAAAGAAGTACGAGACGCAAGGGGAGTACGAACAGGCTTGACAGTGTGTAAATGAAACCGGGATAAAAGATCAGAGACGTATTTATGCTGAGAGAGAAACAAACCCTTACTATGACGAGTGGCCTGAATGCCAAGAAAATAATGAAGATCACCCAGGTCTTTCATGGCAAAGTGACGAGCAATAAGATGGATAAATTCAGAAACAATAAAGGAAGAATTGCCAGTAATAATAATATCATCCACATATAACAATAAATAAATAATGGAAGCACCCTGGCGATAAATAAACAGAGAGTTATCTGACTTACTGCATAAAAAATTATGAGTAAGGAGAAAACTACTGAATCTATGAAACCACGCTCGCGGGGCCTGTTTAAGGCCATAAATAGCCTTGCGCAGACGACATAAGTGATGAGGATATTGCGGGTGAATAAAACCCCGCGGCTGACGCATATACACTTCTTCGGTGAGATGACCATGAAGGAAAGCATTTTTAACATCAAGCTGACGCATAACCCACCCAAAAGAAATAGCTAAAGTAAGAACAGTACGAACAGTGGTGGGTTTTATGACAGGACTAAAGGTCTCAGAAAAATCTACACCGGCCTGCTGATTAAAACCCTGAGCAACGAGTCTTGCCTTGTGGCGCTCAATAGACCCATCAGAAAGATATTTGGTCTTATAAATCCATTTGGATCCAACAATATTTTTAGAATTATCAAATGGTACTAAGACCCAAGTGTTGTTAGCAATAAGTGCATTAAATTCCTCAGCCATAGCCTGACGCCATTTTAACTGTTTATTTGCTTCAGAAAAACAAGTAGGATCTGCTGAAATAACAACCGTGTTTAAATTAAAAATAGATTTGGGTTTAAAAATTCCTGATTTGGCCCGAGTTTGCATCGGGTGAACATTTTCGGGAGCGGCAGTTGAAGGGCTGGGAGCAGTGTCATGGTGATGGTCAGCGGCCGAAGTGGTATAGACATGAGGGCTGACTGGAATAGTATGGCTGGAGGACTGCTGGGAGCTGCCATCTGCAGAAGTGGAGGGTAGTTCTGCTGGGACTGATGGCAGACGGGAAGAAGGAGGGCTGCAGGGTTGGTGTTGGACCGGTGTTAAGGGTGTGTCAGACTGGAGGAAGGAAGAATTTGAGGTGGTATTAGCCGAGGCTGGGCTGACCTGGTTGATGCGTAGTTGCAGGTTTGGTGGATGGGGGCTGATGTGCAGGTCTGGTTGCAGGTTTGGTGGATGGGGGCTGATGTGCAGGTCTGGTTGCAGAGGTTGTGGGGGGTTATTTGGCCGAGATGTGGTAGGCAGGGGGGAAGAGGAACAAACCCAGGTGGAAAAATGTGGAGAAGAGGCATTTTGAGAGGAAGAAGGTGTGACATTCATAGTAGAAGTCAAAGTAGTGTACGGAAAAATATTTTCACAAAAACGCACATGACGACTAATGATAACTTTGCCAGTCGTAGGGTCAAGACAACGATAACCTTTATATCCAGAAGCATATCCCAGAAAAACACATTGAATGGATCGGGGAGAAAGTTTATTTGCGGAACTTGCAGAAATATTTGGGAAGCACGCACAACCAAAAACACGTAAAAGAGAATAATCAGGAGATTTTTGAAAAAGTTTTTCATAAGGAGAGCGACCAGAAAGTGTAGGAGTGGGTAATCTGTTAATAATATAAACAGCCGTAAACAACGCATCTACCCAAAAATGACTAGGAAGAGATGCCTCAATAAGCATAGTCCGAGTAAGTTCAAGTAGATGTCGGTGTTTACGTTCAGCAAGCCCATTTTGTTGAGGAGTATGGGGGCATGATTTTTGAAAATAAATTCCATGAGTATTAAAAAATTGCTGCATTTTAGAATTAACAAATTCACCCCCTCCATCACTTTGAAAAATTTTAATTCTAGAGTTAAAAAGATTTTCCACTAAAGATTTAAAAATTTTGAAGGAGTCAAAAACCTCGTGTTTAGCACGCAAGGGGTAAATCCACGTAAAACGAGAGAAATCATTAATAAAGCAGACGTAGTATTTAAACCCCAAATTAGAAAGAACAGGGGACTGCCATACATCAGAATGAATTAATTGCAAAGGAGAAGAAGAAGTATGAATAGCATTGGAAAAAGGTAATCGTTGGGACTTGCCTAACCGACACGGAATACAGTCATGAGAAAAACTAGAGTTATTACATATGCGTTTTTGACTACTTAAAATACGTAAAATATTGTCACCACAATGACCTAATCTACGATGCCACACAGGGCCAGTGACGAGAACTGAAGATAAAGCTAAGCTAGATGGTGGACTCAGGCTGAGAGGATATAGGTGGCCATTAGTTGTTGCCCGAAGAAGAACCGCCCCCGAAATTTTGTCCTTAACAAAAAAGGAATTTTTGTCAAAAATAGCAACACAGTTGTTATCAGCACACAATTTTTGAATGGAAATTAAATTGTATTTAATATTAGGAACATGATAAACAGATTTCAATAGCAACGGGCGGGTAGAGGAATTTAGTGAAATATCACCAACATGTTTGATAGGGAGTTGAGCACCATTAGCAACACTAACAATAGTTGGACCAGAATAAATAGATTTATTTGTCAAAATACCTTCAGAGGAAGTCATATGAGCAGAGGCACCAGTGTCTGGATACCACAGGGCTTCATTAGCTTGACCGGTGAGAAGTACAGGTGCAGATGGTGGTGAAAAACGGGAAGGACAGCTGATTGCAGAATGGCCTGCAGAAAAACAAATTTGACAAACAACAGGAGGGGGAATTGCCCCAAGAATTCCCTCAGCAGATGGTGAGCCTGCAGACTGAACATTAGTACCACAAGATAGTATAACATTAGTATTTAAAGTGGACAAAATAGAATTACTTATAGCACCTGCATTTGGAGATCTCAGAGGCTGCTGTACACCATGGGGTTGGCCGAACCCCTGTAGAATAGGTTGCCCTTGCTGCTGGCCTGGACCGTAACCCTGCTGGCCGTATCCTTGCTGGCCTTGACCGTAACCCTGCTGGCCATACTGTTGATTGCCACGGCCTCTGCCGCGGCCACCACCTCTGTCGCGGCCACCTCTGCCGCGGCCACCACGTCCTCCTCTCGGTGCATTCCCGCGTTCTTGTACGCCAAAGGCTTGGTAAGCAGGTGGAGAGACCTGTTGGCGAAGGTAAAGAACACGTTGTTCGGCCTCTAACAGACTGCGATGAAGTATATCTGACGGAAAATTCTCAGGGAGAAGAGAAATAGTGCCCATAGTAGATTCATATTCCGGCCCAAGCCCCATAAGAGTGGTTTGAAGAACTTCTTTATCGGACACCGGAGAATTGATTGCAGCCAGTTCACTAACTATTTGATGAATTTCCCTTAAATAATTCTCCATAGACTGATTTTCCTTCTTTTTTATATTTGTCAACAGACGCCTAAGTGTCATAGACCTAGCTAGACTAGCAGACCGAAAATGATTTTGCAATCTTTCCCAAATCTCAAAAGAATGTTTAAGCTCATGTACATCAATTAATACGTCACGAGTAAGAGTAGCAAAAATCCAAGAACGAATGGTTTGATCAACTCGGAGCCAATGATAATAATCAGTATTAATGATTTGGCGATTATTAAAATCAACCGTGTACATTGGAGGTACCTGTGTGGAACCATCCAAGAAGCTAAACACACCTTGAGAGACTAGAAAAGATTCAATTTGAGTACGCCAAGTGATGTAATCTTCCACCGCCTTAAGCTTGATTGTAACAATTTGAGTTACATTATTTGCCGGAGAGATGGCTTGAGCAACCGCGGCCATTGGAGACTGAAACAGAGAATTATCCGGCGGCCGAGACAAGCCAGGAGTACCCGAGAATGTAGAGCCAAAGTACCCTGGACTGGTTTGCGTCGGTTGCCTGGCAGAGATCATCGGAGTTGAGAAGAGGCTGCTTGGAATGTTTGGTAAGGCAGTTGGCTGCCATGGGAACACTGGAGGTATTGTCTGAAACATGGTGAATGCTCCATCGGCACCGAAGGGGGAAGAAGCAGGGTTAATGACCGAACCTGCTTGAGATGGAGGCACCTGCTGCGGTTCAGTCATGGTGACTGGAGCGCTGGTGATGACGACGCCCGCGTCGGTAAAGGAAGAAGAAGCCGGCGCCGTGGTCGAAGATGTAGCAGCAACGGTGAAGGCATCCATGGAGGAGCTGGAGAATTCGGCGGAGGAGGAGGCTGCGGCCGAACTCATCGCGTGAGAAGAAGAACGAGGGTTTAGAGGAGAGAGGAAAAAATTTAGGCTCTTGATACCATGTGAAATAATGGGAAAGGTTACCCAATAGGGTACCTGGCAGATATATTTATAATAAAAGAGTTTCCAAAAATACAAAGTATTCCTAATTTAATATTAGGTTATTAACAGATACATGTTAGCTAAATAGACGTGTTGAGATTTATTCCTTCAACCTTTGGGTCCAACACGTAAGCTCAAAGATCTCGAGTGGATTGTGTATGTGTGTATGAATAACTAACCCAACAAGCAATAAGATGGACTAAGAGACAGTTAATAACAAGTAAAAGAACGAATATTATTAATCAATAATAAACCCCCGATACAATACGCTTGTTAAGGGCCAAAGGCCGTTCGTCTTATGCTACAGTAGAAGAGCTGCGAGTAATAAGCTAGGATGCTAAGCCTAATAAGTTGCCAACCCCTTACGATGAAATAAATGCTACTATTTATACCACCAATGGGCAGTTGACCATGATGATGTGGAGAGTTGTGAATGGCTTATGTTCCAACCACCAAATCCACAGCATTAAATGCGCTTCCCACCAGAATCTGGGTTTCCCGCCTAATCCGTGGAGACGAGCGTCCCCCAGGATCGGGGCTTGCTCCTGATGATTCTTGCAAGGGTTGTGGGCCGTTCGTATTTTGGCCCTTGGGAGAATTTGTTATATATATTAGATTAGGCATCACGTGGTTACGGGCTTTAGGTGGTGACGTTCGTCGCCCTGACCTTTGCCCGTGGAGCGTGATCCATCGTTGTCCTGGCTGGATGCCCGTTGAGATGAGCTGCCTTGTTGGGTTGGACGTTCGTCCGAATGAGGGGGTAATGGGCTGATCCTCTAATTGGGCCATTAACTCAACAACACGTTAGCTGCTTACTTTGCGGTTCACCCTCCTTCATTAGAGTTTTTTTTAGTTACCCCAGGGGGCGTCAGGGGAGGGAGTTTGGGGAGCCTGGGGTAAACTTGGATCAATCTCACTCCATTGAGAATTGAACCCGGAATCTCTCATTAGAGTAAAATAACCAGATATGCTAGAGGTTAAAAGAGTATGTTATAATGAATCTCAATAAATCAAATTTTAGAATTTTCTCTTTCGTATTGAGTACATATAAGGAAGATTTTAAAATTCCAAGTGATAGAAAATCATAAAAATGTATAAAACTGAAGGGTTTGTCAATGAAAAGTGATTGCTACAGAGCTTGTTGAGAGCTTGAAATATGATCCTTTTGGATTCACGAGCTTGTTGAGAGCTTGAAATATGATCCTTTTGGATTCACATTCCTATTGCGTTCAATGTACACATCACACATTATTGGGCATTATCCCACATGCGCAACATGCGTTATAAAACTAGTTTTATTCATATAATGGAATGCTGAGAGCAAACCAGCGTAGTGTTTACCCCTTACTAGCGCTGGTTAACCGTCATGCATGCGGTAAACACCACGTTGACTAACCAAATCAACTCTAATGTTTATGAAACTTAATCACGACACGTATTAAGTCATAAACAATCAAATATATACCCTTATGGCAATTCAAAATATCATCTGTATTTATATGCATTTTAATCCATTTACATGCATCATATGGTAGTTCAATTCATATAAGTTCAATCACCTTGGTTAATCACATGCTTAAACACTTTCAAACATCGTCTTTGAACACATATAACATTTCTTTAGGTAATTTCATACTTAACTCAAGAGTTATAAGACATTAAGTTGTTGACTCACTTATATGAGCTTTACGAAGTTCTACCCTCTCCAGTTTGCCTCCGGTGAAACTCGGTTGACCTTCGATGATATCTCCGACGACTCCTCCACTTCGTGAGAACACTGAGAACAACTTATACAAGTCCCTACCAAGGTTTCATCATTCCGAAACCCCATATTAATACAAATAACCTCTAAAAAAGTTATTCTGCGGTGAATCGGTAATCGCTGGCTTCTAAGTCCGTTCTTGAACACATACCTCCTTGTTTCTAGATGGCCAAATAATACTTGTACGAAGGATATGCGAATGGTGGCAGAAGATTTTCTAAAGTAGAAATGAACAAAGAAAAAGAAGCTTATATACGAAGGATGCAATAGATATATGAAGGAGACGTGAAATCAAAGGGCACAAATGGAGTAAAATAGAACCACCAACTCTAAATACCGCTCACGATGCGTCTCAGATTTCAACCTTTTGGACCCAACAAGTTAAACCAATTATTCATTTACTAAATACATAGTAGTAATTTTAGTTGGCTAAATGGTCAAAATCGCTAATTATAATTAAATAATTCAAAAGTTGACTAATAAGCCATTTTCTAAACCTGGCCAGAAACAATTTGTAAATATACTACTACGTACGGAGTATTTAATAAACTAACTTCTAATGAGTAAGTATCTTGGGTCTGATAGATCACTGTGACACTCCTAAGGAGTAGATCACGGTCTCTCATGTTTGAATCTCATCTCAATTCAAGAATGTTGACCTTAACAAAATAGATATATAATACATAGTACTACGTAGGTTAGAAAAGTTTGAAAAAAAAAAACTAACCGCTAATTACCAAAATGTCTATTGTGTCAATATTGCGGGAAAGTGAAAAAGAAACTAAGAACATCTCCAATGCTACAATGTGCACGGTGCACATGTGGCATGAGAGATATAAACAAAAAATATTGATTTTATAACATTTCTCTCTCCTTCTTTCCATGGCCTTATGCGATTTTGGTAAGTTTTTGTCTGCAATGTCAATCACAATGTCTACATCTAGACATTGTGCTTGACATTGTGAAGAAAAACTTACCAAAATGATGTAACATGCTTCAAACAAGGAGAGAGATAATCTATATATTGTTTTTTAATTGATTATTTTTCATGTCATGTATGCACCATTAACGTTTTAAATTGAAGATGCTGGTTTAAAACCACGTGGCACAACCGGTTCGGGCCAATCTTCATCAATCATCAAGAAGAAAGGCTGTTTATTTTTGTAAAAAACAAAGGTCCATTCTCCCGGCCCGGATAATCCAGAAACCGGAATGTCCATTTCTCTCCGTGTCTTATCGCGGTTCGAAGCGCTTCTCCCTGTCTTCTGCTCTCGCTCATCGTCAAAGGCAGACCTCCACATTATCAGCTTTGATCAGTAAATTCATTATTTCATTGTTACCAATCATTGCGATGAAGGGTTCGTCGGAGACGAGGTTCTTGCAGGAATTGATCTTGTACGCCGCCAGCGCCGCTCTAAGTTGCCTGGTGCTCTTTGCCGGTCTCCGCCATCTTGACCCGAACCGCGAGGCTTCAAAGAAAGCCGTCGAGCACAAGAAGGAAATCGCCAAGCGTCTCGGCCGTCCGTTAATCCAAACCAACCCCTATGAGGTCTCTTTTCACTCCTCACCAACCCTTTCTCGTGATTTATGTTTTATAAGAATCTTTGTCCCATAAAGTGCTTCTACTATGTATGCAATTTTATTGGAGTAAGAATTGAATTGATATACTTCGAGTTGATTCCTCGTGGAGGTTGAAACCAAAAGGGATGCAGCCTAAATCTTAGCAACTAAGTATATTATTATGCTCGAGTTTATAGTGCTAACTAGTTCTACAAAATTAATTGAATTGACTATGAATACCATGCTACTCAGTTTTTTCCCCTTTTGTTAGCGTTGCAAGCGATGAGGGATTGAATGTTCACAAATTTTATTCAGATGTCCGTAATCTTGTTTTTACTTTATGAAGTGAGATACCTATTCATAAGATTAGTAGGGTCGTAACCAAGATTCACCTCAAATTTTTTTGTTCCTGCAACGGGCTGATATACTGGCAGTGGCGGATCTAACATTTCCATTTAGGGCGTTCAAAATTAGTTTACCATTAATTTTTTAAAAGCATTGTTGTATGCAATAACACTACACATTTATCCTTGTCAAACAAAAAAATAGCTCATAGGAAAATCACCAAATTTCTCAAAATGTTGATGGACAAGAAGCAGGCTTCTGAATTTTGCTAAGCTTCATTTTGGTAATGCATTATTTTGAATTTTTTTGGGTGTTCAATTGAACACCTTTGAACAACATGGGATCCGTCACTGTATACTGGTCTCTGCATGTCTGCATGTCTGTTAGAACTTAGAGTAGGGTGAGTGTTCAATTTGTTTGATTATGTCAGAGGTGAGTGAGATAGTCTTTCCATCATTCCAATGGAGCCAAAGACTAACTATTTTTTGGCTTGGGAATATGATGGAGTAAAGCAAAATGGCTTACTAAACTATCTGCTCTTCTTTGTTATGAATTAACAGTCAGTCTATGCAATTTTTGACGCGTTTTTCACTATGGGTCATTCGTAAACAGTCTTTCTGTGCTCTAGTACAGGGGTAAGACTGCGTACATCTGACCCCCTTACCCCACCACAGGTGGGAGCCTTTGCGGCACTGGGGTAATGATGAATGATGATGATGTCAGAGGAGAGTTAGTAAACAAGATTTTTCTAAAGTTCATTGCACCTGCAATTATGCAGTTTCTACACACATTTATCCTTGTATAATTATTATTCAAGACTGCATTTTTGGACTGGCGTATTACAATAAGTCTGCTAGCTAAAGTGCCACATATGGAATCCTGTCACGTATATGTATTTTGCACTTCGTTTTTTAGTGCTGTTCAGTTTTTTCTTTTTCTTTTTTCTGTTTGTCAAAATTCCCTCTTTTGTGGGTGCACAGGATGTAATAGCATGTGATGTAATTAATCCTGACCATATTGATGTGGAGTTTGGTTCTATTGGTGGACTGGAAACTATAAAACAAGCATTATACGAGTTGGTGATTCTTCCTCTACGAAGACCAGAGCTGTTTTCCCATGGAAAGCTTCTTGGCCCACAAAAGGGTGTGTTGTTATACGGGCCACCTGGAACGGGCAAAACAATGCTTGCAAAAGCTATTGCAAAAGAATCAGGAGCCATCTTCATCAATGTTAAGATTTCAAATCTTATGAGCAAATGGTTTGGTGATGCCCAAAAATTAGGTGAGTTTTAAGCATTATCTGTACATAGTTTTGCACTAAGTCACTTTCTCTCCTTAGTTTTTTCCAAAATGTGGTATTTTGGTGTCTCCCTCGGTGTTAAGCCTGATCATATTTTATGTGCTATAACCTTGAAGTGGCTGCTGTATTTAGCTTGGCATATAAGCTCCAGCCTGCAATTATATTCATTGATGAGGTGGATAGTTTTTTGGGTCAAAGGAAGACTAGTGATCATGAAGCATTAACTAATATGAAGACTGAGTTCATGGCTTTGTGGGATGGTTTCACCACAGACCGTAAGTTCTTTCCTGGACTATAAGTTTGGTTTAAAACATTTGGTAGTGTTCTGTACTCTATATTTGGGGTCTGTCTGGCCTATAGCTTGTTTCTTTGTTTTAGAGCTTATTTACTCAAAAAAGCATAAGCCGGGGGTCATACACTCGAGGTATGTTTGGATAGAGGGATTTGGCGGGGTAGATTTAGACTATCTTGATAAATATAATGTTTTTAAAAACGGATTAAAGGGATTGAGGTGTTATACCATCACATAATATGTTTATGTTCATCTTTCAACATTTCAAAATCACAAATACATGATGATACATAAATTTAACCCTCCAAATCCTTCCCCAACAGACCCTCTATCTAAACAGACCCCTATAGACCCTGGGAAACAGGAAACACCAGAAAACGTTTCTGAGATATGGGCGTTTGGGCCGGGTTGGGGAAACGTTCCTGAAATGTTTTTTAATTGGACCAACACGTTTCTTAATTAAAAAAAAAACTTGAGTGGGCAGTCAGCCGCACTCCCTATTGGCAAACCTTGCTGAAACAATACCTGAGATTTGCTACTCCTCACTCGGCAACGATGGTCGGCGGGAAGAAGAAACTCAGAAAGTCCGAGTCAGACTTGAAGTGTTGAATTAGCCAGCGACGCACACGACGGTAGGCGCACAGAGTATCGGGCGACGGGCATCTGCTGACTCCTTGTCTTCCTGCACTGCTGGAAGTCTATTGGGTATTTGGGTGAGGCAGTAAATGGATTATAACAAGGAACATTTGGTTTTATTTATTTTGTATTTGTTGGATGTAAACATGACCTATATTAGTAATTATTAATTAGTAAAATTTTAATTTTTAGTTCGACATTTCCTTACCGTACCCGTATCTTGATATTTTGAAATTAGAGTTTCCCCGTCCCTGTTTCCGTCCTTGTGCTACTTAGAATAGACCTTTAGGGTATGTTTGGCAGTTTTGGGGAAGGAGAAGGGAAAGTTCTGAAGGTTAGGTGTGGGAGGGGGAGGGGGGGGGGGGAAGTGAAAGAAACCCTTCTTCCTGTTGGGGAGTTACAAATCCAGAAAGAGGAAGGCTATGGATAAATTATATTTAAAAATCACTTCAGAGGTATGCTGTATGGGCTATAGTTGTTATTTAATGGCCTTTTATAATGAAAATTACCAAATAAATATGGAAAGACTAAAAAGTGACCTCAAAAACAATATCCCAACAATATGACTAGAAGTTGTACATGCAGGTTGAAATCTTAGAAACTACCATTTATAGATTAAGTCAACCAACCGTTTACATACTACAAAATTGGCTGCATTGAATCTTATTAGAGTGTAACTGAAATCCAGAAATGATGGAATTATACATTATTAAACACGCTAGGCCATGTCCAGAATCCATTTTCGGCACTGCTACTGGCTACACTTCTGCTGCCGCCGCCGCCGTTAGTGACCACATGGTCACTTACATATAATTCACAGTGACTAACAAGTGTTTGGCTGAAAGTGACTATCTAGTTAGTGACTCCGTCACCCCAAAACCCCAATTACTGACTCAATCGCCCTCCATAACTCCAAAAATGACCCACCTCCCCAACCCATAGTAAAAACGCTCCTAGTGACCTACCCTTAATGACGCGTGTTCAGTGACTTGTGTTTAGTGACTTCTAGTACTCAACACCTTCGCGGTTGTGTTTAGTGACTTCCTAGTGCTGAACACCTTAGTGACTAACTCAATCACTATCTCTGTCCACCACCGGGCATCACAAAACAGCCTTCACCGAGCAACAATTTATAATGAGTTTATATATGAGCATCATGGTTTTACAGCCACCTACAAACCAATCAATAATCCTACCACAAAACCAAATCCCGCCACCGGTGGCGACCGCCAGACCCAAGGGCACAGTGACAAGCCCCACCAACCGCAGCACCGCGGCCTCCTCCATTAGGCCACCCTATCCCCTTCTCAGCACTTCCACCTTAGCCCCACTAGAACTGCCCCATCTCCGCCCTACACCCAAGGTTATTAAGATCGCGAGTTAGATCGCTGAATCGTACAATGTTACGCGTTAAGGTACCAGGGACGAGGTGAATGGTACAAAAAATCGGAAATCTCATCAAACTTGACGGATCGTCGAGTAAGATCGTAAGCTCGTAGAATCGCCGATCTATGTCGATCTTCGTCATCCATGCCTTAGCGAGAGACTACGACCCAACTTGTCGGAAAACCCAAACGACTGCGAGTCGGAAATAGAAAAGGACCCAAATATTGAATATAGAAAAACATTTACGCAACACAACTCCCCTATCGACGTACCTGAGCGGCGACCAGACTCACAGCGACTCACCTTCTTCTTCACTTAATCAGTTCTATAAAAAGGCTGGGGAGTGTCGCACTATAGTCGCGTACTCATGTCTGTCGATCAGTTCTCCGTCTAATATTTTTTCAATTATCCGCATAAAGTTCTCTTCGTCCCTCTCTGTTTAGACTTTACAGTGTTTTGTTCTGTTGAATCTGTTCTTCAAGTGGTTCTGGAAGAGTCCCAGACTCCCAGAAGTTCCAAGTGTTTTAAACTTTTAATTCAAAAATGACATAATGTTATTCATATTTCAAAAGTTTTAAGTTTAAATATATATAGTGTGCGTGTGTATACACACGCGCGCGCGCACACACACACACATATATACACATGGTATCTTTGTTTTTAGGATCTTACAATCCGACTTACGATCCACGAGTTACGATCTCCTTGCCCCTACCCGATCCGAGCTAGGATCTCGAGTTTAACAACCTTGCCTACACCTAGCCCCAGCCCCTGCATAACTACTCCATCCCCGCCCAACCGCCCAGATCTGAAAATAAAACGCCCCCAAATTTGATCCAAATTCTGAACGAGAAGGGTAGAACTTAAGAAGAAATCTTGACTAGTTGTATGGACATCGGAGTTCCGGAAGTTTGCGAAGAAGATGAAGGCGGAGTTGTGGACAGAAGAAAGAAGATGAAGGATTAGCGACGGCGTCAACGACTGGTGTGCGGCGGCGGAACTATTGGCGGCGGCGGAAGCTCCTGTATGGTTTGTCAAGGTAGATGCGGAATGCAGATGCTGAAGATGGAATGGGTTGAGATGTCAAAAAATCAATCATCATTTACCCCAGTGCCGCAAAGGCTCCCACCTATGGTGGGGTAAGGGGGGTCGGATGTACGCAGTCTTACCCCTGTACTAAAGCACAAAGAGACTGTTTCCGGATGACCCATAATGAAAATTGCGTCCAAAGTTACATGGACAGATTGCTGCTTCATAACAAAGAAGAGTAGCCAGTTTGGTAAGCCATTTTGCTTTATTCCATCATATTCTCAAGCCAAAAAATAATGAATCTTTGACTCCATTGCAAATGATGGAAATAAATTAAATGATATTAAATGGCAGTCAGTCAATAATTAAAATAAAGTCATAATTAATTAAAATCAGGCCACTTTTTTGAAAAAGGAAAGAGTAATATTTTTGGAAATGAAAAGTCTACTAGTAATATAGAGGTCATTTTTTTCTCATTTAATTAGTTATTCTTTAAAAGAAAACCCCCAGTTTGGGCCTTTGGGGGAACTAAAAAACTGAGTATTCAAAGGGTTTGAAGGGTTACAAGGGGACTCCAAAACCATCCCTTCCATTTGTTTTAAACTCTAAACAAAAAACGGAGGGTCATAAACCGTCCTCACCCTTCCCCTCCCTTCCAAAACCTAACTCCCCAAACATGCGTTAGGGTCAATTTGGATGGAGTGAAGACTTTGGAGGTCTGTCTATAACATTACTTACTATGTTTAACTTTCTGCTTATGAAACTTCAATTTTATATATAAATGTATAAATTAAATACCTCCAAAGTCTTCCCTTTCAACCCCATCTAAAACCACTTATCCAATCAATCCTCAGGGTCAGTTATGATGGAAGGTTTAGGAGAGGAAGGCTTTGGACATTCTAGTCTATACCTTCATTAGTATTTTTGAAAAAATGCAGGCTGATTGAATTGTTCTAAGATAATCTGTTATGCTATTCCTCTAAATTTTATAAAATCTCAAATGTATAACAATATTTTGAATTAGCCCTCCCAATTCTTCCATCCAAACATACCATTTATCGGGAAATGAACGATTAAAAAAGCTAGTTGGGAAATGTCACTCATAGGCGTCTGATTCTTGTTCAATATTGCTTTGAACAGAAAGTGCAAGGGTGATGGTACTTGCTGCAACTAATCGTCCATCAGAGCTTGATGAAGCAATCCTTAGACGTCTTCCCCAGGCCTTTGAGATCGGGTTTCCTGATCGCCGCGAGAGAGTAGAAATACTAAAAGTGATCCTCAAAGGTGAGAAGGTTGAAGGCAACATTGATTATGACCACATAGCTGGTCTGTGTGATGGATACACTGGTTCTGATCTTCTTGATCTCTGTAAGAAAGCTGCATATTACCCTATTCGTGAACTTCTAGATGCAGAGAAAGATGGGAGGACATGCTCAGTAAGTTTTTTTCTTTTCTTTTCAGGAGGGTCTTCTTGTTTCTTGTGTGATAGTCTGGTTGGGTGACTTAAAATATTATTTTTAATTTCAAAACCCCTCACTCTGGTGCATCTTTTAAATAAGGACAAAGGCCCCTTTTGGTAACCCGGTTCACTTTATTTTTGGTTATTCTAATTGTAAGCAGATAATAAGTAGCTTTTGATGTGAATACGTGATGTTACCAAACACTTGTTGAAAAATCAGCAATTTCAGCCAAATAACTGTTACAAAACAAGCAGTTAAAAGCACTTTTCATGTCATTTCCCAACACTTCTTTATCAAGTAAAAAGTTCACTCTTTCATGTCACTTCTCTGAATTTCTAACTTTTTCCCCACACTTCACAGAGCGGACCGAGGGCTTTATCTGAACTGGATTTGGAGAAAGTGGTTACTAGTTCTAAGAATACAAAAACTGCTGCTAGTGAATACTATTCCAGATTAGGCTCCCAAATAGGAGGGTGGTCTCCAAGCGGGGAGCACAGTGATGATTATCAGGTCAAAGTTGCAATTAGTGAGCTCTCGAAGGTTGTGCTTTCTCAAATTGTGAACTTGCAGTCCGAGTCCCATGATTCTTGAGGCTAGCGTTCGTTCCTCACCATACTACTCATTTTTATAATGTTGTAAAATTTTGTTTAGCTCCTTTGTGCTATTGTATTGGGGGTCTGCTAGGATTTATATTAGTTCAACAGGGTTCAACTGGACATGTTTGATGTATGATCTGTATTATCTCGCTCCTACCCTGCTTTCTGTTTATTGGACACTCAACAGTTCTGAGTTGACCCGCTAAGCTCGACTGCTCGAGTTGCTTTTGCTGAAAAAACCCAGAACTGTATGAGGCGGACTTTTTAAACTGGTACTACGCATTTGTTTTTGCTTTTGGTCCCCTTTGTCCTTTTGAAATACATCACAATTGTAAACCAAGTAAAAGCCATTTTTTTTAAATAAATTTGTTGGAGAAATGGTAGAGATTCGAATGAAGTCCAAATTAGGATTTGTTGTCTGGCTCTGGCAGACAAATCTTTTGAACTTGCATGTATGAAAGTGACAATGGGGAAAATATCATTTAAGACTTTTCTACTTGTGAACGACAATTCAAATGTAGAGCATTACTGGTGGTTGGCTGTTTGTTTGCCGAACAGCCCTTAATAAATTGATTGGCTTGGGCTAAAAAGTACGGAGTATAAAATAACAGAGATAAAAATGACTTATGTATGGTTGAAAAAGACTTGTAAAAAGTGTACAAGTAGATTCATTCTTCAATACTGTAAGTCTGTAACAAAGAATATAAAAAGTAGTTTTATCTAATGATAATGTCTTTGGTTTTGGCCTTGAAAAAAATGAGGGCAGGTCCTTTTGATGGCAATGGGACAAGTGTCTGAACTCTGAAGTGATCCAACAATTACTCAAGTTCCCTTTGAAGAATTACTCAAGTTTTGAAATATATTACGGAGTAGGTTAAATCACAAGTTAAATTTTTGTTTTACGCTTTTACTCTAATGATTGACATCATTATAGTCTAGTTGAGTCATCATGACTTAGCCAGTTAGCCTTTACCTATTCTTTTCAATCAATTGTTCCAAAATGTGGAATCTCCCAGAGACCCAGACTCCCACCCAGGAGCCCCACACTCGGACAGAATGATGGAGGACTCCCTCTTTTCATTTAAGATATGAGGGCTTTGGTGTACAACTCCCTCTGATAAGTTACCTACTCTTGTCTCTTTTTATGTATCTTATTTTATTTTTTGAGTTATCTCGAAATAAATGTCACATTTTCTTTTTTTGAAAGAATATGTGATTCATAACATTTTCCCTTTTTAATCACTTTGTAAACATGGCAAAAAATAGTGAAACCCTTAAAGCCTCACGTGTGCTAATGTTTTCCATTATTTTCAAATCCATGTATTTTAATAAGAGAATTGCACTTTATGAGCTCCTATATGTTCTTAATTTACACTTCATGAGTTTAGTTCGAGAAAAGTTCATTACTATAAGTTCATTACACATGTTGTCATAGGAGGGATAATTGATATGCATATTTACTTATCATCCCAATAAAAAGCTTATAATGTTATCATGCCTAGTGAGAAGTCTCGAGTTCGAAATCCGCTAGGCACATAAGGGTTCAAAATTCAATGGCGTGAGTTTTAGTCCTAATTAATCCAAGCTTCCCTAGCTCCCTCCCCCAGAACCCCTCCCCTAGACCCCCCGGGAGTTAAAAAAAAGCTTAGGAGGTATAATTCATAATTTCATATGCGCATTTATTTTTTGGGGGGGTAATTTGAGTTTGCACCCCAAATTATTGTCTAAATTGGACTTTGCACCCCCTTTTTGAAACTCTTTGTTTTTGCACCCCAACCCCATATGAAAAGACAAAAATGTCCCTCCATTAACATTCATTATATTCTTGATTGAGGACATTTTTGTCTTTTCATATGGGGTTGGGTTGCAAAAACAAAAATTTTTAAAAACGGGGTGCAAAGTCCAATTTATATAATAATATGAGGTGCAAACTCAAATTACCCCATTATTTTTCATCCCAATAAAAAGCTGTAGGACATTAAAATAAAGGCTAAAGGGTCAAATTGGCCCTTGAACTGACTTAAAGTGTTCAATTAGCCCCTTATATAGGAGGTTCTGCCCGGCTGTCGCTAATTGGGGCGGTTCCTGGTGTAATTTTTGATGAAATTTTTTGAGAATCTTCTTTATTAAGTCTAGTTTACCCATACCAAATTTCAGCTAAAAATTCAATCGGGAAGACAGTCAAATGATTTTCCGAAATGTACTGCGCTGTTTAAATTTTACACTATTCACATGTTCTACTTTGACTACATTTTATTTATTGATGTATTAATATATTTTTTTTTGAAAAAAATATTATTAAATTTGTCTCGTTGTAAATTTTCAAAATATGTTTTTTTTTTAAAATTTTTTACTAATAGAGAATTATATATATTAATGGTCAAAGTTGTGTCTCGGCAAGTGTGAAATGTTGACTGTTGCACTTATTTAAGAACGGAGGAAGTATATGCATGCAAGATCCAGGGCCGGTCCTGTCTATTTTCGGGCCTATGAGCGGGATAATATTTTGGGCTTAATTCAAGAAAAATAATAAACTATATTTATTTAAAATAATAATTATAATAAAATTATCTAATAAAGGTTGTTGGGGTAAATCAAATAGTCACTAAGGGTATGTTTGGCACAACTAGCTAAAAAGATACGTTTACAAGCTTTTTAGTAACTGTTAGCTTTTAGTGACTGAAAAGATCTTAAAAAGAAAAGGTGATAGCTATTTGGTAAAAAGCTGACTGTTTGATTTAGTTCGATTTGGTATACAAGCTGTTAGGACTAATTAATACTAAAAGTCACGAGCTTTTCTCAGATGCTACACCTGGTAGCATCTAAAAAAAGATCTTTTAATTTTTAAAAAGCTCTTAAAACATAGCCTTGGGCTATGTTTGGCACACAAAAGTCGGTAGCTTCTAGCTTCTCTATTATTTAAAAAGAGATTAAAAGACTCTAGTTTTATGTTTGGCCCATAACTTTTATCAGAAGTCTGGGTCTTTTATGAGATGTTACCCTAGGTAGCGTTCAACCCAAAACACCTTTTCCAAATATTTGCCGTTCCTCACAATACCCTGCGCGCTCCTATCCTATCGTCGTCTTCAACACCAATCTCTTCTCTTCATTGATCTCTGTTCATAGCCATGTGTTCACTTCTTTTTTAAAAAAAAAACATCATTTACTAATCTGTAACCAATGTGCTGCACTTAAACTTGACAAATTCGAGTAAATTTTAGGTTAGATTCGAATGTGTTTCTATACTTTGTTTTTAGGAATCCAGATAACTTCTGTATTCTACCATTGAAATATAATGTAAAAACGATTGTACAGAAAATTAATATTTCTTTGTCTGCTTTGATTGTTTTTATTAGTAGTTCTCTCTGTTATTCGTTGCTATGGTAGTGTGTGAATAGGTTTTTCAACTCGCTGTTTTTCCTTTTATGTATTTGATTCTTTTAATGGATTTTTCCTGATTATTATGTTTATTGTGTTAAAGAGGTTGAGCAGTAGTTTAAAGTGTTGAATTTCTTCCTGCAGTTACAACAAAACATACTCTTGCTTTTTATTTAAAAAAATGTTAATATTCGTTTAATTTAGTTCTTCATAATTCTTTCCTTACCTTTCTCTCCGTGATCACTGAAATAAACTAATGTAATCAGAAAGCTTGGTGAATATGAAGTATTATGGTGTATCTTATTGATATGTATCAATGACTTGTGCATAGTTTTCATCCTTCCAGGTGTGTTGTCATTAATTAATACTATTGGTTCATGCCCTTAATTGTAATTTTATAATTTCAGCTACTTACAACAGTTAGTTTTGCCAAACATGACTATTTAAAACAATCAGCTTTTATGAAACAGTTACGGCATTTTCTATCTACAAGCTTTTCAGTTCAAAAAAGCTAACAGTTACTAAAAAGTTTAAAAAAGATCTTTTCAGCTTCTCGGGCCAAACGTAGCCCAAACATACAACTAGAGTCTTTTAAGATCTTTTTAAAAAATAGAGAAGCTAGAAGCTAGAGTCTTTTGTGTGCCAAACATAGCCTAAAAGCTAACAGTTACTAAAAAGCTCACAAAAGTATCTTTTCAGTTAGTATTATTTAGTCCTAACAGCTTGTATACCAAACCGAACTAAATCAAACAGTCAGCTTTTTACCAACTAAATCAAACAGTCACTAAAAGCTAACAGTTAATAAAAAGCTCACAAAAGTATCTTTTCAGCTAGTTGAGCCAAACATACCCTTACTCTAGCAAGCACTTTATCAATATAACGGGGTCTTTCGCAATAGCTGTTGGTTGTTTAATTGGGTCCTCATAACCACCGGCTCTTATCTTTTTCTCTCATCCCTTTTTTATGGTAGAATCGTAGGAGCATTAGCGCCGATTTATCATTAATGATCCAATGAGGTTGGGAAATTTCAAGTAAGTCATACAAAATATGTAGAGCCCGTTTGGTAATACGAAAATCGGCTGTTTTGGCTGATACTAGTGAAATTTATGAAGTTCTGGCTGAAGTAGCTGCATTGGCTGATTCTGCTGATATAAGAAAAAAAAATTTAAACTATATTTTATTAATAAAATAAAGAAAAAATTATATGTAAAATAGCTAAAATGGTCATCTACAGTAACTTCAGCCAATACAGCAGGAAAAGTAACTTCAACCTTACTTTTTCTGTTTATTACACAATTCAGCGTGCGAAAGCAAAATTTTCGTGTTTGGTGAAAAAGTTGGCTAATAAGCCGAAAATCATGATTGTCAAACGGCCTCGTAATGCTAATCTAGAATCAACATGAGAAATAAAATGAGCATCAATAGGTAATCTATGGCCTAGTCTAGCAAAAAGTCTGCTGCCCGATTACCCTCCCGGTAAATATGCTCAACTATAACCGTCCGATTTCGATTTAAGAGCTCGCGAAACTGTGCGACCCCAGAAGAATGCCGGTGTGTGAGTTCAGCTTCTGACATCAAAAGTTTAATAGCTGCTTGCGAGTCCAACTGCATTCGTACCTTGTGGTATCCAAACTCCCAGGCAAAGTGTAACCTTGTAGAACAGCTCTCAATCCCTTTGTTCCTTCATTGTTCTCTATTCTGGTGTCCTAGGCGTAGATGAACCACACCAATCCATCTCTTTCGATAGACTATTTATATGCCATAATATAAATGTATCACTGTGATCTGATGGCATCACCGATGACATTCCCAGGAAGATTCAAATCAGTCTCAGTACAAGAATGTTGACATTAATGTAGAACATATACTATAATAGGTTGAGAAGTTTTGCAAAAAACTTCAACTTGTGATATTTTTTGTACCTTTCGTAATTACAGAACCACTTGTTAGTTAGTTGCAATTAAGCCCAACATGATGCAATGTTTGATTCTTCCATTTTAGTTATTTTTATTTACTTTTTTTCTTTTATTTCAAGATACTAATAGCCTAATATTAAATTAAGACTAATTCTATCAACTCTTTTATATTATAAATATATCTGTCAGGAATCTATATTCCTGACAAACAACCCTACTGCCTTCATGACTTCGGCCAGCACCACTGCCGATGTGCACGCAGAGACAACCGCCACTGCAATCTCCTCCCTATCTACCACTCTGCTGATGCCTCTACGGTTTCCAACACAACGTCAGTCGTCTCATCCTTCGCCGATGCAGCATTGTCTTCACAACCGCTCCGCCGCTTGTTTCTTCTCCCCCATGGACTCCACTTCAGTCATAGCAGTCCCGCTTGTTTCGACGGGCAGCCACAGGGACAACCATCGACAGAGACCATGGGACTGCCACCACTAATGTCTGTCTCCAACTTCTTCGGGTTCACTTTTTCCCGAGCTCTTGGAATTTCTTGGCCGCGTGATTCTACCCTAGTGCAGCCCCCATATGGCAGCAATTGCGCAATCTATATCTTCAGTCTCTAATGTTACTCAAATTGTTACCACGAAGCTCGAGGTGGTGGAAGACTATCTCACGTGGCGCATTGAATTTGAATCCTTCCTAGTTTCCCAAGGTTTGTTTGGATTTGTGGATGGTTCAACCCAGGTACCTCCCATGCACACGGTTGATTTTAATCATCGCCAAATCATTAATACTGATTATCATTCGTTACGTGTTGATCAAACAATTCGTTCATGGTTATTTGCTGCGCATACTCGTGATGTATTAATTGATGTACATGATGTCAAACATTATTTTGGGATTTGGGACCAATTGCAAACTACATTTATGTCTACTAGTATGGCTCAATCTATGGAACTTAAGCATTTGCTATCTCCATTGTTCTAAAAATCGGCCTAGGCGGACCGATTAATCGGCCTAGGCGGCCTAGTCGGCCCTAACCGTAGAGGCCGAATCGGTCTAGTCGGCCAAAAAATCGGCCTAGTCGGCCGCCTAGGCGCTAGGCGCCCCTCAACCGCCTGACTAGCGCCTAGCGAGTTTTAGAACAATGGCTATCTCACATTAAAAAGAAGGAAAATTAGACTATGGAAAATTACCTGAGGGAAATAAAAAAGTTTAGCTGATGCTCTTGTTGTAAGTAACTCCCCTGTGACCCATAAGGAATTACTTCAGTCCACTCTTTTGTAGGGGTGGGCATAACGGTTTGGTTTAATCGAACCGAACCGTACCAAACCGAACTGAAACAAGACCGTATGCAATTTGGTTTGAGTTTGGTACTATTTCTTCCAAACCGTATTAAACCGAACCAAACCGAAACCGATAAAAACCGAACAAAACCGAACCGAACTAAAGAAACTCAAAAAAACTTTCATATATTATTAAAATTGGTGGTTTGATTTGGTTTGGTTTGGGTTTACTTAAGTAAACCATTTGGTAAACATTTGCTCAAACCGAATGGTTTGGTACTTTGGTTTGGTTTGGTTTAAAACGAAAAAACCGTAAACCGAAACGAACACCGAACAACATATATGTATATGTATATGTATATGTATATGTATATGTATATGTATATGTATATGTATATGTATATGTATATGTATATGTATATGTATATGTATATGTATATGTATATGTATATGTATATGTATATGTATATGTATATGTAGAGGAATGTTCATGTCAGGCCGGCTTGACGGGCTGCCCCGTCCGGCCGAGCCCGTTTGGGCACCTTCCCGGTGGAATTTTTTGATGAAATTTTTTTTTGAGCATGTTCCTCATCAAGTCTAGTTTGTCCATACCAAATTTCAGCTCAAAATTCGATCGGGAAGGTCGTCAAATGATTTTTGCAAGTTAACTGGTCCGGAATATGTATTTTCCAGACCAGTTAACTTGCAAAAATCATTTGACGACCTTCCGGATTGAATTTTGAGCTGAAATTTGGTATGGACAAACTAGACTTGACGAGGAACATGCTCAAAAAATTTCATCAAAAAATTCCACCGGGAAGGTGCCCAAACGGGCTCGGCCGGACGGGGCAGCCCGTCAGGCCGGCCTGACATGAAGAGCACTCTGTATATGTATATACTTTGTATTTATCTCCACTCTTCATTTTTAAGATATAAATAAATAATGGGAGAATTTGACTTTGCAACTCATGTTTTGGTTAATATTGGACTTTACACCCCATTTTCAAAATCATTAATATTTGCACCCTATTTCACTATATAATCATTTGACTTTGCACCCCACTCTTTCACAATTTTTGAGCTAATGGGGTGCAAATATTAATGATTTTGAATGTGGGGTGCAAAGTCTAATATGACCTAAAACATGGGGTGCAAAGTCAAATTCTCCCATAAATAATTTAGACATGAAAATACATATTTAAGCATATACTCGTATCATTTTAACTTGACTTTTACACATTTCATACATTCATTATGACCAAGTTAGCTAATACGACATATTTGTATTTATTATGTTTGGCGATAACAATAGCAAATTGCATTTATATTTTCACATGATTTATTTGAATAAAATTGTGAATATTACAACATTTGTATCACCGACTCTTTTAGTTTTTTTTTTGAATATTTTATGTGATATTATAAATGCTAATCAACTATCTTATTTTTTGTAAGAAGTGAATATTTTGTAGTGGTAAAAAAGATGTTAGAAGTTTCAATTTATAATATTTTATTATTTATTTTTCTATCTTGTATTTCCTTTTACATTTTATTTAAATAATCAATAAATTAATAAAGGGGAAAATAATTAAAATACCCCAAACTTTGAAGGGGCGTGAGATAATCACCTCAAACTTTCAAGTGTACTGTAATTTAAATATCCCAAACTTTTTATTAAAAGTTATTTTAAAACCATGCTCATGTATAAATTATTTAAAAATGCAAATTAATGGTGTTAGTTGCATAATTTAAAACAACAAATTGAAAACATTGCAGTTATATAGAGTGGGGGTGGGGTGGGGGTAATACTATTTATTTTACAATGGAAGTTTAGAATGTTAATTGTATCTTCATGAATGCAAAAATATTTTAAATTATGAAATCAACACAAAAAACTAACTTTTTTTGAAAGAAATAATACATGATCATGGTGCAAAAGTAACTTTTTATATAAAGTTTGGGGTATTTAAATTACATGTGCAAGTTCGGGGTGCTTACCTCACACCCCTTCAAAGTTTGGGGTATTTTAATTATTTCTCCCATTAATAAAAGATGAGATGGACTACTACTTTCATTTTCTAATTCTAAAAGATAGAACTTGATCAAATAAAATAATAATCATAAGCAAACGAGTCAAATCAAACTAAGTTAAACATAATATTTTTTACTTTGGTAAACCGAACTTCAAACCGAACCAAACCAAAACCGAACCGAAACCAAACCGAAAAAAAATGATTTTAGTTTGGTACAAATTCTCCCAACCCGAATAAACCGAAACCGAACCGAAACCAAAGAAAACCGAACCGTAAACCGAATCGCCCACCCCTACTCTTTTGGGTTTGGGACCTGAGTATGTGTCAATTGTTGATACTATACATTCTCCATCTAAGGCTTTTAGAGGCAGAGCAACGTGTTCTTTTCCTTTGTCAGTAGGAAGCGACTCATGTTTATCAGGCGTTTGAAGCTCAGACAAGAGTTGCCACACCACGTGGCCGTGGCGGTCGCAGCAGGGGAGACCGAGCAGAGGCCGCCCATACCCACAGGGGCAGCCGCAGGGGCATCCCACTCACGGTAAGGGCTATGGCCAGCAGCCCCGGCAGCCTACACCACCAAGACATACTAATGTAGGTGTTATAGATAATTTTGTTTTGTCCACTTTAAATATTAATGCTATATCTTTTTGTGGTACTAATATTGATTGTGCAGGCTCTCCATCAACTGAAGGAATTCTTGGGGCAATACCCACCAATTGTGTGTCAAATTTGTTTCTCTGCAGGTCATTCTGCCTTTCGTTATCCTTCTCGTTTTTCTCAACCTTATGTACCCGCTCTTCTCACTGGTCAAGCTAATGAAGCCATGGTATCCAGATTCTTGTGCCTCTGCTCACATGATTTCATCTGAAGGTATTTTACCTAATAAATCCACTTATACCGGCCAAATACTGTTAGTGTTGTTAATGGTGCCATTCTTCCCATTAAACATATTGGTAATATTTCCTTAAACTCCTCTGGCAGCCCACTGCTGTTAAAGTCTGTTTATCACATGCCAAATATCAAATTTAATTTAATTTCTATTCAAAAATTGTGTGCTGATATGATAACAACAACTACCTCCGTCCCACTAAGATTAGGACAAGAGAAAGTGACACGATTATTAAGAAAAGTGGATTTATGTAGTTGATATTAAATTGATAAAGTAAAAATAAAGTAATAATGATTTAGAGCCACACTAATCTTAGTGAGATTTCTCGAAAATGGGACAATCTTAGCGGGACAGAGGGAGTACTATGTATGTTGCTATTTTTGACAAAAACTCCTTTTAAGTTAAGGTTAAAACTTCGGGGGCGGTTCTTCTTCGGACAACAAATAATGGTCATCTCTATCCTCTCAACCTGAGTCCACCTTCTAGCCTAGCTTTATCCTCTGTCATCACCAGTGGCCTTGTGTGGCATCATAGGTTATGTCACTGTGGTGAAAATATTTTACGTATTTTACGCACTAAAAAACATATACTTCCTCCGTCTCATTTTGACTGTCTTACTTTCGTTTTTGGGTTATACCAAAATGAAATTTCCTTTTTTGGCAAGAAAGATGTGATCCATATCAATTCACTTTATTTTACTCAAATCTCAACAACAACTTTTTACTTTTGAACCACTTTATTAATAATCGTGTCAAACTAAAAGAGGACAACCAATATGGGATGAAGATAGTATGCACTAGCTCTATTTTTCTGCATGAGTGTACTACATGTATCACAACGATTATCCTTTTAAGATGCTAATCATAATTCTCTTGCTCTTTACATTTAATATATTCTGATGTGCGGCAGTCGATCTCCTGCCCTTTCCAACTTAGGATTTAAATATTATGTGTGTTTTATTGATTTCCCGAACCAACCCAGTCACCAATACCATCAGGCCGATACCATTTGAGGATCTTTCTAGTGGAATTTTTTGATACTCCCTCCGTCCCATTTTACCTGTCTTACTTTCCTTTTTGGGTTGTCCCAAAATGAGTGTCCACTTTCCTTTTTCGGAAAGAAATATGTGGCCTACACCATTTCACTTTATTATACTCAAATCTCAACCACAACTTTTACTTTTTCAACCATTTCATTAATAACCGTGCCAAGTCAAATTAGGACACATAAAATGGGACGGAGGTAGTAATTTTTTTGAACATGTTCTTCATTAAGTCTACTTTACACACACTCACACCAAATTTCAACTTAAAATTCAATTGAGAAGACATTCAAATATTAATACTGCTCCGATCATTTTAACTACTATCGTACTACCTCCATCCCAAAATGTGAGTCTTGTTTCTTTTGGGCACAAAGATTAAGAAAGTGTGGTAGAAAGATTAAAGAACCTTACTTTATTATACTGTTCATTAAAAAGGAAGAGTATAAATGATAATTCACTTTTAGTTCTTCATCAAAAAAGAAAACAAGACCATCATTTTGTGACATCTCAAAAAGAAAATCCAGGACCATCAATTTGGGAGAGAGTATTTGTTATTTAAGTTTTTTCTTTATTTCAAGATAAATCATGCATAAAGGAATGACAGCGAGCGCGACTGTGTTAGTAGTAAATCAACACACTTCCACCGACGTTCATCAAGCAACTCGTGTCCGCCACGTGTCCGTGTTGCAAAAAGCAAAGGCCCAGATTGGATCCACTCACTGGTTTGAACGCAGCATCAAACCGCGGCTCGTTCTACCCGTATATACCCATTTCACGGAGTATATATATAGATCCTCCAGATTTGTCTACCATGAGATCGGAACGCGATCAATCAATGCAAGCCTGATGCTGCAGTGACTGCATTTATCCGAGAATTTGAGTGTGGACGAAAATGGAGCTGTTCTACTACGTTGTGTTTGGCGGCTTGGCCGCGGTGGTGGCAGCTCTGGAGCTGAGTAAGACCAGCAAGGATCGCATCACAACGTCTCAGACCTTCAATGCTTTCAAAAACAATTACCTCGTTGTTTACTCCCTGATGATGGGTATGTTTCGTCCGCTTTACATTGTTTCGCCCTTAGATCTGGCTCCCCGGATCACTGCACGTTCCCAGAATCGCGGCTTTTCTGTGGAATTTGTAGGATTCACTTGTATTTATGTATTCATGCATGATCCGATCTGTAGTAGTGATGGAATTTGGGGCTGGTGTTGGGTGTAATTTACCGTTTCCGGTGAAGTCAAACTTGCAAGCTCATTCTGGAGTTTTTGGATGTATTAAGGCGCCGAGCAAGTAAAATTTTTAATAATAGAGGATGTCGATCAGTTTGCTTTAGTAACTCTCCTTTAGGAAACGGGAGAAGATAAGAATTAAAACTTTCTCTATTGGTTGTGCTGTCGCATGCTCTTCAACTGTATTCTATTGGATCTTGTGCTCACTTTTGATTATCTTTAATGAGCAGCTTTTTATGATATAAATGAAATATAACCTTCCCATGTCTGATGCGCTTGCTCATTTTTTTGGCAACAGCTGGTGATTGGTTACAGGGTCCATATGTATACTACCTATACACTACATATGGATATGGAAAGGGAGAAATTGGGCAGCTCTTTATTGCTGGTTTTGGGTCTTCCATGTTGTTTGGCACAATAGTTGGATCTCTAGCAGACAAACAGTGAGAGTGAATTTACAGCGTATACATATGCACACATAGATAAGTACTCACTCTTATTTGCGATGGATTTACACTAAATGCTTGTGTCATCCTTGTCAGGGGTCGAAAGAGAGCTTGTGTCACTTATTGCATTACTTACATACTCAGCTGCATCACGAAGCATTCCCCTCATTACAAAGTGTTGATGTTGGGGCGTATCTTAGGTGGTATTGCCACATCTCTCCTCTTCTCATCATTTGAGTCTTGGCTAGTAGCTGAGCATTTTAAGGTGAGGGTCCTTGGATATTACATCTGATGAAATGAAGATAAGTCGCTATGAAGTTATTAGTTATATGTTCATACATTATTGGCATCATGAACTGATGAACTCATGAAGTGATCTCGACTAAGTTGTATGAACTTTCTTGTGTATCTAGCATCTAATATCTTGTAACTTGTTACATTAGCATAACTACTATGATGTACACCTCAAATGCATTTAAGTTACTCTATACCATTGAACTCTTACTTGCGGTAGTAATAAGAAGAAATTGTTTTTTTAAAAATAGAAGTTTACTCATTTAAACGCTTAGGTTTTAAATTTGCTATCTAGTACTACCTTCGTCTATATAAAAAAGTTCATGTTTCACCAGGGTACATCTTTCTATGTTTAGTAAAGCACAAATATTCAGAATCATCAAATCTAGCTATACCTTTCAAATGTATATGTTGATTTCACTAAATATAACCCTTTTTTTTTGGACAAAATCAAGTTTTCAAAGAGTTTTTTTTCCACTGAGGGAATGTCATCTTATGCTACCTTATTACGTAGTACGAGTATTTATTTTATTTGCTTAAATATGTCTTCTTGACAACTGCTTCCTCTCTGAAGTAATCTTCTTCAAGAGTAACTTATGAACATGCAGATGATCATCGACTGGTCGTATACTAACAACTTCTGTAACTACGTATTTTCTGTTGATTCAGAACATTAACCAGAATTTGATATGAAATATTGATCTTGAGAGCTAATTTTCTAGTTTTTGACTAACATGTTTTTGTTTTTACTGTGTACAGAGAGGATTCGATCAGCAGTGGCTTTCAATCACATTCTCTAAGGCAATATTTCTTGGAAATGGTCTTATTGCCATCCTGTCAGGATTATTTGGGAATTTTCTGGTTGATACGTTAAATCTTGGACCAGTGTCACCCTTTGATGCTGCTTCATGTTTTCTTTCCCTTGGGATGGCCATCATATTATCATCATGGAGTGAGAACTACGGAGATCCATCAGATAACAAAGATTTAATGACTCAGTTCAAGAATGCTTCTATTGCAATTGCTTCAGGTAGGCTGGCTAGGGATTGTTTAACCCACATACATATTTTTCCATGCTTTTTTTCATTTCATATCTTTATGATTTGGTTTGTAACATTAGACATGGCTCTATACTAAGAATTAATACCCGGTTTAGTCACTTGATATTTTGACACGTTCTCAACCTTGTCATCGAATTTCTGAGAACCCAACTTGGTCCTGGATGAATTAATTTTGACTCAATATTGGATTCAGCTTGGTTGTCAACAATGTAAATCGTACCCTATTAGCTTCATAATCAGAGTGAAATATGCATCAGGATGAAATTGAGTCTAAATTGCATTGCCAAGGAGACATTGATGAAACTGAGTCCAGAAAAAGTTTATGACCAAATTGTGCGATAGTGTATGTAGTTAGGGGATTAAATGGAGTACTAACTCTATCTTTAATATCTATCAGATGAGAAGATTGCATTGCTGGGCGCAATACAGTCCCTGTTTGAGGGTTCAATGTACACCTTTGTGTTTCTCTGGACTCCTGCTCTTAGTCCAAACGACGAAGACATTCCCCATGGATTTATCTTTGCAACTTTTATGCTGGCATCAATGTTGGGAAGCTCAGTTGCATCTCGCCTCTTGACCCGTAACACAATTAAGGTTGAGAGTTACATGCAAGTGGTGTTTGTTATTTCTTCCGCGGCTCTCATGTTACCAATTGTGACAAATGTATGTTTCTCAAAACTATCTAGTTTTCAAGCTGCTTCCTTTTATTTAGAGCTAAAACACCAGTTTAGTCCCTCAACTGAATACTATTATTTCAACATTTTTGTACTCATTTGGTCCTTGACTATGAAATTCCAATGAGGTGAACACATTTCACCCTAAGTAAAATGGTATTTAAGTATGTTCTTGAGTCTGGACTAAATTGGATCCAAATTGAGTTCTCAATTGGGTCTAAATTTAGTAAATGGACAAAAATACCATTCTTATTTAGAACTAAGTATGAATGGGGATTCAATTGGGTCCAAATTTCACACTCAAGGACCCAAATCAAGTTCGATGAAAAGATGAGGACAAAATTGAGTAGTAGTGTCTAACCAGAGACCAAATTGGTTTTAACTGTTCTACTTACATCTTCTAACTTTGTAGTTCTTTGAAACAGTTTTTGATAACTCCTTCAAGTGTGAAAGAGGGAGGGATATCATTTACAGGGTGTATCCTTGTTTTTGGATTTTGTACGTTTGAGGCTTGTGTGGGTATCTTCTGGCCATCCATAATGAAGATGAGATCTCAATACATTCCAGAGGAGTCGAGAAGTACCATAATGAACTTTTTCAGGATTCCTCTAAACCTCTTTGTTTGCATAGTGCTGTACAATGTATGTTGTTGTTATGATATCTCTTTCTTTTATTAGTTTGTTGACTTTATTTTGGCATGTCATTTGAAGACAACATGAGTTATGTTTAAACATGTGTTTATGTTCAGGTTGCTGCATTCCCCATCAGTGTTATGTTTGGCATGTGCTCAATCTTTCTGTTTGTGGCCGCCATCTTGCAGAGGCGTCTAAGAGCTATTACAGAAAAGCCAAGTAAGTGGGTTGTACAGTAGCATTTTAGTTGATTCATATCCCCAATTGTCAACCTTTGTAAAGAATTCAGGGTATGTTTGGATCCCACAAAATGCAAATGAAAGGAAAAACATGCCAAGGAAAACTAGTATTTTATGTTAGGTTTTACCATGAGAGATGCAAAGGAAAATAAAATATGGTCACCATATGAAATTCTTTTAAGGTGTTTTTTCATGCGAGTCACATTTTGTCAATTGTTTTTACTTTAATCATACAATGGACTTGATAAATAAAAAGAATATCAAGAGGGTTTGTTTGAATTCCAGAAACTAGGGAAAGGAAAAAAGAGCCAAGTTATTTCATGTGTTTGGTTTTACCTCTGAAAATGCAAGGAAAAAGAAATGTGTTCAACGTTTTTATTTCCTTTACATATGTTGGGAGTTCATATTCTTCATATAATAGTTGTAAATAAGCAAAATGAGCTTTAGATGATACGAAAAAAATAATGAGTTATAACATGCTCTAATTTAACTGTAATATTTCTTTACGTAAAACTTCACCCTACACCCTCCTTAGTTCGTTCTTTTGCATTTTCTGGTTCCAAACAGACCCTTGGTTTTGCATGACGTTTTTCTTTTAGTAAATTGCATCTCAAATTCTAACTGTTTGATGGTACGAAATTGCAGAGGCAGAAAACTGGACACCGATGTTGGATACCGAGTCTGATCCACTCAATGCTCCTTGATACAAAGATGTTAAGGAAAAAACAGTATAGGCCAAATCTGTACCTTAGTTGATTTGAAATCTGAATGAATGATTCCCACTTAGCTGTTTGGTTTTGTAATTCTTTGCATTCCTAAATTTCCTTATCTTGAGTCACACAAGTTTCTAATGGAGACACTTGTTATAAACAGATAAGTTGTGTCCTTCCTTTTGGTTACAACCATATATAGATGATGATGTATTAATAAGTGTCTAGTGAACATGCTAGCTATCATTCTTTATTATTACCATCAGCACAGCTGGAAATATATGTTGTGGCTCTTTATCATCTCAAGAAAATGCTGTAATTAACAGCAGCTGTTCGCTTTTAATGAATGAATATGGTTGAAGTAGCAATAGGATCTTGTGTTGTACTCATACTCCGTACATACTCTTCAAGGAGAGAGTATATGGAGCCCAGGGAAATACATTTTTTTCTTGATTAAACCAGAATCAGAATTTGTGTTGTAGGAATAATTGGTCCATTCAAGAGCGATTCTATATTTCTATGACACAAATGCTATCGGTACATTGTATCGCACACATTTTGTGTACATTCCTAAATCCTAATTATTTGTCTACACAAATAATTCGTTCAGAAGCTGTCTTGTAGATAGACAATTAGGGGAGGTGTATAGAAAAGTTGTACAAAATATGTGTACAACAAGCATGACTCATCTACGAACGGAGGTGTTCAGTCAGACCAGACTAGACTTAAACAATTATAAAATAGAAAGAGACCAGAAATTTACCAGATCAAACTAGAAAATTCAAGTCCAAGTTAAAACATCTTGAGTCATATATACATAATTACTATTTTGAGAAATGAAGCAATAAAACACTTGTAGTTTTAGAAAAAATCATCTATGCATTTGTAAAGGCATGTTGATTTCACTGAACAGTTTATGTTTCGTTACATTGGATTGGGAATTGGGATCCTCTGCCTTATGAAAGAGTGCCTTACTCAATCGAAGGGTCAAGATTAAAATTTAGGGTCTTGAGATTAGTGCAAAAATGGACACACTCATCCTAAGCCATAGATTTTCTGATCTAAAGGCTCACAATGGCCAGACACCCTCCCAGCATGCTATAGCAAGGCAAAGGAGCCAGATCCCCCAACACTATCAAGTTTTTAATATAATACCAGATAACATGCATAGTATGATTTCATTACAACAATACTTTCATTTCATTTAGGTTAGAAATAGTTTTCATGTTAAAACATCCCTTAGTTATACTCTTAGCCTTGAGATGTGTTGAGTTTAATCCAACACGATATAGTAAATATATGTATGAACACTCAGTTTTTACGTGGAAACCCGGAAAGGGAGAAAACCACGGGACTTTTTAGGCTAATGTCTAAGCCCTCTCTATCTCATTAGGACTCTCCTCACCATTACATTGTACAAGCTCCCATTAATGGAGTATTTGAGCTATTCTAGAGGAAGAAAGAAGAAGGAAGGGATCCTTTTACATGGAGGGAAACCTCCTATTTATAGGGAATAGGGGGAAAGGAGGCTCTCCACCCTAACGGGCCGAATGGGCCAAAATGGGCCCAAAGGCCGAAACAGGCCTGATAGGCTAAAATGGGCCTTACTGATTGGGCTCCGTACTACGTAAAGTCTTGGGCTCCTGAACAGTAATAGGCCGGGATAATATATCCCAACACAAGTCCCCCAGTTTCTTGAGTAGTGAGCGTGCGAATCTGCTTTAGAAAATATACTCTTGCCTGCGCTTTACCTCGGTCTAGCTGGAACCTGTGTCTTCGAATAATCATAATATATGAGTGGATGTCCACACTCCTGAACGTAATCTGCCGGTGAGGCACCCCCGTTCCCGACGGGGTCGGGCGAAGGGTGCTCCTCCACGGGCACGCTCCCCCTGAATGCATCAGGCGAGAGTAAAGGACTCTGACTCGAGCTTTCCAACGGAGAAGCTTAGAGGTCCATGCATCTATAAACCGACGTCGCGGTACTGTCAAAACATGATGCACGTGTGTATGTATGAATGTATGAGGTATAATGCATGAATGCATGTAATGTATGGGTGCAATGTATGAGAGAGGGAATGCAAGATGTGATAGGAGCGGTAGCTCTCAACGAGAACTCGAGCATGTCAGCGCCGAGAGGCAGAAGTGCTGCACAAGACGGGTCCCCCATCCGGGATGGCATGGGCGGAGCCAAAGATGGACTAGACATGATGCCGCCGAGGGGCCCATTATGCTGCATAAGAGACGTTCGCCGCCATCCTGGAAGGAGTGGGCGACCCGAACGTGAGCCAGACACGATGGCGCTGGGGCGCTGGGGCGCTGATCGTGCTGCATAAGAGACGTTCGTCGCCATCCTGGAAGGGATGGGCGACCCTAACGTGAGCCAGACATGATGGCGCTGGGGCGCTGATCGTGCTGTATAAGAGACGTTCGTCGCCATCCTGAAAGGGATGGGCGACCCTAACGTGAGCCAAACACGATGGCGCTGGGGCGCTGATCGTGTTGCATAAGAGACGTTCGTCGCCATCCCAAAAGGGATGGGCGACCCTAACGTGAGCCAGACACGATGGCGCTGGGGCGCTGATCGTGCTGCATAAGAGACGTTCGTCGCCATCCCAAAAGGGATGGGCGACCCTAACGTGAGCAAGACACGATGGCGCTGGGGCGCTGATCGTGCTGTATAAGAGACGTTCGTCGCCATCCTGAAAGGGATGGGCGACCCTAACGTGAGCCAGACACGATGGCGCTGGGGCGCTGATCGTGTTGCATAAGAGACGTTCGTCGCCATCCCAAAAGGGATGGGCGACCCTAACGTGAGCCAGACACGATGGCGCTGGGGCGCTGATCGTGTTGTATAAGAGACGTTCGTCGCCATCCTGAAAGGGATGGGCGACCCTAACGTGAGCCAGACACGATGGCGCTGGGGCGCTGATCGTGTTGCATAAGAGACATTCGTCGCCATCCCAAAAGGGATGGGCGACCGTAACGTGAGCCAGACACGATGGCGCTGGGGCGCTGATCGTGTTGCATAAGAGACGTTCGTCGCCATCTTGAAAGGGATGGGCGACCCTAACGTGAGCCAGACACGATGGCGCTGGGGGGCCGATCGCACTGCTTAAGACGTTCGTCGCCATCCTGGAGGGAATGGGGCGAGCCGAACCGTGAAGCCAGGTACGATGGCGCTGAGGGGCCGATCGCACTGTATAAGACGTTCGTCGCCACCCTGGAAGGGATGGACGAGCTGAACGTGAGCTGGGCACGATGGCGCTGAGGGGCCGATCGTACTGCATGAGACGGTCGTCGCCATCCTGGAGGGAATGGACGAGCCGAACCGTGAATCTGGACACGATGGCGCTGAGGGGCCGATCGTGATGCATAAGACGTTCGTCGCCATCCTGGAGGGAATAAACGAGCTGAACGTGAGCTGGGCACGATGGCGCTGAGGGGCCGATCGCACTGCATAAGATGTTCGTCGCCATCCTGGAGGGAATGGGGCGATCTGATCGTGAAAGAGACACGATGGCGCTGAGAAGCCGATCGTGCTGCATAAGACGGTCGTCGCCATCCTGGAGGGAATGGGCGAGCCGAACCGTGAAGCCAGGTACGATGGCGCTGAGGGGCCGATCGCACTGCATAAGACGTTCGTCGCCATCCTGGAGGGAATGGGGCGAGCCGAACCGTGAAGCCAGGTACGATGGCGCTGAGGGGCCGATCACACTGCATAAGACGTTCGTCGCCACCCTGGAAGGGATGGACGAGCTGAACGTGAGCTGGGCATGATGGCGCTGAGGGGCCGATCGTACTGCATAAGACGGTCGTCGCCATCCTGGAGGGAATGGGCGAGCCGAACCGTGAGTCTGGACACGATGGCGCTGAAGGGCCGATCGTGATGCATAAGACGTTCGTCGCCATCCTGGAGGGAATGGACGAGCTGAACGTGAGCTGGGCACGATGGCGCTGAGGGGCCGATCGTACTGCATAAGATGGTCGTCGCCATCCTGGAGGGAATGGGCGAGCCGAACATGAGCCAGACACGATGGTGCTGAAAGGCCGATCGTGCTGCATAAAGACGTTCGTCGCCATCCTGGAAGGGATTGACGAGCCGAACGTGAAGCCAGGTACGATGGCGCTGAGGGGCCGATCGCACCGCATAAGACGTTCGTCGCCATCCTGGAGGGAATGGGGCGATCCGAACGTGAAAGAGACACGATGGCGCTGAGAAGCCGATCGTGCTGCATAAGACGGTCATCGCCATCCTGGAGGGAATGGGCGAGCCGAACCGTGAAATCTAGGCGCGGTCCGTCTTGGCTGGCTATGAGAAGCCGATCGTCTGTCAGGACTTCATCCTGGGAGGAAGGGTGGACCTGGGCGTCGTCCCTCTGTCTGTCTGGGGAGCTGGTATTCGTCGTCCAAGGTAAAAGAAAGCCTGATGTTTGCCGATCGTCGTCGGCCATTTCATTCTTCGTACTTAAGTTTTGTAATTATTCTTTACATATGTTTTTCAGTTTGTACTTCCCGGCCAATAGCGCCGAGGGATAAAATCATTCTTTGCTCCGTGCTCTTCTGGCATCTCTCTCTCTCTCTCTCTCTTTTTTGGAGTCTTTTAGTCTTCGTTCGTCCTTGGTTCTTGGTCCTACCGGCGTCCTTACTTCGAAGAGACGTCCGATATCCTTGAAACTCGCAAGGAGGAACAGGTTTATCTACATCGAGATTCCCCCTTTTTTTGTTCGTCCGTGGTCCTTTTAGTCTTACCGGCGTCTCTTGCTTCGAAGAAGACCTTCGGTACCCAAGGAACTCGCAGGGACGAACTGGTTTACCCTCACGGGTTCCCGACTTTGTTATCCCACGTCCATCGATCCATGGTCATTGTGGGATAAACAGGTTTATCTTGGTAAAGCTCCCTTGGTTCGTCTAGCCCCCTCTGCGTCTCTACTAACCTCTACATCGAGAGGCGTTCGTCTTCGGCGGTGGGAGAAGATCTGGCACGCCCGGGCAAGATTCCCTTCCACCTAGGAGCTCACCTCCTCTTCTCCCCATCTTTTTTTTTTCTTTTTTTTTTTCTTTTTTTTTTTGTTTGAGGGAGGCAATCTATATTCTTCGTTCGTCCTTGGTTCTTGGTCCTACCGGCGCTCTTGCTTCGAAGAGACGTTCGGTATCCGCGAAACTCGCAAGGAGGAACAGGTTTATCTACATCGAGATTCCCTAGCTCTTCTTTGTCCGTCCCTGGTCCGTGGTCCTACCGATCTTCCTACATCGAAGAAGACATTCGGTATCCAAGAAACTCGCAGGGATCACGGGATGTCACACATAATGGTGGTGGCATAGCGAACGAATATAATGACGAGGCGATAGAATAGCTGGTCGTCATGCGAAGGCGATGGTCACCCTCCTGGAGGGGAGTCGTGAGCCCGATCGCAAACTCAAGAGGGTCGGCATTGGGAACCGACAAACAATGATCATAATGTCGCTGAGCAGTCGGTCCTGATGAGGAGATGACAATAGTGTCCGGTCAGGCCGATATATCCGTGCAACGGCTCTCATCCAACGCATCGCGGGGATGGAACCGGTCTTCAAAAGATAAATATGTCGTGCCGAGAGGCCGACCATAACATGATAGTGTCGGCAGTGAGAGGCCGACCTGAAAGAATCAAGCAACGGCCCTCGTCCGCGAGGGGCGGGGACGAGGCCAGTCTTCAAATATGGAAAGCACGCCGAGCCGGGAGGCCGGTCGTGATATAATGGTGTCGGCAATGATCGGCCGATCTGAGAAAATCAAGCAACGGCCCTCGTTCGCGAGGGCGGGGACGAGGCCGGTCTTCAAATATGATAATCACGCCATTCCGAGAGGCCGGTCGTGATATGATGATGTCGGCAATGAGATGCCGATCAAGATATGGTCAAGCAACGGTCCTCGTCCGCGAGGTGGCGGGAACGAGGCCGGTCTTCGAATATGATAATCACGCCGGTCCGAGAGGCCGGTCGTGATGTAATGATGTCGGCGATGAGAGGCCGACCTGAAAGAAATCCAGCAACGGTCTTCGTCCGCGCAGCGCGGGGACGAGGCCGGTCTTCAGAAGATGATAATCACGCCGTGCCGAGAGGCCGGTCGTGATATAATGATGTCGGCACTGAGAGGCCAACCTGAAATCCAAACAACGGTCCTCATCCGCGCAGTGCGGGGATGAGGCCGGTCTTCAAATATGATGAGCATGCCGTGCCGAGGGGCCGGTCGTGGTATGATGGCGTCAGACGGCCCTCGGCCGTGACGATCTCTTCCAGGCCCTCGGCATCTGAATGACGGGTGATCGTCTCACGGTTCTCTGTCATGGCATTCGCCTCTAGACCCTCGGCGTTCTTCCTAGCCCATCGGTCTCTGGGGTGGAGATACTCGTCCCACGGTTCTCAACCGTGGTGGCCTCCTCTAGGCCCTCGACCTCTGGGTGGAGATGCTCTTCCATCGGCTCTCAGCCGTGATGGTCTCCACTTTAGCTGGCCCTGGACGTCTTCAAGACTCGGGCCGAGCGTCTTTTAATCATTTCGCTCGAGCGCGCCGAGCGGCTTCATCTGCGCAATAAGCATGGTAACGGCCCGCACGACCCGACAATAAATATGCACACATAACCGTCTGCATGGCGGAGTCTTTATCATCCACGATTACCGGCCTATGGGTCATCGTGACCCTCGGCCCGGCTCATCGTGCGGGGTTAATGGACGTAGCAGCTCGCGGCGGGGCCAATCAGCAGCCCGCCGAACGTCATATAAAAATATTCATCGGTCTGTGAGTTTTCAAACTCAAACCCAAGTTGGTCGCACCGCCCTCGGTAAAAGGAGGTTGAGTGCTTTGGTTCCCCCGGGCCTCACAGGCTGTGTCTGGCAACAGTCACTTTACGCCTAGCGGCGCGGATGGTACTGGGGTACGATCGTCGATCAGGCATTGATGCCGTGCGGACTAATGCGCAACCCCAACTTAAAAAAGCGTCATCGGGGCACTACCCTCTAAAGACGTTCGGATCGCTTAATCAAGCTGATCGAGAGTGAGCCAACAGGCCCACGAGAAATTAAATATTCAATAAAATGTTGGCCGAACTAATTATCACTAGAGCTTCGCTCTGCATTATTTAATTTTGGGACATTTTTATCCCTAATAAATAATAGCGATGTACGGGTAGTAATAATAGTATTATCCTACCATAAGTCATTCAGATACGCTCCGTTTGCTAATTAAAGCCGATCGGGAGCAGGCCAACGGGCCCACCACAACCCATCATTAATTAAAATGACGGTGAAATTAATTATCACTAGAGCTCTACTCATCTGAGCTTTGCTCGACATTATTTAATTTCGGGGTATTTGCTCCCTATTAAATAATGGTGATTAAAATACTAGTAATACTAATATTTTAAACTATTAACAATTAGATGTATCAACTTAAAGAGGGGTACTTAGCTTTTGCCTTTGAATTTATCAATTTTGACTAGAGCATGAGGAGGCTCGTTGACTGCCAAATAGTGGGGGAGCATGTCATCTCTCAGACCTTGATCCCTTCGGGTTTCTTTATAGGCGTGGCTTCCCCAGAACCAAGGCATCTGATATAGTGTATCTCTTGGAAAGATGCATTCTGTACGAACTATGAAACATCCGTCCACCATCATAAGTCCGACGCTGCACTTGCCGGCCACTAATGACTCATCGACGGCGGTTTCAAGCGGTTGCAGCAGAACAAGGGCGGCTCTCGGGTCTAGTTCCCAGCGGGTGACCTGCTGAGCTTCGGATGTACCTCCCTTGAGCTCCAAACTGCCATTAATGGCGGAAGTTCCTTCAAACTGCTGATGACGAGCGGTGGTGTGTGATTCAGACGGTGGACGCCGGAAACAGCTGGGACGCTGCAGCGAGCTTCACCTGACGCAGCTGACTTCACCGGAGATCCACCGCGGCGGGGATGGTTACGGCGGCTCCGGCGACCTCAAAACAGATCTGGAAAAAATCCAGATTTGGAGTTCCCAGATTCCGTAGCTTCCTGGCTTCTTCTTCCCTTCCTGGGGTCAATAGCTTTCCAGTATGAAATTTTTCTTAGAAACGAAGAACAACGTGAATCTTTTTGGACAGATTCCAACGTGAATCTTTTTGGACAGACGGCGCCAGTGTTGAGTTTAATCCAACACGATATAGTAAATATATGTATGAACACTCAGTTTTTTACGTGGAAACCCGGAAAGGGAGAAAACCACGGGACTTTTTAGGCTAATGTCCAAGCCCTCTCTTTCTCATTAGGACTCTCCTCACCATTACATTGTACAAGCTCCCATTAATGGAGTATTTGAGCTATTCTAGAGGAAGAAAGAAGAAGGAAGGGATCCTTTTACATGGAGGGAAACCTCCTATTTATAGAGAATAGGGGGAAAGGAGGCTCTCCACCCTAACGGCCCGAATGGGCCAAAATGGACCCAAAGGCCGAAACAGGCCTGATAGGCTAAAATGGGCCTTACTGATTGGGCTCCGTACTACATAAAGTCTTGGGCTCCTGAACAGTAATAGGCCGGGATAATATATCCCAACAAGATGTTTTTAATTAGACGGTTTTCATTTCTAAATCAAATTAGATAAGAGCAGATCAATTATACCAGATCAGGGACATTTATAAAATATACAAAAACCATATATCTATTAGACTAGACCAAAAATTTTAGTCCAACTAAAAGCATACTTATTCTATACAAATAGAATTTTCATACATCCCTATATTTTTTTCTCACATTAAAGTAGATAATTCAAACCCTATATCAATCAACATCGAGAATTTTCGTCGTTGCCCTCAGCTTGGGTTTCACCTTCTGTTTTTTGTTTGTTTTGGATAATAATGTAGCGGCTGGATTTATTATTAAACTAAAAAGTAAATCAAGTACCGCATTTTATATTCCCCCAATCTTCTGGTAATTCTAAGGTTGCTATTGTATTCTACAAGCCTGCTTCCCCGTCACGTCTACACTACACAGTACACAAAACCATTTTCACTTTCACTTATTCACTATTACCAATTACTTCCTGGTTTTATGACTTTTATCGTTTCCCATTTCGCTTTCATTATCGGTTTTCTTACAGAAAAAAAAACAAGTCTTTTTCAATCCACAATCATCTACACGCAAGCTTCCCTCATATATCCTTCATTGCAGTGTGTTATGGGTCATCCATCCATAACCGTTTCATGATTTTTCAACTTAAAGGGTTCCAGGTTCCTTCTCTTTCTCCCTTGAGCTTAAACATGTATTAATCCGTGCTTTTGATCTATGATCTTGATGATTATTGATAAATATTGTTTTACAGTAGTAATATTGTCTAAAGTTTCCATCTTTATGAGTATTTCTTGTAGTTTATACTGAAATTTTATTGATTTGGCCGTGAGTAGAGTGAGAGAGGACTGTGAGGTGCTAATTATGTCTTCCTGGAGTTCTCTTACCATGGATGATTTCGTTGGGCCGCGTTTATACTGTTGCTATAAATGCAGAAATCATGTCTCTGCTCATGATGACATAGTATCCAAGGCTTTTCAGGCGAGTAAATGGATTTATGTCATCCTTTCTGCTTTCTATTTGTTAAGCTTTTCATGATTTATTATATAGGAATATCAAGTTTGTTGTTGATCTTTCAGAACTCCCTTGGTTTTTGACTGACTGAAGAATAAAGATTATAATCTCTGTGGATAAGTGTATTAGGTTTATCATACCACAGAGAACCCTATGTCCATGAAAAATCATTGAAATAGATTCAAATTTGGTGAATTTAATAAAGGTTTTGAACCTGCTTAATTAGTTAAATTAAACAAATTTTCATCAATTTTTATGGTCAATTTTCTTTTCAAACCCGCCCTGTGAAAAAAACTGGACTTCTTAATTTGGTAACTTGATAGAATTAGCTCTAAGTGAAGTTGTGTTAATACCCTAAAGGCAGGGGCAACTGGCAAGCTGCATAAATGGTGATTAAAGATTTTTCTCCGGATTCTGTAAATTAACCGGTGACAAAATCTACCTATAGGGCACAAGAACACCCATAAAACATTTTCATTCACATAAGTTTGTAAAGCAAAGTTTTACATATGAAAAATTGGGTGGGGCCATTGCCTGTCCAGGTAAGTTCCACCCCCTCCCCCGCCAAGAAAACCCCTGCCCTGCTGATAGAGCTTAGAAGTCTGTCTGGCCTGTGGGCGATATCTTTAAAATGTGATTTTATCTATTTGTTTTTTTCACCTGCTCAAGTGTTATGCAGAGTTTTATACTCAGTATGTGACCAATACTTTCTTCATTCTTTAATAATAGAAGAAAACTTAAAAAAGTGTAAAATGTTTTCAAGTTTATCTCAACATATGTTTCATAAATATATATTTTTATAATCTAAAATATTAGGAAATTAAGTTGATGATGGTCAACGTTATGTGTTGACAAATATGAAAGTGAAAGTGTTGCAACCAAAATAGAACAAAGGAAGTATGCTATTACACAGGCACCCAAACTTGAGAGGCATTGTTGTTGCTAAGTCAGAAGTTGCGATTTGTGTATAGTTTAATTTCTTGAAAATTTTCAGGGAAGGAATGGAAGAGCCTTTCTATTCTCTCATGTGATGAATGTAGTTGTGGGGACCAAAGAAGACAGACATCTTATGACTGGTGTTCACACCGTTGCTGATGTTTTTTGCGGCGAATGTAATGAACTGTTAGGTTGGAAGTATGAACGAGCATTCGAAGCAACACAAAAGTACAAGGAAGGGAAGTTCATTCTTGAGAAGTCAAAAATTGCCAAGGAGGATTGGTAGCCAAACCAGTCCCCCCACATTCCTTCACACCTTTCACAATGTAAATATGTAAGTCTATCATTCTACATCATATCATCATCTTCTTTACTCTCTGTACAGTGCAACTCAAAAAATTGTGAGATATACCTTTGTGAATATTTCTTTTTTCTTTTTAATTAATCTATTATCCTTGTGAATAGCTACAATCCTTTTTTATATTTCATCTTTAATTTATACGGAGTACTACGTATGTTTGTGTTATGCATTATGAGGAACTGGAGACTGTTAAGAGCCTCTATTAGATACAGCATACAGACATACGCGTTTAAAAGGAATGGATTAAACTAGCTAATGAGTTGGTTTCAATCTTTTAGTGTATTTTGGCCGTGGGCATTATGGCCCAAGTAACCTTCTTTTACAGTTTTCTATTTTCCAGTCTTACCTTTGGTGAATTATTTACTCCTTATTCATTTTAGGAATGTTTTTTGATACCTGTCCTGTTCCATTTCAGGCAAGTTTTAAATTTCTTTTTAATTTCCTCTTTCTTGTTCATCTTTTTTTTGCTACTTTTTTGTTCTCTCTTAATTTTTTCCTTTTAATCTTTTTTTATTATACATTTTTTCACATTTTCAACCGTCTACTATCTTCCGAACTCCCTGAAAAAGAAAAGCGCAAGTGTGGAACTGATAAAAAAGTAGTGAGCTTAAGAATTAATCCATTCATGGAAATATAAAGGAAAGATTTCTTCTATTTCAAGAAAATAAACTTAGATATGAAACATTTTCTAAGACAAACATCTGGTAATATTACACATTTGAGTTTCTCAGGGAGAGGCAGGAGGAGCATTGTTCCTTTTCCGACGTTTGGTTGTGTTGCTAGGAACTGGAGGAAAGTGGTTATGCTGACCTCTATATGTAACAATAAACTTACTTTCGTCCCTTTGACTTTGCTGAATGTGTTTCTTTGCGGGGCACTTGTGCCCCTCAAAGCTACATCTGTAATAGCTCTTAGTATGTGGCGAGTCGCACACCTTCTTCTTCCCGTACTTGCGCCACAACCATCCATCCCATTCCTCCACTTTCTCCACCGCCACCTCAACCACCGTGACCTCCTTTGCAGACCCGCTTTTTCCATGTTGAACTTTCGGGGTCAGGGTCGGGGACACCATAGTAATTTGAGGACTTTCATCCTTGTTATCAATTTGAGGAGTCATTTCTTCTTCTTGCTGCTTTCTGTTAATGAAGCGGTCAAGAACTTCGTCTAAGCCAAAGTAACGCCTTTCGGGAAGTAAATTGGGGAATTCGCCATGACGGGTTTCGGCATTCGAGAGTTGTTCACCATTGATGAAGCAGTGATGAGGATTACCATCTTGAGCATTGCTATTGCTACTACTACTAGAATTGCCATTGTTGTTTCTGCAACTTCTTACCACTGCAAAAAGATCCCAATCATTGTTATGGTGACCATGACCATCCATTATCTCAAGTCTCCTTCGCTCTCTAATCTTTGTGAGCGTGTGGGGGTTAATATTGATGGAGGAGAGGAGGCTTTATTAGATAAATTAATTAATAATGTGGGATGCTAAATTAATTATCTATAAATAAATCATTATGATTAGTTTCCACGTGTAAATTTAGTAACAAGGTTCTGTTTTAATTAGTGTTTCTTTTAATGGGGAGATTTTATGAGGTACTATAAATGGATGTGAATCTGTATTCATTAAATCCCTCCATACTACGAAGTATTATGGTATTGCCATTATTAATTAATCAATTATATTGAAAGGTAAGAATATAAATTTAATGGTTAAATGACAAAAACCTCAAGATTCACTTGAAAAAATTTCCATGTAAATGCTGCTGCTCTACATTTTTTTCCAGTAATTAATGTGAGGAAATTATAATCAAATCTAGTACTCCGTACGTATAAAGTCTTAAACATTTCGAAAAATTATAACAGTATTAATTAATTAATTTGTATTCGGCGGGCTGCCTATATTTTTTCCTTATTAAGAGAAGAGACGTGTCTAGGCAAAGGGGTGCTTTAGTTTTTCTAGAGGGCCGAAATCCGACACGAAGCGACGTGTTTAAGTGAAACACAATAATCAAAAGATTTAATTTATTAGTCTATTTTTCTTTGCACAATAATCCGAAAAAATGGCCGTTATCCTTAACAAACAATGTTACCAGACCGACAATTGTGTTTTAGCTTATGTCATAATTATGGTCTTTTTATTCCAATATTACTAAAAGTAGAATAAAAGATAAAAATGTGATCTGTTTTTAAAAATTCTAAAAATGTGACCAACATCACAATTAACCCTGCAGTGTAAAGTGACTCCGAGCAAAGTGACTCCGGCCAAAGTGACCCCACCGATCACAGTGACTGCCCCACCGACCATAGTGACTGCCCCACCGCCACAGTGACTCCGGCCAAAGTAACTCCGGTCATAGTGATACCCGATTCTGGCCATAGTGACACCCGATTCCGGCCACAGTGACTGCTGGCCCACCAACCACAGTTACTCAGCCATAGTGACACGCAAAACAGACGCAAACCGCCACCGCCACTCCCGGCCGCCGCCCTAGCCTGACTCAACTCCCCACCCCCATCCCCAGCCCGCCGCCAACTCCCCAGCCCCCTCTCAACCCTCAGCCACCTCTAGAGTCACCGCACACCACCATCACTGCCCCACCCCCTCACGACAGTCACTGCACCACCCCCGCCCCAACCACCACCTCAAGGTTTCTAGCCCATGTTCAACTCCATGGACGTCGTTGAATGCCTCGTGCCTGCACCCTCCACAGTGCAGCTCCGCGAAACAGTCTCGGCCATCACTCCGGCCGGCCACCGAACCCCAGGTCCAGTACACCCCAGCCCCAGTCCTGCACAATCGTTGCACCATCCCCAGTCCCCTCCCCTCCCTTTCCCTGACACAGCACCCACAACCTGCACCCTCCGACATCCCAGCCCCCCTCCCCTATTCCCTCCTCAGCTCCAAACCCATGCAGTCGCCCCCTCCTATCCATATCCTCTCCCAGCCCCCTAGATCCCATCCCCTGCCTTCATCGCATCCCAAAACCTAGCCGCCGTCTAGTCATACAGTCGTTGAACGCGAAGAACAAAGAGGAGAATAGGGAGGACGAAGATGATGAAGAACGAATGGAAGAAGGACGGAAAGGAATTGATTGGAAATCAAAACGAATCGAATGAAAAGCAGACCAGATCTGTTCTTCCAGCTTCTGGAATGTAAAGCAAGGTTGCGAACGAGCTCTCGACGACTCTGGCCTGGTGGAGATGGCGGCGTTGCAGGGGCAGGCGATGGAGATGCTGTGGATTCCGAGTTCGCTGGATGCTTCGCCTCTGGTTCAATCGATGAGGTTCGATTGGGAGCGAAGAAGATGGACGACTTGCGCTGGGGGAAGATGGGGCGACGGAAATATGCAGATGATTACGGCTGGGGTTTTATAAAATGTCATATTTTTGGAAAAAGGAAAAGTTGTCATATTTTTTTTAAATGAAAACTCCGGTAGTAATATAGAGGCAAATTTTTCCATAATTATTAACATAATTTTGTTTTTTCAAAAATCAATCAATTACTCACAGAGCTTTGCTCTGCTCATGGGTTGCCCCATCATTTTAATATTGGTTAAATTAAGTTTCATAGATGTCTATCAAATTGAATGAAAATGGTCAACAAAATTGATAGCCGTTATATTTACTTGTGTTTAACATAAGTATTTACAAGTATTTGTTGAAGAAAAGAAGAGAAATCGGACAAATACCTTCAGAATGAGAGCTAAAGCATAACACATTGTGATGAACGGTTTTTGAGACCAAGAGGATGACGTTCTGCCCATAATTTGAGTATAACTTATTATAGAGAACTCGATATCATTCGATTCAAGTTTCATGTGAATATTAACTCAATAAGGTACAAATGTTATGAAGACGTCATGGCCAAAATATGAAAGGAACAAGACTCAATCAACCAATAAAGTCAGATGTTGCTGGTGGGATTTCAGGATGTATACCTCTCAGTGTTTTATTCATATCTTTTGATTGGATGAATAAAATCACATCATTCAAGTTTTGGTGGATAGAAGACTTCATTATCTACAACTTTGGTGAAGGAATCATGTCCAAATTCGTAGTGGAAAATCCCCAAAATCCCAGGACAAAAACCGACACTTTTTGATCCATTTCTGAAGAAGAGAAAGGAAGCGCATTTTTTGACGCAACAACCGGCGCCAGTCAGGCAAGAACCGGCGCCGGTTCGAAGGTGTTTTCGCCCAAATGGGACTGTTTTCGACCGGGGCCGGTTCTAGACTGACCGGGGCCGGTTAGTCTGGATTTCTGCTAAAACACAGCAACGTGCAAGAGATTTTTGATGGGAAAACTTCATCTTCCACATCTGATTGTTGGACTTGAATAGACTAAAAGATGCCATTCTTTAGCCTATATAAAGCCCTCAATTTATCAAGCAAATACATTCCATTCCATAGATTAATTCTTAGATTTTATATTTTTGTTCTTGGTATTTTCTTCAAGTTCTTGAGGAGGAAACTTCAACCTCCGAAATCATTGGTGTTTAGGTATTATTTCCTTTGTAATTTCATGTTCCATTACATTTGTATTTTGATTAATATGAGCATTAGAGGCTAATTTCTTAGCTAAGGCTAGGGATGAACCTCTATGCATATTAGGTGTTTGATAAAAGTTCTAAACCAATAAATTGTGATTTATCCTTTATATTTTGATTGTTTATGACTATGGTGTACAACATAGAAGTATGTTAAATTTAGTTTATACTTGCAATTAATGTTGAAGTCTAAACTATGAACATTAAAGGATAAACATATATATTACCGATAATAGAAATATATCCGGTCTTATATGATACGGGTGTGATGTCTTGATATTCAACGGGGTTTTCGATAGATGAATGTAAGCCGTAACGAGACTTACACGTAACGAAAACCATGCTCTCACTGCCTTAACCGGAGTTGAGAATATATTAGCGACATCGTATTCATAATTATTGGGAAAGAACTAGTATTAAATCCTATTAAAGCATTTAGGTGAATCCCGATTGCCTTAGTAATTCTTATTCTTGTTAAACCAATCTCAAGAGCAAAGTTCCTGAAAAACTATACCATTTATATTCTTTTGCATTCAATACTCGACTTTATAATATCAACCATTTCCCTGTGGATCGACCCGGTATTTACCGGTATTTTATTACTATATCGGCACTTGTATACTTGCAAGTTTAGCTCGATCAAAAATGTACTTTTAAATGTAATTAAAAACAATTCATGATAGTTATAACTTATAAGTCATAGTTGTTGATTGGTTTTATGTCTACCTAGATAGTCGTAGAATAAATACTAATGAGCGCAGTTAAGAGAGGAAATTTACGAATAATACTCATGAAATATATTAACGAATGTTATTTAAAATAAGTGCTATTAAAATATTAAGCATTTTTTCATCATGAATATTAATTTGTATACATAGTTTATCCAACTTAATTAGTCTCAATGACATTTCTTTGGATTGTAACAAAGAAGAAATATCAAAGAAACAAATATGGTTATAATCATGACGATGGATTATTTTGACTTATAAAAACATAGATAGTATATTTTAGAAAACATTCATGTGATTAATTTAACAATATGTGAAGCTAATTATGAAAAAAGTTGGCTAAAATTAAACAGTAAATATTGTGAATAATCAAAATCCAAGTGGTAAATAGTGCAAAGTTGAATTAGTTATTTATACCGAACCTAGGGTTTAATAATAATTGTCCTAAGAAGAAATGGCAACGTAAATATTAGAAGAAAAGTTTTTTAAAATACATTTGTTTGTAACACTATGTGGGTGTTTGGTTAGGACACCCACACTATGTGAGTGTCTGGTTAGTAAAAGGCGACTTTCGAAAAAGTACTGATATTTAACTTTTTGATCAGATTAATCATCAATAGGGGTGTTTGGTACTTTGGTTAGTGGCTTTTTAATTTGGCTTTTCATTCCAAACAACTAAAAATTAAAACGCTAGTGAACCTATCGTTTTGTGTTTGGCCGTTCACATATCTACGGGATTTTCCTATTATACCCGTAGTCCCCACTTCTCTTCCACTCGTCACTTGTGTTCTTATTTTGACATCTTCCGGAAACCATCGTCTTCATATTCCACGAAGGCCATTAGCCGCACTAGCAATTCTAACTTCACTGTAAATGGAAATGGAAATGTTGTCCACTATTTCGCCAATGTGACATATTGTCAGAACAAACAAATAATAGACCACTTCAACTCTTACCTTTTTACCTTCTGAATCTTAAATTCTTTAAACAACTTTTCTTAGTATAGCATTACTTACTAGTTACTACTCCATTTAAGATATAATCATAATGATTAATTAAATTTAATAATACAAGAAAACAATGTTTAATTTTTTTTACTCATAATAATTTTTATTATTAAACAAAAATGATGTACTTAAGTAATTGTATTAAAAAGTAATAACGTTAATAAAATGTACTACATAAAAATCGTAGTTGGTAAGAAAAAATTAATTGATGTCTTTAAAAGTCATTTAACAAGTTATCAGCTGATTATAAACAACCATTTAACCAAACATCATTCTATAAACAGCTAATACTACCTGTTAATCAAAATAACCAACAAAATACGCCAATGACCAACAGCCAACACAATCTGTCAACAGCTAACAACCATTCGATGATTGCCAAACACCCCCTATAATAAAAAAAAACTAGCGGCCTTTCCCCTCTTTCTAGGGTTGAGATTTTCCGTCGCCCTATTGTTGGAGATTTATTGAAAATAAAGCTCAATTATTAGTGGGAGAATTTGACTTTGCACCCCATGTTTTGGTTAATATTGGACTTTGCACCCCATTTTAAAAATCATTAATATTTGCACCCTATTTCACTATATTATCATTTGAGTTTGCACCCCACTCCTTCACAATTTTTGATCTAATGGGGTGCAAATATTAATGATTTTGAATATGGGGTGCAAAGTCTAATATGGCCTAAAACATGGGGTGCAAAGTCAAATTCCTCCATTATTAATTTACATGGTCCTTAATCATTTTATAGATAATGTGATTTGTTTAAATGATGTTATTTTTATATTATGATTATTATATATATTATGCCATTATGGGAACATATTGTGCACTATGATCTCATAATAATTATAATAATATTACTCTAATATGTTAGCTCACATATTGTTATACCCATTTCATGCATTAATGTACTACGTACGTAGTACAAGTATTGTTTTAAATAGCTATGCGGCTCATTCATGTTGGATAAGGACAATTTTTATCATTTTAAAATAATTAGAAAATGATGTACGTATCCTTTTGGAGTAGTCGCACCATTTCCAAAGGCTTAATCGACAGTTAACAATTCGGTTGAAATGAACATGGCTTTTTCGAAAGTCGCCTTTTATATATAAATATATGAAGGACCGTGTGAAATTGCTGAATATGAAAAATTTATTTTTCAGTCTTTTCTTGCCATACTAAATACTGTTAGACCGTCTATTGGTGTATGGGCTCGGCCCTATTTGTAGCATAATTGTATAGACTTACTTTACCCTAGTTAGTGGAATTAACTTGTATAAATATCTCTCATTGATTAACAAAGAGGCATGGGAAAATTAACCCAAAAGTTTTGTTCTGAATTGTTCGCTCACTCCCTACGTTCGTAACATGGTATCAGAGCCGGCGAACTCCTAGGGCTTTTGCTTTGTTCGTTTTTCCTTTTCTCGCAAAGCACCAGCGTGCTTTAGCAAGACACAACAATGGTGGATCCTTCATCCCCCTATTATCTTAGCCCCGGTGATCAACCGGGAAACCTTATTACCCATATTATTTTCAAAGGAGACAACTACGTTTCTTGGTCGCGTTCGATCTTGTTGTCACTGAAGGCTCGGCGGAAGAATGTCTTTGTCGACGGGACTCTCAAGCGACCGGCAGAGGCAGCCAGGCAGTCCGATTGGGACACTGCCAATTCCATGGTAGTATCATGGATTTTACGTAGCATGGAACCATCCGTCGTGACCTCGGTGCCGTTTCACGAAGAAGCCCGATCACTTTGGGTCTATTTGGAGAAGCGGTTTAGTGTGGCGAACGGTCCACGTCTGCAGCAGTTGAGGGCATCCATCTCGACCTGCAAACAGACCAAGAGCATGAGCGTTGACGTTTATTATACAAAGTTGATGAGCCTCTATGACGAACTATATCGATTAAAGCCATTGCCGGTTTGTACGTGTACCAATTGCACGTGCAATATTGTCGGTAAAATTGAAGCCGAACGTCAAGAGGAACGTTTTCATCAATTTTTGGTTGGGATTGATGATGAATTATATGGCACCGTACGTTCGAATTTGCTTTCGCAGGATCCCTTGCCGAATGTTGATCGCGCCCTTCAGGCCTTTGTCCAGGAAGAAACCTCACGAGCTGCCATCCGGGAAAAGAATCACGTTGAGGACGTTCAGGCGTTTGCTCTTCAGGTCGAGCGCACTGCCAAAGGACGTTTAGAAAAATCGGATCGTTCGAAGCCTCTGTGTACTCACTGCAAACAGCGTGGTCATGAAATCAGCTCGTGCTTTAAATTGCACGGATACCCGGATTGGTGGGAAGAACGGAACAGGGGCAAGAATGCACCAGCTGCCCGTGGAGGGGGGGCACGCACCCACGCCGTGGCACCTGCTTTACTGCCGGCGGTAGATACTTCGTCCTCATCCAATGCAGGGAACAACATTGGTTTGGCTACTATAACCCCGGAGCAGGTGCAGGCGCTCCTAAATTTAATTAATAAAGAAACGCGTCCTAGTGATCGGATGTCGGGTATGTCTTCCCCTTTAGAATGGATTATTGACACCGGAGCTTCACATCATGTTACGGGTGACTCCAGTTGTCTCACGGATCCCGGAACTATTTCTTCGTGCCCGGTTGGATTGCCAGACGGGCGTATGGTGGCTGCGGTCGTGGCTGGCCGAGTCACTTTAGCCCCGAATCTTATTCTTGATAATGTTCTTTATGTGCCGGGGCTTCGTTGTCATCTCCTTTCTGTTTCACAATTAACAGATCAAATTAATTGTCTTGTCACATTTACTAATCAATTTTGTGCTATACAGGACCTGACCTCGAGGAACCTGATTGGAGCCGGTGAACGACGGGATGGGCTCTTTTACTTCAGACGGGTACCGGTCGTGCATCATGTCCAGGCATCCGAGGAAATTTCAGCGTTTGAATTATGGCATCGTCGTCTGGGTCATCCTTCTGATAGGGTACTCAAGTTATTACCTACATTTATTTCTAGTTCCTCCCAGAAAAAGATGAATAAAGTTTGTGAAGTGTGTCCGCTGGCCAAGCAAGTTCGTGATTCGTTTCCTAGTAGCGTTAATAAAGCTAGTAGAATAATTGAACTTATTCATTGTGATTTGTGGGGACCTTATAAAACCCCGTCTACTTGTGATGCAATTTATTTTCTCACTCTTGTGGATGATTTTTCTCGTGCTGTTTGGGTCTATTTATTACGTGACAAGAAGGAGGTTCATCAGTTTTTTCTCTCATTTATTGCTATGGTTGAGAAACACTTTGCTGTGCCTGTCAAAACCATACGTAGTGATAATGGTACTGAATTTAAATGCATGCTTCCGTATTTTGATGCTCATGGGATTATTTTTCAAACCTCATGTGTGTACACACCCCAGCAAAATGGGAGAGTAGAGCGCAAACATCGTCACATTTTAAATGTGGCCAGGGCGTTGATGTTTCAGGCTCATATACCGATACGGTATTGGGGTGAGTGTGTACTTACTGCTGCTCATCTCATTAACCGCACACCGTCTGGTATTTTGGACGGCAAAACACCTTATGAGCTTCTTCATGGACTTACCCCGGATTTCTCTCATTTGCGTGTTTTTGGATGCCTCTGTTTTGCTCACAATGTTCAGTGTCGTGCTAATAAATTCTCTCCCCGTAGTCGACGTGGTGTTTTTCTTGGTTATTCATACGGGAAAAAGGGGTGGAAAGCATTGGATTGGCACACAGGTGAAATTTTTATCTCTCGAGATGTGATTTTTCATGAAGATGTTTTCCCATTTATGGCTCGGACTTCTACCTGTACGGACTCTCCCTTGCATGCTACTATTTCGCCACAAACTGTTTTGGCTACGGATCCCGTTTCCACCACTCTGGAGGTACCTCCGTCCCCTCACATTGTCTCGGCCGCAGGAACCCAGGAGGATGCCCCGACAGACACACAGTCTCTAGGCCGGGGTTTCCGTTCCAAACGTCCGTCTGTTCTTCTTCGGGACTTCGTCACTCATCATATTCATAATTTGAGCCCATCCCCGTTGTCAACCTCCTCCGTCAGGTCCTCAGGTACTCCTTATCCTATAGCTAATTACATTAAATGTGACAAGTTTTCTATTGGCCATCGGTCGTTTCTTGGAGCATTACTTGCAGGTCATGAACCCAAGTCTTTTAAGGAGGCCATGTCTGATGCGGGTTGGCGCGCGGCTATGCAGAGTGAGATTCAGGCTCTCGAAAACAATCATACCTGGGTTTTGACATCTCTTCCACCCGGTAAGAAGGCTCTTGGGTGTAAGTGGGTGTATAAAATTAAATATCACTCTAATGGGACAGTTGAGCGCTTGAAGGCGCGGCTGGTTGTATTTGGCAATCATCAACAGGAAGGCATTGATTATACAGAGACATTTGCCCCGGTAGCCAAAATGGTTACTGTTCGCATGTTCTTAGCTGTTGCCGCGGCCAAAAATTGGGAACTTCACCAGATGGATGTTCACAATGCCTTTCTACATGGTGATTTACAAGAAGAAGTGTACATGAAGCCTCCACCTGGTTTCACTCCTTCTCGGCCTGGACAGGTCTGTCGTTTGCAGAAATCTTTATACGGATTGCGTCAGGCCCCTCGTTGTTGGTTCGCTAAATTGGCTACTTCCTTGAAAACTTATGGTTTCATCCAGTCCTATTCTGATTACTCCCTTTTTACATTTTCTCAAAGGGATATTCATCTTTATGTGCTCATATATGTTGATTGATTTAATTATTGGTGGAAATAATTCTCGCGCTATCTCTCAATTTAAGTCTTATCTGCATAATTGTTTCCACATGAAGGATCTTGGTATTCTTAAATATTTTCTTGGGATTGAGGTGGCGCGTAGTGGTGATGGCATTTTTCTTTGTCAACGCAAATATATTTTGGATATTATCTCCGAATCTGGTCTTCTTGGCGCCAAACCTGCCGCATTTCCTATGGAGCAAAATCATGTTTTGGCTCTGTCTCAGAGTACACTATTAGCAGATCCCGAGGGGTATCGGCGTTTAATTGGCCGTCTGCTGTATCTCTCTTTCACCAGGCCAGATTTAGCCTATTCTGTTCATATTTTATCTCAGTTTATGCAGGCTCCGCGTCAAGATCACTGGCTGGCAGCTTTACGGGTGGTTCGTTACCTCAAGGGCACTTCGGGCCAAGGCATTCTTCTTAGCTCTGCGTGTGATCTTACTATTTCTGGTTGGTGTGACTCGGATTGGGCCAGTTGTCCGATGACTCGTCGTTCAATTACCGGTTGGGCCATCTTTTTGGGTAATTCTCCTATCTCATGGAAATCCAAGAAGCAGCATACTATCTCCCGTTCTTCTACTGAAGCCGAATACCGGTCTATGGCGGCTACCACGGCAGAGCTTAAATGGATTAAGGAGCTTCTTCTCAATTTTGGCGTTTCTCACTCTTCCCCGATGTCTCTTGCGTGCGATAGTCGTTCCGCCTTACACATTGCACATAATCCCGTTTTTCATGAACGCACGAAGCATATTGAGGTGGATTGTCATTATGTTCGTGATGCTATTCAGTCTGGTATGCTTATTGCTCGTCATGTCTCTACTGTTGATCAGCTCGCAGATATCTTTACCAAAGCCTTGGGAAAACAACAATTTCTTTACTTACTTCGCAAGTTGGGCATTTTTGATCCGCATGCTCCAACTTGAGGGGGGGTGTTAGACCGTCTATTGGTGTATGGGCTCGGCCCTATTTGTAGCATAATTGTATAGACTTACTTTACCCTAGTTAGTGGAATTAACTTGTATAAATATCTCTCATTGATTAACAAAGAGGCATGGGAAAATTAACCCAAAAGTTTTGTTCTGAATTGTTCGCTCACTCCCTACGTTCGTAACAAATACTAATATCTGCAACGTTAGTATTGAAGTGTTTAGACCACTTAATATATATATCACTTGTTTAGTATTATTTTGTCAGTAGCCAAAATACACCGTACATCTTCTTTTTATTCCAAAAATTCTATCTTGTAACCCGGTTACTGTGATAAGGGTAGATAGTAAACTTTTAGGAAAGCGTATTTAATACGTGACTAGAAGTGATATCCGATCCAGCCATATTTTATACCCTTACATTTTACTATTTCTATCCTTCAGGTCTAACACCTATCAATATGAGGCTAGAGTGGCAGTTTATACTGATTTTAAGTGTTTTAGCGCTTGGGATTGCAGCTACGTCGGAGGAGATAACGCTGGCGGATCAACGGGTTGTGGCTAGGTGTTTGTATCAGTGCTGGATCGTGCAGCCTTGATCGGCCGCTCCGACGATGATGGAGTTAGTATTCACCCATATTGCAAGCACTACAAAAAAACACGGGCGTAGTCACGGATTTAGTCACGGACTGCAGTGTAAAAATTCCGTGACTAAAACTTTTAGTCACGGTCATCAGCCGTGACTAAATCCGTGTCTTAATTGGCGTGACTAAATGAAGTCACCGCCACATAACCGTGACTAAATTTAGTCACGGAATAGTCACGGTCCTTGACCGTGACTAGTATCATGCCGGAAACCCCACTCCGACGTGTTAGTCACGGCCTGTGACCGTTACTATTAATTTTTTTTTTTTTAAAATATTAGTCACGGCTTTGGGCCGTGACTAATGTTTAAATTTTTCAAAATTTTCAAAAGACCGCATAAGGTTGATAAAATGTCGGATTTTCATCCGCATCTGGTTGATACGAGGTTGAGGCTTCAGGGTGGTCGTTAGGTGGTTGTGGGGGGTTGAACTGAGACGGTACACCGTATGCGTCATATACCATTTGTTGGTCCCACCTCATTTCAGCACGGTCTCCCCACGCACTCATCTCTGGAGGGACGTAACGAGACGAACCTACCGTTTGTGGTATAACAGATGGATCCAAAGGTTCGCCGTGAACAAAACCGACCGCGTACAAATCATACCCAACTTCGTGTGGGTCTTTAAATTTGAGATTTTTACACTTTGAACATGGACATCTTATTTTATCACCACTCATATAAGCCGGATGTTCAAGTGCAAATTCAATAAATTCTCCGACTCCCTCGAGAAAATTTGATTGCATTCCGTACAATACCGCATCTTTATCATACATCCAACTTCTATTTTGTTTATACATTATGCCTGAATATTATAATAAAAAATTATATGAAATGCAATGCACACAATTTTAAGTAATTTATTTCACTAAATATAAGCAACTAATTTTCACTAAATTAAATGAAATGCACAGAATTCACAACAATAATGCACAAAATATACGTCCCCTAATGCACAATAATGCACATAATTTCACTAAATTAAACATACGTTTAATTAAATTTAACTAATTCATTTAGTTAAATTTAACTAAATTTAACTAGTTCATTCCGTCCCCTTTTAATGCATCACTACGTATAAACCTACGTTTAGCTAACTAATTTAATTTAATTAACACATCAATAGCTACGTTCAAACTTAACCTACGTTTAGCAAACAAATTTGAATTAAATTATTTTTGTAAACCTACGTTTAAACCTACACTAAATTATAACGTTAATGACATTTAATCTTATTAGTAATTCACTAAATTAAATAATATGACCAAATTCAACCCAATAATTAGAACATGTATATAAAGTCATTTGAATAAATAAGCAATACACAATTCACAATAACAATTCACAATTCACTTAATTAACACATTACTAACGTACGTTATTTGAACTAATTTCACTTAACATAAACATCATTTAGCTAACTAATTTTAATTAAATTATTTTATAAACCTAAAAGTTTAACTAATTCTAATTTATGACATTACTACGCTTATAGTTAAAACATGTTGTTAATTAATTAACAACCTCACTAATTTAATAGTTTTAATAATTTAAATTGAACCAACTAATTCTAAATAAAAATTATAATTCAAATAACATACCTTATCTGCATAAACAGGGAAAATGATAGAAGATAGACTACATCCTTCGATCTTTCAAACGGATACTGTATATACTGGGAATGAATTGGTGTGGTTCTGTTCAATGAGCTGCTCCTACATATATAAAAAATTTAGTCACGGACTTAGTCACGGATTTGTCCGTCACTAAGCAAAACCGTGTCCAATACGCGTCCAACACGTGTTAATGACGTGTAAATGACGTGTTAATCAAAGTAGTCACGGAACTAGTCACGGATATGGCCGTGACTAAAATTATCCGTACATAATACCGTTGCGAATTAAGTTAAGGGAGTTGAAAAAATTAAATTTTAATTATAGTCACGGGTATAGTCACGGATGTGGCCGTGACTAAGTCGTCGGAATCAAATAAACTTCGCCGGAAACGGAAACGGGCCTATCGGAGGACTTAAGTCACGGGCCAAGACCGTGACTAATTGTAGTCACAGCCATAGTCACGGTCCAGACCGTGACTATTTTTTTTTTTAAATTTCCGTGACTAGTCCGTGACTAGACCGTGACTAAACTAGTCACGGACCAAATCCGTGACTAAAATCCGTGACTATAACGCTGTTTTTTTGTAGTGAAGAGCTCGTCCTCCTATGGAACCACCTCTATACCAGGAAGTGTTTTGTGGAAAGTCTTTATATATTATTTTCTCTTTAGTAGTATTAGTTTTTATTTTAGTCCGAGTAGGTTTGGTTTGGATGTTTGGATTTTTGGAGTTCTTTTAATAGACAATGTTTCAATTGCGATTGTTTTAGGCTTAAATTTGTCCGTTTCAGGTTTAGCGAGTCATGATGCTTTGTATGAAACTATGGAGTGGCTGACTCTATGTCTACTCCTAGAGTTCACAATTGGATCTGTAAAATTTGTCTGAAGTTTTCCTTGTATATGTTCTTGATTTTAATATAAAAAGTCGATCATAAGAAAACAATGAAAGATATAGTGTCACGAAATGGTCGAATGCCATTGAAAAATGAATAAGTTGCTAATCAAAACTTTCACCAATGATTAACATACTAAAATTCTCAATAGTAGGAAAAAAAGCAATGTGAAATTTAAAAACAGGATTATTATATTTTTCTCAAAGTGAGAGTAGTTAGAATGTTTTAATTAGATTAATTTTTGTTGTTTTAATTAGATTAATTTTAGTTCAAGATCAAATCAGACCAAATATAGATAGATCAAAACAGATTAGATAATTAGACTATACCAATTGTAAAATACACATAGAATAGATATTTATCAGACCAAACCAACTCAAACCAAATCAAATTTAAACAGATCAAATCAGTTCCGACCTGTAAAATTTCAGTCCAATTTAAAGCATCTTTAATGTACGATTAGAGAATACCGTCAATTATTGAGTTTCTTGCTATTTCTAGACCAAGAAAGTTTTTTTAACTTTCCTAGATCTCGAATTTTGAACTTATCTTAAAGTTCTTTCTTCATAGAGTTGATTTTTACTTGATCATCTCCGACTGTGATAATGTCATTGACATATACTAACAGAAAAATAATTTTTCCATTTTCTTTTCTAATAAAGAGTGAATATTTACTTTTGGGTTGTCTGAAACCTATGGTTTTCAGAAAATGAGTGAATGTTTCGTTCCATTGCCTACTAGTCTATTTCAGACCATATAGGGACTTTTTAAGCTTGCACGCATATGTGATGCTTTTCTCCCCTGAATTGAAAGACTTGGGGGTAAAGACATATAAATGTCTTCTTCAAGATCACAATTTAAAAATGCAGTATAGACATCAAGTTGTTCTAAATGCCAATTGTGCTTTGTAGCTAATGCTAATAGCACTTTAACTTAAGTTAATTTTGCAACTGGACTGAACGTCTCAGTATAATCTAAGCCAAATTCTTGAGTGTAGCCTTTAGCTACTAATCTGGCTTTGTATTTATCAATGTTTCCATCAGAGTTTAACTTGATTTTAAAGACATATCTACATCCTATTGGCTTGATGTCATCAGAAATAAGAATTATGTCACATGTATTATTATCATCTAGAGCTTTCACTTCTTCATTGATAGCCTTCTTCCATATAGAATTTAAAATAGCTTCTTGACATGTTTCTAGCTCATTTAGAGCCGATAAAGTGATTGAATAACATTGTTATTGTTCAGATAGTTTGTCATATCCCAAAAATGAGATAGAGGATACACAATTTTAAAACTATTGTGATAAACCAAGTTATATATTGGCACTTTATAATGATGAAAATAAATGTGAGGGTGTCTTGGCCTCTCTTTGTGATCTTCTTAACTGAGTATCACCAGTTGTAATTCTTTCGAAATCACTTTCATAACCAGAGGGTATCTTGACCTCCCCTTGTGATCTCTGTGATTGAGCATCACTAGTTGTGATTCCTTCGGGATCATTTATATAATTGGAGGATATCTTGACCTCTCATTGTGATCTCCTTAATTGAGTACCAATTGATGTGGTTCCTTCAGAATCACTTATATAATGAGATGAATCTTCATTCTCATTTTGTCTAGAATCATGATGTTCTTCTTGAGATACATTCATGTCTTTTTCTTGAAATGTTTCTGAACCTATAGGTTCTAATTCTTCATCAAACTCTTGAAAAGAATCTGGTGAATCCGAGCCATTGCTCATATTTGGAGTCATCAAAAGACTTGTTGTGATATTAGGTAATGAACTTGGTGAGTAACTATTTTCTTACGTATTTCTTGTTCTTTGTCAAAAGGAAAAACGTTTTCTGCAAATATTACATCTCTTGAAATGAAAATTGTTTTTGCTTTAAGGTTATAACACTTATATCCCTTGATATGGTATGGATAACCGATGAAAACACTTTTTCTTGACCTTGAGTCAAACTTCTTTCTTTGAATTGGCAAATTGGATGCAAAACACAAGCATCCAAAAACCCTTATGTCTCTATATTCTGGTTTCTTACCATATATCATTTCTAAAAGAGATTTTCCATTAACCTTGGAGTAAGTATCTTATTAATTGGAGATCCAAGCTTAATTTTTTTTTGCCCCGGAAGGTCAACCACCAAAATTGGTGGGGTAAATGCCGGGGGACATTTACCAAATTTTATTAAAACAAATTGTCACACATACAAGATTTGAGGGGGACAAAGCCCTAGAGCAAAAAGATTAGAGGGAGATCCAAGCTTAATTAGAAAAAGCCTCTCATGAGATAAATTTCCTAGCCTATAGTGCCAAATATGACTCGAAACACTTGTTTCATTAGCTTGGTTGATAGAAAATACCTTTTGTTCAAAATATTTTTCTTCCCAAAATACCTTTTTTCCACCGTCATCTTTTTGACTTGCTCCTCCAGCTCATCTGTCATTCTTGGGGATTCGATCTTGGGGGGATACCCATTCCATTGAATTGGCAGACGAGCGTCCTTGTAACGAAGGAAAAAATACCGATTTTTCCACTCATGAATGGAGGTTGGTGCCCCCTTGAAGAGTTTCCATTTGGCACGCACAACGATACTCAGAAACCCATCAGAGTTCTGCGGGGTGAGCCGGAAGAAGTAATGGTATAACTCCAAGTTCGGAGTCACTCCCGTGGCCTTGTAGCGAACGATGAACGCCGAGATGAAACGATAAGAGTTAGGCATGAACTGCGCGGGGGCCACTTGGAAACATCAGAAGAACTCGATGTAGAATGAGTGAAGTGGGAACCGCAGCCCGGCCTTGACAAAATCGAAATGCACCATGACCATCCCCGGATGTCTCCTCATCACATGGGTCGCACCTCGGAGGCTGTAGACCTACGGTGGGGGGAAGTAGATCTTGAGGTCTTTGAGAGCCTGATCCGAAAAAGATTGCGCGTGCCCAACCACATTCTTAATAGGGATGGCAACGGGGCGGATCGGGGACGGTTTTACATATAACCGTACCCGCCCCGTTTGGTAATTCCCCCGCCCCATAACCGCCCCATTACCCAACGGGTAATTTGTACCCAAACCATAACCGCCCCAACGGGTAACGGGTATAACCGCGGGTAACCGCGGGTAATCACTTTATTAAATGAGTCATTGATATTTTAATAAAAAATAATATTTTAAAAGGCGAAAAATGACATCACCTAGACGACGCTAGAATCAGACGTCACTTTAAAGCTTCATATATCTATAAGACGAAAAAAAAACAACCTAAATTAATCTAAACCTAAAAATACTTGATCTGGAAAATAATTAATCACAAAAAATCATATAATAATCAAACAAGGCTATTAAGTTCTATTGAGAACTTTCTTTCTTACACTATAGTTAGTACATCTATTATCCATATATACACAATGAACATTAAAAATCTCATCTTTTATTAGTTGTAGGACAAATAATAGATAAGAATGTAATAAAATATAACTAAAAATAAACGGGGCGGGTAATGGGGCGGGCATGCATAACACCGTAACCGCCCCATTACCCGTAAAAACAAAACGGGTATTCCCCGCCCCGTACCCATTACCCGGTCAATGCGGTTTTCCCCATTTTGACCGGGGCGGTTCGGTGCGGGTATCCATCGGATCGGTCACAATTGCCATCTCTAATTCTTAATAAGGCAGATGTGACGTTCCACGTCAACGGTAAGGCCTAGGTCGAACACATCTATGTTAGATCCATCCCAGGCTCCCTTCCCCGAATCATAACCCTCAAGACGCTCATCGTCGGGGGCTATGTTCGCCTCCTCATTTTTGGCTGGCTGAGCCGCATCCTCTTGGGCGACGTCTCCCCTATCATCCCCAGAATTGGCGTCATCCTGAGTTGCACTGGTTGAAGTGGTGCTGATCACAGTATCGCCATTTGGGACAGTGCCGCCAGGGACATCATCATTGGCAACCGTCCCTACAACTGACTGAGAGCCAGAGCTACCAGAGGTGCCAGTGCCCCCCGAGGAGCGGGGGTTGGAACCGGAGCCGGAAGAAGAAGAGCTTCAACTAGAACCTGAGGAAGAGCCCGAGCTAGAACTCGACAAAATCTCCATCGAGGTCACCATTGCAGAACAAGAAAAGATTGGGGGGGGGGGGATAAGATCGAATTACATTGCAAAGGGCTGAGACGAGCAGGGAACCTTATCAGCAAGCGGCTTGCATGGCGGCAGAGATTCTAAAGCGAGAAGCGGAAATTGAAAACCCTAAGCCCGTCAAGGGATCTAATATTTATATTGGGAAGCACCGTCTCGCGAGACCAATGGAACAATGACACGTGGCGAGGAGCGTATCCCCAAACATGTGTCCCATGGAGAGAGACAGGCGCAATGATGACTTTCCTCAAAAGCTGCACTGTTTCCGCGGCAGCCGTCACCTAGGTGTCCGTGATACGCCGCCAATGGGTGACACCGAAATCAGGAATGTCCATCCCTTTCAGCTCGGCGGAGATAACCTCCTACGACAGGAATGTCCCCACGCACAACGGCTTGTACGTCTTTATGTCCCACGCACGCTTGGAACATCAGAAGTGGGGGACTTGTGTTGGGTTAATGGACCAATTATAGGATCGGCCCATTACCCCCTTCTTCGGACGAGCGTCCAGGCCTAACAAAACAACTTACCTTGACAGACGTCCAACCAGAGCAATGGTGGATCACGCCTCAAGGACGACGAACGTCGCCACCTTAAGCCTATGACCACGTGAAGTCCAGTCCAAGCTATATAACAAATTCTACCAAGGGCCAGAATACGAACAGCCCACACCCTTTGCAGTATTACCAGGAGCAGGCCCCAAGCTAGGGAGACGTCCTTCTCCACAGATTAGGCGGGAAACCCAGATCCTGGCGGGAAACGCATTTAATGCTGGGGATTTGGTGGTTGGGGCATCAACCACTCATGGTTCTCCACATCAGCGTAGCCAACTGCCCATTGGTGGTATAAATAGTTGCATTTATTTCATTGTAAAGGGTTGTCAACTTATTACCCTTAGCATTCTAGCTTATTTCTAGCTTATTACTCGCAGCTCTTCTACTGCAGTATAGGACGAACGGCTAACGGCCTTTAGCAAGCGTATTGTATCACGGGTTTATTAGACATTAATAATCTGGTCTTTTACTTGCTAATCTTCTTCTTAGCCCATCGTACTTGTTGTTGGATCAGTTTAATCACTCACACATAAAATATCTATTCGAAATCTTTGGGCTTACATGTTGGATCCGAAGGTTGAAGGAATAAACCTCAACACTCATCATGGAGTTTACATGTACATTTTCCACATTTACAATATGGCGAATGCTAATAATGCTTAAGCTCTTCCCAGATGTGATTTAATTTAGTAAAATAATCACCAACAGATAGTGAGTCTTGAGTAACTGCATTGAGATCTTGCTCAAGCTGAAAAGTTATTATGTCACTAGGCTCATTATATATATATATATATATATATATATATATATATATATATATAGGGGTTAGTTCATGTGAGAACACCCTCTTAGGAGAGGGAAAAAGATTAAAATCCAACCATTGACTAACCTCTAATCTGATGGCTTAGATGGATTTTGAAATAGAGTAATTTTTGGAGGGGATTGGGGTTTTAAAAATTTAACGTGCAACTATATACTTATATTAAGGGCATCATGGTAAAATTTTTCATGATGGATATCACGCATGATGCATCATAATAGGAAATCCTTCTAAAAAAGTGGATATCAATTCATACGTAATAACTTCTTCCATAATTAGCATCATTTATTGTAGAAAATACTCTCTCTTACTTTATTTTATTTCCAAATTTAGGATATTCTAGCATATAATTAAGATAATTATTTTGAACAAAGCTTTCTTTTGTAATTCGTGCATTAATTTTTTTATTAATCATTTTTTCTTTTCAAATGTAATATTCATCAATGAGTCAAAATGATTTATTTATTGCATTCCAACATTGAAAGGATGCACTTTTATTCGAAACTGTATATAACATCAATTCAGTTAAATGTTTACACATATTAGGTGTAGAAGTGCACTGATTGTAATCTAAATGTGCATTTTAAGTAAATACAAAAGTGCATTATATTATTACACTTTTGAAGTTTATACGTTGGCACTTTTTTACAAAACAAAATGCACTTTTTTACAAAATAAAATGCACTTTTATAATGTGCATTGTAACTACATAAAGAAGTGCACTGTTATATTTCACACTTTCTAAAACTTTAATTTACAATGATTCTTTTACAAAATCAAATATAATGCTCTTTTCTTCCAAAAGCCCCATGGTAATTCCATTATAATGATGTCTCCTGATGTCACGTGTGTCTGAAAAAAATAATGAAAAGTGCATGAACAAAGTATGATAAGTGCATCAAAATGAAATGCATTTTTAAAATGTGCATATAAAATAAATCAGAGTGCAGTATCATACAACACATAACAGCCCTTTTGTTGAAGATCAAACTTCCCCAAATGACCAAATTGAAAATATGCTATATGTTGTCATCATGCAAATTTATAAGCATCTTAAAGATGTAAAAACCGTAATGGACAAATTAAAAGTGCACAATTATATACTAAATTAAAAAATAATATTTATTCGGATAATGTAGTGTGAAAATTGAAAATAAATAAGAGAGAATATGATGATTAAAGAGCACACAGAAATATAAAATTTGTTAAAAAAAATGCTAGCACTTAAATTGAAAAGAAACTCATCTAAAAGTCACACGTAGAAAATTGAAGGCTATAAAATATAAACTATGACAAAGCAATAATAAATACACAAATACTCAAAAGGAAGTTAGTGGAACGTACAATAAACAAGTAAAGTAGTGCCTAACATTTCGGAACTTATCTTTAAGCGTAATCAATACATATACAAAATGACTAAAAACCCTCTCGATAGATTAGAAGCACGGAGGAATTATTAGATGATCCAATGGTCTACATCAATTCTTTTTTACTCTCCTAAGATTAAGTTCTCACATGATCCTAAATCTATATATATATATAATATATATATATATATATATATATATATATATATATATATATCTGATTTTCAATTTTTCATACGCCTGTTTGGCAGTATCACAATGCAATATTGTACTTTTAATTTATGGAGAAATAGAATTATGAAGCCAAGAAAGAACCAATGTATTACACTTGACCGAGGCTTTTAAATTTATATCATCACTTGCTGGCATGGCAAGAGTTCCATCAACAAACCCCATTTTATATTTCAGTATAAGATTCATTTCAAAATTTCTGTGCCAAGTGTGATAATTCCTTCCATTAAGGAATGTGGTGACTGCTCCAGAATTACTACAGTCTGTGTGATTAAGATAGTAGGCACTGTATGGGTCATCATGCTCAAGAGATCTGCCACACTTGGTTGTTTTAGATGAACTCTCAATCCTACTTTTACGAGATTCATCCATTTTCAGCACAAAACAAAGCCTAAAAGAAACAATCGAATATAAAACAGAGAACTAAGAAAAATGAAAGAATTGAAAAGAAAAACTTGAAAGAAACGAAGAGTCTGTAGATGTAAACAAGATGAAATGAAGTGAAATATGAAATCTATATATTGAGTAGGGGTGGGATCGGTCTGGTCTGGTCTGGTCTAGATCAGGTTTTTGCTAAACCCGGAAATTACCCGGAAAGTCTCGGGTTATGAAAATTAGGGACCGAAACAAAGCTCATTATATTCGGTCTGAGTCGGGTTTTTGGTAGCCCGGGTTCGGTACGGGTTTGGGTTGGGCGGCCGGTTAAAGCCCAATATCTCATTGTTCTTTTATATTTTAACACTTATTTTCAAATAAAATTAATCAAAAATACAAATCGCAAATAATAACACAAATATTAGTCTCCAAAATCACCAACAATTCAAATCCAAAGAAGATATTTATCTTAATATTTTATTTAAGATGCATATAAATAGATAATATAGGTTTCTTAAAAATATTACGAAATAAAATTTATAGATAAAAATGTGACTAGAGTTGCTATAAATATATTTTCATGATCATTACGCTAAAGAAATTGAACATATTTGTAGTCACTAAAAGTTACAAAACCATTTTTTTTATCCACTGTGATTATAATCATATATTAGGAAATATTTATAAATTTATATTCATATATTATATTAATTTTATATTAAAGGTAATTGGTTCGGGTTTTTATCGGTCTAGGCCGAGCTATAGATTTTAAGGCCCGTTCATGAGCCCGGAATTTCGGGTTCGGTCCGGGTTTTCTTAAATTCGGTCTGGTTAAAAGAAAAAACCCGGATCGGGATCATAATTCGGGTTGATCCAGGATCGGTTTCCGGGTTTCGGTTCGGTTTTTCCCACCCCTAATATTGAGCAATGAGTGATAAAAAGTGGATGCTCTACCATGCCTCAGAGTTCTATTTATAGGCAAACCAAAAACTAATCATTACAAAAAGATAAGTAAAATTTGTATTCATCTTGCTATCTTACCTTTTAAATACTTGAGATAGGAGGTTGTGTATTATTTTGTTGGGAAAAGGGGCAAATAAGCCCTCGAACTAATAAAAAAAGTGCAAATAAGCCCTTTTGTAGGAGGTTCTGTCCGATCATCGTCATTTGGGGAGGTTCTCGGTAGAATTTTTTGATAAATTTTTTTGAACATCTTCTTCATTAAGTCTAGTTTAGCCATACCGAATTTCAGCTAAAAATTCAACCGGGAAGGCACTCAAATGATTTTCGGAAATATACTGCGTTGTTTAACTGCGCAGTTATCTTCAAAAATTTATTTGATTGTCTTCCCGGTTGAAATTTTAGCTGAAATTCAGTAGGACTAAACTAGACTTAATGAATAAGATGCTCAAAAAATTTCATCAAAAAATTCCACCGTGAACCTCCCCAAATGACGATGACCGGACGGAACCTTCTACAAAAGGGCTTATTTGCACTTTTTTTATTAGATCGAGGGCTTATTTGCCCCTTTTCCCTATTTTGTTTGGTAGTTGAATTTGTAGGCCATTAAATTTGATAACTCGTAGAATTTATTCTTTCTCGTATGACAATCATCCATTTGTGAGTTGTAGACTTCCTCTCCCATTTCCTCATCTCCTCTAGCACTCATGCATCTACAGACTGCCCATTTTTACTATTATTTAAAAATATTGTCAAAATTTGGGACAAATGACCATATTGATAAAAACAAAACAAATTGGTAATTTTACAAATTGGTCATTTGTTTCAAATTTATTCATACATGACCAGACAACTTAATGAAGCAACGGAAAGTATGAGCACTAATAAAAAGAGACTATGAGAGTGAACTATTTCACAAAATATGCCGAAAATTGCATTAAAAGTGACAATGGAGTTTTAACACTTTTAATTGAAAATTAATAATGATAGTGAAATAATGATGATAAGAAATACAGAGTATCATTATGAACATTCTTGCTATTTTAGTATTTTTATAAATTAGTAAAATAGTCGTAATTAAAATATTAATGCTAAAAAATGATTTTATATGTATGGGTGTTCGCGTACAAATACATACATCACATGCACTCTTGTATACACTCCATAAACTGCTAACTACGAAGTTCTTAACAGTCATGCAATAAAGGAATTCAAAGACAAATGATTTCCTAAAAATACTTCTATGCAAGCACGTTTAACTACGAAATTATTAGTAGAATCATGTAATATCCTTAAAAGATGGTGCACCTTGTCTTTTTTTTTGGACCCGGTAGGCAAATCGCCTAAATTAGTAGGGTAAATGTCAGGGAAAATTTATCGTGTTTTATTAAAATATTATAAAAGTTTAGACAGAGGATGGACTAGGCCAAAACCCCTCTATAAGAGACATACCTCCTAGAAGTACATCAAACTAAAAACTAACAAAAACTATTGGGGGAGGAGGGGAGCTAGACCTGACCCAACATTTAGCACAAATTAACCGGTTGAAATCAGATTTTATTTCTGGTGCTCTAATTTACTCTTAAAATCAGATTTTTTAGAAGTTGGGGGAAACCAACTTCTGAAAACTGGTTCTTATTCTGCTTCTGATTTAAAGAAGAAGCAGAAGCAGAATCAGTTCCAAACACCCTCTAACTCTTTCAATCCGTCTCAAATTGAACCGAACCAAAATCGATAAAAACCGAATCGAACACTGATATCCATGACTCTAATCCAAAGTATCATTTTTAGAAAAAATTCCCTAAACAACACTAAAACATCGATAAAGTATCGATAAAGTTTATAAATATGAGTAATAATGTTTTATTCTCAAAATAGGATTCATTCACTCCTATTTTAGGAAGTTTTAATCAATTTATTCTTTTAATACTCCGGTAGAACTAAATAAGTAATCTTTTAATCAATATATGTCTAATTTGAAATTTTTAATCCGCAATTGCTGTATTAAAATTTAGCCTCAAAATGATCAAAAAAAAATTAGCCTCAAAATTGGAGTATACAGTTAGTTATACACTTCTGAAAATGAAGGATCATCGGAGTAAACTTCCCGGTGAAATGTTCTGTCGTTCGTTTTAGCAACCATCGTCAAGGGTGAAAATGTATCTGAAGACACCGTTTTGGAGGGACCGATCAAACCCGGGAAGTCAGTCTGATTCTCAATCGCCGGTGGCAGACCTGGTCAATTTGCTGGATAGGCAGAGACTGTACAGGGAGATCTCACTTGCACTCCGGACCGGCCTAAGCGATGCACGCGCTGAGTTCTCCTTTCTCCGAGTCCGCGGCCTTCGCCGCATTCTCAAGTTCCTCCGATCCGTGGCCGAGTGCGACGCCACCATCAATCTCTTCATCCACAGCCAATCTATCCCTGAGCTTCAAGGTTGTTTTCTCTCCATTGTTTTTAATTTTTGAATCCCAGTTTTATCTATATTCGGAGAATTTATTAGAGTTCCCAGGCGAAGGTTAAATTGTTTCCACATTTTGGTTAATTAGTTTAATTTCTCTCCAATTTTTGGTGCTGGAGAATGAAGTTTACTTGCATTACTACTGGTTTCGGTAGCATACTCGCTATTATAAGTGCTTTTAATTGCCAAATCAAACCTCCCTTGCCATCTTTAGAGTTAACTGATTGTTTGATTCAATTAATTTCAAACCATCAAGGACATATTGATTCATAAACTTTGTTTCAGTTTGAAATTTGGCTTGACTATTTGTAATGTATCAATGATGTTGCAGTGGTTCCGGTGCTTTTTGAACATTCACTGAGAGAACATGAGGATCAGAATGTGGCGAGCCTTGACCATATATTCACCGTTGAACCTATGGAAATAACCAGTCCTTCTACTGATGGTGAAGCTGCCATTGCACTTAGAGTTTTGGAAGGGTGTTGCCTTCTTCATCGAGAGAGCACTGTTTTGGCTCATCAATACAAGGCCATTCCGGTGTGTAAATAGTAAATGTACAAATTTTTCTTCTCCGCCTATGGTTTTTGACTTAATCTTGTGGTGCAATAATACTGTTTTTCACCTGGAAATTTCTCTCACGCATTATAAAAATGGATATCAGTACTTAATTGGATTCAGTGACACTATGTTTTACTTAATAAACAGGTCTTAATGAACATGTTATCGAATCGAGGGGTACTTGAGCAAGGTGCTTGCTTAGATGCATTGATTTCCATTCTGCTAGATTCATCTGCAAATCAAATGGTACGTGTTTCGGCTTCTCTTATCTATAAAAGGCTTCACACATTTTCTGAATAAGTCATTTTATGGACCTTTCCTCCCACAACTTTTCTTGGGCATACACCTCGTGTATATGTAGCGCATGTATGAGAAATGGGTCCTCTTTCTAGCCAAAGAACTAGGCACGGTGCTAGATAGCTGCAAGGTGATCATGGAGGCATCCAAGTAAAGAGGTCAAGAGCCTCAATATCTGTGCATAATGGGTCTCACATTGATAGGAGGACCATCTAATGCCTTGCACCATAGCTCTTTGACCAGACATAGAAACCAGGGTAGCATATATGTACATGTGTGTGCATGTGTATGTATTAAATTATTAATTTATGTTAGTCTGGGTTTATGTAGTATGTATAGATTATCAAAATTAATTATCCCCCAAGCCCAGGCTATATTACTTAATATTTTGACTCATCAAAGATCCAGTAATCCATATATTTAATGCCATTGTAAGTGTGTGTGCAATATATAAACATATCACCCACATCTATAAATAAACAAAAAACAATCTACGACCAAGTGATTTACAACTCCGATTTTCTCTTCAGTCTCCACACCATTAGTCTCTTGAAGACTGAACTGCAGTACTCTTTAAGACATTAAATTTTTAGCAAATTATTTGTCACGTCTAAAGGAAAAAACATTCTTAGCATTTGTATTTTGTGTATGAATTATATTTCTAAGTTGCCGGTGGCATTAATTGTGCCTTTTTCAGGTTGTGGTGCTGCATTCAGATTTATAAATTTTAATTTTTGCTATTCATAGGATTTGATTGACAAATTTTATATTGTAGGTATTAATTATCAGTTTTTCTTTGATCATTTTACAATAATGTAGACTATGATGTATAACTCCCCCTCGGCACTCCCCATTCTAAAAGATCACTACTTCTGTCTCTGCTTGTGTACTTCTATCTTAACAGCATGTTTCCTGGGAGGATTTCAGTTAAGCATGTGTTTGGTGGATTGCGATTTGAAGACTGAAAAGATTAAATAAGAGTTTGTTTTCCGTGTGATGTTATCACAGGAATTTGAGGCTTGCAATGGCATAGAGGAGGTTGCTTTACTAATCAGAGGCAAACAAGTAGATGAAAATCTAAGGTACTTTCTCTAGATCTGTAGATCACCATCTGATTTACTACATTTCATGAATCTAGTTTGCTCTTGCCTTTAATTGATTGATCATGTTTACCCCTGATTATTTTGTTCAATTTGACCAGGTTGAAATGCGGAGAGTTTCTCTTGCTTCTTATAGGGCATGTGAATGAGGGGAGGGATAAATTGCCCATGGCAACAATACAGGATGGTGTGAGGAGGTACCTGGGTGAAAAAACTGCATCATTGATATGGGCAGCTAGCCAATTCGGCTCCACCCTTGATCCTGAACAACGCTTAAACGCTCTTCACATCCAAGCTCGCCGGGTCCTTGAGTCAATTGATTTATATTGAGCTAATGAGCCACTACTATTATGATTTTTTCCTCAGTTACCTATGGAAGGTCCCACTCCAATATCCACTCTCGATTTATGCAGGTACTCTGGTATCTGAAGCGTTTTTGTATAAGGTTTTGGTGAAAACCCCAAAATGCAAGTCCCAGCAGACATTAAATTCTGGCCAAATTATTTTTCACTTGAGGAAGGTTTAGAATTATGGGACTAAGGGAGTGTTTGCATTTGCTTAAAAAAATCCACTTTTTTGAAGTGATTTTGGAAAAGTGATAAGTAGTAAAAGTTGAAGTGTTTGAGAAAAAAGTGATTTTGAAAAGTAAATGTTGGTAGTGTTTGGTAAAATAAGTGTTTTTTGTGTAGTAGAAAAAGCAAAAAGCATTTTTCACACAAAAGCCGAATAACGCTTTTTTAAGTAGAAGTTGTCACTTGAAAACACTCTTCTTTAGCTTTTTTACGCCAAAAGCCGAGAAACGCTTTTTTTTAAAGCGGTTGCAAATGCTCCCTAAAGTTGCATGTAAAGGAGCTAGCTCTACAATTTAATTGGATCATTTCTTAGTTATGACTTATGAGGCCAAACCTTCAATTTATCCTACACTATATGTTGAGGTGAAATTCTAGGTAAAAATTTAAAATGCGTGGTTGGATAATTTATGTTATTTCATCATTTATGCTGAAGATTTTTTATTTCTTATGTATCAGAGAACCTTGAAAGTTGAAACACAAATGCAGATTCATGCACGGGTCAAACTAGACTACATACAACTTTGCAAAGTTCGATATGTTACCTTTATATAGTACATGTTAATGTATTTTATTTAGTAAACTGATACTTTTCCGGAATTTTTTCGGCACCCAACACACTTTATTGCTCCATGTATAATGTGATATTGTTTTTCTTAAGCATTGGTGTTGTTGAGTTTTAATGGCAAATTATACCGTGGGATCGGTGCACCATGAGAACGTGCACGGTGCACCGGTCCCAAAACGGCATAGTATTACTCGGTATTAATTAAAAAAGAAAGTATTCCGCGTTGTTATTACCTAGATTAGAGAGCCTGCTTCTCTTCCGTCTTGAGAGAGAGCATCGGAAGTTGGTCATGACACTCGCCAGCGAGAAAGTAGCAGCGGTGCAACTGCTCATCCTAGAGGCGGCGATGCAACTGCTCATCCTAGAGGCGGCGATGCAACTGCTCATCCTCGAGGCGGCGGCAAGGCTTGATGGCTTATTTGAAGCTTAAATCTTGTCCCGGCCAGTCCATCGAACCCATGCTCTGTTTGACTGTTCCCATAGACTTTTGACTTTTGAGCCTGATGATATTTTTGTGCGCACTTCGAATTGATTATTCATTTTTTTTTTCCTGAAAAATTCGAATTGATTATTCATTAAGAGGCTCGATCTGTGTCTTGCGAGATAACAGCGAAACAGAGACTCGATTTGGGCGCACTTCATCTAATACTCAAAAAGAAAAAAAAGTTGAGAACTCATTGGAAATTGGAATTTTGCGCAGATTAACTTTTAAGAACTCAACTGGAATTTTTTAGATCTTTTTCAATTTAAATTTTGTGTACGCTCAAGTTACATCAGGATTTGCTTAAAGTTACATATTTATAAGTGTGAGTTACATGTCAATTTTTCTTAACAAGTTACATCCACTTACACGTGATTTGCATTTTTCATAATGCAAGTTACACCACAATATAATGCGAGTTACACATCTCAATAAGCCTTTGCTACTTAAAGAAAAATTAATTTTATAAAAAATTATTTTTATAGCCTTGATATACTAGAAACAAAACATATACACTATATTTGTAAAATTAATTGTGCAATTAGACTCTTTTTTTCCATTATTTACATTGAAATCAATGTTTTATTTCTTATACTATGTATTGGACAAGTTACATTTCGACTAGACTTGAGTTACATTGATTAATAACGTGAGTTACATTTCGTTACACGTGAGTTACATCACTCTGCTACTGGGACAAAGAAAAAAAACTACTATACACGCGGGTACTGTTCATGCGCGAAAATTTTAATTAAAAAAGGCAAAGTTGTGTCGTTTTGATTGCAGGAGTACAGTGCTCATCCTGGGAGGGTTCCACGATATACGAACTGAGTTTTAATATCTTAACTCTTAATGTGATGACTTAATAAAACTATAAAAGTAATGGATAATAGATTTTTAGCGTGAAATGCATCTGGGAACTGCATTTGATTTTTTTGGCCAAAAAATCGAATAGCATTGTTGGTTAAAACATTTAAATATAGTTATAGTACCCCTTACTTGGCACTCATTTTCATAGGAAACTTTACTCTCCAGTACGTCTACCTGGTACCGGTGTAGCATGAGCACGGTGCTTCCAAAATTATATGAAATGTAAATCGCGTGAACCAATATGTAACTTCAGGTTAATCAAAATGTAAATGACATTCATTCAAATGGAACTTGTTGAAATGTAAACTGCTTTAATTGAAATGTAACTTCAAAACAAGTAAGATGTAACTTGAAAAAATGTAACTTTAACTCATTCACTACTAGAAAAATGTCTTATAGTGACACTTTGCCTGTGACACTATAATGACATAAACACCTTTATGACACTTTTATATCAGTAATTTGTGACACTATTATATCAACTTACAAAGTGACAGTTCAACACAGATTTTAATTAATTTTTATATTTTTTAAAATTTCAGAAACACTTATACATATATACGTGTAAACCTGTGCATCTCTCATTCACTTCAAGAGTCAGACACACAAGCTCTCCTCCATTGTGACCTAGCCCCCTGAGTCGTCCAGACGGATGAACTCATCGCCATTGATCCACCGGTCGCACAACTGGCCGCCTGGACGACTGGATGTCGATCGTTCCCCCTTCGCCGGCACTACCTACGACCTCAGTTCCTCTCGAGCTCGCCCCTGCCTTCGCTGATTGACGGATCGAGTTGGTGACTGGTGAGTCCTCTCTTCTCCTTGCGATTTTCGGTCAATGAACGGAGACACTAGCCGTAAGGTACTCGATCTCTAGCTTATCATTTATATCGCTACCTCCTTAAAAATTGAAAATCGCATCTCTGGACCATCTCAACTGAAATTCTGAACTTAATTCTTATGTAAAAATGTTTTTTTACATGTTATATACTTTTTCTCTAGTTTTGTGTATTTCTTGGGTTTTTTAATTTCTTTTAGTTTGATAGAAAATGGAAATGTCTATTCTCAGCTCTTATGTTTCTAGTATAATGTCTACTAACTGTTTGTAAAAATGCCTCAGTAAAAATGAACAAGTACTCTTTCTCAATCATGTAGCCTAAGATCGCAGATTTGGGACAGAACAGAGCAAGATAGATTTAGGAGTTATATACCCTGCAAAATCAGAGGCTCGTGTGTTAATGTGAATGTTTATGGTGTTCCAAGTCCGCACACATTCATTAACAATGTAAAGTGAATGTTAAACATCCTTCTTGGGGTGATGTTTCCAGCTTGTGCTGAAGCAGCTGGACTGCCACCTGAGATGGAGGGGTTAGACATCCTTCTTGGAGGCTTAGCAGGTTTGTCCTTGCTATGGTTGAGATCAAAGCCACTTATACTCTTGCTCACTAATTGTCCGGGCTTTACCCTTCTGGTAGCAAACGAGTTAAAGGAATCGGCTAGTGGCGGCTTTTCCTCATTCTTGAAACTGTTTATTTAAAAACCTCTATAAGATAATTCCTTCTATCTGCATTTCTTATCGTAAAAAGATCCTGGTATGACAAGCTGCTATTTTTAATTTATAAGTTATCCTACCCAAAGTAGTCTAAAGTGTTATAATAAGTTTATTCACTTCAAGGATAAAGAGAGTGGCGAAACATATTATTTTATATAGCCTATGGCTCTATACAAATATTAATAGATACTTCCTCTTTAGAATACAAGTGTTCAGAAGTATTGTTTCAAAATTCTGCAGCAAGTTATATATCAAAGAACCTGTAGTTGTAGCAATATTTTGTTTAGTTATCATGTACGATAAGATGACAGTTGTACCAACTTTTGCTTAGTTGTGTATAATGAACTTATACTCTTATATTGCAGGTTCAGGATGTTTCATGTGAAAAGAGTGAGGGAGTTACTTGTGGGCTACTATACATCTTTTTAACACACACAAAAACTGAAAACAAGCAAAAACACAGGTTATTGGTCTGGTAATTAATGAGATACATGAGTTTATCCATACAATGACTCCAGGGAAGGTTTCCACCAATCTTATTTGTCTATATTGCAGTTTTTTCTCATAAATTGATGAACTTTCTTGACTGTTATATTCACTTAAGGTATAACCATAACTTGACTCCAGCAGGATCCTGAGAAGGAACGCGGGAATTGAGAGCTTGGAAAAGCATGTGAATAAGTATGAGCCTGGGTAGATTCAACGAGTTGATTGGCTAATTGCCTTTCCTTCCAAGCCATGGTGAAAATTTAGGGATGAGAAGACAATAACTATGGGAGTTCTCACATTTACCTAATTGTTGATTATTGCGATTTTTTCAGGCTTATTTTCAGGTAGCTCTTCAAGTAAAACTATATTATCTATTGTAGCCTTACAAAAGATAAATAAATATGGAGGTAAATTTTATTTACTCTAATGTAGTGTCTAACTGCAACCGAAACTACTGAGTTATTAATACTTTTAACTTATATGGTTATATTTCCCAACAGATTAATATGATTTTTTATGATATTAGTGCATATACTTCTATGGTTGTATTTTAATACTTCTATTTTATTGTTATCGTGTTGATGCGACTGTTCCAGTTTAATTTGCTTTGGGTATTGTGATATAGAAGGCAAAGTTGGATGGGAACCCATTTTTGTAGCACAAAGATTATCTTTAACTGCTTTTGAGTCGCCTTTAAATATGATTAAGCGGTAGCATTTGTTTACCCAAGGTTCGAAATTCCTTCCATCACAACTAATTTTTATTAGAATAAAATTTCTAGTGAGATAGAGAAAAAGAAAAACAATCAAGACATTAATGGATAGCAAAGTTGTAGTAAAGTCCACTCTAATGCTTAGTTAATAGTAGTATTTGTTAATTTTTTTTATTAGTTTATAATATTACGTTTTGTATTTTTTTTATATTCATGGTATGATGTTCTATTTTCAGCTATTCATATTCGAAGTAATATATTATAGGTATACATTATTATACGGATTCTATACACAATATTCAGACCAGTACGCACCTGAATGGTTATGTTTTTTGGCATATATACTATATGCAGTTGACTGGTGCCGGAATTCAAGCGAACCTCAGGGACTGGTGCCGGAGTCTATTGTTGCACTGTGATCACTGCTGTTACTGCTCAGAACACCGTTGGAGTTCAGGGTGTGCACATTGTGCCGAAGGATATCTTGGCGGAGCAGCTAAGGTGAAAACAGGCGTGCTTCCTTCTCCTGGCATAGTCAAGGTCCTCTGTCAGTCTCTTAAGGAGTTTCCCTTTAGAGTTTCACTTAATGCAGTAATCTTGTTTTCTTGGTTTAACTTTATCTGCATTTGAGTTGAATCAGCGAATTCGTTACAACAGTATTGGTGATTGATCCTGTTATGATCTCTACAAGTGGTTTTAACTTAATACACAATTTTTTATCAAACTTTTAATTAGAGTAATAGGGATAAGCAAGAAGAAAGTGCCTGTTGAGTGCTGACATCTTAATTCCTTTTTGGTCTTTGTGTAGGTCACTAGAGCCATGGTTGAAGCAAGAAGAAATTTTGAACTTGGGAATTCCTCACTGTCATACACCCGAAATAACTCATTAAGATTTGTGTTTTTTCTTAAATTTTCTGTACACCAAATCTTTAATCATATCTTTTAACTTTTATACGTAACTTAATTTTGTTTGACTGACATATTCTGGGGTTCGATTATGTTTCATTGATTTCAGGATACAGGTTATAATAATTTTCTTCCAAAGAAGCAGAAGGGTGGCACGGTTATTTTTAGTTGGAGGCCGGAGTGTTACATTTTTTTTAGTTAATTTGGTTATGTTAGTTGGATGTTTAGAATTGTCTAACTTTGATGTTGATGAATTTTAGATGTTTAGCATAAGTTATTGATGTTGTAATTTTAGAATATTTTTTGTGAAAAATTGATTCAATATGAATATTTATGTTTAATATTTTATTTATTAGGGATGAATTTATTAATATCAGTAAGTTTTTTATTATTATGAGACGATACAGTTTAATCTTATTACTGGAATTGTATGTGTATATATTGACGTATCATACGCTTTTATGATATCATGGTGTCAAAAGTTCTATGATACTATAGTATCATTAAAGTATGTGATGGTTTATTGTCGTTAAGCTTCATGATATAAAAGTGTCATTATTTACTGACACTTTCTCTGTGACACTAAATTTAGTGTCATAATTCCCGACCTTCTTTGACACTTTTCTAGTGTCAGAAAAACTTTTTGTGACACTTAATTAGTGTCACTATAGACCATTTTTCTAGTAGTGATTGAAATGAAAAACGCCATTATAGAGATGTAACTCCATGTATTAATTAATATATACACACTCCATATATATATATATATATATATATACACACACACACACTTCATATACTAAAATTTCTTATTTGCTTCTTCTCTTTAAATACTTCGTATATACACTACAAAAAAACATGCGTTTAGTCACGGATACGGTCCGTGACTACTTAGTCACAGATTTAGTCACGGGCTAGTCACAGATTGTTAAAAATAAAGTTGGTCACGGATTTGGCCGTGACTAAATCCGTGACTAAACGTAGTCACGGCCTTAGTCCGTGACTAAGGTTCTCCAGTGACCGGACTTCCTTCTCCGGTTGATTTCATTTTACTCCGGCACTTAGTCACGGACATATCCGTGACTAATGCCGTGACTAAAAGGAAAATTTATTTTCCAACGGTCCTTATTTAATTCGGACTGTTAATTTGTACGGAAAACGTTAGTCACGGACTAATCCGTGACTAACTTTTTTATATATGGATGGCCAGACTCATTCAGTTGAATCAACTCATTCCTAATATATACTATCATATAATACAGTATCTGTCTGAAAGATTAAGCGGATGTAATCTATCTTCTGTCATTTTCTGTGTTTATGCAAATAAGGTATGTCATTTTACTTATGTTTTTTATTAAGAATTAATTTTTAATATTAGGTAAATTAGTTAGCATAAAGTTGAATTAATTAGCTAAATTAGTTAAATTTATGATAATATTAGGTAAATTTTAGGTTTTACTTACTTAAAATGAGTTTAAAAAAGGTGGTTAATTAATTAACGAAATAAATTAGTTCAAATTAGTTAACTTAATGCATGATGTTGTATTTAGTTAGAATTACGTAAATTAGTTAAATATTTAGTAATTCATTGCATTTTATAAATTATGATTTGTTGTTAATTAAGTAACGAAATAAATTAGTTAAAATTAGTTAACTTAGTGCATGATATTGTATTTAGTTAGAATTACGTAAATTAGTTAAATTTGTAGTAATTTATTGCATTTTATATTAACGAAATAAATTAGTTAAAATTAGTTAAGTTGGTGCATGATGTTATATATTTAGTTAGAATTACGTAAATTAGTTAAATTTTTAGTAATTTATTGCATTTTATAAATTATGATTTCTTGTTAATTAATTAACGAAATAAATTAGTTAAAATTAGTTAACTTAGTGCATGATGTTGTATTTAGTTAGAATTACGTAAATTAGTTAAATATTTAGTAATTTATTGCATTTTATAAATTATGATTTCTTGTTAGAATTAGGATTTAGTGTTATATAAATTAGGATACAATTACGTTATTTGTTATTAAATTTGTGTTATTGAATCACTAATTATTGAATATAATTAAAGTAAACATTTATTACTAATTTCATAAATATTTTCGTAAATATTTACTAATTTATTAATTTCGTAATAATTTCATAAATTAATTCATTTAATTTTGTGAATTATTTGAATTATTATATATGTCTCTTAATAAACATTTATTTCGTAAATATAATTAGTGTATGATTTAAATGATTAATGACATCATATTATCGCATTAGTTCTAGTTAATTAATATTATTAATTGAAAGTTATTGTTTCGTAAAATTGAATATATTAATAATGCTCCTACTATACATATGTTGTTAATGTCTATAATTTGTAATTTTTGACCAATATATATTTTTTTTATAATATTCAGGCATAATGTATAGGCAAAATAGAAGTTGGATGTATGATAAAAATGCGGAGTTGTACGGAATGAAAACAAATTTTCTTGATGGAATTGCGGAGTTTATTAAATTTGCACTTGAACACCCGGATTATATGAGTGGTGATAATATCAGATGTCCATGTTCAAAGTGTAAAAATATGCAATTTAAAGACCAAGACGCTGTTGGGTGGGATTTGTACGCGGACGGTCTTGTTCCCAATTATTATAATTGGACTTGTCATGGCGAAGCTTATGATCCATCTCTTTTACCACAAACAGTGGGTTCGTCTCGTAACGTCCCTGACCAGATGAGTGGGTGGGGAGAATATGCTGATATGAGATGGGATCAACAAATGGTATATGACGGATACGGTGTCCCGTTGTCTCAGTTTAACCCCCCACAACAATTTAACGATCCTGCTGAAGCCTCCGGGTCCGGCTATCAGCCTTATGTGGATGAGGATTTAGCTGAGAGATTTCAAGATGTTTTAAAAGCTGCTGATCAACCTCTGTATGCTGATTGTGAGGGATACTCTCAGCTGTCAGCCGTTACAGAGTTCATGAACATAAAAGCTGAATACAGTCTCCCTGAAACTTGCATGTCTAGAGTGTTGCAGTCAGTTGGAGGAATGCTACCGCGTGACCACAGCCTCCCTGATTCATATTACAACATGAAATAATTAATATCTAAGTTGGGCCTTCCTCACATAGAAATTGATGCGTGCCCTAAGGGATGTATGCTGTTCTGGAAGGATGATGAGACACTTGAGATCTGCAAGTTCTGTGGAGGAGACAGATACAAACCTGTTCGTCAAAGTAAAAGAAAATCACGAAATAGGTCTGCATTATCTAAACTGTATTACCTCCCAATAGGTCCACGACTTCAAAGAATGTATGCTTCAAATGCTACTGCAAAACACATGACATGGCATGTTCAACACGAAACCAAAGAGGATATGATGTCTCACCCTTTAGACTGTGAAACTTGGAGACACTTTGACCGTTGCCATCCTCAATTTGCAATGGAAGCACGAAATGTGCGCCTGGGATTGTGTTCAGACGGATTTGCTCCTTTTGGAAGGTTTGGGAAGAACTATTCCTGTTGGCCAGTCATGTTAACTCCTTACAATCTCCCTCCCGACATGTGCATGCAAAGTCATTTCATCTTTTTGACTTTAATTTGTTCGGGTCCTAATGATCCTGGAAAAAGGATAGACATTTATCTCCAACCCCTTATCGAGGAGATGAAACAACTTTGGACCGTTGGGACACGAACTTATGATGTTTCAACAGATCAGATGTTCACCATGAAAGCTGCCATCATTTGGACCATTAGCGACTTCCCTGCGTATGGTATGCTTTCGGGATGGAGCACACACGGTCTTATGGGATGTCCGATATGCATGGAGAAATCAGGTGCGAATTGGCTAAACTACAGCAGAAAACCAAGTTACTTTGACTGTCACCGCAAGTTTCTCCCGGCAGTCCACCGATACCGAAAGGACAGAAAGTCTTTCATTAGAGGTAGAGTGGTACGAGACCCCCCACCCCCGAGATTGAGTGGTTCACAAATTTTTGACCGGGTTCGACGTATTCCTACGGCTGTGCAAGAGCCCCATGAGGATCCATATGGGTATTGTGATACCCATAAGTGGACAAAAAAGAGTATATTTTGGGAGTTACCATACTGGAAAGACCTTCTCATTCGTCACAATATAGATGTCATGCACACTGAGAAGAACGTCTTTGACAATATATTTAACACATCGATGGATTTCAAAGGGAAAACCAAAGACGGTCTTGCATCTAGAAAAGATATGTCAATATGGTGTGACAGACCCGAACTTTCTGTTGATCCAGAACATGAAGGTAACAAAATCCCAAAAGCAGTCTACCAAGTCACGGAAGCACAAAAGGCATTTATATTACTGTGGCTTGTGTCTCTGAAGTTTCCAGATGGCTACTGCTCCAACTTGTCCAGATGCGTGGACATGAAAAAACTCACCACGACTGCGAGCATGAAAACTCACGATGCTCATGTAATCATGCAAAGACTTCTGCCGATTGCACTTAAAGAGGTGCTCCCGGAAGACGTCTGGTCATGTATTACTGAAATCAGTTTGTTGTTTCAGTCCATTTGTTCCAGCGTTTTGGATGCAGCAGCCCTACGGAGACTAGAAGACACTGTTCCCATTCTGATGTGTAATTTGGAAAAAATAATGCCTCCGTCCTTTTTCGATGCAATGGAACATCTTATAATACATCTTCCGTACGAGGCTTTGACTGCTGGGCCCGTTTTCTATCGTTGGATGTACAGATTTGAAAGGTCAGTCACAATTTCTTTATCTTTGATTATTTTTTTTTATACGAACATTTGATAGTTAGTTTACAACTTTATATTTTACATTTCAGATTTCTGGGAGACTTGAAAAAGAAGGTGAACAACAAGACACACGTTGAGGCTTCAATTTGTCACGCATATATTCAACAAGAAATCTCAACGTTCTCATCTTTTTACTTTGAGCGAGAAGTCATCACCAGAAGAAAGGGACCTGCCCGGAACGATGACATCGGCGAGGATTTGTATGAAAATGTAGTTTCCATTTTCAATTACCCAGGTAGAGGTAAAGGAGCTGTGACTAGCCGTTTCATCTTGGGCGAAGAGTACAAAATTGCACATACTTACATCTTAATGAATTGTCCAGAAATTCTACCATTTTATAAGTAAGTGAAATTGGTAGTTATATTTGTAATATATCTTTAAGGTAGTTAATTTATAATATATTGATGTTTTGCATCACAGTGAATTTAGAGCTTCTATATCCGCATATCCTGATTATGAAATCGATGCAAGGGTGGATGCTGATTTTGCAAGATGGTACCAGCAACAGGTATATATATACACATTATATATATTATTAAGTAATTATTTTTTAATAATTACCCAATGTTATCATGTTTTTAATTTACAGATCGCTTACCGTGGGATTGACGACCCTCTGTTAGTATCATTAGCATGGGGTCCTGGTTCCAATGTCAAAGTTTGGCGGTCATATGTCATAAACGGTTACACCTATCACACAGACGATTATGGACAGGACCGACAAACAACAAACAGCGGGTTATGTGTGCAAACCATCGGTTATGATAACTCGGAAACCAATTTTTTTGGTATCTTGCATGAGATTATCGAACTTGAAATGCCTTCTGGTATGCAGAAACTGACATGCGTTCTGTTCCGTTGCAACTGGGTCGATCCGACACGCGAGGTGAGAAAAAAATTCAAAGTATAATATGATTGACGTCAACCACTCTCGCGTGTATCAGAAAAACAAACCTTTTATACTTGCTCAACAAGCAGCACAGGTTTACTATGCACCATACCCTTCAACCAGGCAAACACAGAATCCTTGGGTGTGTACATGTACTGTCCGTCCGAACAAAATTGTATCACAATCTCAACACAAGGACGTTGATTTAGACGCTTTCCAGCAACAATTTTTCCAACCTCCGCCTATTGTTGAGACGGTCAACTATGACAACCAGTTAAGTGATCCATATGGCGGGCGTGTTGAAGTCGTGCCTGAAACACACCTTCCAGACCAAACAGCTCCATCTGAGCGCGAAATTGTTCAGATGTATGAAGAACAACAAAACGCTCAATATGAGGCAGAAGGAGAATGGGTAGACGGTTCTGATACAGATGAAGATGTTGTATATATAGAAAATAGCGATTCTGATAGTGATTAATTGTTTTGTTGTAATTTCAATTTTTTGAATTCAAATATTTGGTTTCTATTCTTCATCATTATTATATGTGAATTGAAAATCCTAAATTATTTCTCAAATTTGAAATTTGAAAATTGATTAAATATTTCGTATTAATTTAAAAAATTTCAAATTAATTATTTCGAAAATTGTGAAATTTCAAAAATAATCACCTCATCATTATTTATTAAATTTATTACAATAATTAAATATTTTAATAAACAACCAACATGAATTTATTTATTACACAATTTTTCGGTTCCACATACTTTGTACATATACTCTGTACATTCTTGTGCACGACAAAGCATCCGACACAATTTTTCTTCTGCGATTATCGGTTCCATATACTCTGTACATTCTTGTGCACGACAAAGCATCCGACACAATTTTTTTGCTCATTCCATATACTCTGTACATCATTTCCCAGTCAATTGGTTCCCGATTAGCCATTTTTTTGACATATAACATCTGGACCAGAAAACACCTAGCCGTTGTCAGCCACGCGGGAGGCGCGGTGTCAGAGCCGCCGTTGACCACTTTAGTCACGGACATATCCGAGACTAGGTCCGTGACTATATTCAAAATTTAAAAATAGTCACGGACTTAGTATCGGATTTGTCCGTGACTAAAGTGGTCAACGACGGCTCTGACACCTCGCCTTCCGCGTGGCTGACAACGGGTATACGAAGGGTTTAGTCACGGACTAGTCCGTGACTAAAAGATAATATATAAGCTGGACTTAGATTTTTTTTCTCTTACGCTTCCCTATTCCTCATTCCTTCTTCATATTCTTTCCCTGTTCTTCTTCCTACTCGCTCCTAGGCCGCCGCCGCCGCTGTCTCCAACGCAGCCGCCTCCGACGCCGCCGTTCTCTGCCGTCCGCCGCCTTCCACCGCCTTCCTCTGCAATCCGGTTAAGGTTATGTCTCTACTTTATTTTTTTTCGTATTTTAATAATAAATTTTAATTGTTTTAAAATGTTAAAACATGCATGTTTTGTTGTTATTTTTCGAACATACCCAAGTGCATGATGTATGTAGTTAAATTCATATTTTAATCTTCAATATGTATGATTATATTATTCGTTTCAGTATGCATGTTAAATCATTTTTTTATGTTATATGTATGTCAAATCATTTTTATATGTATGATTAAATTAACGTTTCATTATGCATGTTATATTATTTTTTTTGTCAAAGTATATGTATGTTAAATTGTTTCAAGATGCTTGTTAAACCGTTTTTTTATATGAATGATTATATTATTCGTTTTTTATCTTTGATTATATTATTCGTTTCAATATGCATGTTAAATCATTTTTTTTATATTACATGTATGTTAAATCGTTTCAATATGCATGTTAAATCTTTTTTATATGAATGATTATATTATTCGTTTTTGGTTTAATATGCATGATTATATTATAGTATGCTACTATTCATTTTTTGTTTATATATATGTCTAAAAAATTTGCTCCCCTCATGTTAAACTAAAAGTTTAACATGTTTAATTAATCTGTTTGCCAAAAATTAATTAAAATATAATGGTAAAACTGTTTTAAAAAAGTGATTTCGGAAAATGTTTTATAAAACTGTTTTATAGAAAAATAACTGTCTAAATATGGCTATTTTTATAAAACTAATCTTTATAAAACAGTTTTTTATAAAACAGTTTTACAAAACTGATTTTTAGAAAACTGTTTTTATAAACTGTTTTATAAAACTGTTTATAATCTTTTTTGTGAAAAACTGTTTATTAAAAATGATATTTACAAAATGGCTGTTTTTATAAAACTGATTTTTTAAAACTGTTTTATAAAAAACTGATTTTTAAAAAAGTGATTTCGGATAAGGTTTTATAAAACTGATTTATGGAAAAATAAACTGTCTAAATATGGCTATTTTTATAAAACTGATCTTCATAAAACAATTTGTTATAAAAAATTTTTATAAAACTGATTTATAAAACTGTTTATAAACTTTTTTATGAAAATCTGTTTATTAAAAATGTTATTTACAAAATGGCTGTTTTTATAAAACTGATTTTTTAAAACTGTTTATAAAAAACTGTTTTTTAAAAACTGGTTTTTAATTAAGAACTGTTTTTTTGTGAAACTGTTTTTGAAAATTCATTTAAAAAACTGTTTTATAAAAACAGTTTTATAAAAACTGTTATAAAACAAAAATATGTATACCGAAAAGACAATTTTTATAAACTGTTTATAAAAACCGTTTTTACATATAATGAAGTGAAAGAAGTTATAAAAAATATAAAAATGTATAAAAAGTTTACCAAAATAAAATACCCACAAAATACCTATAATATAAAAATAAAATATGTCCCCTCATGTAAACTTGCCAAAAAGTTTAACATGTTACCTCCCAAAATGTATTATTTCAATGTTACATTAGTCAAATTCAAAAAACTACCACCCCCATATTAAACTTGAACAAAGTCCGAATATGTCATAACAATTTTTGATTAATAAAACATTTTAAAACATTGTTCTATTATAATAATCACACTAACATTTAAAGATATGAATTAATAAATTTTAGATGAGTAATGAACAATCGACATCTCGTGCTCGCCCGAACTACACCCCCCAGACAGCAGCGGAGCGCAATAATGAGACTGCTCATTGGGTGACACCTGAGCAGATTGCTTTGTAAGTAATTATGAACTTTATCTAATGTCAAATAATTTTGTATAATGTCAAATAATTTAATCAAAATCTATTAAAAAATATAACAAATTTTTTAAAGTGATCAAGATGTCCTAAATCGGATCAAGGCCATCATCAAAGGACATTTTAGGGGTACTTGGATTTCCTACACGGAAGTAGACGTCGAGGTCCGCGAACTTTGGTGGAACTTGTTTAAGGTAAAAATAAATGAATTTTCTCGATTTAAATGTAGTAACTTAAAATTTGATAAATAATAAACTAATTTAATTTTTTTAAAATAAAGGCCCAACACCGATGGCTTGAAGCGGATGGCCCCACCATCCTTAAAGCGTATAATGCAAGAGTTTCGTCTTGGATGGTAAGTTCTTTTAAACGCTACCGAAAGGACATGAAGAAGTCCGCATGGATTGCCGATGATGTGTGGGCCAACCTTGTTAACCATTGGTCCACGGATCCAAAGTTTGCGCAACGAAGCGCAGCCGGTAAGAAAAACCGGATGTCTGAAAAGGCTTTGGAGACCCAATGGCATGGGGGCCGCAAACCTCTTCCTCAACATAAAAAAACTCTTGTAAGTTCTAATTCAAAAAATAAATATAAACAATCCTTCATGTTTACAATTAGTTTTGGATTTTAAATCGTTTCGAACCATGTAGGCGGGACCTGAGAAAAAGAGGGTCTCGTATCTGAAGGTGTTAAAGCACTGTTGGACGAAGGGCGGGGACGATTCGGAAGCCGACCTTCCACCTCGTATCGCTGAAATCGAAGTAAGAAATACACTTGCTCTTTAATCTTCTAAATAAATAGTTCCTAACAAGAATTAATCTTGTACATGAAGACGAAGTATCACTCAACCGTTGAGAATAAGCGTGCCGAGCTTGGCTTGATGGAAGAGGATGACCTCGCTTCTGATGAGGATGATGAGGCGATCCTGGAGGCAGCTGGGGTTTACAAGGGTCGGGTTCCGTGCTTGGGTGCCGAAGGCCAACGGATTTTGCTCAACCGCGATGGCGCTTCCTCTTCTCGTTCGCGGCGTGGTGAGGATCCTCGGATTGCCGAATTGCAGCGACAATTAGAGGAGCAACGCCAGAAGGATGAAGAAACAAGAGTCCGGCTTGAGATGATGGAACGGCAAATGAATATGTTCAACGCCGCCTATTAGCCTCCGCCGTATGTGAGACATCCTGAAATGACTCCTCAAATTCCGCAAATGGGCAACTTCCATTCCAACTCCGGGTTTAACATGCCCTCCTACGGATCCTTTCATGATCAGTCTTGGAACAACATGTTTCAGACACCCGTAGCCAGCCGCGGAGGATCCAGCCGCGGAGGATCCAGCCGTGGAGGATCCAGCCGCAGAGGAGCCAGCCGCGGAGGAGCCAGCCGTGGAGGCACCCGAGGAGGCACCCGGCCCGAAGAGTCTGAAGAGCCCGAGCAGCCCCAAGAGCCCAGTGATTTTCATTATTATGAATGAGTGTAATAATATATTTTTTGATTTAAATGTGTATGAATGAATTTCTTTTCTATTAAATTGTTTATGCATGAATTTATCAATTTTCTATTAATGTGTATGAGTGAACTTATGTAATATTTAATTCTGTCAAAATAATTAAAAAACATATTACAATTTTTTAAAAATAAATTGTAAAAATTCTTTTCAAGTATTGTTTTAATACTATTTTAAAATAGTTAAATTAATAGTTATAAAAATTTTAATTATTTTTTTTTTAAAATTAAAAAAAAATAGTCACGGACTAATTCCGTGACTAAACTAGTCCGGAATTCTTTTTTCGAAACAATTTTTTTTTTAAATTAAAATAACTAGTCACGGATTCTGACCGTGACTAATTTGAAAATTTGAATTCGTAGTCTGAAAATTTAAAATTTTGAATTTGAAATTTTGAATTTTTGAAATTTTAGTCACGGATTATGACCATGACTATTTTGAAAAATTTGAATTTTGAATTTGTAGTCACGAACAACATCCGTGACTAAATTTAATTTGCCTGGTCGGAAAAGTACTCCGGTGACAGTGTAGTCACGGAAATGGACCGTGACTAGTCCGTGACTAAACTTAGTCACGGACTATGGTCCGTGACTTAAGTTAGTCACGCCTGAGAAGTCTCGGATTTTGGCCATGACTATGTCCGTGACTAATTGAGTTAGTCACGGATTTTTTACACTACGATCCGTGACTGAGTCCGTGACTACAACGCGGATTTTTTGTAGTGATATATGAAGTATTTGATGGAATGTTTTTCACTTGTTTTGTTGGGCAAGATGAGTGTCGGCGATTGGAAGGTTTGAATTCACTTGATTAAACACAAGGGCACGACAACTACTAACATGGGCGATTGGAAGATTTGAATTCACGTCTTCAACACCTGGTGACGGCATAGCACGAGCAAATGATTGGAAATTGCGTGTCTCTCGGTCAAGTTGCTCTGCATTTCAATTAATAAAACGGCGTCTAGGGATCGGCACATCATGCACATGGTTTGCCGATCCCATGGTATAAATTGTGTTACTCTCCAATTTTATTTAGTCTTTTAATGGTTAATTGCTAACAAATGGCAATACACTATACACCCTGATTTTCTGATATGGATTCTTGAAGAATGAATTTCATCCCAATTGTTAACACTTCCGAAAGAACTTCATTAACTTTATGTTCTTAGATAAATTTTTCTCAAAATGAGGCCACGCATTCTACATTTTTATATGATTTTCTATTGATATGTATCACTTTTATTCTATATTCAATTAATTGGTACTCATTTCCCCATTAATTTATTAATAAACACAAATTTCTGATAATGTAGGTGAACTCAATTCTCCAACTTAAATTATGGCCTAAACTTAGATGGTATCGAAGTACTCATTTGACTCATACAATAGTTAGTACCTAAGCTAATACTATTATTAATGTGTCATCTATGATATTTACTCATTAAGAAATACATGACCGAGTTTGTGTTCAAGAAGAGGCTTGATATTATATTTGTTATATTTAAATAGGTAGTAATTCATATTATTAAAAGTTTTCATATTTAAAGCTTAGTACTTCATGTTATGATTGGACTAATTAAATTAGTTCGACCAACTCAAAGAGAAATCAGGCACATAGGTAATCATTGCAACAAATCAAAATTTTACTCTACTTGTAATAATATCAGTATCACAAGGTCATTAGGAAATTTTAAGCTTTTTGATGACACTAAAATTAGTTGAATCAAATGATTATAGTGAAATTGGTAAATTTTGATTGAAACTGCTAAATTGGCTGAATCCAGTGAATTGTGAATAAATTATATTTAAAATTTACGTATTATTTTATTAATAAAAAGAAAAAACTTTTATAAAAAATAGTTAAAATCGTCAACTTTAGATAATTCAGTCATTTCAGGCAGAAAAGTAACTCTAATATTACTTAATTTTACTATTGCACAATTCAATGTGCAAAATTAAAAATTACATACTTGGTATTTGATAAAAAAACTGTCTAAACTCGAAAATTAAATATAACTAAGAAACTAGTTTCATGACATCATCATCAGAAAATTAAATATAATTAAAATACTACTTTCCATCATTCAAAAGTTGAGAAGTCGAAACTCGAAATATATCATTAATGAAGGCCATGAATCAAACCGAATCAAATAAAAAAAAATCAATAAATACTTCATATATTATTAAAAAATAAAAAATCCAAACTGAACCAAGCTGAATTAAACAAAATCAAACCAAATTGAAAAATAGCATTATTTTTTTTTGGTAATAACTCTTTCAATCCGTTCTAAACCAAACCTATCCGAAACTGGTAAAACTGAGAAAATCAATATGCCCACCCCGATATCATTCAAGTATTTACGCATTTCTTATTAATTATGCCAAATTCAAATTATTTTATCCTTACTGGCTATATCCCTCCGATTAAAATTGTGGCATGAAGCGAGTGCGCGCATGACACAGTTATTAATAAAAAAAATTGTATCACTGATGTTGAGCCATATAAATGTTGCAAAATATAACTTGTCAAAAATTTAGAAACACAAAAAAAATTGACATAGATAAGTGGAGGGAGTATTGGATATGTCTGATATAGGTGTCCCCAGGCCAGGGCGAGAGAGTATCCGGGCAGCGCAGATATGATGAATGCATTATGTGGGAGATGATGCAGGCAGAGCACTGCTTTTAACAGATTAAAGGGTTAAAGTGGATGTGTGTATATCTAAAAGGCAGCATGTGATGTAAAAGCATGCATCATATCATCAATCACATGCACATGCATACCTAGTCCTCTGTCTCCTTAACCATTTAGACTCGGTACGTACGTGTAGTGACCCTCAATTCAATCCATAAAGCTGTAGGAAGTTTGGGGGAATAATTAAGGTTCATCACTCGAAATCACGAATCGAAACGTAACGACCGTGTAAATGTTAGAGTTCTTTTTTAAACGACCATGTAAAAATATATATATTGGCTTGGGCCTATGATACACACGATTATAAAATCTCACGGTGACAAATTATTAATTAATAGTGAATGAAAGAAAAGATACTCCCTCCGTCCCAAAATAAACTTTTAACTTTCCTTTTTCGTCCGTCCCAATTAAAACTTCCACTTTCCCTTTTTGGCCTAAATATGTGGTTCACAACAATTCTTACGCATTTCTCTTTCCTCTGCACAACTCTCCACCACACAATACTCACTATCTTAAACTGTGTGCCAAACCTATTTGGAAGTTTAATAAGGGACCGAGGGAGTATTAGATTCTATAAAATATAAATAGGGCTAAACTTGAATATATTTCTCTAAACAGAAGCATCATATAGTCATTTTCTTTCAAATATAAGATGCTTAGTTTTATGCTCTATGTCATTTATATGGGAGTATATCTGTTTTTTTTCAAAACCATTATTAAAATGAAATTAATTTGTAAAAATATGACTACAAGTTACATCATCGTATAACAGTACGTATGATGTCGTAGTTAGTTAAGTGTAAATATTGAGTATTAATTATCTTGACAAAAGTTAATATTATAGTCACTTGTCATTACACTTAATTAGGATGTTTTCTTTTGGACTGTTTTCAGTCTCATACCAGACCATACCAGACCAGATTTAAACAGACCAGACTTCCATAGTTATAAAATACACAGAGACCAGACGTTTACCAGACCAGACCAAACCAATTCAGACCAGACCAGACTTAAACAAACCAGACCAGATCAGACCAGCAAATTCCAGTCCAAAAGAAAACATCCTTAAAGCATCAAATTTTTATATACAACCTTTTTTTAATAATAAATTAAATACTCCGTATATAATTATTTCTATATTTTACTTAAAGAATTACTAGTATTTAATTAAAAAAAGAGCGGATACCCTTACGTACGTAGTAGACACGCCTTACCTATGTTACGTACGTACTTAATTACGTCCCTAGCTAAACTAATACACTTCATAGAACCTTGTACTTCAAGATTTTAATTTCTTGCATCTGTCAGTCTGTCACACATAACAGAAATACTTTATGTCCTTAATTAACTTGGGGGCATTAGCTAATAATAGTAGAATACGTATTTCAGTGCCGTGATTATAGAGTTAAGTTGTAGCATCTCTCAAAGTTGAAATCAAAATAGAAATATGGTATTTAAAATTTAAAAAAACATTGTACATATACTCTCTTTCCCACAACAATTATGTAAAGAAAATTTATTTGAAAGATATATAAATTACTTTGTAGTAAGTTATTAATTTAATAATTTCTGTCACAAACATGGCATAGCTAGGGGCCAACTTAGACATCGGTCAACCCAAACAGGGGAGGATCTATGTACGGACTATGATAGGCTGAAACCCAGGGCAACTTAGAAAATTTTCAATTTTTTTACTGTAATTTTTTTCATTTTTCACGTTTAGTCCACCCCTCTAATATTTAAACCTAGTATAATTTTTATTCAGCCCAGAGCATCTCAAATTCCTGGATCTGCCCCTGATTGTCCAAGTTTAAAAAATATCTAAAATATTGGTGTAAAATATTTTGTACCGATAAGGCGATAATTATTGTATTAAAGTGTTTATACTGTTGAACAAAATACTTACGAAATACTCTCAATATATCCATAATAATAAGTTACCAATAATAAGTTACCAATAATCGGATTGCAATCATATATGCGCAAGATGAATTGCGATATTCGTTTGGTGGTAGTTGATAATGGATGTAGGAACTCCATATTTATTCCGGAAGGTAGGGATAAGTTGGGTTTTTGTCTATTTATCTCGACTTTATTAAGTCGGATAGAACTATTAAAAGAGATGAAAAAGGGGGCAATGGAGAATGATCTGGGTGATCAAGGGGTGGTATGCTCAAACACAAAATTTGAGGATTATGTGACTGTGGATACTGTATCCTCCATGCTCTTTGAGGAGGATTTATTCTTGAATGGCTATTTATCTTCTTCTATTAGTCCCCTTGATACCGAATGCTTTAATAGAGAGATTGTTACTTTGAGGGAGGAATGTCCTAAGGATGTGCCTAGGGAAGCGGAGGAGGATATTGTAAGGGAAGTTATGCATGCTACACCTATTCAAGTTTCACTCCCTATGCAGATTGAGCATAGAGTAATCAAAGGTGTTTCTCAATCTGATTCAGACGATGCTTCTGATGGCTCTTCGGGTTATGATTCAGATAAAGAGTTGCTTGCTCGTTTAAGTGATCCTAATTACAAAACAGCAACTCAAATTGAGCTCAGACGAAGTGCTCGCCTTCAGGCTAAAAATAAGGGATGCTAAAGAATTTGTGATGCCTTTTACGCACGCTTTGGGATTTTTTTGGGGGTCAAGTTAATTGGGTGCTAAGACAAGAAATGGTGTGCAGGGGTGCAATTAGCATGGGTGAGCAAAGCTGAAATTTATTGACTAGGGATTGAGATTCACACTTACAATTTTAATTTGGAGGATGGCCTTAGTTTTTCTCTAAATAGCTTTAAATTCTCTTCCCTCATTAGCGATTGTACTTTTTTATTTTCATTAATAAAATGTTTCTTTTCAAAAAAAAAAAGATGAATTGCGATATATGCTCTGATTTGGAATTGAATTCTTATAGAAAGTATATAATCTGGGGTGACAACTCCGGTACCCATTTAAAAAATGGGGTAGCGTACCTATCATGTATTTGATTGGTCCAAATCATTATACTCTTTAATTTAGATTTAAATAATTCAACTGCATCATTTTGATTGGTCCATGTGAACAAAGGTATGGTACTTTTGGGTACCATAGAATCTACCATAATCTGGTATAAAAGGTGAATTTATCTCGCGGTAGTGCGGTACATCCGACTTTTACAATTAAAGGCTTTTATCTATTTATGTACACGTACTACTAGTCTACTTTGAGTCATTTTTTTTCATCAATGTATTAAAAAAATTATAATAAAAATTATTAAATTCTTCACAAAGTGAAGTTTCAACATATGTTTTAATTTCTTATATTTTAATAATATAGAATTAAAAAGTTAATAGTCAAAATTGTTGGCATGGTGTGGGCTTGCTTATCTGAAAATATGATGTCTCTTTATTGGATTTCAGCTTTCATCTAGTGCGTGGTACCCATATACCATACGCTGGTAGGCAAGATATCCTTGCCAAACGTTTCGGTTTCCATTTTCATTTGGTGTAATATACTACTCAGTGTTACAACTGTTCATAATTAGCCGCACAAATTTGCAAACTGTTTAGTGGTGTAAACATGTATTGCGGCCAATAGCCCTAGTCATTGTAATTTGAATACTAAAAGATATTCCCTCTGTCCCTAAAAGAAGTTCTATTTCGCTTATCGAGGGTCAACTTAAATCACTTTTAAACTCTTACTTTTTATATCAAAATTTTATAAAAGTTGAATTATTTTTTGCAGGCTTTGTAGCGGGTTTAATGTAGTTTCTGAATATGTAAATTTTATTTACTAAAAATAATCCGAGTTTTCACAGGGATCATTTAATTTTATCGTCGGTTAACCTTCGTAATCCGCAATTGGAACACCATTTAGGGACGGAGGGAGTATAATTAAAGTACTACTCCGTATATATTAAACCAAAAACGATTAGATAATGGATCTCATAGATAGTACGTGTAATGAGATAATAATGCTTTGAAAAAACTGTTGTTACACATTTTTTGTACACACACTTACACACTCGTGTCTGTGAAGTGTTTTTTTTTTGCTGTATACAGACACAACGCATTTGAAGTGTCTGTGAAATGAGTTGTGTCTGTATACAGACAAAGCAAAACACTTCACAGACACGAGTGTGTAAGTGTGTGTACAAAAATGTGTACCTTAAGCCTGGTTGATTAAATAAACTCAAGCCATCACACGTAGAAGTTTTTTTTTACCGGACGCAGGTTGGGCAAAAATTTGGAGGCTTGAAATACCATCGAAGGTTAAATTATTTTTATGGCAAGCTTGCGTGGATGAATTGCTTACCTAGAAAACAACGGCTAATCCAAAGGAGAGGGTTTTTTCTTCGGTGTGGGTTGTATATAAGGCACACCGGTGTGGGTTGTGAGGTGGACCACTCTTCTCTGGACACTTGTACTCATTAAACCACATCACCTTTTCCCTTGATTGGGAGTATTTGCGTCATGGCCCAGGCCCCTCTAGGCAAATACACGTATTTGTACTCCAGGTACTGACACTTGTTCCGATATGAATACACATAAGGGGTTTTCCCTTTTTTACCCTCGCACCACTCGTATTCCGCACAACCGTACGCCAACCTCCGTTCATCGCCTTGAATATCCTCGGGCCGGTTCGTCTTTCTTTTTCCGGTAATCACTGTCATGGATTTTCAAAGATTGTTGATTTTAATGGTTTTCCATTCAATCTACTAGATTTTGAGGGACTTTTATCCAGTTTCTGGCTAAAATTTATTGGGGAGAAGGGAGACCCGCTGCGCTAGATGGGAGAGAGTAGAAGCCTGGGTTGAGTAGGTTATTCGATGGAGATGATTCTGAAATCCGAGCGGGTGGGTGAGATTTTCTATGTAGTGTTTTTTTATCATTCCATTCAGTTCCGCGAAAATCATTCCAGTAAATAAAGATTGAAGTCTGTAGGTGGGTTGTTTGAAGGCACACGTATTCCAATACATTTGCCTGTGCATTGGAACAACATTGTGCTTCAGTGGATAGTGTGCCTGTTACTATTTTGGTGTTCAATTTCAATATAAATTTGAAATCTGAAGTTTTCTTTTCCTGATTTCTTCTCCAGGAAGTTGTAAAAGATCTCGAAGTTGAAGCAGGAGAGATTTAGAAGAAGGAGAGTTATTATTCATTCTGAATGAGAAGGGTACAACAAGTGTATATACACATTTAGGCTAACAGTATTACAGTTGAGTCTATAACAACTTGTCTAACAAGACTCTAACTAACTAAGCACATCTGCAATTTGAAAAGGTGCAGGAATGTGATAGACTTCCAGTTGTTTCAAATGAACTCTTTGTCGAACAATGTATAGATCAAGCTCCATATGCTTGACACGAGAGTGTCGAACTGGATTGTGAGCTAGACTAACTGTGCTTGGGTTATCACAGTGAACTCTGGGAACACAGTATGAAGCTTGAATATCTTAAAGTAAGGACTTAATCCAAAGGATCTCTCTGTGGTATCTGCAAGACTTCAGTTGATGATCTGGCAACACAGGCTCTTGACCACCATGAAATAAGATTAGGACCAAGAAGAGAGAACAAGTATATCATCAACATAGATGAGAACATAGATTCTAACACTGTTGTGAATGAAAATAAGAAGAGAGGGATCTCATCTGGATTGCTTGAAACCAATACTGTACGGGGCAGAGGTCAGTTTAAGAAACCAGGCTCTGGGAGCCTGTTTACATTTGAAAATGCATACAGTTACATCAGAATTTCCCTAAAGTTACATATTGTATACGGCGCGTTACATGTCAACTTTTCTTAACAAGTTACATCATGTTTACAATTGATTTACAATTTCTAAAACGCGTGTTACATTACAATATAATGCGAGTTACACAACCTAATAAGTAATAACCCTCTTCTATTCCAATATCATTTTTATAGCCCAAATATTAAAAATAAAGCATATTCATAGTTTACATAGAGCGATTGTTCAATTTGTAATTAAACTATGGATTTCACAAGTTACATTTCGAATTCACTTGAGTTACATTGATCAAATATCTTGGAAATTGCAATGAAATAATTACATTGGACAAATGAAGAGACACGCTAGAAGTTTGTATTAAATTAATTAAGTATTAGTATTGCGGATATATTCTTCTATTTATGCTAAGGAGATACTCTTATTTTTACTATAGAATTCTTTTATTCTTAGCAGTAGTATCCTATTGTCATTCTCCTTCCTCCAACTTAGTTGCTATCTTTTGTACTCGGCAATCTCTCTCACGTCACCAAGGTCGAGTTCATGCTCAAGGCGAGGACGAGGTAGAGGAGGCTATAGGCCATATGAGAAGGTCTACAATAACAGGCCGACCGGGAGAGACCAAAGGTCGTGGCAGAGGAAGGGCGGTCGAGTTTACGCCTTACGGTGAGTGTTCTAACTGTGGAAAGTATGGACATTTTGCCGGAGACTGTTGGTCAAAATTTCCTCTGGTCAAATTTCCTCTTATTTGACCAACAGTCTCTCGCTAAATTGCCATATTTCCACAGTTATATATGACCAACGGTCAACAGTCTCTTATATAACATCCGCCTTCAACTCGGCCACCGCTTCCTCTGCCACGACCTTGGTCTCTCCCGGTCGCCCTGTTCTCGTAGACTTTCTGATCTGGTCTATATCGTGCTCTACCTCGTCCTCGGCCATGAATATGAACTCGTCCTACCGCATGCACTCAATAAATTTTGTACTGTTGTATTTCATAAATGCATGTTTCCATAATTTTAAGCACTGCCATCCTACTAAAGCTCAAAGAAATGTCTTCGTCATCAACAGGAAGTATTTGCAGGACGAAACATTAAGATGTTTCGTTCCAGCATCCTCTCTCCATCAACAAGCTCCTACAGGATGGTTCGACTACCCTGGATTTTTTCAAAAAATTTTAGGGATGAAAGGAAAGGTAGGACTGCTTCGTGGACTGAAGGTTTGGATTTTGGAGGACTCTTGTTGAGGTGAAAAGGACATTATACAGGTTGAAGTGGTTAGTGGTGAATTCGCGGGTGAGGAATGCAATGGTAAGAATGTCATCATGTCATCCCAAGCAGCAGATGGGCCATCAAATTACTACCTTTATGACTTGTAGACGTCTGGGTGTGACAAACCTCCCTCCATTCAAGTGCACGGACGGAATTTTAGGAATTCCATCAGGTCGTTGTGTGGTTGAACTATTGAACTAAGTAGAAAACATTGTAGATGTATAAAATATTAATTACGCAACCCGGTTAGTCCACTATATGTTATTATGATTTAAGAATGTTATTTTTCTTGTTCTTGTTCTTTTTCTTGTTAAATATAGTTATTGTCGTTGTTGTTGACTTGTTGTTATTAGGAAGTGGGGGGGGGGGGGGGGTTGATAGCCTTTAACAAAGTAAAATTTTCGTCACTTCACAATTCCCAGCGAAAGTTTGGGATGCCTTGAAACTGTCAGCGGAAATCTTGGCCTCATATAGTGTGACACTTATAGCAACAAAGGTTGTGACCCTTTTAGTATGGTAATGAGATGGATTAGACAATAATCGAAGTATTCATGAAGTGTTTAAGGACTTCAGATAGTTAGTGGCAGGGTACTAAATGGTTAGAAGCAAGCTGCTAGTGACTTAGCAATAGACACTCTAAGGTGAAGGCTGTTTGAGAGTTGGGTTGTGGATCGGTGTTTAGGACAACTCTTGATCAAGTCTTCTTTGATTTGCCTCTTCTAACTTCTTCTTGGCCTCCTCCTTGGCTCTTGCTTCTTCTTCCTTTCTTTTCTGATATCTTTCTCCTCTT